>CM075063.1:16992500-18324375 GCA_037428765.1 Rubia yunnanensis
ATTTATCCTCAAACCACCGCTCGAGTACTCGAATCTCCACCCCTCGAGAGGATCCTCTCGAACAGGTTTTCCTCGAGAATTCTTGGAATGACTGGTCCTCGAGACCCCTCGATTAACTGAACCTTGAGACCTCTCGAACATCTGGCCCTCCGAGACCCAAAAAAATATTTACCATTTTCAATTTTTTTTTCACTTTGCCCTCGAGACCTCTTGAAGAACTAGCCCTCGAAACCTGACAGACCTCCAGTCCTCGAGACCTGATGAGACCACTCGAACCTTTGGTTCTCGAGACCTCACGAGCCTCTGGAGCTCTGTACCTCCCGGACCGCTGGCCCTCGAGGTCTCACGGAACCCCTGACACTCAAGACCTCTCGAACCGCTGGCGCTCGAGACCTGTTGAACCGCTGGCCCTCGAGACCTTGCGAACCTTTGGCCCTCGATACCTGGTAAACCGCCGGCCCTCGAGCCCTCCCGAACCGCTGGTCTTTGAGACCTCTCGAACCAGTGGCCCTCAAGATCTCTCGAAACACTGGCCCTCGAGACCTCTTGAAGAAGTAGCCCTCGAGACCTGACGGACCTCCGGTCCTGAAGACCTGATGAGACCTCTCGAACCTTTTGCTCTCGAGACCTCATGAGCCTCTGGAGCTCCGTACCTCTCAAACCGGTAGCCCTTGAGGCCTCTCGAACCAGTGGGCCTGGATACCTATCGAACCGATGGCCCTCGATACATCTCGAATCGGTTGCTCTCGAAGCCTCTCGAACCAGTGGCTGTCGAGAATTCTCGAACTAGTGGCACTCGAGACCTCTCGAACCACTGGCTCTTGAGAACTATCAAACAACTGGTCCTCTAGTCTTCTCGCAGAACTGGCCCTCGAGTCCTCTCGAACAACCGATCCTTAGGACCTGTCGAACAACTGGCCTTCGAGGCTTGAAGTGAAATTTTTTTTCTCCTCCTTCGGGCCGCCAGGTGGATGCCCGCGTCTATTTGTACCTGCAAAAGAAATATTTACCTCTCTGGTGCTTTTTCAATGGTGTCCCCTAAGCTTACCTGCATGAAAGTTTAGGAAAAAATAATAGACTTCCTCATTTTTTACGTTTGTTTGCGAAGGATCCCTGTCTAGAACAGCAGTTTGTTCAGGAATAATCTGTTGAGGATGAGGTAACAGTCTTTTTTGGATAAGCTTGAAAACCCTTGCCGAGTCCGGGCGGAGACCATTTTTGAGAACTCTGTTCCTTTCACTCCATATGTAGTAGATTGAGGTTGTCAGCGCCAGTGGCCCCATCTTTTTTTCAATTTCGATCCTCTTACCTGTCTTCTGATCCATTTTTCCGAGGCTGCAATGGAGGTGGTAGCTCGGCTCAATCCAATCTAGTTTCACACTCTCTCCCATACTGGTTTGACAAAATCACAGTTGAAAAACAAGTGTTTGTGTGACTCTGCTTCAGAGTGACATAGGTAGCAGATGTCGTCTGGGGGTTCGTCAGCTCTTCCATGGTATCTGTCCTTGGTTTGGAGATGACCAAGCGATGCAAGCCATGTAATGAAAGAGAACCGGGGAGGTATCAATCCATTCCAAATTGATTTGAAGAATCTTGGTCTTGGGAGGGTGGATATGTCATACAGATGTGGGTAAGTGAACCTGTGCAAGTGATCATGAGCCATTGCTGTGAATTTTCCGGATCCTGTCCAAACTGCCAGCAAGTCGATGAGTGTTTCCCTTGAGCCTCCACACATGATTAACAGGTTGTCCCGTATTTCACACAGATTCGTGAAGTAGAGTGAGAACTTCTCCGAGATTCTGCCGCACGGAGCCCTTGTGTGTACATTCCATATATTGCTCGTGCTTAGGAACTGTGAATGGACCCATTTGATCCAGAGTGACTCCTTTTTAAGTGTATATCCCATAGTTACTGTGCGAGGATGGCCATATTCCAAGTCTTGAAGTCCCGAATTCCCATAACCCCATTACTCCCCGGGGTGCAAAGCCTTTTCCAGGAAACCTTTTTCTGCTTCTTTTCACCCCACGGGAAGTGTTTACATATTTGTTCCAGTGAGTCCATAACGTTTCCCTGGATGATGAAGTGCTGTATCCAGAATCCAACAACTCCCTGTACCATGGATTTTATGAGTTCCAATTTCCCCGCATAAGATAATGTATGACCTTTGAATCTTGCAATTTCCTTGTCTACGCTATCAAGAAGCATTTGAAACTGGGAGACCTTGAGCTTACTGGAATCCAATGGGATACCTAAGTACCTGACCGAAAAAGTAGCCCATGGAATGCCGGTAAAGCTTAAGTCCTCCTTTATACCCACTCCAAAGAATTTTGACTTTGCGGCATTGATGGCTAGGTATGAGGTATGCTGGAAATTGTTTAGAGCGGACATGATGGTATGGATAGAGTTCCGGTCTACTTTCGAGAAGAGCATCAGGTCATCCGTGAATACCAGGTGGGTGATTTTTAGGTGTTCACATCTCGGGTGGTATAGAATGGAGAGGTTTCTGCCATGTTTTTCAGTAACCTAGAAAGATATTCCATGAAAATGACAAAAAGTTGGGGAGAGAGGGGGTCGCCTTGTTGCAGTCCCCTTTTGGCTTTGAAGAAATCACACAATTTGCCATTTATCGCAATGGAGAACGTCGATGTTGTGACACATTCCATGATTCTATCAACCCACTTTTGTGGGAAACCCAGGCCATTGAGTACCTCCCGTATGAAATCCCAGGAAACTGTGTCGAATGCCTTTGCGAGGTCTACCATAATCATACAGCGGGGAGAGGATCAGATAGTCCGTAACCCCGCACGAGCTCTTGAGCCATAATGACATTATCAGAAAGTTTCCTTCCCTTTACGAATACTGCTTGACAGGGGTCGATGAGGCTGGGGAGGAGAGGGTTGATTCTGTTAGCCTTGACTTTGGAGATAATCTTGTAAATGATATTACAGCAAGAGATGGGTCTAAAGTCAGCCACCCTTAGGTTGTCTTCTTTCTTGGGAATAAGTGCAACAGCGGTATGATTTAGCATTTTTAGCAGCTCACCAGTGCAGAAGAATTCCAAGACCGATTCTGTGACATCTTGTCCCACGATCTCCCATTGAATCTTGAAAAAAAGCCGCTGTGAAGCCATCCGGGCCCGGAGCTTTGTCATCGGACATGGAGAAGAGGGCTGACTTGATTTCATGCCTTTCGATATCTTGGCCCAGTGTGGCTCTCTCCATGTCTATAAATACCTGAACGGATTATATCTGGATCGATTGGTGCACATGGTACATCTGACCCGAATAAGCCCTTATAAAACTCCGTAAATAGTGCCCCTTTTTCTCACTGGATGTGACTAATCTTTCTTCTGCATCCAGAATTACCAGGACTCCACCGCCCTTTTTGTTGGCTACCAAGCCGTGACAGAAACTTGTGCCCTTATCCGCCAAAGTGACCAAGTTTATTATTCCCTTTTGTGTTATGAATTTTGACTCCACTGTGTAGAAGATCAGGGCTGTTTGCTTTAGAACAGTCAGTTGGTGTATCAGTTCCTGTGATACGTTCCCCAGTATTAAAATTTTCAACGCGTTCACATACTCTATATTTGCTCTTTTCGCCTTTTCTGATATGTTGTGGAAGTCCCTTTTCCCCAGTTCTTTGAGGGGTTTCTTCAATCTTTGCAGTTTGCGGCATAGAACATACTGTCTGAACCCTTGAACTGCTGGTGACCAGTGGTCATGAACATCCTGCTTGCACCTCAGATGCGCATTCCACATATTTTGATACCTGAAAGGTCTGTTCAATTGCTCATTCTCTTGTGGTAGAGCTATTACAAAAGGTAGGTGGTCATAGAGGGCTGATCCAGGGAGAAAGGTGGTACGACAGGAATCTTCATCCCATTTGTGATTTAGAAGGATGCGGTCTAGTTTGCGCCTGATTGTGAAGTTTGCATTGTGCCATGTTAGATGATCCCCGATTGCTGGGGCATCCCTCAGACCACAGGCGGTACAGGCTTATTAAAATTCTCTCATTTGGTAGACCCCGGGGGATGTGTTGCCCATATGATCATTTACACTAAGGATGGCATTAAAGTCTCCAAGAACCATCCAAGGTGAGCCAAGGTTTGCACCGTATCGCTTCAGTTCTGCCTAAAGGGGTAATCTGTGTAGTCTTCCCTCACTGTTTCCATACGTGTAGGTGCAAAGAAAATGCACATTCAATGATAGGTGTCATACTCTGAGATGGATCAGCTGTGCCATTTTGCCCGTTGTATCGACATGAAACTTTTTAGGGTCCCAAACAACAAGAATTCTTGAGTTAGGTGCCGTTCTAAATTGTGGGTGTATCTCCAACCTTGAAGACTCCTCATGAAGTTGTTCAGTGTTTGTTCACTTGCCTTTATTTCCAGAATACCTAACAAACCGACATTATTTTCGGAGATGATGTTCTTCGCCCATCTCCTTTTTGCTGGGGCGCCAAGGCCCCGTATGTTTATGCAGGCTGCATTCATTGGGGGCGAAGGTCCCTTCTAGCCTCAGACCGCCGCCTTTACTGCTGTCATTTGAAGAGGAACTCTTTGCTGCTTCCGCCACTCTTTGGTAGGTCTTTGTTGATGGGTTGAGTAGCATGTAAGAGAATCTGGTTTTGCCGCTGCTCTTGAACATATGTTTCTCAACTGTGCTTTTCCTTTTGGTGCTGGAGGTCTTCCTGCCCTAGGGGGGTTGCTCCTTCTTCTTGCCTCCGGATGGAGCATGCTGTCCGGTATGCTTCCTGCAACATTTATCGGTCTGTCTGCATCACCGAAAGCCGGAGGCACTACCAAGCCGACATCATCACTGAGACGGGGACGGGTGCCCGGTGGTGTGGGATCAGCTGTTTCCTTCCCTCGGTCCATCTCCATGGCTACCTCTGTGTCTTTGCACTTTTCGTTTGCCGAGTTTACTTCTTGCTCCCTGGAGCTAGGTCCTGGGTGTACTGGTTTTGACCCCGAAACTGTGTCGCCATTTGTACGGGAGAGCTCTCCGTCTGGGTTTTTTCCATCGTTCACCTGTGTGTGTTGAACGCTTTCGTCGAAGTTTACAGCCCAATTTTTTTCCCATGCGTTCCTGAAAAACCCTGTCCCTGGCCTGAAGAATTCATCGCAACCTTCAAAGAGATGTGTATTTTCTCTGCAGCTTGGGCACCACGGTTTGCAGTAGTCATACAGTATCCGTTGCGAGTGGGTAGTTCCATCCGACATACGGAATTTTACCATTTCTTTGAGCTGTTTGGAGGTGTCGGTGAGGACCAGGATCCTGGCGTAGTAGCCCACGAGATCACGGGTTCCATTGTCCATGAGGACGGGCTCACCAAGGGTGGAGGCTATCTTCTCGAGGGCTTTTTTGTGCTAGCATGACTTTGGTAGGTAGTTCGTGCGAATCCAGATCGGTTTCTTGGACATGATACGCATATCGTACTTCCCAGACTCAGGTATAGGAACAATAAACAACTTTTTACCGTGGAGGAAATGGTTCGGACCCTGTAGTACCCTGTCCATGTCCTCTGCTGTTTTGAATCCGAATTTTAGGTACCCATTTGTCATTGCCTGAACCCAGCATTGGACATCCCACTTTGCTATGAGCAATTTCCGGACAGCATATATACTTGGGAAAGAACCTGGGAAGATGCCTAAAAAACCATAGAACACCCGTACTTGCTCCTTGTTAACTTCTTCCTCTGAGAGGACAAAATCCACATCTTGGTCTGTGATAATATCTACTTTGTTCAAGGTGATATCCGCGTCATCCCACTGACTTTTTCTCTCAAGTCACGGATCATGCCATTCTCTAGACTTGAAGGTCTTTTCCACTTGGTCATTCTGGCCCGGATGATTTGCCGATTTGGTGGCAGGGTTTGTTATAGGAGACTGGTCCATGTTTTCCCATTCACAGTGACAGTAAGAGAAGACAAGAGGGGTTAGGAACACAATCCGACTAACGTATCGGATGCATAAGGGAGACTAACTTATCTCCCACACAATATTATACTTCGAAAACAACAGAAATTCCTAGTGGTATCCCGGCAACAGGGGATTAATACTTCTTCAGATAATATACTTCTTCAGATAATATGTCAGCTATTACTTAAATAAATTACTACGACAGGAATGCAAAGATATACACAATACAAATGCTCAACAAATGATAACTTTTTAGTGCTCGAACAGGGAATGAACAAATTCAGAGACAAGTGACAAAGAAGAACTTGTTTTCAGAAACCCTCGCAATGTCGGCGGAGAGACCAACGAAAAACCCACGAACTGGAGGTGATTATGCTCGGAATCCCATGGGGATTCTGAGTAATCTCACCTCAGGCCTGGATTTACCGGTTGATCGGATGAAAATGCTCCCTTGGATCGTGGGAGAAGGATGCTCCTTTTTCGGCCAAAATCGCCTCAGAGCGGGAAACGAGGTTGGCCACTAGTGTTTATATATAGAGAGAGTCAAGTAAAGTTTTACTGTTTATTAGTTAAAGTCAATTTAGTCACTAGTATATATACATATAGAAAGGCAAGTAAGCTTTGACCGTTGATTAGACAAAGTCAAACATTATTATTAGTATTCATTATATGCTAATTCAAATAAAGTTTGACCATTAATTATTTACAGTCAACTTTGTTATTAGGGTTTATTTATTGAAAGTCAAGTAAGATTTGACTGTTGATTAGACAAAGTCAAACATTTTTATTTGTATTTATTATATACTAATTAAAGTAAGGTTTGACAATTAATTAGTCAAAATCAACTTAGTTATTAGTATTTATATATTGAAAGTCGAGTAAAGTTTTATTTTTGATTAATTAAAGTCAGGTTAGTCACTAGTCAAAGGTAATGGTAAATAAAAAGAAACCGTGGGAGTGTACGGGAGTGGGAGCATTAGCCCACTCCCTTAATACATGTTACCTTAAAAACTACC
This sequence comes from Rubia yunnanensis, assembly GCA_037428765.1. Lineage (NCBI taxonomy): Eukaryota > Viridiplantae > Streptophyta > Magnoliopsida > Gentianales > Rubiaceae > Rubia > Rubia yunnanensis. The sequence goes on from CM075063.1 coordinate 16,999,437, forward strand.
CCTGATCTAAATGTTACAACCAGGTGACCAAAAGAAGCTATTCCCGTCGTGATGACCGGGGCCTGTGGTAACCATCCATTAAAAGTATTACTACCCGTCGTGGTGACCGGGGCCAGTTTGAGCCCTTCTTTCAACAGAGTCCCTTCGTGGTGACCGGGGCTGTATAAGCCATCCCCAAAAAAATAGAGGGGCGTGAGAACAAATTCACTTGCTTCGTCACTCCATTTTATATCCCTGCTACCGGTGGTGTGAACCGGCTCTTGCTATCGGTAGTGTGAACCGGCTATTGCACCGTGGTTTGCTCCCCACGGGTGTCTTCAAATCCGAGAGTAGTACTCGGTCTTCTAATCCGAGAGTGGTCCTCGGTCTTCCAATGAATGAAGTAGTATGACCTGTCCTTCTGAAAGGGCTGGCACACCGCTTCTACCATGTACACCTCTAAAGATAAAGAGGTGTTATTGGCCTTCGATAACGGTCTATGGATGAGGGCCGAGGCTTTCTCTGTGGGGTTGGGAGCAGTTTGACCATAGTCCGTTGTGCTCCCAAGTGTTCCCCGCGGATAGACCTCCTAGGCTTAAGAGACCGGGCATGACTTCTACCGCGCACATCCCGCGTAACGGTTTTGTAACCGTTCTTTCCATTTTAGGCAAATGGACAGCCTCATGCCATTTTACACTTTTCAGTGTAGCGCAGGCAAATGGCGCAATGGTTAATTCCAAGTGATACCTAGCAAGGGGTTAATTAATTTGCGTCTGAAGAATTAATATACCCCCTACCCAACCTACATGGCCATGTTTCTACCATGGGAAATCCCTTCAGACATGTAGAGAAAAACTGCTACGTTTGTTTGTTTGTTTTTTTTTCAGTAGTAGCCATCCGTCGAGGGAACTTCAGAATCCCTCCTCAAGGAAAGAGCACACGAACACCTTCATCCCTCGAATGGCCCCCCAGGAGCTCTTGAAAGCTTCCAAAACTCGAATGCCCCCCTTGAGTACTCGAGCACCAACCATCACGAGGATAGAGCCGACGAACACCTTCAACCCTCGAATGCCCCCACACGTGCACTCGATAGCTTCCAACACTCCAATGGTCCCCTCGAGTACTCGAGCTCCACCAGCACTCGTATGCCTTGAGCACTCGAATACCTCAAACCTTCGCGACTCCACCAGGGGACGAGCACCCTGTAGCACTCGAATGCCCCCCTCGAGGACAAAGCACTCGAACACCTTCAGCCCTCGAATGCTCCCTTAGAGCACTCGAAAGATTCCAACACTCAAATGCGTCCCTCGAGTACTCGAGCACCAACCATCTCGAGGAAAGAGCAGACGAACACCTTCAACCTTTGAATGCCCCCACACGAGCACTCGAAAGCTTCCAACACTCAAATGGCCCCCTCGAGTACTCGAGCTCCACCAGCACTCTTATGCCTTGAGCACTTGAATGCCTTAAACCTTCGCGACTCCACCAGGGGACGAGCACCCTGTAGCACTCGAATGCCCCACTCGAGCTCTCGAGCACCTACGGCACTCGAGTATCCACCTCGAGCACTCGAGCCCCCCCAGTACAACCACTGCTAGAGTACTCGAATCTCCACCCCTCGAGGGGGTCCTCTCGAACAGGTTTTCCTTGAGATTTATCGGAACGACTGGTTCTCGAAACCCCTCGATCAACTGGACCTTGAGACCTGTCGAACATCTGCCCCTCCGAGACCTAAAAAAATATTTACCGTTTTCAAAAATAATTTTAAATTTTTTTTTTCACTTTGCCCTCGAAACTAGTCGGACCCCTGGTCTTTAAGACCTCTCGGGCCAGTGGCCTTTTGCAACCTCTCGAACTGGTGGCCCTCAAGACCTCACTAACCACTGACCCTCGAGACCTCGCGTACTTCTGGCCCTCGAGACTGCACGAACCTCTGGACCTCAAATCCATGGCTCTCCAGACTTCCTGAACTAGTGGTCTTTGAGACCTCTCGAACTAGTGCCCCTCGAGATCTCTCGAACGATTCGCCCTCGAGACCCCTCGAACCACTAGCCCTGGAGACCTCTCGTAGCCCTGGTCCTTGAGACCTGTTGAACCGCTGGCCCACGAGACCTATCGAACCGCTAGCCCTCGAGATCACTCGAATCGCTGGCCCTAGGGACCTCTCGAACTTGTGGTTCTGGAGACCTCACGAGCCTCTGGAGCTCTGTACCTCCCGAACCGCTGGCCTTTGAGGTCTCACGAACCTCTGGCACTCGAGACCTCTCGAACCCCTGGCACTCGAGACCTGTTGAACCACTGGCCCTCGAGACCTCGAGACCTCGCGAACCTCTGGCCCTCGAGACCTAGTAAACCTCCGGCCCTTGAGACCTCCCAAACTGCTGGTCTTTGAGACCTCTCAAACCAGTGGCCCTCGAGATCTCTCAAAACACTGGCCCTCGAGACCTCTCGAAACACTGGCCCTTGAGACCGCTCGAAGAAGAAGCCTCTCGAACCATTGGCTCTCAAGAATTCTCGAACTAGTGGCACTCAAGACCTCTCGAACCATTGGCTCTTGAGACTTGTGAAACAACTGGTCCTCTAGTCTTCTCGGACAACTGGCCCTTGAGTCCTCTCGAACAACCGGTCCTTGGGACCTGTCGAACAACTGGCCCTCGAGGCCTGAAGTGAATATATATTTTTTCCTCCTTCGGGCCGCCAGGTGGATTCCAGCGTCTGTTTGTACCTGCAAAAGAAATATTTACCTCTCTGGTGCTTTATCGATGGTGTCCCCTAAGCTTATCTGCAGGAAAATTTCCTCATTTTTTACGTTTGTTTGCGAAAGATCCCTGTATAGAACAGCAGTTCATGCAAAAATAATCTGTTGAGGATGAGGTAACAGTCCTTTTGGATAAGCTTGAAAACCCTTGCCGAGTCCGGGCGGAGACCATTTTTGAGAACTCCGTTCCTTTCATTCCATATGTAGTACATTGAGGTTGTCAGCGCCAGTGGCCCCATCTTTTTTTTCAATTTCGATCCTCTTTCTGAGGCTGCAATGGAGGTGATAGCTCGGCTCAATCCAATCCAGTTTCGCACTATCTCCCATACTGGTTTGACGAAATCACAGTTGAAAAATAAGTGATTGTGTGACTCTGCTTCAGAGCGACATAGGCAGTAGATGTCGTCTGGGGGTTCGTCAGCTCCTCCATGGTTTCTGTCCTTGGTTTGGGGACGACCTAGCGATGCAAGCCATGTAATGAAAGAGAACCGGGGTGGTATCGAGCCATTCCAAATTGATTTGAAGAATCTTGGTCTTAGGAGGGTGGATATGTCATACAGATGTGGGTAAGTGAACCTGTGCAAATGATCATGAGCCATTGCCGTGAATTTTCTGGATCCTGTCCAAACCGCCAGCAAGTCGATGAGTGTTTCCCATGAGCCTCCACACATGATTAATAGGTTGTCCCGTATTACTCCCAGATTCGTGAAGTAGAATGAGAACTTCTCCAAGATTCTACCGCACGGAGCCCTTGTGTGTACGTTCCATATATTGCTCGTGCTTAGGAACTGTGAATGGACCCATTTGATCCAGAGTGACTCCTTTTTTGAGTGTATGTCCCATAGCTGTTGTACGAGGACGGCCATATTCCAAGTCTTGAAGTCCCGAATTCCCAAACCCCCATTACTCCTCGGGGTGCAAAGCCTTTTCCAGGAAACCTTTTTCTGCTTCTTTTCACCCCACAGGAAGTGTTTACATTTTTGTTCCAGTGAGTCCATAACGTTTCCCTGGATGATGAAGTGCTGTATCTAGAATCCAACAACTCCCTGTACCACGGATTTTATGAGTTCCAGTTTCCCCGCATAAGATAATGTATGACCTTTGAATCTTGCAATTTCCGTGTCTACGCTGGATAGTTTAGGCGTTCAACATGATAAGCTATTAAGCCCCTCCACCGGGGATTTGCGCACTGCATATTTGAATGTTCTTTAGAATCATGATAATGTTGTTCGATACATTGATATTCACATGGATGAAATTCGAGGGATGAATCCCACTTTCAACGAAGCACGGGTTCTTAAAAAACACACTCGAACTTTTGCTTATTGGTTACGAGATCACGTGGCATCTGGTTTGCATGGAGAAATAGTCAAATGGTTATCCCGGAGACTGTTGTTTTTATGTTATGACATTAACAGTTTATGTTTTCGACAAAATCAATGGATTATAAAAGGAGTCTCTAGGAATAATGAAGTTTCACTCATTTTTGAAGCATTGCATGTTCGTAGTATGGACGACAACAATCCAGTATACGCCGATACGTGCTACTTTGGCACCATTACTAAAATATGGGAGCACGATTATGTTACAATGCGAGTGTCGGTTTTTAAATGTGAATAGGTTGATTTTAACAATGGGAAAAAAGGAAGATTTGGGATTCACACTTGTTGACCGGAGTCGGTTGGGTTGGAGAGAAGATTCATTTTATATTACCCCATCAAGGTCATCAAGTTTTCTACATGAAAGATCCCATCGATTCCTGATGGGAGATTGTGGTTGAGGGCAAAAGGGATTTCGTGGAGGATTTTGAACAAGAGGATGTGATTGGTTTTGGTGAAAATAGTGGGCTTGGCACAAATGAAGACAATTTTCTCCTCAAAGAGAATGATAACAGTTTGCGTGAGTTTGTTGTTCGCAGGGACCACAATGAATTCGTATGGGTTGACAAACAGGGAAAGATGACTAAGCACTAGAAGGCAGCAAAACGCAAGATAACAATAGTGTAAGGTAAACGTTTACTCCTGATTTTCAATTTCATTTGTAGTTGACCATTGTCAAAGACATGCTTCTAAGCTCAGAAACTCATCTGGAGATTTGATCATTTATGATTTGTTAAACATTTTCTAATGGAGTACATGTTTTCCTACGTTGGTTAAAAGAATCATGTATCCCGGAATCACACGACATTAAAATGGCAAGCCACTAGAATTTAAATAGAAATCCCAATATTAGAATGTCAACAAGCTTAGGAATAAAAACATAGGAGATTGTATAAATTCAACTTCACAAATCGTGGATCTAGAGTAGGATGAAATTGCACATTACAAAGAATACGTTCTCTTCAGGGGTGGTTTCTTGGATTCTTTTAGATCTCTCTCGTAAGCTCTCTGCTTCAGCTCCAGGGTCAATACACGCTCTCTCAATTGGCACACTTCATCGTGAACCCATTTGTAGATGTTCTTCGTAGCCTTCATGAATCCAAGGCCGAACTCATCTACAAAAATGTAATTTGTTAGGTTTAACATACTTTTATTGGAATTATCTTACCTTCCTCAATTCTACGCCTCTTGCTTGGTTCCACCACTGCCGGTGTCTTATGATGCCAATTGTTGTCGAGTAGTACCAATTTCTTCTTTGTGAAGTACTGTTTGTCGAAGTACTTGCGCTGTTTCTCCTCCTCGCTTAACTCTAATCCCTTCACTATCTTAAAAAATGACGTAATCAAGTTCCAATTTGGGAGACTCTTGATGACCTTCTTCGATGTAGCAATCAACATCATGTGTTTCAAATTAGCCGACCCGGGATTAATTCTACGGCTCTCCATTACGTAGTAGAAGACCATAAGTGTAGCATAAGTAGGTTTCATGATGTGGCCGAACTTGGGAATGATGGATCTAGCTATAAAGTACCATGGAATATGATTATCCGGAACAAGGCAATCCAAAGAAAATTATTCGGGCCTACAAAGATCATGGGTTTTTTGGCAAAATTACTGCACACTACAATCCACGGGGTTTATCATAAGATATTCATCGTCAAGAGGCCACTCTCCCCTATGGTAAATGTCATCTAATGAACCATTCTCTCTTTGTGGATACACGTCTTCGGGGCCCATATGGTGATAATCAGTGATCTTATTCAAAATCCTTGGGCTAAGCTCTATGTTAAAACCATTCACGTTCGTCCAAAAGCACCCCTCCTTCAATCTCATGCAAATTGCAATAAAATTGGCAAGTTTTATCAAAATAAGATAGCTCATTCATTGTCAATAGTTTAAGGACATGTTGACCTTCTAATTTTTGCAAAGGGCCAGCTAGCACTATGGTGTGGTGAAGATTCAAGTCTACAACATAACAATCCAATAACTTTCCCCTACTTCTCAATGCATTATACCTAGTTTCTTATTCAAGAGAAACGAACCTTCTTGTCATAGAAAGGGTTCGTGCCACGTCCGCCACATTCTGCTTTCATTGATTTTGACCTCCTAGCACGAACCACTCCATCGACTTTTGATGTGGACATGCTTGGGGCTAACTAGATTTTGAAGGGGATGGTGTTTTGGTTCCAAGAGATACAATCCGTCTAGGGTTCTAATTTAGGAACTTATGAATTCCAAATGGTATTTTTTAAAAATACATGAGAGTCTTCCAAGCTTGGAACCAAATCTAGCCTTTGCAAAATTAACTCAAAGTGTTGGAAGTGAATATATAGCAGAAGTCGATCTGGTCTTACGAACTCGGAACCTCGTCTGTGAAATAAAAAAATAAATTGAAGGCAAAGAGTCGTTGAGGCAAATCAAGATCATATAAGACCAAATAATCTGGCTTGAGTTCTTGAATCGTAACTACGTCTGTCAACTAAAAAGATGAAATGAAGACCAAAAGTCAATCATATAGATCAGGATCCAAAAAAACCCAAGAACATAGAACTTTAGTTCAGAACTCGGAAGAAATTCTGAGACCTAAAAAAATAAATTCTTAGTTCAATTGTAGATCACACAGATCCGGATCTGATAAGACCAAAGAATCTGGAACTAAAGTTCCGAATTTGGAACTGCTTCTGTCAATTAAAATAATAAATTGAAATCAAATACTCAATCACTCAGATGAGGATCAGAAAACTGTCAAGAATTCGAAATTCAAGTTCCGGACTCAGAACTTAGTCCATCACCTAAAAGAAGAAAATAACCCAATCACCTAAGCATCACAGATTAGGATCAGAAAAAGGATAAGACACCGGAATGTGTCTTTCGAGTTTGGAACTAAGACTTTCTGAAAGTATACGTTACTAAAAGATAACGCTCCAATTTCTGAAGTGACTCTATCTACAAAATATTCAAATGAAAGAGGTAGTTCCAGACTCGGAAGCAGTTTGAAAACTCTGGTAAAAATAGTAATGCTCTTCTTTGCAATTATGATCCATAAATTCCCTAATAAAAATTGAAAGCTTATAGAACTTCTAGACCACGAAACAATTTGTGATTACTAAATTTTGCATTAAAACCATCCTAGGATATTGTTGAACAAGATAAATATTCCAAAAACTTAAAATCTAGTACAAAAACAACATATTCGAATACAGGAAATGCGTTAATATTCCAGAAATCTAGTACAAATCAAGTCTTCCATCATCAAATTAATCATCGTCATTTTCATCATCGAAGTCCATTCCACCTAGCATCAAACGGGATTTCTCATCAATGTCGCCACAATCCCCCTCCGCCTCGTCCTCCTCCTCATCATCACTACCATCGCTAAAGTATTGTGGTTTGAAATTAGGCATGGAGTCATTGTCACTGAGCTCAATTTTAAGGCCGATGGATTCAACAAATTTGGTATGACACACACGTGCGGCAGCCACTTCATTGTCAGCCGAACTAAAATCTTCCTTGATGCATGGCAAGTATTTTTTGAATGTTGCCATCCAACCCCTCTACTTACCTGCGACACAAACAAAAATTATGAAAACTATTTATTACGGGAAATGTGTACGCCCAATTTATTTAAAAGTTTTCTAATGATTATACTTACGTAACTTTGATCGTTCTGCCTTATCCTGAGAATCTTCCTTTGCTCGCTTGGCAGCATTTTCTTTTTTCCCTAGAATGTTCTTAAATCGCCATCTCTCATCTTCATGTAGAACCAAATGTTTATCATCAAACCATAACTCATCATAGAAGGCCAAACAGAGTGGTTTGTCAACGGGGATCACTTTCCTTTTCTTAATCATGGCGGTTATCAAATCGCCACATGGGAGATCTTTCGTTTTCCCTGCAGCACCCTTCGACATGTACATCAAAATGGTGTACCCCAGATTTAGTTTCACCCCCTCTAAGATGTAGTAGAACAACATCAAGTTCTCTTTGGTCGGTTCACACGCATGCTTTCCCGAGGGAAGGATATTATGGCAGATCCACTCAAACACTATCATGTGCTCAACACTCAAAACCCTCACGTCATAATTTTCCGCTTGCCCTGGCACTACCCCGGTATGACAAAAATATTTCCTAGCCATTTGTACTGGGCATAGATGGGTGAGTTCACTAACACCAGGCCAATTTTGTTGGTGAAATATCTCAATCGGACCGTTACTCCCATCATCCGGAGTAAGTTTGCCAGTGTCACTATACTCGCAACCTAGGGCTTCATTTACAGTCAATTTTGTGACAGGAATCTCTACGTCATTTACCTTTGTGAAGTCTCTATTATTCCTACTTTTACCTATATTAGCATTGAATTGTACCACCTCATCGTAATGGACTTGCTCATGTAATTGAACTAACTTATCAAAACACAAGGGTTTAAAAAATTCAATCAAATACTCTAGGCATAAAGGCTCAAAATCTAAAATATCAATAACCCGTGGATTGGAACATTTCCTTTTTTGAAATTCTACATACCTACTCTTAACATTCATGTTGAACAACAACTCTGATGCCCCTATTTCTGTACGTGGTTGATGACTCCTTGTTGCCTCATCGCCATATCCACCTCCAGATCCTTAACCTCTATACCTTGGCATGATTGATAGAGGTAATTTGAAGGTGAATAGATTTAGGGTTTTGGTGGACTTTTGGAAGAAAAGGAATTCTTAATTTGGGCAAATCAAATATGATTTTCCCGTTGCAGTTTTTTTAAATATGGGATGGATTCTGAGTTTGAAACTCTATCTTTTCCATTAAACATAGGATAGAACAGGTTCCGAGTAAGAAACCCCATTCCGAGTTTATAACTTCTTATCAGCTATAGCTCATTAAAGGTTGTTTTCAAATGGGCATTTAATACCCATTTGATAAAACTGCGAATTCCCTCCATTTTCTTCCACAAAAACCCTCCTCTCATCCTCCATCTTTCCTTCCATCAAAATGTCTTCACCCAATATTGATCTATTCATATAACTACATTAAACCCTACTATATGTGTGATCTAAACATCCAATGTTTAAGAGTTTGTAGAAAAGCAATGGTAATCCATGGGATAGGGTTTTCATGGCTCAAGATTGTTCTACATTAAATTGTTTGGATGAAAAGGTACAAATTTCACCATCTCCCCTTGTTCTACTATTAGAAATTTGTGCAGGGTTAGTAACATTGATATATTCATGGTCTAAGTTTATTTCTTCAATGTATGTGATATATAAAGTCTTGCACTTGTTAAAAATTAATCCCTAGATTATGTATATTAGTTTATGGAGTTTGATGAATGTTCTTAGGTAGTATAATGTCCCGGAAGAGGACTCGTGATGAACATGTTGATCCAATAGGAGGAACTACACAAAACCTAGGCAATGATGACGATGAGGAGGAAGGGTCAGAGGTGGGGGGTTTTGTAGAACACATTGTAGAACATTGGAAAGGAGAATGGCTAGAAAGGAACTAACTTTGTTAGTTTTCACCAAATCCGGAAAGTGTATATCAATGGAACGAGCTAAATGGTTTAGTTGGGTAGGGAAGGTCGGTTAAACAAGGATAGACATCAAGTACGATAGTTGGCACGAGATTCTTAAAGAATATAAAGATGTCCTATGGATGGAGTGCAAGGTAACTACAATTATATTAGCGAAATTGAGTTGATAAAAGCAAATGTTCCTAAATAATATCCTACTTTAATCTTTGAAAAAAACTTTGATTTCTACCCACTTAGAGACTGTTTGAGTTCGATGCCCCATATATAAATAATGTAAGGAAAAGGGTAACAACCATGATGGCGAAGAGTTGAAGGGAGCACAAATATACCCTTTCGTGGGATTTCATATTTCTAGTAAGAAAGAGGATCGCCCATGGTTGATTTATACACATATTCAACCTGAAAGTTGGGAGATCCACAAGATGCGAGCTTTGGAGAATGATAAAAATGTGATCCTTAATAAACGTTGCTCATTTTTATTTTGAAATTATATATTTAATTTATTTTGAAATAAATACTATTGCCAACAAATGTAGGGTATGAGGAGTGAAAACCAATGTTTTTCAAAGGAAAACAAAATGCCTCACCGTAAGAGTCGTGGTGGATATGGATTGACGGCCCTACATCTAATTAAGAAAGAATTTGAAAGGGATGTCCAAATAGAAATTAGCAAGGGAAAGATCGAGGATGAGACAAGAGCATCGGTATTACCCATGGATGAGAAAGATATTGACCGGTGCGATCTAATCCTGATTAGCCATCAAAACAGTAGCGGTGAATATGGTAATGAACTAGAGCGAAAAATTGTCAACCGAGTGGTAAGAACCTGTAATGTTATTTCTATTATTAAATTGAAATCCAACATAATAAACTGAATTTTTTTTATACAACACTCTTTGTGTAGGCTAAATTATCTCGAAATATGGTCACAAGTATATCTGTTTTCAACTCGAAATATGACATTTGCTAATTTACTCGCTGAGATAATCAAATTGTGAGCTCAATTTCCTGATCATACGATCAAGAAAATTAAACTTGATAATGCCGGTGAATTCACATCCCAGACTTTCGATGATTATTGTATGTTAGTTGGAATTGTTGTTAAGCATCATGTTGCTCATGTGCACACACAAAATGGTTTGGCTGAATCACTGATCAAACGTCTCCAACTCATTGCTAAACCATTTAATAATGAGAACAATGCTCCCTACTTCAGTATGGGGTTATGTAGTATTACATGGTGCAACGTTGATTCACATCAGGCCAAGTACATATCATAAATACTCCCCACTACTACTTACATCAGGCAAAGAACCAAATATCCCATCTAAGGATTTTGGTTGCGCTATTTATATTCCTATTGCACCACTCCAAAGAATAAAGATGGGATCACAGAGAAGTCCTGGCATTTACGTAGGCTTTGAAAGACCATCTATTGTTAGATACCTTGAACCCCTAACTGGGAATAGTTGTATAGCTTGTTTTGCTGATTGCCATTTTGATGAAGAAAATTTTCCAGCATTAGGGGGGAGAAAGCAAACAGCTGGAAAGGAATATTACCTAGTCTGTACCAACATTATTGCATCTTGAACCTTATACAAAAGAGTGTGATGGAAAATTCCAAAGAATTTTGCATATGCAAGATATAGAAAATCAACTTCTTGATGCATTTACAAACACAGAGAGTGAAAAAATCTCATATCCCAGCTGAGAATGATCCTACTCAAATTGAAATTTCGAAAGGGCAAATTGAAAACAAAGTCACTCATGAAATCGTGACACGCCTGAAGCGTGAAAGACCACTTGGTTCCAAAGATAAAAATCCTCGTAAAAGAAAAGGATCAGAGAAACAAGATGTCCCTAAAATGGAGGAACGTATTCCTGTAGAAATACGAAATGAGAAAAATTAAGAAATTATGCCTATACAGATTTAAGGTGGAACCGAAATAAGGAAATCAATGATGCATTCTCTTACAATTTGGCCTGCGATGTTATGGACGAAAATAATGGAGATCCCGAACCACTATCTGTTACCGAGTGTAAAAATAGACACGGTTGGACTGAATGGAAAAAGGCCATTGAAGTTGAGTTAGACTCGCTTAACCGGCGCAAATTTTTTGGGCCTATAGTACTCACCCTTGAAGATGTGAGACCCATTGGATACAAATGGGTATTTGTGTGAAAAAGAAATGAGAAAAACGAGATTGTGAGATACAAGGCTAAACTTGTTGCATAAAGTTTTTCTCAAAGGCCCGGAATTGATTTTGAGGAAACATATTCCCCAGTCATGAATGGAATTACATTCAGATTCCCTATCAGTCTAGCAGTTCATGAGAAATTTAATATGTACCTTATGGATGTTGTTACCGCATACTTATACAGATAGCTTGATGCTGAAATTTACATGAGGATCTCTGAAGGATTCAAAATGCATGAAGCATTAAGTTCAAAACCCAAAGAAGATATTCAATCAATTTACAAATATCTTCATATGGGTTAAAGCAATCTGGACGCATATGGTACAACCGACTAAGCAAATATCTGTTACAAAAGGGGTATGTCAGCGGCCCTCTTTGTCCCTATGTTTTCATCAAGAATACATCCGGGTGTGTGATTATCGTTGTCTATGTTGATGCTTTGAATATCATTGAGACCAATGAAGAGATTCTGGAAGTAATCTCTTACTTAAAGGAGTTCGAAATGAAAGATCTTGGGAAAACAAAATATTGTCTTAGTTTGCAGATTGAGCACTTGCAAAGTGGGATACTTGTGCATCAATCAAATTACACGAAAAAGGTATTAAAGAGATTCAATAAGGATAAATCAAATCCATTGAGTACCCCAATGGTCGTAAGATCCCTTAATTTGGAAAAGGATCAATTTCGTCCATGTAAAGAATCTGAACAGGTCCTTGGTCCAGAAGTACCATATTTCAGTGCAATTGGTGCACTTATGTATCTCGCTAATTATACTCGACCTAATACAGTTTTTGCTGTTAATTTGTTAGCGTGGTTCAGTCCATCCTCTACCAAAAGGCACTAGAACGGAATCAAACATATGTTTCGCTGCTTTAAAGGGACAACTGATTTGGGATAATCTTATTCCAACACTACGAAATCAGTTTTGGTTGCCTATGCATATGCAGGTTACCAGTCAGAGCCACACAAAGGGAGATCTCAAATTGGGTATGTGTTTACTTGCGGAGGGACTGCGATTTCTTGGCGTTCATGGAAACAAACACTCACCACAATTAAGTGATAATTAATTATATCACTATTTATTTACCAAAGGGAAATACTATGTCATTACCCCAAATTCTACTATAGATACCCCTGGAGAATGAAGAAAAATGCACCTATCATTCTCTCATTTCTCACTTCTTCTCATCTTATCTTTTTCTCATCTTATCCTCTTCTCCATCTTATCTTCTTCTCCATTCTCTCCTTCTTACTTCTCACATCAAGTCTTTTGCTAATTTCTCAATAAATTAGTGCAAAATTAGTAAAAACACAACAATTAAATCTTAGTTCTTTGAAGATGACATGCAAGGGTTAAAAAGAATGGAGACAGCTAGGACAGGAAAGGTCAACGAAGGGGAACTTTCTTCAGGGTGGTTGCAACGTGTGTAAAATGACTTGACTTGACCAATAATATAGCATAGAGTAATGATAAATACAGTGAAAATTTCTATATTGAAATCACATAGTGACTGATGTGGCATAAATGAAAAAACAAATGTATCCAAAATTAGTAGCAGCTTTTAAGAAAGGTGACTAGTGATTTGGTCTTTTCATTAGTGCCGCATCATTCACTATCTATTTCACTATAAATTGTCATAGTCTCTATCATCACTTGCATGGTAAAGGCAAAAACTCATAGAGTTAATTAAAATTGGATGACATTTTAAAGGTAATATTGCAATTGCAACTACTTCTTTGATCATCATAAACAAAAGTGATAGATTCACAAGCGATGAAAGAAACTGAATTTATTTGTTTATCCCATCATGTGACGCAAACACACAAGCAAGAATAGGAAAAATGAATGTACCTGGTTTTCTTTTCTGCTGCAATGTACCTTTCACCATAAGTGTACCAGGATATTGCTGAAAGACCTGTAAAAAGGGATTGGTAATGAAATGAATTATGGCTCTAAGGGACATATAAGAATGTCCTGTAAAAATACTACATAGACATTACTGAAGTACTGAAATACAGGTCACTGGACTGCGAGTCTGATTGATTTGGAGCATTTAAAATTCCCAATTCACGTTGATTGCTTCCAGCGCCACCTGCTACTTCTAAATCAGTCCTCGAAATTGTTTTGTATTGATTTTCTGATGCGTTAACCTTGATCAGAAGGTCAATAATCAGCGAATGTTAACTCTCATCCCAATTAACAAAATGTTAGTGCTAGGATGTGAATGAAGCCTACATCAATCTTAAAACAAGTGGAATCTAATAAGATTCACCCGTGCTGGAGAAAAAGGACAGGTGACAGCAACACATCAAATGCAGTGTATCAGTGTTCAAGACCCTGAATGAAAATAAACATAAAGAGCATAAAAGTGTGAGGTTTCATGAATGCAGTAATGATTGAAACAAATCACACTTCCCACCACATTTAGAATTATCAAATTGCTTTTAGTAATGATGCAATTGCATGAATCCTCTGTTCGTGAATTATACAAAAAACCAGAACTATGAATTTTATCTTAGATCAGAATCCTAGATACAAATAACTGCAGAATAAACTGAATTACAAAGAAAGTTCATATCGATCTTGAAGTATTTAATCAGGAAAGGGTTCATAATCTCACATTGCTAACTAAATATTGTCCCGACAGACCAAATCCTGCACAGTTCTCTAAAAACACTAGAAGTATGCAACTATGTAGGCTTGAAAGGTGGCCAGCTGATTAAAGAAAGAGCTAAACTTAAAGAAAAATCCTGACAAGAAAAAAACCTTGGACCTGGACATACTAGCAAAAACACTAACATTTTGCAACTAACTAGAAAGTATTACATTATAGACTGGTTTTCATAAAACCCACACAGCAATAATGAAAGAAAGATGGGATAATAGAACTGCAAAAGATGTGTGTATGGCAAGATATTTATACTGAAGAAAAAAAGAATTAGACCAGCAAGTTACATGAAAATTAAGGTAAAGGAAAATACTGAATACTAGACCTGAAGCATATAAAGACTGGTTCTTGTTCTCAGTACCAAGGGAAGGTGTAATCTTCCTTGAATGCGGTACAAAAAAACTAGGAAGGGTATATGTGCACTTTCAAAAAAACCGGGGGGTATATGTGCACTAAACAAAACACTCGGGGGTAGAAACGCACTTTACTCTATATTTTATGATATTAAAAATACAAAATCATTAATGAATAGTATAAAAATAAAGAAGCGAGATTCAATTAGAGGGACGGAGAGAGTACATGATATAGTAACTCTATTTGCCAATAAAGAACTCAAGAAGACAACATGAACACCAGCAAATCATTTAAACTGCAATCTTTACTTTTCCGGGTTCCACCCCAAGTTTTCTCATATATTTTTAAAATCATTACTGGCAATAGACCAGATTAACTAATAGAACCCTGAGTATCATACTATGAAAAGCTGAACATCTTTGAGGCGAGCTTAAGATATTTTCTCTCCCTATTTAAACTACACCGAAATTAATCTTAATAAAGTTGGCAATTCAATAGAGTGAATCAGTACCAGTTGAGGCCGTAATCATGGAGGAGCAAGACCCTAGTGAGCTCGCGTGTGGCATTGTAATCAGTCCAGTTGATTCTGGGACGACCATCCTTGGAAGAGTAGAAAACAAAAGGCTCAAAACTCCAAAATCAGGCGGTTTCTCAGAGTACTTATTTCGAGGACGAATGGCGGCTCTCTCTGCAACTCTCTTCCTCTTTCTGGTAGGCATTCTATCCTCCTGCTTACACAATGTTCAATATCATACAAACAAAACAACTTTTTCCATTTCCACCAATTAGTTTATTGAATTCCTAATAAAAAATAACCCAATCAAATTTCACAGTGTCCTAATAGAACATCAAGTAGAATCACCTCTTTCATTTCATCACAATCTTTTCAACTCAATCATTTAGTTCTTACAGCAAAACCCCCTAAACTGAAGTGATAACCAGAGAATAACGAACAGAAAAAAGAGAAGAAAAAACCTTCAATATTCTGGATGTTTAGACCCGGTTTTTTCTTATGTACATTTTTTCTTCAATATTTCTTCATTTTTTCAAATAGCTAATATTACTTTCGTAATGAAATTTCTACTTTTTTTTCTCATCCGGTCTCTACTGTACATTCTTTGTTGCTTCACTTTTGTTTTTATCTGACTCACTAAGTTCCGAGCAATGTTCACTAAGCGAGGCTAGTTGAGGCCAAACTATTACAAAGAATCCAACTACTGCAAAGTCTTAAGGCTTTGCTCTATGCACTAGGAGTTTAATTTATAGTTTACTTATGTTTCTTTCTTCCTTATCTCTCGTCCAACATCCGCAGCACTGATCATCTAGAAAAAGTTTCATCTGAACCTCTATAGTGCGGTATTTAAACAAAAAGAGTCAAGTACAAATTCTAGTACATATTAAAGCTACAGACCTAAAGAAGTGAAATTCTTGTACATATTTTACTGGTTTTCTGATCGATACAATATTGGATTATTCTTCAGGTAAATTTTTAATGCACATGGTAATTAAAAAACATGTACACTTACGGAATTCAGGAAAAGAATCATGGTCGTTGTGAATGGAGGGATCTATTCCAAATCTCAAGGGCCTCTATTTTATGAGCATATTCCAGTGGTTCTCCATCTGGTAGTGTCTTTGCCCAGGCAATCTTCCGGCGATCACAGGCTAATTGTATGAAAGAAGGCATCAATATAAGAAATCATAAATAGCAATTTAATTAAGCAGAGCAACATAGCTTATGGAAACTTGACAACATTTACTCACTACATAGTAGATATCTCAAGTAAGTTTATTAAGAATTTAAGAAACAGTGAACCAAATATAAATTCTACAAACTTATTACAAAATAATCGCCTCATGGCTGATGAATGATTAAAAATTCACACATAACACACCAATTAAAAAGTCATTAAAAAGTTCCCAAAGCACTTGTACAAACTATCACAAACTTTTCTGTCTGTTTCAGTAACACCAAATGAGGTTAATAATCGGCAGGGGACAAATATTCATTCAGTTAAAGAGAAGAATCAGCTTGGCCACAGGTTGGAATATCACTGTGATTCTCTTGAAATAAAAAAGGACTGAAATTAATTCACATGTTCACACATTGTGAACTTGACCAGTCTTCAGTTTTAAACTTTGGTCCAAAATATACAGAAGTAAAATAAAGTTAAACAAGGATTAGTAAATTGACATTAAATAATCTATTTCTAGTCCAGGTCAACAATTAAAAGTTAGTCTAAATACATAATCTTGATTCTGGATGCTTTAAAACTTTTATTTTTTGAACTCACAATACCTGATCATAAAAAATTCCTTACATTCCCAGTGTGTAAATGGATGAAAATGATAATCAGCTTTACATGCAATTACCAAAATGAAAATACACAAAAAATTTTAGCTACTAGAGCTCTGAATCATTTTTTCCTTCGTGAAACGAAATAACTGAACTGATCGTGTACTTGTTGAGATAACCTTACTGAAGAGCCGGGCTTCGAGGCCATTTGAGGCTTATGTCAAATCTCATACTGCTGCTATTTCTCATGAGATCTTCTTAGATGAGTTCCTCAATCAACAACCCACGCATTTAAGGATGACAGTTTCTGTGTTCGGATCTGGCTTGATCACAAATTTTACACTTAGAAAGTCTCGGATATTCCATAAAACTTAATTATCTGTATATGAAGTTATAAAGATAATTAAGTAGAAACGCACACAAATTGCACTGGCAGGTTTTATACAACTAAATTCTCAAAGAACAAGAATCATTAGCATTAAAATAATACCACTAAGCACCAGATGCAAAAACAATATTAGGGATAATTTACATAACCAAAAAATAAGTGTACACCCATACTTAGCTCATCCTGCTTGAAGTGTATGCTCTTCATTCTTAGGGTACAGATTAATGCCTCTCGTGTTTTCCTTTTGTAAAACTAGATTCTTAAAAGGCTAAGAGCTAATTTACGTTGAAAGTTCTGCTACAAGTGATGGTATCAGAATGTATCTCAAATTTACAGTAGAAAATTATCCCCAATTAGCACAACATAGTAATTGGCAAAAGTTACTCATTCTTCAACCTGAGATTAATTGTTTACAGAAGACACAACCTACATTCAAGATGGTCTCAAAATTAGACAATTGAGACCAGATTAGACCAATCTACACTTGAAGCAATAAGGCTCAAGTGGAACTTAGAAATTATGACAATGAACTAACAAACCTGGCCATTTGGCAGCACTAATAGGTACTCCATGCAACTTAAAAACATATTATGTTTTTAAGTTGTAGAGTTAAACACTACAACTTATAGTTTATATTTCAGTATATTAGCAAACACTGTTAGGTCTTTTGGAAACAACCATGTTGTTTCACATCCCAACTCAAATTGTATATTCGATCAATTGAAAATCAAGGCTTGGGGTGCCTATAATAAAATAACCCTCACCCTCGGGTGTTCTCATTAAAAAAAAATATTATGTTATGCAGCAACATGAATATACATTCAAACAACAAATCTCAGTAATTGAGACCAGATTAGAGTTAAACACTACAATATCCTATCTGGCCCCGAATTCTGCTGATGCGGACATTGCTTAATAGGCAGTGACTTTGTGGTTACCATGATGTAAAAACTAACATTTAATTTATTTGACAATACCAAGAAAATTTGAAGAAAGAACCCAACCAAAGTGAATCTTTAGTTTAATTTATTTCAGAACCTATTGGAATAGATGAAATAAAATTATCAAGAGAAAAAGTAGTCACAATATCTCGAGGGTTGCATATGAAACATTGAAATCTCCCATCGACCTTAAATAACTCGAACAATTGTTAGATATGCTTATGTTCAAAGAACAGAAATCTATATGCTTTTCTTGCATTAAGTGTCTTAGCCTGTTCATATGCAGTGGCCTCAAATAACTCTAGAAGAAAAGATACCGGGACATACGATTCAAGTAGAACTAAAACCTCATTTGAAAGCCTCATCATATATCCGACCGTATGCAAACGGTAAGCAAAAATTAAATTACATAATTCAAGTAAATTTACAACCTCATTGCTTGATGAATGTAGTAAGCAAACAAAAGACATAGAATATCTGATTTACACTTTCAAACGAGACAATTGCAACACATATCCAACAGTATACAAATCACTTCACTGCACTGACTGCAAGTTCAGGTAAAAACATAAACCTCACCAGAAATAATTAAGTAAACAATCCAACATCACAGAAAATAATCACGCAACATCACAGAAAATAATCACGCAAAGATTGTAAAAACGGGAGTGATTCCAACAAAGAGGCGTAAAGTGGGAGTATCTGACTCCACATATAATTAAGGGTTAATAGAGAATATGATGAACTGATTAAATAACTGAAAATGGATTAAATAAATAGCTGATTAATAATAACTGGAGAGAATTTGTCATAGGCATGATTGAAGAAGCAGAGGGGCAAAAATCTTATGGAAGCTTTAAACGCCGATGGTGTAAAAGGCTGATAAAGATCGGAGAGTTGGAAAAATGATGAAGGCACAATTACAGAGACGATTAACGCACTTTTGAAATTTCAGAGCACACGTACAGTTGCGCAGCACACAAACAGTTGCAGATATTTCTGGTATTGAACGGCTCCGAATCTACTTTTTTCATAACATATTTACATCTAACCTCACATTTTTTTTATTTGAATATCTCCATACAAATTTCACATATTATTTTTATATAACGTGAATACACAATGTCAATAACAAATCCCAATCCATATTTATCCATAGTTTACTCATAACAGTAATTTTAATAAAATATTCGAGTTCAACTATATGTTACTCGAATTTTATCGCCCAATTTCTCGATATTATGTACATATATTCCCTTAAAATAATTAGCAAGTGGTTGTATTCAAGTACAAAAAAGTATATTAATCCACCTATTAATAATTTTGTATTTTATGTATGTTTTTTCACTTCTTTATTAATTTTATAATTTGTGCATCTGGATAACATTGTAATTATTTTAAAGGATTGAAAATAAAAGGTTCTTAAATGCATTACCGATTTAATAATTACTAAAGATATTACAACTATCAAAACGGAGCCGCGTCTCAATTTCAATTATTTCGTTGACGAGTTCGTTAGCAGTCGTACCGATCAATTCGTTAGCCGACATCTTCCTGAAACAGGTTTACTCCATTCTCCATCTTGGTTAGTAATCCAATTTCTACCGTATTTTTTATGTCGTCGATAGAAAGTCAATTGTATTCGTGAAGGTGTAGTTTTAGCATACATTTTTTTAATATTAGTTTTCGGTAGAACCAATGTAAACCCTTTTCCGGGATTAGATTTATTACCATCCAATTTTTACTGGATCACCACTCGATAGAAAGTTAATTGTATCTATGAAGCGGAAGGTGTATAGCATCAACTCTTTTTAGGCAAGCTGAAGGTGTATAGCATCGTCTTTTTTAAGGCAAAGTCGGAAAATACCGTGTTTTCATAAGAAAATGTTTAATTAGAATAATGGAAAGATAAAGGATTTTAGTTGCAATATTAAAAAATGGTAATGTAACGTGCCGTGGCTATAAGTTTATGATCCCATTAGTTTAATCTGGAAAATTTATCTACCTTTATTTTAATTTGCAGTTTAAAACTTGGTCTTTCCATAAATAACCCCTGTTTTATTTTTAGTATTATGATTCGTATGCGTTACTTCAATTTCATATGAATCGGTTGTTCCCAATTTTATTTCGATATTAATTAGTTTCACTGGTAACGTGTTGGGCAAGACTGTATGATTTGTATGCGTTACTTCAATTTCATATGAATCAGTTGTTCCCAATTCTATTCGATATTAATTAGTTTCACTCTTATTTAATTTTGGCAAAGTGTTGGAAAAGGTCGTCTTTCCAAATGCTTATGGAAAGACGTGGTTTAATTAAAATAATAAAAGGTAAAAAGAATTAGTTGCAATATTAAAATTTTATTATGCAACGTGTATTAGTTATAAAGTTTATAACTTGATTCATGCAACCCAAAAATTTTATCCTTATTTCTTCTAGATTACACTTTAAACCTTGGCATTTCCATGACTTATGGAAAGACCGCCTTTCAAGAGACAAACTTTTTCATTTTGTTATAAATTCGAATGTTTATTCCAAAAAAAAAAATTGGATGGGATTAAAATACGATTTTGTCTTTTGAAAGACGGTTTTTCCATAAGTCATCGAAATACCAAGGTTTAAACTACAAATTAGAAAAAAAAAGTAGATAAAATTTTTGGGTTCCATTAATCGGGTCATGAACTTTATAACTACTACATGTTGCATAAATTTTTTTTAATATTGCAACTAAAACATTTTACCTTTTTATTATTCCAGTAAAACATTTGATGGGATTAAAAGATGAGTTTATCTTTTGAAAGACGGTATTTTCATAAGTCATGAAAGACCAAGGTTTAAACTACAAATTGGAAAAAAATGTAGATAAAATTTTCCGATTGCATTAATCGGGTCATAAATTTTATAACTACTACATGTTGCATAAGAAAATTTTAATATGACAACTAAAATATTGTACCCTTTTACCATGGCAAAGTCTAACGTCTTTCCATAGGCTAATGGGAAAACGAGATTTAATTAGAATAGTAAAAGGTAAAAGGTCTTACATGCAATATTAAAAAAATATTATGCAACGTATAGTAGTTATAAAATTTATAATCCAATTCATTCAACCCAAACATTTTATCTTCATTTCTTCTAATTTGCACTTTAAACCTTGGTCTTTCCATTCCTTATGGAAAAACCGTCTTTCAAGATACTGACTCTTTTATTATTCTGGTTAAACCTTGTTTTATGGAAAGACGGTCTTTCCCAATACTTTGCCTTAAAAGATTGGGTGTGGTTAAAAGATAATTATGTTAGGGCAAAGTTTTGGAAAAGACAGTCTTTGTATAGCCATATGGAAGACGGGGTTAAATTAGAATTATAGAAGGGTATAAGGTTTTAGTTGCAATATTAAAATTTTATTATGTAATGTGTAGTAGTTTTAATGTAATGACCCAATTAATGGAACCCAAAAATTTTATGTTAATTTCTTCTAATTTGCCTTTTAAACCTTGGTATTTCCATAACTTATGGAAAGACCGACTTTCAAAAGACGCACTCTTATGTTAGATATGTGTTAAAAATAAATAATTGTGTCAATTCAACCAAATCAGTTGAACTAATATTTTAAAATATATTTTTGACCTAAAAAATTCTAAAGTCTAATATGTTTTTTGTCATTCCCTTAAAACTGAAAATCTATTTCAAAGTTAAATATTTTTGTACAGAGTGAAATGAAATGCTTCCTACAAGTAATGAGTTGTTTATACTTGGGTAAAATTTCGATAAATTGTTGTGATTTATATTTGATGAATTAGATCAAATATCAGTCCTTACATGATTAATTATTTTAAAATTCCAGCTTTTCACCATGTCTGGGGAAAGTGTGAAGGCAGATGCCGGGGAAAGTGTTGCAATCTCTCCTACCAAACCCATTGACCTCAAGCAGAAAGGTATGGTTTCTTATTTTAATGAATTTGCATTTGATACCCAAACAGAAATTATTTTTGTTACATAGAATGAATTGAATACCATGTTTGGGTCTGTGCAGGTATTGCCATCAGTCCTGATTCGGACTATGGTTATCCTCGTGGGTGGGCCTGCATCCTGTGTGGCAATGGTCAGAAGCTGAAGAGATTGCCAGAATGCGAGCATTGCATCTGTGATGACTGTGTGGTGGACTTCATTGCAGAGATGATTAAGAAGAATGATTATGGGTTCAAATGCCCGAAAGATGGATGCAGCGTCATGTGGACGGTGGAGCAGTGCCGCGACTATGTACCACGAGAAGTGGGGGATCGCTGGCTTCAAGAAATACGCAATGCTAGAGCTCTTCTCTCCTGCCCGTATCCACAGATTATTTCGTGCCCGTTACATGGCTGTGATGGTCTTATGGCTGATAATGGGAGGTTCTTGATCCGGGCGTGTACCACGTGCTGGAAATTATTCTGCACCAAATGCAGAGTTGATTGGCACATGGGCATGAGTTGCAGCCAATATCAAGCTCTTGTTAAGGCCGCGTCTGACTTGTGGTCCTAAGTTCTCAGATAATGCAAATGTCAAGAAAATGGTCGAAGAGTTTTACTCAAGTTTCTGGTGATCAGGAGTTGAGTTACATTGATTCAGACATTTGTTTGTAGGAAGTGAAAATGATTGCAAACTTTTGGCTCGTTGTTTGTTTTGTCGTTTGCATGGAGTTGATTGTGTGTGGTTGGAATTTGAATCGGATGAAGTATGGATTTCTGCTGCTAGAGTTATGTGAGAATCTATTATAGGAATTCTGCACATTATTAGAAGTAGTATTCATGATGGGAAATTGCAGACAAATATTGTGCTCTTAGTTTTTATGATTATATATTAGACTAAATTGTTTCTTTTAGTCCTCTACAAAATTTCTTATAACATGTTTTGATCCCCGTTTGCAAATCAACCCTTAGAAAGTACTCCACAAATTTAGAACGATTTGTTCGGTCCCCAAAAGTGGTTTTCAGGCAAAGTCAATGGTAAAATTGGTCAAAAAATGTAAAACGAACATTATACCCCTGATTTTTTAAAAAAGCGAAAATACCATCTTCTTCCCGTGAAGCCTCTTCCCCGCCGACGGAAACCGTAATCCCGATACCCTAATCCTGATGCCAGAAACCCTAATCTCTAGCGAAACTCTAAATTTGTTGCGCAAATGAAAAGACGACGGAGGCTGGAGCGGACTGAAAGGGGGATTCCGAGCGGGGGGAGGATTGCCCAGGTGATGGTCTCCGTCGCCAAAGTTGCAGAAGGATTTCCCTCTTCGTTGTCTCATTGGCGGGGAAGTGGAGGTTGGCAAGCTTTAGTTGCCGTGGTTGCAGAGGTCGTCGTGGTTGCAGAGTTGCGAAGAAGAGGAGTTCCACGACGACGATCGACGGAGACGGTCGATGGAGAACGATCAACTAATGTAAACCCTTTTCCGGGATTAGATTTATTACCATCCAATTTTTACTGTATCACCACTCGATAGAAAGTTAATTGTATCTATGAAGCGGAAGGTGTATAGCATCAACTCTTTTTAGGCAAGCTGAAGGTGTATAGCATCGTCTTTTTTAAGACAAAGTCGGAAAATACCGTGTTTTCATAAGAAAATGTTTAATTAGAATAATGGAAAGATAAAGGATTTTAGTTGCAATATTAAAAAATGGTAATGTAAAGTGCCGAGGCTATAAGTTTATGATCCCATTAGTGTAATCTGGAAAATTTATCTACCTTTCTTTTAATTTGCAGTTTCAAACTTGGTCTTTCCATAAATAACCCATGTTTTATTTTCAGTATTATGATTCGTATGCGTTACTTCAATTTCATATGAATCGGTTGTTCCCAATTTTATTTCGATATTAATTAGTTTCACTGGGAATGTGTTGGGCAAGACCGTATGATTTGTATGCGTTACTTCAATTTCATATGAATCAGTTGTTCCCAATTCTATTCGATATTAATTAGTTTCACTCTTATTTCATTTTGGCAAAGTGTTGGAAAAGGTCGTCTTTCCAAATGCTTATGGAAAGACGTGGTTTAATTAAAATAATAAAAGGTAAAAAGTATTAGTTGCAATATTAAAATTTTATTATGCAACGTGTATTAGTTATAAAGTTTATAACTTGATTCATGCAACCCAAAAATTTTATCCTTATTTCTTCTAGATTGCACTTTAAACCTTGGCCTTTCCATGACTTATGGAAAGACCGTCTTTCAAGAGACAAACTTTTTCATTTTGTTATAAATTCGAATGTTTATTCCAAAAAAAACATTGGACGGGATTAAAATACGATTTTGTCTTTTGAAAGACGGTTTTTCCATAAGTCATCGAAATACCAAGGTTTAAACTACAAATTAGAAAAAAAAAGTAGATAAAATTTTTGGGTTCCATTAATCGGGTCATGAACTTTATAACTACTACATGTTGCATAATTTTTTTTTAATATTGCAACTAAAACATTTTACCTTTTTATTATTCCAGTAAAACATTTGATGGGATTAAAAGATGAGTTTATCTTTTGAAAGACGGTATTTCCATAAGTCATGAAAGACCATGGTTTAAACTACAAATTGGAAAAAAATGTAGATAAAATTTTCCGATTGCATTAATCGGGTCATAAACTTTATGTTGGAGCTGACTTTGTCATCATATTTTGTTTTACTAGTTCAGAATAATGTCCTGGTTTCTAGCAACTAGGTCAGGAAGAATAGGTCTTTCTGTTTAGTAACAATTTCCTTGTTATGTGCTAAGAGGACGTTAGCCTCCAGTAGTCTTTTGTTTTTAAGCTGCCTATTTAAAGGCTGTGCTTATGCATAATAAAACTATCGAAGCAGTGTACAAAGCTTCAGTTTAAGTGTGCTTTTGATACCTGGGCTTAACAAAGTGGTATCAGAGCGAGAAACATATTTTAATTGTGTGTGAGGAGCGCTACGAAGTGCTGTTAGCAAAATGGCCGATAATGGCAATTTCGCTCAACCAAGTATTCCGAAGTTTGATGGAGATTACGATCACTGGAGCCTACTCATGGAGAACCTTTTGAGATCAAAGGAGTATTGGAGTGTGGTAACAGATGGTTTCACTGAACCAGCACCTAATGCGGTCCTGTCGGCGACCCAAAGGAAGATTGTTGATGAAGCCAGATTGAAGGATCTAAAGGCTAAGAACTATCTTTTTAGTTCGATTGATAAGGCAATTCTGAAAACTATCACTCAGAAAGAGACGTCCAAGCATTTGTGGGATTCCATGAAAACCAAATTTCAAGGGAATGCAAGAGTTCAACGAGCGCAGCTGCAGACCCTACGCAGGAATTTTGAGTTGCTGAATATGAAGATTGGTGAATCTGTCTCAGATTACTTTGGAAGAGTCATGAAGCTTGCAAACGACATGAGGAATTGCGGAGAAGATATGCCTGACGTGAAGATTGTTGAGAAGATTCTGAGAACACTCACTGAAAATTTCAACTACATTGTCTGCTCAATCGAGGAATCGAAAGACATTGATAGTTTATCTGTCAATGCGCTGCAAAGTTAATTGCTTGTTCATGAGCAAAAGTTCAAGAGAAGTACAGATGGAGGAGAGGAGCAGGTTCTCAAGGTCACGTACAATGACTATAGTGGCGAGGGAAGATGCCGAGGACAAGGATGAGGAAGCATGGTTCGAGGAAGGGGAAGAGGCCGAGGAAGTTCGCTGAACAGAGCTCTAGTGAAGTGTTTTAAATGTCATCAGTTGGGGCATTTTCAGTACGAATGCCCCAGTTGGGAAAGAAAAGCCAACTATGCCGAAATTGATGAAGAAGAGGAGATGTTGCTTATGGCCTTTGCTGAAACAAATGGTGCAAAGAAAGAGGAGGTATGGTACTTGGATTCAGGTTGTAGTAACCATATGTGTGGGGATCAGGTGTGGTTTGTCAAAATGGATGATACTTTCAGAACTACTGTTAGATTGGGAAACAACACAAAATTGGATGTCATGGGAAAAGGAGATGTGCACTTGCAAATTGGTGGTTCTAATCATTTGGTGACTAGTGTGTACTATGTACCTGCGTTAAGAAGTAATCTTCTTAGCATGGGCCAGTTACAAGAAAATGGAGTATCTATTCTTATGAGGGATGGAAGATGCAAGTTGTTTCATCCTAATGGAGGCCTACTGTTTCAAACTTGTATGAGAGCCAACAGAATGTTTCCCCTTATAGCAGCGCCAACAGAATGTTTCCCCTTATAGCAGTGCCTGCAGTAGATAATTCGAAGTGTTTGCAAGTATCAACGGAAAACGAGACTCGACTGTGGCATAGAAGGTATGGGCACTTGAATTACAAAGGCCTAAGAACCTTGAAGTATAGAGGCATGGTGAACGGAGTGCCATGCTTGAAAGCAGCAACTAAGACATGTGGTAGCTGCTTGGTGGGAAAGCAAAATCGTTTGAGTGTCCCGAAGCAAAGTTCATGGCGTGCGTCTAGGAAGCTTCAACTCGTACACTCTGACATCTGCGGGCCAATCTCTCCAGCCTCGAACAGCGGCAAGAGATACATGTTGACCTTCATTGATGATTATAGTCGTAAGGTATGGACCTATTTTTTGTCAAATAAGTCAGATACCTTTGCTACTTTCAAAGAATTTAAGATTCATGTTGAAAGAGAGTCTGGAGCATCATTGTGTTGTCTAAGAACCGATAGAGGTGGGGAATTTACATCAGAGGAATTTAAATTGTTTTGCCAGGAGATGGGCATTCGTAGACAACTTACTGCAGCATACACACCACAACAAAATGGAGTCGCGGAGCGTAAAAATAGAACCATTATGAACATGGTTCGATGTCTTCTCAATGACATGGGAATGCCAAAAGAATTCTGGTCGGAAGCTGCTAGATGGGCTGCTCACGTTCTAAACCGAAGTCCGACGTCGGTATGCAAAGAAAAAACTCCTGAGGAGATGTGGAGTGGGGTTAAACCCAATGTTGGGTACTTCAGAGTGTTTGGTTGCTTGGCTCATGTGCACGTGCCAGACCAGAGAAGGCAGAAGCTTGATGATAAAAGCTTCTCATGTGTGTTACTTGGAGTGAGCGATCAATCAAAGGCATATCGACTGTTTAATCCAGTCACAAAAAGGGTGGTCATCAGCCGTGATGTAGTGTTTGAGGAGGATAAAGGCTGGGAGTGGGAGAGAGGCGCTGAAAGGAAAATTGAAGACACAATGGTACGGGAAATCGACGACAAAGAAAATGAAGAAGTTGAGGAAAGAGGTGAAGGTGAAGTACAAGAAAGTTTTGGAGAAGGTCCAGAAAGAGAAGGAAGGGTTCGAAGGAGACCTGCTTATCTACAAGATTATGCAACTGTAGCAGAAGTTTTAGGGAAAGAAGAAGCTAACAACTTTGCTATGTTCGCTGCACTTGAGGATCCTACATGTTTTGAAGAAGCTGTAAAGGATGAAAAATGGAGAAAAGCAATGGACAGTGAGTTGGAGGCCATTGAGAGAAACGGCACATGGAAGTTGACATCTTTGCCAGCTGGAGCTAAAGTGATTGGAGTTAAATGGGTTTTCAAAACCAAACTCAATGAGCATGGGGAGATCGACAAGCATAAAGCTCGGCTTGTAGCTAAGGGTTATTTACAGCAGGCTGGAAATGATTATAATGAAGTGTTTGCTCCAGTGGCAAGGTGGGACACTATTCGAATGCTTGTAGCGGTGGCAGCACAAAAAGGATGGACTGTGTACCAACTTGACGTTAAAAGTGCATTCTTGCATGGAGACTTGAAAGAGGATGTGTACATTGAGCAGCCACCCGGTTATGTTAAAAGGGGAGAAGAAGACAAGGTGTATAAGCTCAGTAAGGCACTTTACGGGTTAAAGCAAGCACCGCGAGCGTGGTATAGCAGAATTGAGGCATACTTTGTCAAGGAGGGGTTTCTGAGATGCAACTATGAGCACACCCTCTTCATCAAGACTAAAGGTAACAAGGTTCTTATCATTAGCTTGTACGTTGATGATTTAATCTTTACGGGAAATGATGCTGCCATGTTTGAGGAGTTTAAGTCTTCTATGAAAAGTGAGTTTGATATGACTGATTTGGGGAAAATGAAATATTTCCTTGGAGTAGAAATCAACCAGAGTGAAGATGGCATTTTCATAAGTCAGAAGAGATATGCAGGGGAGATATTAAAGAGGTTTAATTTGTACAATGGAAATTCTGTGAAGAATCCAATTGTTCCAGGAGCAAAGTTGGCAATAGAGGGAGGAGGAATGGTGAATGCTATGTTGTACAAGCAGCTAATTGGGAGCCTGATGTATATTACTGTCACAAGACCAGATTTAATGTACGTTGTGTGCTTATTAAGTCGATACATGGCGGAGCCCAAGGAGCAACACATGCAGGCTGCCAAAAGAGTGTTGCGTTATTTGAAGGGAACTATGTCTTTCGGCATAAGTTACAAGAAGGGAGCATCTGAACTATTGCTTGCATACACCGACAGCGACTACGCCGGTGACACGGATGACAGAAGGAGTACGAGTGGCTATGTGTTTCTTTTAGGTGGTGGAGCAGTATCTTGGGCCTCTAAAAAGCAACCAGTGGTGAGTTTGTCAACAACCGAAGCTGAATACATTGCAGCAGCATCATGTGTATGTCAATGCATATGGATGAAGAGAATTTTAGAAGAGTTCGGATGTCCTCAGCCTCAATGTACCAAAGTTCTGTGTGATAATAATTCAACAATTAAACTGTCCAAAAATTCAGTTCTTCATGGGAGAAGTAAGCATATTGATGTCAGGTTTCACTTCTTGAGAGATCTTGCAAGAGAAGGAGTTATTGAATTGATTCATTGTGGAACTGATCATCAAGTAGCAGACATCATGACAAAACCTTTGAAGTTGGAAGCATTTGCAAGACTGCGCAAAAATTTGGGAGTTTGTGATGAATAAACTGAACGCTGTCGCATCCAGTTTAGGAGAGGCATTGTTGGAGCTGACTTTGTCATCATATTTTGTTTTACTAGTTCAGAATAATGTCCTGGTTTCTAGCAACTAGGTCAGGAAGAATAGGTCTTTCTGTTTAGTAACAATTTCCTTGTTATGTGCTAAGAGGACGTTAGCCTCCAGTAGTCTTTTGTTTTTAAGCTGCCTATTTAAAGGCTGTGCTTATGCATAATAAAACTATCGAAGCAGTGTACAAAGCTTCAGTTTAAGTGTGCTTTTGATACCTGGGCTTAACACTTTATAACTACTACATGTTGCATAATAAAATTTTAATATGACAACTAAAATATTGTACCCTTTTATCATGGCAAAGTCTAACGTCTTTCCATAGGCTAATGGAAAAACGAGATTTAATTAGAATAGTAAAAGGTAAAAGGTCTTACATGCAATATTAAAAAAATATTATGCAACGTATAGTAGTTATAAAATTTATAATCCAATTCATTCAACCCAAACATTTTATCTTCATTTCTTCTAATTTGCACTTTAAACCTTGGTCTTTCCATTCCTTATGGAAAAACCGTCTTTCAAGATACTGACTCTTTTATTATTCCGGTTAAACCTTGTTTTATGGAAAGACGGTCTTTCCCAATACTTTGCCTTAAAAGATTGGGTGTGGTTAAAAGATAATTATGTTAGGGCAAAGTTTTGGAAAAGACAGTCTTTGTATAGCCATATGGAAGACG
Source organism: Rubia yunnanensis (assembly GCA_037428765.1). Lineage (NCBI taxonomy): Eukaryota > Viridiplantae > Streptophyta > Magnoliopsida > Gentianales > Rubiaceae > Rubia > Rubia yunnanensis. The sequence continues at coordinate 17,029,567 of CM075063.1, forward strand.
GGGTTAAATTAGAATTATAGAAGGGTATAAGGTTTTAGTTGCAATATTAAAATTTTATTATGTAATGTGTAGTAGTTTTAATGTAATGACCCAATTAATGGAACCCAAAAATTTTATGTTAATTTCTTCTAATTTGCCTTTTAAACCTTGGTATTTCCATAACTTATGGAAAGACCGACTTTCAAAAGACGCACTCTTATGTTAGATATGTGTTAAAAATAAATAATTGTGTCAATTCAACCAAATCAGTTGAACTAATATTTTAAAATATATTTTTGACCTAAAAAATTCTAAAGTCTAATATGTTTTTTGTCATTCCCTTAAAACTGAAAATCTATTTCAAAGTTAAATATTTTTGTACAGAGTGAAATGAAATGCTTCCTACAAGTAATGAGTTGTTTATACTTGGGTAAAATTTCGATAAATTGTTGTGATTTATATTTGATGAATTAGATCAAATATCAGTCCTTACATGATTAATTATTTTAAAATTCCAGCTTTTCACCATGTCTGGGGAAAGTGTGAAGGCAGATGCCGGGGAAAGTGTTGCAATCTCTCCTACCAAACCCATTGACCTCAAGCAGAAAGGTATGGTTTCTTATTTTAATGAATTTGCATTTGATACCCAAACAGAAATTATTTTTGTTACATAGAATGAATTGAATACCATGTTTGGGTCTGTGCAGGTATTGCCATCAGTCCTGATTCGGACTATGGTTATCCTCGTGGGTGGGCCTGCATCCTGTGTGGCAATGGTCAGAAGCTGAAGAGATTGCCAGAATGCGAGCATTGCATCTGTGATGACTGTGTGGTGGACTTCATTGCAGAGATGATTAAGAAGAATGATTATGGGTTCAAATGCCCGAAAGATGGATGCAGCGTCATGTGGACGGTGGAGCAGTGCCGCGACTATGTACCACGAGAAGTGGGGGATTGCTGGCTTCAAGAAATACGCAATGCTAGAGCTCTTCTCTCCTGCCCGTATCCACAGATTATTTCGTGCCCGTTACATGGCTGTGATGGTCTTATGGCTGATAATGGGAGGTTCTTGATCCGGGCGTGTACCACGTGCTGGAAATTATTCTGCACCAAATGCAGAGTTGATTGGCACATGGGCATGAGTTGCAGCCAATATCAAGCTCTTGTTAAGGCCGCGTCTGACTTGTGGTCCTAAGTTCTCAGATAATGCAAATGTCAAGAAAATGGTCGAAGAGTTTTACTAAAGTTTCCGGTGATCAGGAGTTGAGTTACATTGATTCAGACATTTGTTTGTAGGAAGTGAAAATGATTGCAAACTTTTGGCTCGTTGTTTGTTTTGTCGTTTGCATGGAGTTGATTGTGTGTGGTTGGAATTTGAATCGGATGAAGTATGGATTTCTGCTGCTAGAGTTATGTGAGAATCTATTATAGGAATTCTGCACATTATTAGAAGTAGTATTCATGATGGGAAATTGCAGACAAATATTGTGCTCTTAGTTATTATGATTATATATTAGACTAAATTGTTTTTTTTAGTCCTCTACAAAATTTCTTATAACATGTTTTGGTCCCCGTTTGCAAATCAACCCTTAGAAAGTACTCCACAAATTTAGAACGATTGGTTTGGTCCCCAAAAGTGGTCTTTAGGCAAAGTCAATGGTAAAATTGGTCAAAATATGTAAAATGAACATTATACCCCTGATTTTTTAAAAAAGCGAAAATACCATCTTCTTCCCGTGAAGCCTCTTCCCCGCCGACGGAAACCCTAATCCCGATACCCTAATCCTGATGCCAGAAACCCTAATCTCCAGTGAAACTCTAAATTTCTTGCGCAAATGAAAAGACGACGGAGGCTGGAGCGGACTGAAAGGGGGATTCCGAGCGGGGGGAGGATTGCCCAGGTGAAGGTCTTCGTCGCCAAAGTTGCGGAAGGATTTCCCTCTCCGTTGTCTCATTGGCGGGGAAGTGGAGGTTGGCGAGCTTTAGTTGTCGTAATTGCAGTGTTCGTCGTAGTTGTCGAGTTGCGAAGAAGAGGAGCTCCACGACGACGATCGACGAAGACGATCGATGGAGAACGATCAACTAAAATAACCAGGCGAGGTTGCAGAACGATGCCTATCAAATAGCCAGGCCAGGCGAGGTTTGATAGGTTGCAGACGATCGACAGAGACGAGGCTCGCCTGTGGAAAGTGAAGGCGGCTGCGGCGACGATGGTGGTTGGCGCACTACCACAGAGACCCCCCTCTGGCATCGATTTTTTAACACCGGTTACGGAAACCGGCGTAAATCTTATTTTAGCAACGGTTTTTTTAGTGGTAGCACCGGGTGTAAAACCAGTGTTATTCTAGCACCGGTTAAAAATTTTTTTGCACCGGTTATTTAAATAAAAACCGGTGTTATTTTTACACCGGTCGGGAAACCGGTGCTAGAATTTGTGGAAACCGTTGAGAGTTTAGCACCGGTCCAAAAATCGGTGCTAAAAACAACGATCACCAGTGTTATATTCGTACCGGTTTGAAAACCGGTGCAAAGAATCCGAGAAAACCAGCGTGATATATGTTTTTGGCACTGGTTATAGAAGCCAGTGTTATGGGATGTAGAAATCGGTGCTGAATGCCTTCATGGAAAAATGCGGGAAAACTGGCACCGGTTTGGTGTCTTATTGACAAAAACCGGTGCTAAATCGAGCATTTAATGCTCCGAACTTACCCTCTTAAATTAGTTCTGAACTTGAACATCCATTATTAGATGGTAGATTTCTTGGGAAGGAGTGCAATAACTCAAACAAATGAAGACTCATGGTAGTAAGTATTCATAAATTTTTTGGAATTTCAATCAACCAGAACCATAAATGCATGATTGGGGGTAGTTTTTTTGTATTTATTATTTGTTTCTCTATGCCTAGCTTATGTTGGTTGAGTATCGATCATGTTGTGGGAGTGTAAATTAATGAGTGTTGATGTGAACATTTTTGGGCAACGATAGGTAGGTGGTATATATATTTATATGTTTCCCGAGAACATGCAGTTGATCGATTCGCATACTTATACACGGACATGCATGACACGTTTAGTATTGTGTAGCAAAAAGATCATGTTCATTGTTCGTATTTTTTACCAATGAAAATATGTGTAATGGTGTTTTTCGTCTTGTTTAGATACAGCGGACCGGGAATCCGTGTTTGCGTGGAGGGGAAAAATGGTTAACTGTCCAAGTGTAGCTAGAGGGAGTGGTGAACATATTGCATTTATTGATTTGTTTCTAGATTATGCCTTTGGTCGGGAGGAGAGGATACTTTGTCCATGCAAAATATGCTTGTGTCGTGAACGGTTTGACGATCGCGGGGTTGTTAGATTTCACTTGTTGAAGAACGGATCTGACGGAGTTTACATTGTATGGACAGTTCATGGAGATGTTGAGCAAGGACATGACGGTGGGTTTGACAAGGTAGATGGAGACAAATGTACAGTTGATGGTATGTTCGATGACATTGTGAGAGATTTTGAGGGGAAACCTACAATGTTGAGTGCTTTTTTGGACGAGAAAGAGAAGCCATTGTATCCGGGATGTAAAAGTAAGGATACCGTAATATCTTTTTTGATGGAGGTTTTCAATTTGAAAGCTACAAGTTCTTTGAGTGATGCAAGTGTGAATTCACTACTGAAGATTATAAAGGATAAGTTCCCGGAAGGGAATGGAATTTCGAAAAACTATTACGAGGCCAAGAAAATATTGTGTCCACTTGGTTTGGAATGCAAGAAAATACAGTCATGTCCAAATGATTGTGTTTTGTATGACGGTGATTTGATAGATGCGGTTGAATGTCCCGTGTGCAAAAATGCAAGATATAAGGGTGTGACGAATGATGTTGATGGGTGTTTGGCTAAGAAGAAGAAGAAGGTCCCATTGAAGTGTATGTGGTATCTTCCTATAATTCCTAGGTTGAAGAGGTTATTTGCAAATTCAGAAGATGCGAAAAACATGCGATGGCATGGAGAGCGGGAAAGACTACATGACGAAAAGATAAGACATCCGGCGGACGGTGAACAATGGAGAAATTTTGACAAGCGATATCCTTCCTTTGCTTCGGAGGTTAGAAATCTATGCCTTGCATTGTGTACTGATGGGATGAATCCATTTGGTAATATGTCATCGAAGCATAGTTCGTGGCCCGTGATGTTGGTTATATATAATTTGGCCCCATATTTGTGCATGAAACGTAAATATGTTATGATGCCTATGTTAATCTCAGGTCCTAGACAACCTGGGAATGAGGTTGATGTGTATTTGAGACCATTGATAGAAGATTTGAAGATATTGTGGGAAGATAAAGGGGTGTTGGTATTTGATGGCTATATGAATGAGGAGTTTCAACTGCGGGCCATGCTAATTTGCACTATCAATGATTTTCCGGCCTACGGAAATTTGTCTGGGTACGCTGTGAAGGGGCACAATGCATGTCCCATTTGTGAGGGGAAGACTGAATTCAAACAGCTAAGACATGGAAGAAAGACAGTGTATCTTGTCCATAGAAAATGGCTCAACGGAAACCATAAATACCGGGATGATGTGGTCAATTTTGTTGGCGGGAATGAACGAAGGAAATCCCCTACACCACTAACTGGTGTGCAGATTCACAACAAGGTTAAGAAATTACGAGTGGTGTTGGGAAAGTACAAAGGCAAGGACAAAATAAATTGTGGTGGGCCATGGAAGAAAAGGTCAATATTTTTTATCTACCATACTGGGAGCATCTTGAGGTTAGGCATTGCCTAGACGTGATGCATATTGAGAAAAATTTTTGTGAAAGTTTGATAGGCACCCTCTTGAATATTCCTTGGAAGACGAAAGATTGTTTGAATGCCCGGTTAGACTTGGTTGAAATGGGAATCAGAAATGACCTCGCCCCAGAAGTGAAGGGTAAGAGGACGTACTTGCCCCCTGCACCTTGTACCTTGTCTAAGGAGGAGAGAATCTCAGTTTGTGATAGTTTGAAATCAGTGAAGGTCCCCATTGGTTATTCATCGAGCATGAGTCGGGTAGTTACGAAGGATTGTCGGATGACGGGGTTGAAATCTCATGATTGTCATGTTTTGATGCAACAACTTTTACCTCTTGCTATTTATGGGGTAATGGAGGCCGACGTAAGGCACTCAATCACTAGACTTTGTATATTTTTTGCCTCCATATGCCGGAAGTCTATTGACCGGGACCATCTGGATGTCTTACAAAAAGATGTTGTTGTTGTGCTCTGCAAGTTGGAAATGTATTTCCCCCCATCATTTTTTGATATAATGGTTCACTTGGTCGTCCATCTAGTGCGGGAGGTAAAGATATGCGGTCCAGTTGGCATGCGTTGGATGTATCCATTCGAGCGTCACATGAAAGTCTTTAAGGGGTACGTGAAATGTATGAGTCAGCCGGAAGCTAGTATTGTTGAGAGGTATGTTACCGAAGAAGTGATTGAATTTTTCTCTTCCTATTTGGAGGGACACAGAAAATTTAGGGTGCCCCTGAATCGACATGTTGGGAGGAAGGGGGGCAAGCCGAGGTCGAGGGGAACGTTATTTACTCCATTGAATAGTGATCTGATGTCAGTTCATTTGTATGTGTTGAGGAATTGTTTGGAGACTTCTGCTTATGTGACTGAGCACCTTCATTCGATAACAGAGTGTCATCCCACGTGGCCCCCTAATAAAGTCCAGTTGGAGCACATTGACAAGTTTGTGAATTGGTTATATGACCGATGCAATGTTTCTGATTACGACCCAAAAATTAGGGCATTTGCAAGGAAGCCTAACTGCACGGTTTTGGGGTATTCCGGGTATGACATCAACGGTTTTTCTTTCACTACTAGGGACCAAGATTTGAAGACCACGACACAAAATAGTGGGGTATACATTGAGTCGGAGACTATGTGGCAAGCAAGTAAGAAAGACAAAAAACCAGTCGTAGCTGTGATGTCATTCTATGGTGTTATTGATGAGATTTGGGAGGTTGACTATGGAGAATTCAAGATTCCAGTTTTGAAGTGCCAATGGTTTGATAACACAACTGGGGTTCGAACTGATGATCCAATGGGATTTACCCTTGTTGACCCGACTCGTGTGGCATATGAAAATGATCAGTTTACTTTGGCCGAACAAGCAAGACAAGTTTTCTACGTAAATGACCCATCCAATGTAGGTTGGTCTGTTGTGGTGCAAGGTAGAAAATTCTCTTTCCGCGATGAAATTGATTTTGAGGTTACAAGTGAAAGGTTAGAGTTCCCCTCTATTTCCCCCCTACCTAGTGACAATGGGATTGAGGCGGGAGCCATAAGGAGGAAACACAAAGATGGCATTTGGATAGATGACGATGGCCGAGAACTTCGAGACAGTCAATCCAAGAAGATGAAGTTGGTTGTAGACTAGGGGGGGTCGAGCATCGATGTCGAAGTTAAAATTTAATTTACTTCTTGTACTTTGTTGGGTTTTGTTGCCTCTGGCAACTGTGGTACAACTATCTTCCAATTTGTTGCCAAGTGGTACAGTTCTGTCCGCTGCAGCGTACTACAGCGGTTTTGGTAAAGGCTGGTAAAAAAAGTGGACAATTATTCCTATGATAGGTTCTGCCAGCTGTAGCGCGCTGCAGCTCTACTGGTTCAGCGCGTTGCAGTAATTTTACTCAAGTAGGAACCTGATACGAATTGGTCATGCAGGTCGTTTAAGACAACAACACAAACACGTTATGTGTCCTTAAAGCTAACATTCCAAAATCCAAAGCAAAAACAGTCAGGACAAAGTAGCAATGTATGTTTCGAAAGCAACAAATGTTAGATCCCCACATCCAAATTAAACCAGCAACTGAAAAAACGTGATAATACGCAGATGTGAGGTCACTGTGGGCAGTCATTTCCTGCGCGCCCTCTTCTCCACCGTGTTGGGCCTTGGCAAATCAAAGGTAGGGATTGGACCCAATTCATTGATTCTCTCGCCACACATGGCTGTGAGGATCTTCCCAACCTGCGTTGTCCAGCGCACCAAATGATCCACCTTCATTTGCAATGCAGCCAAGTCCCCATCCGAGTTCTCATTCGATGATTTACTTGTTGCCGCCCTCGATGACTCAGCAACGTTCTTCTTCTTGGAGAATATGAGAGGGTTTATGGGGAGCTTTGGCATCATTGTGACGTCATCATCTTTGTATCTGCAACCTGCTTCCATGCATATTGCAGTGATGAGTGAGGAAAAGCCTATGCAGTTATGGCCATTGACACAATCCCAGATGTATGCCATTATTGTACTCCCAACATCCAGGCTCATGTTCTTCTTTATCTTGTACAGCAGCAGAATACGGGACCGATGAACCTCGCAATTCAATTTCACGGGGAGTAGCCGGGCAGCTATGAAACTGTACCACACGTTCATGTCCTCAGTCAAGTACTTTTTCTCTATGCTGGACCATTCTTGGGGTAGATTCTGAATTACTACAGCGCTGTCATCACAGATTGCTGTGATGATGTCTTCCCATGAAGCTTGTTCAACTGCGGTGTCAGCGGCTTCGTACAAGCTCGCGAGCTTCGGTGGGATCCTGTAGAACATGTTGATCAAATCCGAAGACAACTCAACCAACTGACCACAGAGGAAAATAGTTGCTGAATTCTTGTACTTCATCATCGACAAGAATTCACACGCCATAGTCTGGTTTACCCGCGACGGTTGTGCGATGAGCCCTTCCCAGCCATGCTCCTTCACATAGTTCCTGAAGGGCTTTTCCAGCCTCAGCCCTCTCTTAAGGATGAGGCCCCTCAAGATGAAGTCCTTGTAGACTGTTGTATGCTGAGTGGAGTCCACCTCTGCGGCCGGTATGGGCTCAGTCGACGGAACAATCTGAGTCCCGTGCTCTACGTCCTCCCCTCCCACCACTCTTGGCTTTTTCCTGGGGTGTTGGGTATTGTTCTTTTGCTTGGTTGAACCTTTTTTGGGGTCCATGTCTGTTAAACTAAATGTGTTAACGGCAGCCAGAACGGAACACGGTAAATAAGACACAGTCACAAAGGTAAATAATACAGACTCAACTTCTTCTAAATTAAGCATTCCTTCTCATAGGCTGAATGTGGAATAATGTTTACTCATACTTAATCCCAATTTTTTATAATATTAACAGAAGCAAAAGAATTGAACAAGATGGACATTCTATAAATCCTTGGCGAATCGATGGGCCATGCATCCAGAATCACATGTCATGAACAACAATCAGGGTATGCTCAAAAGTACTCACCAATGTTGAAAACAAGAGCAGAATGAGGGCATTGATGGTATGAGGCATTATGATGAAATCAACCCGTGAGCAAGAAATAATATCATGAACAATCAGGTGATGCATAAAATTATCATATTATATGCGAGCGCGGGTTGTGCCATCCAGAATCACATATCATGAACAATCAGGTTATGCACAAAATTGTTCATCAATGCCGAAAACATGAGCACATTGAGGGCATTGCCACAATGAGGCATTATCATGAAATCAACCCATGAGGAAGAAACAATTTTGACTAACTAAACCTCAGGAAAATAATCTCCTTACCTAATTGGGAGTACGGGTTGTTGACGACTGGTGTTTGGTGTACATTCTAAGATGGTTGGATACAGCTTGGCCGATCAAGGGGCACGGCTGGAGAAGTGGACGGCGGAGGGAGCTGGCAAGGTGGAGGGAACAGGGCACGGTGGAGGGAGCAGGGCACAGCGGAGGTGGCAGGGGATGGCACCGTGAGAGTAGAGGAAGGCAGAGGGAGCAGGGGTCAGCGGAGGAAGGGGTGGAGGAATGGCCTTGGGAACGGCGGAGGAATGGCCTCGGGAACTACGGATGGAGGTGATGGAAGAGGAGAGGTTGTGGGCGAAATACGGGCGAAATACTAATACACACACACCTTATACTGATTGGGCTACAGTTTACATTTTTTTTGGGCTGAATGTTAGGCCAGTAGAATATTAATTTTTTGACTCGAGGGGTTGATGGTCAAGTGCTTGCAGGGTAAAGGGCCTCCAGTGCTCGAGGGCCTCCAGTGCTCGCTGGCATCCAGCCTCGAAGGCATTCATGCTCGAGGGCATCCACGCTCAAGGGCATTCAGGTTCGAGGGCATCCAGTGCTCGGGGCCATCCATTGCTCGTGGGCATTCGGTGCTCGAGGACATCCAGGGGTCGAGGCCATTCTCGGCTCGAGGGCATCCAGTGCTCGGGGCCATCCATTGATCGAGGGCATTCTGGGCTCGAGGGTATTCTGGGCTTGAGGGCATTCTTGGCTCGAGGGCATCCGGGCTCGAGGGCATCCAGTGCTGGAGGGCATTCAATGCTCGAGGGCATTCTGGACTCGAGGGGATCCAGTGCTCGAGGGAATCCAATGCTCGAGGGCTCCAAGGCTTGAGTCCTATCGGACTCCAGGGCTCCAGGCTCGAGTGCTCGATGCTAGAAACTTGGAATCCACCATGTGAAAGCACTCTTGAGACTGTGAAAAATGGTAGCCATCGCGGAAGAGCAGCAAAAATAGAGGAAAGATCAGGAGTATCAATCTTATTTGAAGGCTTGCCTGTGGATTCTAATATAATTAAGGTGTATGAATAATATCTATATAGATTAAGCCGTTATAATGTGCCAGAATGCGGGTCATATGCAAAGTTGAAACCACCGCAGAGGATGCTTCATATTTCGCCATGGCATCCGCAACTGAGTTACAATCTCTATATGTGTGCTTCAGGGTAGCATAGGACAAAAGAGTGTGAACTCGGAAAAGTAGAGGGTATAGGGTCCATTTGGAAAGTGAAGGCTCATTAATCATATAAACTGCCTGTAGCGAGTCAGATTCAATGTTGAGGTTGGGATATCCGTCCAGACAGATCTGCCAGGCTATAAGAATTTTCTTAACTTCAGCTTCTAGTGGATATATGGCTGTTATGGTATAGTATCTATTAAGGATTGGCAAACCTTGGCGATTGCGAACAACTAAGCCAATTGAAACAGAGGAATTAGACCAAGATGCATCCACTGTAACCCTGATGAAACTGTGACCTGGATATTCCTAGTATACTGTGGAAATAGTTGGCTTCGGTGGGGGACTGGGGGGAAACAACAAAGAAGGGAACATGAAACCTTTGGGGAGAGGTGGTAATGGAAAGGTAGAGTGTATCTGTGACTTCCTTGCTAATATAGGAGATGGGAAAAGGTGTACCATAGAAAAAATAAGCATTCCTTGCCTTCCATAAAGCCCAGCAGATCACATCATGAATCAGATGACATAGCAGTCTCTGCTATTCCAGTCAGGTCACTACAGTTCCAGAAATTGGAAAAAGTTTCCACTGCATTATGCACATTCCGCTAATTGAAAGCAACAATCTGAAACCAAATGGATTTACACAGTTGACAATTAGTAAAGAAATGTTCCATGGAGTCAGATTGATTGCACAGAGGACATTTAGAGTCCAAGCTATAACCACATTTTACGAGGATATCATCAAATGGTAAGCAGGAGTTAAGCAGTTTCCAGGAGAGTGGTAGAAATATTCTTAGGTAAGATTATATTCCATATGAGCTTAGTAACTACAAAATTACCCAATCCATAATGTCACATGAGCTTATTGTTTTTAAATTAAAGTAACAAAAATTAAAAGACACCAAAATGTACAAACAAAGCTGCATTTTCATTCCCTCCAAAAGTTGCCCTTTTCCCTCCATATCCTTAACCCTCTGTTTCCGTACCCTTCCCTCCCCACCACATCGAACTGAGTTCTTTCCACCCACCACATCTCTGATCCCAAGTCCCCCCTCTTCCCCCCATAACCCCGTGCAGATTTCCCCCAAAAACAATGTCCCTCCCTTCACCATTTATATCGGGCTTCAACCTCCCAATCCAGGTCGCCAACCAGATACCCCAATTTTATCGACACTCTAGTTCACAAATTTCGTACCCGGCTCGTACCTGGCTCGCAATGTTCACAGGGGAGGGGGTAACCAAGACGGCCGGCTGTTGCGCATAAAAGGTAACACCCATTGGTAGTTTCCAATGATTTCCCGGGTTTAATGAGTAGCTATATTTTGGTTGGTCTCCTTGCATGTGAGTGTGTGTTGACTTTTCTGGTTAAACTATTGTGGGTGTTGTTTCATGCCCATACATGATATGCTTGCTTGTAATGTCATAGTTTTTGCTTACCCACGTGCCCCCTACACGAATTTGTTGAAGTCGGTTGGATTTTCGTGAAAATCCGCAAAGGGCAGTGTTGGATTAATGTTTTGCTTGTGTTTCATTTACTGATAGAAGAGCTTCAATGGCACCGTCGAGGAAGAAATTGTTTGTCTCCGGTGGTAGACAAACTGTTGACCATGAATGTTTTACCCCTCCAAAGGATGCCAACTATGACGAAAATGACGAGGAAGGGGCTGGAGCACAGAAATATTGCTCAGGATCAGAGAAGTCCGGAGACGCAAAAGAAACTACGGTAACAGAAGACATGAGTGGGAGCTTCGACAAGTTTGAGATTGGAGAGTATTGCAAGCGCAGAGGTACAGCCACGTGCAAGTCCGTGTTGCTTGCGAAACAAAAGAAGCCTCTTAAAATATTCTTCGATGATGACTTCAAACCCCTAGTTATGCGCAGTCGATGGTCGATGTATGTTGGCTATGCCTTCCGCCGAAGAATCCACTTCGGTACATGGCATAATTGGAGATCAGTTCCAGACCATGTGAAGAAGGATGCATGGGAAGACATTCTGGTAAGTGTGTTCTAATCCTCCATTGTTCATGTCAAGTTCGTTACATGTCGCACTAACAACATGTCTCCTTATCCTCCAGATCAACTGGGATATACAAACAAAAATGACTTTCAATGAGATGAATAAGTTCTGCAATAAATGGACAATTTATACAGGAGAAAAGTGGAGGAATTGGAAGACTAAGGTGGCGAACAAGTACATTGTGCTTAAAAAACTGGGCTCTTGCGCATGGAGAGACTATAGGTGGATGGACAAAAATGAGTGGGAGCTGTTTATGAAACACAGGTCAACCCCTAAATTGAAGGTAATCCCTCCAATTTTTTTTTGCCCTAGTCATTACCATGCCAGCAGTTTACATACTGATGTCCACACAGGCGGTAAGTGACGCAGCAAAATTAAGCGCCTCATAGAAGGATTACATCCATCACACGGGGAGGGGAGGGAACCGTAGGGTTGCAGTAGAACTCGAGACGGGGAAAATAAATGCTACAATTAAGGCTCTTCTGGGTTAAGGTCAGAGTGTGGAAGAAGCAAAGGCTTTAGTTCAGAGCATGGATTTCAAACAGGACCACTCGGAAGTGTTCCTTGCAGCAAACTGGGACAAGAAATTATCAACCTACACCAACGACTCCGTGCGAAGAGCAGCCCCCACTATTGTGAGCATAATTCATAAATGAATCTATCTCCATTGATATTCTTTCATGTTATCCCGATCAAATGGCTAATATTTGCTTTGTTTCTTAGCAAAACCTTTTGGATAAGAAGCAAAAGGGAGATTTGGTTATACATGGCAAAGAAGATATTCTAGTTCAAGCAACGGGTAGGAATGATCACGGGGGTCGTTGGAGGGGTTGCTCCACAACCTCCAAGGTCAACGAGGCCCTGCCATATATGCCTGTCACCCATTACGCATCTAGTCGATGTGGGAGCACAAACACAAAACCATCTGAGGAAATTTCAAATTCAACCAAACAACCAACAGATGTCATCGAGCTCAGGGAAACATTTGTTGCTTTACTTGAGGCCCAAACAAATTGGCTAGCTGGGCAATTGGGTAGAGCTATTCACCCACACTTGGATGCCCATAATTTCCTCGCTGCATCTTCCACCCCCACGACCAAGGACAACTGGGTATTCATTCCTTCAGCATCGGGATGTAGTGACCCACAAGGAACTGCAGCGGATGACAAGGTAGTCCAAACCGTGAACTGCAATCGTATTTGTTCCTTTCTGGCTATGTGATTTGTAGTATATGGATTTCTATTTCCTGATTTGGATTGATGTTGTGTGGGGATACAGTTCATTGCTGATGAACACTGGAAGCTGCAGCGCGCTGTAGCTCTCAGTCTCAGCTGGGCACTGAAAGCTGCAGCGCGCGGCAGCCTTCAGCAGCTACATGTACAGTTCATTACTTCTTATTAGTTATTGCCTGATCCATGTATTTACCCAATCTCTAAGTTCATCTCTCACAGAGGAAAAAAATGCTGCCTATATGTTTTGAACCATCATGGAGAGAGGGAGGTAGCCGCATTCGGTATATTCTTTCCGAAGGAAGCGGAAACTGACTTATCCATCAAGTGGGAGCGGGTAAATCTAAAAGGACTTGTGATCATACCAAAGGCACCTTTGCCGATTGAACACGAAGAATTTGAGTTCGTCATTCAGGCCATCGGGTATAACATTCTATGGCCGGGAAAGCTGATAAGTGTCATAGAGCAACAGGATGATGAGGTGTGATAGTTGCATTCTTCTTCTCATTGGTGCTCATACATATCTTAGGTGCTAATACAATGACATGATATGTTATTCATATTCTTACGTAGGAGAACGAGCAGCAACCGCCTCCGTAGCAAAAGGTGGTCGACGAAAATGGAAGTCCTCAAACAAACCTCACACCAGTGCCTAAGAAAGATACTCCTTTGGGAGAGGTGACCGCTCGATCGGTAAAAGGAGAGGTACATACCCCCATACTATTTCATTCCGAATGATTTTCTATCTACGCATCACTAACATTTTACCCATTAGCAACTACCGAAAGAAAAAACTACATCACCGGAGAATGGGCAACGAAATCCTCCCTCGTCGATTTCTCCCAAATACATATTTGTGAGAACTCATTTCAGCCTTTACATTACCATCCACTACTGAATTACATAAAAATACTGTTCAACTAATATTATTAGATTCTGAATGTAATGATTAGGGAGCCATGGAAAACCAAGAAAGCATCGCTGCTGTTCACCAGATTAGTGAGGCTTTACGGCTATCTGCACAAATATGTGGACCGAACAAAATATTCCACATCAATTTCAGCGCAAAGGTGTTCGGATCAGAAGAAGTCTACGCAGCCATATTCACTGACAAGATACGACTGTTCATGAACAGCTTGGACGCGGATGATGAAATGGAGTGGATCAGTGGGTGCCAACTGGATATATGGGCATCGTAAGAAGTGCATGCTTTAATTATTCATAGATACAAGTATCATTATATTTTCTTCACTAACCATATTAATTTGCAAGATACCTCTGCGATGGGGTGGTACGTGAAGGCCACGTCCAGTTTATTCCTGCCTCTTCGAACTCAATGGCTCAGAAGGCAAATCAAAGGGTGGAATTGACTGCAGACGAGGTTTCGGCTGTCATGTGCCGCACTGAAGCGAGGATGTACATCTTCCCATACAATTGAGAGTAAGTTCCATTCGTTTTCCGAGTAGCTAGACCCGGCCACATGGAAGCGAAAGCAATCGTGTGCTGTGATTTTATTTGTTTGAATTGTTTTACCCTTTTTCCCATAGGGACCATTGGTTTTTGCTTGGCTTCGTACCAGAAATCGATCGAGTCTATTGCATCGACTCAATGACTGGGGGAATTTCCAAACGAAATAGATCATGCCTTAAAATGATTCATTTGTAAGTGGAACACATTCTTTTCTTTCCTTTAGCTTCGATGTTTTCGAAAAATGGTTGTTCCCATAATTGTTCTCTTGTACGTTTCACACTCTCTTGGCTCAATTATTTACAATTACTGTGACTCTTCCCATGATCATATATTGTGTGAACCCCAATTTCTGAAAATAATATTCCTCATGTTGACGAAAATAGGTTTCCATCTATACTGTAGGATTGCAACAAAATATCAACGGTCCAATTCCAAACAAAATAGGTCCTACCCTTCCAACTACACTTGGGATGTCATAAACATCAGTGTACGTATCATCTCATACCTTCATATTTCATGTGTCATTTTCATCTTCGTAATCGGTTCAACAAACTGTCTTTTCCATCATCAGCACAAGATACAAAGTAGTACTTGGGAGTACGGGTACCATTGCATGTATTACATGGAAAAAATTGTCAGGCACGTACATTACATTGACATTATTCTGGTACATTTTCCTACATTTCTTCTATTTATTCGTTATCCTGACATTTACATCCTTCTCTTAACATGTCATTTAATGCATTGTTTCAGCAATTCCCGGAAGATTACACTCGACTGGGGAGGGATGAATTGCGGAGTATTGCTGTGAAGTGGGTTTGTATTTTTGCAAAAACTACTCTGCCAAAATGCATAGCTCAATTGAATATCATACAAGGACTTGCACGAATCGTCGGATAGTGGTTAGTCTTATCTGTTACAAGAAAGGTAATTGGCCATCTCATCTAATACTCGTCAAATTCGACGCTGCAGGGGGTTTCAGTATCTTACGACACTACGGAACACTTCCTGCTCTTCTTTTGCTAGTCATATATTATACTTCATCGGATTCAATCCGTTCTTCAACCTACTTTGTTGTCTATGCATACTGTGGCTCCGAATTTGTTCAATTTGTCTTCGTACACCATTCTGTTACTACGCACAACAAATACTGGGTACCATGCCTTGAAAAAAGGAGCTGTTTGTGAGAAGATGAACGCTGCAGCACGCCACAGATTACAGTGACCACATAAATTACTCACGCTTTTAACACTGGTTTTTTCAATTTGAGAACTGGTGCTAATTAAACGGTGCAAAATTAATGCTGGTAGCACCGCTTTCAAAACCACTACTACAAAAAAGGTGCGATCATAACTGGTGCTTTACTTCATTGCACCGGTTTTCAAACCGGTGCTAAATTTAACCGGTGCAACAAATAAACAACTCTAGCACCGGTTTTTTTTACCGGTGCTAACATATAATTGGTGCAATAAAACTATTTTCTTATCACCGGTTCCCAAATCGTTGCTAACTATAATCGGTGCAATTAATTTTTCTGTCACCGGTTTAAAAACCAGTGCTATATACCTACAAACCGGTGTTAGAAATAAAGATTTAACACCGGTTCCCAAACCGTTGCTACACTGTAACCGGTGAAATTTATTTTTCTGTCACCGGGTTAAAAATCGGTGCTACCTACCCACAAACCGGTGTGACATATAAAGATTTAACAACGGTTCCATTACCGGTGCTAACAATTCTGGTGCGACAAATCCAGTATTGCACCGGTTTTTTCTAGCACTGGTTACAAAAAACCGGTGCTAATATGGTACATTAGAGCACCGGTAACTTAAACCGGTGCAATATATAACTGGTGCTAATAAAATAAATTTAGCACCGGTTTTGTTTCAACTGGTGATAATGTAGCATCGCTTAGTTAGGCACCAGTTTTTTAGCCACCAAAAAACCGGTGCTAGAGGTGTCTTCGCGTGGTAGTGGCGGCAGCGGAAGAATAGGCCAACAGGAAATTAAAAGAAAATAAAAGGAAAGGAAAAACTAAAGAAAAAGAAATTTTAAAAATTAGGAAATTTTAATTTCAAATGTTTTTTAATTAGTAAAATTATCATTATACCCCTAGCTATACCGGAAAACCATTTAGTCTTACCTGAAAACTACCTTTGGGGACCAAACAAATCGTTCTGAATTTATGGGGTACTGTCTAAGGGTTGATTTATAAATGTGGGCCAAAATATGGTATATGATACTTTGTAGGGGACTAAAAAATAATTTAATCTATATATTATTGGTTACCATGTTCTTGGTGGGAAAAACTAATTATATGGATCATGGAGTGTCAATTTTGGAATGGATGACTAGTAGCAGGGCAAAGGGTTGTTGGTGAATGGAGTGGTAGAATTAGAACCATATTTGAGAGGGTTTGAAGTATGAGTGCATCTCTTGAGAGACGGTCTTTCCATAAGTCATGGAAAGACCAAGGTTTAAAGTGTAAATTAGAAAAAATGAAGATAAAATTTTTGGGTTACATGAACCGGGTTATAAATTTTATAACTACTACATGTTGCATACTAAATTTTTAATGTTGCAACTTAGACCTTTTACCTTTTATTATTCAAATTAAATCTCGTCTTTTCATAACCCTATGGAAAGACCATCTTTCCCAAGACTTTGCCTTGAAGTATACTGGTAAATTTTTTTTTGAAACTTAATTCGACATATGCAAACAAATATTTTTTTAACACAAACAAAAATATTTTCCAAATTCTTAATTCACCATATAATCATGCAAATTGAAATAATTTTATATAATTACACTTTATATCATGTTATTTAATGAATTAAAAAATATTAAAATAAACTAGTGAACCAATCACAACATCATACTCCCCAAACTGTGAGAAGAACAAGGGTGGAGCAAATAAATTCGTGTTGGGTTGGAAACAAGCCGGGTTGAACACATGCCGATTTTCATTTGTCGGGTTGTGTTGAATTGGATTATCGTTGTGTCAAGTTAAAACATGTCCATTTTTCTCCTCGGGTTTGGTTATTTTTGGGTCCCCCCTCTAGTCCGGTTTTTTAGCACCGGTTTTTAGAGAAAATTATATTATTACGGCTACAGTAACCGGTGGTGGACGCAAAGGTGGAGAACGCATTCAGGGAATGCGTTCTCATGTTTATAGAATTGTTTTTTCATGAAAATAAGAGGACGCATTTACGAAATGCGTCCTCATGGTTTAATAATTTTTTTTGTAAAAGAAAAAAGGAGGACGCATTCGCGTAATAATAGAATGCGTCCTCAGGGTTGTCGATTTTTTTAAAATTAAGTTTTCAAAGGACGCATGCGGTGAATGCGTCCTCATTTCGTCTGTTTTATCGCCTGTCTTCCTCGCTTCTTCCGCCATTTTCTTTCCTTTACCCGCCATCTTCCTCACTGCCTCCTGCCTCGAGCGCTCGAGCCCTCGAATGTGTCCTCTGAAATTTTTGCAAAAATAAATTGAATCACGATAAGGACGCATTCCACGAATGCGTCCTCTATAGGTTCTGCAAAAAAAACAAACACCGTGAGGACGCATTCGGTTCATTCTCCGAATGCGTCCTCTATAAATTCTGGAAAATAAATCACCTTGAGGACGTATTCAGAGACCCTTTACATAAATTATAAATGCGTCCTCCACCATGGCATCCAAATTTCAGAAGATGCACAATTGCATCCAGATTTCTACCAACATGCACCAAAGAATAAAGCACTCTGGTTTTTAAAACTGACACTACCACAGAGACTCCCCTCTAGCATCAGTTATTAAAATCGGTGCTAAAAATATAATAGCACCGGTTTTTTAATTTGAACACCGGTTTTTAAAACTGGGGTTAATTTGAAAATTTTAAAACTGGTGTTAATTTTAGCACCGGTTTTTAAAAACAGGTGCTAAAAATTTGAAAATTTCAATTTTCCCAACAAAGAAATATCCAAAAATTTTAAAATAGCATTGGTTTTGGAAATATTAGCATCGGTTTTCTAAAAACTGATGCTAAAAATATGTAAAATTCTATCTTGCCGCCAAAAAATTCAACATAGCACTGGTTTTAAAAACCGGTGCTAAAAAGTAAAAAATAGCACTGGTTTTCGTAAAAAATAGCACTGGTTTTTAAAGCCGGAGCTAAAAATTAAAACTTAGCACCGGTTTTTTTAATAAATAGCACCAGTTTGAAAACCCAGTGCTAAAATTAAGAAATAGCACCGGTTTTTAAAACCCGATGCCAAAAATTTTCAAAATCATTTTCCTGCCAAAGAAATAGCCAAAAATTAAAAAAGAGCATCGGTTTTGGAAAAATTAGCACCAGTTTAAACCGGTGCTAAAAATATTTAAAATTTTCCTGCCGAAAACTATTCCCACCAAAGAAATCGCCAAAAAATTTTAAAATTCAATCTTCCCGCTAAAAAATTCTAAATATTCGTCGAAATTTTATAAAGTTCAATTTTTCTGCCAAAGAATTCAAAACATTTGCCAAATATTTCTAATAATATTCCCAGAAATTTCATGAGTTGGGTGAAGCTGGCCAGCCGCTATAAGCTATTTTTTTAACTTTCAAAATCGTTCAGTTCTTTTGTTGAGTTTAACTAATAACTAAATTAAGTTAAATTAATCAACGATCAACCTTTACTAACCTAATATATACAAATAAGAATACAAAAAAATTTCATTAACTAATTAACGTTCAACCCTTAATTGATTTAGTATACATAAATACAAGACTAAACTATTTTTTAGTCCCTTACAAAGTATCTTATACCATGTTTTGGTCCCCATTTGCAAATCAAGCCTTAGACGGTGCCTAACAAATTGAAAACAATTTGTTTGGTCCCCAAAGGTGGTTTTCAGGTAAGACTAAATGGTTTTCCGGCATAATCAGGGGTATAATTGTAATTTTACTAATGAGCAAATATTTTCAATTAAAAAATCCTAATTTTAATTTTTTTGGATTTTTGACAACTTCACACTTGAGCCCCCGACCCTCGAGCCCTCGAACCTCCTGCCTCGACCCTCGAGCCCTCGAACCTCCTGCCTCGATCCTCGAGCCCTCGAACCTCCTGCCTCGATCCTCGAGCCCTCGAACCTCCTGCCTCGACCCTCGAGCCCTCGAACCTCCTGCCTCAAGCCTCGATCCCGAATGTGGTAATTTTCAACCACTTCAAGCTTGAGCCTCAAACCCTCGAGCCCTCAAACCCTCGAGCCGCGAACCCTCAAGTGTATCGAACCCTCAAGTGTATCGAACCCTTTGCCTTGAGCCCTCGAACCTTGAACCTCCTGCCTCAGGCCCCGAGCCCTCGAACCTCCTTATTTGACTCTATATAAAAATACTAGTGACTAAGCTAACTTTAACTAATCAACGGTCAAAGTTTACTCAACTTTCAATATATAAACACTAATAACTAAGTTGGCTTTGTCTAATCAACGATCAAGCTTTACTTGACTTTCAATAAATAAACACCAATAACAAAGTTGACTTTAACTAATTAACGGTCAAACTTATTTGAATTAGTATATAATAAATACTAATAAAAATGTTTGACTTTGTCAAATCAACGGTCAAACCTTACTTGACATTCTATACATAAATACTAGTGACTAAGTTGACTTTAACTAATCAACGGTCAAACTTTACATGACCATCACTATATGGAAACACTAGTGACTAAGCTAACTTTAACTAAACAACGGCCAAACTTTACTTGACTCTCTCTCTCTATATAGAAACACTAGTGACTAAGGTGACTTTAACTAATCAACAGTAAATTTTTACTCGACTTTCAATACATAAACACTAATAACTAAGTTGACTTTGTCTAATCAACGGCCAAACTTTACTTGAATTTCAATAAATAAACACTAATAACAAAGTTGACTTTGACTAATTAACAGTCAAACTTTATTTGAATTAGTACATAATAAATACTAATAAAAATATTTGACTTTTTCTAATCAACGGTCAAACTGTACTTGACTCTCGCTTTATATAGAAACACTAGTGATTAAGCTGACTTTAACTAATCAGCAGTCAAACTTTACTCGACTTTCAATATATAAACACTAATAACTAGGTTGACTTTGTCTAAACAACGGTCAAACTTTACTTGACTCTCTCTATATCGAAATACTAGTGACTAAGCTGACTTTAACTAATCAACGGTCAAGCGTTACTCGACTTTCAATATATAAACACTAACAACTAGGTTGACTTTGTCTAATTAACGGTCAAGCTTTACATGACTTTTAATAAATAAACACTAATAACAAAGTTGACTTTAACTAATTAACAGTTAAACTTTATTTGAATTAGTATATATTAAATACTAATAATAATGTTTGACTTTGTCTAATCAACGGTCAAACCTTACTTGACTTTTGATATATAAATACTAGTGACTAAGTTGACTTTAACTAATCAACGGTCAAACTTTACTTGACTCTCTCTGTATAGAAACACTAGTGACTAAGCCGACTTTAACTAATCAACGGTCAAACTTTACTCGATTTTCAATATATAAACACTAATAACTAAGCTGACTTTTATTAATCGACAGTCAAACTTCATTTGAATTAGTATATATAAATACAAAAAAAAGGCTAGATATAAGTGAAATAACTAATATATCCCAGTGAAAAAAAAATAAAAAGGAAACCCTGCCCTCATTTCTTCATTTTCTTTCTTCCCAAAATTTATCCTACACGTTTTCCTCGCCGCTGCTAGACTAATCGATGATCTATGGTTGTTCGGTTGGTGTGGGTGTGGTGGTTCGATTTGAGATGAGTTAGCAGCGGTGCGACAGTGGTTTGATTGGAGCAGTTGTTGAGCAACGATGGCAAAGTTGTGCGGTGCGATGGGGGATATAATTTCTGGCGGAGGTAGGAGGTGGTGGAGCTAGGGCTGAGGTAGGGGGTGGCGGAGCTAGGGCAGCGATGACGCATGGTTCTTTCTCGTGGCTGGTGGTGTGGGTTTGTAGCGGAGCTAGAGCAGAGCTAGGAGGTGTCAGAGCGAGGGCGGAGGCATGAATAATGTCTTGAGCACCTTCTGGAACACTAACAACGTCCGCGAGACCCTCAAAAACTTGCACGAAACCTTCAGCCTCGCTAAAGCACTATAAGAAACTGCTCAAAACAGTAAAATGTTTCAATCGAATTAGATTTCTCAAATTCCAGGGTTGATTTCGATCGGTCTGCAGGGAGAAAGAGCTAGAGATGTTAAACATGGTGAGATTGGGAGATAAGTTGCAGAAGCACAAGAGGAATAAACTGTGGAGGAAGGGGAGGAGGAAGGAGATTGCTGAGAAGAAAGCGAAGGTGTTTTATATGTTGCTTTCTGATTGTAATGCTTGTTGATTCTAGAGTTGGTTGTTGTTTCTAGAGTTGGTTGTGATTTCGATTAAATTGTTTTTTTCTTTTATTCAGAAGCTCTAGGAGTTTGAGAAATATGACAAAGAAGCTGATGAGTGGAGGGCTGGACAGATAACCAAGGAAGTTTCTCGAGGAAAGGTAATGATCACTGGATTCTTTGCTGTTTTTTCTTCTTGTGGCTGCTTTGCTTGGTTTTTTGAATAATCTGATGTCGTTGGTGCCTTTTCGTGTTTTGATTGAGAATATTAGCATGGTGAATTTCTTGGAGTACACAAATTTCTTAGTTTTGTAATTATGTTATTCCTGACACTTCTTGTTTCTGGGACGAAAACCATAATGTGTCTTAGGATCTGTATATGAACATTTAAAAGAGTAGCGTGCCAGTTCTTATGCGTTGTCAATCAGATGGAACTCACTGTACTCATATGATCTATTATGCATTATTTGATTCGCTATTGCATCTATCTTGTAGTCTTTGAGAACTGATGTAGCATAGGGTGAATTGACTTGGCTTTTAACCAGTCACAAAGTTGACTTGTATAGCTTATACGATCTTCTAACTTATCCATGCCAATAGGTGTAACTTTTATTTTATTCCTTGTCACTTGGAATTGTTTCCCATGCATTTGGGAACTTAATATAGCTTCTGGCTAATCGGGTGGTTTGTGCATCCAGGTGGAAGAAATGAAGCAAATATCAAAACACAAGGCCAAAAAGGAGAAGAAAATATTAGGATCTGCTGTAAGCAATATTTATTTGTGCTCATGTTGTCAATTGTCTGTCCCTAGCTTGTAATGCTCATTTGATTTAACATGCAGCTTGAGGTAATGCTGATTGTGGAAAAATTGCAAGAACTACTAAATTTATTAGGTAATGCTGATTGAATAAACCTTTCCCCTTTTCCCCTTGTGAATGTTCATGCATAGTACTATATTTGGTAGTAGAATAGACAACAGATTTAACTAAAGACTTGCTTAAACAACTCCGACAATTGTTCAAAGTATCTATATAGAAGCTTAATATTTCTAACTTATAACAATAGTGCTAGTAGACCATACATGATACGTGTGTCACTTTTTACGCATCAGAGAAGCTTTGAATTTAAACATATGCCTATATATGTGATTCATATCATGTTTCTGCTAAATAGTTCATGGTACTGTTAATTCTCGATTTCACTGTGAACTATGTAGTTGCTCAATAGAACGAAGAAATTGCAAAGTTGGTGGAGGAGGCACAAATGAATAAAGATCACATGCTTCAGGTACCGAAAGACTCTGTCGTTATAGCATGAATCAATCATATGCTAATTTCCTATTTATTTTTTCAGTATAAAAGTATTGCTCAAGCAAATGAAGAAGCCCTTAAACAGCTTGAAACTGCATATGAGAAATCAAAGGCAGAGGTATCACACCATCTTTGTTTTGTTATTACTGAATGCATTAAGATAAAACATAAGGAGATAGACTTGTATGCTGAGTGGAGTTTTGACTACTCATTTTTTTCTCCATGTTTATTTAGATCTAAACTACTTGGCCCATTTGTGTGTATGTTTGATTCCTTTGTCTGTTTGAATATACAGAGGATTTCCAATCTGCCTTAAGTATGTTCCAGGCATTAGCTTCTGAACATACAATGAGCATTCCAAGGTAAGATTTACTAATTTAGTTACATTTACCTTTCCATCCTACCATTTTTGCAAACTAAATTGAAGTTTGTAGTTGTATGGTCTTGTAGATACATATGGAATGGTACATCTGAGCATTTTTAAGGATCATAGATTGAAGATTAGCTGTGTGGCTTAGCCTTGTGATTTGATGTGTATACGCCACATGATTCAATTGCTAGTTCAAGCTAAAGTTATGTTTAGTCCTGTAGATAGATATGTTTGTGATAGTTATGTTTAGTCCCATTGATTATTAATTTTGTAACATACTTTTTTTGGTTTTATTTTTATATTATCAATTTTGTGAAGTTGATTTTATTATTAAATTAATGTCCTAATAAATTGTTAATTTTGAGTCTTTATCCCTTCCTCTGAAAGCGGCAGCGCGCTGTCGCTTTCAGAGGAAAGGATTTTTTTTTTGTCATCGAAAATAATTTAGCACTGGTTAAAAAACTGGTGCTATGAAAACAACTGGTGCTAAAAGTAGCACCGATTAAAAAATCGGTGCTAACAAAAAAAACCGGTGCTAATTTAGCACCGGTTGAAAAACTAGTGCTAACAAAAAACTGGTGCTATCATGGTACATATTAGCACCGATTTAAAAATTGGTGCTAACAAAAAAACTTGTGCTAAAAGTAGGAATTTAGCACCGGTTTTTTTCCAACCGGTGAAACCGTTTCATCGGTTACTTAGGCACCTTTTTTTTGTAAAAAAAACCGGTGCTCGAACAAAAAAAAACCGGTGCTAGAGGGGGGTCTTTGTGGTAGTGTACATTAGACTAAATTATTTTTTTAGTCCTCTACAAAGTTTCTTATACCATGTTTTGGTCCCGTTTTCAAATCAATCCTTAGACAGTAACCCACAAATTCAGAACAATTTTTTTGGTCCCCAAATATGGTTTTCAGGAAAAGTCAATGGTAAAAATGGTCAAAATATGTAAAATGACCATTATACCCCTGAATTATTTATAAAAAAAAGAAGAAAATACCATCTTCTTCCCGTGAAGCCTCTTCCTCGCCGGCAGAAACCCTAATCCTGATGCCAGAAACCCTAATCTCTAGCGAAACTCTAAATTTCTTACGCAAATGAAAAGGCGATGTAGGTTAGAGCGGAGTGAAAGGGGGATTCCAAGTGGGGGGAGGATTAACCGGGTGAAGGTCTCCATCGCCAAAGTTGCAGAAGGGTTTCCCTCCCCGTTGTCTCATTGGCGGGGAAGTGGAGGTTGGCAAGCTTCAGCTGCCGTGGTTGCAGAGGTCATCGTGGTTGAAGAGTTGCAAAGAAGAGGAGCTCCACGGTGACGATCGACGGAGATGATCGATGGAGACTGATCGACTAAAATAGCCAGGCGAGGTTGTAGAACGATACCTATCAAATAGCCAGGCCAGGAGAGGTTTGATGGGTTGCAGACGATCAACGAAGACAAGGTTTTCCTGTGGAAAGTGAAGGCGGCGACGACGACTTTGGTTGGCGGTGGCGGAAGATAGGCCAACAGGAAATTAAAAGAAAAATAAAAGGAAAGGAAAAACTAAAGAAAAAGAAATTTTAAAAATTAGGAAATTTTTATTTCAAATGTTTTTTAATTAGTAAAATTATCATTATACCCCTAGCTATACCGGAAAACCATTTAGTCTTACCTGAAAATCACCTTTGGGGACCAAACAAATCATTATGAATTTGTGGGGTACTGTCTAAGGGTTGATTTGCAAATGGTAACCAAAATATGGTATATGATACTTTGTTGGGAACAAAAAAAAATTTAGTCTATATATTATTGGTTACCATGTTCTTGGCAGGAATAACTAATTATATGGATCATGGAGTGTCAATTTTGGAATGGATGACTCGTAGCAGGGCAAAGGGTTGTTGGTGAATGGAGTGGTGGAATTAGAACCATATTTGAGAGGGGTTGAAGTATACTGGCAAATTGTTTTTGAAACTTAATTCGACATATTCAAAAAAAAATGTTAACCCAAACAAAAATATTTTCCAAATTCTTAATTCAACATGTAATCATGCAAATTGAAATAATTTTATGTAATTACACTTTATATCATGCTTTTTAATGAATTAAAAATATAAAAATAAACTAGTGAACCAATCACAACATCAAACTCCCCAAATTGTGAGGAGAACATGAGTGGAGCAAATAAATTTGTGTTGGGTTGGAAACAAGCCGGGTTGAACACATGCCGATTTCTATTTGTCGGGTTGTGTTGAATTGGGTTATCGCTGTGTCGGGTTGAAATGTGTCTGTTGTTTTCCTCGGGTCTTGTTATTTTTGGATCGGGTTACTGTCGTATCATTTTCTGTACTGGAGTTTTGTTCCGGTCGGATCACGTCAGTTTTTTTTAGAGAAAAGTGCTAAATTAATCCTATCTTTTGGCTGAAAATGCCAATATAATCCTGCTAAATAAGAAAGTGTCAAACTAACCCTAACTTATTGATGTACGTGCTAATCTAACCCTAGTCGCCATTGACTTCAATTATCAACGATAAGCATGGCCAGAATGTAATAAAATAATCATTTTGCCACTAGATTAAAAAAAGAAGAAAAACCAAAAAGACATAAATGCCCTCAATGATATAAAGCCACATTCCCCCAATCTTTTATTCTTATTTCTTCTTTCTTCTTTTTCTTCTTTGTGGTTTGTCATCCTCTTCGCCGGCCTTCGCCTCCAAAAACTCACCTTCACCCTCCTCCACCTCCACCTCCACCATCCCTTCTAAGTATCCCTCCTCATCCTCTCCTCCAAGCCCTCTCGAAATTCTTCCATAATTACTGCCTACAAAGCCTCAAAAATCACATCCGACCTCCCAACGCATCACCACCTTGCATTTCTCCGTAGACCCTCTTGAAACCGCCTCTCAGATTCGACCAGGTCAGAAGCAAAGTGAAGCGAGGTTTGAATGGTGCACCTAGAGTTGGGCATTTGGTATACCCGCTGAGGTGTTGGAGGTTGCGAACCCCCAAACCCTATGAATCCACTACGTAGGTAATGGTTAAATTTATCCTGAACAGTTCTGTTTTATTTTGTTTCTTTGATTACACCGGCTATAATTTTTAAACTTAAACAATACAAAATTTTGAAAAATAATGTAAAATGTTAACATTTTATTCCTATTTGGTACATTAGCAATACATACATACATACATATATATACACATATATATTGAGGAAATAAATAAGAAAACTAAAGGAAATAGTAGATGCCAAGTTATAATAAGCCAAGATAGAGAAAAAATTAAGAAGTAAAAGTAGCATATTAAAAATTAAAATTTTAATTAAGTGAGAAAACTAATCAAAATTTTAATTTATAATTTAGGTTCGTTATATATTATATTGTAAATTATGTAATATGATGCTTTTGGAAAAATATATAAAGCACGTAATGATGAAATTACAAGTAAAACTAATATATTGAAAATTTTATGTGCACTTTGGATCGTGAAAAACAATGAAAAAAATAAAATGAAAACATATTTATATTTTATAGATTAAATAAAGCATAATTTAATGGAAAAAAGAGAGGAAAGTTTGGGACAGGGCAAGGCAGGGCAGGGGATTAATCACCCTGCCCAAACCCAAAATTCAGACAAACAAGAGACGCGTGTCTTATCCAAAACAAAAGTACTGCTAACTTACCTACCTATATGTAAATAAAAATGATGTTGTAATTTTTACTAATTTTACACTTTATTGAGAAATTAGTAAAAAACTTGATATGAGAAGTAAAAAGGAGAGAATGGAGAAAAGGAAAGATGAGAAGAAGATAAGATTAGAAGAAGTGAGAAATGAGAGAATGAGATGTGCATTTTTCTTCATCCTCTAAAGGGGTATTTATAGTAGAATTTGGGGGTAATGACATAGTATTCCCCTTTGGTAAATAAATAGTGATATAATTAATATTCACAAATCTAGTTTATTGCTAATGAACATTTCATTATTCCTAACAATCCTATGGAATGCCTATTTCAATAATTACGTGTTCATGTTGCCTCATTAAAAATCCTACTTGAAAAAACCCAGGGGGATAAAAACCACAGTAAGGAAAAAAGAGTACAAATACGTATACGTCCCCCCCATGTTGGCATTGATGATTTCTTCATAAAGTTCATAGTCTTCACATTCCAATGTCATGAACATGTTTTCTGAACACTGAAGTGGAGAGAGCCTTTGTGAGGAAATCTTCTGATTTTTTACAGGAACAGATATATTGGATATTGATAATATTACTCTCTTCCAGCTCTTGAGTAAATGAAAAGAACCTTGGAGGAATGTGCTTTGATCTGTCGCTTTTGATGTAACCTTCCTTCATTTGATTAACATATGCGGCATCATCTTCATAAAGTGTGATGGAATTATCATTTGATAGGAGATCACTTGTGGTTCTGATATATCGCGTCATGGATCTCAACCACACACACTCTCAACTTGCTTCGTGCAATGCAATAACCTCAGCATGATTTGATGATGTTGTGGGGAGTGTTTGTTTCTGTGGACGCCAAGAAATCGCAGTCCCTCCATAAGTAAACACATACCCAGTTTGAGATCTCCCTTTGTGTGGATCTGACTGGTAACTTGCATCTGCATAACCAACCAAAACTGGTTCCATAGTATTGAAATAAGATAATCCGAAATCAATTGTCCCTTGAAGGTAATGAACGAAACACATGTTTGATTCCATTCCAGTGTTGTTTCGTATGAGATGGACTGAACCTCGCTAATAAATTAACAGCAAAAGACATATCAGGTCGAGTACACAAGGACAAAATGGATCCTTTTCAAAATCAAGGGATCTTACGACCATTGGGGTACTCAATGAATTTGATTTATCTATATTGAATCTCCTTAATACCTTTTTTGTGTAATTTGATTGATGCACAAGTATCCGACTTTGCAAGTGCTCAATCTGCAAACCAAGAAAATATTTTGTTTTCCCAGGTCTTTCATTTCGAACTTCTTCTTTAAGAAAGCGATTACTTCCAGAATCTCTTCATTGGTCCCAATGATATTCAAATCATCAACATAGACAACGATAACACACACCCAGATGTTGTTTTCTTAATGAAAACACAGAGCCCAGATTGCTTTAACCCATATAAAGATCTTTGTAATTTGATTGAATATCTTTCTATGGGTTTTGAACTTAATGCTTCATGCATTTTGAATCCTTCAGGGATCCTCATGTAAATTTCAGCATCAAGCGATCCGTAAAAGTATTCGGTAACAACATCCATAAGGTGCATATTAAGTTTCTCATGAATTGCTAGACTGATAAGGAATCTGAATGTAATTCCATCCATTACTGGGGAATATATTTCCTCAAAATCAATTTCGGGCCTTTGAGAAAAACCTTGTGCAACGAGTCTAGCCTTGTATCTCACAATCTCATTTTTCTCATTTCTTTTTGGCACAAATACCCATTTGTATACAACAGGTCTCACACATCAGGGGTGAGTACTATAGGCCCAAAAACTTTGTGCCGGTTAAGCGAGTCTAACTCAGCTTCAATGGCCTTTTTCCATTCAGTCCAATTATGTCTATTTTTACACTCGGTAACAGATCGTGGTTCGGGATCTCCATTATTTTCGTCCATAACATCTCATGCAAAATTGTAAGGGAATTCATCATCGATTTCCTTATTTCCTTTACACCATATACCTATATTGCCATAATTAATCAAAATTTCTTGATTTTCCTCATTTTGTATTTCTACAAGAATACGTTCCTCAATTTTGAGGTCATCTTGTTTCTCTGATCCTTTTCTTTTACGAGGATTATTATCTTTGGAACCGAGTTGTCTTTCATGCTTCAGGCGTGTCATGATTTCATGAGTGACTTTGTTTTCAATTTGCCATTTTGGGATTTCAATTTGAGCAGGAGCATTCTTAGCTGGGATGTGAGATTTCGTCACTCTCTTTGTGTTTGTAAATGCATCAGGAAGTTGATTTGCTATATCTTGCATATGGAAAATCCTTTAGAATTTTCCATCACACTTTTTTGTATAAGGATCAAGATACAATAATTTTGGTACATACCAGGGAATATTCCTTTCCAGCGGTTTTCTTTCTCCCCCTAATGTTGGAAAATTTTCTTCGTCAAAATGGCAATTAGAAAAATGAGTTGTACAACTATTCCCAGTTAGGGGTTTACAATATCTAACAATAGATGGGCTTTCAAAGCCTACATAAATGCCAAGACTTCTCTGTGGTCCCATCTTTGTTCTTTGTGGTGGTGCAATAGGCACATAAACAATGCAATTAAAATTCCTTAGATGGGATATATTTGGTACTTGGTCTGATGCAAGTTGTAGTGGGGAGTATTTATGATATGCACTTGGCCTGATGCGAATTAATGCTGCAATATGTAATATTGCATAACCTCATACTGAAGTAGGGAGCATTGTTCTCATTATTAATGGTCTAGTAATGAGTTGGAGATGTTTGATGAGTGATTCAGCCAGACCATTTTGTGTGTGCACATGAGCAATAGGATGCTCAACAACAATCCCAACTGACATAAAATAATCATCAAAAGTCTGGGATGTGAATTCACCGGCATTATCAAGTTTGATTTTCTTGATCGTATGATCAGGAAATTGAGCTCACAATTTGATTATCTCAGCGAGTAATTTAGCAAATTCCATATTTCGAGTTGATAACAGACATACTTGTGACCATTTTCTAGGAGCATCTATCAATACCATGAAGAAATGAAATGGTCCACATGGTGGATGGATAGGTCCACATATATCACCTTGAATACATTCAAGAAACGCTGGTGATTCTGTTTCAACCTTTCCCAGCAAAGGCCTTATGATTAGCTTTCCAAGGGAATAAGTCTTACATTGAAAGGTTTTTCCATGAGGGATCTTTTGGTCCTTCAATGGATTCTCATGTGTGCTTTCAATAATTCTTCACATCATAGTTGAACCAGGATGACCCAACCAATCGTGCTATATGGTAAATATTTAAGGTTTGATCACTGATTGCAGTTATATTACCACTGGAAATATAGGCGTTTGTAACCGTTGTATTAACTAATTGTATTTAAAAAGTTAAGAAAAGATTAGCAATGTAACGCCATAAGATAAATAGACAAATATATTAGAGACATAATTAATCATATAAATATTAAAATAAAGAAGTTAAAAATTAGTTAGATGTAGATCACACCATTTTACTATAAGGTGACAGAGCCTCCTGTGTATAGAAATATGGTGTAATACGCAAACTACTCTGTTGTTTCTTTTCTCTTCTCTCTCCTTCATCAAAGTCTTCTAACTGATAACGGTCGGATCCTGAACTTTGGTTTCTGGTCATGGCGGCTCCTCCGCCTGGCCGTAGTGGCAACGCTGCGGCCAAGTCTTTCCTTCCAGCTCTGGGAACTCGCCAACCCCCACTACATGCAGCACTCCCATCCAACCCTGAAATCGTCCCTAAAACTCACTACAAAGGGGACATCGCCTGTTTAGTCTCCCGTCATGATGCAGAACTACTGGCTTCCCATTACCAAAATGCCCTGGTGGGTAAATTTGCAAGAGGAAAGCCGCCAATGACAGCACTAAATAAGGCTTTCAAATTGGTTGGGTTCAAAAGAAATTTTCAAATCAGCTCAATCAATTACAGACACAT
Organism: Rubia yunnanensis; assembly: GCA_037428765.1. Lineage (NCBI taxonomy): Eukaryota > Viridiplantae > Streptophyta > Magnoliopsida > Gentianales > Rubiaceae > Rubia > Rubia yunnanensis. The sequence goes on from CM075063.1 coordinate 17,060,705, forward strand.
CCTAATCCGATTCCAGGAAAAAGTGGATTATCAGAGGTTATGGCTTAAGGGTCACTGGATTTTCAATCAAGCCCCAATGAAGGTTCTAAAATGGACAACGGACTTCTCCCCGGAGGCTGAATCTTCCATCGTACCGGTATGGGTTAACATTCCATATGTTCCTATCTATTTCTATAATATTTCTATGCTTCAATCGATGGGAAATCAGATAGGGACGTTTATTAAGATGGACGCAGCTACTGCTGCCCTTACCAGGCCTTCAGTGGTTAAGATGTGCGTATAAATTGATCTACAAAAACAGCTTCCAACATATATTAGAGTGGGAATTGAAGAGGATGGTATTGAGTATAATGTGGGTAAGCTTTCTCTAGAATTTGAGGATATCCCTCTGTATTGTCACCACTGCAAAACTATAGGGCATGAGGATAATCAATGCATATACCTACATCCTGAACTTAAGAGATCCAAGTCCCATAGGATTGATAAATTCCCAAATCAGATGACTCCAGGGGGTGATTTGATTGTGCAACAGAGAGCCTCAGAAAATAGTCCTGTAGAGGGTGCAACTAACTTAAAGGCTGGCAGTTCAGGTTTATCTGTTGCTGAGAAACAAGGTACTCGTATCACAAAGACTTTTAAATATGTCCCAAAACAAAAAATGACTGCAATTACAATCAGTGAGGGGACAAGTGTACCTGATCCTCTAGTTGAGATGAACAGAGTTAGGCTTTCTGATACTTTAGTTACTGGAGTTGCTACACAGACTGGTGACCAGGAGAAAGTAAGCACTTCTCCAATCAATGTTCTTGAATCTGAGACTGGTGTTCAGTCTAATATAAACAATATTATAAGGTCAGACTTGACCCCTAAGGTAGCTGAGACCAGGGGGATCCTAGGTGAAGAAGGCATTGATTCAACTAAGAGGTCTCCTGAGAATCAATCACAACTCCATTTCCTATACCAAAGAGAATTTTCGCTAAGGATGACATTCCTAGCAAAAGAGGTAAATCTTTCTCACCTTTAAATTCTATTATTGCGGCTAAAAACTTCCTCTTCTCTCAGCAGAAACATAAACATAACAGATTCATCCCACTTGAGGATGATGATGGATCTAATGAGGAGAATTCCAATGAAAATCCTGCAACTGTTACCGGGGTTAGGGAGGATACTGAGGCTGAATCTTTGAGAGTCTCCCCCTCAGCCAGTTCTGATTCTCATTTCAATCAGATTAGGCAGGTAAGTCCCTCAATTTCCCACTCCAAATCAGCTAAGCAAAAGAAGGGTAGTCAGCTTGCCATTGAATCAAATCATAGGAATGAGACATATCTAACACAATTGAATACTATCATGACTAGATCAAAAAGCGCCAATAATGTTTTAATATGAATAATACAACCCTCAGGATAAAATTTCTGATTTGGAATTTAAGAGGGATGGATACTTCCATGCTCAGACTACAAAACCTGATCACTAGGCATAATTTTGACCTCATTTGCTTAATTGAACCAAAACATGACAATCTACAATGTGACTCCTACAAGCAAGTGCTACATTTTGATAGCTGTATGTATGCTATGAATGGACAGATTTGGCTATTTTGGAATTCATCTGTTACTCTCACTGTCAAATATGATAATTTACAATTTCTTGCTGTCTCTTTGTATAGTCTCACTCTAAATAAAAGTATGGATGCCTTTTTTGTGTATGGCCTTAGAACTAGAGATGGAAGGAAATCCCTTTGGTCTGATCTTAAGTCATCTACCCATTCAGATACTATTTTTATTGGAGACTTTAATGCCATCACATCAGTGCAAGAATATAAAGGTCCCCCTACTCCTAAATCAGGCAGTATGAAGGATTTTAATAATTTTATAAATGTAATGGCGTTAGAGGAAATCAATACAGTTGGTAATTTATTTACTTGGAGTAATAACAGATTGAGAAATCCTACTATTCAGAGATTAGATAGGGGGCTTTGTAATTCTGCATGGTCATCTTCTTTTCCTTCTTCTTCTGTTCAAATTTTAAATGGGTCTTCTTTTGATCAAAGCCCTATGCTTCTAACTATAGGAAGTGATATTCCATCTAATCCTAGACCTTTTAGATTCCTGAACACCTGGTTTAAAAGGAAAGATTTCATGAATGTAATCAAGAATAATTGGGACCTCCCTATGCATTATTCAGGAATGCTAGGTTACTGCCTAAAACTCTTAAGATTGAAGAAGGAATTAAAAATATGGAATAAAGAGCATTTTTGTAATATTCATGACAATGTAATACTGGCTGAAAATGCATTGCTGTTCCAGGAACAAATATATGATCAGAATGCTACTGAGTCTAATATGATTAATCTTAAGGAAGCTAAGGCTAAGTTGGTTAGAACATTAGTGGAATAGAAAAGCTGCTGGAAACATAAAGCAAAGATTAAATGGTTAAAGGAGGGGGATAATAATACCAACTTTTTTCACAATTCGGTTAAGGAAAGAAAAGGGAGATTAAGGATCACAAAAATCAGAAGTGCTAATGGGTTATGGCTAGATAGTGTTCAGGAAATAGAGTTAGAAGCCATCCAATACTACAAAGGCCTTCTAACAGATGACAGCTCCTCCGAATCTAACCTTTTCAAAACACACTTCCTCAGCCAGATTCCCAACTGTGTCTCCCAACAAGATAATGAAAACCTTATGCACCCGGTTACAATGTCTGAGCTTAATCACATAGTACTTGGTCTTAATAAACATTGTAGTCCGGGTCCAGATGGTTTCACATCTAAATTTTATATTAAAGCTTGGGATATTATTTCCACTGACCTATTAGCAGCAGTTCAGGATTTTATGAATGGAAATAACATTCTTAGGGGTTTTAGTAGCACTTGGATTACAATCATACCTAAAAAGAAAACCCCCTTTTCTTTTGATGATTACAGGCCAATAAGTCTCTCTAATGTAGTTAACAAGATTTGTTCAAAAGTGATAATGGAAAGACTTAAACCACTAATGTCAAAACTCATTTCTCCTCAGCAAACTGCTTTCCTAAAAGGCCGAGACATTTCTGATAATGTAATTTACTTACAAGAAATGGTAAGATTTTTGAATAGGAAACAAAGACAACCAAATTGCATTGTCAAATTAGACCTTAAGAAAGCTTTTGATAGGGTTAAGTGGTCTTTTCTATATAGTGTTCTTCTTAAATTTGGTTTTCATGCAAGATTTCTTTTTCCCATCATGAATAATTTATCTCAGGATTGGTTCTCTATCTTGATAAATGGTAGGTCGGTTGGTTTTTTCCAATCTACTAGAGGTATTAAACAGGGAGATCCCCTTTCCCCTTTCCTTTTTAACATCTTTTCTGAGGCTTTTACTAGAAGTTTAGCATTTATCTTCCACACAGGTAAATTGGCCTACTATGATCTCCCAGGTAAATCCATACATTGAGAACAAAGATTCTGTTATCTATTTGTTCAATTAATGGCTGATTTCATTGAGAACAAAGATATTTTGATTCAGAAATTTCTCCATTTACTTCCAACAGATATCATCTCTCTTTTGAAGGACTCTAAGCTCCATCCATATAGGTGTGACAGGCTAATATGGAAACCTGGAATTAGGGGAGACTTCACTTTCAAATCCACCTATCTCCTGCTTAGTCCACAGTCAGGTAATATTGCCTCGACTAAACTTTTTTGGAGTAGTAGAATTGAAAAGAAAGTCTCAGTTTTTATGTGGAAATTGATCAACTCTTATTTACCTTTTGATAATATTCTACAAAAATTGACTTTTTGCTTGCCTTCTAAGTGTGTCATGTGCTGTAATCATGTGGATTCTTTAGATCACTTTTTTAACTCCTGCACTTTCACAACTTTTGTTTGGAACAATATACATCGGTTTATGGGTATCACAGATAAATCATTCCCTTCCATTTGGGAAAGAGTCTCTTTCTATCTAACCTATCCAGGTTTAAGCTCATTACATTCTACATTAATTAGGAATGCTTCTCTAATTACGTGTTGGAATCTATGGAAAATGAGGAACAAATGTATATATGATTCGGTCGTCCCAAGCAGAGTTACGGTACTAAGTCAAATTAGGGATCATATCTTCTACTCTTTCTGTTCTAAAACAGTCTACATTACATCTGCATTTGACTATGGCATTGCAAACCACTCATTTCTGCCTCTGATAAAGACTGCTCCGAAACCAAAGATTTTCAAAATTGCATGGCAAAGGCCGCAAGAGGGGTACAGGTTTAATGTAGATGCTGCATGGAGTCCTGATTCTGATATGTGTGGATTAGGATTGATTATCAGGGATTCCAGTGGTAGTTTCATCTCAGCTTACACTAGATTTACATATGCTAGTTCTGCTTTAGAAGCTGAGCTAAGGGCAATTCTTCTTGCTATTCATATTGGTGTAGGATTATTGACTCCTATTTTCATTGAATCTGATTGCTTAAATGCGGTTCTTGCTGTTCATCATCCTTTGCATGCTAATTGGAAACTTTTTGAACTGGCTGATGAGATACATCAGGCTTTGGGTGATATGAGTGTCTTGCATATACATAGACAAGCTAACTTGGTTGCAGATTTTTTGGCTAAGTAATGTTTCACTGCTAAGACTAGTAGTTATTTTAGTAGATTACAAATGCTACCCCCTATCTGTACAGGTCTTATTAGGTTAGATCAGTTAGGGACACCCTCTCTAAGATTCTCTCATTGAACGGATGCTACTGAGTTTTTCTTATTGCTAATTGGCAGGGATGGTTTCTAACAATCTGAGAAAGCAAGGCCCGGACGGCAGAAACCTGAAGGGGATCAAAAGTTACGGACTTGGTTTCTTTCTGTTCATCAACTCAACAAAAGAGATTACTCTGCTGATCCAAGTGATATATTCGGTCAAAGTTGCTCATTTTGGTTTCTCTTCCAGCTTTCAGATTAGTAGAGGATAGGCTTTCGGTTTAGGTAAATGTTTCTCTGACTGACTTGTGTTTCGTTCATCCGATTCACTAACAAGTTCGAGATCTGCTTACCTAGCCTTTTAGTATTTGAAATCCTCTAGCTACTATAATCTTTTATCTCTTTCTTTTGGTAGCAACAAATGCTGCTTCACGAGCAATGTGCTCAACTTGTATATCTAAACTAAGCTTTGGCTTCCTTTCATCTTGTTTTTACGGCTTGGGAAGGCTAATACAATTTCCCCCATCTATGGATGGTTTAATCTAAAAAAAGTATAGAAATATGGTGTCGTGCATTTAGAAAGTTAATAAATTACATCGCATTACCATAAGGCGGAAAAGCCTCCAGTGTATAGTAATACGGTGTTATGTAGTTAAAAAGTTAATAAATCACATCACATTACCATAAGGCGGCAAAGCGTCCTATGTATAGTAATATGGTGTTATGTAACTAGAAAGTTAATAAATCACATCACATTACGATAAGGTGGAAAAGCCTCCCGTGTATAGTAATATGGTGTTATGTAGTTTGAAAGTTAGTAGTGTTATTTTGTTACAAGGTTAATGATGTTATGAAATTATAAAGTTAATTTTTATAAATCACATAATTTCTACTGTGTCTGATTAATATTATTATTGTTATTTTTAGACCGTCTAGTATGTTGGGATTTATTGAGCCAATCAAAAGGGTCTTGATTAAGAGTGTTCTGGATGAGGAAAAAACTTTAGGTCACAGTTGCTGGACACTTATGTGAAGTTGATCTGTGCAGTCTAGTTTAAAAGGAATGCAAGCCAAATATAATCAAGTTTTAACACATGAGGTTCTAGACATCTACAAATTAATAGAAAAGTTTGGACTAGTATCCTTAATGCCAACTACTTTGATTCATTATCACAAAATTCTTACAACTTTTAGAAAATGACTTACACAATGAAGATGAAGAGTGATCGTGTTGATAACATGTTGTGATTTTTACTAATTTTTCCCTAATTTATTGAGAAATTAGCAAAGAACTTTATATGGGAAGTAAGAAGGAGAGAATGGAGAAGAAGATAAGATGGAGAAGAGGGTAAGATGAGAAGAAGTGAAAAATGAGAGGATGAGATGTACATTTTTCTTCATCCTCTAAGGGGGTATCTATAGTAGAATTTGGGGGTAATGACATAGTATTTCCCTTTGGTAAATAAATAGTGATATAATTAATTATCACAAACTAGCTTATTGCTAATGAGCATTTCATTATTCCTAACAAGTCAAGCTTTGTAAACTTGAGAAACAAATACTACAAATGCTTCTTGCTCACTCTCTAGCTAATTATGCCAAATCTAGAGTGTCGTTACGTTAAATAGGATCATTCCCCGATTTCTTATTATCAAACGACCGTGGACATTTTTCAGTACCATGAAATGAAATCTTTAATACCACTAAAAAAATATTCCCTCTGTCCCAGACTAAACTGCACACTTACTATTTGACAGTCAACACCATCAAAATTTGACCACATATTTAAATATATATATATAAGTAATAATATCATCATATGTGATATTGTTACATTCGCAGTAGTAAGTAGTTTCTAAATATTGAATTTTTATTTGCCATTATTATACGTAGTTAAACATATTAAAGGTCAAACATATTTCTTGAAAACCGTGAAAGGGATTTTGTGAAGTTTAGTTTGGGACGGACGGAGTACTATATATGCTTCAGCTCTTAAAACGTATCTAGTGATGCTCTCTCACCTCTCCTTTTAGAAAACTCAAAACCCTAGCTCCGGGGGTTTGCCTCAGTAGAACAACCACCTTCGGCGGCCCCCACCCATTCCCACATCCCCAAAATCTCTACCCAACACTCATCTTGGAGATTTACGCAACGGGTACAAATCCAGCACCAGGATCTAACCGTTTTCTTCATTGGAGATAAGAAAAGGTTCACCAGAGATTCACAAAGGTTCACTGGACAACTACATAGTTATGGATATCGCATATCGAAGGTCGTGGTTTGGGGAGATTACTTGTCTCAAGGCGGGGACTCTTCGACCGAGGATTACACTGATGAGGCGGTACTAGTTACTAGTAGTTCATCGACGGTGGTGCCTTCCCTAGTGGTTCACTCACGGTGCCCATTTGCCAGTGGGTTCGTGTTCACTAGATCTGCTCCGGGTGAATGGCAGTGGGTTGTAGTTGACGATGGTCCTAGCATTAGGTCGTAGTTGATGGTGATCCTAACGTTAGGTCAAGCTTTGGCCGAAAGTCATAGGCAACGACGGTCCTGGGTAACACTCGGCATCAATCATCGCTTAAAGACTCCAGTTTTAGCTGAATCAGACTCAAAAAATTGAAAACTCGGACTACTCGGACTTGGCATGAATCGGATTCGGCATGACTCGAACTAGGTGTGACTCGACGTGACTCATCAATGAATCGGTTGAACTCTGTCACTGGAGACCTACATGGTGGTATCCATGTTACAATCTTTTTTGGGATTTCTTCTTGCTGCTTGCATCAAACTAGCGATGGCGTCATTTCCACGGATGGTTACAGTAGTAAGCAGATGGTATGGTATTTCTTAGTAAATCAGGTTGCTAATTTTTTCCATCGAGGTCATCGAATTTCAATCATTTTCCGGCAAGATCATGGTTGGGATGTAGGTGCTCTTCTTTTTTAATTTCTTTTTCTCTATTTTACTAATTTTTTCAAAATTTTCATGGGAGGCTTTTATTTCTGTTTCTCTTTATTTTATTTTGTTTAATTTTTATTCCTTTTAAGTTTCTATTTTTTTTCAGTTCAAATTGAGTGGTATTTAAAATGGCAGTTTTGAGTTCAAGTATTAGATAAGAATTGGTTCTGTCAATTCTTTTTTCCGGAATCCTTAGTCGGTAAAATTTGATTAACTTTAGATCTGATATCCAGGGATACAGTAAAGAGAATCCAAGTCAAAGTCGTTAAACCAACAAACTTTTGGTAATACTATTTTTCCGAGGATTGAAATCAGATTTGTGGACTTTGGTCCATTAGGATACTCTAATCTGTTATATTGATAATTCAATTAAATTGGTCTTTGGATTCTTTTGGGATCAAGTTAGAGATAATTCTACTCACTAGAAGTGATTTCTATACACTGGCAAAAAATATTTTTGGCGATTAAAATGACCAATTTTTAGTCTCCTAGTTTAGGAAAATGGTCTTAATGGGTTAAATGGAGACGATAAGATCTTTAGTTGGGGAACTTCATTTATTTTGTTTTTATTTCCTTAGATGTTTGATGGAATGCGTGGATGGAATTCTTTCGTGTGCGTTTATTTGATACTTCATTGTGTGTGGTTCTGATGGTAGTATCAGGTCGATATTATTGTGGCTATTCTAAGGCTACACAGTGACAACCACTTATCTTTGGTGTGCTAATCACATTACCACATTGGCCTTTGCTTAGTATTGTAATATTGATAGTGCCTTCTTGTATTTTTCTCTTTTACCTACTGAGCGTTGAGATTAGAATTTTAATATTTGAATAGTGTCTTAGTAGTGTAAATGACTTTATCCCATATCTCATGTTGTAATCGTACATTGTACAAATTGAGCTTAATACAAAAAGGTTGAAAATCCTATAAACCCCGTGGTAGTGACGGTTTCATTTTTTAAAACAATTGAAACGTATCTAGTGAAACATAAGGATATTAAAGCTAGACAACCCACCAATGCTTGACTAAAATTTACTTACCACTACAAGCATCAAGTATCGTTAATAAAATTGATATGAATATGTTTTCTAGACAGCCCACCACTGCTTGACTAAAATTTACTTACCACTACGGGCATCATATATCCTTAATTAAATTGATATGAATCTGTTTGCGAAGATTCTGATTGCGAAATTTTAAAATGCACTCAATACCAAATAATTTATAGCATTGCCTTTCAATCGAAGTCAACACAAACAAATGCTCGATATAGACATAACTTTAAGAATTTCACCAACACAAGGGACTAAATTGCATGACCTAAGCATTAGTTGCACCAAATTAACACAAAGAACTGCTACGGTTCTAAGCACTAAATTATAACGGAAACAAACCTTACAGTTTAACATATCATAAGCAAAGAGTGTAAACTCAAATTAGAATATATGAATCATATGATGTATAAAAGTATTAAGTAAAATGTTTAAAACCATACCCTATTTATATTACATAGGTTCAGCCTTCAAGAATATGAAGAAAACGTGATTTGGTAGTTTCTGTCAGAATCTGGAATGACTTATGGGAGGTTTAAAAAGCTAAAACCACATTGAACTAAAATTCCTAATTTGACCTAAATGATGATAAAATTCATCCCAGTAAATTAGTCCAAATATTAGTTGAATTATTGAATGAATCCACGTTATCTAACTTACCAAATCTAATAATCAGAACTAAATCTCCAAATATTACAATAATTTCAAAATGTGAGCACACTACCTCACTAAAAAATTCAGCGTAAAAAGGAGTATAGTGTTAAGCTTCTAAATATCATGGATCAAAATAAAATTAATCTAAACTAAGAAAACTTTAATAAATGATATTTTGGTTCATATCATAAATCCTTGAAGTTCTGGGAGGAAAACACTTTCCTTCAACCAAGATCAAATAGATCTTTATTATATATATCATTGAAAAAGCAACACGGAAGCTCCCAATAACCCCCTAAAGAAATCAATCTTATTTACGGATTAGTTTCTGATGGAGTTGTGACAATTTCAAAGAAGTCTACGCTTCTTTTGTTAAGGTGAGTGTTTTATCACCCTAGAACGAATTGAAATAAAAAAGTGAATATTACATGTTATATTATGCTTATTGATTTAAATGTGTTATTTGGAAAATTTTGATTATGCATGAAATATTATGTCAATATTAAGAGTATTATTGTTGATTATTTTTCTTTCATAATAAGTAAGTACGACGTGTACTTTATCGCACCGTGCTTAATTATTGTGATTTTATATGTGGAGGACTGGCTTAATTCTTCCCCATTGAGATAATTATGCCAGTCTAGAGTGTCTTTGTACGTTGAATGGGATCCTCCCCCGACTTTCTTATTGTCAAATAATACTGGACGTTTTCAACACTAGTGGGGGAGGTCCATTAAAGGCAGCTCTATCGGGCCGAAAGTATCTTTTCTAGTCGCGTCTTTAATCACGATCAATTAAAGGTGGTTCTGAGAACCGCCTTTAAAAACACCAATTAAAGGCAATTATGAACCGCCTTCAAGGGTGAACCAAAAACCCTTGGTCCGTTGCCTACTATTGAAACCAACCCACCGAAATTTAAAAATTATGACTCGCATGGTGACATATTGAAGCTCCCAGATATATGAAATTATTCAGAAGTAACATTGATGAGCGTACATAGGATTATTACCACTTCTATTATCGACATGCAAAGCTTCAGACACGAGAGAAACTCCACTATTCTGAGACACACCCTTATCATCCACTAATTTTGTGGCAAAAGTAAAACCATTGACGTCGTACCCTCCATAAGAAAGTACAGTACCAACTAGTTTACAAGTCAACCATTTAACAGTTATTGGATCACCCCCCACGACTACGCGATCAAGCAACCACGACGCAAAAGTCCTATTGTGTAATTGTGGGACTTTAGCTCCATTGAAATTGGGGTTAGCAACTCTAATGGCATCCATGTGACTCTCTATATATGGGTGAATGTTTTCATGATTGCGAAGAATAAAAAATTGGCACAACGGTCAACAAAAACCGCAATTACATAGATAACTGCTTCTCCCCTTATCCGTCTTTAAGGCTTTAAGCCGAACCATATGGCGGCTAAGAAAAAGGTAGAACCATACTAGGACATAAAAGTTTCCCCTGCCAAACCCCATGACCTTCCAACCGCCCCCCATGTTCATGAGTTGGAACCCCAGCCGAATCGACCTCATTCATCTAATCAGTACAAAACTCGATGGCCTTCTCTGCTACATACCATTGTACAATACTTGCATCGGGCCTGTACCGATTCTTCACAAAATTATTGAATATTTTCATGTACCTCTCAAATGGATATATCCACCTAAGAAACACAGGACCACAAAACTTTATCTCACGCACAAGATGAACACAAAAAGTGGACCATAATGTCAAAGAATGAGGAGGGAAAATACATTTTCATCTGGCATAAAAATTCAACGATCATTGTCTGCAAATGGTCCAACTTCGACAGGCTATTGTTTTTGCTACAAATGGACTTGAAAAAAAAACATAGCTCTGTAATGCGCAATCTTACATGGGATGGAAATGGCGATCAAATTGCAATCACATTCAATTCTTGCATTAGATTGTGACAATCATGAGACTTCAACCCAATCAACCTCAACTCTTCGACTGTCCCACAAGTACTAATGTTGGAAAAATATGCGACTGAGACCTTAACACTACTAAGGGTCTCACATCATGATTTCTTCTCCGATTGAGTCATAGAATAAAAAGCACGAGGAAAGTAAAAATTTTCACCTGAACTCACTGGCCCCAAGCTCTTCTTAATTCTCATCTCAGCCAAATCTAACTTAGTCTTAAGCCTATCCTTCGTTTTCCTAGGGGTATTCAACAATGTCTCGGCCAAAGAATCACGAACATTCTTCTCAATGTGCATGATATTAAGACAATGTCTAACATGTAAATGTTCCCAATAAGGCAATCTAAAGAAAATGGAGCATTTCTTTCAATTCCCTTCAACCGGCACTTTACGCTTCTTCTTCCCAAAGTCATTGGGAAAATTATTCACAGTTTAAAATATCTAGGTGCATGTTCGTGCAATCGATGCTTCTCTACCCTCTACCTCCCCATTGAACCATTATTTTTCCAATTGCCATGGATGATCCTCCGGAAGAAACCTACGATGACCTTGGTATACAGTTTTACAATCAAGATTCAATTGGTGGTAATCATCTCCTTCTTACACATGGGACAAGCAAAGTGACCTTTAACTGAGTAGCCAGACAAATTACCGTATGCAGGAACATCATTAATGGTGAAAAATAAGATCGTTTTCAATGTAAAGTAATCTTCAAAACTTCCGTCATATGTCCAAACACCCTCATTGAATAGAGTCAACAAATCCTAGAGAAGAGGAGCAAAATACACATCTATGTCATTACCCGGTTGCTTAGGATCGAAAATTATAAAAGATAACAACATATACTTGCATTTCATTGTCAGCCATGAACGGAGATTGTAGATAACCAACATAACAAGCCAAGAGCTATGTGTACTACTCATATTACCAAATTGATTCATTCTATCTGTACATAGGCTGAACCTCAAAGGCCGGGGTTCTTTGCCAAACTCGGGGTAAAGGGCATCGATTTTTTTTCCATTGCTCACCATCTGACGTATGTCTAATCACATCATCAGCTGGTCGATCCCTATCTGCATGCCAACACAACAGTTTTGCATCTTCCTTACACACAAACAACTTATGCAACCGAGGAGCAATAAGGAGGTACCACTTCTTTGTTTTAGTTACCACTTCCGCTCCTACCGAAATTGCACCCCTCTTTAATTTGTAGAGAGACTGACCACATACCTGACACGTTTCTCGATTTTCATCTTCTTTCCCCAAGTACAACATAAAATCATTCAGAAAAGGATGTATTTGTTTTCATTTCCAATCCCACCAGACAAAGAACTTTTTTCGCTGTATACAACCTATGTGGTATCATGTTACCTCCGGGGAGAAAATCCCTAAAAAATTATAGAGTTTTGTTCATCGACTTATTGGTCCACCCAAATTTGGATTTCAAATTCATTATCCTCAAAGTCGCATTAAGTACCGAATGTTTCAAACCACTGTACAATGACATCTCTTTTTCGTCAAGTAACTTTTGTAATACCTCGAGTTTAACTTTGAACTCTCTTGAAATATCCTCCACCATTTTGTCAAATTCCTCATTCCCATCTAATTCTTTTGCCACATTCATGTCACTCAAATCATTCACCCCAACCATTTCTCCAACTTCCCCATGCCATAACCAATGAGTGTAGCTAGTTTGAAACCTCCTCATTTTGAGATGTCACCTCAATTTCTTCCTCCCTAAATATACATCATTTCAACAATCTATACCCGGACACCAAGCTCGCACAACACCATTTTTAGAAGCATCCTCAAATGCAAAAGTAAGAAATGTTTTAATCAATGACATGTAATCGGGTGATTTTCTAAGATCGTTACCAATGAGTTCACACGCATGCCCGCCCGAGGGAAGGAAATGCGTTAATATTCCAGAAATCTAGTACAAATCAAGTTTTCCATCATGAAATTAATCATCTTTATTTTCATCATCGAAGTCCGTCCCACCTAGCCTCGAACCGGATTTCTCATCAGCGTCGCCACGATCCCCTTCCGCCTCATCCTCCTCCTTATCATCACTACCATCGCTAGAGTATTGTGGTTTGAAATTAGGCATGAAGTCATTGTCGCTGAGCTTAATTTTAAGGCCGGTGGATTCAACAAATTTGGTCTGACACGCTTGTGTAGCAGCCACTTCATTGTTAGCCGAACTAAAATCTTCCTTGATGCTTGCCAAGTATTTTTTTTTGAATGTTGCCATCCAACCCCTCTACTCACCTGCAACACAAACAAAAATTATGAAAACGATTTATTACGGGTAATGTGCACACCCAATTCATTTAAAAAGTTTTCTAATGAATGTACTTACGTGACTTTGATCCTTATGCCTTATCCTGAGAATCTTCCCTTGCTCGCTTGGAAGCTTTTGCCTTTTTCCCTGGAATTTTCTTAACTCGCCATCTCTCATCTTTGTGTAGAACCAAATGTTTATGATCAAACCATGACTCATCATAGAAGGCCAAACATAGTGGTTGGTCAACGAGAATCACTTTCCTTTTCTTAATCATGGCGGTTATCAAATTGCCATATGGGAGATCTTTGTTTTTCCCCGCAACAACCTTCAGCATGTACATCAAAATGGTGTACCCCAGATTTAGTTTCACCCCCTCTATGATGTAGTAGAGCAACATCAAGTTCTCTCTAGTCGGTTCACACGCATGCCCGCTCGAGGGAAGGATATTCTGGCAGATCCACTCAAACACTATCATGTGCTCAACACTGAAAACCCCCCACATCATACTCGTCCGCTCGCCATGGCACAACCCCTGATACGACCAAAATATTTCCTAGCCATTTCTACTAGGCATAGAGGGGTGAGTTCACTAACACCAGGCCAATTTTGTTGGTGAAATATCTCAATCGGACCGTTACTCCCATCATCCGGAGTAAGTTTGCTAGCATCAGTATACTCGCAACCTAGGGTTTCATTTATAGTAAATTTCGTGACCGGAATCTCTACACCATTTACCTTTGTGAGGTCCCTATTATTCCTACTTTTACCTAGATTAGCATAGAATTGTACCACCTCATCGTAATGGACTTGCTCATGTAATTGAACTAACTTATCAAAACACAAGGGTTTCAAAAAATTCAATCAAATACTCTAGGCATAAAGGCTCAAAATCTAAAATATCAATAACCTGTGGATTGGAACATTTCTTTTTCTGAAATTCGACATACCTACTATCGGCATTCATGTTGAAGAACAACTCTGATGCCCCTATTTCTGTACATGGTTGATGACTCCTTATTGCCTCATCGCCATATCCACCTCCAGTTCCTCGACCTCTATATCTTGGCATGAATGATAGAGGTAATTTGAAGGTGAATAGATTTAGAGCAAATATTTTTTACATTTATTTTTGCCCGCTGATTATGAGCAAATAGTTTTTACAAATTGTACATTGAGTGCTCTCAAGGAATGTGGTTAGTTCAGGAATACACAGTTGAATTTATGCATTATTTTGAACGCAGTGAACTTAGCGAGTCTGAGAATCAGAGGGTGGCTAGGTATATTAGTGGCTTAAAACATTCGATTCAGGAGATGGGGTTATAGACAGTGTGAACTTTGACCAAGGCTCAAACTTTGGCCATGAAAGCAGAGATGATAGAGAATTCCCAGTGTAATAGAGGTGGTGGTTTTTTAGGCTTTCAAAAATTTTAGCCCTACAGCTAATTTGAGTCATATGGAAGCAAGGAGAAGGCCGTTGTAACCAAGGAACCCAACCTTGCTACTGGTGGTGGTGATTTAGGAGGTGTGCAGGATAAAAGGGTGTTCCCAACCAGGACCCTGATGCAAAGACAGCCTAACCTGTATACTAAGCCACATGGTGAGAAGTGTTTTCATTGTGGTGGTATGGGCACATGCCAAAATTTTGCCCATCAAGGACTGCGACTCTTCTAGGAGAAGATGGCTATGACGATGCAGCAGATGAGTATGAATGGGCTAAGTTTGCCAAAGAGGAGGTAACTGAGAAGGTTAGCATTGTGTTGTAGTGGATTCTATTGTCATCTAAGGACGAGGGGTAACGTAAGAATCTTTTCAGAACCCACTTTTATTTATAACAAGTTGTGCAATTTAATTATTGATAATGGTATTCTGATGTTTTTGCAAAGTTAGTTGAATATCTGAACTTACCCACTGAGCCTCATGAAAAAACTTATACTTTCGGTTGGGTTAGTAATGGTAATCATGTTAGGGTGATGTTAACTTGTAGTGTTCATACTTCTATTGAGAAGCATTATATGGAGAACTTGATATGTGATATATTGGATATGGATGTGTGCCATGTGTTGTTGGGGTGGCCTTGGCAGTTTGATAATGGAGTTATGCACGAGGGGCGTGACAACGCAATGTTGTTTGCATAGGGCGTCAATAGGATTGCTATGCCTCCTGTTCAGCAGTTTGGCCATGTCATAGGAAACACTACAGGAGATAGGACCTTTTACCTCGGTTCTGCTGGGGTTTTAACCTCGGTTTTTTTCCCAGAAAAAATTCAGGTAAATACTGCAGGAGTAAAAAGTAGGTTTTTCACCTCTGTTGAAAACTAAGGTAAATAATATCTTTTACCTTAGCTTTTAACCATCGTTGGTAGGAATTTTCAGTGACGTCGGTTATAGAAATAAGGCTGGCGATTGAAGATCATATGTGTGACCTCGTTTGAAGCAACGTCAGCTTCCACTTATATGCAAGGTCATTGATTATGGGAAGATAGTCGACGGTGGATGAATCGTTACGAGGCCATTAGGATCGATGACAGTCCACTCTGCGTACAAAATTGTAGACGTGGAAAATTTACAAAAATGACGTCGTTTTGAGTGGCCAAGGTCGCAAAAAAAGATACCCTTAACTGTAACGTCGGTTACGTGCCGTCTGGGCACAAGTCTACACGACGTCGCAGACCAAGTCGGTCAGAATTTGTTTATCGTACAATATTATAATAAGAAGTTCTATGCGAACTCGGTATCTGTTTGGTAACGGTACTGATGGGCCAATGACATGTGACCAAGGTCTCACATTCAAACTATGTTCATAGAAATCTCTGGATCTTTCTTCATAATCGAAATAAACATGTCACTATCTTGGAAATAATAACAACAAAAAACATATAACATGTAACTCAAGCATTATACCTCCTTTAATCTAAAAATCTTTCATCAATTATTGATTAAAAAAACATATAGTTGGATCATCACATAATTGGTAATTGAACATGGAATAGATGAAAAAACTACTTCAATTAATTAGGAATCAGAGATTCTCCATCCTTGGACACTTGTTGATGTTTGAGAGTAACAACTTGATTAGATCTTTAAATGTTGTAAGGTTTTGAATGAAATGAATGGTTGGAGTTTGGGTCGTAAGATTGGTGTCCGAAATGGGAAATGGGTGTTAGTGCTGAGATTTATTGGATTGAAATAGGGTGGGGGGAAATTTTAGGCTAAAAATTTAAATCCCTGCTCAATATTTCAGACTTATCGATGTCAGTAAAATTTGTTTCAGTGTCGTCTCAATCGACACAAGTGCAACTGCACACTTAATTAAAATTTTGGTGGCAGTATGCACCATTTGGAGATTGCAGCCCATCAATCGACCCGTTCATGCCAACAGCTGAACTCTATTGTGTTCAAAATTTGATTAAAATAAATGTTATCTCCAATTTTGCATTTCAGAAAGGGAAATAATGGAATATTAAAAAAATGATGGAAGACTTTTTAAAATTTGATGGGCAGACTTTTATTAGCTTTTAACTTCAAAAAAACCAAGAACATATAATTTCATGCGATTCTATGTGGTGAAAACAGGTATGGTGTTCACCATGCTTATTGTCAGGGTAATAATGGAATACTAACACAAACGATAGATGCCTACCCCAAATTCCAGACGGGACACTTGCTGTCCCAAGTCAAATTCTTTAACACAACAACTGATAAAGAAACTTGCATAATCCCACAAAGAGTTCCACGAGTTCTTCACGAATGACCCTTGTGCACTTATAAGTAATCATCTACAATTTTCCTAAGACAGTGTACTTGCATTTTTAAATTTTTGATGGACACACTTTTATCAGCTTTTAATTTCATAAAAAACCAAGGCATGGTGTTCACCACGCTTATTGTAAGGGTAAGAATGAAATACTAACACAAATGACAGACGGCTACCCCAGATTGCGGATGGGACACATACCCAAGTCAAACTCTTTACCATGGTAACTGATAAAGAAACTCACATAGTCCCACAGAGAGTTCCACAAGTTCTTCACGAATGACCCTTGTGTACTTATAAGTAATCATCTACAATTTACTCTTGATAGTGTACTTGTGCATTTTAAAATTTGATGAACGGACGTTTATTAGCTTTTAATTTCATAAAAAACCAAGAATATATAATTGGAAGTGATTCTATGTGGTAGAAACAGGTATGGTGTTCACCACGCTTATTGTAAGGGTAATAATGGAATACAAACAAAAATGATGGGCAGCTACCCCAGATCATGGATGGGAAACATGTAGTCCCAAGTCAAATTCTTTACCACGACAACTTATAAAGAGACTTGTATAATCCCACAGAGAGTTCCACAAGTTCTTCACGAATAACCCTTGTGTACTTATAATTAATCATCTGGAATTTACCCTGGACAGTGTACTTGTGCTTTTTAAAATTTGATGGATGGACTTTTATTTGCTTTTAATTTCATAATAAACCAACAATATATAATTTCATGCAATTCTATAGAATGGAAACGAGTATGGTGTTCACCACGCATATTGCAAGGGTAATGATGGAATGCTAACATAAATGACGGACGGCTACCCTGGATTGCAGATGGGACACTTGCAGCTCCAAGTCAACTTTACCACGACAACTGATAAAAAAGCTCGCATAATCCCATAGAGAGTTCCACAAGTTCTTCATGAATGACCCTTGTGTACTTATAAGTAACCATCTGTAATTTACCTTGGATAGTGTACTTGCACTTTTAAAAATTTGATGGACGGACTTTTATTATCTTTTAATTTCATTAAAAAAACCAAGAATATATAATTTCATGCGATTCTATATGGTGGAATCAGTTATAAAATTATGGATGGACTTTAGTTAGCTTTTAATTTAAAATTGATTCCAATCATACCGAACAGCTATAATTTCATAATAGTTGCGTCTAATACAAAATTACCAGTTATTAAGTTCAATTGTTTCTGTCTTGGTCAAATGCATACCTAGTTGATATGTTATTGGGCTGAAATGCTGGGCCCAAAACCATATAACTGACGTCGCACATCACTCTGTAATATGTCGCTATACCTGAAATACTATATGACATTGCACAGTGTACTTACAAACCAGTCCTTCCCCATGCTAGTGGGCTGAAATGATTAGGCCCACAATCCTACTAGCCGAAGTCGCACATCTTTTGGTGAGACAATCAGTAACGATGACGATAATGCGAAATCGCACATGCCATAGGTGGAACCATAACTAATATATAAATGAAGCCCACCTCACATACATCACTTCAAAGTTTCACATTTCTATCAATTTTTAACAGTGCCTGTGAATGTGTAATTCAGAATAAATTCATTGATGCAAGGGTGTTACAATTTATAGAGTACAAGAGCTATACATTCATTGTATCTAACCTACACTAAATATAGACAAGAAATATTACAAATAAATACAAAATATCTTAATATCAATCAAGATATTCTATCAATAAATACAAGAATATTTTGATATCAATCAAGATATTTTATCACCCCCCTTCAAGCGAAGCGTTGGATTGCTAGAGATGCAAAGCTTGGAACGAAACAACTCGAAGAGCGGGTGAGACAGTCCCTTAGTGAAAACATCAGCCACTTGAAGAGAAAAGGGAACATAACTAACACGAAGCTTCCCAGAGGTAACAAGCTCACGAACGAAGTGGTAGTCTATGTCGATGTGCTTAGCCTGCTTATGGACAACTGGATTTTGAGCCAGAAAAATGGCACTACTGTTGTCACAGAGCAGTAGCAGAGTGGAAGATCGAGGGACCCGAAGCTCACGTAGCAGTTCACACAACCAAGCCAACTTAGCCGCAGTATTAGCCATGGCACGATATTCGGATTCACAACTGGATCGAGAAATAGTGGGTTGCTTCTTAGCACTCCAAGAAACAAGATTTCCACCAAGGAAAATGGCATAGCCATAGGTGGAGTGGCGAGTCTCGAGACAACGAGCCCAATTAGCATCAGAGTAGCCAAGAATGGGAAGACCAGCAGGCGAAGGATGGAACGAAAGTCCATAGTGAAGCGTCCCACAAACATAGCGAAGGATGCGAGTGACAGCTTGAAAGTGATCATCCTTAGGAGACTGCAGGATCTGGCTAACAGAGTTAACAACATAAGATAAATCTGGGCGAGTGATTGTCAAGTACTGCAGTGCACCAACAAGTGAGCGATAAAGCTTAGCATTTGAGAATTTAGGACCAGCAGAGGTGACAAGCTGCGAACCAGGCACAAACGGTGTAGAGACAGGCGCAGCATCCGTCATACCAGCTCGCTGTAAAATTCCCATAGCATACTTAGCTTGCCCCAAGAACAGCCCAGAAGAAGATCGAGTAACTTCAATGCCCAAAAAGTAGTGAAGAGAACCATGATCTTTGATGGAGAACTCTCGATCAGCACGAACAATGAACCGTCGAATGAGATCAGAGTTATTTCCAGTGGGGATGATGTCGTCAACATACACCAACAAATATAGCACAGTCGATCCTCGGGCATAAACAAATAGTGAAGTGTCAGTCAAACAGCACTTAAACGGAGAAGAAAGGAGCTGAAGCGCTGGAACCAAGCCCGAGGAGCCTGCTTGAGCCCATGTATGGCTTTTCGAAGGCGACAGACAAAATCCAGATGAACAGGATCAGAAAATCCAGCTGGCTGCTCCATGTAGACCGGAGAATCAAGAACACCATTAAGGAAAGAATTCATGACATCGAGCTGTTGAAGAGCCCAAGAGAAGGTCGTGGCAAGAGCATGGATGATCCGGACAGTGGAGGCTTTAACAACATGACTAAAAGTACGAGTAAAGTCAAACCCAGGCAGCTGAGTAAATCCTTGGGCAACAAGACGAGCCTTATACCTGTCAATAGAGCCATCGGGACGATGCTTGAGATGATAAACCCATTTGGATCCAACAACATTAGCATCTGAGGGTCGAGGAACAAGATCCCAAGTGTGTTGCTGGCGGAGAGCTCGCATCTCCTCATCCATGGCAGAAGTCCAACGGGAATCTTTAACAGCAGAACGAAACCCTTGCGGCTCAGTCTCGGCAAGCAATGCAGCAAGAAGTCCAGTCATCTCATAATCAGCAAACTGACGATTAGCGGTAAGACTACCTGTTTGCAAATGGGTAGTCATACGGTGAATCGGTTGCGGTGGTGAAGGCGACGGAGAGAAAGCAGACGGTGCTGGAGATTGAGACGGGGATGGCAGTGACGACGGTGCTGGAGTTGGGTTTGCCGACAAGATAGGATTATCCAAATCTGCAAAGACGAAAACATCCAAGGTTGCTGGAGCAGCAGAAGTAGAATCAGCAGCTGCTGGAAAGGAGGTCTCATTGAAACGGGCATGGCGAGTGAGGTAGACCTTCTTGGATGAGGGGTCAAGGCAGCGAAAACCTTTGTACTACGCACTGTAACCAACAAAAATACATGGAACACTTTGAGGAGCGAGCTTATGGGTGCAAATGGCCGTATATAAGGATAAACTCTAAACCCAAAAGGATGAAAGTTAGAGTAATCAGGATGACGACCATGGATCAGAAAGTAGGGAGACACATTGTGAAGAACAGCCGTAGGGAGACAGTTGATGGTATAAGTGGCAGTGGCGAAGGCAACATTCCAGTAAGATGGTGGTAGCTGAGAGTGCATCAACATTGACAGTCCCATTTCCGTAATATGCCTGTGTTTGCGTTCAGCTCTACCATTCTGTTCTGGTGTGGCTGGACAAGAAACTTGATGAAAAATTCCCTTAGTAGAGAAATGAGCCCGTAAACGCGCATTAGTGAATTCAGTGCCTCCATCACTTTGAAACACCTTAATCGAGCAGGAAAACAGATTTTCAACCAAGTTTTGAAACTGCACGAATGTCTCAAAAAAGTATGGTTGCCGCTTCAATGGATAAAACCAAGTAAAGCGCGAAAAATCATCCACAAAGATCGCATAATAAGATAAATCACTTTCTGATAAAATAGGAGCATGACTCCATAAGTCGTAGTGTACTAAAGCAAGTAAAGAAAAAGCCCGTCTGGGATTTTCCATAAATGAAAGATTGTTTCCCTTAGCTCATTCACATTAAGAACATAAAGAGGGTGTGGGCGAAAAGGATGTAACCTTAACAAGGTTGAACTTATTCAATAATGAAATAACTGAAGGGAAAGTATGTCCTAGTCTAGCATGCCATATGTCAAAAGACGCCCTATGTTTATTTGTTTGAGTATAAGCAACGAAAGCAGCACCACCTTGTTCTAGCACATAAAGACCTTTCTCACATCGTCCTCGGCCCACGATTTCCTTTTTGGACCGTGTCTAAATAATAAATGAATTTTCATCAAATGATATCATAGCATGTTGTCCATCTAATCTTGATTTGCTGTAAACAGACGATAGTGTGAATTGGCTTATTCGATGCTCACTGCCTGAATTTAGGAGTTAACCCGATCGTGTCTTTCTCGTGGCGGGAACAGAACAACAGAGAAAGACCCAGCCGACCGGTCCAGGGCTCGAGGGAATAAATTTGGGGTTTTCCACATTGGGAGCCTTCTTCAAGCGTGGTATTGTGCCTCATGTCATCACCAGTTACCGTTATAGGGAGTGATGATGTAAAGATCAAACGATGTGGAAGCCATGTGGTTGATAGCACCAGAGTCTAGATACCAGTCAGAAGCATTGTCGAGAGACACCGAGGACTGAAAAGCATCAGCAAGATTTGCAGACTCTGGATTTGGGTTGGTGCAAGTGCGAGTCGTGTGACCAAATTCATAACAAAGTTGGCATTTGGGATTCCACCTTCGTTTACTAAGACGAGCACTACCACCATCACCAGCAGATTGACTAGAGGAGCCACCACCACCAAATGCACGACCAGAACCACCAGAGCGCCCAGAACCGCCACTAGATCGGCCGCGCATGGGGTTCGATGCGCCTATCGGTGGTGCGTGTTAGCCACACGCCTGAGAGTTCGAGGAAAAACCACCTGATAATGCCTGTGTAGAGGCTGTAAAAGCGGCAAGATCAGAACCCATGTCAGTATGAGAACCACCAGAAGCAAGGAAGATCTCGTGACTTCTGGCCCTTGCGACAACGTCGGCATACGCTGGAATCTGGGGTTGCGATATTTGCACCACCTGGAAATTGGAGTAGGCTAAGTCGAGACCGCGAAGAAAAATCATGATGCGATCCTTGTTGCCGACTGGAGATCCAATTGAAGCAAGGTCGTCTGTGATAGTCTTCAGGCAGCGGTGATATTCCATGACAGTGGAGGAGCCGCGGCGGATTGTGTTCAGCTCGTCACGGAGTTACAACTCTCGAGCATCGAACGTGTTGTCGAACGCCGACGCCAGAGCCTCCCACATGGCCTGAACAGTCTCACAGCCAATCGTTTCTAACATGGATTCTTTTGTGAGTGATGATCGGAGAAGAGCCTGAAAGACCTTGTCCTGCTCCGTCCAAGCCTCCAGCGTGAGGGCTGAGGGATTCGACGTTCCAGCAGCAGAAGTGGCGGGTTTTGGCAGAGAACCGTCGAGGTACGCAAAAAACCCAGCAGATTGAAACTACACCTGCGCCTGAGATTGCCACACCATGAAATTTCCGGTGTGGAGCTTGATTGGCAACATATGGATCATTTTGGCGTAGGTCAAAGATTTTCCGGTCTCCATCGGGACGACGAGAGCACACCGGCGGCAGGATTTGGTCTAGATCGGAAGAGCTTTAGACACCTAGCAGTGGGCTAGGGTTTGTAAGGTTAGGGTTTAAATACTGCACCTAACGAATGTGTATGGGAACCAAATCTGATACCATGTGAATGTGTAATTCAGAATAAATTCATTGATGCAAGGGTGTTACAATTTATAGAGTACAAGAGCTATACATTCATTGTATCTAGCCTACTCTAAATATAGAGAAGAAATATTACAAATAAATACAAGAATATCTTAATATCAATCAAGATATTCAATCAATAAATACAAGAATGTCTTGATATAAATCAAGATATTCCATCAGTGCCCCTGCCAATTTTGGAAAAAGTATGGCGTCCACATGTTGTTACATTAATTTGTTATTCTATTTATCCAAGAATTTGTTATCAATATGGATTAGAGTTTTAATGTATTAATTGTTAAAAGTTTCAGATTTTATATGAATTGAGGTGGTAAGATATGGGTTTAGGGTGTTAGTTTATGGTTTCTAAGTCTTCTATCTATAGAGTGGTTCAATTTCTTGGTTTAGATCCAAGAATTGTTCCCTGTTTTCTGCTGTTGTTTCTGTAATCCACCTGCTATCATGCGACGTTGGTTGCATTTTTGTCTAGTCTCTATTGTACTAAATTACATTCGACATTGCAAATAGTGTTTTCTATATGTTATTGGTCAGCTTGACGTTGCGAGCCTCTTGGTTAACCATTCGGTTATGTCGAAGGCGAAGCGACATTGCGTTGACTTGGTCAAATTACCAAATAATTTGAGATCATAGTCCAATTTCTGTGTACCACAACATGTCTCACCCATGCCAATATGAATTATAGGAATCATGTCTAACAATGCTAGTTCCAGCCGTGACCCGATCGAGGTAACCGATTTTTGGTTATTTTGTAAATATTCCTTCTATTATATTAATAATATTATAAATGAAATTTTAATAATTCTATTGACCAATATAGATCCGTACTGATTCGGATGATGACAGTCTGCAACAGATACTCTCAGGCAAATATCCTCATTTTTTTCCATTTATTAGACCCAGACAAACATCGGGTCAATTCCAAATATGGTAAGTCATTCCTATTTTTTAAAAAAATTAATTTCCAATTGAATTTTTCTTTAGTTTAGTTTCATAAATACTAACAAAGTTTTTTTTGTTTATAATTCAATACATCCCTGACAAAATTGTGGAACTCCTACCACCGTACAAGGTGGATATTGTCATCAGGTGCAAAGGGAGGGAGCATCACATGCAGTACTCGGGGAGCTGGGTGCTCAAGACCCTTACCCCAAAGGGGTTTGGCCTGTTTCTGCCGCAGAGCAACTCATGGTTGGGGACACCTTATACTTTGAGCTCCAAGATGGTGCTGGTCCAGTAATTTTCCGTGCTTTCATTCTTCCACCCGAATATTATTTTCTTTTCTTAGTCATTGCATGACAATGTACTATGAACAAACTGATTCATATTTGGAAGAATATTAACTCCGTCAAATTTTCTTTATGAAATTATTATTCTTAAATCTATATTATTGAATGTTTAACCGTAAATTCAATGTTATTGAATGTTCTCATATTATTCAATGTCATTGAATGTTATAGAATTTTTAGTATTTAATAAGACGTAACTCGCCTGTAGGCTGAATTTGTAAGGCCTATGGACACATGCGACGTCGGTCACTATTTTGACAGACTTTTGGATTATCCAACATACGTGCGACATCGAACTCTATCTGGTGGACTCCACAATGTGGTCAAAACAACGTTGTTTTAGAATGGTTATATATATGAAAACCTCACATGAAAGTTCAAGCTTATCTTGACAAGTTTGCTGCAAATTCCAACGGTCTCTCTCTTCCCCTCACTTCTCCTTTGGAAGAAAGGTAGGCTTTTTCTACCTTCTAACATTTAATGTTAGTAATTCCTACTTTTCATTGTCCAATATGTGGTTATGCAATACAAATCCTAGATTCTTTGTAATCTAGTTTTTACTCACATTTTTGTCATAGTGAACTTTCGATGGATGTAGACATGGGTACTACATTTTGGTAGGTCTTCGTAGTATTTTTGGTATAATTTTATGTTGTTAAATCTTAGTTTTTTCAGGAGTTATGTGTTTTTACCCACAGCTTCCTCTGATATAGGTGACCTTGATTAAGTTACAGTTCGGTTGTTGCGACAATAAAGAAATGTTGCATATTGTTATTTTTAGTAGCATATTATTTAGTATAAGATGCCGGTTGTGTGTTGATCGTCACTTTGGTCCAAACGATGTATTGTCGATGTTATAGTGACCTTCCTAGTATATGCCATCCATGCCACTGGTTTGGAGCGACACATACCTAACGACGCGTATGCGACGTCGCACGTTGCAATTCATGAGTTGCCCACTTATTCACATTTTCATTTCTTCTTCAGGACTAATGGCTGGCGAAGGATCTTCAAGTCATCCATTTTTCTAAGTCCTAAAACATTTCACAACATAAAATTAGTAAAACACATCTTCACACTTTACCACAACATTTTGTTTTCATGTAGTTCTCTGCACAACGGAGAAATCTAGATCCCATCATGTTTGACATTGAGGATCATACAATGGCCCCTAAAAGCCAACGCTTTCACTGTACTCTGAAGCATCAGAATTTTGAGAAGAACCAAACTTTGGTAAGGAATATAAAATTAATATGCAATTTCAAATATTTACACGCATATATATATATATATATATATATATTTGTAATCAATATTTTTTCCTGATTTATAACATCCCGTGAGAGATTGTACCACTGCTACT
This sequence comes from Rubia yunnanensis, assembly GCA_037428765.1. Classification (NCBI taxonomy): domain Eukaryota; kingdom Viridiplantae; phylum Streptophyta; class Magnoliopsida; order Gentianales; family Rubiaceae; genus Rubia; species Rubia yunnanensis. The sequence goes on from CM075063.1 coordinate 17,086,803, forward strand.
GAGTGTGAAGACCCCCATAGTGCTGAGGTGCTATGGGACAAATTACCGTATAAATTACTTGGGGGGGGGGGGAAGATCAAGGCTCTTTCCCCAAAGGATTTTGGAGACTTCCTTAAGGGAAACAACCCACACATTGGGGACACCTTAATCGTCGAGGTGATCGAAGCTGGGGGCCTATCGTCTTCAAGGTTATCATTATCATAGTTGTTTGAGTTTATTGTAATCTCTATTACGTTTGATTTTATTGTAATCTCTATTACATTTGAATTAAGACTATTATTATTCAAATGTAAGCAATGATTGTCATGATATTTTCATGACTACTAATTTTCTAGATATTAAACTATTTAATTTGAACATCATAAGATTTAGTTTATGTGTTCTTATTTGTATTTTCATATGATTTGAACATCATAAGTGTGTTTCCAATTCCTTTTCTTATTCTTTTGCCTCCGTCAAATTCTTTACTTTAACTTATCTCTTCAAATATGTACGACGTTGCTTGGTCATTCGTTAAATGAATCAGTACAAACGACGTTAATGGCAAAATTAATCATGCTTCCAACACAACATATGTGACGTCACACACTACTCGGTAACATTATTTACTTTATTTTTGGATCTTTTACTTCGGCTATTTTATTAATCAAGGTAAAAACCAATTATTTACCTCAGTTTTTTGAACCAAGGTAAGAAAAACCTCTTACTTAAAAAAACAACTGAGGTAAAAGAACTTTTTACCTCGGTATTTTGGGGTAAAGAAAAAAATTGAGGTAAAAGGAGAAAAGTTAAAGATCATTTTTCTTGTAGTGAAGCAAAGCAGTTGAATTTTATGGTTATGACGCGAGGTGAAGAGATACTTGATGACGCTATTACTAAAGCCGACTGTTTCTATCTCGTGGTGATGAAGGGGTAGCTGAGTGTTGAGAAGGAGGAGGCATCGATTCCAGGGGAAGTGAAAGTAATTTTAGAGGATTTCGAGCAGTTAACAAGTGACGAGCTTCCAAGTGAGCTACCTCCTATATGGGATATTCAGCATCAGATTGACTTGGTTCCCGACTCTAGCTTTCCAAACCTCCCACACTATTGTATAAGGCAGGAGGAGAATGAGATTCTGAGGAAACAAATCAAAGCCTTGCTAAAGAAGGGATTCATTCGTGACATTATGAGTCCTTGAACGGTTCTGGTTCTTCTTGTTCCAGAGAAAGGAAATCAGTGGCAGATGTGTGTTGATAGAAGGGCGATTAATAAGATTACTATCAAGTATCAATTTCTGATTCCTCGAATGGAAGACATGCTTGATGAGTTGGTGGGTTTGAAGGTGTTTTCAAAGATTGATCTTTGAAGTGGATATCATCATATTTGTATTAGACCAGGAGATGAATGGAATATGGCTTTCAAGAGTAAGAACGGACTGTGTAAGTGGTTGGTGATGCCTTTTGGGTTGTCCAATGCCCCTAGTACCTTTATGAGGGTGATGAATCAGGTTTTACGTCCTTTCATTGGTTCTTTTGTGGTGGTTTACTTTGATGATATCCTTATTTATAATAAGACCAAAGAGGAGCACTTAGAGCATGAGGCAGGTGCTACAGGTTTTGCTCAAAAATCAGTTGTACATTAACCAGAAAAAGTGTACGTTCAACACTAAAAAGTTTTTTTTCTAGGTTTTTTTTTTGGGGAAGATGGTATTCAGGTTGACGAAGAGAATGTGCATGCCATCCGGGAATGGCCAGCACATACGTCTGTAACGGAAGTACTTAGTTTCTATGGTCTGGCTATGTCTTATAGACATTTTGTCTGGACTTTTATCGATTTAAATACTCCCATATCTGAGTGGCTTAATAAGGGAAAATTTCACTGGGGTCCTAAGCAGGAGCAAAGTTTTGCATTGATCAAAGAAAAGCTATGTACTGTGCATGTGCCAGCTTTGCCTAATTTTGATAAGGTTTTTGAAGTGGATTGTGATGCTAGGGGCATAGGGATTGGGGTTGTACTATCCCAAAAGAAGAGGGCCATGGTGTTTTTCAGTGAGAAAATGACGGAGACTCGGCAGAAGTGGAGTACTTATAATCAGGAGTTCTATGCTGTTTTTAGAGCTCTAAGATTGTGGAAGCATTACCTGATTTAGAGGGAGTTTGTTCTATTCACCGATCACCAGGATTTGAAATGTTTCCATAGCCAAAAGATGATTAATAATATGTATGCTCGATGGGTCTGTTTTCTGTAAAATTTTCCTTTCATTATTTAGCATAAGTCAGGAAAGTTGAATAAGGTGGCAAATGCTTTGATTACGAGGGCTTCTTTGTTGATTACTTTGGCATAGGAGAGAGTTTGGTTTGAATGTCTGAAGGAGATATAGGAGGACGATGCTAAATTTAAGGAGATTTGGGTGAAGTCCAACGAGGGTAATTTAATGGAACAGACTTTCATGTTCATGATGGCTATTTATTCAAAGGAGATTAATTGTGCATCCCTAACTTCGTTGAGGGAGAAATTAATTTGGGATTTACATGGAGGCGGTCTTAGTGTCATTTGGGAAGAGATAAGACCATTTCTAGTTTGGAGGGGAGGTATTGTCGGCCACATTTGAAGAAGGACGTGAGCAATATTGTCAAGAAGTGTTATGTATGCCAGGTTTCTAAAGGGCGGTCTCAAAATACTAGTCTTTACATGCCATTACCTGTTCCTGAAGATATTTAGTGATATTTGTCCATGGATTTTGTGTTGGGATTGCCTCATACCCAATGTGGTGTAGATTCCATGTTCACTGTGGTGGACAGGTTTTCCAAGATGTCACACTTCATTGCAAGCAAAAGGACTTCTGATGCGTCCAATATTGCAAAGTTTTTTTTTTGGAAAGTTGTTCGTCTTCATGGATTCCCAGGCCCATTACTTCGGATAAAGATACAAAATTTCTCAGTCATTTTTGGATTACTTTATGGCGGATGTTTAGGACTGCTTTGAATTAGAGCTCTACGGCCCATCCTCAGACTGACGGGTAGACTGAGGTGACGAACAGAACATTAGGAAATATGATTCGTAGTGTTTTTGGTGAGAAACCAAAGCTGTTGGATTTGGATTTGCCTCGGGTTGAATTTTCTTATAATAGTGCAGTGTATTCAGCTACAAAAAATCTCCATTTTTGCTAGTTTATACTACTATTCTAAAGCATGTGGTAGATTTGGTCGAGTTGCCAAAGGTTCCTGGATTGAGCAGGTTGGAAAAACATATGGCTAAGGATATTGTGGAGGCCAAGGAATCTATCAAGGCTCGTTTGGAGGCTACTGGGAAGAAGAATAAGAAGGAAAGCGTAAGAGGCCCAAGGTTTTCAAGGAAGGAAATAATGTGATGGTATTTTTGCGCAAAAAATTGTTCCCAGTTGGTTCGTTTAAAGTGTTGCAAAAGATTAATGATAATGCTTATGTTATGGCTCTTCCTGATATTCTGAGCATTTCCAACACTTTTAATGTGGTTGATATTTATGAGTACCATGAGGATGGGGTTCTTTATCCAGAAGAGAACTCGAGTTCAAGTTCTTTGGAGGTGGAAGAGACTGATGCAGGGCAAATGGCGGCAAAGATTGATGAAGAGATGGATCACCGCAAAGGTCTAATACAATTTCGAGCATAACTTTTGCATCCGAACATGGAATCAGGCGATTGCAGTGGCACTGGAATAGTTTCAATGAGCACTACAATAGTCATGACTATTCTATCAGGCAGAGGTGCTTTTGGCCATTTGAAGTTGTTTAAGGCATCAAAGCGACAATTTACCATTTTTCAATTTTTGCTTTATTTTTAAATTTTCCTTTTTCTTCTGAATTAATTATGTTATTTAAAGAACTCTTATACTATTTGGATAGTTTATCTTTCACATTATTATTTTTGAGAATATTCTCTCTGGTGGATTCCAGAACCAAAACCTAGGGTTTGTGCTCACCAACCTTGATTGTTCTTTAAGATTCGTGCTTACGGATCTTTTTGATTATTCCGACTGCGTCAAAATCAAATATTTTTAACTTCATAAACAAATAATACATATGCTACAACTCCTGAAACATAGTTAGTGAAACATAATGATATTAAACTAGACAACCCACCAATGCTTGACTAAAATTTACTTACCACTACAAGCAGGGCGGAACTAGCCCTACCAGAGATTTCGGCGCCATGGTAGTAGTGGTCAATTGCGCTTCTCAGCATTCAATGTTTGAGAGCTCCACTTTTCTTGCGTAATTTCTATTTTTCCGACCACTGTAAGTCGGAGAAGAAGGCCGCTGAAGGCCTTTTTTTGCCCATATTTCATCAAAACGATGTCGTTTTGGTTCAAGTTGAATGAAATCATTTTGATTAGTACTGAAGAAAAAAAATGAAATTCAAAATTTGAGTATTTGGATTGAGCCAAAAATGTAGGAGCTAAAAAACAAGCATTTCACCTCCTGACCTCTGCCAAAAATGCAGGTGCAGCGGCCGCCTCCAGCTCTACTCCAGCCTCCAGCTCTACTCCAACCTCCAGCTCTAAGCACTGCCATCCCGCTGCCGTCCCGCTGCCGTACAAAGACTCCAGACGCCACCCCACCACCGTCCGGTCCGTCCCTCCTCCAACCCTCTGGTTTCCTCTTCATCTAGTCCCCTCTTTGTGTTTATGACTTGAAAGAGGTAATTTAATTTTAGGGTTTATTTCTTATGTTATTTTTTCTTCAAAAATTTAATTTATATGAATATTATTTTTAGATTGGATGTCAAATTGAAGTTATATAATTGTATCAATTGAATTTCACATGTATAAATTATAATTGTTTAATTTATTATTTATGTGAAATAGACAAATTATGAAATTAGGTATATTTGTTAAATTTAATTTAGATGAATATTATTATATACATTATTTATTATTATAATTTATTATTGTTTCATAATTCTTTTTAGATTTTATAAGAATGAATTCAATTTACATATTTTCCCTTTTTGATATTTAATAGGTTATGGACAAATTTTTTTCGAAGTAGAGGATTTCCATCTTCTAAGAGATTGAATGAACCTAATGAACAAAGGCACAATGAAGAGGGTAGTAGTAGAAAACAATCTCGCGTAGAATTCAATTGAAATGATGTTATAAGTGATCCCGGGCTACGTAAACCTATCGAAGAGATTTATGTTTCTATTAGAGATGAAGTGCTAAGAGAATATATATTAAGAGGTCCTTGCCAACCTAAGAATCATACTTTTCCCAAGACATTGTTCGATGTTGAATTTAGAAGTTTTAAAAAGGGTTGGGTTGATGAATTTGATTGGTTGGAGTATAGTGTTTCAAAGGATGCTGCCTTTTGTTTTCCTTTCTATCTTTTTAAGAATTTAGCAAAGGAGACGACATATACTGTGGATAGGACGATAAATCGGAAGAATTCCCTTTAATTATTTAGGAAACATGCTACGAACGTGGATGGAAATAATCATGGTGTAGTAATCAAATTGAGAAATTTTAGCCTTCAAAAGCAAAGTATCTTACATTGTTTCGACGCTCATGTTACTGAAACAGAGAAGGCATATCGCACACGTTTGACTGTGGTTTTGTATATGACAAGATACTTGTTAAAACAAGGTTTGGCTTTCGTGGTCATGATGAGGGTTCGGATCCCATCAATAAGGGTAATTATCTTGAATTGGTTGCTGGTATTGCAAGCAAAGTGAAGATATTTCTAAGGTAATGAATGAAAATGCTCCAGAAAATTGCAAGTTGACATCCCTCAAAGTTCAGAAATAGCTCTCAAGTCCTTATGTTGGTAGGTGACTGATGCTATTGTTAATGAAATTGGAGATAGTGTATTTTCTCTTCTTGTTGACGAGGCTATTGATGCATCAATAAAAGAGCAAATGGGGGTTGTTTTGAGATATGTCAACAAGCAAGGATGCATTCTTTAGCATTTTCTTGCTCTTGTGAATGTTTCCAATACTAAAGCCATTACTTTGATGGAGGCTCTTAAGCAATTGTTTGTAGATAAGAAATTGGCCTTGTCAAAGTTGAGAGGTCAATGATATGATGGGCTTCAAATATGCGAGGTGAGTTTAATAGATTGCAAGCTTTGATATTGAAAGAAAACTCTTCTGCAAAGTATATTCATTGCTTCTCTCATCAAATAAAATTGGTTATTGTTTCTGTTGAATATAGTACTCTATTTGTGGGTGAATTTTTTGGGTATCTTGTTAAAACTGTGAATCTAGTTGGAGGTTCATTTGTTGGAAAAGAGATGCTTGTGCAATTAGAACATGCTAGACTTGTAGAGGCATTGGAGAGTGGGGAGAATGTTAGTGAAAGAGGTAAAAATTAGGAAATGAGTTTGAGATGGCATGGTGATACCCGTTGGGGATCACGTTATACTACTATTCTTCGTTTTGAGGCTATGTGGTCTTCTATTATTCAAGTGCTTCCTAATATCTATGAGCATAGAAATTTAGATGAAAATGCCTCTACAACAAAGGGTTTGATTTATAGAATGGAGAGCTATGAATTTGTATTTTGTATGTTTTTTATGAAGCATTTGTTGGGGGCTACAAGTCAATTGTCCATTGCCTTGCAACAAAGAGATCGGAATATTTCGATGGTTGTGCGAATGATGAATAGAATGAAGGTTGAATTGCAAGAATTCAGAGATGTTGGTTTTGATAAATTATTGAATGGAGTCAACACATTCTGTGTGAAGCATGAGATCACATTAGACGTGATGGAAGCACAACAAGAAAATTCGTCACCATTCTAGGCGACGTGGAGAAATGTTGACCAATCATGATGTTCACCATACTTTCATATTTACATACTTTAATTTATTTTGTTTATGTTATTTTATATGGATTTTTATCTTTTTTTAGTATTATTATTTCAATACTAGATCGTTGACAAGATGATTCTTGAAATGAATCATTGATTTTCCGAAGCAAGCTCGGAGTTAATCACTTGTATCGCATGCCTTGATCCGAGAGAAAGATTTTCCACATTTGATTTTGGTAATTTGCTTCGCCTTGCTGAACTCTATCCGGATGACTTCTCCCTAATTGATCGTGTTAAACTTGAGCAACAACTTAATTACTTCCTTAATGATGTGAGAGATGATGATGCCTATTCAGGCATTAATGATCTTGGAAGTGTTGCTCAACATATGTTTTGATCACGTAGCAATGTAATCTACCCATTGGTATATCGTCTTATTGAGTTAGCATTAGTTCTACCAGTTGTAACAACTTCTGTTGAGCGATCTTTTTCTGCCATGAAGAATATCAAGACCGATCTTCGTAATAGAATGGGAGATGAATGGTTGAATGATGTTATGACGGTGTATTTTGAGAAAGATATTTTTGTTAAGATCGAGAATGAATTGATTATTCAACGTTATCAAGGCATGGAGTCTCGTACGTATTTGTTGCCCTCACTTGTTCGTAGTTCTACTTCTAGTAATTCGAGCATTAGAAAATAGTTACTTTAGCAGTTTAGTGAACTTGTGAAAACCTTATTGTATCGTACTCGATCTATTAAATTATGTACAAATAAAATTATTATCAAGTTAATGTTTAAAAATTTAAATTTGAGTTGTATTGATCAGCCCCACCTAAAACAAATCCCGCTTCCACCACTGACTACAAACATCATAGTAATCCTTAAATCCTCGAAGTTCTGGGAGGGAAGCACTTTCCTTCAACCAAAATCAAATAGATCTTTATATATATCATTGAAAAATAATACGGAAGCTCCCAATAACCCACTGAAGAAATCTATCTTATTTATTGATTAGTTTACAATGGAGTTGTAACAATTTTAAAGAAGTGTTTCATCACCCTAGCACGAATTAGATAAAAAAAAGTGATTATTGCATGTTATATTATACTTATTGATTTAAATACTCTGTTATTTAGAAATTTTAGATTATGCATGAAATATTATGTTAATAATGTAGTTATTACTGTAAGTTATTTTGTTTTCATAATAAGTAAGTACGACATGTACTTTATCACACTATTCTTAATTATTGTGATATTATATGGGGATGCCCTGCTTGTACTTTATCTTGGCATGTCACATTTGGTTGCGTTCTACCTGATTATTTTTCTGTGACTTTTGGGGTCCCTGAGGTGATTGTAGTTTGATTTAAATCAACGGGGAACAATATAGATCAGACCATACAATTGATTGGCTACACATGGAGTTTCGGTATGCTAGCATAACCATTTAGTTTTTTATACAAGCTCATAATTGAACATCTTGGGTGTGGTTGACAATTATGGATTTTATGGATCTAATAGCCTTTGGGCACCACTGAAGGGTTTATGCCATAATTTCAGTCACAGTGGTCATATAGGAACTTGATTGCGTCTTGGCCTAAACCATCTGTATCCTTTTTACTATATTCTAGGATTTATATGGCTATTTGTTTTATGTTATCACTAAAATTCCACTTAGTAAATAGTGGAGATAGAGCCTCACTAAGCAAGGAGCTTACATTAGTTTAATTAACCCTAACAGGTGTAGCTAAACTGTTAGAATGAAGTTCATACGATGACGCATTTACCCTTTTGGGATAGTATCCCGGGTTTAGAACCCTTTGCTTGTATTGACATTAAAACCATGTAAAATACTTGCTTATAAGACTTTCATTGCACTATTAAGTTAGGTTTAAATTCTAAAATTGCTTCTGCGTAATCTGTATTGCTCTTTACTATATATAAGTAATCTTACCAATTGGATTCTTAGTAACCCGCCCATGTCTGACCTGATACCTACATTGAACAAGTTGGTTGGAGATCTGGGGTGTTACGGAGGTGGTGATCGGAATGGAGCTCTTAGAGGTGATGGCGACGACGATGGCACTGGAAGAGAAGAAGAGGAAGGAGAGGTGGTGTAGTTGTGTAGCGGCAGGAGAGAAGAATGGGGAAGAGAGGTGGCGGGAAAGAAGAAGGGGGGAAGAGAGGTGGTGGAAGAGATCGAAGATGGTGGAGAAGTGGAGATCGTAGATGGTGGCAGGCGGTGGCATAATGGTTGTGGGAAGTGGCATGGTGGTCGTGGGTTGCGGCACAATGGTGGCGGACAATAGAGCAGCAGTAGTGGTGGCAGAGTAGTGACGGTCGATGGGGCAACATGCTGAGGGGTTGAAGAAGAAAGAAACGACCATTTTTTATTTTGGAAAAAAGGAAATAAACGTTTATATGATAAAGAGTGGGAAATTCATCTTAATCGGCCAGAGTTTTTTAGACCTTTCAGGTTCGGTTAACCCCTAATTTCTTTAGTTAACGACAGAATAAGCGGAAAAGGTTATAATTGCACAATTCATCATAAAGTTAGAGTTATTTTGGCACTTTCTCGTTTTGCAAGGTTATATTGGCACTTTCAGCCAAATGTTAGGGTTAGAAGTGTATTTTGCTTTTTTTAAATTATGTTTCATATTGGATTCGGGTATATTTCAGGTTGATTTATTTTGGATTGGGTTATAATGCTACTCGATTAAATTCGGGTTGGTTTAGAATATGTTACAAAAATATTATTGTTACAATTGCATTATTACCAGGTTTAATTTCATTGTAGCTTGTAACTTTTAGCTACAATATATAGAATTTTTTTTTATTCTTTCACATATTGATTTTTGAAATCAATATTTAGTCGAATTTCTATAATTACTAATTTAAAAATCATAATTTTAATTAGACATGTCTTTATTTGACTATTATTCATTAGATTTATAAACTTAACCGTACTTGTGCATTTTTAAGTTAACACTGTGTATTCAGATTTGTTATGAATTAATTTTACGTAATCATATATGTAGACTTTTAAATTAAAAGTCCTACTTTATCCTTATAAATATGTCTAAAGAATTTACTAGTTTGACTCATAACTAGGTTGACTTGATTCTATATTAAATATTAGTTGACTTATTATAACTGCATGGATTTTGGGTTAATTACATCTAGGGTTATATAGTTGATTTATCGGGTCGAATCAGGTTCACTCTGGTTACACGTTTGGATTGATCTTGGGTTTGGTTTCGGGTTGGGTTTTGGTCTACATTATCGAATCATATTCGATTTTCGGGTTAAATTCGGTCGTTTTGGATTTGGGTTCAGGTCGGTAGTCCTCAGGTCAGCAATGGATTTTGGGGGTGAGTTCGGTTATATCGAATTTCAAGTTCAAGTTGATATCTCTCATGTCAGAATTGAGTTTCGAGTTGAGTTCGATCGTACCGATTCAGATCAGACTTTCGGTTCGGGTCAAATATTGACAGTTCAGTAGTTGACTATATAAAACCCATGGAACATCGGTCGACCTTACAGAGAAAATGCAATAGTCCTTCAAAAAATTCTATCAAATACTTTGTAAGCCCCATTTTTTCTTCGTCCTTCGATCTCACACTTTTTTATTACTAGTGTATTTTTCATTTTCAAGCGTTATAAATGAAATGTCAATGACAGTGAATTTGTTCTAATCAGTTATTTGATACAAGTATAGAATTCTGAAAATTTGTTTTTGTTTTTTGAATAAGATTGCAGTTATACAATACGAGTCCTTTTAAATAGATGACTCTCCCTGCAAAATTCCTTCCTTTATTACAATCCTACCTTCATAAAAAAATTTACTAATAAGAAATTAAAAAATAAATTTGGTGTACATATTATAATTTTCATCAAATTGGAAAGTCTAAAACTCATATGCGTAATACAAAGACTTGGGTGAAACCGTCTCACCCAAACTTATGGTGAGACCAAGGTTCTCTCTAAAATTTTAATAGTTATAGGAACTTAGTTGTTATATAAGGTTAGTTTCATCCCAATTTCTCAACTGCTTGACCGATTGTTTGTTGCTCAAGATGCTCTGCTTCGGTTCATCCGCTTCTCCTCTGCTCGATCGTTTGCGATCATCTGCTCTAATCCTCCGCTCGATCGTCTGCGATCATCTGCGATCATCTGCTCTAATCCTCCGCCTCTCTACCCCAATCCTTCGTCGCTCCACTCATTTTCGCTATGTTCTTGTTCTCTTATTTGAAGCCCTAGGTTTATTCCTTTCCTTATTTTTTCTCATTTTCTAGCTTTAATCATTGATTTGCGGTCTCGACCTGGTTATTCCGTCATCTTCTCACTGTTTAATAATTTTTTTGTATATTATTTGCAGGTCCTTTGTTCTTCTCCGGTGCCGCCTACCACCGCCACTCCAGCCTCCAAACCGGCACCGCAGAGCCCCTGGAGAAGTTCACGGTAATTTCATCGTTGTTTCATAAATTACATTTTTTGATAACTTTCAGATACTGTGTTTACATTTTTTTTAGTTTAATGTTTTAAAGGACTTTATTTATGTGTTTATATGTTTGATTAGGCTTGTGTGTTTATATGTTTATGAATTTGTGTATAGTGGCTTAGGAAAAGCTGTGGCATGAGAGGTGCATATTTGGATGATGAAATCATGTACTCAAGTTCAAAGTTTTTTAGTTCATGTATTGACCGACTTTATTTGTGTGTATAATTACTTAGTTTTCTCAAGCATGTGGCAGGAGTATTCTTGTGCATATTTGGATGATGGAACCTTGAATTCAAGGTCAGAGATGTTTATTTCGTGTATTGGCCAACTTTCTTTATCTGTATAGTTGCTTTGTTTGCCTATAGATTTTGGCATGAGAGGTGCAGATTCGGAGGATGGAAACATGAACTCAAGGCCAAAGTTGTTTAGTTTGTGTATTGGCAGACTTTCTTTATGTGCGGTATTAGGCGAGTTATGGAATTAGCCTAACACACGAACTTTAGTTTGTGAAAATCATACCCTGGGCGTGTTATGGAACTAGATTCTCTACTCGTCCAATATGTGCTTTACTTGCACAGTTACTCCCCGTAAATCTTTCCAACTATTTACTATGTCTCTTTGGCAGGCAGAAAACACTGGGAAGTCTCATATGGCTATAGAGAAAATGGTTGAGGGACGCCTCCGCAAGTATTATGAGGAAGTAGTTATGATGGAGCAAAAGTTTATTGTAAATGATGCTCTAAATGTAAAGGTATTTCGGTGTCTTTCATAATTAGTATTTTTGTTGTTTTACTGTAGTTCTTCTATTACTTCACTGCAACAGCTCCAGATTTGACTCTTTTCCACATTACCATAGACCTTGTTGAACAACCTTTAGGATGTAATCTACGAAAGAAATTGACAAGTCATTATCTCCCCTAGCCATTCGAATAACTCCCAAAGCATCTCCAATTATGGCAACCTCATCATTTTCCATGGCTGCCCAGCGGACTGCTTCAAGCAGCGTTGCTGCTTCTGCGGTTGAGGCCTCCCGGATTCCTTGTTTCTGCATTGCCCTAGCTCGCCGGAATCCTCCATCAGCATCCCCGAGAGAAGTAGACCAATTCCAGCATGGCCATCCGTGATTCCAGCATCGAAATACAACTTCATTCCGTTCTCTGGTGGCCTGAGCAATGCGGCAGACGACCGCTCCGACCAATGGTTTTCCGTTTTGAAATTTTTAAACACCCCATGAACATTGCGGCTGCTCTATCCGGCTTCAGACACACTCTATTGAATAGTTTTTTATTTCTCTGGAACCAAATAGAGTTGCACATCATGGTGATCAGCTCGGCTACTACATCCTCGGTAATTTGTATCAAATTCCGTAGCCAGAAGTTGGCCCTGTCTCTCCTTCCCAGCTCTATGACATCCTTCAACCTCAACATCTCCCAAGCCGCAGTAGCATAATTGCACTCGAAAAAGAGGTGGCTTTGTGTGCCACTATCCTCCTCACAAAGTGCACATTTTAGGGTCACATCCATGGTTCTTTTCCTCAGATTTTCACACGTTGGAAGAGAATCCATGCATATTCTCCAGGTGACATGTTTTGCTTGCTGAGGGATCCACAAATTCCATAATTTCCGCCACAAAGATTTATCGTGCTCTCCAGCGGCGGATGGTTGCAGAACTCGGATCCTTGCATCTCTACGAGAGTGTGGTATGCGGACTAAAAGAATGAATTTCCCGTAATCAATTATTGTATTGCTGACAAGAATACATAGAGTACAATACGTAAACATAAAATGAGTAGAACTCTGGCTTAATCAACATGACTTATCCATAATCAATCAAGATCTAATCATAAACGTGATTTACTCTAACACACACACACCCCCCCCCTCAAGCGAAGCGTTGGATGTTCAGCGACGCAAAGTTTGGACCGAAAGAACTCAAACAGTGGACGAGAAAGTCCTTTGGTGAAAATGTCAGCAATCTGAAGACCATTGGAGACATGGGCAACACGCAGCTTGCCAGAAGCCACCAACTCACGTACAAAGTGATAGTCGATGTCAATATGCTTGGCCCACTTGTGAGCAACCAGATTCTGAGATAAGAAAATGGCACTACTGTTGTCACATAACATCAATGGGGAGCTCGAAAGAAGAACACGAAGGTTGCGAAGTAAATGAGTCATCCAAACCATCGAGGCTGTGTTGGCAAGAGCTCGATACTCTGACTCAGTATTGGAATGAGAGATGGTAGGCTGTTTCTTAGCACTCCAGAAAAAAAGGTTTCCACCAAGAAAGACTGCATAGCCATATGTAGATTGGCGAGTCTCGAGACAACGAGCCCAATCAGCATTTGAATACCCCCAATACCTCAGGAGCACTGGCTGAGCGAAAGATGAGGCCGAAATGAAGAGTGTTTCTGATGTAGCAACGAATCCGAGTGACTGCAGCATAATGGTCATCACGAGGATCCTGAAGAAACTGACTGACGGTGTTAACTGCAAATGCCAGATCGGGGCGGGTAATCGCCAGATACTGTAGGGCACCAAAAAGGGATCGATACAGTGTCAGATTCTTAAATGGTTGACTGGTGGAGCAGTGTAGCTGCGAACCAGGAACAAAGGGGGTAGAGACCGGGGCCGTATCGGACATTCTGGCACGAGTGACAATATCCCGAGCATACCTAGATAGACCGAGAAACAGACCTGAAGAAGTGGGTGATACTTCTAAGCCAAGAAAGTAGTGGAGGGCGCCCAAATCCTTAATAGCAAACTCCCAATGTGTCTGATCAATAAACTATCGAAGGAGCCCAGAGTCATTGCCTGTGAGGATGATATCATCGACATGGACTAAGAGATAGAGCAATGATGAGCCTCGAGAGAGAACAAAAAGGGAAGTGCTGGAAGAACTGTACTAAAACCCGAGCTGAGATAGATAGGTTCTGAATCGCTAAAACCATGCTCGAGGTGCTTGCTTAAGACCATAAATGGCCTTTCACAAGTGGCAAACATAATCAGGATGAAGAGAGTCCTTGTAACCAACTGGTTGCGCCATATAGACCGGAGTATCAAGAATACCGTTCAGAAAGGCGTTCTTGACATCCAACTGATGAAGAGGTCAAGAGCGCATAGTGGCAGTGGCAAGAAATGTCCAGACAGTGGAGGCCTTGACCACCAGACTAAAAGTATGATCGAAATTGAAGCCCTGGATTTGAGAGAACCCATGCGCAACAAGCCAAGCTTTGTGAAAATCAACTGTACCATCAGGATGATACTTCAACCGATAAACCCATTTGGATCCAACAATGTTAACACCAAACGGGCGTGGAACAAAATACCCAGTGTGCTGGCTCCGTAAAGAAGCAATCTCCTCACTCATAGCAGCAACCCAAGACGGGTCCTTCAACGCCGAACGATAATCGGTGGGCTCTGACTGGGTGAGAAGGGCAACAAGAAGACCATGAGCCACAAGATATGAATAGTCTCGATGTTGAATAGCTCCAGTGGATTATCTAGTGTCCATGCGATAAGTATGATGTTGTGGTGAAGAGGCCGAAGAAGGAGCCGGAGAGGACGCCGGGGACTGAATAACCGAGGTGGCCGGAGATGATGCCACCAGGGAAGTAGGACTGGTCATCGGTGATCGTGGGGGGGTCGACCGGTCAAGAGACGGCGGAACAAAGTCAGACAGCTGAACAAGAGGGCTTGCAACCAATGTGGCAGACTGAGTAGGAGGAGATGCCATCATGGAAGAAGTAAGAGTATCAGCTAATGTATCAGCATGATCTAAAAAAGTAGAGACATCTAGGGAGAATGGAGATACTTTAGTAGAACCATCGGCATAAAGGAAGAAAGTATCATCAAACCGAGCATGTCTAGTGACATATATCTTTCCAGACTTAGGATCCAAACATCGATAACCCTTGTACAGGGAGTCGTACCCAAGAAGGATACAGGGTAAACTGCGAGGAGCGAATTTGTGAGCTGCATATGGATGAAGGTAAGGGTACACACGGCAACCAAATACATGAAAGTTCGTGTATATGGGAACCTGACGACTAACAACCTCAAATGGTGATTGTCCGCCAAGAGCCGGAGTGGGTAACCGATTTATGGTATAAGTAGCCGCAGCAAAGGCGTGTGGCCAGTGGGAGAGAGGAATATGAGAGTGGTACAACATAGAAAAGCCAATCTCAGTAATGTGGCGGTGCTTGCGCTCAGCCCGACCGTACTGCTCAGAAGTATACGGAAAATAAATCTAATGGTGAATGCCTTTTGTCTGAAAGTGAGAGCTTAAAAAACCATTTACGAACTTAGTCCCCCATCACTCTGAAACACTTTAATGGTGGAAGAAAACTGGTTCTCCACAAAGACCTCAAACTGGGGATAGACATTCCAAAAATCATATTTACGATGAAGTGGGTAAAACCACGAGAGTCGGGAATGATCATCAAGGAAAATGGCATAGTAAGAGAAACCATTAGCAGATATAATAGGAGAGGGCCCCCATAAGTCACAATGAACTATATCAAGTACCCTATCAGCACGTTTATCATTTGTATGAAAAGATAATGTTTCCCTTTAGCTTTTTTACACGCTTCACAAATGGTGGGTTTAGGCAAAATCGACGAGACAACTATGGATCCAAAAGCATGTAAACTAGAAATAAAGGAATGCGGAACATGACTAAGTCTTGCATGCTAGATTTCAAAGGACGCAGACGGCTTATTTGACTCCACATTGGACATTAAAGCAGATGCACCATAGTCTAAGACATAAAGACTACCCTTAGTATAACCGTGACCCAAGGTTTCCCTAGTGATTTATGCAGAATAATAAAAGAACGATCATCAAAGAAGACAACAACATTTAAATCTCTAGTTAATTTTCTAATAGAAAACAATTTTTTAGTAATATCAGGCACAATAAGCACATCATAAATACGCAAATACTTAGAAATCCGAGATTCACCAACATGAGTAATAGGGAGTTGAGAACCATTACCAACATAACATAAGAAGAGCCATGGTAAGGTCTCACATAATCAACAGCAGTAGGAGATGATGCCATGTGCTTTGTAGCGCCCAAATCTACAATCCACTGATAGCCAGAATGCCTAAATTCTAAGATACCAACAGAATGGGCCATACTCCAAAGTGATAAAGTGACAATAGGTGGATGAAATGCAGATTGCAAATGTGATGAAATTGGGCGAGCATTGCGCAAGACAGAGGCTGTTGGTCATGAGTTTCACGTGAGCGTGGAGAATACGCGTTTGACTAAGAATGGGTTGAGAAAAATAGCGACCGGAAATTGAGATACCGTCACTGCTTGGAGTCGTTGCCAGAGACAAAATATTTCTTCTGGAGAATGCCAGAAATAAGAACCACAGATCACGTCGGAGAACAAAGAGAAGCCAATAAAACTAGACTGCTGACGAAAGAGGTCGCCGATGCTGAAGATTTGCATTGCCGTGTAGAAACAGAGAATCAGTTGCGATAAAACTGATACTGCTACCGGAACTGTAGTCAGAGAAGATTGGGATTTTTCCAGGAATAGGACACCGGCGGGAAGACGGGAAGGCAGTATCGATGATGAAGAAAAAGTAATAGTAAAAGAAAGAGAGGGGGTGAAGAGATCAGGGCCAGAATCGGTAAGGCACTGATACCATGAAAGAATGGATTTCCAGTAATCAATTATTGTATTGCTGACAATAATATATATATAGTACATTAAGGTAACATAAGATGAGTATAACTCTGGCTTAGTTAATATGACTTATCCATAATCAATCAAGATCTAATCATAAATGTGATTTACTCTAACACGGACTTTACCGTATACTTCCATGTGGATGTGTGGTGCCAGCTCCAGTGATCCACGTCCGAGGTTTGAGGGAGCTGGATACGCTGGATTATTTCTTCATTATCCTGATGGAAATACCCAGCTAATAAGTCCTCCCTCCAAAAACAAGTGTAAGGGTCAATGAGATGGTTTACCGTGAAGAGTCCCTCCTGTATAAGCTCTGCATTCCTCACGAAGAATTCCCCAACTCTAGGTATCCACGAGTTGCGGCATATCCTTGTTTGCACCCCTGATCTTATATGTTTAGGGCACCCCATCCTGAACACCTCAATGTCTTTCAAAATGCTTCTCCATGACCAGGGTGGTTCCAGCCCTTACGGCGCTCCAAAGATGCTCAACGAGAGTAAATATTTTTCCCTAAAAACCCTCGTGACAAGGGCATTTGGGTTCACTAGAAACCTCTATGCTTGTTTCCCCAAGAGAGCTAAGTTTATCGCCTTAAGATTCTGGAAACCCAAACCTCCATTTTTTTTCCCGAGACATCTTCTCCCACTAAATCCAAGGTATTTTCCACAAAATTGTTGTGTTTCCTCCCCACCAAAAGTTACTTATGATTTCCCGAATGTCATCAAGAATGGTATCCAGGATAATAAAGTAGCTTATAGCATAGCTCGGTATAGCCTGTAGAACATATTTTATCAAAATATCCTTTCCCTCCTTGGACAAGTTTCGTTCAGACCAACCATCAATCTTCTGTCTAATCTCGTCTTTCAGATTTTGAAATATCTCCGATTTGGTTTGGCCAATCTCCAAGGGAATGCCTAAGTATTTAACATGCGTGATAATCTCTGGGATTTTCAATATGTTGCATACCTTGGCCATTTCCTCCGTTGCTGTGTTAGGGCTAAAGAGGACACCTCACTTGTAAACATTAATTCTGTGTCCCGATATAATCTCAAACAAGGTGATTGCCTCCTGTTCTGTCACCTCCTCCAAATAACAATGTATCATCCGCAAAGAAAATATGTGAAATCCTTAGGCCATATCTAGAAGCACTCAGTCCTTTGATCTTTCCAGAACATATCAAGTCCATCAGAAGCCTAGAAAATACCTCCGAGAATATGATAAATAGGTATGGTGACAATGGATCTCCTTGGCGCAAACCTCTGTTAGGCCGCAGAAAGCCCATCTCGCTGCCGTTGAGAATGAACGAAAAGGATACCATTGAGAAGAAATTTCGCATGAGTTGTACAAACCTCTCAAGAAAGCCCATAGCAGTTAGAGTACAGCACACAAAATCCCATTCAATACGGTCAAATGCCTTACTCATGTCAAGCTTAACGCTCATACATCCCAGGGATCCTGTTCTCCTGTTATTTATTGTATGATGGAATTCATGGGCAATAAGAATATTGTCAGTAATCAGCCTACTAGGTATAAAAGTCGATTGAGACTCAGAGATTATCTTCAAGATAAACGGCCTTAACCTGTTTGCCACCACCTTAGGAAAAGCTGATAGGTCTAAACCGAGTGATCAATTTTGGTTCCGGGGTTTTGGGAATTAAAACTATGTGGTATAGTTCACATAAAGCTCAAAAACCCCATCATTTAGAAACTTCAAGACAAAAGCAGTCACGTTATCTTTAACAATATGCTAGAATTTCTAAAAAAAATACGGGACTCATACCATCAAGTCCATGAAATTTAAACGGGTGCATTTGTTTAACTGCTTTCGTAACGTCCAAGCCATTGTATGGTCGCACCAGTGAGTCCGCCATTTCAGGTGTGACTTTTGGCAAAATCCGGTCAACTACTTGCTAAATAACTTCAGTAGATGGCTCTGACGAGGTAAAGAGTCTCCCAAAGTAGTCTGTGATAATATGCTTAATGCCTGCTTCATCTGTTTCGTACTCCTGATTTGCATCCTTCAGACCTCCGATATGGTTCATCGACCTCCTTTGCGATGCAAATCTATGAAAGAAAGTCATAATCCTATCCCCTTCTTTATACCAGTGCTATTTTTTCCCTTTGTTTCCATTTAATGCTTTTCACGTCTTGTAGGAAGTCATACTCCTGTCTCAAAGCTGCACGTTCTATCTTCTTCTCCTCAGTGATTACTCCACGCTCCAAAGTAAGAATCGCCTTCTCACCTCCTCCAGTCTTCTTGGAATATCCAGAAACCTCTCTCTCTCTCCCCCATTTCAACAGACCTAAGGAACAATCTGTAAGCTTCTGCGGCAGTAAAGGTGATTGAGAATTCTCCCACTCCTCCTTAATCATATTTTCACAGTCACTAGCACGAACCCAATGCGCCTCAAAGAGAAACCTCATTCATCTCTTGAACTTCCTAGTAGACGAATCACTAGCTTGGAGACGCACCAGTAGGCACATATGGTCAGAGTATACCATCTGAATCACGTTGACTGAACACTGTGGAAATAATTCATGAAAGTTCTGGTTGCAAATCGACCGATCAAGCCATGCTCTCTTAGTCTCAGGTCTAGTTGCAAGCCTATTCCTGGTAAATAAAACAAAATGAGAAAAGAAAGAGAAGGAGAAAGGATGAAGAGAAAATTAAGATTTTGGGGTATTACAGTCATTTCATATTTATTTTTTTAGAGGGGGTAAAATAGTAATTTCACATAAATCAAGCCAATTTTTTCTGGAATGGGTAGTTTTGTACTTTCACTGATTACCTAGGGTTATATTGATACTTTCAAACATTGGAAGGTTATATTGGCACTTATGTCAATTATATAGGGTTATAAAAGCACTTTTCTCAATAACTAATTATATGGATCATAGAATGTGGAATGGATGACTAGTAGTAGGGCAAAGGGTTGTTGGTAGAGGTGTCAATTTAGATTATCATGTCGGGTTGAAATGTGTCAATTTCCATTTTTCGGGTCGTGTCGGGTCAGGTTACCGTCGTGTCAAGTTGAAACGTGTCAAGTTTAATTCCTTGAGTCAAGTCGGGTTATTGTCGGGTTGGGTTACTGCCATGTAATTTTTATATTCGGGTTAGATCATGTCGGGTCAAAATATTTTTAGGATACTGTCGTGCCATTTTTTGTATTGGAGTTTTATTCAGGTCGGATCATGTCAGTTATTTTAGAGAATAGTTCTAAAATAACCCTATCTTTTGGCTGAAAAAGCAAATATAATCCTATCTTCGAGCTTGTTGATCCGTCATTTGGTGCCCATATCCACAATTTGGTGTGCCCAGAGCTCTCTGTTTGATGCGCCTGCTGAGGTGTTAGAGGTGGTGGTTGGCAATGGCAATGGAGGTGTTGGAGGTGGTGATCGGAATGGAGGTGTTAGAGGTGATAGCGATAGCAGCGGGAGAGAAGAAGGGGGGAGGTGATATGATTGTGTGGCGGTAGGAGAGATGAATGGGAAGGAGTGGTGGTGGAAAATATCGGAGATCGTAGAGAGGTAAAGATTGGAGATGGTGGCGAGATCGGATATTGCTGACCTTTTCTTTTCCCCTTGCCTTGCATTTAGCGGCTTTCACACCAATAGGCCTGGATGGATATTGCATAGCTTGATCATCATCGCTACTACGGGGCGATGATGGCACTTGTGGTGAATATTCCTCTCCATCAGTTTCCAATGGGCCATATTGTGCCATAAATTTAGGGTTTTTTTTGCAATAGTCATAGCAATGGAAGAATAAAAATTGTTGCCCATCATTTTCATCTGCAAACAAATTCGTGGCCCATGACTTCATATCTCCTTGGCTAGAGCCACTCCCGCCCCGACTGAAGTGACATGCGGCTTTACTTTCACATCTCACATATTTTCCGATATCGTGAACCATTTTTTACTACCGACACTTGCACGAATTCATTGATCGGTTGCAATTTGCATAATGACTCACATCGCGCATAATTTTACACCAAGACACACCAGCATTCTGACCTGTACCCACCACACAATCGCTGGAATGCTCGAACCATGCGCCACACAGAGTTTTATCATCCTCTACACTCCATTTTTTTCGGCTACCTTTCTTCTTTATAACCTTACTCCCAGACACTATTGCAATTTCATCGTTTTCTTCACCTACATCATTTTCTAAATGAATAAATTATTTTTTCAAAGAAAAAAAATATCAAACATATACTAACTTTTAAAATATGTTTATGACTTTTCAAAATAAGTGAACATATTAAATGATGTACTTGTTTCTTTAAATAATATACTAGATTGCATACAATAGATTGCATGTTAAAATGCATATACTAAATGCATATACTAGCTATGTATATTTTGCATGTTCAAATATACTAATTTTAAAATATAATAAAGGAAAATAAAGTTAATATAAATTAATTATAAACTAGAATCTTCATAATTGAAATAAAACACATTAAAGTAGGGCTTACTGTCCGTAACATCGTGACTTACATATTGTCGCCCATCTTCACCACCAAATTTTTGACCTGGTGAACCGCAACCTCCACGGCTTAAAAAGGCTCCCGATTCGTTTATAGCATCAAGATGTGGAGAATGAAATCTTTGACCATATAAATTAGGGTACAAATTTTACGATTGGGTATTCGCCTTTTGGGAAGAGTGGTTCGGGTAAGGAGGGTTCATGTATGCATTTTGGGAAGAGTGATATTGATTTTGAAAATTCATGTATGAATGTTTAGAATTCATATAGAAGTGGGGAGGGATGTTTGGAGAATTTTCACTAAATTCCAAATTCTAAAATGGACGATAATTCAAATTTTGCGAAGAATTTTCCAAATTGAAATAACTTGGAATTACCTTATCAATGCCCTTCGACGTTCTTCGTGGATCCATCACAAAATATGGATTACAATGTAGAAGATGAATTAGTGAGGTAAAAGTATTGGAATTGGAAGTGGTGTGATGAAATGAGTTGAAATCATGTATACTTATAGGCAAAAAGTGGAGGAAAATGGAATAAAAAACTAAATTGAAATTCTGAAAAACATTTTTAAAAAATTGGAAATTTGGAAAAAATACTGTGGGACACCTGTCGCCACCAGAATGGGACACGTATCGCCTTTTGATTGGTCCACGTGTCCCCAAATTTCAACCACCCATTCTGAAAACAGCCATTGCGGACACGTGGGCTAATCCCTGGGTGACACGTGTCCGTATAAGAAAAAATTTTGCAAAAAAACAATTAAATGGGCCACTGTTCAGCGGCCCTTGCATGTGGTTTGGTCAGATTTTTTACCCCATATGCGGCCTCTTAAATGGCCTCTTAGCAAGAGCCTCTTGAATGGTCTCTTATTAAGAGACCGCTCTAGATACCACCATTGTGGTGGTTTTCAGTCTCTAGAGCAGTCTCTTAAATTTAAGAGATCACCACTGCCCATACCCTAAAATCTTATCTGATCAACAACTTACTTTATTCTAACACGTACCAAAAAAAAGAAGAGTACAAAAATAGATTGAACGGAGGGAGTATAAGCTAAGAATCTTGCATAGCCAAAAGAACTATAGTGTATACATGACGTATGTAGGTGCTTAACATGAGCTAAAAAGTTGAAGTGCCGTGGAAAGTTATGCAATTACACCATTACACCAACGTGGCAGGTAGGATATCATGCAAGAGATAATCCTTAGATAATACATTTCTCTCTTATCTGATTTTTCTTCTTCACTTATTTTTTTACATTATAAATTTCCAATACTATTATGCAAAACGTGCCCCACCCCCTCCCCCATGTCTACGTTCCTCATGCGTCATCACTATATTCAGGTGTTCTCTATCCTCTTACTGATTATGTAAATTGTGATAATTTTTCTAGTATGCATTCTAGATTTTTGGGTGTAGAAATATCTAGTGCAGATCCCACCACTTTTTCTGAGGCTTCACAGCATGCTCATTGGCAAGACGCTATGACTGAAGAGCTTACTACACTTGAGCACAATCAGACTTGGACTTTGGCTCTTCTACCTCTGAATAAGAAGGCGGTTGGTTACAAATGGGTCTACCGGATGAAGTTTAAGTCATATGGTACTATTGAACGTTATAAGGCGTGCCTAGAGGTTCTCAGGAATCGCCAGGTTGAAAGAATTGATTATACTGAGAAATTTGCTCTGGTTGCGAAAATGATTTATGTTAGTATATTCTTATCTATTGCGGTCATTCGTGGTTGGGAACTGCATTAGATGGATGTCCATAAAGCTTTCCTGCATAGTGATTTGCATGAAGAGATTTTTATGCGACCCCCACCAGGCTATGTTGTGTCTCCTGGTCAGGTATGTCACCTTCAAAAATCTATTTATGGTCTTCGTCAGGCTCCTAGAAATTAGTTTGCCAAATTGGCTCAGGCTTTACGAGCATTGGTTTCGTTTAGAATAAGGCAGATTACTCTTTGTTTGTCTTTTCCCGTGGATCAGTTTCTTTGCATGTTCTGGTTTATGTGGATGATTTGGTCATTATTGGTAGTTCTTCTTTGCTCATCTCTGAGTTTCTTGAAATACTTGAGTTCTTGTTTCCATATGAAGGACCTTGGTCTGCTTAAGTATTTTTTTGGGCATAGAGATTGCTAGAAGGCTGGAGGGGATGTTTCTTTCACAAAGGAAATATGTTTTGGACATTTTATCGGATACAGGTTTATCTACATCTAAACCGACTGACTTTTTGATGGAACAACAACACGATTTGACATGTGTTGAAGATCCAGCCTACCACCCAGAGCAGTATAGACGTCTAGTTGGGCACCTGATATATCTGATTATTACTCATCCTGAACTTAGTTATTCGGTCCATACCCTTGCACAATTCATAAATTCTCCTTGTGTTCCTCACTGGCAAGTTGATGTTCATGTGTTGCACTACCTGAAGAGCCATTATGGTCAAGGTTTATTTCTCTTTTCTCGTAGTACATTACAGATGACTGCTTACTGTAATTCGGATTGGGCTTCATGCCCGAACACTCGGCGTTCTCTTTCTGGATATTTTTGTGATGATTGGTGATTCTACAATTTCTTGGAAGACTAAGAAACAACCTACTATTTCTCGGTTTTCTAGCTGAAGCGGAGTATCGTGGTATGGTTGTTACCTGTTGTGGGTTGTTATGGCTCAAGTCTTTATTGAAAGACTTATGGGTTATGCACTCTTCTCCTATGCACCTATTTTGTGACAATCAATCTGCTCTTCATATTGCGGAAAATCTATTTTTCCATGACACAAAGCATATTGAAGTTGATTGTCATTTTGTCCAAGATCTCGTTCAATCTGGCACTATTGTTACTCAGCATATCCGAACATCAAACCAACCTGCAGACTTGTTCACTAAGGCTCTCGAACGTAACCAGTTTCATTCCTTGCATGGAAAGTTGGCCATTCCTAATCCCCATGCTCCAACATGAGGAGGAGTATTAAGGAATTAGAATATTACTTGTAATTATAATTATATTCTATTACCTTTGTTGGAAAATGATGGTTAAAAGGTTGAAATTCATCAACTTTTTTGGCTTCTTTTTGAGTGGGACTCGAATAGATTTTGGGCCAGTGGATGTCATTTTTGTTTTCTCATTCACAGGTACAATAAAATTGACTATTTAAACTCTCAAAATGGATCAAGGGTGAACGAGATATGGATGTTTGGAATGTCACTCTTGAAAGAGGAAAACAGGCGAAATTGGCCCCAAATATTTTTTTCTCTGAACTGTCCAAAATGCGTATGGACCGCGTGTAAGTCTCTGGAAGGCCCAACCGCATAGTATTTATGGAATTGCTTGTGTGTAATTCTTAAGAAATAAGAACAAAATACTTCCATATTTTGTGAGATATCGTGTCTTAAATAAATGTGCAGTTTACCATGTTTAATATGATGAAGAATATTTGTGCAAATATTTCTTCCTTTTCTAGCAGATTTGATCTGAGTATTCATGGAATGTCTCGGATTTGTTGAGTTGGTGATTGGAGAATATTCTTCTCTAATTACAGAAAATCATAATATCATGTTTCCATGATTAGGGTCTCTTAGAGAAGTATAAAAATAGAGCCTCTAAGTCATTCAGAAATTTTGCACCATTTTCTCAAGTCCCTCCATATTCTAAACTAGAGTCTTCTTTCTGTCTTTCAAGAAGTTTCCATCTGTTGCTTTGTCGAGGTGATAGTCCTCCGGGCCTTGCGTGAATTCGAGGTAACTCTTACGTGTTAATCGTTACCTTCAATGGTTTTACCCTAGGGGACGATGTCCACGACGGGACTCATTCCTTTGTAGGGCAGCGAGTTTACTCGTGATTCCATCAATTTGTTATTGATTGAAACGTGATTTATTTCTCTCATTTATTGCTTTAATTATTCGTAATTTAATCTTTCTGATTGTATGTCTGAATAATTAATAAAATTATATTATTCGCATATGTAAATTGCTTGTTCAATTTTCATTATTTAATTTCCGCATAATAAAATCAATATCTGCCCAACAAGCA
Source organism: Rubia yunnanensis (assembly GCA_037428765.1). Lineage (NCBI taxonomy): Eukaryota > Viridiplantae > Streptophyta > Magnoliopsida > Gentianales > Rubiaceae > Rubia > Rubia yunnanensis. The sequence continues at coordinate 17,112,301 of CM075063.1, forward strand.
GTACGGTGATCGATCGGAGATGGAGATGGAAAAGATCAGTAGCGAAGGTTGACGAGCAAACTTGGCGGAGCTGGAGGTCAGCTTCGTTGTGGTAGCGGTTCCCGGGAGATGATGATCGGCAAACGGGCGGGCAGTGTTGTTGCAGAAACAAAGAAACGAAGGCAAAAAATGAAACCAACGAATTGTTTTCAGAAACAAAAACTAAGGAAAGCAAAAGCAAAGACGTTTTGGTGCAGAAAATGTTTTCCACTGCTTTTCTCCTGGGTGAGGTATTATTTATAAGTGAAATGAGAACTACAAGCATGCAACAATCTAACTACAGTTATGCAACAACCATGAAGCGTGCTACCTACAATTATGGAACAATCATGCAACGTGCAAACTACATTCATGCAACTAACATCGTACTGACTAAGTCATGAAAAGTAAAGGCTTCAATGGTTTACTAAAAATAGAATAGATGATGCAGTAATGTTGCAGTAAAAATGGAGAAGGAGATATCCAACAGGCAGCACAGTCGTCATAGCTGATGTGAGCAGCAGCGGCGAAACTGTTCCGGCGGATTTCTAATTTTCCTTTTTTTTCTTTTTTTTCTTCATTTTTGATGGTTCAAAGGAACTCTTGCATTGCTATGATGTCAAGTGATATGAATCTCCTTGCGAAGACTCTGGATTGCGAAATTAAAATCGTGGACCAAATGAAGGGATTTGCAAACCCTCACCAAGTTGCAAACCCTCACCAAGTCGCACAAAATTCAAGAACCTAATCTCGGGATACTCTCAATCTCGACTTGCTCACTAACTAGCCCGTGGGATCAGCTCACAAGGCTATCAGTAAGTACCCCTCGGGGTTAAGCACCAATGGAAAATAGCTCGCAAGCTATAGAGTAAGAACTCAAAGGTTTGTATATTTAATTGATAAAAAGGTTGTTAGGTAAAAATAATGTTGAGAACCACCCCCTATTTATAGTATATAGGTATGGTTCTGAAGAATACAAACAAGAAACTGAAAAGGATTATGACCGCTTTAAGGAGCTTATGCCATATTTAACTCGGCTACCTAAAATAAATGTAGATATGGATGAATTCAATGAAGATAAAACTTGAATGAATATTGTCTTATCTAATCTTACCAAATCTAATTCTAATCAAATCAAAATTGAATATTCTAAACTCTAAAATAAAGCATGGCTGAAACATTAATTCTTTCAATGCCAACATGACTGAATTAATGAGCCTTATACTAGAATAAAATAAATGATCTCACTAACTCATTAAAAAAACTCAATAGAAAAAGGAGTATAGTGTTATCTTCTAAAAACTCCAATTAATACAAATAAATAAATAAAACCTAATTCGTATCATAAAAAAGAAGGTACGTATGATCGAATTTACAAATACGCACACACGTGCACAAATTTTAATAGAATAAATCACACACATGGCACGAATATCCACATGAATGTATTGTATTTAAAATCTCTAAACAAATAAAGTTTATAGGGTTATGGTATTATTAATTTTATATGTTGTCTAATTATTAATATTTATATATCAAGTTTATTTTTCTTTTGAAATTGTACAGGATATGCACGTAATGTGCGAACCTTGTTAATCTACAAATTATTATTTTATATTTTGTCTAAGCTTTTTCTCTCTTTTATTATTATTTTTTTAATTTTTGTGTGATTAAATAGTCTGTAATTTGTTCAGAAGATTCACAATAAAATTTGTTAAAATGGGCCCACGCGAAAAAAAATACACTTATTAAACTAAGCTAAAAAAAAGAGTACTAAACCAAAATGCCCAACGAGATTAGGAAGAGCATAAAAATTGGAGTTTTTACCATTTCGGAAGCCGTTAAATTTATAATAAAACATCCTAAGAATAAAACGCTTGGTTTACCTACAAATGCAATAAACTAAATAGTCCACGTACACTACCGCGTCTATCCTATTCGATTCCGACCTTTCTTTTGGGATGTTTCATACTTCATTCATTCCGATCATTTCGAGGTTGATTGCCTTACAAGATTCATTTGGTTAGCCGACAATAATTTGAAAACACGGATTTTTTTCCCAAAGTCTTGGGAAAGACGGTCTTTCCATAGGTTTATGGAAAGACGGGATTTAACTAGAATAATAAAAGTTAAAAGGTCTTAGTTGCAATATTAAACTTTTTGAATGCAACATGTAGTAGTTATAAAATTTATAACCTGGTTCATGCAACCCGAAAATTTTATCTCTATTTCTTCTAATTTACACTTTAAACCTTGGTTTTTCCATAACTTATGGAAAGCCGTCTTTCAAGAGACGGACTCGAAAATCTATTGTATCTTTATTATTTCCATCTGTGCACACTTTTTGATCAACTTTCTCATGTCATATTTGACCAACGATAACTTTAGTTTCGTATATTAATGGTGTGTTAAATTTTGATATTTAGAAAATACATCATGCAGGAAATTCAACAATATCTCACATAATAATATTGGTGTCTATATATTAGTTGAAATTTATGGTCAAATATATCTTGAGAAAGTTGACCAAAAAGTGTGCAAATTCGATTGGGACGGAGAGAGTATTAATCTATATAAAAATCTATATTAGCTAATTTCAATTGCCATTTTTAAAGACTAGTGGTTATCATTGCGAGTTGCACGATATCATTAATTAAAATATTGAGATTAAGTTTTATTTAAAATTTTAAAGTTTAGTGATACAAGAAAAATTACATGAGTTATGAAGTGAAATAATTAATTTGGTTAGAAACCGTTAAATATTGACCACAACTAAATATATCTTTAGAACTTATATATTTTAACAAGTTATGATTGATTATATGTAATAAAAAATTAAAACCAATAGCAAATTATAATAATAGTATATTAACAAGTTGTGATTGATTATATATAGTAAAGAATTAAAATCAGTAACATATTAAAATATTAGTATGTTATTTTTAGACAACTTCATGGGTTTAGTTTATTAAAAATGACTTCAATATTCCCTGTTGAAGAACCATCCAAATCAAAGAATTTCTATTATATAGGATTTGAGATTAGATTTGGGAAAATCTATTGTGAAACTGAGGTTGTAACTGTCAATGTTGGGGTTAACTATGCGGGCCTCCTAGTGCGTCGCTGAATATAAAGCCCAGTTTCTAATTTTAGTCCACTTGAATCGGGTGTTTCTAATTTTATATCGGTTATAGTTTACTGTTATTTCATTTTTGTTATGAATTCGAATGTTTATTTCGAAAACATTGGTTTAAACTACAAGGGCTCGGTTCGGCAGAGTTTTAAACTGGTGTAATTTTAATCAAAACACTTTGTAGTATTTGGTAAAATGTAAAAAATAATAACTTATTTTAAAAGCATAAGCTATTTTTGAAGAAAAAGTAGAAGCTGGTCTCCCCCAGATATATAAAAAAGAAGAAGCCAGTATTGGTTCTAAGTACCGCTCTGTCAAACAGAGCCAAGATTGGGTGTGGTTAAAAATATAATTACATTAGGTGTGTATTAGAAAAATATAACAGTATCAATTCAACCAAATCAGTTGAAACGATATTTTTAATTAGATTTTTCATCTTAAAAAAGTGCTAAAGTGGAACACGTTGTTTGTCACTCCCTTAAATAACTGGAAATTTATTTTGAAATTGTTGATATTTTGGTGCAAATTAAGTGACATTAAATGCTTTCGTGCAAGTTAATTTTTTGTTTATCATTTTCACAATTTTACTGTGAACTTTTGTTTGTTCTAATGAATTGTGTATACTTGTGTAGAATTCCGATGAATTACAGTTATCAAATATCAGTCCTTAATGATTTATTTTTTATGAACATTTTTAAATTTTCAGGTTTCCATCATTTTCGGAATTGGTACATAATTTGACGGAATAAAGAGAAGGAAGGACATGCAAAATGAAATTGAAAATACAGGAGACATGGAAGAAATGGTAGGCAACAGGAAAGAAGAATCAATGATGACTTGGAGAAATCGGGTGTGTTATTTTTGTCGCCATCACTGGTATCTTAATGGATGGATTGGATATAAGCTCTCTGAGTGCTACTGTAGTTTCTTTACTCTGAGTGCTCTGATCTATTTCAAAGTTGTTGATATTTTTGTACAAAGTGAAATGAAATGCTCCCTACAAGTAAAATTTTTGTTTTTCATTTTCTCCAAACTTTTGTTTGTTCTAATAATGAGTTGTTTATACTTGGGCAGAATTTCGAATTATATTTGATTATAACTCAAATATCATCCCTTAAATGATTTTTTTTTAAAATTCCATCTTTCCACCATGGGAATGGTACTGAATCTGATGGCATGAAGAGAAAAGAATCAATGATGACTTAGAGAGATCAGATGTGTTATTTTTGTCACCATCACTAGTATCTTGATGGATAGATTGGATATAAGCTCTCTGACGGTTAATGTGGTTTCTTTACACGATATTTTATCCTTTGCCAACTATTCATGTTTATTTCAAATAAAATAACGCACATCGCATGAATAGACTATGCACTTTATTTTATTTATCATTTCTACGCTAATTACAATTATATGTTAGGGTATACATATATGTCTATCATGTGACTATCTTTTAATTATTAATATGTATCTATCACATTTATTTTTCTTTTAAAAATGTGAAGAATGTGCACTGAACGTGCGAAACTTCTTCAAAATTTAAATTTCTCAAATTTCTTTTTGTGCTCGTACACTTTTTGAACTAAGAGTGATTAAGAAGGAAGGAGCACGAGGTAGAAAACTGGAAGTAAAAACGAGTGAAAAGGAGTAAGGAAGTAGATTGTGGGGAAAGAAATATTTGAGAAGACTTGGTAATTATGTAAGAAAAAACCAACTGTTTTCTTATGAAAATGATTATAATTATATGTTCATAAGAGAGGGGAGAATATACCGAGACCTCTCGGTAGTATATATGATGGAGAATCAAGGTTTGAATGTGTCCGCGACTGAGATTGAAAGCTATGTTCAAGACTCGAACAGTAATTTATCAGACTAACCATCCACATAAACATGAGACTCGAGCAAAATCTTGATAAAGTTAGATGTGAGCATTGTCAAATCCAGATTTTTCAAGGGCAGAGGTCTCAGCAATCCGCATTGTCAAATCCGGATTGACTAAAGTTCGGAAGCAAATAAATATACGCTCAGTTTCAGTAGTAATGACATATTTACTTTTTCAAAATTAAATTAGTTACATTTTGACCATAAATATTAATTAGTATATACATAATAAATATATCACGTGAGTTATTGTTGAATTCGTCGTAACATGTGTTTTATAAATATTAACTTTTTATGTAAAAATGATATACGTAGCTAGAGATATTAACGGTCAAACATAATGATTAAAAATCGTGAAAAAACAAACATGTTAGTACTGTTGGAATGGAGGGAGTATTCAGAACATGAGGCATAGTACTAGTACCGAATATGAATGGATGTTGTCATTGTTTTCATAAAGTGAACCTAGCCTAGTTACTCTACCATAAATTCACGACAAAATTATCAAACAAATAAAGATATCAAATTATTTATAGTACCTCTGTCACAATAAAAATAATACATATTGGTTTTTGGAAGTTAAACTGATCTAACTTTGACGATTAAATTCTATTATTTTCTATGGAAGACTATTATTATGTTACATATTGTTGAATTTATCTTAACATATAATTTTAAATTATTATATTTTCAAATTTTTCTTACACACATAAGATATGGTCTCCTGTGAGGTAGTCTAAACGTTTAGCAGGGGACTTTATGCAATACTAATTAAATTCTAGCTTCAGTGACCCTTCTCTAATAATTTTACATGGCCTTATCTCTAATTATTTTACAGGACCTATTGCTAATATTTTTTCAGGGGCTTTTTTGTCGAATTTTTTCCCATCATTTTTCCGCCATCTGCAATCTGTGAAAAAAAAATTCAAAATTTTTTTTAAAATGTTTTAAAATGCAAAAGATCAATATGATCGGCAAACTTAAAATTATAAACATCAACAAAAAATATCAGAACATCAACGAAAAATCATATAACATCAACTGAAAAATTGCAGCAAAAAATATTAAAAAATCAAATAAAAAACAACAAAAAATTGAAAAATCATCGACTACAACTAACAAAAAATCAACCAAAAATCATAAAAACATCAATAAAGATTAAATTATCATTTTTTTTATAAAGCTACAAACATCAACCTATATCACTCAAAAGCTTAAAAAAATCAATTATTATCATCAAAACTTCACTCGGAAAATAAAAAACGTCATCATAAGGAAAAAAACCACTACAAAACATCAACTATATCACCCCAAAAAAGCTACAAACATCAACTCCTATCACCTAAAGCTCACATAGAAAATGTGAAACATCAACATGAGAGAAAAATACTAAAAACATCAACAAAAAAGCTACGGTGACGTTATAGTATAAAATATTCACTCTAAAAATAATAAAACATCAGCATTTTTTTTATAAAAAAACTACAAATATCAATCTATATCACCCAAAAGCTAGAAACATCAACTCCTAATACCTGAACCTTATCCAGAAAATGAAAAACATGAACATAAGAAAAAAGACACTACAACTATAACTCCTATTACCAAAACCTTGGTCGGAAAATGAAAACATCAACATGAGATTATTTTTAAAAAAAACTACAAATATCAATCCATATCACACCAAAAAACTACAAAACATCAACTCATATCATTTCGCCTCGCCCGAATAATGAAAAACATCAACATAAGAGGAAAAAAAAGCTACAAACTTCATTAAAAAAGCTACAGTACCTCAAAAATAAAAAAAAAATCTTAAGAAAAGGGCCTTATGGGATTTGAACTCAAGTCTCTAACCTCTAAGCCTAGAGCAACAACCACTACACCAAAGACTTTTATTGAACATACACTCGGTCAAATAATATTAAACATTGGCATGTATGTCAAGAACATAAATTCTTCAAAATAAAAGTTACAGAGAGATTTGAACCCTGGACCTCTAACCTCAAAAACACGAGTACTAACTCACCTCTTTATGAATGAAAGTAGGGAATGTCTCATTAGTTATAACTAACGATTCCTACCACCAGAATAAACATTTTTTGCTGATATTAACCTCAGTCAAAGAAATATTAAACCTCACCAAGTCTTTGAAAAAAGTAAAACATAATATTAAACCTCACCTCTAAGAAACCGAAGCTCAGCTCCAGCACCGCCATTGCCGTCCGCCGCCGTCATCAGCTCCGATTGCGCGTGAGATGCACGTGCGTCATCTTCTTCCTTCAAGAGCGTGCATCTCACGCACCTCTCTCTTCATCAAGGAATAACGTGAGCTCCTCGCAGCGCCATTGTCGATGAGCTCCTCCGTCGCGAGCTCGTCACAGGAACGAAAATCGTAAGCAGACATATCCAGATCGTTGGATCTTTGCCCCTCTTTCTCGCTCGCAGTCGCTTGCCATCACCTTTGAAATTTGAAAACCTTAGCCTTGTCACCTCGTCGCCGTTCAAATCAGCCTCATCAACTCGTCGTTCTCTCATCGTCGTTCGCCTTGTCGCAGTGCGGTAGATCAGAACTCACTCCGCCGCTGGAAACATTGATCGATCAAGATCGTACGAGCTCAGCACCGGCGAAGTTTTGATCTTGATCTCAGCAAAAGAGCGGTGACGTTAGGCGGCAGGCGGCGGCGGTTGACAGCGGAATGGCGGTGGTTACAAATTTTTTATCGGAGGAGGAGAATTCCAATCAGAAAAAAGAAAATAAAGATTCTGAAAATTTTAAAGATTCTGAAAATTTTGTGGTATTTATAGCATTTTGATAATTGCACAGTAGGTCTCTAAATGTATTTGCATATTTTTAAAAATCCATCAAAAAATGAAACTTACAATAATTGCACAATAAACCCTGGCTTAAAGTTAATGATGCGTAAAACAAGACTTTGTGCACACATACATAAATAAAGATATTAATGATTAAAAATTGATTCAGTTGACTTCCAAAAGTTAAAATGTATCATTTTTGTTGGGACGAATGTAGTATAATATTTGTATCTCATAATATTGTTGTTTTTTTTAAATTTAAACCGTCTATGATGGGGTTTGGAGGGTGTCCTTCCCTTTTCATTAAGCTCATATGTTGCCAAAAAAGTTGGTTAGAATGCCCAAAGGTTTACATCCGGTTGCCCAAAGGCTTACATCAGTTGCCCGAAGACTGGCAGTTGCTCGAAGGCTTACATTGTTGCCCCAAAGGGGTATCATAAAGGCGCTAAAGATAAAGTTACAAATTAATAACCTTTATGTATGCAAATAGAAAGAGGTAAATTATAAATAAATGGTCGAAAGCTGCATAAACCTTCTACTAGTTCGACTCAAACCAATGTAAGTTGATCGCAATAATCAAATATCAGCCACCATTTCACAGAGTTTCCTATACACAGTCTTAATCAACCTCTAAAGCAACCAAAACAAAAATGAACAGCTCTTGAAGTGAAAAATTGATTCATCTCCATTAAATGAAAGTCCTTTTTAGAAAGTAGTAGACGATCTCAGTCATTTTGGTCACCAAAAAATCTTTTGTAAATGCTAGTAAACTCAAGAGAAAGTACGAATGTCTCTAACACGAGACAAGGTGATCAATCAAAGATTTTTCAACTTGTTCGGTTTACAAATCTAGACTGTATATTATGAATAGAATCGTCAAAGGTAAGTTCATATAACTACCTTGACTTGGATTTCTCCTATACTGACATATAGAGCAGATGAGAAGCCAACTAGGTTTAACCAAGCAAAATGAGCCATAAGAAAAACTTAGTATTGGCAAAGAACAGACGCGACTAAATATTCCAACAATAATAACCTAATTTAAAGAAAATACCCCCAGTAATTTTAAAAATAACAAGAAAAACAAAGTAAAAAAACAAAATTAATTAATAGTCTCCCACCTGAAAAAGAAAATTTAAAAGGTAGAATAAATTAAAATAAAAAATGGAGAAATACCCCAAACATCCTAACCGCTCCCAAAAAATTCGAAAAACCAGTGAATTTCGTCGACTAGATCTGAAAGAATTCATATACTCGTTTCGCCGCTATGATGTAGAGTTCATTGGTGAAAATGGAGTCATCACGCCATTAAAAAATTGAGAAACTCTACTCTCGTCATCGCGTCCTTGACTTACAGGTGAGTTGTTAAGTTGGCCGGGTTGCTGATTTGCGAAAATGTCCTGAAACTCAAGTTTGACTCAAACCGAGTTGACCAAGTCTGGACCACTTGGGCTTGGATGGGGCGTTGGAAAACTGGACGGCAAAATGTGCCCGCTTTGACGCCACCTTGATGCCGCTATGAAGCTTTGATCTCCGAAATCGTCGGATATGAACTGGAGCCCTCGAAAAGTTTAGACCAATAACAGATGCCGTCGGAAGTTTTCCCTTCAGTTTTCAACCCACCGCAGCCTTGTCTCCTGCTTACCTTCGTCGGTCTTATCTTCGTCTTCACTGCCGACCCCTGTCCTTCGTACTGGAAAACAATGACCAAACTCTAGTAAAAATTGTCGGATCTGGATAGGATCTCCTGGGAAAAGTATAGATACGGGGGTAGGGGGGTTGGGAGGGTGGGATTTGGGTGGGGGGAGCCGCCGGAGGTGGTGTTTCCCGGCCGAAGCTCCCCCCAGGAAGCTAGGGTTTTACTGCAGAAGAGAGGGGGTGCGAAAATTTAGAGAAAGAGAATTTTTAGATAGCAGATGAATGTCATAATATTTTTTTAAAAAAGTTTTTTCTTAAATATATGGACTGACACGTGATTTGCCCCACACCTGCACATACACATTTTAAATTATAATTTTAAATGTTAACATATATACTAGAACTAAGTACAAGCGGGATAATGACATTCTAGGGACGTTAGTGTTACGAATTGGTTTAAAAAATTATAATTTTAAATGTTAATATTTATACCCACCTAAATATGAATTGGTTTCAAAATATGGAATCGATCGAGAAGATAAGAAGATTTGGAAGAAAAAACAGGAGAAAAATCATGGCGGTGCAAATCCCGCCAAAATGCTAACATATCTGTGGATGTATATTGCAGCTTCTTCCGTAGGCGGCCCCAGTGTAGGTAGCTTAGCTTTGCTGTTTTTAGATTGTTAGAAAAGTATTTATGGAATCTTGATGTACTCCTTTCTGGGGGTGGGCAAAAAAATCAAACCGAGTAGAGTTTAAAAAATTGTACTGATTTGGAAACTTGGCCATTTCAGGAACCAACATCGATCCCAGGCAAGGTCTTGAGTGTGAGTCTTGATTGCAATAAACTGGAACAATTCTTCAAGGTAAACTGGCCTCCCACTCGAATACTCTTTCGCATGTTTACTGTACTGCTCTTTCATTGATTGCTAATCTGAGTAAGCTTTGTGTTTGCAATATGTAGTAGTTTTGAGCTAACTTGGTATCTAAGTTATGTGTTAATTATGGTTGGCTATTAGTCCTTTTCTTAATACTGCTACTTGGGCTGGGATTCAAGAACATTGGGCTGGGATTCAAGACTTCTGGTGCCACTATTGAAGGTATTGATTTTGCTATACGTGCGTTTGTGTTTTGGTAGATCATGTTGTTTTTTTAATAAACTCACTTCCATTATCTGTTCTAGCTATTTTAACTTTTGAATTAAACAGATTTAAAACTATAACTAGAAATGATTTGATGATCCCTGTAACTTCAGCTTTTTTTAATCAAATAAGTCCAAGTAGCTCAAGTGAAATCATCTACCAAAGTCAGAAAAATAATGTGCCCCCGTGATGTATTTTATTTTATAAGAACCCCATAGACCTAAATGCAACATTTCAAAAGCTTTTACAGTAGAAATTGAAGAAAATAGAAATGAATTCCTAGTTTGTTTTGCAAGAGGACAGACTATACAAATATTATTCATATCTGGAAGTTGAAGATGTTGCAATACATTATTTGCAGGATGACCTAATCTATTATGAAGAATTTGAATGTCTACATCTAATACAAGCTTGGCATTTAGAGATACTAGTAAGGTGTTCTTATGTTTTAATGTTTTATTACATGTTTGGTTATTATAGATGGATCAAAAGAGTGTCTATCAACTATGAATAGTCCATTCATATCCACAGCCATCCCTATGACTATATAAGTCTTGAGGTCCTGTACATAGCAAACATCATATAGAAAGTTAAAACTTAAACCATTTTGTGTGGTCATTTTACTCACAGATAAAAGATTAAGCCTAAAAGCTTTCACATATAAGCACCAAAGAATTATAATGGCATTACATAACCTCACAATACCAGTGGCACACACATAAGCAATGGACTGATCTGGCATGTATATGGCGGTTTTGTTGGAGTTTAGTTTAAGTGTAGAAAATAAATTATGGTTGCTACACATATGGGATGAAGCACCACTGTCAAGAATCCATATATCATCTTTAAAGCAAACAGCAGAATTAGCCACATGAGTTAGCAAACTACCTGCAAAGTCACCAAAATGACTGAAGTTGATCTGTTCAGTTGTTTCCATATTTATCTCCTTTCCTTTGGCTTTGAGAAACTTTCCTAGCTCCTGCTGCATATGTATAACATTTGTAATTATGGCCTGCAGATTTCCAACTTCTGCATTTGAAAAAATTCCCAAAGCCAGAGGTGTTTTTCCATTGAAAGTTTCTGAATCTCCAGGTATAGCTGCATTTGCACTAATTCTAGGCAGGTGTTTATCCTTCCTTTCATTCCACCATCCAGGATATCCATGAATCTTGAAACAAGTCTCTTTAGTGTGTCCATTCCTGTAACAATGTTCACACTTATGAATTCAGAGTAAAGTTGGTGTTTGTACATGTTCTCACATATGAATTCGGAGTAAAGTTGATGTTTGTACAAGCTGTTCCATGTAGGTTTGGTTTGACTATGGTTGGAGGACTTGACTTCTAGCTGTTGTTAGGTTGTAACTTGATTTGGTATACATCATTTAATGAAATGCAGAGTATGATAACAGGACGGTAATAAGCCTGAAAAATAACATTGAAATGATACATTGGGCTTGGATTTTGGAGTGGATGTTGTGGAAGATTTTTGTGTTTTGATTTCGGAGCGGGTGCTTTTCCTATAGTTTTACTCGATCTGTATGTTCCAAATAAAGTCACATTTTAACTGAATATGAAACAATACTTACAAGTTCTGATCCGAGTTTGATTAACTAAATTTATACTTCCACTGAAACCTCCTTATAGTTATAACAAATTCTGATTGATTTTACTATCCTGTTACTACTCAAACCACTCATGGCACACATGCAGCGAAACACACCGTCAAGAGTACATAAACGCCAAACAACAAATGCTTCAGGAGTGAGTTTAAATCACCTATTCAATACTTCAACTACTTGTCGTGGAGACTGAACTCCTATCCTTCTTAGTTCGTAGTTTGCGAGAGTGAGTTCGGCATCTCTCGTCAAACCTCACCAATGGCTCCCGAGTCGCGACCACAACTCAAGGCGGCATTGGTGGCATTTAGCACGAAGGACCAACAAGCTTGGCAATGCCTATGACCACTACACCGTGACTAGGCATTGAACCAATTCATGCAATTACACGAGATTGGATGAACGTGCAACGCACATTCATCCGCGAGCATATGACTCTCTCGTTTGCTACACAAACGAACATGACGAAGAGTTCGACATCAATCACATTCGCCTAGCACATTGTCAACACACTAACACAATCGAAAGCTCTAATTCATACTCTCACATTGCTAACAAGAACAGGGGGGAAATTAACCCAAATCCCCCAAACCCTAGCTAGCAATTAATCCAAGCATTTCATATCATCAAGCTCTCAACAACATCAATGCAATCAACAATTAACATTCAAAGCACAATAATTGCACAATAGCAAAAATACCAAATAGATAGATATAAATGAGTTCTTGCTACATAGATAGTGGAAGCTTCAATCCTTTGCTCCCAAGAACAAGAACTACTCTAGAACAACAAGAAAAGACATAATCAAACTAAGAGAAAGCTAAGAAAAGAAAGAAGAAGAAAAACCTAAAAATGGCGCCCAAAACCAGAGAGAAGCGGGCTCCAAGAACTGGAGAAGAAGAGGGAAAAGAGATGGTATTTATAGTGCAAAGAAAATAAGAAAGATTTCTGGCCGCCCGATGGTCGCGACTCGCGACGGAGTTCGTCGCGACTCGCGACGGTGTCGCGACGGTAGCCATAGTTTTGCATTGTTTCTTTGTCTTCTTCATAGCCATCCCTCTCAGTCTTCAAGTCTTCAACAGCTCCAAAATGGTCTTCAACGGCCTCCGGTCTTCATGTCTTCGAAGTGAGTATCCAAAAGTCTTCGAAAGTATAGTCTTCAATGTCTTCCGGTCTTCGTTGGTTCCGTGTTCTTCCCTTGTCACACAAAATCCACTTAAAAGAGGTAAAAGAGTACAAAGTTGCTTTTACCTCTCCTAAGTGAATTTCAAGGTAAAACACAAGCTCTCGATAATAAAAGAGCACAAAAGTGATCCTAAATACTACTAAATAATGCGCCTAAAATGGACACATCAGTTACCTTGATAAAATGATTGATGTAATCTTAAAGGCTACTGAAATGTACATTGTTTTCATGTTGATGTTTTAATCTTCTCAATTCTTTGTATTTTCAGGTTAAACTTAAAGTGCTTCAAGTCTTGAAGAAATGTGAAGCTTTTGAAGATAAATATTAAAACAAACTATTGATCCTTGATATTAAGTGTAATCCATGGCTGAATTTGTATTATATTTGTGGGATTTTAATTCTGAAGAACTGATTTTGGTGATTTAGAATTTAAATTACATATTCAATATTTTTCTTAAATTTTGTATTAAGTAATGTATTTTTAATATTTTTTAAAAATGTTCTGGTCCAATTCGGTTTTTTCGGATTAGATCCAAATTCAAACTGAAACCGAATTCCAAATTCGGTTCGGGTTATTCAGGTTGTTTGGGTCGGTTTCGGTTTTGGAATTTTTAGAAAAAAAACTGAATGACCCGAACTGAATAAACCGAAAACCGAAAACCGAATAAACCAAACCGACGCCCACCCCTACACCTTTCATCCTAGTTCAAATTTCATAAATTTTTTCTCGCGGTCTCCAATATATCTTTAATTGTATATATAAAATTATGTATAATAATAATATACAAAAAGTTGATAATTTTAAGATTAATGTTACGGTAAATCTAATAGTATCTTATACGATAATATTATTAATCGTTTAATTATATGTGGTCAAATTTTAACAAGTTTAACTAAAAAAAAAATTATGTGCAATTTGATATGGGACAAGAAGTATGATTATAAATAGCACAGCTGGACTGGGAATACATTTAGAGATTCATGAAATAACGGAGCTGGATTGCAAAATTCAAGTAATTATGTGGATTGGATAAAAGAATATTTCTAATAGATTTGGGTGGTACTAATGCGTCTAAAACACATCATGATAGGTAAGTAAGAGCCTCAAAATATTTTAAGGAAAAAATGTTCCGATAATAAAGTCAGCCAAAGTGTTTGATTATATCTAATGAATAGTGAATGAAGATGATAAAATATAAAGGACTTTATTATGGTGCACTGAAATTAATCAATGTCACCATAATAAAGTCGTTTATATTTTATCATGGTATCAAAGACTAAAATTTTGAAACCTTAAACAGAAAATTTCCGCTGAAATCTCGAGCTCCTTCCGCCGTTCGGGTCTGTTGCACGCCCTACTGTCGCATCCTCCACGCGCCGCTGCCGTTCCGCCGCACAAGTCTGCCGTCCGCTGTTCCACCTCACCGGCCCGCCGCAGCTCTCCAACCTTCACGCACCGCCACTAGTTCAACACGTCGGTGTGTCCTGTCGATAAGATTTGTCACCGGTTATTGTACCAGCTACTATCTGTACCTAATTTTCCACTATGTCTGGCTCTGAAGAACAGACTCGTCTTGATGCACCTAAGGTTCCGAAGCTTCAGGATATGAGTGGTTATAATGTGATTGCAACTTTACTTCAGCAGTTGCAGTTGCAATTGGAATCTGGCCCTCGGAATGCTTTACCTATTGGTCGTATGTCGACTAATCCTTACTTTGTTGGTTTTGGCGATGGTCTAGGTTTATAACTTATACTGAACACGCTGAAAGGTCAAGAAAATTAAATTGAATTGTCTGACGCGATTTGACTCACATTTCGTGCTAAGAACAAGATTGAGTTCATTGATGGATCCATTACCAAACCCCAGGATGGTCATCCTGATGCTGCTGATTGGCCTGGGGTTAATGCAACCCTTGTCTGCTGGATCTTGCAAACCCTGGATCCGGTGTTGAGATCTTCTACAAGCTCGTTTTCCACAGTTAAGGATCTGTGGGATGACCTGAAGGCACGATTTATTCTTGCCGATGGTATGAAGGTTTTGCAAATGCAAGAGGCTATTCAAAGTTGCAGGCAAAACGGTCAGCCCATCGACATTTACTTTGCCAAGCTGAAGAAGTTTTTTGCAGATTATCACTGCATGCAGCCTCCTCTAGTTTGTGCCTGTGAAGAAAGCAAGGCATTATTGCCATTCCAATATTTCTGCGAAAGTCTTCCAAGAAAGAGAGAAGGATTTGATCTATCAATTCATCTCTGGCCTCGATGAAGGTTTTCACACCTTGGAATCACATATCATGAGCATTGATCCAATGCCATATGTCATGAAAGTGTATGCCCTTGTTACTCAGGAGGAGAATCATAAAGCTGTCATTCGAGCTCGTGAGCCTTCTTCTAACTCCATGGCTTATGTTGCACGACATCCACCACCTGCAAGTTCTTCACCAGTTGTTCTTTCTGCATCTGACCGTAAGAATCTTGTTTGTGCACATTGTCGTTGCAAGGGTCATGATAAGGATACCTATTTCCAGATACATGGTGTACCAGAATGGTTCAAGGAGTTGAAAAAGAAAGCTGGGACCACCAAGAAACCGACGCCAGCTTCTCGAATGTCCGCCACCATAGTCGGTCCCAGAGATGCTGCCGCGGCACTCCCTCTCCCGCCAATGTTCGCCGGCGTAGCCACGTCACCGCCTAGTCTAGCGGCGGTGGCTTCCTCTGGCCGTGTCCCTGCCCGATCCGACTTTGTCCTTGCTCTGTCTGATGACCAATGGAGCACGACCATGCAGTTTTTAATCAGTTTAATTCTCTTACTGACAATGAGTCTGGTAAGCCTACTTTACCATGGATACTTAATTCGGGAGCCTTATATCACATGACTGGTGGCAAAGGTTCTCTTACCGATCTTACTACTACTATTGATAATGTGAATGTCATTCTGCCGGATGGCTCGGTGTCATCCACCACTCAATATGGCTCCATTTACTTTGGTGGTGTTACTCTACCTCATGTTTTATATATACCTACATTGCGGTGCAATTTTTTTTATCATGTTCTAGATTGTTATCTACCTTGAACTGTCTAGCTTTGTTTACTGAAAACTATTGCACTTTACAGACAATCAATACAAGGAAAGTGATTGGTATGGGTGAATAGAAAGGGGGGTGTTTTGGCTTCGTCTGCTGTATACTCGTGTTTATCGTCCTATCATGCAGTATCTTCCTTTAGTGGCTTTCGTATCTTCTTCTGACTTATGGCATCAGCGTTTTGGACATCCTTCCTCCACGGTGTTGTCTTCTATTGATTTTGGCACTAATAAGAATTATGTTCCTTGCTCTATATTTTATATAGCAAAACAGACTAGACATAGTTTTCCATTGAGTACTACAAATGCTAATACATTGTTTCAATTAATACATTGTAATGTTTGGGGACATTATTAAACACTATCTTCTAGTGGTGCATTTTATTTTTTGACTATAGTTGATTATTATTCCCGAGCTGTTTGTGTTTATTTGTTAGTGGCTAAATCTGAAGTACCTTCAAGATTTTTAGAATTTAGTGCCCTAGTGAAAAACCAGTGGGACCAAACAATACAACGAGTTCGGGCTGATAACGACATTAAATTTTTGCCTTTGAGATCTCACTTTGCTGCATCTATGATCATCTTTGAGACATCTATGGTTGCCACATCGCAGCAGAATGGTCGAGTTGAAAGAAAGCATCACCATTTGCTCAATGTGGTACGTGCTTTACGGTTCCAAGTCAGTCTTCCTATTAAATTTTTGGGAGAATGTGTTTTTATTGCTGCTTACCTGATTAACTGAACACCGACACAACATCTCAATGGTCGCACTCCCTCTGAGTTGCTCTATGGGCAAGCTCCAAATTACTCATCATTAGGAGTTTTTGGATGCTTGTGTGTTTGCTGCTCATGTTCCCAGATATCATGACAAGTTTGCACCAAGAAGTCGGCAGTGTCTGTTTCTTGGTTATCCTGCCGGAAAGAAAGGCTATCGCCATTTTGACTTTGAATCCCGTGTGATCTTTACCAGTCGGGATGCCAATTTTTTTGAAGACCAGTTCCCGTATTCTGTAACTCCGACTTCTGCCTCTTCCGACGAACCCGGAGGCGCCACTATATCACCGCCGGTTTCCTCCTCCCTGCTGCCGGAGATGTACAGAATTTTTATTCCACCATCCACCTTCGCCTAGTCATTGTCGGCCGCCTCCAATCCTTCACCATCGGTTGCCGCTGCCGGTCAGTTGCTGCCGGTTGCCGCCGGTCTATCACTGCCATCCGCAGCCGGTTAGCCACCGCCGGTCAGCCATCGCCAGTCAGTTGCAGCCGGTCAGTCACCGTCGGTTGCCTCTGGTCGCCGCTAGTCATTCTCCGTTGGCATATACTTCGTCAGCATCTAGTTTACCGGCTTCTCTGGCCCCAGATAGTTCCACTGTCGAGTTGCCACCTACCAGACTGAGTATTCGACCTCACCAACCGCCGTCTTACTTGACAGATTACGATTGTGATGATTATGCATGTGCTCTTACTACTAAAGACTCGCCCCCCTTCCGACTATGTTCCCTCATACGTCGTCACTTTCCTCAGGTGTTCTCTATTCTCTTACTGATTATGTAAATTGTGATAATCTTTCTAGCATGCATTCTAGATTTTTTGGTGTTGTAACGTCTAGTGTAGATCCCACTACTTATTCTGAGGCTTCCCAGCATACTCATTGGCAAGACGTTATGACAGAAGAACTTACTGCACTAGAGCGCAATCAGACATGGACTTTGGCTCCTCTGCCTTTAAATAAAAAGGCCATTTGGTGCAAATGGGTCTATCAGACGAAGTTCCAGTCCGATGGTACTATTGAACGTCATAAGGCGCGCCCAGTGGTTCTTGGGAATCGCCAGGTGGAAGGAATTGATTATACTAAGACTTTTTCTCCGGTTGCGAAGATGAGTTTTGTTCGTTTATTCCTGTCTTTTGCAGTTATTCGTGGTTGGGAACTGCATCAGATGGATGTCCACAATGCCTTCCTGCATGGTGATTTGCATGAGAAGGTGTTTATGCGACCCCCACCTGGCTATGCCGTGCCACATGGATAGGTTTGTTACCTTCAGAAATCTCTTTATGGTCTTCGTCAGGCTCCTAGAAATTAGTTTGCTAAATTGGCTCAGGCTTTACGAGCATTTGGATTTTTTTAGAGTAAGGCCGATTACTCTTTGTTTGTCTTTTCTCGTGGATCAGTTTCTATACATGTTCTGGTTTACGTGGATGATTTGGTTATAGCTGGTAGTTCTTCTTCACTCATCTCTGAGTTCAAAAAATACTTAAGTTCCTGTTTCTATATGAAAGACCTTGGTCTACTTAAGTATTTTTTGGGCATAGAGATTGCTAGAAGACCGGAGGGGATGTTTCTTTTGCAAAGGAAGTATGCTTTGAACATTTTATCAGATACTGGTTTATCTGCCTGTAAACCAACTGAATTTTCGATGGAGTGATTTGGCATGTGTTGAAGGTCCAGCCTACCATGACCCGGAGCAGTACCAATGCCTGGTTGGGCGTCTGATATACCTGACTATTACTCGCCCTGAACTTAGTTATTCAGTCCATACTTTTGCTCAATTGATGAAGTCCCTTTGTGTTCCTCACTGGCAAGTTGCTGTTCGTGTGTTGCACTACCTAAAGAGTAATCCTGGTTAAGGTTTATTTCTCTCTTCTCATAGTACATTACAATTGACTGCTTACTGTGATTCGGATTGGGCTGCATGCCCGATTACTCGGCGTTCTCTTTCTGGTTATTTTGTAATGATTGGTGATTCTTCGTTTCTTGGAAGACTAAGAAGCAACCTACTGTTTCTTGGTCTTCTGCTGAAGCGGAGTATCGTGCTATGGCGGTACCTGTTGTGAGTTGTTATAACTTAAGTCTTTACTGAAGGACTTAGGGGTTTTGCACTCCTCTCCTATGCGATTATTTTGTGATAGTCAATCTGCTCTTCTTATTGCGGCAAATCCAGTTTTTCATGAACGCACAAAGCACATTGAAGTTGATTGTCATTTTGTCCGGGATCTTGTTCAATATGGCACTATTGTTACTCAACATATCCATATGACAGACCAACCCGCGGACTTGTTCACTAAGGCTCTCGAACGTAACCAGTTTCATTCTATTCTTGGCAAGTTGGGCATTTCCGATCCCCATGCTCCAACTTGAGGAAAGGTTTTAAGGAATTAGAATATTCTTACCATATTACTTGTAAATGTAATTGTATTCTATTACCTTTTCCTAGCTTGTATAGGTATCATATACTACTATATAATGTATCCTTAATTCATGAATACATACACACAATTATTACCCTTATTTTCTTCAGAAGAGGACAAATAGGTTATACATGTAATGTAATATATATATACATCCTCGATATATATATATATATATATATATATATATATATATAATGCGTCGTGACCATATATATTTACAATTATATATATATATATATAATGTGTCGTGGCCATATATATTTACAATTATATTTGCTTATCGAGGATGTGGTAGGGTTTGACTAGAATTAAAATAGATTTTGGATCCAGGTATCATCATGTACACTTCAATATTAAGCTGGTGGGTTTTTAATTAGACTTGAGTAAGAGGGCTCTTGTTCAACTCTTAAAAATTGGTGTTAGCCAAACTTTGATTGGAGTCACGTACCTTACGATTGAGGAAAATAAATATTTGTGAATATAACTTCTATTTAGATTAAGTATCTTTTTCTTTATTTACTTAGAACTCTTGTAGCACTATATAATGTATCCCAGAGTATGAATGCAAACATAATATTACACCCTATAATTTTCATCATCCTCCTTCTTCTTCAACTTTGCTCTGAGGCGATTTCATCTCCCTTCTCGATCTGAAACCCTACATCCAGTCCGATTCAACGGCGATGCCAATGGCGGAGCCACCACCACCACCGCCGGAACCCCAACCGGCTTTCTCCTATAAGCAAGCTCTAGGCAAAGAACTATTACGAACCCTACGCCCTATCTCTGATTCCGATCTTTCCCAACCTTCCCAACCCAGAGGTCCATTCAATCCAAAAAAACCAATAGAACATCTAGGAGAACCTGGATTGGGTTTTAACAATGACGAATGCAAAAAGCTCGAGGCTCCTCTTAGGCTAACCCTCATAGGTAAATTTGCTCGAAGTAGACCACAATTAGATCGCCTCAGACGTGACTTCCAAACCGCTGATTTCAAAGGTCACACAGATATATCACTTTTGGATAACCGTCAGGTACTAATTCGTTTTTCTTTGCAGGAGGACTATTATCGCTGCTAGCTTCACAAGGTATGGAATTTTGGATCCTATTCACTCAGAATTACCAAATGGGAACCAAATTTTTCACCAAATGCTGATTCTCCTATATGCCCAGTATGGATTTCTTTGTATGGCCTTCCTCAACAATTTTTTGATGAATGGGTTCTATTATCTCTGGGTAATATTATTGGTAAGCCAGTTAAAGTAGATAAAGCTACTTTGAATCGGTATAGGCCACATGTAGCCAGGATTTGTGTTGAAATAGACATTACAAAAATAAAACTGGAAAGGATTTGGATTGAGTTTAGAGGGGTAGGTTTCTGACAATACTTGGAATATGAGAATATGCCTGCATATTGTGCTAAGTGCCTTAAGTTAGGACACACTACTACCTCTTGTAGAAATGACCAAACCCAGTCTACTCTTCAGGCCTGGAGGCCTTCCACCAATATAGATAATAGAACAATAAGTGAACAGAAAAAACCTACTGGCAAGGGCAATAAAGCTTCCTCTTCAGGTCTATCTTCTCAGGAAAAAATATATATACCTGTCAACAAGAGCAAAGCTAACAATCAAATGTAGGTTAATAAAGACACACTCAACAAGGGAGTAGATAAACAGAATAATAACCCCATTCTTTCAGAGGTCAAGAAAGGGATACAGGAGAAAAGTTCTGAAGTATTGAACCTTGGTCAAGGTTCCCAGGTCTCTTCTTTAAACCCTCATCAATTAGATAATGTGAACACTGGGAACTCATCACCTTTAAATATGAGTACTGAGCATGTTGCTTTTGAAGCAAACACAGATGCTAATACCCCAGTGGTTATTTTAACATTACCAAATGATCCTACTGATGATCGACTTCTGCAGTCAGGAAAATGGCCTTAATGTTCAACATATGAAACAAACAGTAACACCAACTGTTAATGATCATATGAACAACAATATTAATATTGTTGAACACCCAAGCAAAATATTAGTTTCAAGCCCCATATCAGAAATTATCTCTAATCAGACACACAAAAACCTTCATAAAAATAGCTTAAGTTTCGAATCAAATAATACCACAGAAGAAACAGAATGTAATGAAGAAATCTTCATAGAAATAAATGGAGGAAATTTTCCACTGCTTTCCTCACATTCCAAGCGCACAAACAGGTCAAAATCACCTACAACCTCTTTATCTATAGATGATTTTGAAAACTCCAAAATAGCTCTACATGAATCACAAAATAATTTTAATTTATTAATAAACTTAGAAGAGGACTTAGATAATATTGACATAAACAAGAACAGAAAACATAACAAGAAAACCTACACGCAAACCCCTAAAACGGTCATTACCCGTTCAGCTTCGACACATAACAAATCTTCTCAATGATAGGATTAAACATATGTGTCCGGAATGCTAGGGGAGTGGGCAATTCTTCCACCATAAATAGGTTAAAAGACATTAAGAAAAGACATCACATTAATATCCTAACCATAATTGAACCAATGTTGGAAGCTAACTCCATCAAGAAAGTGGCCTTCCAGACTCAATTTGAACATCATTTTTCAGATCCAAAATGTAAAATTTGGATTCTTTGGGATGAATCAATTAAAATGCAGATCATCTCAGTAGAGGAACAAATGATTTTAACCAAATTTAATAATCAATTAATCTCCCAAGATTGTTTCACAGGTTTCATTTATGCCAAACATACTATAAATGAAAGAAACAAACTACGGAAAAAAATTCTAAACCATAACAATTTACCATTATGCTTAATAGGTGACTTTAATGTCATAAGTTCCATGGAAGAATATCTGGGACATTCTCAACCTAACACAAAAAATATCCAGAATTTTAATAATTTCCAAAAAGCAGCTAACATGTCCACAATTCCAACTTCTGGATCTACGTTCACTTGGACAGGCATAAGATCCAAAGGTAGAGTTTGGAAAAGATTAGACAAAGGATTATGTAATGATCTATGGTGGGATTTGTTTAAGGAATCTGGCATTAAGACTCTAGCAAGAGGAAACTCAGATCATTCTCCCTTACTTTTAACCATAGGTGAAACAAAATTCTTTACCAAACCTTCCCCTTTTAGGTTCCAAGAATGTTGGATTAATCACCCAACCTTTATGAAGTTAGTAGAGGATTCTTGGAATATTCCCTCTAATAAATTTGGAATTGACAATTTCTTATTCAAGCTAAAAAATTTAAAAACTGCTCTTAAATACTGGAATAAACACACTTTTGGGAACATCTTTGACACAATTAAAATATGTGAAGAAAATTTTCTACAAGCAGAATCTACCTTACTACAAAATGAAACACAATTGAATTTGGAACAATTCAATAAATCAAAAGCAAAGCTAACACTGGCATTGACTAATCAAGAAACTTTCTGGAGGCAAAAATCAAGAATAAAATGGCTTAAAGAAGGAGATCAAAACACAAAATTCTACCATCAAAAAGTCAAATCTAAGCATAAGAAGCAAACCATATTTTCAATTAAAACCGAAAATGGTATAACCTTAAACACTCAAGAGGAAATAGCAGCAGAGGGTGTTAAATATTTCTCTAACCTTTTACAGGAAGAGTACAAAGATCCTTCTGGAATTAACACTGCATGGTTATTGGGGAATATTCCTAAACTAATCACTGAAGAAATGAACCGTGAACTCACTAAACCAGTAACAATGGAGGAACTATCTACCATAATTAAAATAATGGATGGTCATTCAGCTTCAGGGCCAGATGGGTTTTCAGGCTTATTCTATAAAAAATGTTGGCACATCATTTACACCGATGTGCTACATGCCATACAGGATCTCTTCTCACCAACTAACATCCCTAAATCAATTGCAGCCACTTTAATCATTCTTATACCAAAAAAAGAAGTTTGCTCCTCATTTAAAGATTACTGACCAATTAGCCTTTGTAATTTTATTAATAAAATCTTAACCAAAATCATTACTGAAAGGATTAAACCTATTATGGACATCATTGTCAGCCCTGAACAGACAACTTTCATCACAGGAAGAGATATATCAGAAAATATACTCCTAATGCAGGAACTTACATCTTTCATTAATACCAAAACCAAAGGTTTTAACATGATAATAAAACTTGATATGATGAAAGCTTTTGACAGAGTCTCTTGGACTTTCTTATCCAAGTTATTAGGTCAGATAGGTTTCTCCTTTAGACTAATTGAACTAATAATGGTAAACTTAAAATCAGCCTTTTTCTCCATCTTAATAAATGGGTCATCATATGGCTTTTTTCAAGAAACTAGGGGTTTAAAACAAGGAGACCCTCTATCTCCACTGCTATTCATTATAATGACAGAAGCTTTTTCAAGGAACTTAAACTTCCTGTTTCAATATTCAAACCTGAAGTTTTATAAGCTTCCAAATTCAATACAGAAGATCTCTCACCTATCCTTTGCTGATGATACTGTCATATTCCTAAACTATTCTAAATCTGGACTTAAAACATTAAATTGTTTCCTACAATCCTATGAAATGGCTTCAGGCCAAAAGATCAATTTTGAAAAATCTTCATTTTATATTGCCAAACACTGCCCATCTAGAGCTATTGGTGATATTAAAACCTCAACAGGAATGTTGCAAGGTAACTTTCCCTTCAAATATCTTGGATGCCAAGTCTATATTGGTAGGAACAAAAATGTTTATTTCTCAAGTATTATATCTTCAATACAGTCCAGAATAAATAGCTGGGAAAATAAATTGTTATCTCAAGCAGAAAAGATAATCTTTATCAAGCACATCTTAACCTCTATCCCCTTACATCAGATTTCAATTCTTAAACCGACTAAACACATCATTGATGTTCTTAACAAAATCCTAGGCAAATTCCTATGGTCATCCAACTCTGAAACCTCACAAAGGAAAAGAATTTGGAGAGCTTATCCAAAGCTATGTTATCCTATTGAAGAAAATGGCCTTGGATTTAAAAATATTGAAACTTTGGTTCAAAGTTTCTCTATTAAATTATGGTGGAAGCTACAAGTTGGAAAATCTCTTTGGTCTAAATTCATGTGGTCAATCCCTGATCCCATAAAACTTCAAAAACCTGGAAAAGAATCAAAGATATTCAAGACATAGCCATACTAAACTCAAAAGTACAAATAGGGAAAGGGGAAGTTTCTTTCTGGAACTCAGGATGGACAGATCTTGGCCCTCTTCATAGGTTATGGCATAATAACCAACCTATTCCTTTTCCTGACTTAACAGTTAGTGATTTCATAATTAACAAACAAGAATATATTAACCAATTGCGTCTACTGCTACCTGAGCACATAATCTCTGAACTGAACATACCTCAAGGACTTTCTCCTGAGTATGAGGATACTATGATTTGGAAACCTACTAGCAATGGTAAGTTTACACTTAAAAGTGCTTATGAATTGCTAAGGAAGAAAAGAACAGGAGTATCCTCTTTAAAAAATGTTTGGTCCACAATTATGCTAAGAAAAATAAGTTTCCTAAACTGAAAACTGGTCAATAGATTAATCCCACTTCCTGATGTTTTAGAAGATTTTTCTTTCAATCTTCCATCCATTTGCTGTTTTTGTTTAGGTGATGAAGAGAGTATTCACCATAGTTTTAATTCTTATACAGAAATTAAAAAACTATGGACATGGATTGATACTGTCTTTAATGTTCCAACAAAGCATTCTCCATATCCATGGGATAGGTATTTCAACTACTGGAATAGCAGTAACCTACCTGATCATAAAAAAACTGATTGAAATTATACCCTGCATAGTTGTTTGGACAATATGGTGCTTTAGGAACAAACACTATCATGAAAGTGTTAAACCTAATATCATAATGATGTTTAGGAAAACTTTACACCTCTTCAATGATATTTTGTTAGCCTATAAACTGAATTTCAAATGGGATATATCTAACACACTGCCTAGGTTGTTAATACACAAACAAAAAGAAGATGGCAGAGTTTCCCTGTTGCCTGGACAGCTCCACCCCATCTGCTCAATAAATTAAACACAGATGGTTCATGGAAATATAAAAATCAGGCTGGAATGGGATTAATTATGAGAAACTCACTGGGTGACATATTAATAGCCGAAGCCCAGTTTTTAACTAGCCCCACTCCTCGTCATGTGGAAGCAGGGGCAGTTAGAGCGGGTTTACAGTTGGCAATTTCCATGGGCATTAGTTACTTACAAATTGAAAGTGACAATCTAATGCTCATTAAAATTGTAAACAAACAACTGCAACCTCACTGGAACATAATCAATGAAATCAGATTAATATGGGAACTAATGAAACAGATTTCAGTTACTATGAAGCATATTTACAGAGAAGCAAATGGAGCAGCAGATTTTCTAGCAAAAATGGCTAGTTCAAATCAGGTAAATACGTACCAATCCTTTACTCAATTACCAAGAGAGCTTAAAGCTATAATCATCGCAGATAAACAGGTTTTACCTTCTATCAGAAGAATTTACTCATAAGCATGTAATGATCTAAGCGGATTTATTTTGTTTCTAATTATATCAATTAGAATGATGTACTGCTGGGTTTATTTTTCCTTTTCAGATGGTGAAGAGGAATGCTGAGATGCTGAGTGATGGAATGCTGCACACATCCAATGTTCAGTAATTATCTTCTGGGGAAGATAATTGCAAGGGGACACTATGGAAGGTCACCTCTTCTAAGTCGACACTGGGTGTGGAGGCTAGAAAGTGTAAGGCCATAGTTAGTACTCGAACGGGTTATAGGGCCATTTCCTTCATTGAGATAGGGTGTAAATGAAGGTTTTGGGTAAATCTCAAATATGTAATTAGTTGCCACTAATGTATTACACGCATTGAACTTTGAAAGGCCTGGGGAGCCAATACACACCCCCTCACTTCTGTGAGTTTCGATAAAAAAAAAGCATACTTAAAAAAAACATAATATTACACCCTTATTTTCTAATCCTACTGGTTTTTAAATATTGGCACTCTTTCTCTTCTGGGAAGATTTTTATTAGTTGGCACTCTTACACAAATTCCATTTAAAGAGGGAATAAGAGGACATATTTCCATTTTTACCCATGTCCTCTTCTTCAATATACTCCAAAATTTAGTCATTCTTTATTAATAATGTCACTTCATGAGCTTAAAGAACTCAAAGTACCATAAAAAGCTGAGCTACCATAAAAATTGTGCCATCTTGTATGGTGCCAACATTTAAAAACTGGAGGGAGTACATGGCATCGGAGCATAAAATTCTAAATCCTAAAACCCTAAATTTTCCGTCTTAAATTTTTTGTAAATGCCGCCATTGCCGTCGTTCGCGCATGACCTTTATGCGCTGCCGATCCAAGCTGCCTTTCCATTTTAAAAACATTTGGCGTCGCTGGTACACCACCACCAGCCCGCCATCGATATTCTGCTCAACTATCAAGATGACACTGGTTGACGCCCACCAATTGGTGTCAGCTGTTCCGCCAGTTGCCCGTCGCCGCCAATCGCCGTCCGACTCCGCTTGTTGTCCATCTTCGCCGATTGGTTGTCTCTGTTTTTTTTTTTGACGAAGTTCTGGCCTCTTGTAGTTGGTGGCCTTCTTCCTCTCCGTGTGGTAGTCCGGCCTCTCAACGTTAGCCGTGTCTTCTCTGTTCTCCTGTAATATCCAAGCCCTCGACCTCGTTTCAGATTCAAGCTCCCGGTCAGGTTCCAGAGGACAAAGATGCGCGTGAGATTCACTCACGTGCCCAACCACATTCCCAAAGTGCGTGCATACACACGTGCTTGATGTAATACGTTCCATCCTCCCAGAAGCGCATGTGGCCACGCGCTACTGACACCAGTTGCCATTTTGGTTGCTATTTTGCAATGGTTGCCTATCTCTTCAAAAATAATTTATTTGTTTATTTATAAAAAAATATAACAAAAAAACTGTTATGGCTCTTTTCGCCGGTGTAGTTACCTCGCTGCAAGGGTTTGCGGCATCCGCCTCCTCCGGCACCCCTACTCGATCTGATTTCGGTCATGCTCTTTCGAACGACCAATGGAGTACGACCATACATTTATTTAATCAGTTTAATTCATTGTATGGCCATGGGTCAGGTACGTCTACTTTACCCTGGATCTTGATTTGGGAGCCTCATATCACATGACCGGTGACAAGGGTTCTCTTACTAATATTACTAGTGATGTCAATTATGTGAATGTTGTACTACCTGATGGATCGGGTCATCTGCTACACAATAAGGTTCTATTTGCATTGGTGATGTCTCCCTTACTCATGTGCTCCACATACCAACTTTGCGACGCCATTTATTATCATGATCTCGATTGTTATCTGCCTTAAAGTGTCTAGCTTTGTTTACTAAAAAATTATTACATTTTTACAAAAAAAAATCAGTATGAGGACTGTGATTGGCGTGGGTGAATAAGTAGGGGGTGGGTTTATTGGCTTCATCTGCTAGATACTCGCGTTCGTCCTCATATCCTGCAGTCTATTCCGAAAGTTGCTTCAGTTTTTTCATCCGATTTGTGGCATCAACGTTTTAGTCATCCATCCTCTACGGTGTTGTCTTCTATTCATACTCTTGATTTTAGCACAAATAATACTTCTATACCCTGCTCTGTGTGTCACAGAGCAAAGCACACTAGACATAGTTTTCCTTTGAGCTTTTCAAATGCTAGTTCTTTGTTTGAATTGATGCATTTTTATGTTTTGGGGGCCTTATAGCTTACCTTCTCTTGTGGTGCATTTTATTTTTTTAATGATACTTAATGATTATTCCCGAGCAATTTTGATTTATTTATTAGTGGCTAAGTCAGATGTATCCTCTAGATTTGTATAGCTTTGTGCTTTGTTCAAGAACCAGTTTAGACGCACCATTCATCGTGTTCGTGCTGATAATAGTACATACTTCTATCCTTGCAATCTTATTTTGTTGGATCCGGCATTATGTTTGAGGAGAATGAAAGTGTGGAGTGCAAGCATCGCCATTTGTTAAATGTGGCTCGTACTTTATGCTTTCAAGCTAATCAGCCTATTGATTTTTGGGAAGAATGTGTTCTTACAGCTGAATGTTTTATTAACCGGACACAAACGAAGCAACTCAACGGACACACACCATTTGAGTTAGTTTATGGACGCACTCCAAACTACAAGCTTTTGTGAGTCTTTGGATGCTTGTGCTATGCCTCTTACATTCCCAGATACTATGACAAGTTTTCTCTAAGAAGTCGACGATGCGTTTTCCTTGCCTTGCTGGAAAGAAAGGCCATTGCCTTTATGATTTGGAATCTTGCACCTTCTTCAACTGTCATGATCCTGATTTTTTTGAAGATTAGTTTCCATTTGTTGTGACATCTGTACTTGTTCAGAATGCATAGTCACAAATCGATACTTGGTTTGATGATTCTCCACCATTGTTTCCAACAGTGACTACCAGTAATGCCACCAACTTACCAATGGCATCACCTTCGCCAATGCCGAAAACCCCACTCGACCAACAACCGCATGCCACAACCCTCGACTCCGATCGCCAGCCAGTGCTGTCACCAGCGGCGCCAGCCGCTCCGCCGCCTGATGCGGCTTCTCTGCTGTCTCCCGCGGCTGACCCTCCACCTACACCGCTTGTTTCGCCACCAGAATTGCTACCAACTCCAGCTCTGATGACGCCTCCTGGGACCGACTTTCCTCCTTCACAACAGAGTGCTCGCGATCATCAACCTCATTCTTAGGATGATTATGTCTGCTATATGTCTGTTGTTAAAAATCCCCCTACTGCTACAGTCACTCATACATCATCACTATTCTCAGGTGTTCCCTATCCTTTAGCTGATTATGTAAATTGAAAAAACTTTCTAGTACACATTCTATATTTTTGGGTGAACTAACTTCTAGTACATATATCACCACTTATTTGAAGATGTCAAAGCATGCTCATTGGCGTGATGCTATGGCTGATAAGATTAATGCTCTGGAGCGCAATGAGACTTGGACTATAGCTTCTCTTCCTTAGAGAAGAATGGAATTGGATGCAAATGGGTTTATGGTACCAAGTTTAAGGCTGATGATACTATTGAATGACACAAAGCTTGTCTGGTGATTCTGGGCAATCGTTAGATTGAAGGAACAGACTTTACCGAGACATTTGCTCCTATTGCGAACATGAGTGTTGTCCGCCTATTCTTATCGGTTGCAGTCATACGTGGCTAGGAACTTCATCATATGGATGTTCACAATGTTTTTCTACATGGTGATCTTCATGAAGAGGTGTTCATGTGCCCTCCTTCTGGCTATACTGCGCGACTAAACCCCCTGGCATGGTTTTTCAACTTCAGAAATTTTTTAACGGGGTGCGACAATTTCCTCGCAACTGCTTTTCCAAGGTTGCTCAAGCTCTACGTGCATTTGGTTTGTTCAGAGTTAGGATGATTACTCTCTTTTTGTTTACTCTCGTGATTCAATTTCTTGGCATGTGCTGGTTTATGTGGACGATTCAGTGATTGCTGATAGTTCTTTATCGCTCATCTCTGAATTCAATAAATACTTGAGCTCTTATTTTCACATGAAGGATCTTTGTGGACTTAAGTATTTCTCAGGTATAGAGATTGCTAGAATAGTTTATGGGATGTTTCTTTCACGAAGGAAATATGCCCTTGACATTTTATCAGATACGGGTTTGTTACTAGAATACCGGATGGGATGTCCGGTGTAGTAACAACATGACCTTGCACGTGAGAAGGGGAAAATTTATGATGATCGGAGCAATATCGGCGCTAGTAGGACATCCTATTTACCTTACCATTACACGTCCGGAGCTTAGTTATTCGGTGCATACACTTGCTTAATTCATGAAGTCACCTTGTGTTCCACATTGGCAAGCTACACCGCGGGTTCTATACTACTTGAAGAGTCATCATGGTCAAGGTTTATTTCTCTCTTCATGTAGTTCTTTACAGTTGTCTATTTTCTATGATTCTGATTGGGCTGCTTGCCCAATCACACAACGTTCACTTTCTGGTTATTTTGTGATAATCGGTGATTCTCCGATTTCATGGAAGACCAACAACCAATCTATAGTTTCTCGTTCTTCTATTGAAGCGGTGTATCGTGATATAAATGTTACGTTTTGGGAGTTATTTTGTGAATATTACTTGTAGTTAGATTAAGTATCCTTTTCCTTATTTACTTAGGACTCTTGTAACACTATATAATGTACCGTAGAGCATGATTACAAACAGAACATTGCACCCTTATTTTCTACAAAATATTTTCACAGGGTGCCTCTTTGTTCTACTTGTTGGTTTATGTTGATGGAATTATTCTTACTGGAAATGATTGTTGTCTCATTTAGAAGTTTATTGATCGGGTTTATAGATTATAGATGGTAATTTCCTTAGAGAATTAAAATCATATTTCCGGTTAGACTTTAGTTTGTAGCCTATATGTTGCAATCCTCATTATTGATGAGATGTGTCATTATTGTGATATTAATGCATCATAATAAAGTACTTTACCCCCCCTCCCCCCCAAATCCCATAACTATTGACCTATTTATTTTTTCAAAGTCAAACTTGGTAAAATTTGACCTTAAATATAAATTAATATATGTGTAATAAAAATATCATGTGACATATTGTTAGATTCTTTTTACATCTATTTTCATAAATATCAATTTTTTATGTTGAAATATTATATGTAACTAAAGATATTGATAGTCAAAATGATCATTGAAGACCATAAAAAAATAAATAGGCCAATAGTTATGGGACAGGGAGTATATTTTAACATGGTATCAGAGCTTTTATATTTTCAATTTTTAATGAGACTTCTAATTGAAGTTAATTAACTTAATTTTTGTGAAGGCAGTATATATATATATGAAGCCATCGTTTAAAGGGACCGTAGTAGTCTAATCCAATTTATGGAGACAGTTTTGAAAAACGTGTGATCTAAATGGCACTATCGTAAACTAATCCTGAACTTGTGAATATAACTTTTGAAAATTTGAGTGTGAATTTTTTAAAAGTTTGTTAAAATTGAAAGAAATGTAGAAAAAAGAGAGCAATTTACAAATACATACGTGCATGAAATTTTAGAGAATAAAAAAGCACCCAAACAGCACGAGTAGGCACGAACGAATGTAGTGTATTCAACAATCCCTAAACAAATATTGTACCAGATGAGGAGCAAATATATCTTTCCAATCTCAAAATAATCAGCTATTATAATCATGTTGGAACAGATTAAATGAAATTGATCAACTCATTGACTTCTTTTATCTTGCACATATACTTGTTTGCATTCATGTTGGAATCATCGGACTGGCATTCTCATATCAGAGTGAGTTTCTCAAAATGGATGAAGATAAGCATCTTCAAGAAAAAATGAAGCCCGTGCTGAAGCAAAATTTTAAAAAATGGACCTCACGTATAATATTTAGAATATGTAATATTTAGATAACTGATTGTGTTAACTTCCTTGAACAAGAAGGGTTGGGAGCTTATTCGGCTAAACATGCAATTTCTTCACTGTTTAAAAAATCATGAAATTCAGTAGGGTGTGATGATGTTGATAGTACTGTTGGTGGTGATCCTTTTTTTACCCAATTATCTTAATTATTACCACTATATTCCAACATAACCTATCTAACCAAGCATAAAGATACGAGACTTGGTTATGCAGTTCGGTGAAATCTACCTACATCTGCCGGGCCTGACTCAGTTCAGAATTAATCCACTAATCAGAAAGATACAGTACAAAGTACACCATACAATTATGCTTATCTATCTAATTATGACGTGAGAATTCTACAAGCTCCCCTTGCTACCGATCCGCCTTGATCGGACTCCCTCGTGTGCAGATTTTTGCAATTAAGTTCGTGGGTTCTCCTTATATAGTCCATTGAGCAGATCATAACTATCAATGATTATCTACATAGTATTCTTATTCCTTATCTGCTTCTGAAGCATATCTAAATCCCATAAATAAAGATATTTTCCTTATCTCAAATATCCCATAATATTCCATAAATCCAATTTCATATTTACAGGGATTTTCCAAAAACCTAGTATGCTTCTTACACCGCCTAAAATAATATATTGCAGAATATGAAAACTTTCATAAATCAACAGCATCACAATATTTTGTCATTTGAAAAAACCTTTTAGGCTCTAGCTTTCTGTGTGTTCCAACATGGAACATTTTTCTTTTCTAAAGTAGTTCACAAATTGCCAATTAATTAATCAACGAAATCCATAAGACTTTACAATCTCCCCCTTTGACATTTTGTGAACCCAACCATTTTGGAATTTGGAGCATAAAGAAAAACATCCAATCTCGCAACAGAAGTCTTCCAGAAATCCACTTATGTTGGAACGTATACTTCACAATGAATATGAATTAATATGAAAACCACAAGAAAACCAGAAATCCAGAATACCAATAATTCAGATTACATCAAAAATAATATCCAAAATCCTCCAAAATATTCTCCCTCTAGGGCCATGAACGTGCCAAAGGCAACATAAGCACAAAAATAGTAATAAAATTTGCTCCCCCTGAAATCAGCACCTGAACTATGTTGGAACATAGTCAATTCAGAACAGTCCAACCTGTGCAAGAGCAGAGATCCAGTCGGGCCTTCTCAACTTTAGTCTTTGCCCTTTCCGCTTCCAGAGCAGCAATCAGAATAGTAATAGCCTCCAACCTTGCATTTAGAACCACCAGCTTGACCTTTGTCTTATTACTAGCAAAAGTAGACACCTTTGTATTCCAAGGTAAATCATGAACTTGCATCATACCAAAGGTCTTCTTATTCGGCCGAAGAAACTCTATCTCCACAATCACATCCGTAGCCTTAGCCTTTACCTTTTCACTATGCTCTATTGTATAAGCAGCCCCAGATTGACTGGTGTCTGTGTTCCAACACAATATATCAATTTGGTCATTTTTCATGTGAGGACAGTGGTGTTGGTTGAAGGAATACAACATTGAACCGCAACCTGGTACAGGCAAAAAATCTTGAAGATAAATATGAGGCTTGGGAGTAACCTGTAGCTGGTAACTAGGTATTAACTTCTCCAGAAATCTCTGCCAAGATCTGATCGTTAGTAACCCCCAATTCCTCAGAAAATACTCCCTCAAACTCTAAAGGAGAATCATCCTCTAAGTTTCCAGCCATCGGGTTTAAGTAAACCTCACACGCTATCTGCTTGTTGTAATTTAGATGCCTTGTGATAGCTTTCTTCATGCCAATCAACTCTAAAAAAATTAGAAAATTCACTCGATCTATATGCATCTAGATCTACCCCCCTTTCAGAAATTAATTTTCTCTCAGCAAATAATTTTCCCATGTCCTCACAGTGATCATCAAAATAAACATCAGAGAGAGCATCACTTAGTGGAGAGGCTGGTATCACAAACTTCTTCTTTGGTGAGGTTAAGGTTTTCTTCTTGAATTTCTTGGCTGGTGGAGATGGCTGAGTGGCAAGGTCCTTCCTCTTAGCCTTTCTTACTCTGGTCTGGATGAACTCATCCAAGACCTCATCACTTAAGTAGGTCAGGTTTGGTTCCTGTGTTGGAACATGCTCAGTCTGATCAATCTTTTCATCATCCTGCTTCGTATCTGTTGCTACTACACACTATGTTCCAACATGCCCTGACTCCTCATGTAGCAGATCATCTCTCCCTGTTTGTCCTACCTCTAAGTACTCCACATTATCATAAGCACTCCCACTGGTAATCATCAAAACCCTAATCTTGTCCACCTATATCAGAATCTGTGAACCTAACCACTAGTTCGTCAATATCCATGTCCTTTGCAGCTTCTGACTCTGCTCTCTGTGTTGGAACATACCCAATGCTCATATCCTCCTCACTATCTGATAGTACAATCACAGTAGGTCTCCTAAGTTCCTCAATCCTCTTAGCTACCATAGGATCATGGATAACCAGTAGCATCTAATCAGTGGATTTAATCACTTCAAATCCCTCAGCTTCAGAATCAACAATCTTCTCAATGTAAACAAAGCTTGGACCTGGGGCATAGGAATAAACATGAAACATGTCCTTACCATTGTGCATGTTGTAAGTACACCTTAATAGCTTAGGATTATAGTTTTGAACATCATCAAGATCCCCTAAATCCCCAGTCAATAGTTCCTCAATATCAACATCTAAGAACTTTCCTTCCAGCTTTTTGAACTTAGTTAAGTCTATAGAAATCCTATTTTCTTTTACTCAGTCAAAAAGTTCATCCATAGACTCAAAATATCTACCATGAAAACTTATGTGAGAAGCATCATGACCAATTACCTTTTGGTAGGAATATTTTTTCTTGCTGTGAGTTGCATTCTTCTTAGGTTTGCTGCTGAAGGTGATATCAGGAAGACGATGGTTCTTCTAGTTCTTGCGTTCGGCCATTGTAGCTATTTGGGTGTGAGAGTTTTCTCGGCAAGAAGGGCTTACTCATGAAGAAGGCTTTTGTGTTTCAAATCAACTTGAACTCTCAAAAAGAAATCCCAATTTTTTTGGCAAGAATCTCTCAACATAGGCCTTTTAAAATCCAAAAAATATCAAGAGGCAAAGGTATAGAGGCCAAAAAGAATGGGAAGGTGGAGAGATGGAATAAAATTTGAACCAAAAATAAACTCTTCTCTTTTTTCACCTTGTTAACCGTGTAAGCCTTTTTCCCATTCCAAGGAGAAACCATGAATGCATTTTCCTACTTGTCAACTCATTTAATAATATCTTGAACTTCTAACATAGCTCTACAACTTATATTTTTTGTTCACTTTCTTCTTTCTATTTTTTTGTGTTTTTTTCTAATTTTATGTACACAAAATAAAATTGGAAAAAGTATTTACAGCTAAATAAAATCTATATAAAAAAGATCTCAAATACATCAAACACCTAATTATTGTCTGAGGAGATCAAACGCTGCACTGTCCAACGGTTCTGTGAAAATATCTAAAAATTGCTCAGATGTTGGAACATAGACCACCTCCACTTCCTTTCTTTTAACAAGATCTCTGATAAAGTTGTGTCTTCTATCAATATGCTTTATTCCAGAGTGCTGAACTGGATTTTTAGATATATCAATTGCACTTTTGTTGTCACATAACACCTTAAGAGGTCCTCCTTGAATTCCATAGTTATTCAGCATTTGTTTCATCCATAAAAATTGTGCACAACAACTTCTAGCAGCAAGATATTCAGCTTCAGCAGTTGACACTGAGATCGAATTTTGTTTCTTACTATACCAGGAAACTAGATTCGTGCCAATAAAGAAACATCCACCTGTAGTGCTTTTACGATCATTTGCATTACCAGTCCAATCAGAATCACTGTACCTAATCAGATCAAATTCTTGATCCCTAGAATATCAGACACCATACTCAGAAGTCTCACTTACATATAGAATAATCCTCTTAACTGCAGTTAAGTGAGATTCCTTAGGATTAGCATGAAATCTTGCACAAACTACAATGCTGAAATATATATATATGGTCTACTTGCTGTTAGATACAATATACTCCCAATCATGTCCCTGTACAGTTTCTGATCAACTCCGACACCTTTCTTGTCTTTCGCCAATTTTTCAGTAGCTCCCATAGGTGTTCGAAAAGCTCAAGAATTACTTAATCCAAATCTCTTCACTAGACTAAAGGTATGCTTACACTGATTTATGAATAGCCCATTCTTTTCTTGCTTTACTTGAATTCCGAGAAAGTATGTGAGCTCTCCTACCATGCTCATCTCAAACTCAGCCTGCATTAAGGTTACGAAATCCTTGTATCATTGATGGTGAAGTAGTGCCAAACACAATATCATTAACATAGATTTGAGCAATCGGAAGTTTTGCTTATTTTTAAGCACAAATAAGGTACGATCTACTCCCCCTTGATGATAACTTTTATAAATAAGAAAGTTAGTAAGTCATTCATACCATGCCCTTGGTGCTTGCATCAAACCATACAAGGCCTTCGTGAGTCGATACACATGATGAGGGTAATGAAGATCCTCAAATCCTTTAGGTTGTTTAACATATACTTGTTCATTAACCACACCATTCAGAAAAACACTTTTTTACATCTATCT
Organism: Rubia yunnanensis; assembly: GCA_037428765.1. Classification (NCBI taxonomy): domain Eukaryota; kingdom Viridiplantae; phylum Streptophyta; class Magnoliopsida; order Gentianales; family Rubiaceae; genus Rubia; species Rubia yunnanensis. Next base: position 17,149,152 of record CM075063.1, read on the forward strand.
GATATAGAGTAAAATTCATAGTGCAGGCAATGGCAAGTAAAATTCGAATTGATTCTAACCTAGCAATTGGTGTGACCGTCTCATCAAATTAAACTCCTTCAACCTGAGTATATCCTTGAGCAACCAGTCTTTCTTTATTTCAAATGATTTGTCCATCAACATCAGATTTGTTCTTGAAAATCCATTTGGTTCCAATAACATTTACCCCTTTAGAACGAGGAGTAAGATACTAGACATCATTGCATTCAAAAAGACCAAGCCCTTCTTGAATTTACGCAATCCAATATTCATCATGTAAGACTTCCTTGTAGTTCTTGGGTTCAATAAGAGATGAAACATTGTAATCCTACTAACTCTGTAGTTTAATCAAGGGATTGATCGAGCTCTCCTTAAGTTAGGTTTTGGTTGCACCTGTGTTGGAACATTCGGCGGTATAGTGTGGGAAGATCTTCCAACATACTCGACTTATTCATGTTCATCAGGATTGTCAGTCTGCTGCGATATTTCGGTATAGTCTAGCTTATCAGGTTGACTGCTCTGTGTTGGAACATAGCTTTCATCTTCTCTATCAGTTGATACTTACTGGTTGTAAAAATCATCCACAATGACAATTATGGATTCCATGAGAGCATTTTTCTGAAGGTTGTAGACACGATAAGCCCGGTTGTTCACATAATAACAAAGAAAATTCCAACATCACTACGATTGTCTAATTTTGCTAATTTTGCTCTATCTCAGAGAATATAACACTTACTTCTAAACACATGAAAGTATGAGACATTTGGCTTCTATCCCTTCCAAATCTCTTATGATGTTTTGCTTGTGAATGGACAAAGATACACACGATTTATCATATAGCAAGCTGTATTAATGGCTTCTGCCCACCATTTTTTGTGGATCCCTTTCTCAGCTAGCATGACGCGTGCCATCTCCTGAAGAGTCCTATTCTTCCTTACCAATATCATTCTGTTGAGGAGTGATTGGAGCAGAGAATTCATGTTGGATGCCAAATTCATCACAGAAATCACTAAATTGAGAATTTTCAAATTCCTTGCCATGATCACTACGAATTCTGACAAACTTTCTTACTGGACTTCCTTTTTCTATCTGTAATTTTATAACCAAACTTCTAAACACATCCACAATATCAAAATTTTCTTTTAGAAAATCTACCCTAGTGTATATAGAGAAATCATCAACACATACAAAGATATACTTCTTGCCACTCACACTAGATGTATTGCATGGACCCATCAAATCCATATGTAGCAATTTTAGATTTCTTGTGATAGTTATATAATGAGCTGAAGAGTGGAGAGATTGAATTTGTTTACCTTGTTGACATGGTCAGCTCACAATTCCCATTTTTTCTTGTAAATGAAGGCATACCTCATATTTCCTTTGCATTTGCAATTTTCACCAGGGTTTTGTAGTTTATATGACCGAGTTTTCTGTGTTACAAGGTTCCTTCATCTTATTTTGAACTTAGAAACTTCACTTCCTGTTCTAATAGAACTTTATCGTGTTTTTGAATACCTGAGAGAACTTTATCTTCACCATGTTTCACTATGCATTTGTTTTTATGAAATTCTACTATCATATTGTCATCCCACAATTTATTGATACTCAACAGATTTGCCTTCAGGTCTTCAACGAGCAGAACACTAGTAAATACTGGGAATCCTTTGATATGAATTAAACCTTCTCCAACCACTTGACATTTCTTTCCATTACCAAAAGTAACAAAACTACCATCATATGGTTTAATGTTTGTCAGAAATTCATGAGTTCCAGTCATGTGTTGAGAGAAACAACTATCAAAGTACCACGAGTTTCTACAATGTGCAATAAGAGAAGTATGAGCATCAAGGCAAGTACTAATGCGTTTAATAACCCATACATTTCTGACCTCCTTGACCACTGGATATCGTCTATGTTGGAACATACCGATAGTTGTCATCTAGTCATGATATCCCTGAGCAGTTTCAAGCATTGTTCCTCTATATAGCCTTGATACATGCAGTAGCTACAGATGAGAGGTTTCCTTTGGAAAGTTTTGATAAACTTCCTTTTTATCTCTTGAATCTTCAATTACAGATTGACTGTGCTACATGGTGAAATGTCATATCCGATTCCTTGTCAATCTCCAGAGTTCTTTCCCATGGTCAGAATGTCATCAAGTTTTTCCTTACTAGTGTTTAACTTGGTAATAGCTGCTTCGGCCATCTCTGCTCTCTTAGTTGTTGAGCTTAGATTGAATCTAGTAACTCTCCTCTGAGTTCAGCAATTAAATCTAGCAACTACTTCTCCTTTGCAGCAAGCTGATTTATCTCTTCCTTCAGCAATTTGTTCGTATTAACCACTTTTAGCCACAGGCCGTACATTTTTTCATATGTAGTGTAGATCTCTTCATCAGTCACAACTGGTCCTCTGTCATAATTGGAAGTATCATTTGACTCTATGTTGGAACAAATACCCTCATTTTTATTTGGCATGTTGGAACATACATCGTCATCTTAAATTTTTGCTCCAAATGCCACATAATTTCTTGTAAGTTCCTCTTCGTCTTTCTCATTTTCTTCATCTTTACTTCATGAGGTAACATATGATTTTCCTTGTTTAATTATGGTATTAGCACATTCAGCTTGTATGTGACCATATCATTCACATTCTCTACATTGAATTCTTCCAGGCTGCTTTGGTTCACCACTTTGATTTCTAGAGAACTGTTGATTTCCTTGTTCAATCCGAATTCCATGATTATTACTGGGGTCTTATGCCCAAGACCTATTTCCACTAAATCATTCTTGTGATTTCTTATTTGCCACCTTCAGTATTCTTGAGAAAATTTTTGTAATAAGAGAAAGTTCGTCGATTCCATCATCACTGGCAGATTCATATTGACCTTTGAAGACGAGGCTTTGAACACCAACTCCTTCTGGAATTTTCTCACAGGCTGTTGTATTGTCATCTCATAGGTATGTAGAGATCCCATTAGTTCATCTAGGGTCATAGTGGCTACATCTCTTGCTTCTTCTATTGTGGAAACTTTCATAGCGAACCTTTTAGGAAGTGATATCAAAGTCTTTTTCACCAATTTTGATTCCTTGTAAACTTCCCAAGTTCATACGCCATGTTGGAGATGTATCCGAGTTTCCCATTAAACACATCAATAGTATCATCCTCCTCCACCTTTTTTGTAGCCAACATCTGTAGTTTGGATTCATGTACATGACTTGTTCCTTCATGAATAGCTTGCAAGATATCCCAATCTTTTTTTACCTGATGACATGTTGAGATGAGTTTGAACTGATCTTCATCCACCGTCGTGAAAATAGCATTCAATGCCCTTGAATTTTCCAATGAAGCCTTCAATTCATCTAGAGACCAAGTAGACTTGTCTTTGAGTGTCTGCGTCTTCGTACTTGATTCTCCCCCATTCTCTTTTGAGCTAGTTTCAGCATCTTTAGTAGGATGATTCCATTCAGTTTCAACAAATCACCGTGCTAGTTCATCCAGTGAGATGATGAAGACTCTCATGCGTGCTTTCCAGTAATTGTAGTTGGTTCCTTCCAGTAGTGGTGGTCGAGTCACCGAAGCTCCTTCTTTGGTCGCCATGGTAAAATTGGATCACATTTTCCTTGACACACCAAGGAAAGAGTAAGTGATTTTAGCTCTGATACCAATTGTAATTAAGTTTTACTGAATTATCATAATTGTTACTATTATGTTCCAACATAAGCTATATAATCAAGTATGCAATAAAGTAAAACATAAAGACACGAGACTTGCTTACGCAGTGTGGCTAAAAATGAAACTAGTGTGGCTAGTGTGGCTATAAATGATTATGATAAAATTGTCGTATAAATGAAACTAGTGTGGCTACACCACGCGTTGCGCGGTGAGCTTGATAAAAAATTATAGAAATTGTATAGGAATGTTAAAAGAGTTGTAATTGAAGCTATAAATGTACAAATTATACATGTAGTTGAAGTGTGGAGATGGTGAGAGGTGAAGGTTCAGGTGGAGAGGGTTAAAGTGGAGGGGTTCCAGAGGTACTGATTTAAGATGTGAAGGTTCTCCAGCTGGAAGTTCACACCTCGAATGGATACCTCTTGAATAGTTACCTCTCAAACCCATCCAATGGAACCCCTCCACCTGAAAGTTCACTTCTTGAATGCGTAGAAGACTCCATCCCTTCTATTGGACCCCTTCGAGGAAAGAGAAACTCCATCCCTTTGAGGGCCTAGAGCTTGACTCCAATGAGGAAAAAAGACTCTATCCCTTCGAGGGCTGAGATCTCAACCCCTTCGAAGATAGAAGCCTCTAGCCCTTTGAGGGCCGAGAGCTAGACCCCTTCGAGGATAGAAGAGTCTATCCCTTCGAGAGCTGAGATCTCGACCCCTTCGAGGAAAGAAGACCCCATCCCTTCGAGGGTCTAGAGCTCAACTCCTTCGAGGAAAGAAGACTTCATACCACTGAGATCCCGACCCCTTAGTGGACAGAAGCCTACATCTCGTCCAAGGCTAAGAGCTAGACCCCTTCTAGTATAGAAGAGTCTATCACTTTGAGGGATGAGAGCACGACCCCTTCGAGGAAAGAAGACTCCATCCCTTCGAAGGCCTAGAGCTCGACTCTTTTGAGGAACGAAGACTCCATCACTTCGAGGGCTGAGATCTCAATCCTTTCGAGGATAGAAGACTCCATCCCTTTGAGGGATGAAAACTTGACACTTCGAGGAAAGAAGACTCCATCCTTTCGAGGGATGATATCTCGACCCCTTCGAGGTTAAAAAAGTCCATCTCTTCGAGGGCTGAGAGCTCGACCCCTTCGAGGAAAGAAGACTCCATCCCTTCTAGGGCTGAGAGCTCAACCCCTTCGAGGAAAGAAGACTCTATCCCTTAGAGGGCTGAGAGCTCGACCCCTTTGAGGAAAGAAGACTCTATCCCTTTGAGAGCTGAGATCTCGACCCCTTCGAGAAAAAAAGACTCCATCCCTTCGAGGGCCTAGAGCTCGACCCCTTCGAGGAAAGAAGACTACATCCCTTCGAGGGCTGAGATCTAGACCCCTTCGAGGAAAGAAGAATCCATCCCTTCGAGGGCTGAGATCTAGACCCTTTCGAGGATAGAAGCCTCTATCCCTTCGAGGGCTGAGAGCCAGACCCCTTCGAGGATAGAAGAGTCTATTCCTTCGAGGGTTGAGAGCTTGACCCCTTCAAGGATAGAAGACTCCATCCCTTCGATGGCCTAGAGCTCGACCCCTTCGAGGAAAGAAGACTCTATCCCTTTGAGAGCTGAGATCCTGACCCCTTCGAGGAAAGAAGACACCATCCTTTCGAGGACTGAGATCTCAACCCCTTCGAGGATAGAAGATTCCATCCCTTCGAGAAATGAAGATTCCATCCCTTCAAGGACAGAAGACTCTATCCCTTCAAGGGCTGAGATCTTGACCCCTTCAAGGACAGAAGCCTCTAGCCCTTCAAGGGCTGAGAGCTAGACCCCTTCGAGGATAGAAGAGTCCATCCCTTCGAGGGCTAAGGGCTTAACCCCTTCCAGGAAAGAAGACTCTATCCCTTTGAGGGCCTAGAGCTCGACTCCTTCGAGGAAAGAATACTCCATACCGCTGAGATATCGACCCCTTTGAGGACAGAAGCATCCATCCCTTTGAGGGCTAAGAGCTAGACCCCTTCGAGGATTATTGAGTCCATCCCTTCGAGGGATGAGAGCTTGACCCCTTTGTGGAAAGAATACTCCATCCTTTCGAGGGCCTAGAGCTCGACTCCTTCTAGGAAAGAAGACTCCATCCCTTCGAGGGCTGAGATCTCAAGCCCTTCGAGGATGGAAGACTCCATCCCTTCGAGGGATGAGAACTCAACACTTTGAGGATAGAACACTCCATCCCTTTGAGAGATGAGATCTCGACCCCTTTGAGGATAGAAGACTCCATCCCTTCGAAGGATGATAGGTAGACTCCTTCGAGGATATAAGAGTCCATCCCTTTAAGGGCTGAGAGTTTCACCCGTTCGAGGAAAGAATACTCCATCCCTTTGAGGGCTGAGAACTCGGCCACTTCGAGGAAAGAAAACTCCATACCTTCAAGGCTGAGATCTCTACCCATTCGAGGAAAGAAGACTCCATCCCTTTGAGAGCCTAGAGCTCGACCTCTTCGAGGAAAGAAGATACCATCCCTTCGAGGGTTGAGATCTCAACCCTTTCCAGGACCAAAGAATCCATCCCTTCGAGGAATGGGAACTTGAAACTTCAAGGATAGAAGACTTCATCCCTTCGAGGGCTGAGATCTCAGCCCCTTTGAGGATAGAAGACTCCATCTCTTCGAGGGCAGAGAGCTAGACCTCTTTGAGGACAGAAGATTCTATCTCATCTAGGGCTGAGAGCTCGACCCCTTCGAGGAAAGAAGTCTCTATCCATTTGAGGGCCTAAAACTCGACCCCTCCGAGGAAAGATGACTCCATCCCTTTGAGTTCTGAGAGCTAGACCCTTTTGAGGAAATAATACTCTAGACATTCAAGGGCCTAGAGGTCAACTCCTTCGAGGAAAAAAGGCTCCATCTCTTCGAGGGTTGAGATCTCGACCCCTTCGAGGACAGAAGAATCTATCCCTTTGATGGATGAAACCTCGACACATCGAGGATAGAAGACTACATCTCTTCGAGGGCTGAGAGCTAGATCCCTTCGAGGACAGAAGCCTCCATACCTTCAAGGACTGAGAGTTAGACCCCTTCGAGAATAGAAGAGTCCATCCCTTCGAGGGCTGAGAGCTCGGCCTCTTCAAGGATAGATGACTCCATCACTTTGAGGGTGGATATCTTAACCCCTTCGAAAATAAAAGACTCCGTCCCATCGAGGGATGAGACCTCGACACTTTGAGGACAAAAGACTCCATCCCTTCGAGGGGTGAGAGCTTGACCTCTTCAAGGACAGAAGATTCCATTCCTTCGAGGGCTAAGAGCTTAACCCCTTCAAGGAAAGAAGACACCATCCCTTCGAGGGATGAGATCTCAACCCCATCGAGGAAAGAAGAATCCATTCCTTTGAGAGCCATGAGCTTGACCCCTTTGAGGAAAAAAAGACTCCATCCCTTCGAGGGCTGAGATCTCGACCCCTTCGAGGACAGAAGACTACATCCCTTCAAGGGCTGAGAACTCGACACTTCGAGGAAGACTCTATCCCTTCAAGGGCTAAGATCTTGACACCTTCAAGGAAAAAAGACTCCATCTCTTCAAGGGCTGAGAGCTAGAATCCTTTGAGGACAGAAGCCTCCATCCCTTTGAGGGCGCTAGACACCTTTGAGGATGGAAGAGTCCATCCCTTCGAGGGCTGAGAGCTCGATCCCTTTAAGGAAAGAAGACTCCATCCCTTTAAGGGCCTAGTGCTCAACTCCTTCGAGGAAAGAAGACTCTATACCGCTGAGAGCTAGACCCCTTCAAGGATAGAAGAGCCTGTCCCTTTAAGGGCTGGGAGCTCGACCCCTTCGAGGAAAGAAGCCTCCATCCCTTCGATGGCCTAGTGCTCGACTCCTTCAATGAAAGAAGACTCCATACCACTGAGAGATAGACCCCTTCGAGGATAGAAGAGTCCATCCCTTGGGCTGAGGGCTAGACCACTTCGAGGAAAGAAGACTCCATCCCTCCGAGGGATGAGATCTTGACCCCTTCGAGGAAAGAAGACTCCATCCCTTCCATAGCCTAGTGCTCAACTCCTTCAAGGAAAGAAGACTCCACACCACTGAGAGATATACCCATTCGAGGATAGAAGAGTCCATCCCTTCGAGGGCTGAGGGCTAGACCACTTCGAGGAAAGAAGACTCCATCCCTTTGAGAGCTGAGGGCTCAACCCCTTTGAGGAAAGAAGAATTCATCCCTTTTAGGGATGAGGTCTTGACCCATTCGAGGAAAGAAAACTCCATCCCTCGAGGTCAGAAGACTCCATCCCTTCGAGGACAGAAGATTCCATCCCTTCGAGGAATGAAGACTCCATCCCTTTGAGGAAATAAGACTCCATCCCTTCGAGGACAGAAGACTCCATCCCTTTGAGGGCTGAGATATTGACCCCTTTAAGGATAGAAGACTCAATACCTTTGAGGGGTAAGACCTTGGCACTCTAATGTTAGAAAACTCCATCCCTTTGAGGGCTGAGATCTTGACCCCTTCGAGGACACAAGCTTACACCCCTTTAAGGGCTAAGAGCTAGACCCTTTCAAGGACATAAGACTCCACCCCTTAGAAGGCTAAGAGCTAGACCCCTTTGAGGACAGAAGAATCCATCCCTTCGAGGGCAGAGAGCTCGACCCCTTCGAGGAAATAATACTCCATCCCTTCCAAACCCTAGAGCTCGACTCCTTCGTGGAATGAAGACTCCTTACAGCTGAGAGATTGACCCCTTCAAGGATATAAGAGTCCATCCCTTCGAGGGCTGAGAGCTCGCCCTTCGATGAAAAAAGACTCCATTCCTTTGAGGGCTGAGATCTCAACCCCTTTATTGAAAGATGACTCCATCTCTTCAAGGGCTTAAAGCTAGACCTATTTGAGGAAGATATCCTCCATCCCGTTGAGGGCTGAGAGCTAGACCCCATCGAGGATAGAAGAGTTCATCCTTTTGAGGGCTGAGAGCTCAACCCCTTTGAGGAAAGAAGACTCCATCCCTTCAAGGGCCTAAAGGTCGACTACTTTGAGGAAAGAACGTTCCATACTGCTAAGAGTAAGACCTCTTCAAGGATAGAAGAGTCAGTCCCTTTGAGGGCTGAGAGCTCGACCCCTTAAAGGAAAGAAGACTCCATCCCTTCGAGGTATGAGATCTCGACCCCTTCTAGGAAAGAAGACCCCATCCCTTTGAGGGCTATGATCTCAACTCCTTTGATGAAAGAAGACTCCATCCTTTCGAGGTCAGAAAACTCCATCCCTTCAAGGATAGAAGACTCCATTCCTTCGAGGAATGAAGACTCCATCTCTTCGAGGAAATAAGACTCTATCCCTTCGAGGACGGAAGACTCCATCCATTTGAGGGCTGAGATCTTGACCCCTTCAAGGAAAGAAGACTCCATCCCTTCGAGGGATGTGACCTCGACACTTTGAGAATAGAAGACTCCATCCCTTTGAGGGCTGAGATCTCGACCCCTTCGTGGAAAGAAGCCTCCATCCTTTCGAGGGCTAAAAACTAGACTGCTTCGAGGATATAATAGTTCATCCCTTCGAAGGTTGAGAGCTTGACCCCTTTGAGGATAGAAAACTCCATCCATTCGAGGGCTGAGAGCTTGCCCTTCGAGGAAAGAAGACTCCGCCCCTTCGAGGGATGAGATATCGACCCTTCGAGGAAAAAAAGACTCCATCCCTTCGAGGGCTAAGATCTTGACTCCTTCGACGAAAGAAGAGTCCATCCCTTCATGTCAGAAGACTCCATCACTTTTAGGACATAAGATTCCATCTCTTTGAGGAATGAAGACTCCATCCCTTCGATGAAATAAGACTCCATCCCTTCGAGGATGGAAGTCTCCATCCCTTCGTGATCTGAGATATCGACCCCTTCGAGGACAGAAGCATCCATCCCTTCGAGGGCTAAAAGCTATACCATTTCGAGGAATGAAAAATCATCCCTTTGATGGCTAAGAGCTCGACCCCTTCGAGGATAGAAGACTCCATCCCTTCAAGGGCTGAGATTTTGACCCCTTCGAGGATAGAAGACTCCATCCCTTACGAGGGATTAGAGCTTAACACTTCGAGGAAAGGAGACTTCATCCCTTCGAGGGCCTAGAGCTTGACTTCTTCGAGGAAAGAATACTCCATACCGCTGAAAGCTAGACCCCTTCGAGGATAGAAGAGTCCATCCGTTCGAGGGCTGAGAGCTCAAACCCTTCGAGGAAAGAAGACTCCATCCCTTCGAGGGCTGAGAGCTTGACCCTTTCAAGGAAAGAAGACACAATCCCTTCGAGGGATTATATCTTGACCCTTTCGTGGAAAGAAGAATCCATCCCTTCGAGGGCTAAGATCTCGACTCCTTCGACAAAAGAAGACTCCATCACTTCGAGGTCAGAAGACTCTATACCTTTGAGGAAAGAAGACTCCATCCCTTTGAGGAATGAAGACTCTATGCCTTCGAGGAAATAAGACTCCATCCCTTTGAGGAAAGAAGACTCTATCCCTTCGAGGGTTGAGACCTCGACCCCTTCGAGGAATGAAGACTCCATCCCTTCGAGGGATGATATCTTGACCCCTTCATGGAAAGAAGACTCCAACTCTTCGAGGGCTAAGATCAGAACTCCTTCGATGAAAGAAGACTCCATCCCTTCAAGGTCAGAAGACACCATCCCTTCAAGGACAGAAGACTCCATCCCCTCGAGGAATGAATACTCTATCCCTTCAAGGAAATAAGACTCCATCCCTTCAATGAAAGAAGACTCAATCCCTTTGAGGGGTGAGATCTTACCCCTTCAAGGACAAAAGACTCTATCCCTTCAAGGGATAAGATGTCGACACTTCGAGGATAGAAGACTCCATCCCTTTGAGGGCTGAGATCTCTACCCCTTTGAGGACAGAAGCTTCCATCCCTTCGAGGACCGAGAGCTAGACCCCTTTGAGGAAAGAAGACTCCATCCCTTCGGGGTCCTAGAGCTCAACTCCTTTGAGGAAAGAACACATCATCCCTTAGAGGGCTGAGATCTCGACCCATTCGAGGATGGAAGACTCCATCCCTTCAAGGGATGAGAACTTGACACTTTGAGGACAGAAGACTCCATCCCTTCGAGGGCTGAGATCTTGACCCCTTTGAGGATAGAGACTCCATCCCTTTGAAGGTTGACAGCTAAACCCCTTTGAGGATATAAGAGTCCATCCCTTCGAGGGCTGAGAGCTCGACCCCTTCAAGGAAAGAAGACTCAATCCCTTCGAGTGCTGAGAGCTCGACCCCTTCGAGGAAATAAGACTCCATACCTTCCAGGGCTGAGAGCTCAACCCCTTCAAGGAAAGAAGACTCCATCCCTTCGAGGGCTGAGATCTCGACCCCTTCGAGGAAACAAGACTCCATCCCTTTGAGAGCAGCTCGACCCCTTCGAGGAAGGAAGACTCCATCCCTTCGAGGGCTGAGATCTCGACCCCTTCGAGGACCAAAGAATCCATCCCTTTGAGGGATGAGAACTCGACACTTCGAGGATAGAAGACTCTATCCCTTAGAGGACAGAGAGCTAGACCCCTTTGAGGATAGAAGAGTACATCCCTTCGAGGGCTGAGAGCTCGACCCCTTCGAGGAAATATGACTCTATCCCTTCGAGGGCTGAGAGCTTGACCCCATCGAGGAAAGAATTCTCCATCCCTTCGAGGGCCTAGAGCTTGACTTCTTCGAGGAAAGAAGTCGCCCTCCCTTAGAAGGCTCAGATATCGACCACTTCGAGGATGGAAGACTCTATCCCTTCGAGGGATGAGAACTCTACACTTCGAGGACAGAAGACTCCATCCCTTCGAGGGTTGAGATCTTGACCCCTTTGAGGACAGAAGACTCCATCCCTTCAAAAGCTGATAGCTAGACCCCTTCGAGGATATAAGAGACCATCCCTTCGAGGGCTGAAAGCTCGACCCCTTCAAGGAAAGAAGACTCCATACCTTCGAGGGCTAAGAGCTCGACCCTTTCGAGGAAATAAGACTCCATATCTTCCAGGGCTAAGAGCTCAACCTCTTCAAGGAAAGAAGACTCCATATCTTTGAGAGCTGTGATCTCGACCCCTTCGAGGAAAGAAGACTCCATCTCTTCGAGGGATGAGATCTCGACCCCTTCGAGGACCGAAGACTCCATCCCTTCGAGGAATGAGAACTCAACACTTCAAGGACAGAAGACGACATCCCTTTGAGGGCTGAGATCTTGACCCCTTCAAGGACAAAAGCCTCCATCCATTCGAGGGTATAGAGCTAGAACCCTTCGAGGATAGAAGAGTCCATCTCTTCGAGGGCTGAGATCTCGACCCCTTCGAGGAAAGAAGACTCCATCCCTTCGAGGGCTGAGATCTCGACACTTTGAGGACAGAAGAATCTATCTCTTTGACGGCTGAGAGCTAGACACTTTCAAGGAAAAAATCCTCCATCCCTTCGAGGGATGGGAGCTAAGCCCCTTCGAGGATAAAAGACGCCGTCCCTTCGAGGTCTGAGATCTCGACCCCCTCGAGGAAAGAAGAATCCATTCCTTCTAGAGCCAAGAGCTCGACCCCTTCAAGGAAAAAAGACTCCATCTTTTCGAGGGCTTAGATCTTGACCCCTTCGAGGATAGAAGACTACATCCCTTCGAGGGCTGAGATCTCGACACTTCTAGGACAGAAGACTCCATCCCTTCGATGGTTAAGATCTCGATTCCTTCAAGTAAAGAAGACTCCATCTCTTCAAGGGATGATATTTAGACCCCTTTGAGGATAGAAGCCTCTATCCCTTTGAGGTCTGAGAGCTAGACCCCCTTCAGGAACAGAAAAGTCCATCCCTTCGAGGGCTGAGAGCTCGACCCCTTCGAGGAAAGAAGACTCCATCCCTTCGAGGGCTTAGTGCTCAACTCCTTTAAGGAAAGAAGACTACATACTGCTGAGAGCAAGACCCCTTCGAGGATAGAAGAGTCTGTCCCTTCGAGGTCTGGGAGCTCAACCCCTTCGAGGAAAGAAGACTTTATCCTTCCGAGAGCTGAGAGCTCGAACCCTTCGAGGAAAGAAGACTCTATCCCTTCGAGGGATGAGATCTTGACCCCTTCGAGAAAAGAAGACTACATTTCTTCGAGGTCAGAATACTCCATCCCTTCGAGGAAAGAAGACTAAATCCCTTCGAGGAATGAAGACTCCATCCCTTCGAGGAAATAAGACTCCATCCCTTCGAGGATATAAGACTACATCCCTTTGAGGACAGAGAGCTAGTCCCCTTCGAGGATAGAAGAGTCCATCACTTCGAGGGTTGAGATCTCGACCCCTTCGAGGAAAGAAGACTCCATCCCTTCGAGGGCTGAGATCTTGACACTTTGAGGACAGAAGACTCTATCCCTTCAAGGACAAAAGACTCCATCCCTTCGAGGGATGAGAGCTAGACCCCTTCGAGGACAGAAGACTCCATCCCTTCGAGGGCTGAGATCTCAACCCCATCGAGGAAAGAAGAATACATTCCTTTGAGAGCCAAGAGCTCGACCCCTTCAAGGAAAAAAAGACTCCATCTTTTTGAGGGATTAGATATCAACCACTTTAAGGACAGAAGACTTCATCCCTTCGAGGGCTTAGAGCTTGACCCTTTCGAGGAAAGAAGACTCCATCCCTTCGAGAGCCGAGATCTCGACCCCATTGAGGAAAGAAGAATCCAATCCTTTGAAAGCCAAGAGCTCGACCCCTTCAAAGAAAAAAATCCATCCTTTCGAGGGCTGAGATCTCGACCCCTTCGAGGACAGAAGACTAAGTCCCTTCGAGGGCTGAGATCTCGACAATTCGAGGACAAAGACTCTATCCCTTTGAGGGATGAGATCTCGATTCCTTCAAGGAAAGAAGACTCTATCTGTTCAAGGGCTGAGAGCTAGACCTCTTTGAGGACAGAAGCCTCCATCCCTTTGAGGACAGAAGCCTCCATCCCTTCGAGGGCTGAGAGCTAGACCCCTTCGAGGACAGAAGAATCCATCCCTTTGAGGGCAGAGAGCTCAACCCCTTTGAGGAAAGGAGAATCCATCCCTTCGAGGGCCTAGTTCTAAACTCCTTCGAGGAAAAAATACTCCATACCTCTGAGAGCTAGACCCCTTCGAAGATAGAAGAGTCCATCCCTTCGAGGGCTGGGAGCTCGGCCCCTTCTAGGAAAGAAGACTTCATCCCTTTGAGAGCTAAGAGCTCGAACCCTTTGAGGAAAGAATACTCCATCCCTTCAAGGGATGATATCTTGACTCCTTCAAGTAAAGAAGACTCCATCCCTTCGAGATCCAAAGACTCCATCCCATCGAGGGCAGAAGACTCCATCCCTTCGACGAATGAAGACTCCATCCCTTCGAGGGCTGAGATCTCGACCCCTTCGAGGATAGAAGACTCAATACCTTTGAGGGGTAAGACCTCAACACTTCAAGGACAGAAGACTCCATCCCTTCGAGGGCTGAGATCTTGACCCCTTCGAAGACCGAAGCCTCCATCCCTTTGAAGGCTGAGAGCTAGAACCCTTCGAGGACAGAAGACTCCATTCCTTCGAAGGCTGAGAGCTAGACCCATTCGAGGATAGAAGAATCCATCCCTTCAAGGGCCTAGAGATCGACTCCTTCGAGGAAGGAACACTCCTTACCACTGAGAGCTAGACCCTTTCAAGGATAGAAGAGTCCATCCCTTCGAGGGCTGAGAGCTCAACCCCTTCAAGGAAAGAAGACGCTATCCCTTTGAAGGCTGAGATCTTGAGTTCTTCGAGGAAATAAGACTCCATCTCTTCAAGGGCTGAGAGCTAGATCTCTTTGAAGATAGGAGCCTCCATCCTTTCGAGGGCTAAGAGATAGACCCCATCGAGGAAAGAAGAGTCCATCCCTTCGAGGGCGGAGAGCTCGACCCCGTCGAGGAAAGAAGACTCCATTCCTTCGAGGGCTTAGAGCTTGACTCCTTCAAGGAAAGAAGGTTCCATATCGTTAAGAGCTAGACCCCTTCGAGGATTGAAGAGTTCATCCCTTCGAGGGCTGAGAGCTCGACCCCTTCGAGGAAAGAAGACTCCATCCATTCGAGGGCTAAGAACTTGACCCCTTCGAGGAAATAAGACTCTATCCCTTTGAGGGATGAGATCTTGACCCCTTCAAGGAAAGAAGACTCCATCCCTTCGAGGTGTAAGATCTCAACTCCTTCGATGAGAGAAGACTCCATCCTTTCGAGGCCAGATGACTTCATTCCTTCGAGGACTGAAGACTCCAGCCCTTCAAGGAATGAAGACTCCATACCTTCGAGGAAATAAGATTCCATCCCTTTGAGAATGGAAGACTCTATCCCTTCGAGGCTGAGATCTCGACCCCCTCGAGGACAGAAGACTCCATCCCTTCAAGGGATGTAACCTCAACACTTCGAGGACAGAAGACTCCAACCCTTCGAGGGCTGAGATCTCAGCCCCTTCCAGGAAAGAAACCTCCATCCTTTCGAGGGCTAAAAGCTAGACCGCTTTGAGGATAGAAGAGTCCATCACTTCGAGGGCTTAGAGCTCAACCCCTTCGAGGATAGAAAACTCTATCCATTCGAGGGCTGAGAGCTCGCCCTTCGAGGAAAGATGACTCTATCTATCCCTTCGAGGGATGAGATCTCGACCCCTTCGAGGAAAGAAGACTTCATCCCTTCGAGGGCTACGATCTTGACTCCTTTAAAGAAAGAAGACTCCATCCCCTCAAGGTCAGAAGAATCCATCCCTTCGAGGACAGAAGACTCCATTCCTTCAAGGAATGAAGACTCCATCCCTTCGAGGAAATAAGACTCCATCCCATTGAGGACGGAAGACTCCATCCCTTTGAGAGGTGATATCTTGACCCCTTCGAGGATAGAAGACTCTATCCCTTCGAGGGATGAGACCTCGACACTTTGAGGAAAAAAGACTCAATCTCTTCGAGGGTTGAGATCTTGACCCCTTCGAGGATAGAAGCCCCATTCCATTCGAGGGCTAAAATCTAGATCACTTTGAGGATAGAAGAGTCAATCCCTTCGAGGGCTTAGAGCTCGACCCCTTTGAGGATAGAAGACTCCATCCATTCGAGGGCTGAGAGCTCGCCCTTCTAGGAAAGAAGACTCCATCCCTTCAAGGGAAGAGATCTCGACCCCTTGAGGAAAGAAGACTCCATCCCTTCGAGGGCTAAGATCTTGACTTCTTTAAAGAAAGAAGACTCCATCCCTTCAAGGTCAGAAGAATCCATCCCTTCGAGGACAGAAGACTCCATCCCTTCGAGGAATGAAGACTCTATCCCTTTGAAGGCCTAGAGCTCCACGCCTTTGAGGAAAGAAGAATCCATCCCTTCGAGGGCTGAGATCTCGACCCCTTCAAGGAAAAAAGAACCCATCCCTTTGAAGGCTTAGAGCTCGACCCCTTCGAGGAAAGTACACTCCATCCCTTTGAGGGTTGAGATCTCGACTCCTTCGAGGTCTTCTTTCCTCGAAGGAGTCGAGATCTCAGACCTCGAAGGGATGGAGGCTTCTGTACTCGAATGGGTCAAGATCACAGACCTCGAAGAGATAGAGTCTTCTGTCCTCAAAGTTTCGACTACTCATCCCCCAAAAGGATGAAGTCTTCTGTCCTCGAAGTTGTCGAGCTCTAGGCCCTCGAAGGGATGGAGTCTTCTATCCTCGAAAGGGTCGAGATCTCAACCCTCGAAGGGATGGAGTCTTCTTTCCTTGAAGGGGTCGAGACTCCATCCCTTCAAGGGCTTGGAGCTTGACCCCTACGAGGACAGAAGACTCCATCCCTTCGAGGGCTTAGATCTCGACTCCTTTGAGGACAGAAGACTCCATCCCTTCGAGGGCTGAGATCTCGACTCTTTCGAAGAGAGAAGCTTCCATCCTTTCGAGGGCTGAGAGCGCGAGCCCTTCGAGAACAGAAGACTCCATCCCTTGAGGATTGAGATCTTGACATCTATTCGAGGAAAGAAGACTACATCCCTTCAAAGGCCGAGATCTCGACTCCTTCGAGGACAGAAGTCTCCATCCCTTCGAGGGCTGAGATCTCGACTCCTTCGAGGATAGAAGTCTCCATCTCTTCGAGGGCTGAGATCTCAGCTCCTTTGAGATAAGAGAACTCCATCCCTTTGATGGCTGAGATCTGAACTCCTTTGATGAAAGAAGACTCCATCCCTTCGATGGATGAGATCTCAACTCCTTCGAGGAAAGAAGACTCCATCCCTTCGAAGGTCTAGAGCTCGACCCCTTCGAGGAAAAAAGACTTCATCCCTTGAGGGTTTTAGATATTGAAATCCATTCGAGGAAAGAAGACTACATCCTTTCAAGGGATGATATCTACACTCCTTTGAGGACAGAAGCCTCCATCACTTCGAGGCCTGAGATCTTAACTCCTTCAAGGACAGAAGCCTCCATCCCTTCGAGGGCCTAGAGTTCGACCCCTTCGAGGATAGAATACTCCATCCCTTGAGGGCTAAGATCTTGACATCCTTTCGAGGAAAGAATTATACATCCTTTCGAGAGCTGAGATCTCGACTCCTTTGAGGGAGAAACCTCCATCACTTCGAGGGCTGAGATTTCAACTCTTTTGAGGACAGAAGCCTCCATCCCTTCGAGGGCCTAGAGCTCGACCCATTCGAGGACAGAAGACTCCATCCCTTCGAGGGCTGAGATCTCGACTCCTTCGAGGACAAAAGACTCCAACCCTTTGAGGGCAGAGAGCTAGACCCCTTCGAGGATAGAAGAGTCCATTCCATCGAGGGCTGAGATCTTGACACCTTCAAGGAAAGAAGGCTTCATCCCTTCGAGGGCCTAGAGCTCGTCCCCTTCGAGGAAAGAAGACTCCATCCCTTCGAGGGTTGAGATCTCGACCCCTTCGAGGAAAAAAGAATCCATCCCTTCGAGGGCTGAGTTCTTGACTCCTTCGACGAAAGAAGACTCCATCCCTTCGAGGTTAGAAGACTTGATCCCTTCGAGGTTAGAAGACTTCATCCCTTCTAGGAAAGAAGACTCCATCCCTTCGAGTAAAGAAGACTCCATCCCTTCAAGCAAATAAGAATTCATCCCTTCGAGGAAAGAAGACTCTATCCCTTAGAGGGCTGAGATCTCGATCCCTTCGAGGGCAGAAGACTCCATCCCTTTGAGGGATCAGACCTCGACACTTCGAGGACAGAAGACTCCACCCCTTCGAAGGTTGAGATCTCGATCCCTTTGAGGGTTGAGATCTCGACCCCTTCGAGGACAGAAGCCTCTATCCCTTCAAGGGATGAGAGCTAGACCCCTTCGAGGACAGAAGTCTCCATCCCTTCAAAGGCAGAGAGCTAGACCTCTTCAAAGGCACCACAACTTTTGAAAAATTGGGTGCACAAAATGAGAAAACTAGTGCCCAAAAGGACATCGTTTTGGGCGGTCACTTAAAAGCACATAGAAGGCCACACGTTTGGCTTTGCTGGGAAATGACCACTATGCCCCTGACGTCGGTTGACACAAGCGTAAACGACATTGCTTTGGGCACCCATTTGAGTGGTAGAGTTCTCGGCCCTCGAAGGGATGGAGTCTCCTATCCTCGAAGGGGTCCAGCTCCAGGCCCCCGAATGGATGGAGGCTTCTGTCCTCGAAGAAGTCGAGATCTCAGACCTCGAAGGGATGGAGTCTTCTGTACTCGAAGGGATCGAGATCTTAGACCTCGAAAAGATAGAGCCTTCTGTCCTCGAAGTGTCAACTTCTCATTCCTTGAAGGGTTGAAGTCTTCTTTCCTCGAAGGGGTCGAGCTCTAGCCCCTCGAAGGGATGGAGTCTTCTGTC
This sequence comes from Rubia yunnanensis, assembly GCA_037428765.1. Classification (NCBI taxonomy): domain Eukaryota; kingdom Viridiplantae; phylum Streptophyta; class Magnoliopsida; order Gentianales; family Rubiaceae; genus Rubia; species Rubia yunnanensis. The sequence goes on from CM075063.1 coordinate 17,167,573, forward strand.
CCCAAAAGGGTCGAGATCTCAGCCTTTGAAGGGATAAAGTCTTCTTTCCTCAAAGGGTCCGAGACTCCATCCCTTCGAGGGCCTGAAGCTCGACCCCTTCGAGGACAGAAGACTCCATCCCTTCGAGGGCTGAGATCTCGACTCCTTCGAGGAGAGAAGCTTCCATCCCTTCGAGGGCTCAGAGCGCGACCGCTTCGAGAACAGAAAACTGCATCCCTTGAGGGATGAGATCTTGACATCCATTCGAGGAAAGAAGAAACATCCCTTCGAAGGCTGAGATCTCAACAACTTCGAGGACAGAAGTCTCCATCCCTTCGATGGCTGAGATCTCGACTCCTTCGAGAAAAGAGGACTCCTCCCTTTGAGGGCTGAGATCTCAACTCCTTTGAGGAAAGAAGACTCCAACCCTTTGATGGCTGAGATCTTGGCTCCTTTAAGGAAAGAAGACTCCATCCCTTTGAGGGCCTAGAGCTCGACCCCTTCGAGGACAGAAGACTCCATCCCTTGAGGGCTGAGATCTTAACATCCATTTGAGGAAAGAAGACTACATTCTTTCGAGGGCTGATATCTCGACACCTTTGAGGATAGAAGCATTCATCACTTCGAGGGCTGAGATCTCGACTCTTTCGAGGATAGAAGCCTCTATCCCTTCGAGGGCCTAGAGCTCGACCCCTTCGAGGACAGAAGACTCTATTCCTTGAGGGCTGAGATCTGGATATCCATTCGAGGAAAGAAGACTCCATCCCTTCGAGGGCTGAGATCTCGACTCCTTAGAGAACAGAAGACTCCATCCCTTCGATGGTTGAGATCTCTACTCCTTCGAGAACAGAAGCCTCCATCCCTTCGAGGGATGAGAGCGCAACCCCTTTGAGGACAGAAGACTCCATACCTTCGAGGGGTGAGAGCTCGATCTCTTCGAGGATAGAAGAGTCCATCCCTTCGAGAGTTGAGAGCTCGACCCCTTCGAGGACAGAAAACTCCATCCCTTCGAGGGCTGAGATCTCGACCCCTTCGAGGACTGAAGACTTCATCCCTTCAAGAGCTGAGATCTTGACCCCGTCGAGGATAGAAGACTGCATCCCTTAAAGGGATGAGAATATGACACTTTGAGGACAGAAGATTCCATCCCTTCGAGAGATGAGAATTTGACACTTTGAGGACAGAAGACTCCATTCCTTCGAGGGCTGAGATCTCGACCCCTTCGAGGACATAAGCCTCCATCCCTTTCAACGGCCTATAGCTCGACCCCTTCGAGGACAGAAGACTCCATCCCTTCGAGGGTTCAGAGCTCGACACTTCGAGGACAGAAGACTCTATCCCTTCGAGGGCTAAGATCTCAACGCCTTCGTGGACAGAAGCCTCCATTCATTCAAGGGCTGAGAGCTAGACCCCTTCGAGGATAGAAGAATCCATACCTTCGAGGGCTGAGAACTCTACCCCTCGAATGGGTAACCAAAACGACGTCGTTTTGGTCAGCCACCTGGCAGCTCCTGTACCCGCACATGGAGGCGTCGCAACCTTTGACAAATTGGGTGCACAAAATGACAAAACTGGTGCCCAAAATGACATCATTTTGGGCTGCCACTTGAGAGCACAAAGAAGGCCACACATTCGGCTTTCCTGGGAAATGACCACTATGCCCCTGACGACGGTTGACACAAGTGTGTCGTTTCCAAGTATTCCTTTTATATAGTAACCAGATATGCACAAGTTCTGTTAAAAATAAATTTCAATCATCAATATATATTAGTTGGCTGGTTTATTTGGGCTGATAAATGCAGCAAACATATGTATGAGTCATTTTACATGTACGCGCACATGCACAATTTTAAAAGAAAGAAGCACGATCACCGCACCAATACGCACATGAATGTTAAGTGTATTAATTAAACATTTTTTTACACAAATCAAGATTATAAGTTACAATTGGGGGTGGCAATATTGACCCACTACCCGTGGGTCCAGGGGTTGTTTATTTTAAAACCTAGATATGTATGAGTTAAACGGGTAACATGTCAAATGAGTAATGGGTTAAATATGTAATTAAAAAATATGGGTTAGATGGGTTGACCACAGATTGGTTAAATGGCAACCCACGGGTCTCACCCACAAACTTACCCATTTTTATATTTCTCGTAACCCTTTTTTTCTATTCTTTCCAATTTCTTGAAGGACCGCATAGTAGTATACTAAAGACAATTGCTTTCTTCATCCCTTTGCGTTATGGGTTCGATTCTCGCCAGTCACAGTATGGGGGTTTCTCCAGTGGAGAGATCCCTTGTGGACAGCGAGAAAGTCGAAGGGCCACAAACTTGGCTTGGGTGTCTTCTATGATTTACCTCTTCCGTAGTGATTGTGGTGTTGGCTGGCAGGGCCCCTGAGGGCGAGGGCATCGCCCAGAGGCAATTGCTTTGAAGCATGCTAAGTTAACTTTATATACCAACTAACAAGAATACAAGTGTGACAAATTTAAGAGACTGAATACTACATAAATACTACATTACATTATTAATTTATTGTATTATTATAACAAGTCCGCATTCACAGGAATAGTACTTCTTTATTTTGTTGCGTCAAAGGTATATGGTATATTGGGGGAATAATACTTATTATATCCCAGTAATAACAGTAATACTATTATAGTAATTTTTCTTTCATTTTTTTATGAGTTATTTTAGGGATGTGTATAGTTATATATTTGAAATGATATAATATATTTAGGAGATGCAATAATCACTGTACCCCTTGTATACGGTATAATTTATCGCTTCAAAGTACTTGATTTGCTCCTGCAATTGGTATACGCGCTACTTGAGGATACGATGCTTTAGTGTATCCGAAAAATAATTTACAGTAACTAAGTAATTATTTAAATTCACTACTTAAGGAGATATTATATGAGTTATTGTAAGAATAGATTTTAGTTCAATAGCTATAGCTTGGGATAACATAGTTACAATATCCCGGGGATTCTGTATAATTTGCGTTGCTCCTATGTATAATTTACTCATACTACTTATGTACCATTTTTGTAAAAAGAATTAATACGTACAGTGAATAAAATTCTTATGCACAATACAGTGATGAATTCGTATACAGTAGATTCATTTTTTTAATATAGAATACTTGAAAAACTGGATTTTGAAAAAATGTAAAATATCTCAAATTTATATGCTAATCCATATGGATTTATATTTTAACCCATATGGGTTGAAACTCGCAGATTTACACATTTTGATCTGCAGCTTGATTTTTCTTTAACCCGTGGGTTAAACGGGTTTCAACCCGCCCCATTTTAGACCCGTTATAGAATGGGTTTAAATGAGTCATACCAATATTTTTTTACTACCCATAATACCTGATCCATATTTAATCGATCCGCCCATTTGCCACCCCTAATTATGATATTGATGTGGATGCGCCTATCTAGTTGTTAATATCTATCTCTTAAGTTTTTTTTTCAAAATTATAAATATTATTGAGAAAAAGGAATATTTTGCTAATATTACTTGTATTTAGATTAGTAACATTTTTCCTTTTCTGTATAGGTCTTTGTACCTCTATATAATGTACTCCAAATCATGAATACAAACACATCATTACACCCTTATTTTCAACATGGTATCAGAGCGTTAAATCTTAAAACCTAAACCCTAAATGTTTCGCTGCCATTTCCTCAAGCAGCCATCGCCACCGACGGCCATGCATGACATCCACGTGCTGCCCTTGCCTTGATCGTAGCACACCGTTCGACTTCCAGATCACTGATTTTTGCCGCCGTTGTCGTGCTATTGCAGTCGCTGATCCAGTTTGCTGCTTTCTAATCCGTTCGTGTCGCGGGTTTGCCTCACGCAGCAACCCACCGTCCGTCATGTGCCGCTACCTGTTCCTCCATGCACTGCCACATCCTGAAACTGTCCATTTTGATTTGTGATTTACCATCCACCGCAAAACTGCTTTGATGTTTACCTCTGAATCAAGACCTGTTACCCGTTGCTTCCCTCAGCCGCCGTTCGCCAGTGCCATCATCTCACTGCCTGGATTTGCGTCTGCGGCCTTTGGCTCCCCTACCCAACATGATTTTGGCCGTTCTCGGTCTAACGACCAATGAAGTACGACCAATGAAGTACGACCCTTAATTTATTTAATCAGTGATTTTACCTTTCTGACCATGGGTCATGTAAGCCTACTTTACCTTGGATTCTTGATTCGAGAGCCTCATATCACATGAATGGTGACAAAGGTTCTCTTATTGACATTATTGTTGCTACTATTACTGTTAATGTACTACTACCTGTGTCGTCTACAACACATTATGGCTCTATACGCTTTGGAGATACTACCCTTACTCATGTGCTTTATATACCTGCCTTGCAATGCCATTTAATATCATGCTCTAGATTATTGCCTACCTTAAAATGGCTAGCTTTGTTTACTGAAAAATTATTGCATTTTACAGAAAATATGTATAAGGGTTGTGATTGGTGTGGGTGAACAGTGGGAGGGGGGAGGGGGGTTATTGGCTTCGTTTACTGGATACATGCATTTAGTCTCATATCCCACAGTCAATTCTGACAGTTGCTTTAGTTTCTGCATCTTAATGATTTATGGCATCAACGTCTTAGTCATCCATCCTCTATGGTGTTGTCTTTTGTCTCTACTCTTGATCTTTGCTCCGTGTGACATAGAGCAAAGAAGACTATTCATAGTTTTCCTTTAAGTTCTTCAAATGCTAGTTCTTTGTTTAAATTGATACATTGTGATGTTTGGGGGCTTTGTAGCACACCATCTTCTAGAGGTGCATTTTATTTTTTTTACCATAGTTGATAATTATTCTCAAGCTGTTTGGGTTTAGTTATTAGTGGCAAAGTCAGTTTTAGCTTCTAGATTTATAGAACTTGGTGCTTTGATCAGGAATCAGTTTGGGCGCTTTATTCGTCATCTTCGTGCTGATAATGGTACATAGTTCCTACCTTTGAGATCACACTTTGCTAAATCCAGCTTTATTTTTTAGACTTCTATGGTTGATATGCCACAAAAAATGGCCGCGTAGAGCGCAAATAATTGTCATCTGTTAAATGCGGCTCATGCTTTGCGCTTTCAAGCTACTCTACCTATTAATTTTTGGGGAGAATGTGTTCTCACTACTGCATATCTGATTAACTGGACACCGATGAAGCAACTCAATTGACGCAAACCATTTGAGTTACTCTATGGATGCACTCCAAACTACAAGCTTTTGCGAGTTTTTGGCTGTTTGAATTATGCCTCATACATTCCCAGATATTCATGACAATTTTTCTTCAAGAATTTGACGATGTGTTTTTCTCGGGTATCCTGTTGGAAAGAATGTCTATCGCCTTTATGACTTGGAATCATGCACCATCTTCAACAATCGAGATGCTAATTTTTATGAAGACTAGTTTGTTGTGCCATCCATACCTGTTCAGCCACATAGTCACAAACTGACACTTAGTTTGACAATATTCCATTTAATGTGCCATCCGTTCCTGTTCAGCCTGCTTAGCCACAAACTGACACTTGGTTTGACAATTTTTCGACATCGGCTCCATCAGTGACACCTAGCGATGCTGCCACCTAGCCGCCAGTTTTACCTTTGCCACCGTCAGATTCTGTCTTGGCGTTGGATCAGCAGTCGCCTCCAGTGGCTGAGGACTCCGATCGCTGCCATCTTGTGTTGCCATCTCCTCTGCATGAAGCTATTGCGCCACTGGACTCTACTAAAGTCGCAGCGACTGACAATACCGCGGTCACATCGCCTGACATTACAGCATCCCTGCCGTCTGATTACACTGCTCCACCACCAGATTTGCCGCCAAATCCATCCCTGGCGCCGCCTCACATCCTTCTCGATAGAGTGTTTGCGATTGTTGACCCTCCTCACTGCTAACATAGTGTTTGCGGACAACTTACCTCCTCCATTACGGTGCCGCCTCCTACTTATCTGGATGATTATATATGTTCTATCTCTGCTGTTAAAACCTCCCTCACTGCTACGATCACTTTTGCGCCATCATTATCCTCAGGTGTTCTCTATCCTTTAACTGATTATGTAAATTGCGATAAATTTTCTTGTATGCTTCTAGATTTTTGGGTGCAGTAACGTCTAGTGCAGATCCTACCACTTATTCAAAGGCATCAAAGCATGCTCATTAGCGTGATGCCATGGCTAATGAGATTAATGCTCTTGAGCATAATGAGACTTGGACTATGGATTCTCTTCCTCTGGGTAAGACTACAATTGGATGCAAATGGGTTTACCGTACCAAGTTTAAGGCTGATGGTACTATCGAACATCACAAAGCTTGTCAGGTGGTTCTGGGTAATCGCCAGATTAAGGGAACATACTATACTGAGACATTTCCTCCTGTTGCAAAAATGAGTTATGTTCGTCTATTCTTGTCTATTGCAACTATTACTGGTTAGGAACTTCATCAGATGGATGTTCACAATGTTTTTCTACATGGTGATCTTCACGAAGATATGTTCATGTGCCCTCCTCCTGGCTATACTGTGTCTCCCAACTTCAGAAATCTCTTTACGAGTTGCGACAAGCTCCTCGCAACTAGTTTACCAAGTTGGCTTAGGCTCTACGCACACTTGGCTTGGTTCAGAAGTAAGGCTAATTACTCATTTTTTTCCGTGGTTCAGGTTTTTTGCATGTGCTGGTTTATGTGGATGATTTGGTGATTGCTAATAGTTCTTCGTCGCTCATTTCTGAATTCAAGAAATACTTGAGCTCTTGTTTTCACATAAAGGATCTTGGTGCACTTGATTATTTCTTGGGTATAAAGATTGCTAGAAGAACGGATGAGATGTTTCTTTCACAAAGGAAATATGCCTATGACATTTTATCATATACATGTTTGTTGGCTACGAAACCGAGTGACTTTCCAATGGAGCAACATGACCTTGCGCGTGTGGAAGGCTATTTTATGATGATCCTGAGCAGTATCAGCGCCTAGTTGGTCATCTCATTGACCTTATACCATTACACGTCATGTGCTCAGTTATTCGGTTCATACGCTTGCTTAGTGTATGAAGTTACCTTGTGTTCCTCACTAGCAAGTTGCACTGCAGGTTCTACACTACTTGAAGAGTCATCCTGGTCAAGGTTTATTCCTCACTTCACGGCGTTTTTTACAGTTGACTACTCTCTGTGATTCTTATTGGGCTACTTGGCCCATCACACGATGTCCACATTCTGGTTATTTTATGATGATCAGTGATTCTCCAGTTTCTCAGAATACCAAGAAGCAACCTACAGTTTTTCATTCTTCTGCTGAAGTGGAGTATCGTGCCATGGTAGTTGCTTGTTATGAGTTATTATGGCTCAAGTCTTTGCTTCGGGACTTAGGTGCTGTGCATTCTGACCCATGCAATTGTTTTACGACAGTCAACATGCTCTTCATATTGGTGCAAATCCTGTCTTTCATGAATGTACGAAGCACATAGATGTTGCTTGTCATTTCGTCAGAGATCTTGTACAGTCGGGTACTATTGTTACTCATCATATTCGCACATCTATCAGCCTGCAAATTTTTTATTGAAAGCTTTTGGGCGCAATCAGTTTCAGATACTACTTGGCAAATTGAGCATTCTTGATCTACATGTTCCAACTTGAGGGAAAGTGTTGAGGAATAGTAACATTATATGAATATTACTTGTACTTGTAATTAGATTATATTCCTTTCCTTTATAGTAGGTCTTTGTACCTCTATATAATGTGCCCCAGATCATGAATACAATCACACATTACAACCTTATTTTCTACACCCTCTGTCCCATTTCAAACTGCACACTTTGACTTTCAGCAGTTGACACAAAAAATGTTTGTTTTTTAATATCTTTCATTAAGGATAATTAAAATTTATGAAAAGTAGATATTTTAAAAATATATGTTATAAAGAATCTATCAAGATATCATTTAATAGTATTTATACTTATACATCAATTCAATTTTTTTGTCAAAGTTAAAAAATTTTGACTAAATAAATAATTAAATTATAGTTTTAAATGAGATACGAGGAGTACCCAATTTTCAGTGAACTTATTTTTAGCATGTCTCAATTCAGATCTGATAAAATCTAAGGACCATAGCCTTAGTTTCGAGTCTGAAAAGATATATGTGCTCCTCTTCGGGTACAATGTCTAGGAAATCTTGAATACACTATATTCGTGCGGTGTGCCAATGTTTGTCTAGGAAATCTTGAATACACTATATTCGTGCGGTGTGCTTGCTTTTCTCACACGTGTGTAATTATGAGATACCCCTGTACCATAATTATGGCACAATTATTTTTTACAGTCTTTAATGATCACGGTTGACCGTGGATATTTCAAGCTAAATATAATAATTATGCATATAAAATTGATATTTAGAAAATAGATATTAAAATTAATCTAACAAGATCCCACATGGTATTTTTATTATGTATATATTAATATTTATTTAGGATCAATTTTTTTTAATTTTACTTGAAAAAAACAATTGTGACATTAATTATGGGAGGACGGAGGGAGTACATCCCAGCAATATCTATAAACATTTCAGACAAACAATAGAAAAAATAAAAGAAAAAGGGAACACGAGTCGGTACCCTTACAGTGTACTTGACTGCTGGTTGCTGAGATTTCATTTCAGATTGAATGATTGAAAAATATTTTTTTAAATATCTTTCTTCGTCACAAGTACGTTGTGATTAGCAAATCGAACACTTGTTTGCAGTTTGAAATTGAAAAAGAATGTTGATTTTTCCCCGATTTGTAATATTGTATGTAGTATATCTTGGAAACCAGTGTGTATCTGAAAGAGCTGGAGAGCATGAAAGAGCTCAGAAAAGTGACAGCCAACCATCCTGGGTAATTCCAAATTCACTCATTCCTTAATAAAATAAAAATTACTTATTCTTATAAAAATGAATTTGCATATAAAGTTTAAAAAAACAATTGTGAAGAATTTGTGCATATTGTGTGCTTATCCCACGAATAATCACTTTGAAAAAAAATATATATACTTCTCAAAGAGATCACAATTAAAAATTAAATAGGCACATAATAGACACTTAACTAATTGCCGTTGCCTGTAATTTTAGTTTGCATGTGTAGAAAACACAAAAAATTTATGGACAGTGATAGAAATCTTAAGTGCATGTAATTTTAATGGTTAATTTACCATATTTTCCTTAATGTAGGTTTAATTATAACTTTAGTCCTCATCTGATTATAATTTAGAATATCTATAAATACCATCAACTACCTCATATTCTTTCTATGTATCATTTATCTTCCGCACTATTTTTATTTGTTGACAATCTAATAAAACTTTATTTTGGCGTCTAGAACATAAGGCAGTTACATTTAACGTTTACATCTAACATTTACTTCGACGTCTGGATTCAGGTCCATGTGTCATCAGCATGAGTCAAGTAAGGTGTGTAGAATTCCATTTCCACAAAACGAGTTATCAGTGGTGCACATTTTTTTACAAAGATGAAGAAGAATAAATTGAAAACATATTGTTTGTTGGCCTTGTTTTGATCTTCTCCTTATTCTCCATCATCATTCAGAGCCCCGCTTGAAGTAGAAGCGAACGAGGAGGAATTCGTGGTGAACAGAGTTGTCACCGCTGATCAGATAGCTCTAGAGCCTCACCATTGTTATCACTCACTGGCAGCGGTGGTGGAGGTGGTGGTGGTGACGGTGGCGGTGGTAGCATAGATGACGGAGGAGGTGGTAGTGGTGTACTTTTTACTATCTTTATGATTAGTGAATTTATTCTTTATTGGGCTAAATCCCATAAATGTAGATGGATTTCATCGAACTGCATAATCAAGTCATGTGTTTTTATGTTTTACTTTCTTACATACTTGATTGATTAAGTTATGATAGAACACGATGGTAACAATTGAATTAGTTAGGTAAAATCTTCAATCTCGAATGCACTATATTAGTGCACGGGAAATATTGAATACACCATGTTCGTGCGGTGTGCGTGCTTTTCTCATACGTGTGTGATTGAAGTTTGCTCTTCTTTTTTCTGCATTCCTTTGAAAGAAAAATGAGTAAGCTCAATTAATTTAAATCAATAAAAATATGCAATACCATTACACTTAATCCATTATCATGCAAACACCTAAGCCACAAATAGCTCATTCACTAAAAATGAAGTGAGATTAGAATGTGAACATTCTTCAGGAAACAAAATAAGGCTGTTTCCACGTTTTCCCTTGTGAAAGATAAATATGAGATACATCCTAGCAATATCTATAAACGTTTCAGACAAACAATACAAAAACTAACAGAAAAAGGGAATACGAATCGGTACCCTGCAGATGTACTAGACTGGTGGTTGTTGAGGTTCCATTTCAGATTGAATGATAGGAAATGGTTTTAAAAAAATCTCTTTCTTCGTCACAAATATGTTGTGATTAATTAGCAAATCGCACACTAGTTTACAGTTCAAAATTGAAAAAGAATGTTGGTTTTTGCGCGATTTATATCATTGTATGCAGTATATCTTGGAAACCAACATGTATCCGAGAGAGCTGGAGAGCATGAAAGAGCTCAGAGAAGTGACAACCAATCTTCCCTGGTGATTCCAAATTTACTCATTCTTACAAAAATGAAATTGCATCGAGTTCTTGATTTTAGTATAGCAAAAATTTGAAAGTTGGCATCAAATACGGTGGGTTCTGAGGCTGGACAACAATATAGAGGACGCATTTTGTAAATGCGTCCTCTCGAAAATGTTTATTTTTTTGGTTTTGAGCTGCTGCAATTTTTTTTTCGGCGCAATGATTAGAGGACGCATTTACAAAATGCGTCCTCTTGGAAAATAATTTTTTTTTTCGGTGGAATAAATAGAGGACGCATTTACAAAATGCGTCCTCTTGGAAAATAATTTTTTTTTTCGGTAGAATAAATAGAGGACGCATTTACAAAATGCGTCCTCTTGGAAACTAATGTTTTTCCATTTTTTCTGGCAAGTTAAGTATAAAAATAAAATTAAATAAAGATAAATATACGTACAGATAAATATAAAAATAAAAATTAAAATTAAAATAAATAAAGATATATAAATATGCACACACGTAAATGTGTGGATGTACACACACGTTAATGTGTGGATGTACACACACGTAAATGTGTGGATGTACACACACGTCAATGTGTACAAATATATACGTAAATATAAATATAAATATATACACATATATAAATATAAATAAAGACACATACATAAATATAAACATATATATAAACATAAATGAAGATATACATATATATATATATATAAATGTATATAAATATAAAAAATATATGTAAATATAAAAATATACGTACATATAAATGTAAAAATAAATATAAATATAAATATAAATAAAGATATATAAATATGCACACACGTAAATGTGTGGATGTACATATGTAAATGTGTGGATGTACACACACGTCAATGTGTACAAATATATACGTAAATGTAAATATAAATATGTACACATACATAAACATAAATAAAGACACATACATAAATATAAATAAAGATATATATATATATATAAACATAAATATAAATATAAATGAAGATGGCAAAGTCTTGGGAAAGACGGTCTTTCCATAGACTTATGGAAAGACGGGGTTTAATTTGAATAATAAAAGGTAAAAGGTCTTAGTTGCAACATTAAAAATTTAGTATGCAACATGTGGTAGTTATAAAATTTATACTTTGAACCCTGGTCTTTCCATGACTTATGGAAAGACCGTCTTTCAAGAGACGCACTCAATGAAGATATACATATATATATATATAAATATAAAAAATATATGTAAATATGAAAATATACGTACATATAAATGTAAAAATAAATATAAATATAAATATAAATAAAGATATATAAATATGCACACACGTAAATGTGTGGATGTACACACGCAAATGTGTGGATGTACACACACGTCAATGTGTACAAATATATACGTAAATGTAAATATAAATATGTACACATATATAAATATAAATAAAGACACATACATAAATATAAATAAAGATATATATATATATATATATATATAAACATAGATATAAATATAAATGAAGATATACATATATATATATATATATAATATAAAAAATATATGTAAATATGAAAATATACGTACATATAAATGTAAAAATAAATATAAATATAAATATAAATAAAGATATATAAATATGCACACACGTAAATGTGTGGATGTACACACGCAAATGTGTGGATGTACACACACGTCAATGTGTACAAATATATACGTAAATGTAAATATAAATATGTACACATATATAAATATAAATAAAGACACACACATAAATATAAATAAAGATATATATATATATATATAAACATAAATATAAATATAAATGAAGATATACATATATATATAAATATAAAAAATATATGGAAATATAAAAAGATACATACATATAAATATAAAAATAAATATAAATATAAATATAAATAAAGATATATAAATATGCACACACGTAAATGTGTGGATGTACACACACGCAAATGTGTGGATGTACACACACGTCAATGTGTGGATGTACACACACGTCAATGTGTACAAATATATACGTAAATATAAATATAAATATATACACATATATAAATATAAATAAAGACACATACATAAATATAAATAAAGATATATATATATATATAAACATAAATATAAATATAAATGAAGATATACATATATATATAAATATAAAAAATATATGGAAATATAAAAAGATACATACATATAAATATAAATATAAATATAAATATAAATATAAATAAAGATATATAAATATGCACACACGTAAATGTGTGGATGTACACACACGCAAATGTGTGGATGTACACACACGTCAATGTGTACAAATATATACCTAAATGTAAATATAAATATGTACACATATATAAATATAAATAAAGACACATACATAAATATAAATAAAGATATATATATATATATATATATATATAAACATAGATATAAATATAAATGAAGATATACATATATATATATATAAATATAAAAAATATATGTAAATATGAAAATATACGTACATATAAATGTAAAAATAAATATAAATATAAATATAAATATAAATATAAATAAAGATATATAAATATGCACACACGTAAATGTGTGGATGTACACACGCAAATGTGTGAATGTACACACACGTCAATGTGTACAAATATATACGTAAATGTAAATATAAATATGTACACATATATAAATATAAATAAAGACACATGCATAAATATAAATAAAGATATATATATATATATATATATATATATATATATAACATAAATATAAATATAAATGAAGATATACATATATATATAAATATAAAAAATATATGGAAATATAAAAAGATACATACATATAAATATAAAAATAAAAATAAATATAAATATAAATAAAGATATATAAATATGCACACACGTAAATGTGTGGATGTACACACACGTCAATGTGTACAAATATATACGTAAATATAAATATAAATATATACACATATATAAATATAAATAAAGACACATACATAAATATAAATAAAGATATATATATATATATATATATAAACATAAATATAAACACTGCACACTGCCGCACTGACGCCTGACGCTGCTGCTCCCCTGACGAGAGGACGCATTTGCTAAATGCGTCCTCTCCACCACGTCAACTGCCCACATGCACCACAAAACTGGAGAAACAAAAAATAAAAAAAAAAAGGGAGAGGACGCATTTTGTAAATGCGTCCTCCGTATTTGCGTCCACTGTGCAACACTGTTGCAACAGAAATAGAAATTTCTCAATTGCATCTAAAGTTTTCAAAAAAAAAATTGTAAAGAATTTGTGCATGTTGTGTGCTTATCCCATGAATAATCATTTTGAAAAAAAACTAATTATATACTTCTCAAAGAGATCACAATTAATAATTATATAGGCACATAATAGACACTTAACTAATTACCATTGCCTGTAATTTTAATTTACACATGTAGAAAAGATGAAAAAATCTAACTACAGATATAGAAATCTTAAGTGCAGATAATTTTAATGGTTTTTTTTTAGATAAATCCACCTGTGATGGTGGGGGGTTTGGCAGACCCCTACCCGTTTATTAATTAAATTAAAAGATACAGAAAGAGAGGGGGGCGTAATACCTTACCTCTGAGAGTTCATCTGATGATCTTTGAAAACTATACAATAACCTGGTACCTAAAGATCAAACAGATACAAACTGGGAATAATAAGTACATAGTTATCTAATTACTCTAATCTAACATGAGGAGTTCCTTCCGCATCTAGCTTTACTTGTCCAGCCACTAATGTAGGCAAACCTGCAGAAACATAGATGTTATTTACCTGCTTGCGGCTAGCCATCTTTACGAGTGAGTCAGCAGCACCATTGGCTTCTCTGAAAATATGTTGTAACGAATAAGTCATTCCTTGAAGTAGATTCCAAATCTCCCTCATCATTGGCAGTAATTTCCATGGGATCTTGAGTTGTTGTTGTATCATTCCATGTAGGACTTTGGAATCTGTTTTGATGTCAATACTCAAGATACCTCATTCTTGAACAAGATGAATACCATGTAATAGAGCAGTGGTTTCGGCCTGCAAAACAGATTCAGCCGAGATGGATTTTGACAAAGCTATAGTTACCTGACCAACATGATCTCTGATTATGCATCCAATACCAGCAGCACCATTGCCAAGAAAGGAGCCATCAGTATTGAGTTTGAATGTTGAAGGTAGTAACCATTTAATGAGTCTTATTGGTCTATGTCTTATAGGTTTCTGACTCAGCAATGTTGGTATAAGAGATAGAGCCCATTTGAAGTCCAGTTTGAAAGCCAACAAGGTATCATTGAAATGAAACAAAATTCGTTTAAAAATTATCAATATATCCAGCTTTGTACCCTCAAATATGTAGGTACATCTGGCACACCACAGGTACCAAAGTACCACACAAGGTAATATTCTAATTAACTTTGCAAAAGATCCATCAGTAGAAGAGACATTCCAATAAAAATATACTCTATCCCACAAAAGTTGAAATGTGTTATTAGGCAAACTGAAAGTAGAGTTCACTAGTTTCCAGAGTTGGTTGACCTTCACACAAGAGTTGAGACAGTGATGGATAGTTTCAGATTCGTTAAAACAGAAACAACATCGTGAGGGGAGAAGAAATTGGAAATCCTCCAGCACATCCGGAAAAGCTATAAGTCTATTTAACAGTTTCCAGTTAAATAAACTAATTTTCTTTGGTAACAGTTTAGACCACAGATGAGTGTAAGAGGGGATCTTCAATTTCTTTTCTCTTATCAGCTCATAAGCTGGTTTGACAGTAAAATCTCCTGTCTGAGTAGGTTTCCAGATGAGGGAATCTTCATAACTTGGAAATAGCTTATATTCCCGTTCCAGAATTTGGAAAATGTGATCAGGGAGGCAATTCTTGATGTGGGCAGAGTATGAAATTCTATTCTGTATGTACTCATCCGCTGTTAAGTTTTGATATGGAAGCTCAGATGTGTTAATTAAGTAATCAGTTAGAGGTCCCATAGAAGTCCAGTTAGAACTCCAAAGAGAAACTGAACCAGATCCAAGAAGGACTTTTGTGTTATTTAAAGCTATGTGTTGCACCTCTTTGATTCTTTTCCAACTTCTGGAAGTTTTATGAGTGTCACTCATAGACCACATGGTTTTAGCCCATAAAGAATTTCCTTCCTGAAGTTTCCACCACATTTTTAGTGAGAAAGATTTTGTTAGTGTGTTTAAGTTTTTGAAATTTAACCCATTTTCCCTTGTAGGAAAACATAAATTAGGATAAGATCTCCAAATTATGTTTTTCTGTGTATTTTCTGAATTATTCTTCCAGAAAAATCCATCAAGGGTTTTATGAATTTGGCTAATAATGTGTTGAGTTGGCTTCAACACAGTTATAAGATGTATTGGCATTGAGGACAGTACATGTCTAATTAGTATTGTCCTTCCCGCTGGAGATAGTAACTTATTCTGCCAGTGATTGATTTTATTTTGAATTGAATGTAGCATGCCCTAGAAGATTGAATTTTTAACCCTTCCTGTGAAAATAGGACATCCCAAGTATTTAAATGGAATGGTTCCTTCCAGCATATTTGTTTCCCTTTTGATTAATGTTATCATTCTGTTAGGTGTGTGTTTTGATATATGAAAAGTGGATTTCTCAAAATTCACTTTCTGACCAGAAGCCAATTCATATGATTTCAGAAAGTTCATTATTGTTTGTAATCCCTGTTTTGTGTATTTCAATAGGATTGCTGTGTCATCCGCATAGGAAAGATGCGATGATGATTTCATCCCAGAGGGTAGTTTGTAAGGCTGAATATTTCCAAATTTGTATAGAAAATTAAGGTTTTGATAAAAGGCTTCAGCCATCAGTACAAAAAGCAGAGGTGATAAAAGATCACCATGTTTTAAACCCCTAGTTGCAGGGAAAAAAACCAATTGTTTTCCCACTAATCAGTATTGAGAAATATGCGGATTTGATGTTCCTCATAATTAGGTCAACCAGGATTTTGGAAAAAGCCTTGCTTGATAAGGGTATTGGCTAAAAATGACCAAGAAACTCTATCAAATGCTTTCATCATGTCCAATTTGATAATCATATTGGATCCTTTTGATTTTGAGTGATGTGATTAGTGAATTCTTGCATGAGGAGAACATTATCCGCAATTTCCCTTCCAGAAACAAATGTTGATTGTTCTTGACTGATTATAATATCTAGATAGTTTTTAAGTCTTGTTGAGAGTATTTTTGAAAGAATTTTGTTTGAGAAATTGCATAAGCTTATAGGTCTGTAATCCTTAAACGATGAGCATACATCTTTTTTGGGTATTAGTATTATTTGAGTTGCTGAGATGGCTTTGGGAATGTCTTTTCCAGCAAAGAATTCTTCCACTGCCATCATGACATCAGAATTTATAATATCCCAACATGTATGGTAAAAGCATCCAGAGAAACCATCAGGTCCTGGAGCTGAATGGCTATCCATGGAATTAACTATGTTAGTACTCTTCCATACTGACTTGTTTAAGTAAATTAGATTTCATTTCATTGGTTACAACCTTTGGAATATTTTCCAGTATCCATGCTGTATGAACTCCTGATGGATCCAATGGTTCATCAGTAAGAAGATTGGAGAAGAAGCTAACAGCTTCTTTCTCTATATCTTCTATATTATTTAGCCAGTTCCCATCATTAGTTTTGATTAGGGAGATTGTTTGCCTTTTATGTTTACTTAAAATTGATTGATGAAAAAAATTTGAATTTACATCACCTTCTTTCATCCATTTTAGTCTTGATTTATGTTTGAGAAATATTTTTTGATTATTTAGAGCTAATTTCAGCTTTGCTTTAGCTAGATTTAAGGCTTGTAAGTTGTTACTGGATTCATCCTATTGTAAATCTTTTTCAGCATTAACCAGAAGATCCTCACTTATCTGAACAACATCAAAAACATTGCCAAATACTTCTTTGCTCCTGATTTTAAGGGCTTGCTTTAAATGTTTAATTTTGAAAATTAATCTTTTCATCCCCTGGTGATTGATATGTACTCTCCAAGCATCTTCAACTAGTTTCATGAAAGTGGGATGAGTTACCCAGCATTCTTGGAACTTGAAGGGTTTTGAAGTAATCATAGAGGGTGTATTAGAAACAAATAGAATTAGAGGGGTATGGTCAGAGCCTTCTCTAGATAGTGTTTTAATTTTAGAGCTAGGGAAATTAGACCACCATAAATTATTGGATATCCCTCTATCAAGCCTTTTCCATACCCTTCCCTTTGTTCTCATACCAGTCCAAGTGAACAAACTGCCAGAGGTAGGGATTTCTGTGAAGTTTTTATCATTAAGGAAAGTGTTGAAGTTCTTTATACTGTTTTGATTAGGAGTTGATTTCCCTAAATATTCCTCATTTTTTGTAATGACATTAAAATCACCTATTAAGCACAAGGATTCTGTTTTTAAAGTTGCTAAGACTTGCCACAATTTGTTCCGTTCATGGATTGTGTGCTTAGCATAGATAAATCCAAGCTGACATTCAGTGGACAGGTTTGGACTTTTGACTTTCACAATAACCACCTGATCTTCCACTTTATATATGTCTACTGAAATGTCCTCATCCCACATTACCTAGATTTTGTTTATTGGATTTGCATAAGATTTGGTAAAACCTAACTCTTTGGATATGTTTTGGATTTGATCAGGATTCAATAAAGGTTCTATTAGAACACAAAGTTTGATTGAATTATGTCTTTTAATATCTTTTAAACGGATTTGAGAAGGTTTGTTCCTAATTCCTCTAATATTCCATACACATATGTTAAGACTAATCATGGATATGTTTTGGAAAGGTTCAATGAGGAACGGGTGAAAACCGTTTTAGGTGTTGAGGAATAGTCTTTTTTGGTATACTTCCTCTGTTTATTTTTTACCACTGATTGGCTAGATTTGAGAATGTTGTTTGATCTTAGCTGATCATTAATTAGATTTGCCTTTATTTCATCTAAGTTAAGATTCGTTTGTTTCAGAATTTTTTCCTGTTGCTTAAAGGAAGTTTCTGTATTAATCCAATCCAGAGGTTTGGGAGATTTCTTCCTTGACGAAAGAAGAGGGGAATTACCTCCATTTATTTCTATACAGTCAAGAGTATCATCAGAGTTATTAGTGATTTGGATATCTTCTTGGGTATTCTTTTTAGCAATGGATATAAATTTCTCCCTTTCTGTTTCCTGTGTATTAAAACCAGATTTTGCCAGCATATCAGGGTCATCATCTAATGTGATTGAAACGGTAGAGTTAATTTGATGTTGTTTAGCATTAGGCTTTCCTGGGAGTAGGACTCTATTTTTATCTTGAGAAAGATTTAGTGCAGAAAAATTAGGGATAATGTGGTCATTGGTGGGATTGTTGATATCTGAGCTCAAATTGGGAGGTACAGCTGAGATGCTAATGGATGCGATCTATTTTAACTGATTTGCTTCATTCTTATCCTTCTTCCCTAGGGCCATATCAGTAACTACAAGTTGTTTTTTAGGATATAGAGATATGTTTGCAGTCTCATGAGTACTAGAGGGAACCTGTGATCCTTGTCTAAGGATCGAATCTTTAGAACTTACACCATTGTTCTGCTGTGAGTCTCCTGGTGAAGAGTTAGTATCCTGAGATATCTGCTGAACATTGTTAACAACTTTACTCTTATAAACAAAATGTGGCTTTGAACCAGAAATACCAGTAGAAGAAGGACCATTTCCTTTACCTTTATGTCTGCCCTGTTCATCAATGGAAATGGTTTTATTACCTTCTTTAAATGAATTACTTTGAGGTTTCCATGGTGTGAATCTGGATGAGCTCTTTTCAAACCTGCAAGCTGTATCTAAATGACCTAGTTTGAGGCAATGAGAGCAGTAAAAAGGCACACCTTCATATTCAATGTATTGCCAGAAACCTATATCTCTAAAGCTTAGCCAAATTCGTTCCAGCATAGGTTTAGTTACATCTAATTCAACACAAATCCGTGCCACATGAGGTCTGGTCCTATTGATAGAGGCCCTGTCTACCCTAATTGGAGTTCCAATGATGTTGCCAATGGACATAAGAACATTATAATCAAAAAATTGTTGTGGCAGACCATAGAGGGAAATCCATATTGGGACAATTGGGGAATCGGCATTGGGATTAAAATTAGGAACCCATTTTGTTATCCTGATAGAGTAAGAACCGAAGTTCCAAAATTTATGAAGCCAACATCGATAATAATCATCAGGTAGAGAAAAGGATATCAAAACCTGTCTGTTATCCAGCAAAGTGATGTTGTTGTGACCTTTGAATCCGGCAGTGTGAAAGTCTTTTTGACGCTTTTCGAGTTGTGGCCGGCTGTGCGAGAAATTCCCAATCAACGTCCATTTGAGGGGGCCTCCAATTGTAGGAATTCCTCCTCGGTGAAATGGAGGCCAGGTTCGCCCAGGTGATCAATTCTTGATTTTGGAGTGAAGGGAGCACTGTGAACATCAGGGTTTGGAGGCGAGAGATTGAGAGCTTCGCGGAGTTCTTGGTTCACTGCCTGGGCATATGAGATCAAAGGATTGGTAGGAAGTGGCTCCGCTATATCGGCGGTGCCGGAGGTTGTAGAAACGAAGGTACAGAGCCATTGACTCTGATCGCACACTCAGTGTGTGGAAATTGCACGCAGTAATCGCACTCAGTTTCAGTAATCGCACTCTAGAAATTTTAGATTCTTGATAATTTTAATGGTTAATTTACTATATTGTCCTCAATGTAGGTTTAATTATAACTTTATTCATCATTTACTTATAATCATAAATATCTATAAATATCATCAAGGGCAAAGTACATTTTTAACCCTATGTTTTGCACGAAAGTGCAGAAATGACCTTGTAAAATTTAAAAGTGCAAAATTAACCCTGAACTTCGTTGACCAAAATGTCGACATCCAAATTAGCTGAAATGACCATAGTACCCTCAAATTTAAAAAAAATAAAAATAAAATAACATTTGAAAAGACAACAATCACCTTCCAACTCACTCTCCTCTCATCTTTCAACTTCTCTTTCTACTGAAAATCTAATCCTTCGCCTAATCCTCCCATTTCCACCTTTCTCTTTGTTATCTCCCAACCTTCTCCCATCTCCCAGCCTCTGTTAAAATTTTCTCCAATCCTCAGCGGCGAAGGCTACTGGTTACCCAGAACACAGAGGGAGTGGTAACAGTGGTGCGAACGGTGAGCAGACAAGGTGATGGCGAGTTCATCAGCAAGTGGCGGGGGTTCAGGCGTGGCAGTGGTGTGAACGGCGAGCATGGCGGTGGTGCAAACGGTGAGCATGGAGGTGGTTCGAACGACGAGCGGGCCTGGCTATAAAGGGTTCAATCAGTGAGTGGGTGAGGCGGCGACAATCATTCCCGTCGACAGCGTTCATTCTCATCTCTATTAGAAAGGGGGAGAAGGGGACGATGATGCCTCTGCAAGAAAAGTGAGGGAGAATGGAGGTAGGGTTATAACTTTCAAGCTGCGGAGCTGGTTAGGAGGGGCGGCGGGGCTCGCGTCAGGTGGTGGCGCGGGGAGGTGAGGTGGTGGCAAGGAGAGGTAAGGTTTCGAGCGACTAGGATGATTACTTCAGTTGGGGCTGATTGCTTCAGTTTTCTGTCTCTCCAAATAGGGAGCAGATGGGAGAAAAATGGAAGCAGGTTGATGGGGGAAAATGGGCAGCGACGGTGGTGGTGCGCACTGAAAACATGTGAGTTTTCTGGTCATTTTTGAGTTCTTGTTAATTTTTGGGCTTGTGGAATTATACTAAGAATGAATGATACATTTTAGCTGTGTTATGATGATGTATGGAAAGTTGTACATGTAATGGTTTTAGTTGTGCGACACTGGTGGCGCGGCGGCTAAGGGTGTTCATATATACCCCGCCCGTAATACCCAACTCGTCTGTCTATCAGCCCAACATTAAATAACTAGTATTTTTTAAAAAAATTTGGGCCAGGTATCCGGCCCGTAAATTATACATTTTACCAGGTCCGGGTACAAGCCGTAAAATTTCTATTTTCGGGTATCCGGGATACCCAGTATATTTAAGTTTATTGAATTATAATTAATATTAAATAAGACAAATAAACAATCATACTCAAACTTTGAAACACTAAAAAAATCAAGACTAAATTGTTTTTTTGGTCCCCTACATACTATCTTTTACTATCTTTTGGTCCCCATTTGCAAAAAAACCATAAGAAGGGACCCTACAAATTCAAAACATTGTTTTTGGTCCCCAAACCCAGTTTCCGGCCAGGTTTCCAGTTTTCAGGCGCACGTGCTCAGCACGTGCGTTACTTTCCGGTGAGTCCAGGGGCAAATTAGTAATTTTATTTAAATTACCCACATTTACTCATTTTTTGCATGGAATTTACCTGACCCTTGGAATTACCCTTCACTCTCGCCCAAACCCGATCTTTCCCTAGTTCATCGTTTCCAAAATTATCTCAGAATCTTACCGGAAAGTTGCGACCTTAGAGATTGGCGATCTCCATTCACGTTGAATCCGGTCGTACCTGGGCATACCTGTGAAGTCGACGGCGGTGCGGAGTCGTTACGCGGCCATTTGCGCAGAGTCGTTACACGGCCATTACGCGGCCCTTTGCGACTGAACCCTAGGTATTTCCAAATGTTGTAGTGATTTCTCTGTTTGGGTTCATTTCTTTCCCATCGACGTTGTTGGTTTGAGTAAGTTTTATGCTGATGGGTTGGCTTGTGCGAGTGTAGGTCAGAATGGAGTCGGATAAGAGGCTGCTGTTACTTCTACAAGATTGCTGTTGTTTTAGTGGGGGAAACAGAGGTCCTAACTTAGGTATGTAATCTTTGAGAATTGCAGAGATATGTGCTTTGATTGTTGTCCCCACTGGTAGTAGAATACTCTTAATAATCTGGGCAACAGTTTGAATTGAGTGGTCCCCTATTTTATGGTCCCTTAATAATCTGGCCAGCCTGTTTGTCCAGAATAAATAGCTAATGCATACGGCTGTCAGTGGGAATCCAATTAGTTTCATTTTCAGATAAGATATGGTGTGGGATGGGAATAATATATTGTTGGTGGGGATAATATATTCGGTAGGCCCCATTACTTAACTTAATAATTTTAATTTTAGTAATTCCTGTTTAGTAATCCCTGTTTAATTTCAGTTCTTGGAACCAACAGCTTCTCCATTAGAATACACTGTCATGGGAACCTGGTCTGGGAACCGTTTCCTATGTATGTTGGCGGCACTGTGTACATGGTTAATTGCTGTGAAGCTGAGGGTTTCAACCTGGGTATGTTGGATAATGCATATAATTATTTGGGATACAAGGGCATGGTATGTGGTGTGTTTTTGGAGCTCGGTATGTTGTTTAGTTCTGTGGAGGCAGACCATTTGTTATGTCTTCCTGATCAGGCCAAGGTACTAGCTAGCATAGGGCTGAAGAATAGTGTGGTTGATGTCTATTTCTGCGGTTATTATTGGAATTATTTGAGTTGGCCTACTGGTTCTGAGATGAAGAAGAGTAGTGGTAGGAGACCAGGAAAAGGTCGGAAGCACAGAGCTCCGGAAAGGTTGGACAAGGGGAAATCTATCCCTGGCCTGAAGTCTTATTACCAAAATGTGGATAGGTCGCAGAGGCAGCACCGGAGGATGTTGAAGAAAAAGGGAATTTATGTGGATCCTCGGACAAGACAAGGTTCATCTGTGGAATTGAAGGAAGTTGACGGGGTTCTAATTATTGATGAAGCTGAGAGCATGGATAACGAGGGTCCTGCAACACAGCCTTTTCAGCAGTCTGCGGCAGAAGCTAGAGAAGAAGAGGTATTGGCGGAGAACTTGTGGAAGGATGAAGAGGTATTGGCTGAGGAGTTGTCGAAAGATGAAGAAATTAATGGTGGAGGAGCAGAATCTGTAGAATCCAATGGCACAGATGGTGGTTTCAAAGATGGCAAAACATTGGATCAGGAACGAGGGGATGCAGTTGAGACAGTTATTAGTGTCCGTGGAAAAAAGGGGAAGAGATACATGAAAAGGTCAACAGAGAGCAGGAAAAGAAATGGAAAGAAGGCATCAGGTAACGAAGAAGTTAGTGAAGAAGCTCCACTAGTTGTGCCAGATGATAAGGATGATGTGGATGAGCAATTTGTAGACCCGGAATTTGATGTGGATGACAATGATAATTTAGTGGTGATCAACAAAAAATAAGGGAAAACAGTGGGATGAATTGTCAGAGAAAATGCTGCCCGACAGGGAAACAAGCACGGGAAAACAGAAGGTTAATATGGATGAGTCAGACTCAAGTGAGGTCAATGGTGACGGGGGTGACCAAAGTCAGACAAGTTGTGATGAGGAAGATGAAGTTATGAAGCAGCGGATAAGGGTGCACAAAAGGTTCATGCCGCCGCTTGGTGACAGTGACGTGGAATTCCATCTGGGGCAGGCATTTGTTAACAAAGAAGAGTTCAAATTGGCTTGCAAACACCACGGCACAGTTGCTAGCAGGAGGATCCGTTTTAGGAAGAACAATTTGAAGAGGTGTACTGCTGTTTGTTCTTCAAACGCCAGAAAATGCAACTGGATGGCATCAATCAACTTTGCTGCCACCCTTGGACATTAAATTGCCTGGAAGACCATCGAAGTCCAGGAAAAAAAATCTCCCGGTGAAGAGAATTCGACCAAGCCAAAAGTCAGGGAACAAGGTGAGGTTGAGAGGCTTTCTAGAGCTGGGAAGATGGGCCCATACAAGTGCTCGCTGTGTGCGCAGATTGGCCATAATGCGAAAACATGTCCAGTCGCAGTTGCACTGAAACCAAGAAACCCTCCAAATGAGGCTGAATCCGCATCTTCAAATCCGCCAAACAAGAAGGTAATTTGTTCAGTTTATCTGATTTTGTGTACAGGTTCAACAATTGAGGTATATGTTAATATTTGAATGTTTTCTGATCATGGAAATATACAGGTAAAACGGGTATACAAGTGCACCTTATGCCGTCAAGTTGGACATACAAAGATCACATGCAACAGCTCGTCATCATTGCGGTTTCAAGAAGTTGACTATTCGGAGATGCGTGGTGATGCTTGGCGATTTCCAGAGAATCACTAAACCTGCAAACTACCTCTTGCTACAGCTTCATAGTATAGATTAATTTGGACTTCAAATAGGTCTAATACCTTACTGCTGCATTTTTTGGTTAAGCAGCAGATTAGCCTTTTGAATTTGTGGTTAGGCAGCAGCAGATTACTAACTCTTCATAGGTCTGGAACTACTGTTTGGGTTCGGATAGGGAATTTGTCTATAACCATGGCACTTCATTGCCATTATCTATTGCGGTGTAAACTACACTTCTTTTCTAGACATTCCGAAGCTCAAAATTGGCAGTTTGTGTATGAAAATGTGATCACTTCTTCCATCAACTTGTGGATGCTCAATATTGTTCATTATGTCAAAGAAATTGTGCTCATTGATTTGTAATCACCATCAAATAAATGGAATGAATGAGCTTGAAGATTGCAGATTGCAAACTGTAACAGCATTGAAACATTTGATCCAACGTACTAAATTTGAACATACTAAACATGCGACAAACTCATCATCAATTCCTTCATCTACCTACTCTATTACAGAAGAAGAACTGCATTCTAATCATCCACGGCACCAACAAACAGACCTGGGGAAAACCTCCACAGCACTAAAATTGGTTCAATTAACACTAATCAGAATCATTGCAAGAAATATTGCAATAACAAAACCCACCAAACGACATTTCTTCATCTTCCTGCAAATCTGGCGCTCCGTTTCAAGCTCATTTTTCAAGCCAACAACTTCGCCGCCTAACCTAGCCATCCCTTCCTCCAACGCACGGTTCCTCGCCTGAATTCCATCAATAACCTCATGTGCGACCACACATTCCCAGCAACCCTCGTCACACCACCTGAAGAAATCGCAACCAGCGCGACCTAGCGGGCAACCAAAAAACTTCCTTCCAAGATTCTCCACCGTGTTAGCGGTGCGAATACGGCAACGACGGCCGCACGTACATCTCAAGTATCCAGCCACAAACAAAGTGGATGAGACGGAGGAGACGCTGCAAGTCGACATCAAGAAAATGGGTCTGAATCAGAAATTCAGTGCTAGAAGTAGAAACACCGAGACAAGATTAGATGATTTCAAAGGATTCAGGATGATTTCGGAGGAGGCGATTTTGGAGGAGTTGCAGGTTTAGGAGGATAGATGAAGAATAATGAGGTGGAGAAGATGAACCCTGGGAAAAAAATGAGTAAATGTGGGTAGTTTAAATAAAATTACTAATTTGCCCCTGGACTCACCGGAAAGTAACGCACGTGCAGAGCACGTGCGCCTGAAAACCGGAAACCTGGCCGGAAACTGTGTTTGGGGACCAAAAACAATGTTTTGAATTTGTAGGGTCCCTTCTTATGGTTGTTTTGTAAATGGGGACCAAAAGATAGTAAAAGATACTATGGAGGGGACAAAAAAACAATTTAGTTTAGCTTTCACATTCCTTAACTCAAGATGTTTGAGCTTATGTATTCACGGTTTTGCTTTCAAATGAATTAAAGTATATTACTACAGCCTTTAAATAGAGTATTCCATCCACCGATCACTGATCTTTGATAAAGTATGTGGTTGCATTTGAACATTGGAATTATTTGGTGCATGCAGACCACTAGACCACTGTCTAGTTCACCATATTACACCATATTACCCCATTAGTTTTGTTAATGGTTTTGTTGATGGAATTGTTAGAATTATTTGTTTTTTTGAAAAACGTTACAATTATTTGTTTCTTCAATAGTTTGTGGACATAACTCGAGATCAATCATGCAAACAAATCATAATTTATACATATTATGAAGAAAATTTTTAAGTTTTTTTCGCTCGTTATTTAGCTCATGTACTATTGATGCTCTTTGCTAGGTACCATGTTATCCGGCCCGAATAATCCGGATACCCGCACTCCGGGCACCCATTTTTTTGAGCCAGGGCATGGGCCGTATTTTTAACTACCCTATATGCAGGTACCCAGATGTGCGGGTACTCGCATTTGAACACCACTAGCGGCGGCGGAACTGCTGGTGGCAGGTTTGCAAAAGAAGAAGAACCATTGGGGGTTTCTTTGTCATTACATTTTATTTTAAGAATAGGGGTATTTTTACCTTTTCATAAATGGTTAACGCCTGAATTTGTTCGATCTATGCCGGATAGTGCAATTTGAGTATAATTGCACTCTTTTACAAAATCTTTTGGTTATTTTGCCACTTTTCGATTTTACAAGGTCATTTCTGAACTTTCATGCTCAATATATGGTTAAAAACACACTTTGCCATATCATCAATTACCTCATATTGTTTCTACGTATTATTTTTCTTCTACACTATTTTTTATTTTGTTGGCAATCTAATAAAACGTTATTTCGACGTCTAGAACATAAGGCAGTTACATTTAACGTTTACATTAACATTTACTTTGATGTTCAGATTCAGGTCCATGTTTCATCAGCAGGATCTTAAGTAAGGTGTATAGAATTCTAAGAGAAGAGATGTTTCGATTTTCTTATCAGGTAGCTCCATGCATTCTCACTGGTTATGAAGCTGCTCTAAAAGGTCATCGAGAGCTTGATATAGGTACCATGTCATTGGAACTTACGGGTGGAGATAAACAAGTTATCATGTAGATTGGTGCTGACTACTCAATTGTTATTCAGCTGGCTACTGAGAGCTAGGTGATTTAGTTTTTGACGGCAATTAACCAATGCAATATCTCCGGATCATTGAAATAGAACAGGGTACAGTGCAGAAATTGATGCACTATAGTAGGTATTTGATGTTCCAGGGCACTATTTTAAATGCAGGTCATAAGGATAATATAGTAAAGTAATCACTAAAATTACCTGCACAGTTGCACGTATTATTCTTTAAAAAATACTGTACATATTTGGCAAAGTTTTGAGAAAGACTGTGTTTCTATATGCCTATGGAAAGATGATGTTAAATTAAAATTATCAAAAGGTAAAAGATTTTATTTGCAATATTAAAAAAATTTTATGCAACATGTAGTAATTATAAGTTTATAATCCGATTAATGCAATTCAAAAATTCTAATTTACTCGTTTAAACCTTGATCTTTCCACAATATTTCTCTCTCAAGTTTATTTTTCTTTTGAAATTGTATCTAATTATTAATATTTATCTCTCAAGTTTATTTTTCTTTTGAAATTGTTAAGAATGTGCACACAATGCAAACCTTGTTAATCTACAAACAGATGCAATTATACTTCAAAAACAAAAAAACAAAAACAAACAGACAGATGCAATTAACTAAATAGTCCACCTTCCGACCATTTCGAGGTTGATTGCCTTACAAAAATCAGTTAGGCGACAATTATTTGAAAACACAATTGCTTTTCCTCCATCCCAATTTTAAGATAGAAAATCTATTGTCTTTGTTACTAATCTACAAATTATCTTCGTTAATTTCAAATGTCATTTCTAAAGATTAGATTTGTCACTAATTCATAGACATTTACAGTTTTTTTGTTTGTTATTAGTCTATAGAAAAATCTATTGTATGTGTGAAACTGAGATTGTAACTATCACGGTTAGGGTTAATCGTGCGGACCTCCCATATGCGTCACACTGCTCCCGGCAATATAAAGCCCAATTCCCAATTTTAGCCATTTGAATAAGGCGTTTCTAATTTCATATTGATTTTAATTTCACTCCTATGTCATTTTTATTATGAATTCGAACGTTTATTTCAAAAACATTGGTTTATACTAAAAGATCGAGTGTGGTTAAAATATAATTACGTTAGATATGTATTAGAAAATATATAATGGTGTCAATTCAATCAAATTAGTTGAATCAATATTTTTAGATATTTCATCTACAAAAAAGTGCTAAAGTGGAACACGTTGTTTGTCACTCCTTTAAACAACTATAAATTTATTTTGATATTATTGAATGTTTTGTGCAAATTAAGTGATATCAAATGCTTTCGTGCAAGTTGATTTTCTGTTTTTCATATTCTTCAATTTTACTGTAAACTTTTATTCTTTCTGATGAATTGTTTGTACTAGTGTAGAATTCCAATGAATGGCTGTATTGTGATTTAATTTTTATAAACAAGATTAGATACATCTATCGTCCTTAGTGATTTATTTTTTATGAAATTTTTTTATTTCTACGTTTCCATCATGTTCGGGAATGATACAGAATATGTCAGAATAAAGAGAATGATGGGCATGCAAAATGAAATTGAAAATGCTTGAGAAAGGGAAGAAAGGGTAGGCAACAGAGAAGAAGAATCAATTGTGACTTGGAGGAATTAGTGTATATTTTTTTCACCGTCACTAGTATTTTGATGGATGAATTGGATATAAGCTCTCAGAGTGCTAATGTAGTTTCTTTTCTCTGAGTAGTCAGAAAATCTATATCAAAGTTGTTCATATTTTATACAGAGGGAAATGAAATGCTTCACACAAGTAAAATCTTTGTTTTTCATTCTCTCCAAACTTTTGTTTGTTCTAATATTGAGTTGTTTATATTTGGGTAGAATTTTGATACAATGTTGTGACTTATATTTGATGAACTAGATCAAATGCCTGTCCTTAAATGATTAATTCTTTTTTAATTTCCAGCTTTCCACCAGTCGGGAATGGTAATGAATCCGATGGGATGAAGAGAGGAAGAATCAATGATGACTTGAAGAAAACATGTGTGTTATTTTTGTCACTATCACTAGTATCTTGATGGATAGATGATATTTAAGCTCTATGAGTGCTAATGTGGTTTCTTTTCTCGTATTTTTTACTTTGCCAACTATTTTAGTTTATTTCTGATAAAATCACACACATCGCACGAATACACAACGCACTTTAATTTATTTATCATTTCTATGTAAATTACCATTACAATATATGTTACGATATGATATTCATCTGTATGTCTATCATGTGATTATCTTTTAATTATCAATATATATCTCTCAAATTGATTTTTCTTTTTAAAAATATGAAAAATGTGCACGGAATGTGGAAAATTTCTTCAAATATTTAAATTTCTCAAATTTCTTTTTGTGGTCGTACATTTAAAAAAAATTAAGAGTGATTAAGAAGGAAGGACTACGAGGTAGAAAACTGAAAATAAAAGCGGGAGAAAAGGGGTGATGAAGTAGATTGTGGCGAAATCCAAGAAAAATAGACGTGAGACTCGAGCGGAACACCTGAGTATTGCTAAATCTAGAATTTTCAAGAGCAGAGGTCTTAGAAATTTCGAAGCGACTAAATTTTGGAGGCAAATAAATATTCACAATACTTGCATGAGTTCCACCGCGCGTTGCGCAGTGTTCTTGATTAAAAATATTTGATTTAATTAATACGTAATATTTACATGTCACATTTGAATTGAAATACATAAATAAATTATAAGTATAATCATCTAAGAATAACTATCTAAATTGTAAAACAAATAATAAATTTTGTTGGAATTTATTAAATAATCAATAAGATAAAAAATATATTTTTATAACCTTTCAAGAAATAATATATCGCAACTACATGAAGTATGTAAAATAGAAAAAAGAAACGTTGAACTTGTAGAAAAACAAGAATCGTGTGTATATTTGAACTAAACAATGAATTGGGTGGCATAAATGCAAACAAGTTTTTGTCATAATAATTGTCTATATATTTATTTTGGAGAATTGTTGTCTATATACAAATATAATCTTATATACTTGCGAAAGTGCCGATATAACCTTCAATCGTTTGAAAGTTAGAAAAAAAACTACCTAATTAATGAAAGTGCCAATATAATCCGCTGGTAGACTTTTCGGCATTGACCGTGCTTTTCCAACTGTTGACTCACCTTAAAATGACAATAATGCCATCAGACCAAAAGCTGAATTTGGGCTGACAAATATAACCTTACCCACAAGCATCGAACCATCATCGTCGATGCCGTAATAGGTAGGGTTATATCAGGACATTATGAATTTGATAGGGTTTTGGTGGTACTGGGTTCGAGTGGAGAGGTTCGAGTGGTACTGGGTTCGAGTGGAGAGGTTCGAGTGGTACTGGGTTCGAGTGGAGAGGGTTCGAGTAGTACTGGGTTCAAGTGGTACTGGGTTCAAGGATGACCCAATCAAGAAAACGATCAAGGCGGGTGACATTACCCTATTGTGGCTTAAGAATGATAAGAACGTGGACCACCTATTTCAAGACCAAACCATAATAACCATCGATGCGGCATTCTGTAATAACAAAGGTGAAGGTGTTAAGGCATGGTGCACAACAAATACATATACGGAAGAAAGCTGGGAAGGTACAATGCCATTATAGGCACTGTCAGCTGTCCAAGTAGAATTAACGGCGATCCTACAGGCCCTGAAGCAAGCAAGTGTCAGAGGAAAAATGCGCCTCCTGGTCAAGACTGATTGTGAAAATGCACTACTCTATATTACTATGTACCCGGAGATCCCGCCAGATGTGAGACAAATAGTTAAGGAGATCCTAATCTTAGGTATGGTATTCTGCAGTCTGTCTATTATTAAGGCGGATAGAGTTGAAGTAGTAGAAGCACACAACTTGGCACGCGCCAATAGTACATGTAACCTAATCCCTACTCATCAATGATAGTTAATATCATTTTTTCCAAAAACAAATAAAAATAAATAAATATATATATATATATACATTCACCTTGGGAAAAAGTAAAACGATTTTAAAAATACAAATAATTAACAAAAATCAATAAAAAATATAGGTTCACTAATAATTTTCATCAAATGTTCAAACTGCTTCCATCCATCCTGGCTCCAAATATTTCAGTCTGGGGAACACATCTCGGTTAGGGGATTTGACCATGAACACCTCCCAAAGCTTCAAGTATTCCTAGTTTTCTGCAGCCCTAATGTAGTCCAATTTAGAAGGAAATGAAGGATTGCCCCTAGTATAGATTTCATATCTCTGGGGACAACGATAAAACCCTTAATGTTCAATAGGCATTTAGTCACCAAAAATGAAATATATCTAGGAAAGAAATTGCAATTGATTTTTCCCCATAATATGGGACATTTTGAGTATCAACCAGCTGACAAACAAGGTTTATCCTGCAGATTTCAACTGGGTTTTAATAAACCAATGGGCTATACTAATTCGAGCAAGCCTGAAAAACTGAAGGGGGCAAAAATTCTAAACTAAGTTCACCATCAATAAAACTGCATGAATCTACGATTCCTACATCCAATTGGTTCAGTCAGTTCAATACAAGACTCTTCTAGGGCATAATATCATCAAACACTCTTTACATCTTTGATAATTAGCATTAATACTTTAGTAGTATGCATGTAATAGTTATAGTTTTCAGTACACACTGAAGGTTTAGAAAAAGATATATGCATTTATCACCATATATATTACAGAACAAAACATCGAATTAGTCTGATACTCTTCAAACCTTTTTCTAGATTCCAAGATCAAAACATTATGGCTGCAAAATATTTGCTTGTCTATAAAGAACCAATAACGAATAAAACACATACTAAGTCTTAGTTCTCTACGGAAAACCATTATTGAGTCTCTATTAAGCAAATCCTACCTACATAAGTTGTGTAAACATACCCTCAATAAATATTTTTTCACAATAGAGCATTATGACCCTAATACGCCATTTAAAACATAAATAAACAATAATTAAACCCGTATAGTTTACTATACTTGCTCTGGGAATATTTTATAAACTAGTTCTCATTTTCACCAAATGAAGGACTCAATCCCAACTTTATGATACAAATCCTAGATACCCAGTTCGAAAGTCATCAACGTGAAACAAATAGTATAATGGAGGCTCGACACAGCGAAAATATAATTTAAGAGTACCTAAGAAGTGAACAGAAGGGCATTGCAACGATGATACATAAGCTTTCTAGTTTTTTTGTATCAGAAAGTGCCATGTTGAATGAGAATTAAAAACATTCTAAAATATACAAGATTAGATGAACACATGAAAACATTAAACATCAATGACACCTTTCCAGCAAACAAAGAAATAAATATTTCCTCAGATGCCATCATGCTCTCAGTGGAACACGAATGCTAAAGCAATTCATGCAACTTTAAATTTGACACTCGAATGTAAAATGCATCAGTTTTTTTCCACATGAACCAAAACAAAATCCTACTCCATTTAATAACTCCATATCAGATAATCGAATCTTGCCATAGTTATATAAAGTTTCCGACATTATCCAAATAGTTCCAACTTACGTTCCACTGCCGCTAGCAGAGTCATCAACAATCCTTAGTGGTCAATTTCTCAGTGGCCGGCTCTCGATATGCATTTTTCATTTTTCAATGACAATTACAAGGATTTTCTGTGAGAAACTGAATGCTAGGTGAAGAAATCAAGGCATTAAGGTTACCTTCAAAATGTTAATGTCCTGAAAATGAAACACCGCTAATGCTTTGAAGAGTACCCCGGGCCCTTCTTCTATGGAAAACTATGGAAAGTTTCATTTCATGCATGCCACCAATATAAATGAGATAATATAAGAATATTCATACTTTAAAGGGCTTGCGGGTGCCTAGGATAATAGGTTTTCTTGAAAGTATAAAAAAATGCAGGTGAGCAATAAACAACTAAAAGAATCCTATTTGACAAATGCACAAACTTTAATTTTCACAACCAACGATCAAGGATTTCTAAATAATTATCACTTTAACTCAATGGTTGAAAATCCAATGCAACATTCTGTAGAAATAATAGGCATTGAGAACTAATTTAGATTGAATTTAGTGAAGTACAGAAAGATAGTAGAAGAGCATACTTCATCCCTATAGCTAAAAAGGAAAAACCAATGCCAGTGTTACAGACTAATCATATCACACAAATATATGAACAGATCGCCTAACTTAATATAAGATCGGCCGGACAAGAAATCAGATTAACTTTATGCACTCATCATGGTTCTTAGCAAGTTTTTTTGAATGAATATGGTTGGAAGTCAAACATCTTGTTAAAAGTTAATGTAATTAAAATTAACCTTAAAACTACTATAAGGTAAGAGATCAGATTAAAGGTTGTCCACTTTGGTGCCTAAGAGCAGAAGAAGACCAAAGCAAAAGTATTTCTCAAGCTTCATGGGTGGCAATATACGTAGTATAAGTATAGTGAAAACTCACAGAAGGCTTATAAACATATACTAAGTTTAGGTTCTCTACGAAGTATACACGAGGTTCAACTAATGTCCTTACTTGTATTCTTTCAGCCAAAAACATCGAGCCCATACATATTTGTCGCTTTTGCACTTGCTATGGCTCCATTTTCTACCTTAAGCAGCTATACACTGTCCAAAGCATTACCAAAATTTAAACAAAAAAGCTAAAACAAGTAACAAGCTATTATTTTTAGAAAGAAAAACAAAGTTTCAACTGTTGAGCTGAACCTGAGCTACACCGGCAGTATCACTGGTGCTGAGCTTTGTAACACCTAGTTCTTTCAGACTCATCTCACATTGAGAAAGTGCCTAAAAGAAGCATTTTTTACACATTAAACCAAAAAAAGGGCTGAAAGTAAGCATGATCAGTCAAAAACTTGCTAAATTACAGCTGCAAATTCCAAAAGTTCACACACAAGGCTTTATTTTAACATCAGTAACTTTGAAGTTATTTCTTTTCCATGTAAGCTTGAATATGGACTCACAATAAACATGTACACAAAAAAACACGTATATGTGCATCGATAATGGCCTTTAGGGCAAAGTAATAGGGGTGCAGATTTGATGTAGAACATGAAAATAACAAGAGGATGACTTAAAACAGACTTTATCTCCTCTATTCTCACACCAGGCAATCGGGGGAGGTAGTGGTTTACGACCATTTGCACTTCCCCGACTATATGCAGCCGGTGGGTAAGGAGTAGGTTATAAGTACAGTGGACACTTCCCCAGCTGAATTTTCCACGGGGACTATGGCCTTGTCCACTAACCACAACTCAACTGCCTGAAAAGGCAATATAATGTAAAAGAAATGTATAGAAGTATATGATCATTCAAAATTTTGAACCGCCCTTAAGTAGAGGTGAATCATAAATGAAAACCTTGAACACACCCTCGAATTCATCACATGGTACCAGTTCACATGCAAGATATGCTTTAAGTGCAGCAATCTATTTACAGCCAGAGGGAGTATTTTCAACAGAAGTAATAATTTTCTCGGCTGAGGAGGTGTGTAATAAATGAGCATACCAAAAGAAGTGATTGTTTGTGAATACGGTGCAAGACATGCATCCATCGCCTCAAAACTTCAGCAATATCAGCAATGGGCTAACCTCTTGAGCTGATAACTGAAGTGTAAATCTGGGGAACAGGATCTTGTCAATCCAAAATTCAAGCAGTGATTATCATACAATTATTAACATTTCAATGGGATGAGATTCTCTTAAAAATTGCAAATAAATTTGAAAAAGATGAATTTTTTACATTAGTTTTAGCACAACGGACCATTTCAATCATATAAACATACCTTTTAAACCAAAATAATAATATCAGATTGCAGAATCATCAGCATACACAATAGAGTGAGAGATTTTAAGGTTAATAATACATGCAATCATTGTCGAAACAAACATTATAAAATAAGTTGCATAACATCCGAATTCATCGTTTCCAGAAGAAAGTTAATATAATAGTCACCTATTTACTTTTGCTCCCAATTCCATTTAAAAACCCTTCCATGGCTCTCAGACATGCTCCAAACCACAAATCGGGACCTATGATAGCTAAGAAAACACATTAAGTGAATCACAAAAGAACCCTAACATGAATTTCTTGAAGAATTAAAAAGTAGAGAGAATAAAGTGAGACTACTCGGTACTCACTCAGACTAGTCACCGTGTTGGTGGAGAACTCCAACAACCGATAAGGCCTGCCATGGCGATGCCTTCAAGTACATTCTGGGGATCATCCTTGTCAGTAGTCCAGTAAATCTCTGGATCAGCCAAGTTGAACTTAGAAAGACACGGATTGTGACAAAGGAGGGATGAAGAACCCCTTAAATGAACGACGTCGTTTTAGAAAACAAGGACAGTAAAAAATGACAAACATACCCTCGGTTGACAGATAGAAAGCAAACAATATCTATTATAGGGTGCTTGGGATGAAGCATAATTCAATCTTCAATTATAATGCTAAGGCATAGATGGCCCATCAGACTTCATAAGGAACCACAATAACTAACAAATGATGTAGTAGTATGGTATTCATGAGTCAGAAAAATTGAGGAATTCTTCTATATAGTCATATTAGGATTTTATGGTTATTTAGAACCTAACCTACAATCTATTTCTTAATTGTTGACATCCAAGTTTTAGTCCTTGTTCAAATATATAATTGTGAGATATTAAGAAACACCTCCACAATGACACCATGTAAGCAGGTAGAGCATTTTTTAGAACTCACGAATAGTTGACATAAAAATCTAAGAAACCGTTTAGGTCTTGTTGTTGGTATAGTAGTTCTTTCCCACTACTTTGTATACTCTCACTGGTGCCACCGACTCACAAAGGTAAAAGCCAAAGCTAAATTTAAGACAAACTCCACCCATATAAAAAAATAATGATATCACATTACAAGAAAGGATTAAAGAGCCAATTACCAGGAGGTGTAAGAGCAGTCACAATGACCTCATAAACAAAGGGAGCTTCTAGTCAATCAGATGATAAATAATTATTTCCTCATATCAATTGCAGAATACACAAATAACAACATACATCACAACAGGGTATGTTTACCTTCTTGATGCTAACCATAGGCCTATGACAACATATTCAAAGAGCTAATAAAGAAAACATTTAAACACATTGTTCATCGAGAGTTAATATTAAGTGTGGGACCAAAAGTCACTAGGATTGATAAAAAAAATTTAGTTGGGGGACTTCAGGAGCAAGATAGGGGAGAATTAATTGAGAGCACATTTAGACTCAAAGAAAAGAGCTAAACCAAAATTCTATTGGAACAAGAACCACAAACAGAGTAAGTTAAAATTAACTAAAAGTTAACTACGTGGATATTAACTAAACTACCAAACAAAAGGCAAATAATTTAACCGAGTAGAATTCAAACATAAAGCATGAAGAAGCCCCACATACACGGGCAAATAGAAGCCACACATAAGCAGAGAAACAAACTCATCTAAAATCAGAAGGCACCTGTCCATTCTAAACTATCCATTCTAAA
This sequence comes from Rubia yunnanensis, assembly GCA_037428765.1. Taxonomy (NCBI): domain Eukaryota; kingdom Viridiplantae; phylum Streptophyta; class Magnoliopsida; order Gentianales; family Rubiaceae; genus Rubia; species Rubia yunnanensis. The sequence goes on from CM075063.1 coordinate 17,204,467, forward strand.
GATTACCCTAGTCAATCTAATAACAGTATATCAAACATGCACAGAATTTACTGATCAGGCATTTAATTACTGCTCTAATATATGTTTTCATGCTTGTGATTAACCGAACAAACACCGAATATGCTTAAAATTGATTGAAGTTGGAGAAATCAATTCTACTCTGAGAAGAAAACAAAAACCCAGTATTCTAACAAAACAAGTTCCGACTTTCTCATAGAAAAACCATCAACCCACAAATCAGATCATAGGAAGCACCAATATGGAAATGACTCAAGTTTTACAAATATCAATAAAATCTATAAGCATTTACTGAACCCAATGCATACTCCAGTAAAAAAAATAACAAAACAAAAAAAAGTTTCATAAAGCACCAATACACACAGTTGGGGGATATGATCATGCTGCTTGGTAAATATAAAAGACTACAAATGGACAAAAGTGGAAGTGGATTTGGAGCCTGCTTTACTAAGACTAAGCATGAACAAGCTAACAATCATTAAAAGCATGGTCCCTTGGTTATCATTTCTTCAATCACTACTGTTATTACAAAGCAGGATAAATACTATCAGAAAGATCATAAGATTATGCAAATAAAGCACCAATACACACATCAACGATAAGTAAAACTGACACCAACATATCATTAATTAGTTAGAGCACACACAAAATCCATCCATGATTAATTAGCTAAAACATTAAGTACCAAACCACCCAGCCTAAAAATCAGATCTGTGTAATTCGATAATCAATCAGTAAGTACTAAACCATTGAGACATAACTACAACATGCTAGAAAACATTCAGGAGAGCCTTAAAAATTAAGGCACTGTGCCAATCTATCATCAATCAGTTTTACCGGTAAAGCCTTAATGGAAAATCAAAAAAAGATATTTTTTCACATCACTGATTAAAGTACTACGAACATAACATAATTTATACCTAAAAACATGCTGAACAGTATACAATCAAAACACATTCAGTGAGAAGGAATCCAAATTCACCTTTGTACCCTGAGTACGAGACACAGGATTTGCCGATGTTGCGAGTGGCAAAGATTGAAGGAGCCTTGGCATCAAAATGGTATGGGCATGATGGATTGCGGTGGAGAGGTTGAAACGGTGAGATGCGGTGGTGCTGAAGAAAACAACTGCAAAAGAAGAGGAGGAAAGAATTGTGAAGAAGAAGAGGAACAAATAAGAAGCACTAAATTAGAAGTTTGGCAAAACGATGTCGTTTTCGCAAGGTAAGGAAGTAAAAAAAATACTCAAATACCCCCGATTGAGAGACAGAAAGCAAACAATATCTATTATATGGTGCTTGAGATAAGGCATAGTACTAGTTCCGAATATGAATTGAATGTTGTCATTCTTTGCCTACATAAACCTAGCCTAGTTACTCTACTTTAAACGCACGAGTAGATTATCAAACAAATAAATATATAAAATTATTTATACTGCCTCCATGCCAATAAAAAAGGCACATTTTGATTTTGAAAGTGCAATTTTGACCATTAAATTTTATATGCAAAACTATTATTATGTTATATTATGTTGTAGAAGGCATATATTTTTAAATTATTATTTTTAAAGAATTTTTTTTACACATATAAATAAAGGGTAAAATCTAGGGAAAGACCGTCTTTGCATAAGCTTATGGAAAGATGGAGTTTTACTGGAATAATAGAAAGATAAAAGGTCTTAGTTGCAATATTAAAAATTTATTATACAACATGTGATACAAATTAAGTTTTATTTATTTATTTTTATTAATTAAGATTTTTAGAAGATAATACTATACTATTTTTTTCATTGAGTTTTTTTTAATGAGGTAGTGTGCTTATTTATTATATTTTAGAATAAGACCCATTAATTCAACAATGTTGGCCTTGGAAGAATTAATGTTTTGGTCATGTATTTTTTTTAGGGTTTAGAATATTTAGTTTTGATTTGATTAGAATTAAATTTGGAAAGATTAGATAAGGCAATATTCTACATTTATTTTAGGTAGTCTAGTTAAATATGGTTTTAGCTTCTTAAAGATGCCATAATCCTTTTCAGTTTCTTGTTTGTATTCTTAAAGACCATACCTATGTACTATAAATAGGGGTGGTTTTCAACATTATTTGAACACCACTTTTATCAATCAAATATACAACCTTTTGAATTCATACTCTTTGCTTGCAAACTATTCCGTTGTTGCTTAACCCCGAGGACTAGTTAAGTATCAATAAACCTTGTAATCTGATCACGAGGACTAGTCGAGATTAGGCGTACCCCGAGGGATAGACACCTAGATTTCGTGCGAGATAGTGAGGGTTTGCAGATCCCTTCACTAGACCAAAGATATTAATTCTGTAAATTGTGAGTCTTTGCAAGGAGATTCATATCAACATGTAGTAACTATAAAGTTTATAACCCGGTTCATGCAACCCTAAATTTTTATCTTCATTTCCTTTAATTTGCACTTTAAACCTTAGTCTTTCCATGGCTTATGGAAATACCGTTTTTCAAGAGATGAACTCATAATAAAGATATTAATAATTGAAAATTGTATCTATTGACTTCGAAAAGTCAAAATGTGTCATTTTTATTGGGACGAAGGTAGTATAATATTTGTGTGTCATAATATTGTGGCTAAATTCTAGGTGCAGACCTAATTCAGAGCCTCCTTTGTGTACGCAGTTTGCATGTACATTTAAAAGTTGATTAACTTCCATTTCCACACTTCATTTTTCAACTACTGTCACTGATAAAGTGATTTTCCATGAGGAATTGTATCATTGATGCTGGATATATAGAGGAGTACAACAGAGGTAAAATAAGGAAAGGACTCTAATCATACTAATTACAATCCAATCAGTAATCTAATTTATCCTAACACCCCCCTTAAGCGAAGCGTCAGATTCTCAGAGATGCAAAACTTGGGCCTGAAGAACTCAAACAAGGGACGAGAGAAACCCTTGGTTAAGATGTCCACAATCTGTAGAGATGTAGGAACTTGAGCTAGACGAATCTTGCCCGAAGAAACCTACTCACAAACAAAATGATAATAAATATCAATGTGCTTAGCCCACTTGCGTGCCACCAGATTCTGAGCCAAGAAGATTTCACTATTGTTGTTGCAAAGTAGGAGAGGCATACCAGAAAAAGGAACATGAAGATCACAAAGCAAATGTGTCATCTAGATGACCTCAGAAGCAGTGTTGGCCAAAGCATGATACTCCGACTTAGTGCTGGACTTGGATACAACAGGCTGTTTCTTCGCATTCCAAGAAACCAAATTGCCATCTAGGAAAATAGCATAGCTATAAGTAGAATGACGAGTCTCCAAACAACTGGCCCAACCTGCATCAGAATAACCGAGCACCTCAGGAGAAGAGGCTGCACAAAAACTAAGGCCAAAGTGTAAAGTCCCTAAAACATAGCGGAGACTCTGAGTTACAGCTAAAAAATGATCTATCTGAGGGTCTTGAAGATACTGGCTGATAGAATTAACTGCAAATGCTAAGTCCAGATGAGTGGTGGTCGAATACTGGAGAACACCAACTAAATAGTGGCACAACGTTGGATTCTTGAACTGAGGACTCATACTACTATGAAGCTGAGAATTCGGTAGAAATGTCGTAGAGACTGGAACCGTGTCTCATACTGGCCCGAGAAAAAAATGTCTCGAGCACACTTGGCTTGACCTAGAAGAATTTCCGAGGAAGTGGGGGTGACCTCTAAGGCAAGAAAGTAGTGTAAGGCACCCAAATCCTTGATAGCGAACTCCTGATGGGTGCAATCAATGATATGCCGAACAAGAGTGGAATCATTATTAGTCAAAATGATATCATCAACATTGACAAATAGATTCAGCAATTACGGGCCACGAGATATTACAAATAAAGAAGTATCAAAAGAACTGAAACGAAAACCAAGCTTCGGGAGGTAGGCACTAAAACGCTGAAACTATGCTCTTGGCACCTGCTTTAGACCATAAATAGCCTTTCAGAGATGACAAACATAGTCCGGATGAGCAGGATCCTTATAGCCAACGGGTTGCGCCATAAAGGCTAGAGAATCAAGAATACCGTAAGGAGGCATTCTTGATGTCCAACTGATGAAGAGGCCAAGCACGCATTGTAACAATAGCAAGAACTATCCAAACTATAGAAGCTTAACAACAAGATGAAAAGTGTTGTCAACATTAAAACTGGGAATCTGAGAGAAACCGTGAGCTACCAAGCGGGCCTTGTAGCGATCAACCAAACCATCTGGTTTGTACTTCAGCCAATAAACCCATTTGGACCCAACAATGTTGACATCCGGAGGGCGTGGAACAAGATCCCAAGGATGCTGACTACGAAGAGCTTCCATCTCCTCATCCATAGCAGAAACCCAAGAAGGATCCTGAAGAGCAAAATGGTGATCAGTTGGCTCTTTCTAAGCAAGAAGAACGGCAAGAAGATCATGAGCATAAATATCTGAGTAATCACGTTGCTGAATAACCCCATTGGAAGAACGAGTAACCATGAGAGAAGTCCTCAGTTGTAGAGGATCCTAGGCCTGAGGAGTGGCCGAGATGTCGCCACGAGGAGTATCTAAGGCACCATCGCGAGACGAGGCTGGGTCTGGGGCTATGATGCCAACTTGGGGTGGGGATGGGATGTAGGCGGAGGCGCTAGCACGGGGCAAGAACGGGGGGCGATCATGGCTGGATGCAGGAGAAACCTAGGCACCGTCACGGCTAGTCACAAGACTGGGCAGTGGGTGTGGCCCATCTCGGAGAGCAGCTGGCCGAGATGGCTCATCGTCAAGAAAATGGAATTGAGGCGGTGGAGCCATGTTTGGCGACAATGCTGTCACATGATCTAGATCAATAAAAGTTGAGACATCCAAACCTGATGATGGTGAACCTGTTCCTGATGCCGGAGCAAGAAAAAAATAAGTCTTGTGAAACCGATAATGGTGAGTAACATGGACCTTGCCAGTAGAAGGGTCGAGGCACCGAAACCCCTTATATTGCGAGCTCTAACTGATAAAAATAAACAGAATACTGCGGGGAGAACTTATGATCAGAAAATGGATGAACAAAAGGAAAAACCAGGCATCCAAAATCATGAAAGTTACCATAGATGGATCGTAACAATAGAGAATACCATAAGGTGTCGATCCCTGCAGAATTGGAGTAGGCAACCGGTTGATGATGCAGACATCAGTGGTGAAATCATCACCCCAACGGGAAATTGGAAGATGTGAGTGAAAAATCATCATGAGACCTATCTTAACAACATGGCGATGCTTGCATTCTGCGTGCACATTCGGTTCCAGAGTAGATGGACAGAAAACCTGATGACGGATACCTTTTGCCACAAAACGGGGCATGAGTCTAGTGTTTAAAAATCCAGTGCCACCATCACTTTGAAAAACTTTAATTTTTGTCGAAAATTGATTTTCAACAAGTGCCTCAAACTGCAAATAAGTGTCAATAGAATCATATTTGTGACGAAAAGGGTACAACCAAGTAAATCTCAAAAAAATATCCATAAATAATGCATAATACGCAAAGCCATTGCCATATCAAACTGGGGAGGGACCCCACAAATCACAATGTATTAAATCAAGAACATGCTCAACACGTTTAGGGTTCTAAACAAAAGCTAACCGTTGACCTTTTGCCATAACACAAAGATTGCAGGTATGCGGTTTAGGCAACAAAGAAGAAACTAGAAGTAAACCAGACTTATGTAAACTAGTAATCACTCTAATAGGAACATGACCTAGGCATTCATGCCACAACTCATATAAAGCTCGACACTTATTCTGCTGTAAAACAGAAACAAAAGATGCATCTCCCCTCTCCAAAATATACAGTCCATCCTCACTGTGCCCCTGGCCCACGATGGCCTTGGTTACTTTGATCATCAAATGTAATCAGTACACCTACATCTTTGGTTAACTAACTAATAGACAGTAAATTCTTAGTAAAATCAGGCACAACCAGAACACCGAACAAATGTAAGCTCTCAAAAAAATTTAGAATCACCAATATGAGATATCATAACATGGACACAAGATTTACCAGTATAAGGAGTGACACTTTCTAGGCTTCTGGCAGAAGGTGCCATATGACTGGTAGTGCCAGAATCAAGGTACTAAACTGATAGTCGAGAAAAAGTATCGGATTATTGATAAGAGTGATGATTTTCTACCAAATGAGTACTTGCTAGAAGACCAATCTGTGCCTACATCTGGCAACACATCCCAGCATAATGACCGAGCCGTCCACACTAAGAGCAATGAGAACGACCGCGACTAGGGACTGAACCAACCACCTAAGAATCAGAGAAGAACTACCGGCCACCACGCCTGCCACCAAATCAGCTGGCGTGGCCGCTGCGTGAAGGCCATGCATGGCCACCTTGAGTCGACGCATGATCCCACGTGGGGCTGGCTTGAGGTGCAGCACTGGTCTAGAACACAACCTGTCCAACGGCTGGTCCTAAGTGTCCCTGTAAATTCACCTAAAAAATCCTCGTGGTTTTTGGCACTGGCAAGAACATCTGCATATAACGGAGTAGGAAATCATTAATCAAAGAAGCAGAAAAATCTTTATACTCAAGACTAATATTAGTAAAAACGAAGAAAATTTAATCAACATTCGAAACCGGATTACCCATGACAGACAATTGTTAAAAAATCTCCTTATATTTGAGATGAAGTTAATGAACAATAACTTACGAATACTATGCACGTTTGAGTGAAGACGTAGAATGGTGGAGACACTGCTATATTGATAAATGAGAGAAAGATTATCCCAGATTTCTTCGGAAGTGGCACAATCTGGGAGTTTCACAAGAACTTCGGCTGTGAAAGGGGAAACTAGGAGACTGCAGAGACGTTCACATTCATCGACCCATTGATCATACTCTCCTTTTTCTTTCAAATAAGCCTCATTGGAATCAACCTTGCTACAACATGGAGGAGTTGAGGCTGGAGAGCTTTCTTGCATGGTGCATGATCCACCAAAGTTGGATGCAAATGTGGTGATTTTTAAATATGGTCATCTTTGTGGAGGACGCACTGCATCCTCTCCGAATTCTTTTTGTTGCGACCAATTTTGAGGACGCGTTCGCTGTGTATTATTTTCTTAGTACTCAAATTTTCTAACATGTACGTTAATACTCGTATTATTTAGTAATCAAATCTTCTAACATGTACTTTAGGATAATTTCGGATCCTTTACGCTATTCTACCTTTGCCACTTGTGCACCACAAATATTACGACATTGTTTTATTGTATTTTGGAATATAAATATTTTAATTGTATGCAAATTTTGATTTTTAGTTTGTTTCAATTTTGTTTATCAAATTTATCACACAAAAAATATGGTTTTAGTCCTAATATTTATCCAAATATCATTTTAAAAAAAATCACCTTTGGTTTTACTAATACTAGTATACATTTATATTAAATTATTAATAAATGTCAAAAATTCCTATCTCCTTCATAATGTCCTCAAGTGCTTCCCATTCGACGGTGTCAAAAGCTTTCTGAATATCAATCTGTATAACATATCTCGGGGTTCCTCCCTTTCTGTTGTATCCTCTAAGCAACTCATAGACCACCATGATGTGGTCATGAATACTTCTCCCAGTAACAAAGGCAGCCTGGTTAATTTGCACAACTTCTCCAATTACCTTGCTCCGATTCGTCATAACTTTAGAGATCACCTTGTATATATTTGAAACACAAGATATGGGCCTGTAATCCATCACCTTGCTTGCCGTGGGACTTTTCGGAATATGGGTCTCTAAGGTGCTATTTGCAGCTTTGTAAATCCTCCCTGATTCAAAGAAATTTGTCACTGCTTCAACGAAATCATCCTTCACCACTCCCCAGTTTACTTTGAAGAATCTCGCATTAAACCCATCACAACCCGGTGCTTTCATGTCACCTATTCCCTTCAAGGCTGCATATAACTCCTTTTCAGTAACCTCAACAATCAGCTTCCTTCTGTCTTCTCGACATCAATGTTTTCTGATCCGGTACTTGTCCTGCCAATCAAGTTTTCATAGAAACTGAGTATCTCTGCTTCTATTTCCTCTTGTTTACTGGTCACACCCCCATCCTCTTTTTCAATTTTTAGAATACATGCTGCCTTGTTCTTTGACTTCATCGATGCATGGAAATACGAGTTGTTCCCATCACCCAAGCGTAGCCAATATATCTTCGATTTCTATTTTGCTATCTTTTCATCTATTCCACTCGACTTGTAAACTTCTTCTATACTGTATATAACCCTCAGTACTTTATCCTTATCCAGCCTATCAGTCATTAAGTTTCGCTGAGCTACGCTTAAATCTTCTCTGGACTGCTCCAGCTTTCTTTTCACCCCACCAACCTATTTCATAACCAGCTTTAAGTCTTGCTGGAGCCTCAATAACTTCATCCATACCACATACATAAGCCTACCATTTAATGGTTTCTCCCAGCTTTCCTTTATATTTTGCAGAAATTCCTCCCTTTCTAGCAGGCAGTTTAAAATTTTAAACTGTCTAGGTGTCCTCCCCTTGTCTTCAAAAAACTTCACCCTGAGTAACACATGATCTGAGATCCCTGCCTCTATAATTTCTACTAAGGACTCAGGAAATCTCAGAAACCATTGTGAATTCCCCATTCCTCAATCAATTCTTGAATAGATGATTCCTCCTACATGTCTATTCGACCATGTGTAAAAATATCCCGTTAATTTGCATTCACTCAGTCCAACTGTCATCATCATTTGTTCAAGTTCCCAGTACTCACTGACCTGCACATCATTGCCACCCATTCTATCATTTATACCTAGGACATTGTTGAAATCCCCTAATAGAAACCAAGGTATTGTAACCATTTTCTGGGATTTTTCTATATCTTTCCATAGAACCTTTCTCACCTTCAACTGATTCCCAGTATAGATAGCAGTCAACCAGGATAACAATTCCCCACTACTATCAGCTACTTCACACAATAGCATTTGATCAGTCACTTCCCACTTCAGTACTCTAACTTTTTTATTATCCCATAATAGCCATATTCTACCATTAGGTTGGGCTTTATAGTTATCTATAAACTTCCACCTATTTTAAAAACATTTCCTGATCTCATTCATGTTATTTCTTTTAACTCTAGTTTCTACTAAAACAACAATGATAAAGTTTATACTAGAAAGACGGGAGTAAATCCCTCTCTGCTTTGCTGTATTATTTAACCCCCTCACATTCCATGAGATAATCATGGAGCGTGGTCGAAGCCCTAGTCAAAATTCCCAGAGCTGCCTCCAATCCCATCAAACCTTGTCTGCTACATTCTCCTTGTGTGAGAACTACACCCTCCCTTTGTTTCCCCCTATTTCTTGGTGTCACGACCTTCCAGGCATTATCTTGACCACTGCTCACAGTCTGTTGTGCCACCAACTTGTTTTACCCTAAGCCTGACTCTCCTTCACTTCAACTGGTGTTCTTTTCTTTTCTTGCCACACTTGGACTTGTTTCATCTTTTCTCCCTCATTGTTACACCCATGCCCTCCCATTTGGCATTTGTCACAAAAAAATGGCCTCCCTTCAATTTCAATTGGCTGTTGGATTTTGTTTCCTTGAACATCCCTGATTGTTACAACATCCCTAATCTTATGTGAAATATCGACTTTCACCAAAATCTGTGCATATGATACCCGCAGCTTATTTGTAGTGCATTCATCAGTTAATGGGGGCTTTCCCACCACACTTCCAATCTACCCTAAGCTCTTGGCTCCGTAAAGATGGATTGGTAAGTTCGGTAGCTTCACCCAGACAGGCAGGGTACTCTTCCGTGAAAAATTGGGCTTCCATAAATGCAGGAACATGGTCATGCCATAGATCGTGTACGGCCCCTTCCTCAAAACTTCACCCCTATCCTTCTCAGATTTTAGACGGAGGATAAAGTATCCCTCGTCATTGTACAGTATCTCTAGTGCGCTGGCAAACGACCAGAATTTCATTACATAACTTTTCACAGCATTCATCGTCAAATTTCTACCTAAGACGTACATAATCAGAGAGTTCTTCCAGTACTCTAATTCATCCTTCACATCCTCCATTTCAATCTCTACCTCAATTTCCCCCACTATTACCATAGGAGCTACATGATCGATCTTCATCCCATTTTTCTGAACCCTATTTCCATTGATAATGTCTACCCATAACATCCCCTTTTTTTCCTCACAAGTCTCAATCGAATTGCCCTTATCAGTTGGGGGAATAGAGTTTACCTCCACCGTAGCTTCCGCCGCCTCAGTGTTCTCCTCCGATAGCTCCTCGTCCTCTTCGTCCATCGGATTGGCAGCCTCAATACGCTCCTCCCATATTGATCTACTCCACTCTGCCATCGTCGGAGCCACCTTTTTCCGTGGCCTGCCCCTTCCACGTTTCATGGTAGCCGCGAAGATTACACCGTTATTAAGTAATATTTTATGAATGAAATAATTTCAGTCGACAATAAAATTGTTTGATAACCCAAAAATAAAATTGTTTGATAACCCAAAAATAAAATTGTTCGATAGCCATATTTATAAGTTTAACAAAAAAATTATTTTTACTCTTAAATCTATAATTTTATTGGAAGATTTTACTAATAATAATAAACATTTATATATTAAAGTATTAATAAGTATTGAAAATGTCATATTTTACATATAATTTTTTAAATGCTTTGTAATTATTTTATGGAGGAAAATAATTTCACTCGAAAATAAAATTGTTCGATAACTATATCTTATAAATTTAATGAGACTGTGACAACCAGCATCCAGGTTACCACCCATGCATCCAGCATGCTTTTCTGTAGCCACAATAATGGAATTTTCTCGTTGAGACTGTGGCAGCAAAAGACAGGGTCTGTGGCGGTGTTGGGAGAGTGGGACGTGATCTAGTGCCATCAATGAAATCGTACAGACCTTGTGAACGAAGGACGTAACTTGCTTGATGCTTCCAAAGAAGATAATTTGATGGAGAGAGTTTGATCTGCATCATCTAGAGCAGAGTGTTGTGGGAGATTTTTTCTTGAGGCATGAGGAAGAGAAAGAGGACGCCAAAAATTTGGAGAGGGGAGGGGCGTGGTTTTCACGCGCGGCTTCAGGGAAGAGGAGGGCGATGTGCGACCAAAAAAAGAGAGGGAAGGCTAGAGTTTTAGGTTTTGGATCAAAAAAGGCTCTGATACCATAATAAAGCAATTTTCCGTGAGAAAATGTATGATTGATGACTGAATATATAGAAGAGTATAATAGAGGTAAAATAAGGAAAGAACTCTAATCATACTAATCACAACCTAATCATACTAATCACAACCTAATCATACTAATCACAATCTAATCATTAATCTGATTTATACTTACAGTCACTTGAAGCTGCTAAGTACGGAAAGGAAAAAATTGATTGAACAATCAATGATTCGCATCTTCATCTCTGATTAATTTCAACAATCACGTTTATACAATCAAATTTTGCTATCTGATTTCTTATCGCTAGATCGTTTGTCTTTTGCCTCTCGGCCGTTTTGTTCAGCATAAGTAGAATATCCAGTGTTATAATTAACAACACTTAACATTGCATATTGTGCTGAAACATAATCTGACAAAAGTGGCTTTCTGTCACCGCCCACCTCATCCCACCTGGATTTCTTGTTTCATCTACAAACTCCACTTCCCACAATTACTGGAATTGGTACATTAATCTTCCTTTCCATATCAGCCTCCAATTCGTCGTAGAAATCACTCTTATCGTATCCATGGGGATCAAAGATGTCCTTGCTGAAGCAAGACCCTATCTCGTCGATGTTTTGATGAGTAACAGCTGATTGAATGTAAAATCCATCAATAATCGTGACTGTGTGTATTCATATATCGGGAGTACAAAGGGTTTACAAGATCTAAACAAATATGGAATAATATATATACAAAACAAATCAGAAAGAGTATTCCTTCTTATCTTACATCTCTATTACCTCCCCATTCCTCCCCATAGAAGCGTAGGACTGGTCGCAACGCAAATTATTGAATTAATAAGGTAAAACCAAATTTTAGAACTGATACACTGAAACCATACATGGGGAGCTTTCTTCAAACCATAGATGGTCTTGCGTAGACGATAAGCATAATCAGGACGCATAGGGTCTTTATATCCAGCAGGCTACTCCATGTACAGTGGAGAATCAAGAATGCCATTTCAAAATGTATTTTTGGCATCAATTTGTCGCAATGGCCATATGCAATGAACAACAATAGATAAAACAGTACGAACAGTAGACGTTTTCACCAATGGACTAAACGTATGATCATAATCAAAGTCTGGCAATTGCAAAAAACCCTGAGCAACTAACTTTTCTTTGTGTCGGTCAAGGGAGCCATCACATTTATACTTCAATCAATAAACCCATTGTGAATCAACAACATTAGCATTTAAAGGATAGGGAACCAACTCCTATGTCTGTTGAGTGCATAAGGCATCCATCGTTGAGTCCATAACAGCAATCCATTCAAGATCCTTGATAGTCAAACGATAACTCTAGGAAACCAGAAATATCATAATCAGAAAAGTTATTGTAGCTTAGAGAACTAGTACGCAAATGATTAGTCATCGGATGCTGGGAAGAAGGACTCACAACCGGTAAAGGTGCGGATTTCAAGGATGGCATAGATGCCTAGGCGTTGGGCACAGATCCAGTGGCAGATGACAGCGACTGGGCGACATCTATCATTGTCGGCACTGGAGAAGTAAGGGCAACCGGTGCTATTGAAGAAGACACCAGCAACTGGTGGAGTGGCACACGTGAAGCACACGCATGACATAGGTGGTTGGCACCTCAATCGATGGCGGCGACATCGACTGTGATGGCGGCGCTAGCTATCGTCGATCATGCTGTTAGCCACCCTGTGGCAAACAAATGATATTTTTAAATGAACCTTGAGCTTCCAGTACAGTTGGAAAATTTAAAATTTCTAAAAATGATGTCTGATTGTACTGAAGAAGATAGCTCAAAGACCTTCAATGGAACTGACGAAGGCTCCAAAAAAGAAGAAACATCTATTGATGATAAATCTTTGATGGTGCCAGTATAGATAGCAAGAAAAAAAAACTGATCAAACCGAGCATGGCGAGTGATGTATTCCTTCATCGTAAGAGGATCAAGACATCGATAACCCTTGTACTACGAGCTGTATCCCAAAAATATACAAGACATACTCCATTGGGCCAGTTTGTGTGCAGCATAGGGCCTCAAATAGGGGAAAACTCAACAACCAAAGTGATGAAAATTGGAGTAGTCAAGAGTAGTACTAAAAAGAACAGAGAGTGGAGACTGACCAGATAACACCAGAGTAGGCAATCTGTTCATGATGTAGACTGCCGTCGAGAAAACATCATACCAAAAAGAATGATAAAGGTCAGAATGAAAGAGCATTGGCAAACCAGTCTTCGTAATATGACGATGCTTCCTTGCTGCACGACCATTTTGCTCAGGAGTGTAAGGAATAGAGAGCTGATGATGAATGCCCTTGGACGCAAAATGAATCTGCATGCAATTATTCACAAACTTGGTTCCACCATCGCTCTGAAATACCTTGATAGTGGTAGAAAACGGATTCTCAACAAGTGCTTCAAATTGCATGTATGAAATCAGACTTTCTTCATAGAGAAAATAACCAAGTAAACCAAGAGAAATCATCAATAAACATAATAAAGGTACCCGACACGAGAGACAACAAGTGAGGGTCTCCAGAGGTCACAATGAACTAAATCAAGTATGCGTGGTGCACGTTTTAAATTATCATTAAAAGAAAGGTGCTTGTTGGCCTTTGGCCAACTCACAAGAAGAAAACAAATGAGGCATAGTTATCAAACTAGTGTCTGACAAACTACAAGTCTTATTCAAAGATGAAATTACATGAAAAGGAACATGTCCTAAACAACTATGCCATAGCTCAAATGAGGCCTTGGCTATATTTGAACTAATAAAAGAAATTAAAGCAGCACCACCATAATCTATAATGTAGAGACCTTCCTCATGTGTCCTCGGCCCACGAGCTCCTTGGTAACCTTGTTCTGAATAGTGAAAGTAGTGTCATCAAAACAAACAAAAACATTTGGATCCCTGGTTAACTTGGTAATAGATAATAAATTCTGGTGATGTGGGGAATAACCAAGGCATCAGAAAAAGTAAGGGAATCAGAATTCCAGGAATTGCTAATATAGAAAATATGCAAAGAGGCACCATTGCCAAAATAAACACGACGATTCCTGTTATAAGGAACGATGATATCCAGGTTGGAAGCATAAGCAGTCATGTAATTGGTAGCACCAAAGTCCATGTACTAAGCCCAGGTTGCATTATTTTGCTGATAGTACTGTGGCTAAGCTGTGTTAGCGGTGTTTGCAACACCATCGCGGGAAACATAAGAACGCTTGTAGCACTATTGAGCAAGATGACCGAGACGATGACACCACTAGCACACACAGGAACCACTACCATGGTTCACCTTGCGCAAACGGAGCACCACCGGCCGGTGATAGATTTCGATTGCCACCACGTCCGCTGTCGTGGCCTCGTCCACTTTCTCATCCATTTCTGCTGCCTTTCCTTCCACGGTTTGCCTATCTGGATGCTTGATGACTAGCAGAGAAAGTAACAGGAGCATGTCCAAAGGTGGATGAATGAGCTTTGAGATGAAACTCCAAAGGCTCAGCATAAAAAATAAAGTAAATAAAGGCGGTAAAGGGTCTTTTACCATTTGAGTGGAGGAAAACTGAGAAAAGTGATCATTCGAACCAAAACAAAAATATAACAGAAATATCCTCATCATTGAGATGATGACCCAGAACAGGCAATTTATCAAGAATTTCCTTAAAATGAGAATAGTAATCCTGAACAGACTGGTCATATTGACAAATTCCATACATACGATGACAGAGATAAAGATGACGAGCATGCGAATTTTTCTGGTATTTAGTAGCTAAAGTTGCCCATACCTGAGCAACAGTGACCATACCGTCAACTAATGACATTGCAGAAGGCGTCAGGGATGAGAAAAGGGCAGCCTAGACTAGTTGATCTGTCTGGATCAAAGCATCACGAGCATTGACATCCTAAAAAAACTTGCCATTGGATTCCTTGGAGGTCGAGCTCGCTGGTAGATCAGGGCACTTGGCATATCCATCAACAAGATCAATTAACCGGACAATACGAAGAGCAGAGGTAACCTGAGTACGCCAGTGAGAGTAGTTAGAACCATCAAGCTTGATGTTGATGCAGCCGATCAACTGTGGAAGCGTAATGGTCGTCATCGGGATTAAATTCAAACACAGAAGAAAAATTAAATCGCACCAAACACACAACAAGATTGTGAATGGTAGTGGACGGCTGATCTAACTTTCGTGCGTGGACAAGGAGCAGAAAACAATAGCAGTCGGCGGCCGGATCGAGCGGCATGTGCAGGCGGCGCGGTGACACGTGGGCATGGATCCGGTGGTGCGTGGAGGGCGATGTCGGGGAAACTCTGATCGGCGATCGTCGGACGCTTGAAGGCGGCGGTGATCGGTGGTAACGACAGATGGGCACGACCGAGATCAGAAATTTAAGGAGGAAAAGGATTTGGAAATTTTGGGAAAAAGCCAGAGAATTTAAAGAGATCAGTCTGATACCATAATAGAATGTAAAACCCAACAATAATTATAACTGTGTGTATTCATATATATAGTGAGTACAAATAGTAAACAAGACCTAAACAAATATGAAAAATGATATATACAAAACCATTGAAAAAAGGTATTTATTTCTTATCATGATTTTAATTGATTTACCTTTCTATTAACAGTGAATCTCAGAAAGTCAAGATTTCGGTATTCTTTTCGCTTCCGCATCTTGCCATTGAATCTTCTTCCTTTCTTATGTTTCAGCTTAATAAACTTGGATGTTTTTCGTTGCGGTTCTCATCTGAGCACTTAGCCTCAGGTGGTGAGGGTAAGAAAATTTTCAGTATTTCAACATCTTTTGAGCTGCCTCACCATTTGATTCAGTAAATTGGGGATAATTGGTTTGGTCTCCAAGGGATGATCATGGGTCTAGGACCCGATCAAGACTCATAGAGCAAGATCTGTTGGGTCGGGTCCAATAAATTTAGATACATCCGGTCCGGGTATGGGTCTAGATTTTAAAAAATGGGTCCAGGTCCGGGTTTAAGATATAAAGATCCAGACCCAAACCCAACCCGTAGACCCATATTGCCCTAACTATATATTTTTATCCTAATTTTCATATTTTTATTGTATTTTTATTTTTAATTAAACAAATAATGTATATTGTATATTTTTTCTTGAAGATTTAATTCATGTCCATATTGACCTTGAATTATTTGTATTTAAGATAATACATATTTTATTTAGTGAAGAAAAAATCAAAAAGTTAGATCCATTTAGGACCCGTTTTGAACCCAAGACCTGTTTAGACCCATCGTATTCGGGTATGGGTATAAGATTTTCATACCCTACGAATTTGGGTCAGGTCTGGATCCAACTAAATTTTTTTAGGGTCGGATTTGACCCGATCATCCCTACTCTCCATTGTGTACGGCAAGATCCATAGAAAATATATGGGGACGGAATTTGGAAAACAAAATACTAAAACTACTTTCAAAATTTAAGAAAGAGGGTCTAAAACTACATACAAAGAAGGGATGGTCTCATGTGAGACATCTTAAACTTTAGGCAGGAACCTTAAGTAGGGATCTTTCTACAATTCTGACAATATTCTAGCTCCAGAGGCCTATATTTAAGAATTTTACATGGGTCTATCTCTAATTATTTTACAAGTACCTATCCTAATAACTTTTTAGGGGCTTTTCATCCAATTTTTTCCATCATTTTCTCGCCACCTGCAATCTGAACAAAATTCGAAAACAATTCAAAAAAAATTAAAAATATTTTAAAAAAATGCAAAAAAATAACTGCAGCAAGAAAAACTGCAGAAACCTCAACAGAAAATAACTGAACATCTACAAAAAATTGTAAAACATCAAATAAAAACTGCAGCAAAAAAAGTATATAAAAAATCCAACAAAATAGAAAAAAATATAAAAAATCAAAATAAAAATCAACAAAAAATTGGAAAAAAATGTTGACTATGACTAACAAAAAATAAACTGAAAATCATAAAACCTCCACAAAGCTAAATTATCATTTAAAAAAAGACTACAAACATGAACTCCTAACAAGCGATTGAAGCACTTACAAGCAATGATTGAAGCACTTAAAAGCTATAAAATAAGCACCAACAACCTACATTTGAAGCACTAACAAAAATGAAAAACGTCGACGTAAGGGAAAAAAGCTACAAAAAATCAACCATATAATCAAAAAAGCTACAAACATCAACTCCTAACAAACAACGATTAAATCACTTACAAGTTGTACTCTAAGCACTAATTTGTTTTCATAACACACACAAGTTATAAAATAAGTACTTACAACCTACATTTGAAGCACTAACAAAAAATGAAAAACGTCAACATAATGAAAAAGTCACTAAAACAAAATCAACCATATCATCAAAATAGTTACAAACATCAACCCCTAGCACCTAAAACTCATATCGAAAATGAATAAAAAATAACATGAGAGATAAAAAAAACTAAAAGCATCAACGAAAAAGCTATTGTACCTCAAGAGTATAAATTATTTACTTTGAAAATCATAAAACATCAACAATATGTTTTTAAACAATAATCACAAATATCAACCTATATCACCCAAAAGCCACAAACATCAACTCCTAAAACTTGAACCTCATCCAGAAAATGAAAAACATCAACATAAGGAAAAAATACTACAAACATCAGATGCTATTACCAAAACCTCAGCCGAAAAATAAAAAACATCAATATGAGAAAATTTTTAAAAAACTACAAATTCCATCCATATTACCAAAAAAACTGCAAAACCTCAACTCATATCAATTAAATTTCATTCGAATAATGAAAAAAATCAACAAAAAAGGAAAAAAAGCTACGAACATCAACAAAAAACTTCAGTACCTCAAGAATAAAAATTCTACAAAAAAACTACAGTACCTCAAAAATAAAAATTATTAAAAAAAAAGTGAACCTAGTGAGATTTGAACGTAGGTCTCTAACCTCAGAGCTTAGAACAATAACCACACCAAAGAATTTTATTGAACATAGCCTCAGTAAAATAATGTTAAAAGTCAACATTTACATAACTACAGATGTCAACCTATATCAACCAAATGCTACAAACATCAACTTCTAAGACTCTAGCCTAATCCAGAAAATGAAAAACATCAATATAAGAAAAAAAACACTATAAACATCAACATATATCACCAAAAAGTTACAAACATCAACTCTTATCATCTAAACATCAGCCGAAAAATGAAAAAGATCAAATTGTAAAATTAGATATCAATTTCAAAATGTCAAATTGAAAAATCATAAACATCAACTAAAAACTAACCAACATCATCTGAGAATAAAAAAAAATAAACAGAATAAAAAACATTATTAACTATGAGAAGTATATGAACCAGATCCAAGCATATGAACCTCAACAGAAGTACATGAACATATTACATTAATGCACACATCAAATTATAAATCAAGTTATTAATACAAATCAAATTGGTCTGCACCTGCACACATATAATTTGTCTGCACATATACTATAGTAATAGGAGTACATGAACCAGATCCAAATTTAATGCTAATAACTTACCAAATAGAATTAACTCGCCCCAAACTAAATGTACTCGGCAGTTGAGGTTTAGTACTGCGAGGAGCGCGATTTCGTTTGCCTGACGCTCGCCTTTGGAAGACCTCCGCCGCCGTCTCTGACTACGATCGGAGCTCCGGCGACTGCAACTCTGCAACCAGCGCTGTGGATACTCTGCAACAACATCGACGGAGCTCCTCGCCATCGATCGATGAGAACGCCCTTCACTGCCGTCGCGTTATCCGTCTGAGAAGCGTCGCCGTAGCTTCGCAGTCACATCGCCGGCTACCTAGGGTTAATTGCAGAGGCATCGGAGCTAGGGCACGGCGGAGACGTCGCTCTGCTCGTCGGCGGCGGAGCAGATTTAGGTCAGGGTGATTTCGAAAAGCAAATCCGGCGGTGGAGCGAAGTTGAAACATCGCCGTGAACTTCAGCTGAAGCATCGCCATGAACGATCTCAGATCTGACGATTTCCGCCGTGAACTTCCGCTGGGTGAGCGATCGGAGAAGAAGGAGGAAGTCCAGCGGAAATCCAATGAAAACCGGCAAAATTCTGGCGTTCAGTGGTGGTCGCCGGCGTCAGGTGACAGTTACCGATTGCCGTGGTTTCCGATCAGTTCAAGAAACAAATGAAAATAAAAATTCTAAATATTTTGGTGATGTATGTAGTATTTAGGTAATTGCACAATAAGTCTCCTAAAGTTTTTAGCATATTTTAAAAAAACTTCAACCTAAATTTAAGATTTTTATTATTTGTATAATAGACCCTGCCTAAAGTTTATGTTGTCTAATACAAAATTTTGTGTACAAAGAATGGTAAGAAGCATTATACTCCCTCTGTCTCATCTCAAATTGCACAGAACATTTTCTCAATCAAAATTGTCGAAGTTTGACCATATATTTAGATAAGCAAACGACCAATAATATTATCATATGAAATACTGTTAGATTTGCTGTAAAATGAACTTTTAAAATATCAATTTTTTGTGTGCCGTTATTATACGTAAATACATATATTTACAGTAAAAAATGTTTATTGAAAATCGTGAAAAACATTCGGTTAAATTTGAGTTGGAAAGAGGGATTACATGTAATGTGAGAAAAAGCCTATATATGGATAAAATCTCGATAAATCCTTTTACATAAAGTGTTGGTATGCCTTGAATACTGTAATAGCCGCTTCTGCGACCCTGGCCTGGAATACAACTACATCTACAATTATGATAAGAATATAATTCCAATTCCAATTTGGACTGATGTTGATTTGGGCCGAATTGTGTTTTGTTCCAATCCCAGTTTGTTAGGGTTTAGTGGAGACAATATATAAAGTGTCTCTCTTCTCTCTGTAAACATTAATTCTGTTCTGCACTTAGATAGGTAGAAATCTGGCCAATTTCTTGGCGTCTGTAACCTGCTACCTATTATAGTGAATCCGTCTCCCGTGGATGTAGCCAAATTGGTGAACCACGTAAATCTTGTGTCTTGTTATTTTCGTTCATATTTTCTGTTCTTTCTCCATTCCGCACAACAAACTGGTATCAGAGCAGTTTCTTTTTCCGGCGATATCCGTAGTGGGTATATCAGATTCTGGGCTCATCAGATCGGGGCTGATCGGAGAGAAAGATGTCTGAGTTGAACGTGAAGATCAACAAGTTTACCGGGAGAAACAGTTTCAGTTTATGGCAGATCAAGATGCGAGCTTTGCTGAAACAGCAAGGTTTGTGGACTCCGTTGACGAAGGATTTCGCGAGCAGTTCTGGCGATGTTGTGAATCTGGAAGAAAAGGCACACTCGACGATTATGCTGTGTCTCGCGGACGAAATCATCACTGAGGTCTCAGATCAGGAGACTGCTGCACAACTGTGGCTGAAGTTGGAGAGTTTGTATATGACGAAATCTCTAACCAACAAGTTGCTTCTGAAACAACGCCTCTTCGGTCTCCGAATGCAGGAAGGTACGCAACTCAGAGACCATCTAGAGCAATTGAATACTTTGTTATTAGAATTGCGAAATATAGATGTGAAAATTGAAGATGAAGATGCTTCTTTGATTTTGCTAGTTTCTTTACCACTTTCGTATGAGAATTTTGTTCAGTCATTTATTGTTGGTAAAGATTCTGTGTCTCTGGAGGAAGTAAGATCCTCTCTCCATAGTAGAGAGTTGCGACATAAGGCAAACAATACAGGTACAGGAAGTCAGGCCACTGGCTTGTTTGCTAGTGACGGAAACACAAAAGGCAAGGAAACCGGCAATAAGAAGAAGGGCAAGAAGTCATCTTTAAAGGGTCCTAAGGCCAATGATGTCTGTAACTACTGTAAGGAGAAAGGGCATTGGAAAAAGGAGTGTCCGAAGAAGGCTAGTAAATCTGGGAGTACATCTAGTACTGCTGCTGTGGCTGAAGGGGATTTCAGTTCTGAAGATGATTTTGCTCTAGCTGTTACTGGGCAAAATAATCATTCTAATGCGTGGTTTCTTGATTCTGGGGCATCTTACCATGTATGCCCAAGGAGAGATTATTTCTCAACTTATGAGCAAGCTGAGGGCATCATTACTACAGCAAATGGTGTTGCGTGCAAGGTAGTTGGGATTGGTTCAATCAAGATCAGGACGCATGATGGTAGTTTCTGTACTTTGAACGATGTCAGGCATGTTCCATCGATGACAAAGAATCTGATTTCTCTTCCTACGTTGGATAGAAAGGGTTTCGTCTACTCAGGGAATGATGGAGTTCTGTGTGTCTGCAAAGGTTCTAGGCTGGTTCTGAAAGGTGTTCTGCATGGTACCTTGTATTTTCTACAAGGTTCCACGGTTATGGATTCTGTTAATGTTGCATCTTCGGAGGTTCACCAGGATTATATGACTAAGTTATGGCATATGAGGCTTGGTCACATGGGTGAAAGAGGGATGCAGATTCTGTCGAAGTATGATCTTCTTGGTGGCCACAAGGTCAAGAGCTTGGACTTCTGTGAGCATTGTGTTTTTGGGAAGCATCACCGCAGCAAGTTTCCTAAGGCGATTCATAGAACAAAGGGCACATTGGATTACATCCATTCTGATTGTTGGGGACCTTCCCGAGTTGAGTCACTGGAAGGTCACAGGTACATTGTTTCTCTGATTGATGATTACTCAAGGATGACTTGGGTTATCATGATGAAACATAAGAGTGAAGCTTTCTCGAAGTTCAAGGAGTGGAAAGCTTTGGTGGAGAATCAGACCGGGAAGAAGATCAAGAGGCTTCGAACTGATAATGGGCTGGAATTCTGCTCGTCTGAGTTTGATCATTTTTGTAGGGATGAAGGGATTGCTCGTCATCATACAGTCAGGAATACGCCACAGCAGAATGGCGTAGCTGAGCGGATGAATCAGACATTGCTGGCGAGAGCGAGGTGCATGCTCTCTAATGCTGGTTTGGAAACGAGATTCTGGGCAGAGGCGGTGAGTACAGCTTGTTACCTGATCAACCGCGGGCCTCACACGGGTATAGAGTGCAAAATACTTATAGAGTTGTGGTCAGGTAAAGTTGTTGATTACTCCAAGTTAAAAGTTTTTGGTTGTACATCTTATTATCATGTTAGTGATGGTAAGTTAGAGCCCCGAGCCAAGAAGGGTGTCTTTGTGGGTTATGGAGATGGAGTTAAAGGCTCCAGGATATGGTCTCCATCTGAGAAGAGGGTTATTCTGAGCAGGGACGTTGTCTTTGATGAAAATTCTTTGCTTAGATCTATGGTGAAGCCCACAGTTGTGCCAGAAACTAGTGGAGTTGATAAACAGGTGGAGCTTGAAGTCACTCAAGGTGAAAATAGATTGGAACAATTTGAGGTGAATCAAGAGCCACAGACAGAATCTGAGATACCGGAATCTCCACCACCAGATCCCCAACCATCAGGAGCTACAGTCCGTAGTTTAGCTCAGGACCGACCCAGGAGGGTTGGAGTTGGGGCGCCCAAGAGATATGGGTTTGAGGATATGGTGGGTTATGCACTACAGGTTGCTGAGGAGGTGGATACTCATGAGCCATCCACCTACAGAGAAGCTGTTGCAGGTACTGATACTGACAAATGGCTTGCTGCAATGGGAGACGAGATGGAGTCTCTTCAGAAGAATCAGACATGGGATTTGGTTCAACAGCCTCAAGGGAGAAAGGTTATCACTTGCAAATGGGTTTTCAAGAAAAAGGAATGGATATCACCTGCAGAGGGAGTCAAGTACAAGGCTAGAGTTGTTGCTAGAGGTTTCAGTCAGAGAGAGGGAGTAGATTACAATGAGATTTTCTCACCAGTAGTCAGACACACTTCCATCAGAGTGTTGCTAGCCTTGGTGACACGTCAGGATTTGGAGCTCGAGCAACTTGATGTGAAGACCGCTTTTCTACATGGAGAGTTGGAGGAAGAGTTGTACATGACTCAGCCAGATGGTTTCCAAGTTCCTGGCAAGGAAAAGTATGTTTGCAAGTTGAAGAAGTCTTTGTATGGACTTAAGCAGTCTCCGAGGCAGTGGTACAAGAAGTTTGACAGTTACATGCTTCAGCTGGGATATACGAGGTGTGCTTATGACTGTTGTGTCTACTACAGCAGGTTCAGAGATGGGTCGTTCATCTATCTGGTGCTTTATGTAGATGACATGCTGGTAGCCGCAAAGAGTAAGCACGAGATTCAGAAGTTGAAAGGACTTCTTAGTGCTGAGTTTGAGATGAAGGATCTGGGTGCAGCTCGGAAGATACTAGGAATGGAGATTCTTAGGGATCGAAGTCACCGGAAGCTTTTCTTGTCACAGAAAGGCTACATTCAGAAAGTGTTGGCTAGGTTTGGCATGTCTACAGCCAAGCCTATAGACACTCCTAGTGCTGCAAATATTCATCTCACCACCATGTTTGCTCCTCAGTCAGACGAGGAGAAGGAGTATATGTCTCGGGTTCCTTATGCCAGCGCGGTGGGGAGCTTGATGTATGCTATGGTTTGCACGAGGCCAGATTTAGCACAGGCAGTCAGTGTTGTGAGCAGGTTCATGGGGCAACCGGGAAAGGAACATTGGCAAGCTGTGAAGAGGATTTTCAGGTATCTTAGAGGTACGTCTGATGTGGGTCTCATTTATGGAGGTGATACGGAGTGCTTAGTTACAGGCTACTCTGATTCTGATTATGCTGGTGATGTTGATACGAGGAGATCGATGACTGGTTATGTATTCACTTTGGGAGGTTCTGTGGTTAGTTGGAAGGCGACTTTGCAACCTACAGTGACGTTGTCTACTACGGAAGCAGAGTACATGACTCTGACAAAGGCTGCAAAGGAGGGAATATGGATGAAAGGGCTAGTTAGTGATCTTGGTCTACATCATGATCAGGCTACTGTGTACTGTGACAGTTTGAGTGCAATCTGCCTAGCCAAGGATCAGGTCCATCATGAGAGGACCAAGCATATTGATGTCAGATATCATTTCCTGAGGAGTGAGAGGAGAATCAGGGTGACGAAAGTGGGAACTGCTGACAACCCCGCTGATATGTTCACCAAACCTGTTCCACATAGCAAGTTTCAACATTGTTTGGACTTGCTGAACATCAGAGCTGATTAGGTGCTCTATGGGCAGTCCCGGGAGTGGAGGGCGAAGTCTACTCATCTGGCACTGTAATGGTGCATCTGGAGTTTTCTACTTTGAGGATTCAAGTCAAGGTGGAGATTTGTTGGTATGCCTTGAATACTGTAATAGCCGCTTCTGCGACCCTGGCCTGGAATACAACTACATCTACAATTATGATAAGAATATAATTCCAATTCCAATTTGGACTGATGTTGATTTGGGCCGAATTGTGTTTTGTTCCAATCCCAGTTTGTTAGGGTTTAGTGGAGACAATATATAAAGTGTCTATCTTCTCTCTGTAAACATTAATTCTGTTCTGCACTTAGATAGGTAGAAATCTGGCCAATTTCTTGGCGTCTGTAACCTGCTACCTATTATAGTGAATCCGTCTCCCGTGGATGTAGCCAAATTGGTGAACCACGTAAATCTTGTGTCTTGTTATTTTCGTTCATATTTTCTGTTCTTTCTCCATTCCGCACAACATAAAGGATTTGAAAACCTAACCAATCCAAATTCCAACAGGAAATCGGAAAAAATTCAAGCACGTTTATCCCAAAACCATTCCGTAGCTTGTTAGATCATATAAAGGAGGCATTAACAGAGAGATCCTTTTGTCGGAGATTCTTTGGTTGCCCTAGCTCGAATCTAAAAAAATGAAGGTCTCCGTGAAGACTCTCAAAGGGATCATCTTCCAGATCGAAGCGAATCAGACCGATACCATTGCTGATTTGAAGAAAATTATCGAAACAATCAAAGGTTCCGATGTGTACCCCGCCGCACAGCAGATGCTTGTTCATCAAGGCAAAGTTCTGAAAGACGATACGAGCTTGGAGGACAACAAAGTAGATGAGAACAGTTTTATCTTAATCTTGACGACTAAGAACAAACGTCCTCGAGCTCAACCCGCAGCTGCTGCTCCTCAAGCTCCTCAAGTTCAACCTTTAACCGCTCCTCGAGCTCCTGCTGCTGATCGTGTGCCTGCAGTTTCTGTAAATACCTTGGAAAACACAGGTTTTTTTCCGCATGTCCTCCGATTAAATGAAACCATTGATTCTCTACGCGATAGCGTAGAGTTTGAAGCTTTGTGCGCAATGGTTCGAGCCAACCCAGAGACTCTGCAGCCGATGTTGCAGGAGGTGGGAAGGGAGAGCCCGGATCTGATGCGGCTCATTCAGGAGCGTGAAGGTGACTTCCTGCGCCTCTTGAATCAATCACTTCTAGGCGAACCGCGGGCTGATGCGACGCCGCAGAGTGTTACTGTAACTCCGGCGGAGAGTGAGGCGATCGGACGCCTTGAAGCAATGGGGTTTGATCGGGCAGTGGTGTTGCAAGTGTTCTTCGCATGCAATAAGAATGAACTAGTGGCTGCAAACTACCTGCTCGACCATATGGATTGAGTTTGACCACTGATTTGGTTTCCAACTTATTGGATAATCAGTTTGGTTTTACTGTTTTACTAAGATTAGATAAGTCAAAGAAGTAAGTTGAGTTAAAAGTTTAATTGTTGTTCAACGCAACAAATATGATCGTGTGACATCTCAAATAAATAAAATATGTAAGACTTAGTATTTGTTGTTAATATTATGTTGTTTTGATGTTTCTATTAGTTACTCCCCTTGTCCCTCTGGCGTAAGGTTCGTAATTTCTATTTTTGTTAGTCCCCACTAAAGGTTCCTCTTTCTTGTTTTGGTTGAAATTTACTGCTAAAATTTAGCAAAGTAATTTTAAATCGTATTGCCTCTCTAACACCATCATGCATAATTGCTCGTGCAAAAAGCATATAAGAACACACGAAGGGAGTGAGATTTAGAGTAACTCCAATGGAAGAGTCAATTTTGAGGGTCTATTTTGCCAAATGACATATTTTAATTAAAATTTCAATATGATGTAAACAACGTAAATTAATTGAGATCTTATTTAAATTCTCATCTCCAATAGTATCATCACAATAATAACTTCAGTACAACGTGTCAATTATTAATTGAACAAAATTTTAATTGAGTTTATGCATAGTTAAAAATACCTATTACTTTTTCTTGGTAAGAGAAGTGCTCCTCATTATGAGTTTCTCTACATAAAAACTCTAATTAACCCCATCTAAAGAAAAGTGTATCACGTCATATTAATGTCTTCATTTGACCCTTGCATTGAAAATATTTTTTTTTTGGATTGAAGATCTATCAATATGATGTGACAAGTAGTAACGTTTGCATTGGAGATGTTGTTACAGTTAGTAGTCATTAAGTCATAACATAGTTGTAGGTAGGCCTGTCAAATGGGTTAATTGGATAAACCCATTATTCAAACCCAATGGATCATTATCCAATGGGTCATTATCCAATTAACCCGTTTATTAAATGGATCATAATGGGTTGGGTCATAAATGAGTTGGGTCATTAAATGGATAACTCATTGGATAACCCATGAGATATTCATATAACTTAATGGGTTAAAATATATTATCCAATAAATCATTATATAATTAACCTAATAAGTTATCATTAAACATTTTCTATCGATTTGGGTTACAAGTTGTCATTATCCAATGGGATCAGGTATTAAATGATAATTATTTTTTAGGATTTGGGATGAGAATAATTATGTTAATGGAAAATTTTGATCTCAATGGGTCCCATATTATAGTAACTCAATAGGAACATAACAAATACCCAATAAATATCCAAAATTACCCAATTAAATACATGTGTAATATTTAACATAAATATTCACTATAATTCACAAATTATACAAATTATAATTCACAAATTATTCGAGTTCAATCTCGACCAATATTCGAGTTCATACAGTATTCGAGCTCGTACAGTATTCGAATTCAATCTCATACAGTATTCGAGTTCGTACAAAATTCGCACTCAATCTCGTACAGTATTCTAGTTTGTACAAAATTCGAGCTCAATCTCGTACAACATTCGAGTTCGTACAATATTCGAGCTTAATCTCGTACAGTATTCGAGTTCAATCTCGTACAGTATTCGAGTTCAATCTCGTACAGTATTCGAGCTCAATCTCGTACAGTATTCGAGTTCGTACAATATTCGATTTCAATCTCGTACAATATTCGAGTTCGTACAATATTCGAGCTCAATCTCGTACAGTATTCAAGTTCGTACAGTATTCGAGTTCGTACAGTATTCGAGTTCAATCTCGTACAGTATTCAAGTTTATACAGTATTCGAGCTCAATCTCATACAGTATTCGAGTTCGTACAATATTCGAGTTCGTACAGTATTTGAGCTCGAGCTCGATCCCTAGTAATATTGTTCATTAGTTTCGTCGAGTTTACAAAGCCAACATATTATATTTTTTTTTATTAATTACAATATAATATAATGTACATAATATTATATTGTATAATATAATATTATGAACTCGAATATGAACAAGACGCAGACCGATTGATGAATAAAATGCAGACCGATTGATGAACAAACCGCAGACCAATTGATGAACAAAACGCGAATTGATGAAACAAAACGCAGACTGGGAAGTGAGAACTGAGAATTGAGAAAGAACACGGACTTGATGTGTAATTCACGTTTCACCCAAATAAATTACCTATAGCCAATGGGTCATTTAGTTCGACCCAATGGATAATTAGTATATACCCAATGGATAATTCAGTATATACTTAATGGATAATTGGTGTTTTCAACCATTTAAACTTTAAATGGATAAGTCACGTAACATTCTACTTGGAGTGACAAATTACGATTAACTCTAATCATTTTTTGATATAGGCTAAATCGTGTACATAACTACAAAAGAGGAAATATTTATTCGAGTGGCTAAATGTGTAGATTTCATTTATTATTTTCTTATGTTCAATAAAAGAACATATTTTTAAAAATCTTCATATTTCATGGAGGAGATTTTTCAAATTTAGTAAAAGTTTCTTAAATACTACTTCTACTTCTTTCGTCAAGATCTTTTATCAATTTTTAATTGGTTCAAATTAAAATTGATCAAGACATGAACCGAAATCGATAAATATGATTAATCGAGAATTTGATCATTTCTAAAATGATTACATGTGTTAGGAAAAAATTAAATCATTTGTAATTAAACTTGTGAAAATTTTGTTATCTTATGATATGAAATTATCCACGGGTCACCCGTTACCCAACCCAACTCGACCCACCAAAAATTATCCAATGGATAATCCATTATCCAACCCAACTAAACCTAATAACTACAATCCAATTATATCAATTAACCCAATGAGTCATTATCCAATAAGTCTTATCCAATAAATGAAAATAGCATATGGGTAACAGTTATCCAACGGGTCACCCGACCAATTTGATGGGCCTAGTTCTAGGATTGTTAGTCATTGTATAGGAGTACGTTATAACATAGTTGGAGAATTGTTAGTTTGGACTTTGGAGTCTGAAAATATATGTGCTCCTATCGTGCGATGTGCGTGCTTTTCTCGTACGATGTGCGTATTTTGACGTCTGCATTCCTTTCAATATTAATAAGCTTAGAAAGAAAAATCGGACTCGAAATTTGAAATGCACTAAATGAGTAAGCTCAATTAACTTTAAAATCATTAAAAATATGCAGTACCAGTACACTTAATACATTATCATACAAACACCTAAGCCGCAAATAGCTCTTTCCAATAAAAAATGAAGAGATTAAAATGTGAACATTCTTAAGGAAACAAAATTAGACTGTTTCCACGTTTTCCCTTATGACAGATAAATATAAGATACATCCCAGCAATATCTATAAATTTTTCAGACAAACAAAACAAAAACTAAAAGAAAAAGGGAACACAAATTGGTAACCTGTAAATGTACTTGACTAATGGTTGCTGAGGTTTCATTTTAGATTGAATGATTGGAAATTGTTTTTAAAATCTCTTTGTTCATCACAAATAAGTTGTGATTAGCCAATCGCACACTTGTTTGCAGTTTGAAATTGAAAAAGAATGTTGATTTTTGCTTGATTTCTATCATTGTATGCAATATATTTTGGAAACCAGCAGGTATCCAAGAGAGCCAAAGAGCATGAAAGAGCTCAGAGAAGTGACAGCGAACCATCGTTGGTAATTCCAAATTCACTCATTCTTACAAAAATGAATTTGCATCTAAATTTTTTTTAAAAAAAAATCGTGTAGAATTTGTGCATATTGTGTGCTTATCCCATGAATAATCATTTTGAAAAAAATAATTATATACTTCTCAAAGAGATCATACATATAATAATTAGATACGCACATAATAGACAGTTAACTAATTATCGGTCCCTGTAATTTTAATTTGCATGGGTAGAAAACACAAAAAATTTAAGTACATAGACAGAATCCCAAGTGCAGGTAATTTTAATGGTTAAATCTAAGTGCCTGTAATTTTAATAGTTAATTTACTATATTGTCCTGAATGTAGGTTTAATTATAACTTTAGTCCTCATCTAATTATAATTCCGAATATCTATAAATATCATCAATTACCTCATATTCTCATATTCTTTCTACGTATTATTTATCTTCCGCACTATTTATATTTTGTTTACAATCTAATAAAACTTTATTTCGGCATCTAGAACATATAGCAGTTACATTCATTTGTAGAGGTAAGCCTATTAAAGGCGGTTTAGGGCAAAAACACTTGAAACTGCACTGGCTAAGCGGTTCCGAACTCAGAACCTTCGTTCCAGACCAGCACATGCTAATTAAAGGCGGTTTTTTTACATGTTAAAACGATTTTCAATTAACCGCCTTTAATTGATGTTAATTAAAAGCGGTTGTGTCTAACCACCTTTAATTTAGACTGGTTCTGAGTTCGTAACAGGGGCCAATTAGCTTTTCGAGTTTAGAAAAGGCTCCCTCATGCGTTTATAAAAAGTGGTCTACTTTCCAAACTCGGAATGCGATTGGGACCCTCTTCCAAACCCGGAACAAGTTTGAGTGTGGGAAAGGTTTTTATGAAGATGGGTTCCGAAAAAAACATCTCGGCCAAATATTTGAATTCAGAAAAGAAAAGCATTCTGAGGTTTTACTCATTTTCAAAATTCATTGATGAAGAAGTAAACTTAATATATACATCGAAGAGCATCATTTTCCAGTGAAGAAGATAGGAATTGTTTTTAAATATATTGTTGGAAATTATTTTGAAATTAGGGTTATACATATCTAAAATTTGAATTAAAGTTTGTATTTAGGTTTAATTGGGGGGGGGGGGTTATGATTAATGTTGTAATAATGCTAATAGATTGCATTGTATATTGACTTGTAGGATAATGGATCGCATTGAACTCATTTGTAATGATCTTAGAAAGTCACCCGATTACATGTCATTGATTGAAACATTTCTCACATTTGCGTTTGAGGATGCTTTTAAAAATGGTGTTATGTGAGCCCAGTGTCCGTGTAAAGATTTTTGAAACGATGTGTATTTAGGGAGGAAGAAATTGCTGGCACATCTCATAATGAGGGTGTTTCAAACTAGCTACACTTGTTGGGTGTGGCAGGGGGAAGTCGGAGAAATGGCTGGGACATATGATTTGAGTAACATGAATGTGGAAGATGAATTAGATGGGAATGCAAAATTTGATGAAATGGAGAAGGATATTGCAAGAGAGTTTAAAGGTAAACCCAAAGTATTATAAGCGTTACTTGACGACAAAGATATGCCATTGTACAATGGTTCGAAACATTCGGTACTTAATGCGACTTTGAGGATAATGAATTTGAAAACCAAATTTGGGTGGACCAATAAGTCGATGAATGAAACTCTAGAATTTCTTAGGGATTCTCTCCCCGGAGGCAACATGATGCTGGATAGGTTGTATGCGGCAAAAAAGGTTATTTATTTGATGGGATTGGAATTGAAAAATATTCATGCTTGCTCGAATGATTGTATGTTGTACCAGGGGAAAGAAGATGGAAATCGAGAAACATGTCTAGTATGTGGTGAGTCTAATTACAAATTGAAGAGGGATGCAGTTCATGTGGGTGCAGAAGTGGTAACTAAAACAAAGAAAAAGACACCGGAAAAAGTGATGTGGTACCTCTCTATTGTTCCACGGTAGCCGAAGTTGTTTGCGTGTAAGGAAGATGCAAAATTGTTGCATTAGCATGCAGAGAGGGATCAACTGGTTGATGATGTCCTTAGACATACTTCAGATGATGAGCATTGGAAAAAAATGATGCCCTTTACCTCGAGTTCGGTATATAACCCTAACATTTGAGGTTCGGTCTATGTACCGATGAAATGAATCCATTTGGTAATATGAGTAGTACATATAGCTCTTGGCCTGTTATGTTGGTTATCTACAATCTTTGGTGATGATTGTTAATGAAACGTAAGTATGTGTTGTTATCTGTGATGATTTCCGGTCCTAAGCAACCGGGTAAAGACATAGATGTGTATCTTGCTCTTCTTGT
The DNA here is from genome assembly GCA_037428765.1 of Rubia yunnanensis. Lineage (NCBI taxonomy): Eukaryota > Viridiplantae > Streptophyta > Magnoliopsida > Gentianales > Rubiaceae > Rubia > Rubia yunnanensis. Next base: position 17,236,227 of record CM075063.1, read on the forward strand.
TCATGATTTGTTAATCCTATTCAATGAAGGTGTTTAGACATATGACAGAAGTGGTGAAGATCACTTTACGCTGAAAGCGATGTTATTTTGCATCGTTAATGATTTTCCTGCATATGGTAATTTTTCTTCCTACTTAGTTAAATGTCACTTTCCTTGTCCCGTGTGAGAAGGAAACTGATTAGCACCAATTCAATCATGGTTGTAAAACTGTATACCAAGGTCATCGTAGGTTTCTTCCAGAGGATCATCCATGGCTATTGGCAAAAAAATGGTTCAATGGGGGAGGTATAGGGTAGAGAAGCACCGGTTGCATGAACGGGCACTAAGATATTTGGAACTGTGAAGAATTTTCCCAATGACTTTGGGAAGAAGAAGCGTAAAGTACTGGTGAATGGGAGTTGGAAGAAATGCTCCATTTTTTAGATTGCCTAATTGAAAGCATTTAGATTTTAGACATTGTCTCAATGTCATGCACATTGAGAAGAATGTGTGTGATTCTTTGGTTGGGACGTTGTTGAATACCCCTAGGAAAACATATGATGGGCTCAAGGCCAGGTTAAATTTGGTTGAGGTGGAAATTAAGAAGAACTTGGGGCTAGTGAGTTCATGTGACAATTGTTACTTGCCCTGCTTGCTATTCTATGTCTCAATCGGGGAAGAAAACATACTGTGAGACCCTTATTAGTGTTAAAGTCCCAACCGCATATTCTTCGAACATTAGTACTTGTGTTTTAGTGGAGGAGTTTAGGTTGGTTGGGTTGAAGTCTCATTATTCTCACAATTTGATGCAGGAATTGAATGTGATTGCAATTCAATCGTCATTGCCATCCCATGTAAGATTGTGCATTACAAAGCTATATATTATTTTCAATTCTATTTGTAGCAAAAACATTAGCGTGTCAAAGTTGAACCGCTTGCATACAATGATCGTTGAAATGTTATACCAGATGGAAATGTATTCCCCCCATTCTTTGACATTATAGTCCACTTGTGTGTTCATCTTGTACATGAGATAAATCTTTGTGGTCTAGTGTTTCTTAGGTGAATGTACCCATTCGAGAGGTACATGAAAATATTCAAGCATTTTGTGAAGAAGTGGTATAGTCTCGATGCAAGTATTGTACATTGATATGTAACAAAGGTGGCTATCGAGTTTTGTACTAATTACATGAATGCGGTCGATTCAGTTAGGGTTCCAACTTATAGATATGAGGGATGGTAAGAAGGCCATGAGGTTCGGCAGGGAAAACTTTTGAGTCCTAGTGCTGAAGATTTATGTACTGCCCATGTATCTGTTCTTCACAATCATGAAGATGTATTCTCATATATAGAGATTCACATGGATTCCATCCGTGTCGCTAATCCCAATTTCAATGAAGCTCAAATACTACAATTACACAGTAGGATTTTTGCATTGTGGTTTCTTGATCACATATCTATGGGGGATCATTCAATGACTGTTAAATGGTTGGCTTTTAGACCACTTGATACCATACTTTCTTATGGAGGGTACGACGTTAATGGTTTTACTTTTTCCACAAAATAAGTGGATGATAGGGTGTGTCTCAGAATAGTGGAGTTTCTCTCATGTATGAAGCTTTGCCTGTCGATAATAGATGCGGTAATAATCCTATGTACGCTCATTGGTGTTACTTTGGAACAATTTTAGATATCTGGGAGCTTGACTATGACACCATGAGAGTCGTAGTTTTAAATGTCAGTGGGTTGATTTCAACAGTGAGAAACAGACCGAGGATTTTGGTTTCACCCTTGTCGATCGGAGTCGAATCAGTTGGCGGGAAGATCCATTCATATTGGCATCTCAAAAGCACAAGGTTTTTTTTATGTAAGGGATCCTCCTGATCCTTGTGGGAGATTGTTGTTGAAGGAAAACACACTTTCATTGAAGAATATGAAGCTGAAGAAATAATCGGATCCGGTCACTGTACGACGAGTGTTGGAATAGATGATGCTATACTGCTTGAGGAGGACGATTAAATCTTGAATTGTTCCATTGGCCTCAATGATCATGATTAGGGAATTTGGGTGGACGTCCGTTGTAAGGTAAGGCGTAAATGGAGAAAAACTAAAAAGATTACCAAGAAATGAAAACAGAAGAAGTAGAAAAATCCGTTTTATTGTATTTTTTTATCACTATTTGTGTCAACTTAGTGTGACTAAGGGTTCAATTAAAATGTGGCTTCTTTTTTGGTTCAAACATTAACAAAAACAATGATGAAATCATAATCCATACACCGATCGACTAAAAAAGCATCCATAGTTAAAATCAAATCATTAACTAGTACAACACTTTCCAACTTAAAAAAGATAAGTTATCACAATTAAGTCTTCATAACAAATGTATAGAAAAAAGTTCACCAATCATCAATAGTTCAAATGTTATCTCTATGGTAATTACGACTCCAAGTAATCTTCAAGATCAGCCCCATACTCTATTCAACACTTCTATTGTTCCAAGCTCGGAAAGTGATCCACCTTATAAATGTAAAGGGCCGAATAGTTTCCGAGTTTGGAAGCCATTCATGCACAATGGTCAAATTTTGCTATTGTTGGGGTTTCCAATTTTCTAATTAAATATTTGACAATGAAGCTTTATAAGTTACTAAAATAGAATTGATAAATTTTGCATAAATTGGATGAAATAGGCATACTAATGTAATTGATAAAAAAGGCCAACTTATTGGTTTCTAGAAATGATAAGTCATCACCCAAATGCAATTAAAATGTAAGACAAACATGTGCTCCAAATGATCTAATTGTCTCAATTAAGCTACTCCAAAACGAACTAATTGTTTAAAAGACACTGTAGCATAACAACACTATTTAATTCCAAAAGCCTAGTGTGACCTGAACATGTGCTCAATCTCGGAGTTATTTTCATTCTCTTTGCCATCTCCATCACTGCCCGTTAGCACTGGATCAAAATTTTGGGGCTCTTCACTCTCACTTAGTTCGAGGTGGAGTCCCTGAGCTTCCAAGAATCGTTCTAGCTAGGCATCCACTAAAGCCAACATTTCCGATGTTTCTTCAACATCGCAATGAATGCAGTTGAAGTAGCAACCTATGGTAGTCTTCCAGTTGCTTTGGGAACCTACTCAACAAAGAGAAATTAACAATGCACAATTAGCAATAAGAGCGACAAGTGTATAAATTTTCTGAAAATTAAAAAAGTGTTTTAATTAAATGCTTACTAGATCCCGATCTCCCGACTCTTTCAACTTCCACCTCCCTTGCCCTTTTGAAATTTTTTGTTGTCTATCCCAGAACAACCCTTGGATCCCATTTATTTCCAACATCGAGCTATAGCCTCTTATGATGATACCATGCCTCGTCATAAAACTCTAAGCAGAGTGGGCGGTCTTTGAGTTGGACACCGGCATTGTTTATCATTGTGGTGATCATACAACCGTATAGGAGATCCTTTTTCTTGGCGTTTGCGGCCTTGAGCACACTCATGAATATGGTATAACTGAGGTTGATTTTCACGCCCTCCACCACATAGCAGAAAATCATTAGATTCCTAGTGGTCAGCTCACACGTGTGTCCACCCGTGGGCAAAAAATTCAAACACATCCACTCATACATGAGCCTCTGTTCTACCGTCAACTCACCTATATCATAGCTATCCACTAGAGCTATGGCTCCAACCCCATGGAAGTATTTCCTAGCCATTTCTATAGGTCAATTGGGGTGGCTTCGGTGACCGAAGGCCAAGTCTGTTGGTGATATATTTCTAAGGGGCCATGCCCATCTTCGGGGTTCAATTTCTCGGGGTTAGAGTATTTGCTACCTAGGGCCTACATTATTGTGAACTAATCATGATTGTTCAAGCTTTGTCCCAATTTAGCATAAAATTGAATAACCTCATCTACGTACACCCCTTCTTCTAAACATAACAAATTTTCTAGATCTTGGTCCTTGAAACGCTTTAACAAATACCCTAGACACAATTCGTTCACCGACAATGCCGCGGAACGTTACTGTAACTCCAGCAGAGAGTGAGGCAATCAGACGCCTTGAAGTTTCATTGGGAAGTGGTGTTGCAAGTGTTCTTTGCATGCGATAAGAAGGAACTAGTGGCTGGAAACTACCTGCTCGACCATATGGATTGAGTTTTACCATTGATTTGGTTTACAACTTATTGGATAATCAGATTGGTTTTACTGTTTTACTAAGATTAGATCAAGTCAAAAAAGTTAGTTTAGTTAAAGTTTAATTGTTGCTTAATGCAACAAATTTGATCGTGTGACATTATTTCAGCTAGAATGGAGGACCTAGTATTTGTTTTTAATACGATGTTGTTTTGCTGTCCGTATTAGTTAGGACTTAATAGTTAGTACTAGTTATTATATAAGAGTTAGTCATAGCATAGTTGTAGGATTGTAAGCTCTTGTTTTCTAGAGCTTATATGCAATTTAGTTCAATTCAATTTCTTTCACTTAAGTTTAGTTCTACAAAAATTTAATTGATGAAATTTAGTTTAATTTGGTCATGTTACTACACCCTCTATTGAGGAATAGTAATATTATGTGAATATTACTTGTAATTGATTAGATTATATTCCTTTTCCTTTTCTATATAGGTGTTTGTACTACTATATAATGTACCCTAGATCATGAATAAAATCATACATTACAACCTTATTTTATACATGGTATCAGAGCTTAAAATTCTGAAACCTAAATACTTCCATTGCCGTCCACAATCTACCACCACCATCACAGCCGCACATTCAACTCACTTGACGTCGTCCACGATCTGATTTCAGTCCTTCTCTTTCTAACGACCAATGGACTGCAACCCTTAATTTATTTTATCAGTTTAATTACCCTTATGACCATGGGTCATGTAAGCCTACTTTACCTTGGATTCTCTATTCGGAAGCCTCATATCACATGGCTGGTGACAAAGGTTCTCTAATTGACATTACTGCTGCTAGCGATTCCCTTAATGTGCTACTACCTGATGCATCTGTGTCGTCTGTAACACATTATGGTTCTATACATTTTGGAGACACTACCCTTACTCATGTGTTTTATATACCTGCCTTGTGATGCCATTTATTATTATGCTCTAGACTCTTGTCTTCCTTAAAATGTCTAGCTTTGTTTACTGAAAATAAGTGCAGTTTTATAGAAAATCAGTACGATTACTGTGATTGGTGTGGGTGAATAGAAGGGGGGGGGTCATTGGCTTTGTCTGTTGGATACGCGCGTTTAGTCTCAAATCCCACAGTCAGTTCCAAAATTTGCTTATAATTCTGCATCCTCATTTTATTTATGGCATCAACGTCTTGGTCATCAATTCTCTACGGTGTTGTCCTCTGATTCTACTCTTGATTTTAACACAAAAAATACTTCTATGCCTTGCTCTATGTGTCATAGAGCAAAGCAGACTAGACATAGCTATCCTTTAGTTCTTGAAATACTAGTTCTTTGTTTGAATTGGTACATTGTGATGTTTGGGGGCTTTATATCACACCATCTTCAGTCGTGCATTTTTTTTTTAACCATAGTTGATGATTTTGCCGAGCTATTTGGGTTTATTTATTAGTGGCTACGTCAGATTTGGCTTCTAGATTTATAGAATTTTGTGCTTTGATCAAGAATCAGTTTGGGTGCTCTATTCGTCGTATCTATACTGATAATGTTACAAAATTCCTACCTTTGAGATCATACTTTGCTGAATCAGGCATTATTTTTTAGACTTATATGGTTGATACACCACAAGAAAATGACCGTGTAGAGCACAAGCATCGTCATTTGTTAAATGTGGTTCGTGCTTTGCGCTTTCAAGCTACTCTGCCTATTGAATTTTGGGGAAAATGTATTCTCACTGCTGCATATCTGATTGACTGGACATCGACAAAGGAATTCAGTAGCCTTACACCATTCGTGTTACTCTACGTACGCACTTACAACTACAAGCTTTTGAAGGTCTTTGGTTTTTTTTGCTTTTCCTCATACATTCCCAGATATCGTGACAAGTTTGTTCCAAGAAGTCAACGATGCATTTTTCTCAGGTATCCTGCTGGAAAGAAAGGGTATCGCCTTTATGATTTGGAATCACGTACCTTCTTTAAGAGTAGAGAATTTGATTTTTATGAAGACCAGTTCCCATTTCATGTGCCAGTTGTACTTGTTCAGACTGTAGAGTCACAAACCGACACTTAGTTTGATCATTCTCGTCCATCGGCTCCAACAGTAACTACCAGCGGTGTCACTACTTTGCTGCTAGCATTGCTTCTGCCGATGCCAGATGCCCCGCTCGACCAGCCGCTGCATGCTACGACCTCCGTCGATGATTGCCAGTGAGTGCTTCCACTACCGTCGAAGGTCACTCCGCTATGCGGCCCCCGATGCTGATCCTCAGCCAGTGCTGTCACCAGTATCGGCAATCGCTCTGCTGTCTAATACGGCTTATCCACCACATGTCTCCATTTTTTTGTGTCTGCCATGGCTATCCCTCCACCTGCAGCGCCTGTTTCACCGCTAGACTCGCCGCTGACTCCTGCTGTTAACTTGCCCCCTTCTCGACATAGTGCTCACAATTGTCGACCTCCTACTTATCTGGATGACTACATATGCTCTATGTCTACTGTTAAACCCCACTCCCCCCAAATGCTACAGTCACTCTTCTACCATCACTATTCTCAGGTTTTCTCTATCCTTTAACTGATTATGTAAATTGCAATAAATTTTCTAGTATGCATTCTAAATTTTTGGGTGCAGTAACTTCCAGTGCTGATTCTACCACTTATTCGGAGGCTTCAAAGTTTGCTGACTAGTGTGATGCTATGGCTGATGAGATTAATGCTCTTAAGTGCAATAATACTTGGACTATGGCTTCTCTTTCTCTGGATAAGACTAGAATTGGATGCAAATGGGTTTATTGTACCATGTTTGAAGCTGATGCTATTGAACGTCACAAAGCTCATCTGGTGGTTTTGGGTAATTGTCAGATTGAGGGAACAGACTTTACAAAGATCTTTGCTCCTATTGTAAAAATGAGTTGTGTTCGCCTATTTTTTATCTATTGTAGTTATTGTGGTTGGAAACTTCATCAGATGGACATCTACAATGCTTTTTCACATGGTGATCTTCACAAAGAGGTTTATAAGCCCTCCTCCTACCTATATTGCACCCCAACACGGTTTGTTGGTTTAAGAAATCTCCTTACGGGTTACGACAAGCTCCTCGCAAATGGTTTTCCAAGTTGGCTCAGGCTCTAGGCGCATTTGGCTTTGTTCAGAGTAAGGATGATTACTCTCTTTTTGTTTACTCTCGTGGTTCAGTTTCTTTGCACGTGCTGGTTTTAATTTAGTGATTGCTGGTAGTTCTTCTCGCTCATTCCTAAATTCAAGAAATAATTGAGTTCTTGTTTTCACATGAAGGATCTTGAGGCACTTAAGTATTTCTTGTGTATAAAGAGTGATAGAAGACTGGATGGGATGTTTGTTTCACAAAGGAAATATGCCCTTGACATTTTATCTGATACTGGTTGTTGGCTGCGAAACCGACTGACTTTTCAATGGAGCAACAACATGACCTTTTGTGTGTGGAGGGTCTACTTTATAATGATCTTGAGCACTATCGGCACCTTGTTGGTTGTCTCATTAACCTTATACCATTACACGTCATGAACTCAGTTTTTCGATTCATACGCTTGCTTAGTGTATGAAGTCACCTTGTGTTCCTCATTGGCAAGCTGGACTATAGGTTCTACACTACTTGAAGAGTCATCCTGGTCAAGGTTTATTCCTCTCTTCACGTAGTTCTTTACAATTGACTACTTTCTGTGATTCTGATTGGGCTGCTTGCCCCATCACACGTTTTTCACTTTCTGGTTATTTTGTCACGATCAGTGATTCTCCGATTTCTTGAAAGACTAAGAAGCAACCTACGGTTTCTCATCCTTCTACTGAAGTGGAGTATCGTGCCATTGCAGTTGCTTGTTATGAGTTATTATGGCTTAATTCTTTGCTTTGGGACTTAGGTGTTGTGCATTCAGCCCCCATGCAATTGTTTTAGGACAGTTGATCTACTCCTCATACTGCTAAAAATCCCGTATTTCATGAATGTATAAAGCACATAGATGTCAATTGTCATTTCGATAGATATCTTGTACAGTCGGGTACTATTGTTACTCATCACATTCGCACTTCTGATTAGCCTGTTGATTTTTTCACGAAAGCTTTTGGGCATAATCAGTTTCAGATACTATTGGAAAATTGGAAATTCTTGATCTACATGCTCCAACCTGAGGGAAATTATTGAGTAATAGTAATATTATGTAAATATTACTTGTGATTGTAATTAGATTTTATATATTCCTTTTCCTTTATAGTATAGGTCTTTGTATTTCTATGTAATGTACCCCAGATCATGAATACAATCACAAATTAAAACCTTAGTTTCCACACCCTCTGTCCCACTTCAAAATGCACACTTTGACTTTCAGCAATCGACTCGAAAAATGTTTGTTTTTCAATATCTTTCAAAGGATAATTAAAACTTATGAAAATTTGATATTTTAAAAATCTATTTTATAAAGAATCTGACAAGGTATCATTTGATAGTATTTACTTACACATCAATTCAAATTTTTTGTCAAAGTTAAGAAAATTTTGACTAAATGAATAATTAAATTATAGTTTGAAATGAGATACAAGGAGTACCAATTTTTAGTGAACTAATTTTTAGCTTATCTCATTTAGATCTGAATATAGACTTAGTTTGGAGTCTGAAAAGATATATGTGCTCCTCTTCGGGTACAATGTTTGTCTAGGAAATCTTGAATACACTATATTCGTGCACGGGAAATATTGAATACACCATGTTCGTGCGGTGTGCGTGCTTTTCTCATACGTGTGTAATTGAAGTTTTCTCTTCTTTTTTTCTGCATTCCTTTGAAAGAAAAATGAGTAAGCTCAATTAACTTTAAATCAATAAAAATACGCAGTACCAGTACACTTAATCCATTTTCATGCAAACACCTAAGCCCCAAATAGCTCTTTCCACACTAAAAATGAAGTGAGATTAGATTGTGAATGATGACGTCAAATGCATGTATTTTCCAGAGCATTTAATATCTCTTTTGTCATATTTTTGCTGTAAGATTGCAAGATTTAGGTAGGTTTACATGATAAGGGGTTTAGATGGTCATTTTTTATTTTTATATCTAAATCCTTCATTTTGTAACCTATGTTTAGTCTAATGGATTTTTGGTCCTTACGAGAATCTAGATTCAATTTTGTGAGCTTCATTTGTAGATGTTTTGTGAGCCCTTTGGAGTAGTTTAGAGAAGGCCATGGCCCAAAATGTGGTAGAAGATAGAAGAGACGAAGAAGGAAGGCAAAGAAGAGGATGAATTGTCACCTGGAAGTTTGGACAAAGTTCTTAAAATTATCCAGGAAGAATCAGCCTACAAGGGTTGCATCATTGAATTTGTATTCTTGAGCACTATAAAATCGACTACAAGAACTCCTAAATTGGATCAACGGTTCACCCGTGGGAAGAAAAACAAGAAGCCACGAATAGTAGCTCGCCCGCAAGGATCATCATCTGCCCAGGTATATGGATCTTAATATTGGGCTGAAGCCTTCACCGCCTGGGTGAGACCATTTCCGCCCGGGCGAGACCATTTCCACCCGGGCAAGACCATTTTTGCTCGGGCGAGACCTTTTTTGCCTGAACGACACCATATTTTCCCGGGGGACACATGCTACAGTTTGACCTTCTTTTTGACCAACTTGGGCTATAAATAGCCCCTTTTACCCCATTTGCCCAAGCCTAACTTGGGGGCTCCAAAACCCTTGTTTTTTACCATTTTCTTCCATTTCTGCTTCTTTCTTTGTAGATCTTTGTTGTATGTTACGAGTTTTGATTATCTAGCTTAGTTTTGTACTTGGCCATAAACTCTAATCACAACTAGAAACTAATTTGACTTATAGCAGCTTTAAGAAGCTAAAACCAAATCTAACTAAATACCTAAAATAAATTGTAATCTAAGGTAATCTAGTCGAATTCTTCAAGAAGTAACCTTGAAGAATATTACCTTATCTAATCTTACCAAATCTAATTCTAATCAAAATAAAACTGAATATACTAAACCCTAATGGGCTGTATTCTCGAAATTCAGCTCTTCAAAGCTCAAATGGCCGAGCTATCAGTTCATAAAACCAATATGAAATAATTTTACAATATTTTACAGTGATCACACAACCTCGTTAAAAACCCAGTGGGGGAAAAAGAGTAAAGTTTTCTTCATGATGTCTTCAGTTCGTCGACAGTCTTGAATAAAGAATCCAAGATGTCGATGGTGATTCACTAAATACCTTAAATTCTTCATCATAAAGTTGCTTCATTAAAGCATTTAAAGCACATCAAAGTATTTGATATTCGTATCATTCCATCCTGGATCGAAAAGTTTGGTCCTCGAAATGGGAAGCATATAACCTATAAAGACATCCTTGAATTCCTGTAACAACTTAATAAACCGTGAAAACATATCTACAGGAATATCTTCTTTGGAATGGTAGCTTTCTTTAAAGGAAATTATAAGAACAAAAGAATGATCAGTCAAAGATCGATTCACATCTCTTATTGAAGCATAAAACGATTTACTAGAGTTAGTAGATAGTTCATGCCTCATCATATAAATAGAATGTAAAGGACTAAGATGTGAAGACAAGACTTTATGCAACTTTTCATAATCATTCTACAACTTACCTATCTTACCTACCTTAGGATCGACCTGGAACTTATCTATGGCGACATTTACTGTCTTTTTGGTGGAATGGACACTATTTTGGTCGAAATTACTTGCTCCTTGTGGGGGATTAATTTCGGCAACATCTGTGGAATACACCTAAAACGCATCTTGTGATTCAGGACCTCTCTCGCATATGTCAACAATGATGATTTCATCATCTATTTGTTATTCTTCGATGTCATACCATGCGTGCATATCATCATCTTCCTCCTCCTCCATTGTTGTTATAATTTGTTCATAGGGACAGTTATTGTGAACATGCCCTCGTTCATTACAATGAAAACATGTAGGAGTGTAAGAAGAAACTGTATCTGACAAAGTAGAAATTAATTTACCTGTATCTTGGCTAAGAGTCTGATTGGTTGCAATCATTCTTTGATCAGTGGGTTCCAATGGTGGATTTTAGTAAGTTTTGGTTGAATTAGGGTTTCCTCGACCACCCATGTTCGAATTGTTACAACCCCTGTCGAATTTGGGCTTCTGAAATCAGAGACTTGCCTTTGACTGTCATAGCTGAAATTAGAGCTTTCTCTGGGCCTTAATGTCGACTCACCCAACCTGGCCTTGAACAATAAATCTTGCATGGAAACATAATACTAGAGCTTAACCAGAACTTGGAGAGTTTCTCTTAGACCTTCCATAAATTAATTATTTATAAAAACATCTTCTCTCATGCCAACTCTTCTCATAGCTGATTCAAGATCTTGCCAGTATTCATCTGCACTGCGGTTTCCTTGCTTCATATTGCTGAGATACAAATGTTGCTTTATCAAAATGTTTGTGGAACATGATGTAATCGAAGCTTGGTTCTCAAACTCTCCCAAGTGGAGATGGGTTTCTTTCAGGCAATATATCTTAATTATTTCAAATTCTCCCACCACTCTGTGGCATAATGGGTGAAAGAATACTCTGCGAACTTGATCTTCTCTTTCTCACAGTAGTTGTTAAGATCAAATAGGTTCTCGATCTGCCTCTCCTAATTCAAGTATTTCAAATCTAGGAATATCATCAAATCTAGGAATATCATACTTTAAACATTTGATGTCACAAGCAGATTCAACTTGTCTTGTAGAACAAGGTGTCGTTGGAGTTGATAACTCATCTACCTTCCAATATCTAAACCTTGCTCACTATGGCATTCATGGAATTCATTTTAGGTTTATGTTTGGGATTGCCAACAAATGGTGGGAGGAATGGATCATCTGCCATTCCTGCTAAGAAGAAACAAACTGTCACGAATAAAAATCCCCCCTTACCATTTGTTTAGTAAGGTTACTCAATAAGTGTACAACACTCAAAACTGAAGGCTAATGCAAGGGTAATTGATCAATTCACCGCAATTCAAAGCAAACTGTGGAGATTAGTACTGCAGAACTTATTTCAAAATTTAGAAATATATAAACTCAAAATTGGGCTCTACGATATGGAATTCCAAACTATACAAAGAATAAGGGGAAAAAAATTTTAATGGCATGAATTGGCGCTGTATTGAATGAAATATGATCAAAACAAGAAAACTTTATATAGGCGACAAATAGGTTCCGAAAATTCAGGAAACTTTTATCGAAAACAAATTGGAATAGGAAAAATCCCTTTTGGAAAAGAATTTTAATGACATACTTGTCCCCCAATTCTGAAATTCAGATTAAAACCCCTCTCTCAATTGTCTTTTATTTCCTTTTCCTCTCCCGATTAGGATTTTGACTTTTCCTTTCCTTTTTCAAATCAGATTTCCTTTTTCTTTCCTTCTTTTTTCAGACACAATTTGTTTTTTCCCTTTTTTGTACTATAAAAATCACAACCAGAATCTTATTCCCCAAGAAAAAATTTTGTTCACAATTCCCAAAATTTTCAGAAATTGCAAATCTGCCCTTAAACTTTTGAAAATTGTAAATCTACCCCAAATTTCAGATTACAAATCCTAAATTCCTATTTTGAAATTAAAAAATATGCTATCTTTTTTTAAAATTAATTTTTGAAAAGTTTTGCTACAAAAATCACCCATACAAAACTTGGAATAAGAAAACTGCGATAACTTCCTCTTGATTCAAATGAACTTCGAGGTATTCAAGATCGTAAGGATCAAGGATATGACACTATATGGATGGAAAATGACACAAGAACTTTTTTTTTTGAATAAGGTGTAATCAAGAATCAACGAACAATTCAACATCACGGAATCAAAGAACGATAAATAAAACAAATAGGATTATGAGCATGCAATAATTTTCAGAAGAGTGGACGAAAATGTCACAAGCACATAAACTATTTAAGTTACCTAAAAACTACGAAACTGACCAGGAGGTAAAGGTGGATAATACTTATTAATGCTCAGACCCTTCGACGTCCTCCTGACTCGATTGATGAAGGTGAAGACGGATAGTAATACCGAAGTATTCTAACTCTCAGACCCTTCAACGTCCTTTGACTCTAGATTAAATCCTCCTGGTAAGAAAGATCAAACAAGTAAAGTTGAAATAAAATACAAAAGTGTTTATAAATTATATAAATTTGAAAATACATTCAACAAAAACTGAAAACCCTTTATTTTGTTTTTATTGTTTGGCCTCAGTAGATTTTTCACTTTGCTCTAATACCAACTAATACGAATCCCCTTACAAAGAATCATGATTACGGAGTTAATATCTTTGATCTAGTGAAGGAATCTGGCAAACCCTGACTATATCGTACGAATTTCAGGTGTCTAGCCCTCGGGGTACGCCTAATCTCGACTTGCTCTCTAACTAGCCCTCAGGATTAGATTACAAGGTTTATTGATACTTAACTAACCCTAGGGGCTAAGCAACAATGGAATAGCTTGGAAGCAAAGAGTATGAACTTAAAAGGTTGTATATTTGATTGATAGAAGTGTTTTTAAATTCGTCCATAAGGCCTCCCTATTTATTGGGTAGATTTCGGCCATAAACCCGAATCACAACTAGAAACTAATTTGACTTATGGCAGATTTAAGAAGCTAAAACCATATCTAACTAAAATATCTAAAATAAATGGTAATCTAAGTTAATCTGGTCGAATTCTTCAAGAAGTAACCTTGAAGAATATTACCTTATCTAATCTTACCAAATCTAATTCTATTCAAAATAAAACTGAATATACTAAACCCTAATGGACTGTATTTTCAAAATTCAGCTCTTCAAATCCCACATGGCCAAGTTATCAATCCAATAAACCCAATATGAAATAATTTTACAAGATTTTACACTGATCACACAACCTTATTAAAAACAATGTGGGAAAAAAGAGTATAGTGTTCTTCATGATGTCTTCAGTTCGTCGACAATCTTGAATAATGAATCCAAGATGTCGATGGTGACTCCTTCAATTCTTCATCATAAAGTTGATCCATCAAATCATTTAAAGCACATCAAAGCATTTTATATTCGTATCATTCCCTCCCGGATCAAAAATTTTCATCCTTGAAACAGGAAGCATATAACCTATAAAGACATCCTTGAATTCGTGTAACAACTTAACAAACCGTGAAAACATATTTACATGAATATCTACTTCTAGTCTAATGTAAACCTTTTATGTTTAAATGCTTAAGAAGATACCTCTTCTTCGTGGATGACCCCGACTTGCCATTATCTACTTAATTAGATAGGAAGCATTAGAGCTTGTAAATATTAAATTTAAGAGGTACGACGATGACCTCCCAATGAACATTCTTGAGGAAACAAAATTAGACCGTTTCCACATTTTCCCTTGTGACCGATAAATATGAGATGCATCCCAGCAATATCTATAAACATTTTAGACAAAAAATACAAAAACTAAAAGAAAAAGGGAATACGAATCGGTACCCTACAGATGTACTTGACTGGTGGTTGTTCAGGTTCCATTTCAGATTGAATGACTGGAAATGGTTTTTTTTAAAAACCTCTTTCTTCGTCACAAATATGTTGTGATTAATTAGCAAATCGTACACTTGTTTACAGTTCAAAATTGAAAATAAATGTTGATTTTTCCCGATTTATATCATTCTTTGCAGTATATCTTGGAACCAGCGTGTATCCAAGAGAGCTGGAGAACATGAAGAGCTCAGAGAAGGGACAACCAAACATCCCTAGGTATAAATCGGGATGAATTTGTTTGATTATGCTGGAATAGTGCAATTTGAGCATAATTGCACTCTTGGCAAAACGTAAAAGGAGTTGAATCTACCCAAAAGTTTCCAAAATGGCAAAATGAGTCTTCAAAATTTTCATTTCTCTCATTTTGCCTAGGAGCCCTTTCGGGTTTTCATCCTAGCTTCTCATTGTTTTAACATCATGTCTCACCTTTTACTACACAAATTAGCCTATTTTTTTAATAGATTTCCTTTTTGGGTTTTCAATCTATCTGGGCCATTAATTTTGCCTAAGTTGCCCGCAAACGGGTTTTCAACTTAGTGAAATTCTCTTTTTTTTCCTTTTTTCAATTTGTTTTCATTTTTTTGAAACCTCCTAAGAAGTTATTAAATACAATGCAAAATGAGAAATATCACCTCAAAAGAACATGCTAGCAATGAGCTTAACTCATTTACCCACCCTACACCTAAAATCAAGCATTGTCCCCCAATGCATATAATAGATCAAAGTGTAAACATGGAATAAGAGAAAAAAAAGAAAGTAATCACAACTAGGACCACGAGGGTCCAACTTCTCCCTAATGATGAGCTTGGCAAAACTCCAAGATGATGGTGTGAAGCTTGGTATGGACCTGCTGAAACTGTTGGTCGACATGCAGCTGAAGCTGGTCAAATCTACCCTCTATATAAGTATGCCTGTCCACTACATCCCGTCTCATATTGGGGGTATCCTGCTGGTTCTCTTGGGGAGGTGCATGGAAAAGTGGTGCATGTGTACCATGTGGTCGATTTAGCGTATGAGGTTGCCCCGTCTGTAGTGCAACCCGAGAATCGTGGCTATACATGAGGTCTGGCTGTATGAAAAGATTTTGGACCGGGGTGTCCTCATGATGGCCAACTTGTCTTCTTGGGGAATTTTCATGAACAAAAGAGATGTCGGGCCGTACCTCCAAATGAATTCATCCCCATCAACTTGTAACATGTCAGATTCGTTTAGTCTGTTAAAGTTTAGGTAGCAATCATGCTTTCCTGAAATGGACTCGGCTGTGCTCGGGTCCTGTATCCTCAACTTCTTGGTAATGAGGGTCACCATCCCTCCTTTTCTAATGTTCCCCTGGTTTGGTTTTGATAGCTTGATGCCTTTGTTGACCCACATATCTATCCAGTTGGGATGGCCCTGCCCCGTAGATGTCATAACCCAAAGACACTTTATAAACCTGTTGGAACATTGAGTGAGTTCACCCTAACACAACACCCCCATGACCAGTAAGCGATGGATGGACGATGAGGAAAGCTTTGTTAGTATCAAATCATGCCTTCCCTGTGATCGACGACCAAAACAATGACTCACAATAACCAAGGCAGCGATGAAATCACCATCCCTGGTCCTAAGCTCCCAACCTAAAATTTTGGATATGGCATTATAACTCATTAAATATGACTCATCATTGAGGTGAAAGGAGATGTATTTCCTACCTTCCCGTTCCTTCTTTGTGACTGTGGCAAGAAACTCTAATGTGTATCTGGGGAAGGTCAACGCCTTTGTCCAAAAACCCAGCCAAGCCTACCTTCTAAAATAATTGCACAATGGGTTGCCATAACCCCAATTTTGCCAAAGCGGGCTGATGGGCAAACTGCATGGAATAAATGACCCGGTTAGGGGTGACCAAGTTTGCTAACCATGTAGCAAATGGCCTTGTAATGCGAGTCAACCCCATGTGGTCAAATGCATGAGGTTGGGACGAACTTGCAACAGAGGTGGCTTTTCTTTTCGTAGCCATAAGATATCTAAAGAGCAAGAGCAAACACTTAACAATCACTAAAACAATCATCCCCAATATTCTACTAGTTCACCAACACTTAACAAACACCCAAAAATACAATACCATATCACAATTGGCATCACACAACCCCCAAAGTATATCAAAAACTAAAATTGAAGAACATCCACTTTCAACATACTTTGATTTCAACAATGAAGTGAGAAGTGTTATCGTGGGAGTGATGGAATGGGTGTAGACAACACCAATATGTGAAATGCAAGCGAAGATGGTTGAATTTGACCAAAATTTCATGAACCCCAAAAATCTAGGGTTCTTGAGTTTTTAAATCAAATTTTGGGTGAATGGAGAAAGATTTGAGTGTTGGGATGTGGAGTAATGGAAAGAGGATGGAGAGGGGAGTAATTTGGTTGGAGGAGGGTGGTTGTGCGGCAGATTCCAATGAGTGGTGGTTGTAGACGGATGTTGGGAGTGGGGAAAGTAAGGGAGGGGAGGATGAAGATGGATTTAGGGTGAAGGAAAAAAATGTGCTGGGGGGGTGGTTAAGAGATACCTTTGCAAGCCGCAAGTGAGGCTGCAGCCCGTAATGAAGGCACAACCAAGCCTCCTTTTTTTGCGCCATTTTTTCATCTTGTGTGTTGAGGTTCCACAAGTGAGGTTGTGGGCCGCAATGGTGGCACTGGGCACCTACGAGAAATGATCCAAATGTTGCTGCGGGCCACACTGTGGGATGCAGTCCGCAGTGAAGCTTTTGCCCTTTCTCCCCGTTTTCTTCAAAAATCATCATTTCAGCCTCCACAATTCATCAATAACATTCTAAACCTTCAAAAACAACCAATACAAAACCCGACATAATATTGCTCCAAAAATAAAATTCCAACAAGATTATCAAAAAGTTCAACATAAACTAACGAATTAAAATTGAAAATAAAATAACACTTGCATCGACCCAATACTCCGGTTGAACAAAACCAAGTTTATTTAACATTGTTGGAATGACTTATTCACAAAGCCACAAAAATGGGGCTACATTAATGGGATTGCATCAATGGCACCCGGGAGATAAAAACCATGTTTATTTAATGCCGTCGGCACAACTTACTCACTAAGCCACTACTCCCTAACCGGGCTATCGAGAACTATTTTCTCGACTAGTTCCAATTGGAAGCTCTCATAGTAAGGCTTCCAATGGTGGCCATTCACCTTGAAGACTTTCATAGTCTCCTCACTCATTATTTCAACCGCCCCATGCGGGAAAACTTTCACCACCACGAAAGGCCCAATCTATTTCGACCTCAATTTGCCTGGAAATAATCGAAGGCGTGATTGGAATAGAAGGAATTTTTTACCAACGTCAAAGTCCTTTACATTGATTAAGCTATCATGCTTAGGCTTGGTTTTTTCCATGTAAATTGCGAAGTTTTCATAGGAGTCATTTCGAATCTCCTCAAGCTCTTGCAATTGCAATTTCCCGTGCACACCAGTTCCATCCAAATTCATATTGAAGCTTTTTATTTCACAATATGCTTTGT
This sequence comes from Rubia yunnanensis, assembly GCA_037428765.1. NCBI lineage: Eukaryota > Viridiplantae > Streptophyta > Magnoliopsida > Gentianales > Rubiaceae > Rubia > Rubia yunnanensis. The sequence goes on from CM075063.1 coordinate 17,254,424, forward strand.
GTTCAAGCTCATCCGGTAAATGGCATGGTTTACCATTTACCACTCGATATGGTGTCATTCCAATCGGTGTCTTATAGGCCTAACTATATGCCCACAAAGCATCTTCTAAACAAATGCTCCAATCCTTCCTATTCGAGTTGAGCATTTTCTCAAGGATAGATTTTATCTCTCAATTGGAGACCTCGGCTTGGCCATTTTATAGTGGGTGATAGGTCGTGGAGGTTTTATGAGTTACCCCATATTTCATCATCAGTGTCTCAATTGTGCGATTGCAAAAGTGGGTTCCTCTGTCACTAATCACTAGATGTTGGTTTTCAAGAAATCTGCCACCACTTTTGAATCATTGGTCCTTATGGCCTTTGCCTCAACCCATTTTGACATATAATTAACTGCAAGAAAAACATAAACACACCGAAAAGAGTTTGGGAAGGGTCCCGTAAAGTCAATCCCCATACATAAAAAATCTCACAATACAAGATACTTGTTTGTGGCATTTCATTTCTTTGGGAAATGTTTCCCGTTCTTTGACACTGTCACAAGATTGGAAAAATTGATAGGAGTGCTTCATCATGTGAGGCCAATAGAGACCACTTTCAAACACCTTCAAAGCGGTTCTCTTAGCACCAAAGTACCCACCACATGCAAGAGAGTGACACGTATTTATAATTGAACTTACCTCATTGAACTTACCTCACTCTCCGGGACACATCTTTGGATCATTTGATCCAGGAAATGCTTCCATAGATATGGATCATCCCACACATAGCTCTTAGCTGCACTCCTCAAACTATCTCTTTGTACTTTTGAGAAATGTGGAGGAAATTGTTAGGAGACAAGAAAATTAACTAGATCGGCATACCAAGGATGAGCCTCTCTAATTGAAAACAAATGTTCATCGGGAAACTCTTCCCGAATGATCTCCCTTTTGGGTTTCTCAATAACACTCTTCGACTCATCAATCAGCGTCAACCAGATTAGATGGTCGGCTACCACATTCTCACTCCCCTTCTTATCTCTCACCTCTAAATCAAATTCACTCAAGAGAAATATCCACCTAATCAATCTAGATTTGGCCGCCTTTTTCGTCATCAAGTGGCAAAGAGCTGCATGGTCCGTGAAGACAATGACCTTTGTACTAGGTAGGTATAACCTAAACTTCTCAAGGGAAAACACTACCGCCAATAACTCTTTCTCTTTGGTGGAGTAATTTCATTGTGCATCGTTGAGAGTTATTGAGGCGTAGTAGATGGCATGAGGAACCCTCCCTACCCTTTGGCATAAAACCACACCAATGGTGTAATCACAAACATCACACATAATTTCAAAAGGGAGGTCCCAATTAGGTTGTTGGATAATGGGGGTGGAAACAAGCGTTGCCTTCAAAGTGTCAAAGACCCTTTGGCATTCTAGGTTAACCATAAAATCCACCTCTTTTTGCAACAATTTGCATGGAGGGGAGGCAATGTTAGAAAGTCCTTAATGAAACACCAATAAAAACCCACATGATCTAGAAATGACCTAACTTCTCTAGCACTCGAGGGCTAGGGTAGGGATTGGATAGTGTCAACCTTGGCTTTATCTACCTGTAGACCTTGAGAAGAGACCACATGACCCAATACAATGCCTCTTTCCACCATGAAGTGGTATTTTTCAAAGTTTAATTCGAGATTATTTTCAATTCATCTCTTAAGCACTAACGATAGATGGTTTAAAAACTATCAAAAGAATCTCCATGAACGGTGAAATCATCCATGAAAACCTCTATAAAGTGCTCAATAAACTCAGAAAATATGCTTACCATGCATCTTTGGAATGTGCCGATAGCATTGCATAGACCGAAAGGCATGCGCTTATAGGCAGAAGTGCCAAAGGGGCATTTAAAAGTGGTCTTCTGGTGCTATGTCAATTTGGAAATACTTGGAATACCCATCTAGAAAACAATAAAAATCCCGCACGGTAAGCCTCTCACGTATTTGGCCAATAAAGGGTAGAGGGAAATGGTCCTTCCTAGTTATCACATTCAACCTACGGTAGTCAATACACACTCTCCACCCATTTTTCACATGAGTGGGAACCAATTCTCCCTCTTGGTTCTCTATCACGGTCACACCGCTTTTCTTAGGAGCAACTTGAGTGAGACTCACCCAATTGCTATCAAAGATGGGGTAGATCATACCGGCTTGGAGAAATTTAGGAATCTCACTCTTCACTACCTCCATCATTGGAGGGTTAAGCTGACGTTGGGGTTGCCTTACCGATTTGACCCCATCATCTAATAAGATACGATGCATGCAAGTGGAAGGGATAATCCCCTTGATATCGGCAATGGTCCACCCAAGTGCCTCCTTATGGGCTCTAAGAACCTCCATCAACCTCCTCCCTTGCCTTAGTTTTTAACCCCGGAAAAACCGAGGTAAATGTGGGTCTAGTAAAAAGCATACTTTTTACCACGGTTCAAAGACAAGGTAAATAGTCCCTTTTACCTCAGTTTAGGATCGACATTGACATGAAGTTAGACTGATGTCATACCATGGAGGGAGGTTGATATTATAATACCCCGACTGTAATATCATTGCAAACGATGTCAACATCATGACGCATGCAACACTGATGCAAGGAATACAACAGCCAATGGTACAGGAAGTGTGATGACGCCGCACCGGATGATGTTATTCATAATACGAGAGATGGTGGAGTCGATGAGAAGTAACATCGCACATAGTGAGGGACTCACATTTTTTTCCATTGTGACGTGGAAAGCTTAGAAAATGACATCATTTTGTTTGTCCGAGCTGGCAAAACAAAGTGACAATGGTCTATGCGACTTTGCTAATATGTCGTGTCGCAACTAATTAATGCGATGTCATTTTGTAGTCGGTCAACTCTCGTTTCTCATATCAAATTATAATAACAAATATTTGATTATGCAAACAATCGGTCTTCTATAGTCATTACATGTTATAAATAATGTGATAAATCGAGTAATGGTTGAACATCATGCAACACACAATTGTTGTTCATTTATTGTGGGAATCATTAAATGAAATGTTCATTTAAAGCAACAAGATTATGACATACTAATATATTACAATTAAATGTAACAATATATTAGAATACATAAGGTTGTTATAAAATTGAAACAATAATTGTATTTAACCTCCAATTTCTATGTTGTACGTCGTTCATATTTCTAGGGCAACCAATGAGAAGCCAACTAAGTCCATCTGATATGCTAGAATTCACTGATAACTCCATTTGATCTTATTACAACCAATACACATGAAATAAAAATTATGTTACAATTGGGATGTACCCAAAGTTACACGTAATATATTAATATGTAGACGACATTATTCGGAATATGGAAATAGTAAGTGAACGGTACCAAAGCAACGCCGGACTCATAATGATTGTGGTAGCAGAGATCGATTTAAAACCAAATTTGGATATTCATGGATATTAATGCTAAACTCAATAATTCCTCACCTCCGCAACGTTGATTTTAACTCAGTATCATATTATACTGAGCGATTAACGACCGACTTCGTACATTCATATTGTGTTCATCCAAATCTAAGACATTTTTCTCACTTTTTACAAACATGTCATCTTATTTGGTCACAAACACAACATACAATATATAGCATGTGACACAATGATTCACCCTTCATGAAATTCTTTGATCTTCCATTAATGACAAAAAAAAAACACACATAGACACTACTGCAGGGCAAGGATATTTTCACTAGTGAAAACACCCCTTTCGCACCGGTATTTTGGCCCTGTAAAATACTAGTACGTCAGTATAGCGTGTAAAATGGAAAGTTATTGGCACCGGTACACTATACTGGTGCAACTGGTGTGCTTTAGCACTGGTATACTATACCACTACTAATGGGGTGCTTTAGCACTAGTATAGTATACTGGTGCCTATAACTTTCCATTTTACACTCCTATACTTACGCACCGGTATTTCAACGGGCCAATATACCAGTGCAAATAGGGTGTTTTACCGGTGCAATTGCCACTGGTGATCATTAAAAAAAGTGAGCACCGGTTTTACTGGTACTCATTTTTAATTTAAAATTTAGAAATCAAAATATTTATTAGAACACAAAAATTCACTAAAATATATTTAAAAAACATGAATTGAATTCAATGAATACTCAACACTACTATTCAACTAAGGTAACTAAAACTAACATGTATCAATCTACACTAATATAAAAAAGTGCTTATAACCAAGGCAGCTACATCGATTACAAAAAATGAATTGCTTCATAGCTAGCAATGCTGGAGAAAGTCGGAGAATTGCTTCTGTCTGGATCTCCAATCCACTTTGCGCAAATAATACCATTGTATAAGGAAAGACCCATGGGAAGACTTGTTTATCTTCCTTGGGAAAATAAGAGCAACAATGCAATAATTCTAAAACACAAAGTTTTCCTAAAAACTAAATTAGAAGATCAAATTACACTACTGATAAATACAAACTAATTCTTTTCTGAACTATCTTCAGATGTTGTAGCTACCTAAACAAACATATTCTTCCAGATAAACTACACCAGACACATCAGTTGCTAATTTCCCAAAAATACTATTTTAGGGGCCACACCAAAGAACTCTAAATAGTCATTAAAACTACAAATGCATACTGACCTTATAAAATAATGAGGGATCATCTGCATCTGGCCATTTCTTAGCATCGAGATATACTACTGAATCATGCTCCAAGTTTGTAATAACCACGCGGAAATGAATTATCAATTAATTATGAGTAAAAATGTCCTTTTAACATTGAGTTATAGGTAAGTATATGAAGTCAAATGTTTTGGTAGAAAAAAACACAGAGAGAAGCAATATGGACACACCTTAAGAGGATTTAGCACAACCATAGCCCTTGGTGCTGTTTTTTTCAACTCTTCTTGGATATGGGACTCAAGAAGGTCCATACATATCAGACTAATGTTATTGATAAACAACATTTGCCAAAAGTTAGTCCATAAATTTTGCAAAGTCATTTTATCAAATAAACCAATGCCCAAAAACTAACCAAATAATATATTTGGCAAACTCACCTTCTACTAACTAGATTGTGTCATCAGCCAAGGATCATCCCAACCATCAACCCATTTTTCATTTACAAGAAGATTTAACTGTAACAATAACAACATTAAGGTTGGAAAAGTCATTAATGGCTAAGGATTGAGAATGATCTATGTAACATTAGGGTTTCACAAAATGTTTGGGCCATGTTGAGCTAAGTTGGGTTTTTTTAAAGTACCTGCACCGGTATGAATAGGACAATGTCGGTGCATATGTATATGAAAAACAACTTCTCAGGGCCGCTTTAAATGGTTTTTTTCTTTCCTTTTGGAACCTGAGAGCAAACTCGCGAGATTTTTTCTAAGTACCTAGCACTGGTACAAATACGGGTGCCAAAGTAACAAATACCGGTGCTAATTACAATATTTTAAATTTTTAATCAATCCCTCCAAAATTTTGAATGAAAATTTGGGAAATTTATTTTCCCACCATAATTTGGAGGCAACGAATCACAAAATTTATGATACCAATACATAATTAAATAAGATACGATTGTGTGTTCAAAATTTGGGCTACAATGGGTGGACAGAAGTGCCTCTAGCATATTTATAGAAAATTATGCTATGGCCCAAAAGTTAGTTAAGACATTATCATTCTCTTAAAAATACAAGATTTTTATCATTCTGTCATAAATATAGAAATAGAAAATAAATGATCTTTTTGGTGAAATCTTGGAAAGCGCTAGTACATGTTCTAGAGTAACTTAGAGTTGATTAATTTGAAGTAAGAAAGGGAAATCAGAAAGAATTGCAGATATGTTCTCGTGCCCGATTGTTGATAAATATTATGTAATGGGCTTCGAAAATACAATGGGGGTATGTAGGGTAGCATCACGTTTGAGTGGATTTGAATTTGGAGTTACGAGCAAAGTTATTATTTTTTGCACTTAGGTACTTTCAAAAAAGTTGGAGTTGTCGAATCACGAAATTGACGACACCAAAATGCAATTCAATATTATACGATTACGAATTTGTGATTTGGGCATGTATGGGTGAATGAAAAGGGCCTCTAAAGTCAACATGGATTACTTCTACACAATCTTGGAAAATTATACTATGGCCCAAAATTGTGTTACCCTATCATCCATTGCTCCAAAATATATGATTTTTGTTAATCTTGCCAAAATATAGAGATAGAAAATAATTTTTTTGGTGAAATGTTGGAAAGCGTTCGTACATGTTTTAGAGTAACTTAGAGTTGATTACTTTGAAGTAAGAAATGGAAATCAGAAAGTGCAGATATGTTCTCGTGTCCGATTGTTGATAAATATTATGTAATGGGCTTCGAAAATACAATGGGGGTATGTATATAGGGTAGCATCACGTTTGAGTGGATTTTAATTTGGAGTTACGAGTAAAGTTTTTAATTTTTACACTTAGGTCCCTTCAAGAAAGTTGGAGTTATCGAATCACAAAATTGGAGACTCCAAAATGCAATTCAATAATATATGACTGCAAAATTGTTTGGGCACGCATGGGTGAATGAAAGGGTCTCTAAAGTCAACATTGATTACTTCTACACAGTCTTGGAAAATTACACTATAGCCTAAATATTTGTTACCCTTTCATCCATTACTCCAAAATATATGGTTTTTATTATTCTTGCCAAAATATAGAAATATTAAATAAATGAATTTTTTGGTGAAATGTTGGAAACCGCTAGTACATGTTCTAGAGTAATTTAGAGTTAGTTACTTAGAATTGCAATTAATGCAGTTCTAGCACCGGTATATGTCATTTATCCAAATACCGGTGTAACAATTCTGCCATTTCCACATTTTTTTTACACACCGTTCAAAAATTAATTTTTTGGCGCCAAAATCAGACAACTTAACCATATTCTTACACTGGTATTTTTGTTACCGGTGCAATAGCATACAATAGCACCGGTAGTTAAAACCTCTATATATTTTAGTGCAAAAATTAAGAAACGCTACACCGGTAGACCATATATCGGTGCGTATGTATTCCAAGCCACCAGTATTATAGTAAACATGAGTTATACTGATGCAATAGGGTACTTGTACACCGGTATTCTATAGTCATGAGTTTTTACCGGTGTGTATGTACCTGTTTTCTAGTAGTGAGAATATATAGATGGTAACAAATTTGGTAAAGGTAAAAAACATGTAAAATATGGAAAATTACCTCAATAAATATGAATCTAGATGCTCCGTTCTTTAAATACTTGTTCATGATTGAAGGAATCCATTTGAATGAGCCCTTTCATTATGTTCTGAATGGACAAGGTTGGTTTGTGGAATATGCATTGGAGATGGAAATGAGTGTTAGGGGTGATAGTTATTTAAATGAACAATATATTTGGGGGGGGGGGGAATTTTAACTCAAATTTTTGTGTGAAATTTTTGGTTCCCACAAGAAATTTCACAATGATCGATGTCGCTAGCTAATCTGTATGTCTATCGAGCCATGCGACGTGTGTGCAACACCGCATATGTGGCTATAGTGTGATAATCAAAATTTGTAGTAAATGGCCCTTCTGTCGACCCGTTCATGCCCTAATCGGGACAACATTGTCGTCCAAATTTGAATAAAATAATGATACATTTAATTTTTCATTTTGACATATCTCCATTTCTTAGAGGGACCTAATTGCAAAAAACAAATACAATCCCTGACTCGATTCCAATTGTTTCGAAAAGAAACAGCTTTAGTCTTATATAGTCGAACATATAATAACCGATAGTAATATTATATTTCCCCATAGGCTTCCACAAGATCATACAACCGACAATCGTATACTTGTAAGTAATCATCTACAATTTACTCCTAACCGCGTACTGGCCCTTTGTAAACATTGAAGGACGGAATTTTATTACTATATATTTTCAAAAAAAACCTAGAATATGATATTTCATGTGATTCTTTATATTTGGCAGAAATGTTCGTTCCCATAACGCTTATCACTATAGTATTATTGGATTACTATTAAAAAAACCCTGGAAGAATACCCATGTTCGTGTGCCTGTAAGAGAGTACGCATAATTTCCAAATGAAACATTTGTCGTTTTGTTTAGATGAATGTATCTTAACACACATAAACAACCACTGAAGTTTGGGTTGTAGTGTAGTTTCCCCAAAGTTTTGTAATGCACTATTTGTGAATAATCTAGGATCGTTCCGGTGACTAGTTCATGGCCAAATTTGAAGATGGTGGTCATGGCAGTGTGAATTACATAAGTGTAAATCCAATTTTGCATTTCGACATCTCCCAATCTCTTGGAGGGACCTAAGTGAAAAAAAGGCAAAGTGTGGTCCCAAACTCGATTCCAATTGTCTCGAAAAGAAGCAGTGTCATCCATATATAGTCGAACTTATAATAACCGATAGTAATATTATATTTCCCCATAGACTTCCACAAGATCTTACGACCAATAATACTATACTTGTAAGTAATCAACTACAATTTACTCTAGACCACGTACTAGCGCTTTGTAAAAATTGAAGGACGGAATTTTATTACCATTATATTTTCAAAAATCCTAGAATATGAAATTTTGTGATTCTTTTTTATTTGGCAGAAATGTTTGCTCCTATAACGCTTATCGTTACAGTATTATTGGATTACAATTAAAACAAACCATGAAGATTACCCAGGTTTGAATGCCTGTAAGAGAGTACGCATAATTTCCAAATGAAACGTGTGTCATTTTGTTTGGGTGAATGTCTCTAAACACACATCAACAACCACTGATGTTTGGGCCATAGTGTAATTTCCCTAGAATTTCATAATGCCCTGTCCGTCAATAATTTTGTTCTGTTCTGATGATTGGTCCATGGCCAAATTCTAACATGGTGGTCATAATTTGATGGATTTAATTTTAATACTTTTGTATTTCATGAGAAATGTAGACTATTCAGTTTGAGCTTTTCAGCCCATAATCTATTAACGCGATGTGGGTCTAGGGTCGGTTTGGACGTGGTGGTGAAGTCATTGCAGCAACATCTAGCTTTTGTGTTTTACATTCATCATTGACCAGGGCCGTATTTATTTTTGGGCCAGGCCGCTACACTAACACGGCCTAGTGTTTATTATGTGCGATATTGGGGTGGCTTCAGTTCTGTCTCGTATGGAGCAATTATTATCCCAATATCATTGTATATTGTTTGGGGCCTTATGTTGGGCCCAAACCTAAGATCAAAGACTTCGTACTACAATCCATGTCTTATTCGTCCTATACAAAACACCTACAAAGTTGTACAAAATGACAGCATTTCCAAACCGACAACATCGCACCAAAACATCCCACCTGAAAAAAAATGGTCGGAAAATATTCTAATGCCAACGGAATCGGTTGCTCACATATCACAGTAGCACCATAACCAACATTCAATTACTTTGGACGTATTGCATTGGCGGGTTTCTCCAAATTTGAAGAGCAACAAACCCTAACAGGGTAAGTTTTTTTGATGAAGTTTGATATCGGTTTTTCAGGTTTCATATACTTCTTTAGTTGCCCATTGCTTGGTTATTCAAGTGTGGCATGTTGTTTGTTTACTTTGTGATTTTTTAGTTGAGATTGTAGGTGTTTTAGGACCATTCGTGTTGTAGTTGAATACTGTTTTATCTTAGCCGATTGAACTGCGATGTCGCATATTGAAGAACATGAATATGTGACATCACATACATCATGTTGGTCCAGATGAAGTGTTTGTGGCATGAATCCAAACTCGGCTAAAACACATTGACATCATTGAGTTCTTCACTTTTGCACTGACTGTTCTACGCCCCTTTCGTTCTTAGATGGCTTGAATGAAGCAGACAGCCAAGAGGAAAAGGGAACACAACACGAGGGCAGCTCTATAGCTCACGAAGAAGGCAAAGACAAGGCCACCCCTCCATCGTCAACATGGGACAAATTACGCTTCATCAAAACGGAGGCAGCGAAGCATTTCAAGAAAATCCAAGGTTATAGGATAAAAGAGGTTAGGGTGATGAAGCTTGAGGATGTGGAATGATTACACCTCGATGTTTTCCTTACACCCTTCAAACCATCACGAATTGAGGGTTGAATATGATTGGATAAACCAACGTATGATATGGAGGTCAAGGAGTTCTGCGCCAATTTCATAATAGAAACAATGACCTCTTGTAAAACAAGAGTGAATGGGATGGACATAGAGATATTGAAAGAGCTCATCAATGAGGTGATTGGCTGCACAATCAGAGGGGAGGATCAGCTGGAGGTTGAGCCTCTACAACTGTACTACCGGGACAGTTGGCCTGGACGAGTTGATGAGAATGACCCATCTGGGTAGCTTGACCACAATAGAATGGTGGAGAAATACTTCAAAATTGAAGTGGGGGAACAGACTCATCCCAATAAAGCAGATCAAGCTTGATGTTATCATCCTTAATGAGAGAATGATGTTCAAAATAATTGTGCAAGTACTTATCCCGGCTGGACATCCTATGGAGTGCACGATGAACGGGACCGCTATGTACTACAACCTTGCGGAGAAGAAGGTAGTCGATCCCAAGTACACCATTATCCATGAGATGCATCAAGTCTCCCTCTCCAGAAGAGTTGGGCACTCCCCTATGGCAACATCATCACTGACATTCTAGAGAAGAAGAAGGTTCCCATCTTCTCAAAAGTGAAGATCCAGTCTAAGTACTATGATGCAAACTACTTCAGGCTGAAGCATTGGGTTTGGGAGTTGAAGACGTGGATTAATCGCAATGTCCCTCCCACACCCGGCCCCGAGGTGACTTCATCGGCTTCCACAGATATGGACGTTCACCCCGCCATTATTCCCATGCCCCTAACAAGTAACAAAATTTTAAGTTTAATGGTTTTTTACAAATTATCATTAATTAAAATTTTAACATTTTCATTTAATGTAACTAATTTCTTATCCCACAGGACCTAAAAAGAAGGCGCGGGCTATCCTCCTAAAGGACATGGCCGAGACCAAGGCCATGGCGCTACGCACAGAACACACCGTGCATAATCTTATGAAAGAAATGGGAGTGATGGTCTATGATTTCCAATGCAATCAATAACCATGCGGGGGATGAGGGGCCTGGGGATGAGGTTGAAGAGGATGGATGGATACCACAGATGATGAAGGAGGGTCAACCACTGGCGCTAGCGAGTCTTCCACCGAAGAGTCGAAGACTAATTCTTAAGAAAATGGAAGCGGTTTGTCAGCAGACGATATTATCCCACCTGTGTCACCACCCCATTGATTGCCATAGATTATATGTTTGTTTGTCGTAGAACATAAAAAATGCTGTTTAGGTTTTATTAGGACTCTATGTCTTCTGTTTCATTTTCATTTTGCTGTTTTTGATATATATATATATATATGTATATATATATATGCACTTACGTACCTAGCTTTAGTCTTAAATATGTAAATTGATGAAATCTGAGACTGGCTGTGGTGAACTTGGAATAAAACCTTTAGATGGTACATTCCAAGTTCTGGCTGCATTGGTTTAGTATCCTTCATGTATTAGGTATGATAGATATTTGCAACCTCGCGCTCCATTCACATAGTAATATTCGCCCTAATCGACATAATACCGATTGAGGTGCGACATCGCATTTATTAATTTATTTGAAAGGATTTTAGGCAGGGGTTTGGTCTGAGGAGCATGTGTGTCGAGTGAAACAATCGACGTCGTTGTTTACGTCGGTTGTAAGTCGGTCACATCGATTGATAGTGCAAAGTCGATCTTGTCAAGAATGACTATTACTGTTAGGTTGTACCGTTACTGTCGATGCCGCACGTACGTCGGTAATAACTTTTACTTTGATTTCATAGCCAATTTACTTCGGTTATTGTAGAACAGTGGTAAAAACCTATTATATACCTAGTGTTTTTTTAAACCAAGGTCAATAACCTCGGTTTTTTGAGGTAAGCCAAACAACCGAGTTAAATAGGGTGCAGTAATAGGTTTAGTTTCTTGCAGTGAATGTTCTTCTAATTTATCGTTTAAACCTTAATCTTTCCATAATATTTATCTCTCGAGTTTATTTTTCTTTTGAAATTGTATCTAATTATTAATATTTATCTCTCAAGTTTATTTTCTTTTGAAATTGTATCTAATTATTAATATTTATCTCTCAAGTTTATTTTTCTTTTGAAATTGTATCTAATTATTAATGTTTATCTCTCAAGTTTATTTTTTCTTTTCAAATTGTAAAGAATGTGCACATAAGTGTAAACCTTGTTAATCTACAAACAAATGCAATTATACTTCCAAAAAAAAACAACGAACAGACAGATGCAATTAACTAAATAGTCCACATACACCACCACCTATCTTATTTGATTCCGATCATTTCGAGGTTGATTAGCAAAAACTTGAGCAGCGCCTCTCACTCGTCTTGCGGAACTCCATCTTCTTCAATATTTTTTCCCCATCTTTCTATTAGGGGAGATGGAGAACAGTAATTTACTTTAATTTATTTTTTATTATTTAACAAGTGTGAGATTTGTCTCCACAGATTAGTTTTGTTCTTCAACCTTATCGATTAAATTGTTGTGTTCATGATGATAACTCAATTTACTTATTCACGTTGATGTTTTGTTCTCGATCTGCTTGTTTAGATCGTGTGTTTGCAATTTTGTTTGTGATTTATTTTTTGGGTTTCCATCAATTTGGGTTCATCAGATCTTTGTTTTATAAGGTGTTTACAGTTTGAACAACATAGATTTTGGTTGGATCAAGTGGTGTTATAGATGTAGAAGATCCCTGTTTGGCGTAGTGATATTGATGCGTGAAACACTCTTCTCTTCCAAGTGGAAATGATTTTTGCGGGGAGCCTGTTAATATCCCCGAGGGCGATGTTACATTTTTATTGGATCTCTAATCTGTAATAATACAGATGATCAGTCTGATTGCATGTAATTTGAATATCCACTACTGGAAAACAGGTACATAGGCACCGGTATGTCAGTGATATCAGTGCTAAAAAACCAAAATTCAGCACCGGTACACAAAAAACCAGTGCCTATACACTGAATACCAGTGCTACAGAACAAAAATTCAGCACCGGTACACAAAAAACCGGTGCCTATAAATAAAATCAGCACCTACACTGAATACCGGTGCTACAAAACAAAATTTAGCACCGGTACACAAAAAACCGGTGCCTATGAATAAATTTCGCATCGCTAACACCATTTTGGCCACCGTGTAATTTTCCAAGAATTTATAGAAATAATCAATCATGACTTTTGAGACCCTTATGTTCACCCATACATTCCCAAATTGTAGAGTTACAATCGTATATTATTGAATTGCATTTTTGTTCTACCAATTTTGTGATTCGATAACTCCAACTTTCTTGGAGGGACCTAAGTGCATAAAGTAAAAACTTTAATCGTAACTCCAAACTAAAATCCACTCGAACGTGATCCTAACCTAAACACCCCCACAGTAGTTTCCATGCCTATAAGAGAATATTTATCAAAAATCGAGCACAAAAACATATCCCTAATCTTTTCCGATTTCATTTTGTAACTTCCAAACCATAACTTACTCTAGAACATGTACTAGCGCTTTTCAATAACTAACCAAAAAATAAATTTGTTTATATTTTTATATTTAGGCAAGAATAACAAAAATCGTGTATTTTTTCAGCAATGGGTAATGAGGTAACACAATTTTTGGCCACGGTGTAATTTTCCAAGAATTTGTAGAAGTAATCAATGTTGACTTTTGAGACCCTTCTGTTCACCCATACATACCAAAATTGCAGAGTTACGATCATATATTATGGAATTGCATTTTGGTTCCGCCAATTTCATGAATAAACGAGTCCAACGTGATCCTACCCTATACACTCCCATTGTATTTTCCATGGCCGTAAGAGAATATTTATCAAAAAGTGATCACACGAACATATCCATAATCCTTTCCAAACTCACTTTGTAACTTCCAAACCATAAGTTACTCTAGAACATGTACTAGTGCTTTTCAATAATTAACCAAAAAGATCATTTATTTTATATTTTTATATTTAGGCAAGAATAACAAAAAATCATGTATTTGGAGCAATGGGTAATGGGGTAACACAATTTTGGGCTACAGTGTAATTTTCTAAGAATTTATTGAAGTAATCAATGTTAACTTTCGAGACCCATCCGTTCACCCATATATATCCAAATTGAAGAGTTGTGATCATATATTATTAAATTGCATTTTGGTTCCGCCAATTTTGTGATTCGACGACTTCATCTTTCTTGGAATGACCTAAGTGCAAAAAGTAATACCTTTACTCGTAACTCCAAATTGAAATCCGCTCAAACGTGATACCATCCTTACACCCTTATTGTATATTCCAAGTTTGTAACAAAATATTTATCAACAATCGGGCACAATAACATATTCATAATCCTTTATGATTTCCCTTTCTATCTTCTAAGTAATCAACTCTAGGTTACTGTAGAACATGCGGTAGCGCTTTTCAAAAATTAATAAAAAAATTATTTTCTATTTCTATATTTATGCAAGTATAACAAAATTCGTATATTTTGGATAGAAGGATAATGTTGTATTAAATTTTTAGGTCATAGCATAATATTCCAAAAATATGTTAGAGGCGCTTCCGTTCACCCAATGTACCTCAAATTTTAAAGGCGTAATCATCTCTTATTTAATTTCATTTTGGTGCCTTCATTTTGGAATTAGCACCGGTATTAGTTACTTAGGCACCGGTATGTGTACCCGTGCTCCATACTTAGAAAACATTTCTTGGATTTACCCTCAGGTTAAATATATATTTTTTAAATCATTCAAAGCATCTCTAAGCAGCTACTTTTTGTATATTCAGGCACCGGTATGAGCAATTTAGGAACCGGCATTTGTTCCGGTGCTCAACACTTAGAAAATATTTCTTGGGTTTGCTCTGGGGTTCAATATTGTTTTTTTAAAAAAATTCAAAGCAGCCCTATGCAGCTGCTTTTCGTATATTTAGGCACTGGTATGAGCAATTCGGGCACCGGTCTTTGTATCGGTGCTCAACACTTAGAAAAATTTTCTTGGGTTTGCTCTCGGTTCCAATATCTCTTTTTTTAAAAAACAATTCAAAGCAGCCCTAAGCAGCTTCTTTGAATATGAGCACCGGTATGAGCATTTTGGGCACTGGTATTTGTACTAGTGCTCAACACTTAAAAAAGCTCAACTTGGTTTCATCTGAACTGTTGGTTTCTTTTGTTGATTGAATCTCAACCGTTAAAAATTTATCTATATAAACTACATCTGAAACCCTAAACCTACCCACCCTCCCATTATCTTGCCTCTACCTCCTCTCCATCATCTCCCTCCTCCTTCACCACCCGTTTCACTCCGCCACCGCCGATGACGCTACTTCGATGCTGCTATCTCCCCGTGCTCTAGTTGCAAGCTCCACCAAAATTATCGGTTTAGCTCAGATCCGACCTCATCTTAACGATTCTGGTTCATTGATGTAATTTAGGGTTTATAGAAATTAGTTTATAGTTTTTATGATGATTGATGTTACTCTATTTTTAGATCTAGTTTGTTTCATGAATTGTGGGTTTTTATGTACTTTCAGATGTATGCAATGAACTTCTGTGAATGTGGTTATGAATTTTCCAGTTTTCTTACATTAACTTCTGTTTATTTTGTGTTTTGTTCGTCATATTTTTGTTTATGGACGTCTGGGTTTCATATTCAGGCCGGTGAGTTTATTCTCACTGGCCAGATTTTTTTATATTGGTCGCCTATTTACTAGCACCGATATTTCATGCATAGGCACCGGTAGTTCAAACATTTTCATACTGGTGCCTAAGTGACCTAGTGCAAGAATGGAGTTACATAGGTACCAATAAGTGGTACCGGTGCTGGAATTGATTCCAGCACTGGTACCACTTGCCAGTGCCTATATAACTACATCTTTTGCACCGGGTTAGTTAGGCACCGGTATGGAAATGCTCAAAATACCGGTGCCTATGCATTGCAATACCAGTGCCTATGAGGGTATTTTCCAGTAGTGATCCTTGCAATAGATTAGTTACTGCTGGAGACTAATTAGGTTGGATGTCAATTACACTTATTGTAATCGCGCTGAGCATTTTTTTCCAACATTTTGGAATGAATGATTTTTTTTATAAAAAAATCCGTTAGTTAGGCGACAATTATTTGAAAACACGGATTTTTTTCTCCCATCTCAATTTTAAGATAGAAAATCTATTGTGTCTTTGTAACTAATCTATAAAAAAATATCATTTTTAAAGATTAGAATTGTTACTCATTCATAGAAATTTATAGTTTTTATATTTTAAAAAATTGCTATTAGTCTATCGAAAAATCTATTGTGTTTGTGAAACTGAGGTTGTAATGATCCCATCTCCAGTACCAGCAACTCCAACGAACCTCGCCGGGAAATGGCGGCTGATCGGCCGGTCGTTATGGTGACGAACGATGACGGCAGTGACGCCCCGGGATTACGCGCGTTGGTGAGCGTCCTGGTCGCCTCCAGCCGCTTCCACGTCATCGTCTGCGCGCCTGATTCTGAGAAATCGGCGGTGAGTCATAGTATCACGTGGCGGAATCCTGTTGCTGTGAAGCGAGTGGAGATCAGTGGAGCAACTGCTTTCGCCGTCAGCGGAACTCCAGCGGATTGCACTTCCTTAGGAGTTTCTCAAGCTCTGTTCCCTCAATTGCCTGATCTTGTGTTGAGTGGCATAAATAAGGGCAGCAATTGTGGTTTCCATGTGATTTACTCAGGTACAGTTGGTGGTGCTAGAGAGGCTTTCTTCAACAATATACCCGGTGTCTCCTTATCCTATGATTGGGTTGGAGGAAAAAGCAATGATAATGACTTCACACTAGCTGCAGAGGTTGCTTACCAGTTATCACTGCTATTGTTTCTGAAATCAAGAGTGGTGACTATCCATTGAGTTGCTTTTTGAACATTGATGTGCCAACAGATGTAGTTAATCACAAAGGTTATCGCATTACTAAACAAGGAAAGAGTATCATCAAAATGGGTTGGAGGCCATTTACTTCTGATGCTCAAGGCAAGAAAATGGCATCGACAATGACAATGGAAAACGCTTCAGCTGCACCTCCAGGAGTAAATGCTTCTAGCATACAACTGGAACAACTTCTTTTCATGAGAGAAGTGAAAGGAAAACAGATTATTGATAGCGAAACAGACTATCCCACCCTGCAGGAAGGATACATTACGGTCACTCCTCTCGGTGCCTTAACTCCTCCAGACGTCGATGGCTACACATACTTCAAAGAATGGCTCCCGAAAGTACGCTCATCATCTGCCTTGTAATGTTGTGAGTTCCTTGAGCTTCCTTCAACCAAACTGCTCTTTCGAAACCCATATTTCATCTTAGACAGAGCAATTGCCCCCAGACTCGTACTTGAACTAAAGCAAATACTGCAGCTCCATTTAAAAAAAAAAAAAAAAAAAAGAGGTTGTAATGATCACACGGTTGGGGTTAACCATGCGGACCCCCCATGTGCGTCGCACTACTCCTAGCAACATAAAGCCCAATTCCCAATTTTAGCCCACTTGAATAAGGCGTTCCTAATTTTATATTGATTTTAATTTCACTCTCATTTCATTTTTGTTATCAATTCGAATGTTTATTTCAAAAACATTGGTTTAGACTAAAATATCGAGTGTGGTTAAAATATAATTACTTTAGATATGTATTAGAAAAAGAGTCCGTCTCTTGAAAAATGGTATTTCCATAAATAATGGAAAGACCAAGGTTTAAAGTGTAAATTAGAAGAAATAAAGATAAAATTTTTTGGGTTGCATGAACCAAGTTATAAATTTTATAACTACTACATGTTGCATACTAAAATTTTAATATTGCAACTAAGACCTTTTACTTTTTATTATTTTAATTAAACACCGTTTTCCCATAAGTCTATAGAAAGACCTTCTTTCCCAAAACTTTGCCTTAGAAAATATATAATGGTATCAATTCAATCAAATCAGTTAAATCAATATTTTTAATTAGATATTTCATCTAAAAAAAAGTGCTAAAGTGGAACACGTTGTTTGTCACTCCCTTAAATAACTGTAAATTTATTTTGAAATTATTGATTTTTTTGTGCAAATTAAGTGACATTAAATGCTTTCATCTGAGTTAATTTTTTGTTTTTCATGTTCTTCAATTTTATTGGAAAATTTTATTCGTTCTTATGAATTGTTTATACTTGTGTAGAATTCCGATGAATGGCTATAATGTGATTTTTTTTTTTATAAATAAGATTAGATACATGAATTCCGATGAATGGCTATAATGTGATTTATTTTTTTATAAATGAGATTAGATACATTTATCAGTCCACGGTGTTTTAGTTTTTTATGAACATTTTTAAATTTATAGGATTCGATCATGTTCGGGAATGATACAAAATATGTCAGAAAAAAGAGAACGGTGGACATGCAAAATGAAATTGAAAATGCGTGAGAAAGGGAAGAAAGGGTAGGCAACACAGAAAAAGAATCAATGATGACTTGGACAAATTAGGTGTGTTATTTTTGTCACCGTTGATGGATGGATTGGATATAAGCTCTCTAAAAGTGTTGTAGTTACTTTTCTCGGAGTACTCTTAAAATCTATTTCAAGGTTGTTGATATTTTGTACGGAGTGAAATGAAATGCTTCCTACCAGTAAAATCTTTGTTTTTCTTTCTCTCCAAACTTTTGTTTGTTCTAATAATGAGTTGTTTATACTTAGGTATAATTTCGATAAATTGTTGTTAGTTATATTTGATGAACTAGATCAAATATCAGTGCTTAAATGATTAATTTTTTATAATTTCCAGCTTTCCACCCTGTTTGGGAATGAAAATGAATATGATGAGATGAAGAGAAGAAGAATCAATGATGACTGGAAGAAAATAGGTGTGTTATTTTTTCCACCATCACTACTATCTTGATGGATAAACTGGATATAAGCTCTATGAGTGCTAATGTGGTTTATTTTCTCATTATTTTTTACTTTGCCAACTATTTTAGTTTATTTCTGATAAAATCACATACATCACATGAATACACAACACACTTTAATTTATTTATCATTTCTATGAAAATTACAATTACAATATATGTTACGGTTAGTGGTGTCATTTCGGGTCATCGTTTCGGATTCAGGTCGGGTTGAAAATAGTTCGTATTAAAACAGGTCATTGGGTTATAACGTATTATATTTATTTTTGGATCGGGTCGGGTTGAGTCGGGTTCTTATCGTGTTGGGGTAAAACATGTCAGATTTCTTTCGCGTGTCGGCTCGGGTCGAGCTCGATTACACTTGTGTCGGGTTACTATCATGTAATTTCTTTACCCGAGTTAGGTCGGGTTGGGTCTAGTGGTGTCAATTTGGGTCATCGTGTCAGGTTGGGGTTGGGTTGAAAATAGTTCGTGTTAAAACAGGCCGAGTTATAACATGTTATACTTAGTTTTTGGATCAGGTTGGGTTGAGTCAAGTTCCTATCGTGTTGGGGTAAAATGTATCAGATTTTTTTCTTAAGTCGGGTCGTGTCGGGTTCGGCTGCACTCGTGTCAGGTTACTATCGTGTAATTTCTTTACTCGGGTTAGGTAAGGTTAGGTCAGATTATTGTCGGGTTTGGTCCGTTCAGGTTATATCCAGGTCGAGTTAGATCATGTCGAGTTATTTTCAGTTCTGGTCATTTTCCTGTAGGTTTTTGTATTGGAGTTTTATTCTAGTTAGGTCATGTCAGATTATTAAATTTTCATATTTGATATGGGTATATTTTGGATTGGTTCATTTTGGATCAAGTCATTATACTACTCGACTAAATTTAGGTTGTTCACATTCTTATAGTTACAATATTATTGGTTTAAGTTTCATTGTAACATGTAATTTTTATTTATAATTTATTAAAATCAATATTTAGTCGATCTTCTATATTACTTACTCAGAATCATGATTATGATTAAACACCTCTCTTTATCTTAATATTTTTCATCAACTTTATAAACTTAACCGTAATTTTGCATTTTAAACTTAACCTTGCACGCTAAAATTTATTATGATATGAATTTATGTAACTATATTTAAAGATTTTTAATAAACATAAATCTCACTTTATTCTCATAAATATGTTTAACCAATTTATTAGCCTAACATATAACTAAGTTTATTTAGTATCATATTAATCTCAGTAGACTTTATATAGTTACATTGTTAATGAGTTTTACACACTAAACTGCATCCCTAAATATCAAAATCAACTATATTTAAATAACTTTGAGATTACTTTTATAATTAATTTGGTTTAAGTTACTAATTAGCTCTTATCATTGTGCCTAGTTTCCTATATAAATATATTTATATATAAATTGTGTATAACTAACATGAAACACAAATCAACACTTGGTTATATATATATATATATATATATATATATATATTTCACATAAGTTTCATTTTTATAGACAATAATTTACATTTAATATCTAATTTAAAATAATCATTTAATTATGAATTTTTGTAATTAACTCATAAAATGGTTTATATACATCAATTATCTTTTACAATTGTACATATGTCTAATGATTAATTACTTTCACATGTAAAAATAACTAATGTAACTTTTTGTGACTACAGTTGTCTTAATAAGTGAAAATATATATTTAAAGGTAACATATACGGTGATTAAGAGTAGGGACATTATAAGTACATAGAAGGTATAGATATGATTTTCCTTTGAACAAGATGTTATGATTGTAATGCAATAATGCAATAATATAAGGTATAGAAGTTACGATTCTAATTAGCATTCTTAATCATTTAGCTGCATTCTTACATGAGAAGTTGATTGAATTTGAATAACTGCCATTATATCTACAGTGATTATCCTTTATACCTTTTTTTTATAAATATTTCCATATTTAACTAGTTTGGCACTAATTAATTAATCATTAGTTGATATTTCACAAATAAATTAAATAATACCTTTTTTTTAAAAAAAATTACACTTTAGCATGTCATTAATCAAATAAATTTATGGTTGAGAATTCATAACAAAGCTTAAATAATTTAGAAAAAAAAAGAAAGAAAAAAAGCTGAATTAATTAGAAAAAAAATAAATTAAAGAAATTAAATTAGGTGAAAAGGTATTTAACAAATGAAAAAAGAACAAAGTAGAGCAAAATAATCTCAGCCGTTGATTTCAACTAGGGTTAATCTATAGCGTTAATACTTTAGGCCCTTAGTATGAAAGCTTTTGAATGTCTATCTCTCTCCCAGAAACCCCATTTCTATCTCTCTGTGTCTGCTCTGTGCTTTCTCTCGTCTGCTCTGTGCTCTCTCGTCTTACTTTATCTATCTCTCTCTACGTCTGCTCTCCCTCTGTGCTCTCTCCGACTGAGCTCATGGATTTTCTTTTCCTTTTTTCTTTGTGTTGTTGTTTGCTTTGTGCTATTGTTCGCTTTGTGCTATTGTTCGCTTTGTGCTATTGTTCGCTTTGTGCTATTCTTCACTTTGTGCAATTTGTGCTTACTGATTTAATTGTTGCCACTCCCTCGTCTTTCTCCTTTCAGCCTTCCACCGCCAGCTCTCCCACATGGATACCAGATCTAAAAATTTGGTTGATTTAGAGGTAATGTCATCTTATTTGTCGGTGTTGTCTTATTATGAGGATATTTTGTAAGGATATTTGATGCTCTTATTTGGCTGATTTTTTGCGGTAATTATATGCAAGGAGATGGAATTTCAGGAACCTACTGGAGCGAATTTTTATTTGTGAACCTACTAATTTTAGTTCATGGTTGTGTCAGTTTCATGTATTAATGTATGTTGGTTTATACTTGTATGATGTCCATATGATTATGATGCTCTTTATTCAGGTATCCATATGATTATGATTATGTTGGTTCTTAGTTCATTCGTATGCTTGTGATCATTTTAACTTGTGTCATGATTATACTGGTCCTACTAGTTCTTAGTTTAGTGAATTCTTCTGCCCTTTTTCCAAGTTACTGTCATGCTAAAGGTTCACTTCATATTGTGTCATCATGTTGGTCCTTGGTGCACTATTATGCTTAAGCTTTTAGTTATTGTCTCATTAATTTCTAAATCTGTTGGTCCCTATTTCTATCTTATACATATGGTTTTCTTAAAACTTATCATGATTATGCTGATCCTATAACTGTAAATCTGCTGATATGCATCGTTCTAGATTATTCATATGCATTTATTTACATGTGTCATGTCTTTTTTGGTCCCTAGTTATGTTTGTCTCCCCTGTTTGGTGAGTTTAGTCTCTCTATTGTGTGCTGCTGCTAGTCTTTGTTTCAGTTATATACTTTAAATATCCATTACTGTTCTTGTTATTTGTTGTGATACTGAATGTTTGTTCTTGGTTGTTGGCTGCCTAATTATGAGATTCAATAGACACAAAAGTTCAAGTAGGAATCGTTTAGCCTTGACTTGCTCATAAATGTGCATGGATACCTATTCATCCGTATTCCATTCATGCTTATTGTTAAAGTGTTTGTTGTGCTTCTTAGGATCGAGCTTTGAATTAGCAACCCTCAGGTAATGTCATCTTATTTGTTGGTGTTTGTTTGTTTGGTGTATGGAATTGGAACCTCTTTGCTTTCCCCTATGTGCACACAAGTCATCCATCAATCATCAATTCATCAGCATGTTAATTTTTGTTGCTACACTATATACTACTACTTTGTCAATAATAAAATTAATATTAAAACTAATATTTGCTGCACTATATATTAGAACTAATGTTTTTTCTTGAAAATATTAAAACTAATGTTTTAGTTCCTGAACTATGAAATGATTATATTTTTATCCACTTCGCCACCTAAATTGATTAAATACCCCAAGTAATTTAACTAATAAAGATAGGGTTACTAAAATAGAACTTTGTAATTGGAATGGAAGTTACGAGAACTATGTCAGTTGATTATAAAAAGATATTTTTCATAATAAACTCTCCATTTCTCTTTTTTTTTTACCTTTTTACATAAACACTGGCCCTATTATAAGTTTCTTATTGATGGATTTTTTCTGCAGGTGGCGACGGATGAAACTTCCAGATCATTTGAAGTTAATGTTGAAAGTTTCATGGACTTAAATTCCCAAGTAGGTAATAGCATTGTTGAGGAAATACCAGTTAATGACAGTGAACGGAAGATTTTACTAAAGCGTTCAGAGGTATGTGCCTACTATAATTTTTATAAAGAAGTTAAAAATGGGGTAACTCTATTGCGTGCTCACTGTAAGTTATGATGTATAACATACCCCGCTGAAGGTAAAAATGGTACTGGAAATCCAAGCAAGCATATACAGGTTTGCAAAGGTAAAGGTTCATTAACTGAAAATGTGTGTTCAAATTCCACTGCATTTGATCAAAAAATCTTTTGTGAATTATTTGCATGTGCCATTATTTGTCATGCATATCCATTGAGAATAGTCGAGCATGAACACCTTAGGAAACTGCTTACCTATTTGAACCCCAGTGTGATACATGTGCCTTGTAATACGATGCTTAAGTATTGTATTTCAGAACATCAAAAGTTCAAATGCGAGTTGCTTAAGACTTTGACTATTGATGTTCCCGGTAAGATTAGTTTTTCATGTGATTTATGGACTGCTTGCATTAGTCGTGGTTATCTCACACTTACCGCTCATTATGTTGATAAAAATTGAATTCTTAGGCCTAAAATACTAAATTTTAGATATTTTGAGCCTCCTCATTGTGCTGCCAAGATTATAAAAAATTGTGCTTTATTTATTAAAAGAATGGAAACATTAAGAAAAAGTTCTGTCTATGACACTAGACAAAGCCCGGTGTATTGATAATAAGCCACTACTACAGAGACCCCCCTCTAGCACTGAATTTTTTTTGTTCTAGCACCGTTTTTTTTGTAAAACAAACTAGTGCCTAAGTAACCGATGAAATTGTTTCACCGGTTGGAAAAAACCTGTGCTAAACCGGTGCTAATTTAGCACCGGTTTGTTTTTGTTAGCACAGGTTTTTAACCGATGCTAAATTATTTACGACGACGAAAAAAAATCCCTTCCTCTGATAAAGCCACTATGCCAACACCAATCGAACCACCATCGATTATCGATTAGTCGAGCAGCGCGTGAGGAAAATGCGAAGGATGATTTTTGGGAAGAAAGAAAATGAAGAAATGAGGGCAGCAGAGGTATAATAGTCATTTCATTTATTTCCAGCCATTTTTCATTTGTATTTATATATACTAATTCAAATGAAGTTTGACCATGGATTAGTTAAAGTCAACTTAGTTATTAGTGTTTAAATATTGAAAATTGAGTAAAGTTTGAGCGATGATTAGTTAAAGTCAGCGTAGTCACTAGTGTTACTATACAGAGAGAGAGTCAAGTAAAGTTTGACCGTTGATTAGTTAAAGTCAACTTACTCACTAGTATTTATATATAGAAAGTTAAGTAACGTTTGACCGTCGAGAAGACAAAGTCAAACATTATTATTAGTGTTTAATATATACTAATTCAAATAAAGTTTGACCGTTAATTAGTTAAAGTCAACTTTGTTATTAGTGTTTATTTATTGAAAGTCATGTAAAGCTTGACCGTTAATTAGACAAAGTCAACTTAGTTGTTAGTGTTTCTATATTGAAAGCCGAGTAAAGTTTGACCGTTGATTAGTTAAAGTCAACTTAGTCACTAGTATTTATATATAGAAAGTTAAGTAAGGTTTGACCATCTATTAGACAAAGTCAAACATTATTATGGGTATTTAATGCATACTAATTCAAATATAGTTTAACTGTTAATTAGTTAAAGTCAAATTTGTTATTAGTGTTTATTTATTGAAAGTCATGTAGAGTTTGATCATTGATTAGACAAAGTCAACCTAGTTATTAGTGTTTATATATTAAAAGTCGAGTAACAATTGACTGTTGATTTGTTAAAGTCAGCTTAGTTACTAGTGTTTCTATATAGAGAGAGTCAAGTAAAGTTTGACCGTTTAGTTAAAACTTGCTTAGTCGCTAGTGTTTCTATATAGTGATGGTCAAGTAAAGTTTAACCGTTGAGTAGTTAAAGTCAACTTAGTCACTAGTATTTACGTATAGAAAGTCAAGTAAGGTTTGACCGTTGATTAGACAAAGTCAAACATTTTTATTAATATTTATTATATACTAATTCAAATAAGTTTGACCGTTAATTAGTTAAAGTCAACTTTTTTATTAGTGTTTATTTATTGAAAGTCAAGTAAAGCTTGACCGTTGATAAGACAAAGTTAACCTAGTTATTAGTGTTTATATATTGAGAGTCGAGTAAAGTTTGACTCTTGATTAGTTAAAGTCAGCTTAGTCACTAGTATTTATATATAGAGTCAAATAAGGAGGTTCGAGTCCTCGAGGCAGGAGGTTTGAGGGCTCGAGGGTTCGAGGACTTGAGCGTGAAGTGGTCAAATATTCCCACATTCAGGATTGAGGATCGAGGCATGAGGTTTGAGGGCTCAAGCGTGAAGTTTTCAAAAATTCAAAAAAAAATTAAAATTAGGATTTTTTAATTAAAAATATTTGCTCATTAGTAAAATTACCATTTACCCCTGACTATACCGGAAAACCATTTAGTCTTACCTATAAATCACCTTTGGGGACCAAACAAATAGTTTTGAATTTGTTGGGTACCGTATAAGGTTTGATTTGAAAATGGGGACCAAAACATAGCATAAAAAATAATTTAGTCTTGTATTTATGTATACTTAATCAACTAACGGTTGAACGTTAATTAGTTAATGTAAACAAATTTTATTCTTATTTGTATATATTAGGCCAGTAAAGGTTAATCGTTGATTAATTTAACTTAACTTAGTTATTAGTTAAAGTCAACAAAAGAAGTGAACGATTTTGAAAGTTTAAAAAAATAGCTTATAGCGGTTGCGCGGCTGCTCCAAGCTCATGAAATTTCTGGTAATATTATTTGAAATTTTTGGCGAATGTTTTGAATTCTTTGGTGGAAAAATTGAACTTTAAAAAAATTTAGACGAATATTTAGAATTTTTTGGCTGGAAGATTGAATTTTAAATTTTTTTGGCGATTTCTTTGGTGGGAAAATTGTTTTGGCGATTACTTTAGCGTGAAAATTTTAAAATTTAAAAAAATTTTAGCACCGGTTTAAACCGGTGATATTTTCTTCCAAAACCGGTGCTATTTTTAAATTTTTAGCACTAGTTTTTAAAACCGGTGCTATTTTAAATTTTTGGATATTTCTTTTGTAGGAAAATGAATTTTGAACATTTTTAGCACTGGTTTTTAAAAACCGGTTCTATTTTTTGAAAAGTCGGTGCTATTTTTAAATTTTAGTACCGATTTTTAAAACTGGTGCTAAGTTTTAATTTTTAGTACCAATTTTAAAAACCGGTGCTATTTTTTACAAAATCCGGTGCTATTTTTTAACTTTTACCACAAGTTTTTAAAACAAGTGCTATTGTTTCAAGAAAACCGGTGCTATTTTGAAGATTTTGGCGGAAGATAGAATTTTAGATATTTTTAGCACCGGTTTTTAAAACCTGGTGCTAATATTTCCAAAACCGGTGCTATTTTAATTTTTTTTGGATATTTCTTTGGCGGGAAAAATGAAATTTTCAAATTTTTAGCACCGGTTTCTAATGTATTCCAAAATCGGTGCTATTGTAAAATTTAGCACCAATTTTTTAAAAACCGGTGCTAATGTTTTCCAAAACCAGTGCTATTGCACAATTTAGCAACGGATTTTTAAAAAACCGGTGTTAAAAATTTTAAAAAATGGGTGTCAAAATTTAAAAATCGATGCTATTAGATTTTTAGCACCAGTGCTAAAAAACCGGTGCTAGAGGGGGTCTCTGTGGTAGTGTGGTCAACTCTTTGAAAACTAAATTGAATAATATATCACCTCTACCTTGTGGTGGAAATGTTTTTCATATTCGTTGTTGTGCTCATGTGCTAAATCTTATTGTTCAATCTTGTTTGAAGTGTGTTTATTCTAGTTTTTGTAAATTACGGAATATTGTGAAATTTATTGATGGGTCTGATTCTAGGATTACATCATTTGAGCGAGCTGAGGCTGAAGTTGGATCTAATTTTTCATGTAAATTAATACTTAATGTGTCAACTCGATGGAATTCTTCATTTTCAATGCTTTCTAAAGCTTTACAAGCCAAGGAACCATTAAACTATTTTGTTGTCCGTAATATGAATGTTGTGGATAGATTGGATGATGAGGAATGGGAAACTATTGGAAGTATTTGTGAGTTTCTTGAACCTTTTTCATTTATAACTAATTTATTTTCTAGCTCCTTATACCCTACTGCAAATTAGTATTTTTTTAACATAATTATGTTTGAAGAAAATTTAATGTGACGGCATTTGGATCCAAAACTTAATGAAATGGCTAAATCCATGCCTGATAAATTTCAATCTTATTGGGATAGTTATTCCGTAATTCTTTCTGTTGCTGTTGTTCTTGACCCTCGTTACAAGTTACAATTTCTTGCTTCTATGTATAGTCATCTCTATGTTGACTCAGAGTGTCAATTAAAGGTAAATCAGGTTAGGCTAGTTTTAAAGGATTTGTATGGTTATTATTCATCTCTATCATCCACTTCTAATTCTTCTAGTCAAGATTCATCTACATCTCCCACAAATGCAGTGATAAGTTCTTCTCGACCCTTTAAAAGGGCTAACATACTACAGGTTTAAGTTTTTCCTTGTAAATTATTTGTCCAGGTTTAGGTTTTGTACCCTGTACTTTGTTAAGTAACTTTTTGTTGTTGCTATTAGGAATTATAAAATAGTTCAGCCACAATGAGGACCTCTCAATCTTAAATTGAGCGTTATTTGTTAACTCCACTTGAGTCTAAACCTGTTGATGTTGATAATGATGATTATGACATCCTTAAATATTGGCAAAATCAACTTGTTAGTTATCTCGTGCTTGCTGTTTTGGCTAGAGATGTTTTGACTATTCCGATTACTTCCGTGCCTTCCGAGTCAGCTTTTAGCATGGGAGCATGTACTTTGATCAAATACAGATATTCTCTCTTACCGAAGAATGTGGAAATTTTGGTTACAACTCAAAATTGGCTGCATGGATATAAGGAAATCGAAGAGAATGTTATCAAAATAGGGAACGAGCTTGAAAATCAGTCTTCTTAAATCTTGATCTATGTTGTCATTTGCAATTTATTTGAAGTTATTGCCCTTACATGTGATGGTGCCTCTTCATTTTGAAGTTGATGCCGATATTGTATTTGCTGGTGATAACTTATCTGCATAGTGAAAACTAATGGTGGGTGGTTTGGTAGGTCTCTTGTGCAACGATTACTAATATGTTGTCATTTCCAATTTATTTAAAGTTATTGCCCTTACATGTGACGGTGACTCTTCCATTGTGAAGTGAGGCCCCTATTGTATTTGCTAGTGATGGCTTCTATATTTGCAAATTTCAACTAAGAACTCTATGATGAACATTCCCGTAATAAACCTAAGAAATTTTCCTTATGGTTAATTACCGGATCTGAGAGCTTCATATTAAACTACTAAAATTAATCATTATTAATTTGTTGTCTACCATAATTTTTCTTTCTTGTTTTTTGTCGGTGAAATTGTGGGCTATTGGGGGTCATTAATGAGTTTTGCGGTGATAAAGGGTCTAAGATTCTTTGCTATGCTCAGGTGTTGACAAACCGTTTGAATTCTTTGATATACTCATGTGTCCTTGCTTTTTTTTTCCAGGTTTAGTTAATTAATGATTGTTCATTATTTACATTTATGAATTCCGAAGTGTTGAAGGTTGCCTTATTAATATGAATGGTTGTGTGAATTTGACTACTTGTTGTGTGAATTAGTTAACGGTTTTTATCCGTGTTTCAAGTAATTTGGCTTTTAGTTCTGCCTTAATTAACCGTATTTTTACTTTTTATGTGAAGCTGAATTTACTACCATGGTGAAAAAGGAGTTTACTAGTAGGGAAAGAATCCATTGGAGGCAAGAAACCTTTGCTTTGGATCCTGCTTTGCCGCATGAAGAAAAAAGAGTGCAACTCTGAATCTGTTGAAACTGAGAAAGAAAGGCTAGTTTAAATTTAGTTGTATAGTTACTAAGACTTTTGTTTGGATGCCTTTTTTGTTTCAGTGTGTATGCATCTAGAATCTTGGATGCCATTTGGATCCACTGATTATTTCTAAATATTTCAAGGCTGTGTTGAGGAGATCACATTTTATCTTTGTTTTTGTATATTGAGTTGATTCTATCAAGAAGAATTTCCTTTACTGATCACTTGATTGGTTTCCAACCATGCCTTATGTGATCCAGCGTGAGATTGTGCTTGTTTATAAGGGAGGATATATCTGAACTATTAGTTTTCCGGTATTTATACTTATTTGGTTCGCGCATCATCCCAAATACTCGTCCTACTGTCAAGTCTTACCTGTTCAAAAAAGTGATCCAATATACAATTATACATCACAAAAAAAAGACTAAATGTGTTCACTATAGGATGCAAAAAAAAACGATCCAATATACAATTATACATCACAAAAAAATGACCCATTAGTTAACTTAAGTATACATAAAAGCCCCCTTATATATATTTTAAATCACAAAAAAGCATCCCAATATGTTAATTTTAGGATGCAAAAAAGCGTTCTAATATTTTAATTTTAGGATGCAAAAAGCTACCCAATATGTTAATTTAGGATGCAAAAAAGCATCTCAATATGTTAATTTTAGGATGCAAAAAAGTAACCCAATATGTTAATTTTAGGATGTAAAAAAGCGATCCAAAAGTATATATTAGGACACATGAAGACAACCCTAAATCTTATCTATAGTGTCGCTTAATATAACAACCAAGTATCTAGAGGAACTCACGATAACAGATCGTTTATGGGACGCTTTTCAAAAGCATCCTATCAATGGAAGCGTCCTAATAGTCTGTTTATATTGTAGTGTGATTTTTACGGTTATCAAGAAACATGTTTGAATGATGCAACTAGAATAAAATCAATATTAACCTTTGGGTTTATGCACATAAATATTTCAGGTTACCAATTAATTGTTTAATTATAAAGATATTAACGTTTACTTTATATCGACTATATATTGAGGTAAATGGAATTTTTTATCATTATGAATTGGGTCAATTAAAAAATCAAAAATATTTTGCGTTGATTACATATAGGGTTATATAGTTAATTTATCGGGTTGAATATTGTTCAGGTTGATTGTGGGCAAGGTTTAATCGTGTTCAGGTTTAGATCGGATTTTGGGTTGAGTCTGATCGTGTCGGGTTTGGGTGCGGGTTAAGTCTGGTCATGTTGGGTTTGGGTTAAGTCTGGCCGTGTCGGGTTCAGTTTCGGGTTAAGTTTGGTCATGTTGGATTCGGGTTTGGGTTAAGTCTGGTCATGTCAGGTTCGGTTTTGGGTTAAGTCTGGTTGTGTCGGGTTCGGGTTATGTCGGGTCGTGTCGGGTTTGGGTTCGGGTTGATATCTCTCAGGTCGGAATTGAGTTTCAGATTGAACTCGGTCGTGTCAGGTTCATGCTGGGTCGATCTTTCTCGGATTATAATCACGTTTCAGGTTGAGTTCGGTCGTGTCGGCTTAGGTTCAGGTTGATATTGTTTTCGGGTTGAATCGATCGTTTTGGTCCGTGTCAAGTTTTCGATTTGGGTCAGAGATTGACAGCTCT
The DNA here is from genome assembly GCA_037428765.1 of Rubia yunnanensis. NCBI lineage: Eukaryota > Viridiplantae > Streptophyta > Magnoliopsida > Gentianales > Rubiaceae > Rubia > Rubia yunnanensis. The sequence goes on from CM075063.1 coordinate 17,285,215, forward strand.
AAACGGCTCCAAATCTACTTTTGTGAACCAGTATTACACCAATCAAATTCTGCTAGGTCTCCCTCCTAAACATGATAAAAATTACTAAACTAATATTAGTTAATTTAGTAGGAACATGCGGCAGAGTTTCCCTTCTAAATTAGATAAAAATCATTAACTTAATATTTGTTAATTTAGCAGGAACACGTAAAAGAATTTGATTAGTATAACACATAATGATATACAAGTAACAAAAGATCGGGAACCGTATTGAACTGAGGACGAACCAATTTGAAGACGAACATTTTTAGAACTTTCGTGCTCACCTAATTGGAAATAAACCTAAGTCGCGCCTTCACTGAAATTTCAGATTTTCATCCATTAGAGTGCTAGTAGAAAGTAGTACCCGTCCATTTATTTTGTGAGTTAGAATGTGGTTGGTTTTTACTGGAGGCCCACTACTTTTTATTTTTAACTTGTAAATACTTAGGTTCTACAACTATACTATTTTCTACCACCACTAATATGTCCCTCGTAAAATTTTGGTTGTAGAAAGGGAATTCCTTGTAGTATGGCTAACCGAAACCATCTTTACAACCTAAATACTATTAGTTTTTCGATTAAATCATAAGGGGTGAACTAACATTCAAGTTACATTTTTAATTTAAAAACATATGGTTTCCTATCTTGAAGTTGATAACTCATGGTTGAACTTCAGACTAACACAGGAATGGTGAATTTCTAAACTGATCTACTAAGTGATCCTCAATACATTTTTGGTTTATGTTTCAAAGCCGGGGAGTATAACTATAAAAATAAATAATTAAAACACCTTTTATTTGAAAAATTATACAAATGTAACCAAAATAATTTGTGTGTGGTGACTGACTCCAATTATTACATATTTATACAGAAATAACATCATCTCCACTACCAACCTTTCATATTACATAAACTAGAATAAAATTATATTTAATTTATTTCAATTATTACATTTTTAATTTAAAAACTTAATTCCAACAACCACCTTACCTTTATATTTCTATTGAAATTCAACATAAAATTTTGACATAACTTATTTACCTATAACATCAAATTTTTATTTTTATTTGAATATCTCCATAAAAATTTCACATATTATTTTTATATAACGTGAATAAAAAATGTCAATAACAAATTCCATCCATATTTATCAATAGTTTACGTATAACTATTATTTTAATAAAATATTCGAGTTCAACTATATATTACTCGAATTTCACCGCCCAATTTCTCAATACTATTTACCTATATTCCTTAGCAAGTGGTAGTATACAAGTACAAAAATATATTAACCCACCCATTTATATTTTTGTATTTTATGTATGTTTTTTCACTTCTTTATTAATTTTAATTTTTGTGCATTTGGACAATGTTGTAATTATATTAAAGGATTCAAAAATGAAATGTTTTAAAACGCACTTACAATTGTAATCATTACTATAGATATTACAAATATGAGAACCGCGTATCAATTTCAATTATTTCGTTGCCGTAAGTGATCAGTTCTTTAGCCCTGGTTGCGATCAATTCGTTAACCGACATCTTCCCAAAACTGGAGTTTTCTTGGTTAGTAATCCAATTTCTATCTTATTTTTTTTAATCGTCGATAGAAAGTCAATCAGATTTATTACCCATCAAATTTTTACTGTATCACTGCTCGATAGGAAGTCAATTGTATCTATGAAGCTGAAGGGTATAGCATCAACTTTTTTAGGCAGGCTGAAGGCGTATAGCATCACCTTTTTAAAGGCAAAGTCAGAAAATATCGTTTTTTTCATAAGAAAATGTTTAATTAGAATAATGGAAAGATAAAGGATTTTAGTTGCAATATTAAAATTTTGTAATGTAATATGCCGTAGCTATAAATTTATGATAAATTTGTGACCCAATTAAGGCAAAGTCTTAGGAAAGACAGGGTTTGATTAGAATAATAAAAGGTAAAAGGTCTTAGTTGCAATATTAAAGTTTTAGTATGGAACATGTAATAGTTATAAAATTTATAACCCGATTCATGCAACCCAAAAATTTTATCTTAATTTCTTCTAATTTACACTTTAAACCTTGGTCTTTCCATAACTTATGGAAAGACCGTCTTTCAAGAGACGGACTCCCCAATTAATGTAATCGGGGAAATTTATCTACCTTTATTTTAATTTACAGTTTAAAACTTGGTATTTCCATAAATTATGAAAAGACCATCTTTCACTAGACAAACTCTTTTTATTTTAGTTTTTGGTAGAGACAATCTAACCCCTGTTTTATTTTTCGGTATGTTTGTATGCGTTACTTCAATTTCATATGAATCGGTTGTTCCCAATTTTATTTCGATAATAATTACTTTCACTGGCAAAGTGTTTGGAAAATCCGTATGATTTGTATGCGTTACTTCAATTTCATATGAATCGGTTGTTCCCAATTCTATTTCGATATTAATTAGTTTCACTGGTATTTCATTTTGGCATAGTGTTGGGAAAGATCGTCTTTTCATATACTTATGGAAAGACGTGGTTTAATTAAAATAATAAAAGGTAAAAGACAGTAGTTGCAATATTAAAAATTTAATATGCAATGTGTATTAGTTATAAAGTTTATAACCAGATTTATTCAACCCGAAAATTTTATCCTTATTTCTTCTAGGTTGCACTTTAAACCTGGTCTTTCCATGATTTATGGAAAGACCGTCTTTCAAGTTACAGGCACTTTCATTTTGTTATAAATTTGAATGTTTATTCTAAAAAAAACATTGGATGGGATTAAAATATGATTTTTTCTTTTGAATGGCGGTTTTTCTATAACTCATGGAAAGACTAAGGTTTAAACTGCAAATTAGAAAAAAAAAAAGTAGATAAAATTTTTGGGTTGCATTAATCGGGTCATAAACTTTATAACTACTACATGTTGCATAATAAAATTTTAATATTGCAACTAAAAATTTTTACCGTTTTATTATGATTCTGTCTCTTGAAAGACGGTCTTTCCATAAGACATGGAAAGACCAAGGTTTAAAGTGTAAATTAAAAGAAATGAAGATAAAATTTTCGGGTGGCATGAATCGGGTTATAAAGATTATAACCACTACATGTTACATAATAAATTTTTAATGTTGCAACTAAGACCTTTTATCTTTCATTATTAAAATTAAACCCGTCATTCCATAAGTTTGTGGAAAGACCGTCTTTCTCAAGACTTTGCCTTTTATTATTCCAGTAAAACATTTGATAGGATTAAAAGATGAGTTTGTCTTTTGAAAGACGGTATTTCCATAAGTCATGGAAAGACCAAGGTTTAAACTGTAAATTGGTAAAAATGTAGATAAAATTTTTAGGTTGCATTAATCGGGTCATAAACTTTATAACTACTACATATTGCTTAATAAAATTTTAATGTTGCAACTAAAATATTTTACCCTTTTATTATGGCAAAGTCTACCGTCTTTCCATAGGCTTATGGAAAAACGAGGTTTAATTAGAATACTAAAAGGTAAAAAGTCTTATTTGCAATATTAAAAAATTATTATGCAACGTGTAGTAGTTATAAAATTTATTATCCAATTCATTCAACCCAAAAAAATTATCTTCATCTCTTCTAATTTGCACTTTAAACCTTGGTCTTTCCATGCCTTATGGAAAAACCATCTTTCAAGAGACCGACTCTTTTATTATTCCAGTTAAACCTCGTCTTATGGAAAGGCGGTCATTCCCAATACTTTGCCTTAGGAGATTGGGTGTGGTTAAAATATAATTATGTGTGGGCAAAGTCTTGGAAAAGACCGTCTTTTCATAGGCATATGGAAGACGGGGTTAAATTAGAATTATAGAAGGGTATACGATTTTAGTTGCAATATTAAAATTTTATTATGTAATGTGTAGTAGTTTTAATGTAATGACCCGATTAATGCAACCCAAAAAATTTTATGTTGATTTCTTCTAATTTGCATTTTAAACCTTGGTCTTTCCATAACTTATGAAAAACCCGTCTTTCAAGAGACGGACTCTTATGTTAGATATGTGTTAGAAAATATATAATTGTGTCAATTCAACCAAATCAGTTGAACTAATATTTTAAATTATATTTTTGACCTAAAAAGTTCTAAAGTTGAATATGTTTTTTGTCATTCCCTTAAAACTGAAAATCTATTTCAAAGTTAGATATTTTTGTACAGAGTGAAATGAAATGCTTCCTACAAGTAAAATTTTTGTTTTTAATTTTCTCCAAACTTTTGTTTGTTCTAATAATGAGTTGTTTATACTTGGGTAAAATTTCGATAAATTGCTGTGATTTATACTTGATGAATTAGATCAAATATCAGTCCTTACATGATTAATTATTTTAAAATTCCAGCTTTTCACCATGTCTGGGAATGGTACTGAATCCGATGGGATGAAGAGAAGAAGAATTGATGATTTGGAGAAACCAGGTGTGTTGCCATGTATTTGCTTATTAACGACCTAATATGTGTTTAAATACATATGACAATTTATGTTCTTTTTTTCTATTTTTCTCTTTATGAAACATATATCTCTAGCAATGGCTCTAGAAAGCTAGTTCAAAATCCATGGGACAACTTGTCTGAAGGTGACATCTGTAGGAGCTGGCTTCTGATATTTTCCAGTTATAGAAATTAAGCCCTAATTCGTCCTTCGCTTCTGGTGCAATGCATTGTTTAATGCCGTGCAACTTTTTCAATAATTAAGTGTTGCATGTAAAGTGTCATAATAGGTCTATTTTGTAGTAGCTAGTGTAGCACAAGGTTGGAATGATCAGCACTGCATGCTTGCCATAATCTCTCACAGATTTCCTTAAAAAACAGGTGAATACGTGGAATTTTAGAGTATCAGATCTGATAATTGCTTTGATACCGTGAAGAACACAAGAAATCTGAGAATTTGTTATTGGCAGTTAATTAGCCATTACTTTTACAGAATTTAGGAGGGATAAAATGGGAGCAGTTTTATTTAGCTGGTTGAAGGGAAAATATAGGAGTATAATGTGTGTGGCTTGTTTGCTTTAGTCCGAGAGACTTTGATTTTTGTATGGTGAAAAAAGCCAAGATGGGCGTAAATGGGGCATGCAATATTTTTGGACGTTTAGGGGGGGGACACATTTCCATAATGCGTCCTCCAGGGCCCCATGTTTTTTTATTTGGCTTTTAACGAGGACGCATTATGATAATGCGTCCTCCGGGCAGGTTTATTTTTTTTTCCCTTTTTTTCGGAATTTAAATATAGTGCTCCTGTTTTGTTTCCGAAAATGTTTCCCCCCTTTTTTTTATTTTAATTTAATTTGTCCTTTCATTTTTTTGTTTTGGATGTAGTCACGATTAATTTTTTTTTCTGAAATGAATTAGAGGACCCGTTTTGGAAACGATTTTATTTTTAGCATCAATTAGAGGACTCATTTCTAAAATCTAATAATGGCTGGTTTGGCAACATTTTATTTTTCTCGAAATGATTCTCATAGCACTCGTTTTGGGAACGGCTCCTCAGATCCGGCGAATTGTTTTTTTGAAAGTATTTGGAGGAATCATTTTTTATTCGAGCCCTCAGACCTGGCGTTAATTTGATTTTCTACGGAAGGATTTGGAGGACGCATTTTTTAAAACAGTGTCCGAATGGGGGATTGTCTAGCTCTTCGGGATATTATGCGGAGGACTCGTTTATGGAACGAGTCCTTGGAAACCGCCTAATATTATATGTCGGGAAATTAATCAGCGGAATGTTGGAAATTAGTACGAATTTGCATAAATTTATTTCTCGGGAGCTCCTTGAACGAGTCCTGGAATGGGTATTGCTTCATGCTATTTTTTTGAAAATGTTTGAAACTGAGATTTGCAATTAACTACGGTGCTAATGTAATATGTGAATGAAATAATGTTTATTATATTTTGTAAGAATGGATACAATTAGCATAAATATACAGTGTGGACAGTACGTTGGAAATGTAATGCCAATTAGTGTCGAACAGCATGTACTGCCCCAACGATGGTCTCTGCAAAGCTTTCCACCCGTTCCACACGGGGGAGGGCGTATGGTCCTGGATGTCCGCCGTGGTACAACCGTCTGTGCGGGAACATGTTCTTCCTCATGTGGAGCTTCCCCCGGCATGTCGTCCTCCATTTCATACCCCGCTTCCTCATTCGAATCACAGAAGGCATATGGAATAGTACCTGTATGTGATGGATCGATATGCGACATGTACGGATGACTGGATTGCGGAGTGACATATGCATTGTAATCTGATGCATCCATGTTGTACTGTGAGGGTTCCCCGGCTGATGGTCCGCAAATCGGTGGACTCGCATGTGAGGACCCCACTTGTGATAGACCAATGTGTTCTGCCTGCCCCCTAGCACGAGGCCTCCGACCTCCCTGTCGACCAGGTGGGGCCTGACGGTGGATTCTGAGGTCAGTGTACCTCACACCAGGGGGCGGTTCCTCACAGTGCACAAATGGTTGATAGTGTTGCAGCCTGGAGGCCTGATGCGCATGTTGTAGACTACGTGTGACAACACGATGCATCCCCCTTATGACGTCCGCACAATGTGGGGGCTATCCATCCAAATTAATGTCTGACATGCCATGCAACTGTGTCATTGCCTGCAACTACAGAATCGAGATGAATGTGTCAGATATGTAATGTTGAGGAGCTCTGTTGTATTCTTTCCTGACAGTATTTGAAATTTAGGACATACCAAGTACTCTGCGGTTGCACCGTCTCCGTGGAAACCCTCAGTGGCTGTTACAGGCCGCCCTGGTTGATCAATGAAGGACACCATCTTGCGGAAGTACCAGTCCAAATAAACACGGCTAGGTAGGTATGGATCCGCACTTCCCAGTGTAGGTGCTTGTCGATTGGACCGATGTTCCCAAGTGTCGAGATATCTTCTGAGCTCGACACGCCAATCCATGCCAGACCTTCCTCGGCGGTCTCCAGTATGGAGTAAGTTGTACTCATCCCTACTGACCAACTGGGTGGGTATTGGCTGGATGAGGCCGAACTGCCGGAGAACACGATGCGCATGATGGAACTCCACGGTATGCCAACAGATGAGGTCGACGCATAGCAGCCAATTGTTTCTACCATCTGTACAATACCGCGGGAGTTGCCCCAGGACGTCCTCCGTATATGGCTGCCAGATGAACTGAGACAACATGCATGTGTTGCGGTTAGGTAAATGAAACCTTTTTTCGTGCGAAGTCTAGAAATCAAAACCCAGGTATTCCTATACCTGATTGTGATTGAGAGACGTCAGTTGGTCACGGTACACTTTGAGAACGTGCATTGGTGACTGTGAACAATCGTAACGGGCCCTCCACCTATGAGGAACCGAGTGAAATACATCAGCCATACTATGGAATTGCATGTGGACTTATGAATACCGTGGATTGAGGAATAAGACATGTACCGGGATCCAAGAGCACTCATCGTCACTGTCACCTGTAGTGCCCCGGCAGGTCGGATGGATGGTATGCGTTCCCATGCCCACAACTGCCAATAAATGCAATAGAAATGGCCGTTAATATTAAGCACGGTAGGTACGAACGACTATGTTGGCCAACAATTTTACCTGTAGCAAGACAAGTGGCCCAGATATGGATTTAGATTGTGGGATTGCCGCGTTACATAATGACCTGTACAAGCATGCAAGAATGGAACTACCCCAACTGTACCGATGGACTGCACCCAGATCCGTAAGTGCGGATAAGTAGAGCAACGGGATGAGGTGGCCGGACGTGTCGGACATCAACATTCCCCCAAGAAGCAGCAGAAGGAAAACCCTAGCCCGCTGTTGGCATTGTACATCAGTGGGAGCAGCGGGGAACGGACTGTGCAATACCGTTCCTAACCACCTGGCCTTAATGCGACCCCCCCTAATACAAGTGGGGTCTGGTGTAGCTCCCAGGTAGTCTGTGCAGATGAGCTGCCATTCCTCCGTACGCCTAACGGTGTTAACACTTGTGACTGGGATGCCATCGAGCGGTAGACCCCACAGGACCCCTATATCCTGCAAGGTGACCGTAGCCTCCCCCATCGGTAGGTGGAACGTGTACGTCTCCGGGCGCTAACGCTCCACTAGGGCGGTGATGAGGGAGTGGTCAATTTGTATTGCGGCAGAGTCTAGGAGTCCCTGAAATCCCGCGTCACGTACATACCCCATGACCTGTTCTGGCAGTCGGTCGGTCCAGCAGGCCCCGTCGCACCGACGCACCTGCAGTGCCTCGTCCTCTAAACGTCCGTTGTATAGGGCACGAGCACGGTGCTCCTGATGGAGGTACAGCAAGTCCTCCTCAATGGGTCCCGGATGGTACATGGTGTTTTCCTGCAATCAAGTAACAACCCAAGTTAGATGTTTTTTCTGGAAGAATAGCACAGATAAAAGTAACACTGCGTTATGTGAGACATATTTCCCAAATATAAGTAATACAACGTAATCTGCTACACATATCATTTAGTACAAGAAATACTAGGTCACACTACGAACGAAAGACTAAGCATGCCCTCTCCTATCCACGTGCAATGCAAACCCAATGACAGTTAGAGGTACTATTACAGACACCATTTGACACCACGATACTAAGCACGCCCACGGCCACGCCTACGCACGCCCCTGGTTTCACCCGCCACCCTTTCATCCATCTGATTTCTTATCCTCCTCTCCGCAAACTATCCACGCCTCCTGTTGCGAAACTTTTCTGCATCCGGAATCAACCTCCAACGGGCACGCTCCCAGAGTGATGGATCTTGCACGGGAATGAAACCCTGACTGTATTGCTGGACATATGTGGTCGTGTGATACACCCTGTCACATAGACTTGCAGGATCGTCACGTCTGTGCCGACAAACGGCCAAGGCATGGGAACAAGGGAAACAAAAATTTTCCCATTCGCGACAGGTGCACTCTCTTCTTCGGTATTTGACCGTGTACTGTCGTTCACTTATGCTCCCGTCGATGTTCCTCGCCACAACCCTATAAGTCTGCGACGCATGCCCGAACAGGGTGACGATATGTCCCTATACCAATGTATCCTCTTTCCGGAACTTTTTCCAGATCCTCTTGGGGAACACGGACCCGGATGGAAATATCTCATATTCAGTAAACCGGCATATAGGTAAATCTAAAAATGCAATTAACAGAGAAAATACCTCCAGTTCGTAGCGTCGGTAAGCCTTTGTGCAAACATTTCAACAGTCCGCTCGAACGTTGCTTTGACACACAATGTTATTGAGAGATGGCGAGCGCGCCGTAAACAGTTGTTGAAGCTCTCTGACAGATTCATCGTCAGAATTCCCCAACGCCGATCACCGTCATCGAAGGCAAGACACCACGTACTCCTATCTTGCCGTTCCAGCCAAGCCCAAGCAAATGGATCCATACTCTCCAGCTCCTCCTTGTACTCCCTCCACCTGCTCTCTCGCCTGGCACTACCAAGCTGCCACACCAGATTCTTCATAAGCACATTCTTGAACTTCCCGCGATCATGTGCTAAGAAGTTGGACTGAAAATCCCGCAAGCAAATCCGGTGGTATCCGGCTGGTTCCATCCACTCCTCCATAGTCGTCATCGCATTTAAAAGTCCTGCATGCCTATCTGATATGACACAGATAGGTCTGCTATCACCACCAACAACGTGAAGACGCAGTCTCCCCATGAACCAGTTCCAGCTTTCGTTAGACTCCTCGTCGACAATTGCATAATCGATGGAGAGGATGTAATCATTTGAATCGTGGGTCATGGCGACCAGCATTGTGGACTTATATGCACCTCTCAAATGAGTCCCATCTACGCTGATCAATGGCCTGCAGTGGCGGAAGGCTGCAATTGCCTGACCGAATGCCCAAAACACAAATTTAAATTTCCTACACCCGGGACCGTGTATTCTGTCAGGTACGTCAGCCCAATCAACAACAGTGCTCGGATTAGCCCTTACAAGCTCATCCATAAAAGTTGGGAGCTGTTCAAACGAATCCTCCCACGTTCCAAATACCATGTCAATTGCCTTCTGCCGAGCGTACCAGGCCTTCTTGTAGGAGAGTGTGACATTGAACTCATCGCTCACTTGAGCTCGCACATCTTTCACGGTGTACGAAGGGTTTACATCAATGTGGTGGCGGATTGAACGGGCGATCATCACCGACGTCAAATTCACGTTACCCGTAGATCGACCAGCCCCGACACACCCATGGCTAGTAGCCCATTTGGTGATCTCCCACATACCATGGGAAGCCTTTGTCGAAGCTCTGCAAACCCAAACACAATTCCTAGTTCCTTCGACGACGTCCTTGCATTTCGCATACCATGTGCGTGACCTGCTCTCCACAACCCTGTGTTCCCTGTTCATCATAGAATTCCACCGGGAAATTGCTTCGACCAACTGCGACTTTGTCTGAAATTGCATACCCACACCCACTTCACCAGTCTCTTGAACATAGGTAGAAATGCCGGACCCAAAATGGGTAGGGTCATAGCTATCCTCATCGGGGCCCCCATAATCTCTATAGTAGGCCTGCGTCTCTGGGTTTGCCAGAATATGAAACGACGTGGGTACGCTATTCGTCCTCGCCAATTGCTCTTCCTCGTCACCGGGATTGGAATCGGTTGATAAGGAACGATCATCCTCAGTTCCACCGTTGAGTTCAGCTTCATCGTCATCATCTTCGCTACCTTCATGCCGAGCGTCACGGTCGCTAACGTCACCCACGTAATCATTGCGGAAGACATTCTGCTCGCCATGGTCTACCACACACATACCACCACTTGTGGACGGCTGGGCACAATCCACGTGGGCATAGCTACCTGATTGGCTGGCGTCACCAAATTCAAAACCCCGGCTACGAACAGGTGGTGGTATACTGGGTACCGATAGGAAGTTCTGCACGTTGCTCAGCAATGACATGAATGTCCTCCCCCGGGCCCCATCATTAGCAATTGGTAACTGTTCCACAACAATGAAAAAATCCGCAGAAGACAGTGACATTCGATCAACAACGTTGAAGAAGAATGTGGTCGACTCATCATCTTCCACAGGATAACATCGATAGTATACTGCGGAACCAACCACCTCGGGACATCGGAAATACATTTTCAGCGAACAACTCTCCCTCACAATGGCCAGTCTCGTTACAATTACATCAACCAATTCTAAGTGGTTCAACCGCCTCTCGAGAGTCACAACTCGCTCCGGTATCGGAGGATCATAATACACACCCACACTCAAATCAAACTTGATCTGACCCCCTCTATACATATACACCGCCAAAAACATCGCAGAACTGCAACAAAAAAACACATAACTTCAGACTCATGCTCGTTGGACATTCCTATTCAACGTATATATAAATATAAATAAAGATATATATAAATATAAATATATACATATATATAAATATAAAAATAAATATAAATATAAATAAAGATATATATATATATATGAATATAAATAAAGATATATATAAATATTAAAAAAGATATATATATATATAATATACATAAAAATAAATATAAATATAAATATAAATATAAATGTAAATAAAGATATATATATATATATAGAAAAATGGGAGGACGCATTATGGAAATGCGTCCTCCACATGCAAATGCTGTTTGTGGCAACTGTAGCCACAAACATAGCAATTTCTCCGGACACAACACATTAGTCATTTCAACTGCTATACATAGACATCACTTTCATTTCCTCCTCATCCAACATTCTAGTTCACAAGATCCTACCTTGTGTTTCCTTTTGCTACAAGCTCAACAGACCAGTCACTAAACAGTTCACATATTAACTTCATTCAGTCACACAGGATTATGAAACGCAACGGACCAAACTTAGTCATTGAAAGTACACACACAATTACACACATAAAATTACATTAACTAAATGACCCAAGCGTTGGAACACGTTCGTATAATTATTTAGGGCGCAATTAACTACAATAATACGGATAACAGAGTGGGTGAGAGTCTGAGACTTACTGAGAAGATGGTCAAAGGTGAAACACACCGGTGGTCAAAGCGGTCAACATCGGGTCAACGGGTCAACGGGTCTACGGGTCTACGCCGGGTCAACGGGTCTACGTCGGGTCAATGCGGTCAACTTCGATTCGAGTCGGTCAATGTGGTTCAATGCAATCAACGGCGGACAGTGTCCGGGACAACGTCGGGTCAACGGGTGAACGTCGCGGTCAGTGCCCGGATCTTTCAACTACAACCAAAATCCCATTAGAAATTCAGTAGTATTAAATGAAAACCCAAACAAAAATTGAGCAAAAAAACGGGGAACCATATCGGATCTTTCGAAAAATACGAACTGCGATCGAAAATGGCGGAACGCCGGTAGCGCAATGCGGGAGATGAGTGGAGAGGAATTGTCGGGATGGCAACACACCGGCGGAATGGAGGCTAGCAGAAGGAGAAAATTGAGAAATGGTTGAGGAGGAAGATGAGGAAGATGGAAAATGCTGGAAGAGGAGGAAACACAGCGCACATTTATGCTGTTGGAATTTTTAGCTTTTGACTGGAATTTTAAAAAAAAATTTGACCGGAATTTTCAGCTTCCAGCCTTTGCAAAAAAAATTTCAGCTTTCCAGCGGAATTTTCAGCTTTTCAGCTTTTGACCGGAAATGTTAAAAAAAAATTTTTGCCTGAGGACGCATTTCCATAATGCGTCCTCGCCACGTGGCACGCAGCAATTCGACCGGCCGTTTTTCAGCTTTTGACCAAAATTTTTTTAAAAAAAAATTTTGGCCGAGGACGCATTATGGAAATGCGTCCTCGCCATGTGGCGCAGCGCAATTCGGCCGCATTTTTTTACTCTGACCGGCTATTAAAAAAAACAGGTGGCATCACCCCTCTTTGCCACGTGTCAAGCACTCCATTTACTCATTCTCACCATCTTTTTCACATAATTAATTACTGTGCCACGTGGCATCACCCCATTCTGCCACGTGGCATTAGCTAATTTTTCCCGGCCTGATTATTCAAAAAAAAAATCGGCCAAGGACGCATTACGGTAATGCGTCCTTGCCACGTGTCACACGCTGGTTCCTCGTTTGAAAACTTTGACCGAAATTAAACAAAAAAAATAAAAAATGGGAGGACGCATTATGGAAATGCGTCCTCCACAGCCAATTTCCATTTGTGGCTACTGTAGCCACAAACTTGGCATTTTCTCTTAGTCCGTTTGTATTTTTCAATTGATATATTAGCATTTGTACTTTTGTTTGTGATCTTGTTAGATTCGTAAACTAACATTTAGTTTCTAAATATCAACTCATTGCCACAGTAATTGGCTCAGAGGAAGTTGCAGTGTCTGATGCTGATCATCCTGCTGCTGATGTTTCTAGTGAGGAGCCTTTAATCTCCATAGCAGATGATATCATTCCAGTGGAGTTTATCATGAAGGCAGATGCCGGGGAAAGTGTCGCAATCTCTCCTCCCAAACCCATTGACCTCAAGCAGAAAGGTATGGTTTCTTATTTTAATGAATTTGCATTTGATACCCCAAGTAGAAATTATTTTTGTTACATAGAATGAATTGAATACCATGTTTGGGTCTGTGCAGGTATTGCCATTAGTCCTGATTCGGACTATGGTTATCCTCGTGGGTGGGCCTGCATCCTGTGTGGCAATGGTCAGAAGCTGAAGAGATTGCCAGAATGCGAGCATTTCATCTGTGATGACTGCGTGGTGGACATCATTGCAGAGATGATTAAGAAGGGTGATTACGGGTTCAAATGCCCGAAAGATGGATGCAGCATCATGCGGATGGTGGAGCAGTGCCGCGACTATGTACCACGAGAAGTGGGGGATCGCTGGCTTCAAGAAATACGCAATGCTAGAGCTCTTCTCTCCTGCCTGTATCCACAGCTTATTTCGTGCCCGTTACATGGCTGCGATGGTCTTATGGCTGTACCGGGCGTGTACCACGTGCGTGTACACAGCTTATGGCTGCCCGTATCCACAGCTTATTTCTTGATCCGGGCGTGTACCACGTGCTTGCAATTATTCTGCACTAAATGCAGAGTTGATTGGCACATGGGTATGAGTTGCAGCCAATATCAAGCTTTTGTTAAGGCCGCGTCTAACTTGTGGTCCTGAGTTCTCAGATAGTGCAAATGTCAAGAAAATGGTCGAAGAGTTTTACTCAAGCTTCTGGTGATCAGGAGTTGAGTTACATTGATTCAGACATTTGTTTGTAGGAAGTGAAAATGATTGCAAACTTTTGGCTCGTTGTTTGTTTTGTTGTTTGCATGGAGTTGATTGTGTGTGGTGGTGAATTTGAATTGGATGAAGTATGGATTTCTGCTGCTAGAATTATGTGAGAATCTATTATAGGAAATCTGCACATTATTAGAAGTAATATTCATGATGGGAAATTGCAAACAAATAAGATTATTTGTGATCTTAGTTTTTATGATTATATATTAACTAAACTGTGTTTTTAGTCCCCTACAAAGTATATTATACCATATTTTGGTCCCCATTTGCAAATTAACCATTAGACAGTAACCTATAAATTTAGAATGATTTGTTTGGTCCCGAAAGGTGGTTTTAGGCAAAATCAACGGTAAAATTGGTAAAAATATGTAAAATGACCATTATACCCCTGATTTTTTAAAAACATATAATACAAAAATACCATCTACTTCCCCGCCGGTGGAAACCCTAATCCCAATTCTAGATACCCTAATCTCCAATGAAACTCTAAATTTCTAGCGTAAATGAAAAGACGACGGGGGCTGGAGCGGAGTGAAAGAGGGATTCCGAGTGGGGGAAGGATTGACCGGGTGAAGGTCTCCGTTGCCAAAGTTGCAGAAGGGTTTTCCTCGCCGTGGTCTTATCTGCGGGGAAGTGGAGGTCAGCGAGCTTCTGTTACCGTGGATGAAGAGGTCGTCGAGGTTGCAGAGTCGCAAAGAATAGGAGCTCCATGGCAACGATCGACAGAGACGGTCGACGGAGAACAGTCGACTAAAATAGCCATGCGAGGTTGCAAACGATACCTATCAAATAGCCAGGCCAGACAAGGTTTGAAAGGTTGCAGACGATCGACGGAGACGAGGCTCACCTGGGGAAAGTGAAGGCAGCGGTGGCGGCGGCTGAGAATAGGCCAACAGGAAATTAAAATAAAAATAAAAGGAAAGGAAAAACTAAAGAAAAAGTAAATTTAAAAATTAGGAATTTTTAACTGAAAATATTTTTAATTAGTAAAATTATTATTATACCACTGGCTATGCCGGAAAAGCATTTAGTCTTACCTGAAAATCACCTTTGGGGATCAAACAAATTGTTCTGAATTTGTGGGATACTATCTAAGGTTGATTTGCAAATGAAGACCAAAATATCATTTAAGATGTTTGTAGGAGACTAAAAAAATAATTTAGTCTATATATTATTGGTTACCATGTTCTTGACGGGAAAAACTAATTATATGGATAATGGAGTGTCAATTTTGGAATGGATGACTAGTAGCAGGGCAAAGGGTTGTTGGTGAATGGAGTAGCGGAATTTAGACCATATTTGAGAAGGGTTGAAGTATACTGGCCTTTTTTTTAAAACTTAATTCGACATATCCAAACAAATATTTTTTAACACAAACAAAAATATTTTCCAAACTCTTAATTCAACATATAATCATGCAAATTGAAATACTTTTATATAATTACACTTTATATCACGATATTTAATGAATTAAAAAATATAAATAAAAATATAAAAATAAACTAGTGAACCAATCACAACATCGTACTCCCCAAATTGTGAGAAGAATAGGGGTGGAGCAAATAAATTTGTGTTGGGTTGGAAACAAGCCGGGTTGAACACATGCCAATTTTCATTTGTCTAGTCGTGTTGAATTGGGTTATCGTTGTGTCGGGTTGAAAGGTGTCCATTTTTTTCCTCGGGTCTGGTTATTTTTGGGTTGGGTTACTGTCGTATCATTTTTTGTGCTGGGGTTTTTTTCTGGTCGGATCACGCTAGATATTTTTTTAGAGAAAAGTGCTAAATTAACCCTATCTTTTGGCTGAAAGTGCCAATATAATCCTACAAAATAAGAAAGTGTCAAACTAACCCTAACTTATTTATGTAAGTGCTAATATAACCCTATTCGCCATTGACTTCAATTGTCAAAGATAAGTTTGTCATCCTTTCCGCCAGCCTCTGCCTCCAAAAACTCGCCTTCACCTTCCTCCGCCTCCACCATCCTGCCTAAGAATCCCTCATCATACTCTCCTCCACGCCCTCTCGAAATTCTGCCATAATCACTGTCTACAAAGCCTCGAAAATTACGTCCGACCTCCCGGTGCACCACCACCTTGCATTTCTCCGTCGACCCTCTCAAAACAGCCTCTCAGATTTGACCAGGTCAGAAGCGAAGTGAAGCAAGGCTGGAATGGTGCACCCAATTCGAATATGAAAATCAAGCTTGGTGACTCACTGTTTGGTACGCTCATATTTGCCATTTCTCCGCCATTTAGTGCACCCAGAGTTGGGTATTTGATATACCCACTGAGGTGTTGGAGGTAGTGGCTAGTGGTGGCAATGGGGTGTTGGAGGTTGTGAACCCCTAAACCCTATGAATCCAGTACATAGGTAATGGTTATATTTATCTTGAACAGTTCTGTTTTATTTTGTTTCTTTATTTACACCGGCAATACTTTTTAAACTTAAACAATACAAAATTTGAAAAATAATGTAAAATGTTAACATTTTTTTCCTATTTGGTACATTAGCTATACATATATATTGAGGAAATAAATAAGAAATCTGAAGGAAATAGTAGATGCCAAGTTATAATAATCCAAGATAGAGAGAAAAGCAAGAAGTAAAAGTCGAATATTAAAAATTAAAAATTTAATTAAGTGAGAACACCAATCAAAATTTTAATTTATAATTTAGGTTTCTTATATATTATATTATAAATTCCTTAATATGATGTTTTTGGAAAAATATATCGCACATAATGATGAAATTACAACTAAAACTAATATATTAAAAATTTTATGTGCACACTTTAGATCATGAAAAACAATGGAAAAAAATAAAATAAAATACATATTTATATTTTATAGATTAGACAAAACAAAATTTAAAGGAAAAAAAGGAAAGTTTGGGACAGGGCTGTGCAGGGGATTAGTCACCCTGCCCAAATCCAAAATTTAGACACGCTAAGGACGCCTGTCTTGTCCAAAAGAAAAGTACTACTAACTTATCTACCTATATGTAAAAGTACTACTAACTAATTTTGCACTAATTTATTGAGAAATTAGCAAAGAACTTGATGAAATTAGCAAGAATGAGAGAATGGAGAAGAAGATAAAATGGAGAAGAGGATAAGATGAGAAGAAGTGAGAAATGAGATAATGAGGGGTGTATTTTTCTTCATCCTCTAAAGGGGTATTTATAATAGAATTTGAGGGTAATGACATAATATTCCCCTTTGGTAAATAAATAGTGATATAATTAATTATCACAAATCTAGCTTATTGCTAATGATCATTTCATTATTCCAAACACTCCCCATGAAACACTCATTTCAATAATTACGTATTCATGTTGCTTCATTAAAAACCTTACTTGGAAAAACTCAGTAGGATAAAAACCACAGTAAGTGAAAAAGAGTACAGCCACGTATAGCTCCCCCTGTGTTGGCATTGGTGAATTCTTCATAAATTTCGTAGTCTCCGCATTCCGATGTCATGAACATGTTTTGAACATTGAAGTGGGGAGAGCCTTTGTGAGGAGATATGCTGAGTTTTCACAGAAACGGATATATTGGATGTTGATAATATTACTCTCTTCCAGCTCTTAAGTAAATGAAAGGAACCTTGGAGGATTGCTTTGTTCTGTCGCTTTTGATGTACATTTCCTTCATTTGATTAACACACGCGGAATTATCTTCATAAAGTGTGATCAGATTATCATTTGATAGGAGACCACTTGTGATCTGATATGTCGCGTGATGGATCTCAACCACACACACTCTCAACTTGCTTCGTGCAATGCAACAATCTCAGCATGATTTGATGATGTTGTGGTGAGGGTTTGTTTCTGTGAACGCCAATAAATCGCAGTCCCTCCGCAAAATACATATCCAGTTTGAGATCTCCCTTGGTGTGGATCTGACTAGTAGCCTGCATCTCCATAGTCAACTAAAACTAGTTCTGTAGTGTTGGAATAAGATAATCCCAAATCAATTGTCCCTTCAAGGTAACGAAACACATGTTTGATTCCGTTCCAGTGCCTTTTGGTAGGAGATGGACTAAACCTCGCTGATAAATTAGCAGCAAAAGCTATACCAGGTCGAGTACAATTAGCGAGATAAATAAGTGCACCAATTGCACTGAAATATGGTACTTCTGGACCAAGGACCTGTTCAGATTCCTCACATGGACAAAATTGATCCTTTTCCAATATAAGGGATCTTACGACCAGTGGAGTACTCAATGAATTTGATTTATCCATTATTTATCCATATTAAATCTCTTTAGTACCATTTTTCGTGTAATTTGATTGAAGCACAAGTATCCCACTTTGCAAGTGCTCAATCTGCAAACCAAGAAAATATTTTATTTTCCCAAAGTGTTTCATTTCGAACTTCTTCTTTAAGTAAGAGATTACTTCCAGAATCTCTTCATTGGTCCCAAAGATATTCAAATCATCAACATAGACAGCGAAAATCACACACTCGGAGGTTGTTTTCTTGATGAAAACACAGGGACAAAGAGGGTCGTTGACATACCCCTTTTGTAACAGATATTCGCTTAGTCGGTTGTACCACATGCGTCCAGATTTCTTTAACCCATATAAAGATATTTTTAATTTAAGTGAATATCTTTCTCTAGGTTTTGAACTCAATGCTTCATTCATTTTGAATCCTTCAGGGGTCCTCATGTAAATTTCAGCATCAAGCGATCCGTATAAGTATGAGGTAACAACATCCATAAGGTGCATATTAAGTTTCTCATGAACTACTAGACTGATAAGGAATCTGAATGAAATTCCATCCATGACTGGGGAATATGTTTCCTCAAAATCAATTCCGAGCCTTTGAGAAAAACCTTGTGCAACGAGTCTAGCATTGTATCTCACAATCTCACTTTTCTCATTTCTTTTTCGTGCAAATTCCAATTTGTATCCAATGGGTCTCACATCTTCATGGGTGAGTACTATAGGCCCAAAAACTTTGTGCCAGTTATGCGAGTCTAACTCAGGTTCAATGGCCTTTTTCCATTCAGTCCAATCGTGTTTATTTTTACACTTGGTAACAGACCGTGGTTCGGGATCTCCATTATTTTTGTCCATAACATTACATGCCAAATTGTAAGAGAAAGGATCGTCAATTTCCTTATTTTGGTTCCACCTTATAACTGTATTGGCATAATTATTCAAAATTTCTTGATTTTCCCCATTTTGTATTTCTACAGGAATATGTTCCTCCATTTTGGGGTTATCTTGTTTCTCCTCCTTTTCTTTTAAGAGGATTTTTATCTTTGGAACCGAGTGGTTTTCCACGCTTCAGGTGTGTTATGATTTCATGAGTGACTTTGTTTTCAATTTGCCCTTTCGGGATTTCAGTTTGAGCAGGAGCATTCCCAGCTGGGATGTGCGAATTTGTCACTCTCTTTGTGTCTGTAAATGCATCAGGAAGTTGATTTGCTATATCTTGCATATGTAAAATCCTTTGGACTTTTCCATCACACTCTTTTTTATAAGGATCAAGATGCAATAATGTTGGTACAGACCAGGTAATATTCATTTCTAGCTGTTTTCTTTCTCCCCCTAATGCTGGAAATTTTTCTTCATCAAAATGGCAATCAGCAAAATGAGTTGTACAACTATTCCTAGTTAGGGGTTCAAGGTATCTAACAATAGATGGGCTTTCAAAGCCTACATATATGCTATACTTATTTTTGGTTCCATCATTGTTCTTTATGGTGGTGCAATAGGCACATAAACAACTCAACCAAAAATCTTTAGATGAGATATATTTGGTTCTTGGCCTGATGCAAGTTGTAGTAGGGAGTATTTATGATATGCACTTGGCCTAATGCAAATCAGTGTTGCAGCATGTAGGGAGCATTGTTCTCATTATTAATGGTCTAGCAATGAGTTGGAGACGTTTGATTAGTGATTCAGCCAGACCATTTTGTGTGTGCACATGAGCAACAAGATGCTCAACAACAATCCTAACTGACATACCATAATCATCGAAAGTCTGGAATGTGAATTCACCGGTATTATCAAGTTTGATTGTCTTGATTGTATGATCAGGAAATTGAGCTCGCAATTTGATTATCTTAGTGAGTAATTTAGCAAATGCCATATTTCGAGTTGATAACAGACATACTTGCGACCATTTGCTAGAAGCATCTATCAATACCATGAAGTAACGATATGGTCCACATGGTGGATGGATAGGTTCACATATATCACCTTGAATACGTTCAAGAAACGCTGGTGATTATGTTTCAACCTTTCCCGGTGATGGCCTTGTGATTAGCTTTCCAAGGGAATAAGCCTTACATTGAAAGGTTTTTCCTTGAGCGATCTTATGGTCCTTCAATGGGAGCTCACGTGTGCTTTCAATAATTCTCCGCATCATAGCTGAACCAGGATGGCTCAGCCGATCATGCCATATGGTAAATATTGAAGGTTTGATCACTATCATATTTGATTCTACTGCATTTATATGCGTGTAATGCAATCCATTATAGAGCATTGGTAGTTTCTCAAGTATGCATTTCCTTCCAGATTTATACACAATGAGAAACATATATTTCATGGTACCTTAAGTTACAGACTGAGAATCAAATCCATGAGAATATATATCATTGAAACTCAATAAGTTCCTTGTGGACTTTGGCAAAAATAAGGTATTATTTATTGTAAACATTGTGCCATTTGGCAATGTAAAGTTTGCCTTGCCAACTTCTTCAATAAGATCTACAGGATCCGATATTGTATTCACAATGGTCTGTGTTGATTTTACCTTTGAGAAAAACCTTTTATCCTTTAATATAGTGTACGGTGTTCCACAATCGAGTATGCCAATTTCTTCATTTTTAATCCTTTGGTTACCTTCACGACTAGCTTTATCCATTTCACCTCTTTAATTAAAAATTTAAAAAAATTGATAAGAAAGATAATATATTTGAAAGTAACAGACTTTAAATAAAAACCATTTATATATATAAGAGATACAAACAGACATCGGGTCATCTAGCTTCATTCCATTAATAGTTGTATAATTGTTCTTTTTTTAGTTTCCACCACTTGGTTGCTCAGTGAAATTACTAACTATGTCTATGAAATCATCATTGGAATTAGAAGCTTTATGATGAGTGGATTCATTGAAGTTTGTCTCATTCTTCTTTCCTTTTATGGAGTCTTGGTAGAGTTCTCATAAGTGCTTCGGGACTTTGCAGACTCTTGACCAATGTCTTTTTCCACCACATCTTAAACAAGAGGTTCCAAATCTCTTTGATGAACTGGTATATTTTCCCCCTTTTATGGTTACTTTCACGGTTCCTCTCACATTGATGTTTCTTGTGGTAGTAGTTATTGGACTTACAGGACAAATTGTAACCACCTTGACCATGTCCGTAACCACGACCACGACCTCGACCTCGACCTCGTCCACAACCTCAACCTCCCTTTCAACTCTGAAAATAATTTTTGCATTCAGGTTCGTCAGAGTTAATAGCATTTGCTTGATGTGTGTTAATTATGTTGTTTATTTTATTGGGATTAACTGTGATTTTACGTGATTAATGTGCACTTTAAATGTTTTATTTGTAACATATCACAGTTTTCGGGCTCAAGAGGAATTTGGAGGAGAGTAAGGAGCATTGGGCAATTATGGCAAATGAAGCAGTCAAAATGGAGAGCAGAACCGTGTCAGCTATTTTGGAAATATATTGGGCTGAATTAAGAAGATAATTGTAGAGATATGGTGGAGATATTTCAGATCTTATCTTTTAAGAATCAGAATTTAAATTGAAAAATGATTGTAATTGATATGGATTGATTTGGAGAATGGCCGGGTATAAAGCAGGAAGGGTTTTCGGAGAGAGCTAGTTTTTAGTAGTTTTATTCCATACAGAGACAAAAACATATTTTCTTCAATAAGTTCAGTTGGCATCGGTCCAAGATTATTGCAAGTTTTTTTTGTTGATTGGAATTTTGTGGCGAATGAATCAGTTAGCCTTGGTTTTCATGCCAAATTAATCACTTTTATGATTATTCTTGTTTTCGCTGCTAGCTGCATTGCATTAGTAAGTTATACCTTTTGTTATTATTAAATTAGTTAATTTAATAATCATGTTTCGTCCCATTAGTAATTTAATTAGTTTAATCATTATGAGTAGCTAATTCATATATCGGCAGAGACAAATGTTAGTTTATAAATCGTGAGGCCTAATTGCATTATAATTGATTCTTGCATGTTCTTGATTGTTCCTGGTTGAATTTTATTTCTAATATGTTTAGGCCTGATCAACTTAAATGTTTTTAAAATACTGCTATCTAATTTCCGCCAATACGTAATTGTTGGATGAGATTAGTAAGTAGCACAGTCTTGTGAAAAATAGCTAACTAGCTAAGACTGTAATGGTAAGATAGGGAATAATTGGGTGTGCGTTACTATTTGTTTTTACTTTGGTAATTGCTATATCGGGTTCTTTTAATAATTAATGCTATCAAAATGTGTTCTGATTTAGCGAATACTTTCTGGGAACATTGTGGTAAGGGAAACAGTTAATTAATCATAATTAGTTAACTGTCGATAAAGTAAGAAAGAATTGGGGGGTTAAGCGTACCTACTTCCCTATAACCGGTAGATTTGTAGGAATTGATTCATTATTGCTCCTATGATCGATATTAACTAGCATGAGTTATTCTTAGCCGATATCATTCATTTATATATTTCTCGTAATTTTAAGTCTTCATTTGCATTTTTAGAGTTAGTAAAATCATTATATTTAAGGTGTGGTGGCATCACCAAAAAGGTTTTCGAAATTAGTAGAAAAAAAATTATTGATTATTGCTTTTGCTCCCTGTGGGATCGACCCTGCTTATCATTGTACTAATTAGTATTAATCTGAATTTGCAGGTTATTTGGCGAGTGAAACGACGC
The DNA here is from genome assembly GCA_037428765.1 of Rubia yunnanensis. Taxonomy (NCBI): domain Eukaryota; kingdom Viridiplantae; phylum Streptophyta; class Magnoliopsida; order Gentianales; family Rubiaceae; genus Rubia; species Rubia yunnanensis. Next base: position 17,308,371 of record CM075063.1, read on the forward strand.
TCACCAAATTGGCGCCACTGCCGGGGAGCAGTAAGTCAATTTTTTTTAAAAAAATTTTCTACTAATCCGTGTGTTAGTGTGCTTGGTTTATGAGCAGATCATCCAGGATGAATTTAATATTCGACCCGAAAGTTGAGAAGACAGCCAAGCAGAATAGAAAGCGAACAAAAGAGCGAAAAACAATTTCTGCCGAGACCCTTCGGTTTGGCCAAACCGAACCCATCGCGATTTCAGCAGCTACTTCTGATTCGGGAACGGACATCGAGATGGACGGAGCTGACCAAAATCTGAATCTTGGGCAGAACCCAAACAACCCATACATGTGGGAACTTACCAGACATGGTGAAGATGACCCCCCCATTCCCGTTCAGTTGCCAGAGACCAAAAATCAGATTGAAATCAAGCTAGCTTTCCTGAACGTACTTCCCAAGTTCCACGGGAGAAACACTGAAGACCCTTATAATTTTCTGAGCGAATTTATCAAGATTTGCAAGGTTCAAAAGAGGCCATCCACCGTGACGGAAGATCAATTCAAATTGGTGGAATTACCATTCAGTTTAACAGGAGCAGCAAACCAGTGGTTCTTGAGCTTGCCCCCCAACTCCATTGCGTATGGGTAGAATTGAAGATATTGTTCTTGGAAAACTACTTTCCAGCCACAAGGATAGATTCTTTGAAGAAGGAGATCACAAGCATCAAGCAAGAATATGATGAGCCATTGAGTATGTTTTGGCTGAGGTTCAGGAAGTTGGTAGACAGTTTCCCTAATCACAGAATGATTGAAGGCCAGTTGCTTCAATGTTTCTATCAAGGGATGACATCTTGCAACAAAGACTTGGTGAACTCTTCCAGTAGTGGTGGATTTTCTCACCTTCGAGTGAATGAAGCTAGAGAGATCATCAAGAGGTTGGTGAATTCTAAAAAGGAGTATGATCAACAGGAGGTACGAATCTTGAAGAAGGTGGCACAGACATCCACTTCCGAAAAAGATGAGATCAAGGAAATGATGGAAAGAATGGAGAAAATGCTTTCCAAGGTCGTTGAAAAGGTTGCGTCTGTACAAGAAGGGCATTGCGATACGTGTGGAGCAGTCAACCATACGAAATCACAATGCATTCTTACTATGGGAGAGATACTTGTTCAAGCAAATGTTATGGAAAATTTCAATGAGGGACAACAAAAAGAACCATATCCCCAAAATTTCAATCCAAGGTATAGGGATCACCCTAGCTTCCAGTGGAGAGAACAAGGTGCCCCTCCGCAGCAGCCTCAGCATTACCAACGACCCTATGTTCCACCGATGCAACGAGAAGCTCCGGTTTTTCCCCATCCCCAGCAATGAGGTCAAGAGAAATCTCTAAATGAAAAGATGGATATGTTGATGGACATAATGATGAAGCAATCCAAGAAGACCAAATCAACCTTGGAGGAGCATGCACGACAAATTGCCCACCTGTCAAATTCTCTTAATGAACTTAGGATGAAGCAACCTGGATTGCCCTCTTAGGTCCAATTGAACCCTCATGAGACGGTAAATCAGGTCACGCTCAGAAGTGGAAAGATAGTTGGTGCACTGCCATTGAAATCCGTGAACAAAGAAGCGAACCAGTTCACTGACGGAGGGTTCAGTTTGGCCAAACCGAACCCTGCAGCAGAAATTCAGAATCAAGTAACGGAGGAAAAAGGCGATGAAACCACCGTAAAATCTGAGAATCCTGAGCATAGTGAGACCAGAGATAAAGGTAAATCCAAGGTACCAGCTGAGGTAAATAAGAGGTTGAGTTTACCTGATCCTTCACTTAAAATTTGCCTCCTTTTCCTCGTAGATTAGAAAAGAAAAAAGAAGAGCCTATGGATTTTATATCAATATTTGAAAAAATGGAGATTAATCTTCCATTCTTGTAGGCAATAAGGATACCACTAATAAGCAAGTTCTTGAAAGATTTTATTGCAGGAAAGCCGAAGGATTCGAGCAAGATCATGATGAATGAATCTGTGTCAGCTGTGATCCAAAAGAAAATGCCTCAAAAGTGCAAGGACCCAGGTATGTTTTCCTTACCTTGTTACATTGGAGATAAGAAGATTGATGGTGCCATGTGTGATTTAGGAGCTTCGATTAATGTTATGCCATTATCTATGTATCAAACTTTGAATGGAACTGAAATGGTAGACACTAGAGTGGTAATTCAATTAGCAGATAAATCTTGTGTATGTCCTAAAGGGTTGTTGGAAAATGTGCTTGCGCGAGTCAATAACTTTGTGTACCCCGCAGATTTTTATGTGGTAAAAATGAATCATACTAATGATAAGGGAACACAAGGGTTATTGTTGGGTCGTCCATTCTTGAAAACAGCAAACACCATTATTAATGTTGGTGATGGAACTATTTCTCTTGATTATTTTGGTGATAAGTACACATTCAACATTGATAAATCCATGAAGAAACCTATAGATGCTGAGAATGTGTTTGCCATCAATCATACTGACCCTCTTGTCGAAGATTCTCTTGAGACTAAAATTCTACAGGATATGATGAAAATTCCAAAAGAGGTAGATGTTCAAGTATCACGTGATAAAGAAATCCGTAAATTGTTGTGTTCAGTTTACTCTCAGAAAGTGGTGCCCAGAACTGAAGTAAACCACGGAGGGCACATCCCCACTCAATCAATGTTAAATGTTCGGGAAAATTCTGAAGGGCGCACTGGGTCTAGTTTGGCCAAACTGGACCCATCCGCCAGACTAGTCTCACTTGATGTGAAAGCCTCAAATTGGGAGTTGAAGCAGTTACCACCCGATCTGAAGTATGATGATGATACTTTTCCGGTGGATATGGAGATGCTCAAGTGTGAGGAAGAAATTCCTCTACACACCACTCAGATAAATTGACGGCATCCACAGTCTGGCCCAAAACTATAAACAAAGGCACTAATTGGGAGGCAACCCAATTTTCTTAATTTCTTTTCCTTTTAGTTTTTTTAAAAATCTATTAGGAATTTCAATTTCTCATCTGCTCTCAATTCTTGATCTACAGAGTTGAAGTACTAGAATATGCACCATGGAGAATTCACACTTTTGGAGAGCTGGGACTCGCAGGGTTCCGTTTGGTCAAACTGGAGGTCTGCGACAGAACCTGATTCAGATACAACACTCTCTTCTTGTTGGAAATTCCTCCAAACCCCTCCCAATAAGTTCCTCTATCCCTGGTTTTTTTATTTTTACTTTCTTTTTTCTTCAGAATTCTTTTTTATAGTTTTTTTAGGTGGTTTTGTTCTTTCTTACATTTTTACTAAACTTGCTTGAGGGCAAGCAAGGTTTAATTGTGAGGAGGATTATATGTTTATGTGTTAGTGTCATTTAATAAAAAAAATACAAAAATATTTTTGATTTTTTTTAGTCAAGTCAAATTCAGCATACTATTCTTGATATTATTGTTTCTTGACGGACTGAACTTGCTTGTGAGAAAGCTCTTGTGTGACATATTTGGTTACTTGATACACCTCTAAAATTACTTGGTAAATGAGTCTAATATAATTGGTGTAACTTGGCCTAGATGATACTTGGGATGACGAAAAAAGACAAGTAATTGAACATTTTAGCCCAGTAAATGTGAGGTTTGAGCTAGAGTAGAGCAGTCTCTACATCAATCTTTTTTTTTCTGAGAGTCATGGCATTATTTGAATTATTTGGTGTGAAAATGATGAAAGACATTAGGATTTAATCCCACAGCTTATATGGCCTACCATACATCACCCTTAGTAAACCCTTTGAAGCCTTGACCTGTTTCTTTGTTTAAGCCACAGAAAAACGAAGCCAAAGCCTATTTTTATCCCCTCTTTGTGTCCCTTATATGTGCATGCTTGTGATTATGATAGATTTCTCAGTTTATTTGCTGCTGATGTGCTTTAAGAAATATCAATGAGTACCTTGATTTTGATGTATAAAGTGACCATGTGGTACTGAGTTTAAAAGTGCAGTAGAATGATAATAAAATGAGTGATTTGGTGCTGGAAATTCAGAAAAAAGAGGGCTGATGTTCCCAAAAAAAAGAAAAAAATCAGAAAAATTAGAAAAAAAAAATCAGCACCAACACTTGGTAATTACAGCCGGTTCAGAACATATTTTTTTCACTTTATCGTGGCTGAAAATTATCTTTTTGATTGAGGAATTTTTGGGCTAAAAAGAGCATGCATGTATATTTATATTTTTAAGCTTAGAACCCTTAGGATCTTACCTCGTTTTTATTCCCCCGAGCCCCATTACAACCTTGAATAAAGACCTTTCTGATTTGCATTGAATGATTTGAGTATTGCCATGTGAAATTCATATATTGAGTGACTGTCCCTTACGCTTGTATGATTTTGACTAAGTTGAGGGATGGTTTGCATTAATTTGAGGATGGGTTTACCAATGTCATTTGAAGGGTGTGAGAGTGTCAAGTGTGTTATACATGAGCATTTCTTATTAGTAAGGCAAAGTTTGTCTATGAATCAAGATATTAATGATCAGTATGCTGAGTTTGATTGTTTGTTGGGTTGTAGTTAGTTTCTTTTTGTTACTTTTCTTTTGAGTCTTTCTTAGAGTCAGTTGGGGGATATTTGGAACTTTGTAATAAACAACATGATTTGATTCTCATTTCATACTTGAGGGCAAGCATGACTCAAGTGTGAAGATATTTGATATGTGTTAATTATGTTGTTTATTTAATTGGGATTAACTGTGATTTTACATGATTAATGTGCACTTTTAATGTTTTATTTGTAACATATCACAGTTTTCGGGCTCAAGAGGAATTTGGAGGAGAGTAAGGAGCATTGGACAATTATGGCAAATGAAGCAGTCAAAATGGAGAGCAGAACCGTATCAGCTATTTTGGAAATATATTGGGCTGAATTAAGAAGATAATTGTAGAGATATGGTGGAGATATTTCAGATCTTATCGTTTAAGAATCAGAATTTAAATTGAAAAATGATTGTAATTGATTTGGAGAATGGCCGGGTATAAAGCAGGAAGGGTTTTCGGAGAGAGCTAGTTTTTTGTAGTTTTATTCCATATATAGACAAAAACATATTTTCTTCAATAAGTTCAGTTGGCATCGGTCCAAGATTATTGCAAGTTTTTTTTTGTTGATTGGAATTTTGTGGCGAATGAATCAGTTAGCCTTGGTTTTCATGCCAAATTAATCACTTTTATGATTATTCTTGTTTTCGCTGCTTGCTGCATTGCATTAGTAATGTTATACCTTTTGTTATTATTAAATTAGTTAATTCAATAATCATGTTTCGTCCCATTAGTAATTTAATTAGTTTAATCATCATGAGTAGCTAATTCATATATCGGCAGAGATAAATGTTAGTTTATAAATTGTGAGGCCTAATTGCATTATAATTGATTCTTGCATGTTCTTGATTGTTCTTGGTTGAATTTTATTTCTAATATGTTTAGGCCTGATCAACTTAAATGTTTTTAGAATACTGCTATCTAATTTCAACCAATACATAATTGTTGGATGAGATTAGTAAGTAGCACAGTCTTGTGAAAAACAGCTAACTAGCTAAGACTGTAATAGCAAGATAGGGAATAATTGGGTGTGCGTTACTATTTTCTTTTACTTTGGTAATTGCTATATCGGGTTCTTTTAATAATTAATGCTATCAAAATGTATTCTGATTTAGCGAATACTTTCTGGGAACATTTTGGTAAGGGAAACAGTTAATTAATCATAATTAGTTGACTGTCAATAAAGTAAGAAAGAATTGGGGGGTTAAGCGTACCTACTTCCCTATAACCGGTAGATGTGTAGGAATTGATTCATTGTTGTGCCTATGATCATATTAACTATCATGAGTTATTCTTAGCCGATATCATTCATTTATATATTTCTCATAATTTTAAGTCTTCATTTGCATTTTTAGAGTTAGTAAAATCATTATATTTAAAGTGTGGTGGCATCACCAAAAAGGTTTTCGAAATTAGCAGAAAAAAAATAATTATTGGTTATTGCTTTTGCTCCCTGTGGGATCGACCCTGCTTATCATTGTACTAATTAGTATTAATATGAATTTGCAGGTTATTTGGCGAGTGAAACGACGCTCACCAAAACACTCTTAAGCCAGTCGGGCGAGATTGATGATTCTTCATCAGCAACTCATTATTCTTTTCCGCAATGAGGAGACACGCAATTAGTTCAGAATATCTTTTAAAACCCCACATTTGATATTGTTGTTTCAAGGTCACATTTTATGCGTGGAAAGGAAAAAGAGTCTTCTCCAACAATTCATTGTCAGTTATTGTAACCCCACAGTATGTCAAGTGGGTTACTATTGTGTACATTGCAGAATTATAGTCATAGACTTTCTTATAGTCATGGAACCGTAGATTGTTCCAATCATCGCGGTATATAGGGAGCCTTACATCTCTTGTGTGACCGTATCTTTCTTTCAAATTTTTCCACAACTCTAACGAATCTTTCATTGTGAGATATTCATTTTTGAGACCCCATCAAGGTGTCGACGAAGGAAGATTAAAGATATTTCCTTTTTCATCCTTGATGAGTTATTCCCCTCTTAGATTGTCTTTAGGAGGTTCATTAATTCCCAGTGCATCTCAATGTCTATCATCCACGACATATAGTTCTTTCCACTGATGTCAAGTGGACTGGAAAAAAGCTTTACAAGGTTTGACATGATGATAACTAATAGGGAAAGTAAAATAGTTCATTAGATTTAATTCAAATTACATAAGTCTATAATGATTGCAAAAAATAAAGAGTAATACATGATTCCGATCATCAATGAAGAAAAACAAAAATCTTCTGGTGAAACTTCTACGATAAGAATGGTAGCATGTAACACTAAAATAATTACAGAAACAAATATAAATATTAGTCTAGACATTTTATCGGTAAAATTTAGAAAAAATATGAGGTAGAAGAGATGATGTGGTTTTATATCATTTGGTGTTTTGTATTTATAGTGTAAAATATAGCCGTTTATAGCCGTTATATTACCGCTAGAAATATAGCCGTTTATAACTTTTATATCAATTTATTGTAGTTAAAATGTTAAGATTTGATTAGAAATGTAACGTCATCAAATAAATAGACAAATATATTAGATACATAATTAATCGTGGAAATATTAAAATAAAGAAGTTAAAGATTAGTTAGATATAGATCACACAATTTCACTTTAAGGTGGCAGAGCCTTCTGTGTATAGAAATATGGTGTTGTGCATTTAGAAAGTTAATAAATCACATCACATTACCATAAGGCGGCAAAGCCTCCTATGTATAGTAATATGATGTTAAGTAGTTAAAAAGTTAATAAATCACATCGCATTATCATAAGGTGGCAAATCCTCCTGTGTATAGTAATATGGTGTTATATAGTTAGAAAGTTAGTAGTGTTATTTTGTTAGAAGGTTAATGATGTTATGATGTTAGAAAGTTAGCTTTTTATAAATCACATCATTTCTACTGTGACTGATTAATATTATTATTATTATTATTACACATTCTAGTATGTTGGAATTTTTTTAAGCCATTCAAAAGGGTCCTGATTAAGAGTGTCCTGGATGAGGAAAAAACTTTAAGTCATAGTTGCTGGATACTTATGTGAAGTTGTTGATCTGTGCCCTCTAGTTTAAAAGGAATGCAAGAATATAATCAAGTTTTAACACATGAGGTTCTAGACATATACAAATTAATATAAAAGTTTGGACTAGTATCCTTAATACCAACTACTTTTATTCATTATTAAAAAATTCTTACAACTTTTAGAAAATGACTTACTCAATGAAGATGGAGAGTGATTGTGCTGATAGCTTGTTGTGATTTTTACTAATTTTACACTAATTTATTGAGGAATTAGCAATGAACTTGATATGGTAAGTAAGAAGGAGAGAAAGGAGAAGGAGATAAGATGGAGATAAGGATAAGACAAGAAGAAGATAAGATGAGAAAAAGTGAGAAATAAAATAATGAGGGGTGCATTTTTCTTAATCCTCTAAGGGGGTATTTATTGTAGAATTTGGGGGCAACGACATAGTATTCCCTTTTGGTAACTAAATAGTGATATAATTAATTATCACAAAACTAGCTTATTGCTAATGAACATTTCATTATTCCTAATAGGTCAAGCTTTGAAAACTTGAGAAACAAATACTACAAATGCTTCTTGCTCACACTCTACCTAATTATGCCAAATCTAGAGTGTCGTTAAGTTGAATAGGATCATTACCCGATTTCTTATTTTTTAAACGTACGTGGACGTTTTTTAGTACCATGAAATGAAATCTTCAATTCCACCAAAAAATATACTCCCTCTGTCCCTGACAAAACTGCACACTTACTATTTGACAGTCAACACCATCAAACTTTGACCACATATTTAAATAAATATATAAATAATAATATCATCATATGGGATATTGTTGCATTCGTCGTAGTAAGTAGTTTCTAAATATTGAATTTTTATTTTCCATTATTACACATAATTGAATATACTAAAGGTCAAACATGTTTCTTGAAAATCGTGAAAAAGATTCTGTGAAGTTTACTTTGGGATGGAGGGAGTACTACCGATGTTTTAGCTCTTAAAATGTATCTAGTGACGCTATCTCACTTCTCCTTTTAGAAAACTCAATACCGTAACTCAGGGGTCAACCTCAGTAGAAAAACCACCTTCGGTGGCCCCCAACCATTCCCTCCCTCCCCAAAACCTCTGCCCCCTATACCCAACACTCCTTCTGCAGATTTACGCATTAGGTACAAACCGAGCACCAGGATCTAACCGTTTTCTTCATTGAAGATAAGCAAAGGTTCACCGGAGATTCACAGAGGTTCACCGGATAGCTACACAGTTACGAATATCGCAGATCGGAGGTCGTGGTTTGCGGAGATTACTCATCTCAAGGCGGGGACTCTTCGATCGAGGGTTACACTAATGAGGCGGTACTAGTTACTGGTAGTTCATCGACAGTGGTGCCTTTCCTAGTGGGTCACTCACGGTTCCTGTTTGGCGATGGGTTCGTGTTTGCTATATCTGTTCCGGGTGAATGGCGATGGGGTGTAGTCAACGGTGGTCCTAGCGTTAGGTCGTAGTTGACGGCGATCCTGACGTTGGGTCAAGCTTTAGCCAAAGGTCATAGGCAACGGTGGTCCTGGGTTAGACTCGGCATCAATCGGTGCTTGAAGATTCCAGTTTTAGCTTAATCAGAATCGAAATGTTGAAAACTCGGATGACTCGGACTCGGCGTGACTCGGACTAGGCGTGACTCGGCGTGACTCGGACTAGGCGTGACTCGGCGTGACTCAACAATGACTCAGTTGAACTCAGTCGCCAGAGACCTACATGGTGGTATCCAGGTTACAATCCTTTTTGGGATTTCATCTCGTTAGGATAAATCAGACTCCTGATTAGATTATGATTTATTATGATTAGAGTTCTTTTCTTATTACACCTCGACTGTACTCTCTATATATTTAGATATCAATAATACAATTGATTACGGCAAATCATTCTATCATGGTATCAGAGCAAGTTCTGATCCTAAATCCCAAACCTATTTTTTTTCCAGTCGACTCTCATTTTTTCCGGCCGACTGAACCACCGGATTCTGCCCAAATTTCAGACCAAATTCCGGCGTCTCCAGCGGTCCGACTTCCTCGTTACAGAGGTCTAGTTTCAAGTCTCCTGCCTCCGGCGAATAACTATAAGGCCAAGGAGATTGGCACTTTCAAGCTTCTATTTCCAAGGAGATCACCAGGTCAAGGATTCCGCGAAGAAGATCGGAGAAGACATCGTCGAGGAGATCGCCCAAGACTGGAAGGGCGTCACCGTAAGCTCACTGTTCGGAATCAACAAGCCAAGTTTCCGTCGTGTCATCACTGTTCGGAATCGCCAAGCTGAAGGAGGCCGAGCGCGTGAAGTCACGCGCGTGAAGTCAAAAAGATGTACTGTTCAGCGCGTGCAGTCACGCGCGATCTGACTCGCCAGCAAGAGATTTTCTCGTTCTCCAATTTCTCGCGAGTTGAATCAATTTCTTGCGAGTTGAATCAATTTCTCGCGAGTTGAATCAATTTCTCGCGAGATGAATCAATTTCTCACTAGTTGAATCAATTTAAGTTGTTTCTCGCGAGTTGCTCACAATCTCACGAGTTTTTCAAATTCTCATCCAGTCAAATTCTCATCAACATCCAGTCAATTTCTGTGCAATTTTTTGGTCTTTTGCTATGGTTTATTTGGGCCCTATATCTCAGGAAGATTGCTCCACTAATTGGATTGCGGACAAGGCTTTGTTTCAGGCCAGTTTGAATGGTCTCAACCGTCATTCTTCGTCGAATCAGTAGATTCTTGATTCAGGTGCTACATCTCATATCACTGCTCGCACCAGTCATCTTGATAAGGTACAATGTTATCATGGTTTTTATTCTATTCTTGTTGGAAAAGGTGAATCATTATCTATTTCTCACATCGGCCAATGTCATTTATCTGGTTTCTCTGTTAATGATGTCCTTGTGGTCCCTAAGATTACTAGAAGTTTATTGTCCATTAGTAAGTTTACTTGTGATCTACCTGTCCATGTTATATTTGATGCCGATGCATTTTCCATTGAGCACAAGCTTACAGGGGCGATAATTGGTAAAGGCCGTCATAGGTCTGGTCTTTATTTTCTTGAGACTGGTGATTCCAGTTTTTTAGGCGAACTACGCTCTACAAAGCTCCATGCTTCTTTTGAGCAGTGGCACTCTCGCCTCGGTCATGTGTCTCATGATACTGTTCAGTTATTGAATCGACGAGGCCTTATTTCTGTCACTTCTGCTATGCCTGCACCTGTCAGTTACTCTCCTTGTCAGATGGCCAAGAGTAGCCGTTTGCCCTTTTCCATTAGTGACAAGCGCGCTACTGGTTTTATTGGATAAAGTACATTGTGATTTGTGGGGACCAGCTCCTGTTTTATCTGTCAACGGTTTCTCTTATTATATCGTTTTCATTGATGATTTTTCGTGATTCACATGGTTTCTTTCGATGCGGCATAAGTCGGATTTCTATGACACCTTTATCCAGTTTCAGAAATTCGTTGAGAATCAGTTTTCTACTAGGGTTAAAAGTTTTCAGACCGATGGTGGCACCGAGTTTACTAATCACCGACTTCAGGCTCATCTCATATCATGTGGCATTCATCATCAGATGTCCTCGCCCTATACACCTGCTCAGAATGGCCGGGCTGAGCGGAAGCATTGCCACATTACAGAGACTGGTCTTGCCATGCTTTTTCACTCTTCTGTGCCGCACTATTATTGGGTGGAAGCTTTCTCCTCTGCGGCTTACATTATTAACCGTCTGCCTAGTTCGGTTCTGAGTGGAAAATCACCCTTTGAGGTTGTTTTTAGTCATGTGCCTGACTATACCCTCTTTCACCCGTTTGGTTGCAGTGCATTTCCATGTCTGCGTGTCACTGCTACTGATAAGTTTGCACCCCGATCCATTCCCTGTGTTTTTATTGGCTATCACCCTCGTTACAAGGGCTTCCAGTGTCTCGACCCGACTTCTGGGAACATCTATATCTCTCGCCACGTTCATTTTGATGAAACTTTCTTCCCTTATGTCTCATCTTCCATGAACAGTCGTTCGATTTCAGATCTGGAGATTTCATCATTTTTTGATGGAACTGTTACTTCATCGATTGGGGCCACCACGCCTATGTCTGTGTCTATTCCAGCTGCCCCTCCTTCACCACCATCTTCTATCTAGACGGCCGACCTGGACCTGGCTCCTCGCCAAACGCCCACCATATCTCAGCCGCTGGCCAGCACTCCTCAGCCACTGGTCCCCACGTCTCAGCCAGTATTGGCTATTCTTTCTCCGGTGACTTCCGACGGCCACTCTTCGGTCAGCATAGCTCGATCTTCCTCCGTGTCATCAGCTGGTTCGGCTCCTCCAGCTTCACCGCCCCAGCTTCGTCCTCATCGGATGGCCACTCGGTCTTCTACTAGTGCCATTCAGCACCGAAATTATTCGGATATAATTGCTCATGGTCTCACTGCCGCACTCCTCTCTCAGACAGAGCCCACTGATTATCGCACTGCCCTTCAGGATCCAGCCTGGGTTTCAGCCATGGATGATGAGATGGATGCTCTTCGTGGTCAACACACTTGGGATTTGGTGCCTCGACCTTTGAATGTCAACATTGTTGGCTCCAAATGGGTCTATAGGCTCAAGTATCAACCAGATGGCACTATTGAGCGTTACAAAGCTAGACTTGTGGCGCAGGGTTTCTCGCAGATTTCGGGTTTTGATTTTGACTACACTTTCAGTCCTATGATCAAAGACTCCACTGTTCGGACGGTTCTCGCCATAGCCACCATGCGTTCCTGGCCACTTCATCAGTTGGATGTTAAGAACTCTTTCCTTAATGGTGTTCTTGATGTTCCAGTCTACATGAAGCAGCCCGTTGGTTATCAGGATTCTGTCCATCCAGACTATGTTTGTTGTTTGAAAAAGGCCATTTATGGTCTTAAGCAAGCTCCCCGAGCTTGGTTCCAGCGTTTCAGCAGTTATCTGACACAGGTTGATTTTCGGTGCAGCTCAGCTGATACTTCTTTGTTTGTCATTTCGAGAGGGTCATCGTTACTGTACCTACTTGTGTATGTGGACGATATCATTCTTACAGGAAATGAATCGACTCTTCTTCGTCAGTTCATTGATCGGACACACAAAGAGTTTGCTATCAAGGATCTTGGTGCTCTTCATTACTTTCTTGGTCTTGAAGTTTCGCCTACCTCCTCATGATTACTGCTTGGTCAAGCAAAGTATGCTCGGGATATTTTAAATCGGGCCAGTATGTCTGATGCAACACCTATTTCTACTCCATTTGTTTTTGGTTCTTAGCTTCACAGCTCTACCAGTCCTCCATTTTGGGATCCTACACTTTATCGTTCTCTTGTTGGTGCTCTCCAGTATCTCACCATCTCTTGCCTGGATTTGGCATTTTCGGTCAACACGGTGAGTCAGTTTCTTCAGGATCCCAGAGATGATCATTTTGCTACTGTAACTCGGATTTTACGGTATGTTCGTAGCACTCTTCATTTTGGTCTCCGGTTTTCTTCTGCTAGTACTTCTGATGTGTTAGGATACTCTGATGCTGATTGGGCTCGCTGTCTGGAGACTCGTCGGTCCACTTATGGTTATGCAGTTTTTCTTGGTGGGAATCTGGTTTCTTGGAGTGCCAAGAAACAACCCACTGTTTCTCGCTCTAGCACTGAGTCTGAATACCGTGCTCTCGCCAACACTGCCTCAGAAGTGGTCTGGCTCACTCATTTGCTTCGTGATCTTCGGTTTCCGCTTTCTGGTTCTCCATTGTTGTTATGCGACAATAGTAGTGCTATCTTCTTGGCTCAGAATCCAGTGGCTCACAAGCGGGCGAAGCACATCGACATCGACTACCATTTTGTTCGTGAGTTGGTGACATCCGGAAAGCTGCGTTTGCTCATGTTCCGACTTCTCTGCTGATTGCGGACATTTTCACCAAGGGGCTCTCTCGTCCGCTGTTCGAGTTCTTCAGGTCCAAGCTGTGCGTCGGCGAGCATCGACGCTCCGCTTGAGGGGGGGTGTTAAGATAAATCAGACTCCTGATTAGATTATGATTTATTATGATTAGAGTTCTTTCCTTATTACACCTCTATTGTACTCTCTATATATTTAGATATCAATAATACAATTGATTACGGCAAATCATTCTATCACATCTTACTCTTGCATCAAACTAGTGATGGCATCATTTCTACAGATACACTTTTGGTGACAGTGGCAGGCATAGGGTATGATATTTCATAGTAATTCAGGTTGCTAATTTTTTTCCGTCGAGGTCATCAGATGTCAATAATTTTTCCGGCAAGATCATGGTAGGGATGTATGTGCTCTTCTTTTTTAAAATCTTTTTCTCTATTTTACTTATTCTTTTACTTTTCACGGGAGGCTTTTAATTTTGTTTCTCGTTATTTTATTTTGTTTAATTTTTTTACCTTTTAAGTTTCTGTTTATTTATCAGTTCAAATTTAGTAGTTTTTAAAATGGTTGTTTTAAGTTCAAGTATTAGATAAGAATTGTATTTGTCAATTCTTTTTTCCGGCAGCCTTAGTCGGTAAAATTTTATTGACTTTAGATCTGAAATGGTCTTAACGAGTTAAATGGACACGGTCGGATCTTTAGTTGGGGAAATTCATTTATTTTGTTTTTATTGCCTTAGATGTTTGATGGAAGGCGTGGATGGAATTATTTTGCGTGCATTTATTTGATACTTGACTATGTGTGGTTCTAATGGTAGTCTCGGGTTGATATTATTGTGGCTATTCTAAGGCTACACGGTGACAACCACTTTTCTTTGGCGTGCTCATCAAATTGCCACATTGGCATTTGCTTAGTATTCTAATTTTGATAGTGCCTTCATGTATTTTTGTCTTTCATCCACTGAGACTTTAGATTAGAATTGTAATATTTTATTAGTGTCTCAGCAGCGTAAATGAGTTTATCCCATATCTCAGGTTGTAAACACACATTGTGCAAATTGAACTTAATACAAAAGGGTTGGAAACCCTAAAAACCCTCATCCTAATGACGATTTCATGTTTTAAAACAATTGAAACATATCTAGTGAAACATAAGGATATTAAAGCTAGACAACCCACCAATGCTTGACTAAAATTTACTTAGACAACCTAACAATGCTTGACTAAAATTTACTTACAACTACAAGCATCATATATCCTTAATTAAATTGATATGAATTTGTTTGTGAATACTCTGATTGCAAAATTTTGAGATGCACTCAATACCAAATGATCTGTAGTACTATCTTTCAATCAAAGTCAACACAAACGAACGCTCGATATAGACACAACTTTAAGAACTTCACTAACACAAGAGACTAAATTGCATGAGCACTAGTTGCACCAAATTAACACAAAGAACTACTACGGTTCTAAGCACTAAATTAGAACAATGGAAACAAACCTTACAGTTTAACACTTAATAAGAAACGAGTGTAAACTCAAATTAGAATATATGATGTATAAAAGTGTTAAGTAAAATGTTTAAAACCATACCCTATTTATATTACATAGGTTCAGCCTTCAAGAATACAAAGAAAACATGATTTGGTAATTCCTGTCAGAATCTGGAATGACCTATGGGAAGTTTAAAAAGCTAAAACCATATTGAACTAAAATTCCCAATTTAACCTAAACGAAGAAAAAATTCATCCAACTAAATTAGTCCAAATATTGGTTGAATTTTTGAATGAATCTGCCTTATCTAACTTACCAAATCTATTAATCATAACTAAATCTCTTAATGTTACAATAATTTTGAAATATGAGCACACTACCTCACTAAAAAATCTAGTTAAAAGAGGATTAAAGTATTAAGATTCTAAATATCATGGACCAAAAAATAATAGTTCTAAATTAAGAAAACTTTAATGAATGGCTCATATCATAAATCCTCAAAGTCCTGGGAGGAAAACACTTTCCTTCAACCAAGATCAAATAGATCTTTATGATATATATCATTGAAAAAGCAACACGGAAGCTCCCAATAACCCACTAAAGAAATCAGTCTTATTTACGGATTAGTTTCTGATGGAGTTGTGACAATTTCAAAGAAGTCTACGCTTCTTTTGTTAATGTTTTATCGCCTTAGAGCGAATTGAAATAAAATAGTGAATATTGCATGTTATATTATACTTAATGATTTAAATGTGTTATTTGGAAATTTTTGATTATGCATGAAATATTATGTTAATATTAAGAGTATTATTGTTGATTATTTTATTTTCATAATAAGTACGATGTGTGCTTTATCGCACCGTGCTTAATTATTGTGATTTTATATGTGGAGGACCAGCTTAATTCTTCCCCATTGAGATAATTTTCTTGCTCACTCTGTAGCTAATTATGCCAGTCTAGAGTGTCTTTGTACGTTGAATGGGATCCTCCCCCGACTTTCTTATTGTCAAACAATACTGGACGTTTTCAACACTAGTGGGGGGAGGATCATTAAAGGCAGCTCTATCGGACCAAAATTATCTTCTCTAGTCGCATCTTTAATCGCGATCAATTAAAGGTGGTTCTGAGAACTGCCTTTAAAAACACTGATTAAAGGCAATTATGAACCGCCTTTAAAAGCCGGGAGGAACCGCATTTAATAGGTTCCGATCTCGGAACCAAGACTCCATCCCCCGGCCCTGGCGTGAGTTCCGAACTCGAAACAGGAATTAAAGGCCGTTCATAACCACCTTTAATTTCCCAAAGAAACTGCCTTATATTGGTTCCTCACTTGGAACTTGGCAACCTCTGTCAGCCCTGGTGGTTTGTTCCGAACTCGGAACATAATTAGGTTACTCACTCGGAAGCTAAAATTGGATTCCATCGTATGCGTGCTTCCTAAATTGGCTCCACATTTTAATCGAATCCTTAATCACACTAATTTGAGACAAATAGCAATAAAAAAACAATTATAAAGGATTTTTCCACTTCTTCTGTTTTCTTTTCTTGACAACCTTTTTAGCCTCTCTCTTTTTACGGCTTACCTTACCATGAACGTCCACCCAATTTCCCTCATCATGATCATTGTGACATACAAAAAAATTCAAGATTTGATCATCCTTCTCAAGCAGGAGCATCATCTACTACAACACCCATTGTATTGTGACTGAATCCAACAATTTCTTGAACTTCATATTCTTCTATGAAAGCACGTTTCCCTTCAACAACAATCCTACACCGAGGATCAGAAGGATCCCTTACATAAAATATCTGGTGCGCTTGAGACGCTAATATGAAAGGATCTTCCCGCCAACCGATACGACTCCTATCGACAACGGTGAACCAAAAATCCTTGGTCTGCTGCCCACTATTGAAATCAACTCACTGACATTTAAAAACTGTGACTCGCATGGTGACATAGTTAAGCTCCCAGATATATGAAATTATTCCAAAGTAACATTGATGAGTGTACATAGGATTATTACCACTTCTATTATAGACATGCAAAGCTTTAGACACGAGAGAAACTTCACTATTCTGAGACACACCCTTATCATCCACTGATTTTGTGGCAAAAGTAAAACCATTGACGTCTCCGTAAGAAAGTACGGTACCAACTAATCTACAAGCCAACCATTTAATTTTCATTGGATGATCCCCCACGACTACTACGTGATCAAGCAACCACGACGCAAAAGTCCTGTGTAATTCTAGGACTTGATCTTCATTGAAATTGGGGTTAGCAACTCTAATGGCATCCATGTGTCTCTCAATATATGGGTCAATGTCTTCATGATTGTGAAGAATATAAAAATGGGCAGTACATAAATCTTCCGCACTAGGACTTAAAAGTTTCCCCTGCCAAACCCCATGACCTTCTAGCCGTCCCTCACGTTCATGAGTTGGAACCCCAGCCGAATCGACCTCATTCATGTAATCAGTACAAAACTCGATGGCCTCCTATGCTACATACTGTTGTGCAATACTTGCATCGGACCTGTACCGATTCTTCACAAAATACTTGAATATTTTCATGTACCTCTCGAATGGGTATATCCACCTGAGAAACACAGGACCACAAAGCTTTATCTCACGCACAAGATGAACACACGAGTGTGACCATAATGTCAAAGAATGAGGAGGGAAAATACATTTTCATCCGACATAAAACTTCAACGATCATTGTCTGCAAATGCTCCAACTTCGGCACACTAATGTTTTTGCTACAAATGGACTTGAAAAACAAACATAGCTCCATAATGCACAATCTTACATGGGATGGCAAGGGCGATCAAATTGGAATCACATTCAATTCTTGCATTAGATTGTGACAATCATAAGACTTCAACCCAACCAACCTCAACTCCTTGACTGACACACAAGTTGTAACACCCCAAATCCACGATCTACCTGCTCAACGCAAGTATCGGGTCGGATCTGGGCACGCTACCAAGAATCTCATGGGTCAGATTGCCCGAAATTAGAAATGAGCCAATAAAGTTTATGCGGAACCAAATTTAGAAAAAAAAATCAAAACCTCACTTACTATTACAGTGAAAGTATTAATACGAGTGTTAAACAAGAGTTTTAACTAAAATTATCGATAGAAGTTCCAAAGGATCTGATGAGGATCAATTCACGTTAATATTTTACAACCTAACCAAAATATTCTAAAGGTCCACCCAGGATCCTTCCTCAAAAGAAGTAAAGACACCAGTGCACTTCTCTCGTACGGTTCATCTACACCTGAGAGGGTTGTTTAAACTAGGGTAAGCTCCTTACTTAGTGAGGTTCCATCTCCAATATTTACCAAGTTAAATTTAGTGGTCACATAAAGCAGATAGCCACATTACCACATAATAAAAGGATACGAGTGGGCTATGCTAAGATGCAGTCAAATGCGTAAATGGCCACTGCGACTAACTTTAGAGAATAACACTCTCAATAATGCCCGAAGGCTATCACGATCCAGAAAACCATACTTGTCAACCATGTCTAATATATATTCAATAACGGGCCTGTATTAGAAAATCATATGGTTATGCTAGCATACCAGAAACTCCACGGGTAGCCGGTCTAATCAGACAGTCCGGTCTATACCGTTCCCCGCCGACTTCGACTGAACTACAATCACGTCAGGGACCCCGAAAAGCACATACAAACAATTAGATAGCACATAATCTATGTTTGACACGGCAAGATAAAGTACAAGCCGGTCATCCACATAAAATATCAAAGCAGTCAATTCACACAGTTTTGCAAAAATTAAACATAGTGTGATAAAGTACACACCGTGTTTAATTAGTATGAAACCAAATACTAGGCATGAATAGAACATAATATTTTCAAACATTTTATATAACATATAAAAATCTAAACTAACACATCTAAATTTAACAAGCATAAAATAATACATATAAAATTCTAAACTAACACATTTAAATTTAACATACATAAAATAATACATATAAATTCTAAACTAACACATTTAAATTTAACAGACATAAAATAATACATATAAAATTCTAAACTAACACATTTAAATTTAACAAACATAAAATAATATATATAAAATTCTAAACTAACACATTTAAATTTAACATACCTAAAATAGATACGTATAATAATAACTTTTAATTCATTTCGTGGTAGAGCGATGAAAACATTCACCAAATTGAACGAAATTTCAATGCCCCTGTTTTTTGGTGGACTTGGTTTTCTTGTTTGGTAAAGGGTTTGTCTAAATGAAGAACACTTTTCTCCATTTATACTATCCATAGGTCGGTTGATGGATTTAATTAAGATTTGTTTTTGGGTTTTGGAGTAGCTTCTAGTTAACTCTACAATTTGGCAACTTGTGGCTTCCGTCAGCGCCCACAATTCCTTGGTTTTCATTCCTCCCAATTTATCAATGCATGAACCAACTCCATTTTCTTTTTCCTTCATTTTAATACTTGGCTGATAAATGTTTGTTCACTTCCCTTCCGGTTTCCCTTTTATTTATTTTTTTCCGTTTTCTATTTTATAGAAAGAATTCTACTAGTGCTACTCTTCTAGTTATATACTCCCTCCGTTCTGTTTATTATGGCACAACAAGGAATGACACTTGGATTTTGGTAACAGCTGAATTTACATGAAGAAATGTGAAAAGTCAAAGTTTGTAGGCAAGTGTACAACAGCCAAAATGATGACAAGCATCCATGGGAAGAAGCCTAATTTTTCCCACCAAACGAGAGACTAAAACGCATCAAGGAAAGTGGTAAATTTGGGAAATCAAAGCCATCAAAATGGTTAAATATTATGGTTGTCCCCCCTTTTTTTGGCATGAAATTCAGATGTGCCAACAAAAGAAAATTGTCCATTTCTAGCAAGTGTGCCATAATAAACGGAACGGAGGGAGTAGCTTAGTCCATTACTTATTTTCTTTTGGTTTAATGTATTAATTTATTTTGTTTATCTAGCTTTAGAGATCCTTCTCATCATTTAAATGGTTAGATGGTATTAATTTTGATTGTAATTTTATTATTGCAAGCCTTTATTATGTAAACTCCAGTAGTAATACAGATATTTTATTAACTACTTAAATTGTTGTTCATCACGAACTTATTATATTTATGGCTATTCTAAAATGTGCAAATTGTATATCTCGCTTTCATTCTAATTCGGCGTATTATTATTCACTTCCTCTTTCTTAAATGAAACCTATACCAAAACTAATATTTTATCGTTGTTTGATATCATTTACTTGCTCATCTATTTATTATCTTATTTTATTTATCTTATTTTATGTTAATATTTCTTGTAGGGTTTTGAGTTAAAGCTGGAAATAGTCGAAGAAAGTTAATAAGAGATTATGATTTTTGGTTAACATCTAGCTATTACATGCACACTGACTTCATTAAGGTTGGGATTTCACACAAGTACTAATGCTGGAAGAATATGCGACTGAGACCTTAACACTACTAAAGGTCTCACAGTACGATTTCTTCTCCGATTGAGACATAGACCAAAAGGCATGGGATAAGTAACAATTATCACCTAAACTCACTGGCCCAAAGTTCTTCTTAATTCTCATCTCAACCAAATCTAACATAGTCTTAAGCCCATCCTTCGTTTTCTTAGGGGTATTCAACAACGTCCCGGCCAAAGAATCACACATTCTTGTCAATATGCATGACATCAAGATAATGTCTAACATGTAAATGCTCCCAATAAGGCAATCTAAATAAAATTGAGCATTTCTTCCAATTCCCTTCCACCGGAACTTTACGTTTCTTCTTCCCAAAGTCATTGGGCAAATTCTTCACAGTTTAAAATATCTTAGTGCCCGTTTGTGCAACCGGTGCTTCTCTACTCTTTACATCCCCATTAAACCATTTTTTGCCAACTCCATGGATGATCCTCCGGAAGAACCCTACGATGACCTTGGTATACAGCTTTACAATCAAGATTCAGTTGGTGTTAATCATCTCCTTCTCACACACGGGACAAGCTAAGTGACCTTTAACTGAGTAGCCGGACAAATTACCGCATGCAGGAAAATCATCAGTGGTGCTAAATAAGATCGTTTTCAATGTAAAATAATCTTCAACACTTCCGTCATATGTCTAAACACCCTTATTGAATAGGGTCAACAAATCCTCGACAAGAGGAGCAAGATACACATCTATGTCATTACCCGGTTGCTTAGGATGGAAAATTATCAAAGATAACAACACATACTTGCGTTTCATTGTCAACTATGAAGGAAAATTGTAGATAACCAACATAACATGCCAAGAGCTATGTGTACTACTCATATTATCAAATGGATTCATTCCATCTATACATAGGCCAAACCTCAAATACCGGGGCTCTTTTCTAAACTCGGGGTAAAGGGCATCAATTGTTTTCCATTGCTCACCATCTGACATATGTCTAATCACATCATCAGCCGGTCGATCCATATCCGCATGCCAACACAAAAATTTTGCATCTTCCTTACACGCAAACAAATTATGCAACCGAGGAACAATAAGGAGGTACCACATGACTTTTGCTGGTGCTTTTTTCTTTGTATTAGTTACCACTTCCGCTCCCACCGGAATTGCACCCCTCTTAAATTTGTACAGAGATTGGCCACATATCTGCATATTTCTCAATTTTCATCTTCTTTCCCCAAGTACAACATAAAATCATTCAGGAAAGCATGTATACAACATAAAATCATTCAGGAAAGCATGTATACAACATAAAATCATTCAGGAAACCAATTCCACCAGACAAAGAACTTTTTTCATTCCATACAACCTATCTGGTATTATGTTACCTCCGAGGAGCAAATCCCCAAGCAATTCTAGAGTTTTGTTCATCGACTTATTAGTCCACCCAAATTTGAATTTCAAATTCATTATCCTTAAAGTCGCATTAAGTACCGAATGTTTCGAACCACTGTACAATGACATCTCTTTGTCGTCAAGTAACGCTTGTAATACCTCGAGTTTAACTTTTGAACTCTGTTGCAATATCCTCCACCATTTATTCAAATTCCTCATTCCCATCTAATTCATTTTCAATATTCGTGTTACTCAAATCATTCGTCCTAGCCATTTCTTCAACTTTCCTATGCATACCCAACGAGCGTAGCTAGTTTGAAACCTCCTCATTATGAGATGTCACTGCAATTTCTTCCTCCCTAAATACACATCGCTTCTACAATATTTACACGGACACCGGGATTGCACAACACCATTTTTAGAAACATCCTCAAACGCAAAAAATTAAGAAATGTTTTAATTAGTGACATGTAATCGGGTGATTTTCTAAGATCGTTACCAAAGAGTTCATTCTGATCCATTATCCTACAAGTCAATTACAATGCAATCCATTAGCATTATCACAAGATTAATCATAAACCCACCCCTAATTAACCTAACTACAAACCTCAATTCAAAATTTATATATTTAAAACCCTAATATCAAGATAATTTTAAACAATAAATTAAATATAATTCCCACATTCTTCAATGGAAAATGATTCTCTTCGATGTATTGACTTTACTTCTTCATCAATGTACTATGAAAGAGAGTAAAACCATAGGTATGTTTTTGTTTTTCTGATTTCAAATAAATGGGCACATTGTTTTTTCTTTGTCTACATAGTGGGCTCCAAGCTCGGAACCCATCTCCAAAAAAAATATATTTACCGTGAAACTTGTTCTAATTTTGGAAAAGGATCCCCGATCAACCTTCTAAGCTCAAAAAGTTGACCGTCTTTAAAGAAACGCAGGAGGGGACCTTTTCCGAATTTGGAAGGCTAATCAGCCCCTGTTACGGACTCGGAACTGGACACAACCGACTTTAACTAGGGCAACTGCCTTTAATTAAAGATAATTAAAGGCGATTATTTGAAAATCGCCTTAATAGACAAAATGACAGCCTTTAAAACATATGTGTTGGTCAGAAACAAAGGTTCCAAGTTCAGAACCTCTTGACCAAGGCAGTTCCACATTTTTTGGCCTTAACCGCCTTCAATAGGCGCCTTTAATAGGCTTACATCTACCAATGGCAGTACCATAAAATGAAATCATTAATTCATCTTAAAAGGAAAATACTACAGACAGCTCTTGAAACGTAGCTAGTGAAAGATAAGGATATCAAATCTAGACAGCCCACGCTGGACTAAAATTTATTTACCACTACAAGCATTATAGTAATCCTTAAATCCTCGAAGGGAGATGCAATCTCTCCTCTACTAATTAGTGCCCAAACGGACCACTAATGTCCCATATTCCCAGTTCCATCCTCTTACCATTATTATTTTACAATGTTGCAGACTTTATTAGACAGAAAGATGCTATTTTACCAATGATCTCCCCCATCCTGGAACATGATACACTCTCCTTTCTTCAAGATGCAGAAACTAATGCTAACAGAGAAGATAGATTGATATGGAAACCTGAATTGACAGGAGCTTTCTCTTTTAAATCTGCCTACAAGGAGCTCACATTCTCCCCAGGTAACTTCCCAGCCAGCAAATTCATTTGGAATTCAACACTCCAAAAAAAGGTTTCCATCTTCACATGGAAACTGTTGCATTCTTTCTTACCTTTTGATGATGTGCTTATCAAGTGTGGTTTTAGTCTTGCCTCTAAATGTCCAACATGCTCTCACTCTGATTCCATTAAGCATTTCTTCATATCCTGCACACTTGCTCATAACATATGGATTAAGATAACATCCTTTTTAGGTTTTCGCTTGCATGAGCATGACTCAATTACTAGTAGATTCTTTTTGTTCTGGAATAGTCAAGACCTATCAAAATGGCACTACCTGATAAATAAAATACTCCCATCATTGATATGTTGGTCTCTATGGAAGGCTAGAAATAGCTTCTTCTTTGATAACACTAGTTTCTCCCATGAACGGATATGTAAGGATATATGTGATGAAGTATATCTATCTCTCCATGCTAAACCTTATCACCATTATCCTTCTTCACATATTCCAACAAACTTCTTGCATCTGATCTCGAAGCTTAGACCTCCTCCTAAGCCAATAATATCTATTGTTTTCTAGGAGAGTCCAAAGCAAAACTGTTTTAAGATCAATGTAGATGCATCCTGGCACCCTAATAATGTAACAGTAGGTCTTATTGCTAGAAACAGTTCGGGGACTCCATTTACGATCCAATCGAAAGATATTATTGCTGCTTCCCCTTTACAAGCTGAGATTCTAGCAATACAACTTGCGTGTCAATCTTTCCCTAATCTAGATGACTCTGTTACATTGAATCAGATTCATTGTCAGCAGTAAAAATGATTTCGGATCCATATACTGCTCACTGGACACTGTTTAGATAAAGAGCATACTCCTTACATTATACTAAATAAGCATGCTTCTCTTTGAATTGATACTGCTAATTTTTGTTTTCCTGTTTTTCCTTTACTGTGAAGGGGCTCTGGTTCTGCTCTTTTGCGATGGCTACCGAGCACTCGAGCCTGGAGCCCTCGAGCCCTGGAGTCCTCGAGTACTCAAGCCTTGGAGCCTCGAGCCTTGAAGCCCTCGAGCACTGGATACCTCAAACACTCAAGCTCTCGAGCCCTCGAGCCTAGGAGGCCTCGAGCCCTGGATCCCTCGAGCACTCAAGCTCTCGAGCCATGCCGCCCTCGAGCCATCAGGCACTCGAACCATCGAGCACTCAAGCACTCAAGCCCTCGAACCATCGAGCCTCGAACACTGGATACCTAGGAGCCCTTGAACCATCGAGCTTTGGAGCCATCGAGCACTAGATACCTCGAACACTCAAGCTCTCGAGCCCTCGAGCCTAGGAGGCCTCGAGCCCTGGATCCCTCGACCACTCAAGCTCTCAAGCCCCGCCGCCCTCGAGCCATCGGACACTCGAACCATCGAGCACTCAAGCACTCGAACCATCGAGCCTCGACCCCTCGAGACCTCAAGCAAGCAAGCACTTGCCCATCAACCCCTCGAGTCTACAAACCATAAAGGACTTGAACCTCGTCCGCACCAACCGTGAGCACTCAAATCAAGTGGCAGCAACAAACATGAAGAGACACAAGATGGAACTTTTTTCACTCAAGCTCTCGAGCCCTCGAGCCTAGGAGGCCTCGAGCCCTGGATCCCTCGAGCACTCAAGCTCTCGAGCCCTACCGCCCTCGAGCCATCAGACACTCGAACCATCAAGCACTCAAGCACTCGAGGGCTTGAACCATCGAGCCTCAAACACTGGATACCTTGGAGTCCTCGAGCACTGGAGCCCTCGAGCACTCAAGCACTCGAGCCCTCGAACCATCGAGCCTTGGAGCCCTCGAGCACTGGATACCTCGAACACTCAAGCTCTCGAGCCCTCGAGCCTAGGAGGCCTCGAGCACTGGATCCCTCGAGCACTCAAGCTCTCGAGCCCCGCCGCCCTCTAGCCATCAGACACTCGAACCATCGAGCACTCAAGTACTCGAACCATCGAGCCTCGACCCCTCGAGACCTCGAGCCAGCAAGTGCTACTTCCTCTCCTTCTGAACCACTAGTCCACTAGTATTAGATCATTCTTTTGAGGGTAACGAGGTTGCCTTATCGATGTAATATTCCAAAACATCATTTTACATCTTTTGGTTTCTAAATAGGTTTGGGAAACCTAATAAATATCCCCCACCTTAGGGTGCATGCAAAAAAACAGAAAAATCCTCGAAGGGAGGAAAGCGCTTTCCTTCAACCAAGATTAAATATCTTTATATATTATCATTGAAAAAGAAACTCGGAAGCTCCCGATAACCCACTGAAGAAATCAATCTTATTTATGGATTAGTTTCTGATAGAGTTGTGACAAGTTTCTGATAGAGTTGTGACAAGTTAAGAGAAGTGTTTTCATCGCCCCTTGAACAAATTCGGTTAAAAAGTGAGTATTCCATATTATATTATGCTTATTAATTTAAATATGTTATTTGGAAATTAAGGATTATACATGAAATATTATGCTAATATTGTGAGAGTCCGTCTCTTGAAAGACGGTCTTTCCATAAGTTATGGAAAAACCAAGGTTTAAAGTGTAAATTAGAAGAAATTAAGATAAAATTTTTGGGTTGCATGAACCGGGTTATAAATTTTATAACTACTACATGTTTCATACTAAAACTTTAATATTGCAACTAAGACCTTTTACCTTTTATTATTCTAATCAAACTCCGTCTTTCCATAAGCCTATAGAAAGGACGTCTTTCCCAAGACTTTGCCATATTGTGAATATTATGCTAATATTGTGATTATTATTCTTAATTATTTTTTAATAATAACTAAGTATGATGTGTACTTTACTGCACCGTGCTTAAATATTGTGATATTAAATGCGGATGATCAACTTAATTCTTCCCCATCGAAATAATTTTCTTACTCACTCTCTAGCTAATTATGCCAAATCTAGAGTGTCATTGTACGTTAATTGAGATCGTCCCTGGACTTTGTTATTGTCAAAATGATACTGGACGTTTACAAGTACCATGATATGAATTCTTTAATTCCGCTGAAAGAATACTACATATGCTTCAGCTCTTGAAACGTGGCTAGTGAAACATAAGGATTAGACAACCCACCAATGCTTGACTAAAATTTACTTACCACTACAATCATCATAGTAATCCTTAAATCCTCGAAGTTATGGGAGGAGAGCACATTCCTTCAACCAAGATCAAATATATCTTTATTATATATATCATTGAAAAAGCAACGCAGAAGCTTTCAATAACCCACCGAAGAAATCATTCTCATTTACGGATTAGTTTTCGATGGAGTTGTGACAATTTCAAAGAAGTGTTTTCATCGCTCTATCACGAATTGGAATTAAAAATATTAATTGCATTTTATATTATACTTATTGATTAAAATATGTTATCTGGAAATTTTAGATTATGCATGAATGCTATGTTAATATTGTGATTATTATTGTTAAGTATTTTCTTTTCATAATAATTACGATGTGTACTTTATCGTACTGTGCTTAATTATTGTGATATTATATGTGGAGGATCGACTTGTACTTTATCTTGCCATGTCAAACTAGGTTGTGTGTTACCTGATTACTTGTCTGTGGTTTTCGGGGTCCCGACACGATTGTAGTTTTATCTAAATCTATAGGGAACGGTATAGAATGAACCGTACGATCGATTGACCACATGTGAAGTTTTGGTATGCCATCATAAACATCTGGTTTCTGATACAAGCTCAAAATTTAACATCTTGGGCATGGTTGACAAGTATGGATTTCTTGATTTGATAGCCTTCGGGCACCTCCGAAGGGTTTATGCCCTGGTATCAGTCACAATGGCCATATAGGAACTTGACTGCGTGTTGGATTAAACTACCCATATCCTTTTTACTATGCGGTAGGATTTATGTGCCTATTTTTTTATATGATCACTAAAACTCCACTCGGTAGATACTGTTGATGGAACCTCACTAAACAAGGAGCTTATCATTGTTTAAAGAAAAAAGTGTTTTTATAACCCTACCTAATTGACATAAGTGTCAATATAACCTATTGATAACTGAAAGTGCAGATATAACCCTACCTAGTTTATGTAAGTGCAATTCTACCCAATCTGGTAGTTGAAAGACGGATTTAATGGAAAAGTCTATTTTACCCCTCCTTAAAAAATAATCAAAAAACAAAAAAATAGATAAGGACCATAATGCCTTCCTGGCTCTTCAACTCTCCTTTTCACTTCCATTCCCGCCTAACCAAGCCATTCTCATTTTCTCCCCACCTGTTCTAAACCCTCGCCTCACGCTACCGACCAACCACCTATTCTCCGTTCTCCAATATCGCAGCGATCGGTTTAGCCAGAATCGGAGACTCTCCGACGAGTCCGGCTTGGCGGCGGCGAGTATTGTGTGTTCGAAAACCCTAGTCTTGAAAAATCTACTTTTTTTGCACGCTACTATACATCGGGCCCGATTCTCTGTTCACCGGCTTCGTTGTGGTGGATTTCGGCAGCTTTGGTTGCGCTCCAACGAGTTTGACGGGGTGGCGGTGAGTTAGGATTCTCAGAATCTTCGACTTATCATCTCTACAGTAAACCCTTGCAAAATGGTACCCTCTTTTCCCAAATTTTGACGAACAAACTTCATTAATGTCTTTGATAATGTGATAATAGGCGTGTTTTCGTCATTTGAATGTTGAAAAACAGTATATATGGGTTAGAATATAGGGTTTTGGGCAAATTTTTATTGATTTGTAAGGGTATTATCCAGATTGATGATTGGATGATGTTTAATGTTGTGTGTGTGGTTGTTATGTTTCTTGGTTGTTCAAGCAATGGTACAAATGGTTTAATGTTCTTATGTTTCTTTGGTGTTTGTGGCTGTAGATTTGGTTGAAACTCCTTGTATAGCTTTGGATTGGTTAACGAAAAATGGTGAAGTGTAGAATTGTTGTTAATGTTGCTGTGAATGTTGTCCTTAAATGGTTTCTGATTAGATGTGGTGTTTGAGTTGTTGTGAATGTTGTTGGAGTGTGTGTGTGTGATATTGTTGAATAAATTGTGGGATATTGTGAGGGGATATTGTGATATAGTTGTCTATATTGGGTGGGGGGTGGTGGATCAGTGATGTTGTGTATATTGTGTGATTGTGATATTGTCTTGTATGTTGCTTAGTCCTTATTGGTTAATTAGAAGAAGGAATATAGTTGGTTGTACTTGATAGTGTTGTATAAGGAAATGTGGAATGTTTAAGTGATATCGAAATGAAGAATGTGCAATGTTGTTGTAATGTTGTAGAACTAGGATAATAAGCCTCGCTGTATGCCTAAATATTGGTTGCATGTTTTAGTTATATGCATATGACCCTAACTTTTGTTCTTATATAACCCCAACTAATGACTATATGTGCTAATATAACCCTAACTAATGTTTATATGTGCTGATATAACTCCAACTAATGTTTATATGTGCTGATATAACCCCAACTAATGTTTATATGTGCTGATATAACCCCAAGTAAACATTATATGTGCTGATATAACCCCAATTAAACATTATATGTGCTGATATAACTCTGCGTGAATGTTTCTTGTATTTGCTGATATAAACATGAACGTTTCTTGTATGTCTTGATCTAACCCCAATTACTTATTTTATGTGCTGCTATAACCTCATCGTTGGACATTTCATTTTTTGGTATCTATTATTGGTTTTGGTATCTATTATTGGTTTTGGTATCTAATATTGGAGTGGTAATTCAATATTATAGGATGACATCGATTCTGTCTATTCTATTATCCTTCATTATGGTAGTCGTTGGAAGGCTTTAGAAAGTATCGATCCCGATAGATACTCCCTCATTGTGTTGAAATCAGATTTCACGAAGGAGTTTTTGGGTGATCCTGAAGCATGGAAAATTATGGATGTGTAGCTCAATTACAGTCTCCCCGGATCTGAGCGGGTGTTCATCGAATCAGAAGATGATGTGATAAAAATGTTTACCTCTTGCCGTGGAGAAAAGATGTTGGATGTATTTTGTGAGGTTGTAAATCCTCCTACCATTGGTGCTCAGGCACAGGGCAGCAAGAAGGCAGGGAAGCCCAAATCAGGGAAATTCTTTAGTAAACAAGTTGGAGAGGGACCAAGAAACTCTGCTGGTAAATCCTTGGAGGAGTTAGATGGCTCTGATGATGATTATGTTCAAGAATCTATTAAGGAAGGGGATTTGGATCAAGATCGCAACAGGTATCATAGATACATGGAAGCTGGGTCCGAGATTGACTCTGATGAGGATTGTGGTGGTGACATCGCGCTGGATGTCAATGAATTCTCGGACATTGACATAGAGGAAAATCCTATAAGTAAGTGTATCAACAAGGAGACATTTGACATCGTGAAGGAGACATTTGACATCGTGAAGGGTGACAAAATTACATTGGAGGAAAGCATGATGTTTCAGACTCAAAAGGACCTGAAGGCGTTATTGGTTGACTTCTCCATACAAGAGGGGTTTCTGTATAAGTATGTGAAGAGCGAGAAAAATAGAGTAACTGGTGTGTGTGCTGACAGTAACTGTGAATGGAGGTTACAAAGCTCTAAAATACTTAATGGTTTGACATTTTGTATTCGGTCGTTGGAGGGAGCTCATACATGTAGGCAGCAAGGGCTTGTGAGGCTAGTGAAGAAATGGATAGCCAAGAAGATTATATCACTGTTGCAGGCTGATAAGAAAGTGTCCAAAAAAGTGTTGATGGACCACTTATCTAAAAATTTTGGTGTTTATCCAAAGTGACACAAGCTGATGAGGTATAGACACTTGGCTGAAGAGATGCTAGATAAGAGCCATGGAGAGCCATTCAAAGCGCTCCCACAATATTGTTTAGAGGTGACCAGCAGCAACCCGAGCAATCGCGTGATGATGGAGTACAGTAGAGAGGGACTACAGAGAGTGCCACATGTGAAAAAGCTTTTTGTTGGATTCGATGCAGCAAAGAAAGGTTTTCTTGAAGGATACAGGCCATACTTGGGGTTTGATGGTTGTCACCTAAAGGACAGGTACGGTGGGGTTTTGCTCAGTGCGATTGGGAATGATTTGGATGGAGGCATTTTCCCTCTTGCTATTGCGTATGTGGAGTCGGAATCAAAAGATAGCTGGACCTTTATTTTCAAGCAGATGGATGAATTCCTAGGCGGATTTGCTGAAGATGAGGAATGGACCTTCATGACCGATTGTCAAAAGGTGACTTATCTAATGTTGACTTTCTTGTGGGTTTACACGCTGATTGTTCTGTAGTTTTTGGTCTATAATATGACTCAATATGTCGAAGTACTTATCGTTCCATTTGGGTTGTTGTGTGATGATTGTTTTGCTGTATTTGATATATGTGCTGATTTAACCCTATGTTATTTAATTATGTACTGATATAACCCTATATAATTTAACTATGTACTGATATAACCCTATGTAATTTAACTATGTGCTGATATAACCCTATATAATTTAACTATGTGCTGATATAACCCTATATAATTTAACTATGTACTGATATAACCCTATATAATTTAACTATGTACTGATATGACCCTATATAATTTAACTGTATGCTTTTATAACCCTGTGTAATTTATTAATTTTTTGAAATGACCCTACATAATTGCATTGAAATGCAAGGTCATGACCATGCTATCCTGGATTGTGTGCCTCACTCGACACAGCGGAAGTGTAGCAGGCAAATCTATGCAAACTTCCGTAGTAAGCATACTGCAGATATCTTCAAGAAACTGTTCTGGAGGGCTTCAATGGCCTATAACAAGAGAGACTTCACAACAACAATGGAGAATATAAAGGAATTATCTGTGGAGGCTTACGAGTACCTGAATGGTCTTGGTGACTCCTTGTGGGCTAGGCACACATTCTCCACAACATTGAAGTGTGCCAATGTCACAAACAATACAGCTGAGTATTTCAACAACTGGATTGGAGGATTGAGGAACCAACCGATTCTTACACTGATGGAAGGGTTGCGTAAGAAGTTCATGGAAAGGTTGAATGACAGGTTTACGAAGTCTGCTGCTTGGGATAATATTATGTGTCCATGGACGGAAGAGATATTGAAGCTGGTTACAAAACAGGCACGCAGACTCATGTTAAATGCTTGCTCTGATACAACCTATAAGGTCACACATGGTGAGTCACATTACAAAGTGCGGCTTGATAAGCTGTCGTGCGACTGTGGTGTTTAGGATCACACGGGGATACCGTGCAAGCATGCTGCTACTGTTCTTGTGCACAAAAGACACCCCCTCCATGAAGCGTGTGATGTCATGCTATCTAAAGCTACCTTTCAGAAGGCTTATGCACACATGATCGAGCCCATACCTTGTAGGTCATTTTGGATCCCCAACCCAAGAGCTAGATCGTGCCAAGCCCCAGAATTGCATCGCCGTGTTGGAAAACCAAAGTTGAATAGGTCGAAAGAGGAGTGAGAAGGACAGGGCAAAGTGAAGACGAGGAAGTGTAGTAATTGTGGACATTATGGCCATAATATAAAAGGCATCTCAGGGTGGGCCTACAGCCAAGGAGAAAAAATTATCACAATTAGTTGCAGCATCCCAGGTCATAACTCTTAATCTATGTTTTTTTTGTTCATTAATTATGTTAGAAACCCATTATGTTATTTTATTTGACTTATTTGTTTCACGTAATTTTTGTCTTAAAGCAGGGAGTAGATGGCAGTGCCATACCCCCTTCACGGGCCACTTCACAAGTCACTTCGGAGGTAGCTACCAAGAGAGGTAGGAAGTGGGCTGCAATGGGTACCACTTCTAGGGAAAAATCGAAGCATGGAAAACCCCATGGCCATTATAGTTCTAAAACCCCGGTCAAAACGGGAAAGACGACAAAGGTAAAACAAGAAGGAAAGATCAATGTTTACATTGTGGCGTAAAAGTTTATACAAACAGGAGCCTGAGCAACTGAATATTTTTTCTACTAATGAGGTTATTTTTTACATATGTATGAATGATTTTTCATGTTTGTTTCAGCCTATTCATGACGTAAGGTTATTGTATAGGTTCAAGAACAGGCTGACGTTGATGTTCACATTCCTAACATAGACGAGCCTGCAACTGACTGCAATCAGGTCTACGAGGTAAAAAGGATCAAACTTGGTTACCTCAGCACTTCCTGTATTTTTATGTCGTTGTTGTGCAGGGAGCATATGAAAGCTGGGATATCATACCATTCACTCGGCAATCTCAGAATATGATGTTCAACCGCCAACACAACCAGATAACAAGAAGAAGCCCCTGCGGACAAGGAATGCAATCAGAACCAGTTCTAGGCAAACATTAAAACATGGAAGAACGCCTGCTAGCTCCAGTTCCATGCCTCCAGCCAAAACACGAATGACAAGAAAGGTAAAACCCAAAGGATTTTATCTAATACTTTGTTGACTAATTGGATGTCATATAGAGGTATGAGAAATAATTCTTGAATTACATATGGATTACAGAGTAAGCGTGTCAATGATATGGAGGAACATCAGGAAATTAGTATTTTGTCCGGCAGTGAGGTATATAGGGTTATATCAGCACTATATTTATTTACATTGGGTTACATCAGCACTACATTTATTTATATAGGGTTATATCAACTCTATAACAATTTAGGAAGGGTTATATTAGTAACTAATTTAATATCATTACTTTGTGGTCATTGTGCAGACTGGACCAGGAAGCGTGGATGCCTTACCATTCAGTCAGCAAGCTAAGAATGACATTCCTCAAGCGCAAGCACAAAACATTGAAAAGAAGCCAAAGCGGGCGAAGAGGACAAAGGAAACGGCACGACGTAGAGTAACTATTGCCCAAGTGAGTCACCTCAATATTTACAATAAAATATTGATCATGCTGCTTATATGCTGGCCTAACTTCCACCCTTCCTCAGGTTCAGGATTCTCATGATGAACCTCCTTTTGCGCTTGGTGAGGAATTCGAGAAGCTAATGCAGGAAACTCTCAATGCTGTGGAGAAAGAATACACCAGCTAAGATGCAGCTACATCTTCCACTGTCCATGATAGGAAGGGCATTCCGGTGCAGGTTGTGGTAGAGAAGCCACCTCATAGGGAGGACCAAGGTTTGTACTTGGCCAAGGATTCTATTAGCGAGGACGATAATGTGATGAATGAGAACACTGGGGAGATTGCAGGCCTAACACCTCCAGCTGACCATACTTGACATTCTCATCACCATCTTCTGTGTCTTTTGACAAACTTGGGAAAAAATTTCCAATTTTGTTGCCATTGGATTACTTAGAACTGTTTCCCTGTAGTTGTTCAACAACGTATAAGGCACCTTCTAGTTTCTGTAATTCCAGTGTGGACTATTTTGCTACCTGCGCTGGCTTTTGTCCACTTCCATTGTATAAAAATTGAACCTAAATTAATCTAGTTCAATGTTGGTTTGAAATGAATTTCAGATTTTCTACTACACAGGTGCTTGTAATACTTGAATTCAGTATTCAAGTAGTTTTCTTTTCATATACAAAAATTGTCTAAATTCAGGGTTAATTCAGTACTACATAAATTTAACCAGGGTTATATTCGCACTTTAATAACTTACTTAGGGTTATATTTGCACTTTATCGAATTAGATAGGGTTATATCAGCACTATATAATATAGTTAGGTGGGGCCCAGGGACAATAAAGGGTAATTTTGTCAAATTCAATTCAGAATTTCACACAAAGGGTATTTTGGACATTTTACATAAAGTCAATGCCAAAAAATGGTGGTCAATGCCAGAAAGTTCATCTGAGGGTTATATTGGCACTTACATTAACTAGTTAGGGTTATATTTGCACTAAAAATTATCTGAGTGTTACATTGGCACTTATGCAAGTAGATATGGTTATATTGGCACTTTTCCCTTAAAATTAGAGTAAGTTCATACGATGATGCCTTTCATTGATCCTATCGTAGGTAACCCAACTAAGGTTTTGATTGATCCTTGTTCCTCTCATTGACTTAATAGTCATTCTTTTCTTGAAAACATGAGAGATAAGCTAGAGGATTTACTCTATAAGTTAGAAGTTAGTACTCTCACCATTAATGCTAAACCTTTAAATGGTTATGTTGCCAATAAACTTACCTACCCTACCTTTAAACAAGATACATATTTATATTCAGCATGGAACAAATGTCTAAGAATAATCTACCGTATTTAATTATCATTTGAATGAAGTTAATTTATGTTTGTCGTGGGAACCAAGGATTGAGGTAGGCGTAAGAAGGAAGACATCATCCTCATTAATAATTGTTGGCGTAATGATCAAAATATTATTTAAAAGAGGGAAACATAAACGTTAGCTTATATCATATATGGGCCTGCATGTCAGGTGAAAAATGGAAGATATACCGGTTGTTCAATGACTTCCCTGAAATATTTCCTAAAGTATTCCCTAAGGAATTTATCAGTTGGCCTCTGGAAAGGAAACTGAGTTTACCATTGATTTGGTAGCTGGAGACTATCTAGTTTCTCGAACCCTCCTTAGCATTTGGCTCCACTAGAACTGCATAAGTTCAACATACAACTTAAGGATTTGTTAACTCTAGGGTTCATCCAACCGAGTACCTCACCCTGGA
The DNA here is from genome assembly GCA_037428765.1 of Rubia yunnanensis. Taxonomy (NCBI): domain Eukaryota; kingdom Viridiplantae; phylum Streptophyta; class Magnoliopsida; order Gentianales; family Rubiaceae; genus Rubia; species Rubia yunnanensis. The sequence goes on from CM075063.1 coordinate 17,343,528, forward strand.
AAGCCCTAGTAATGGTATTTACGAGAAAGATGGCTCTCTACGGATGTGTATTAGTTACCGAGGCCTTAATAATGTGATAATAAGAAATAAGTTTCCTTTTTCCATCATCGAAGAGTTATTCGATTAACTCTAAGAAGAAATCATCTTTTCCAAACTGTATCTATGACTAGGGTACTATAAATTGCTGTTGAAAAGGGATGAACTATCGAAGAAAGCATTAAACACTCGGCATAGTCATTTTAACATCCCAGTAATGTCGTTTGGAGAGACTAATGCTCCAACCACATTCATAGATCTTATGCATTGAGTGTTTCGACAGCACTTGGATGAGTTGTCTTCATTTTCATTGATGGCATCCCAGTTCATCAAACTCTCATTAGGTGCATAAGTTACACTAGAATAATGTGATACAACAACTTAAGGAAATAAGTTGTACGCAAAGTTTAAAAAGTGTGAATCATGGCTAAACCAAGTGGACTATTTGGGAAATATGATTAGTAAGGAAGAAATATCAGTGGATCCCTCTACAGTTGAACCATTTTAATTGAAAGGTTCCGCCCAGTAGCACTGATATTTGGGCCCTGTATGACTGACTGAATACTATAGGTGCTTTATTAGAGAATTATCTAAAGTAGTGGTTCCCTTGTTCCGTGTAACCGAAAAGGGGCTCAAGTATGAATGGAACAAAAATATAGAAACCAGTATCCAATAATTGAAGAAGCGATTAACATTTGTCCCCATTTTTGCGCTACCCAAGGGAAATGATGGATTCATCCAGATGCTTCGAGAGATATTTAGGGAGCATATGAATGAAAAAAATCCATGTGATTGTATATACTTTCTAGAAATTGAAACCCTATGACAAGACTTACCTCACTCATGACCTCGAACTCACCGTAACAGTGTTTGCCTTGAAGAAATGGTGACTCTATCTATATGGATCCACACCTGGGGTAATGTTAGATCACAAGACTCTATAGTACATGTTCTCTCAAAAAAACTTGCATGTGCGCCAACTTTAGGTTGGTGAAAGTTTTTGGGAGCTTATAATTGGGTGATTAATTATCACCTTGGAAAAACGAAGGTGGTGGAAGGAAACTTAAGAAAGAAGGAAACTTTGGCTCATATTATGGTGGGTGAGATAGGGATGTTATCTCAAGTGGTAAGTTAGAACTGGGAGTTATAATGTCCAACTTAAGGGTATAGTCTATTTACCCATTGGGGATAAAAACAGATTAACAATCTGATGAGTCCTTAGTAAAGAGGACGAAACTCGCCATTGAAGTTAAATTACTGGCTTTGAAGTTAATAGTAATAGGATCCTGAAATGTAAAATTAGGTTAAATTAGGTTCTACTTATCTCGAGATATAAAAATTAAACAAAAGGTGCTAGAAGAAGCCACTGGTCCTGTAGATGTGGTACACCCTAAAGAAATAAAAACATATTAGGACTTGAAAGAAAAGTATTGTTAGGACGACATGAGTGGGGAAATTGTGGAATTTGTGGTACGATGACTGGTGTGTCAGAAAGTTAAAGATGAGTATCAAATCTATTAAAGTTATTACAACCATTAGAGAAGTCACAAAGTGGATGTGGGATCATCTCACAATGAATTTCGTGATAAGATTACCACGAACTCGGAATGATTATGACCCAGTTAGGGTGATAGTTGATAGATTGAATGAATCTGCTCATTTTCTGCCATTAAATGTTAAGTATTATCTAGAAAATTTAACGTCATTCTATACCCAAGAAATCATAGGGTTACACAGGGTGCCTACAACTATTATGTTGAACACCCCTCTTTTGGGAAGAAGTTGGAGAGAAAAAGGTTCTCCCACTTACTAATACACCTTGGGTTGAAGAATCCATGGGAAAATTTAAGATAATTAGGTAGCATATTCATCGGCTCCAAGTCGATAGAAGAGCTATGCAAACCATCGAAGGAAAGACTGGATGGTTGAAGTTGGTGACCAGGCATTACTTAAGATAAACCCTCACGGGGGTCTCTAGTTCGTCATGGTAAGAAGGGATGGTTAAGTCCTAGGTACATTAGTCCTTTTAACATTTCCTAACACATCATACAAATTGTATACTGACTCGAATTGCCCAGCTGAGTAAGAAAATTAAATAATATTCTCCAGGTATCACTCCTGAAGAAATACCACCCTAACCCTAAGCACATGGTAACAAAGAAGGATCTAGCGTTAAATGATAATTGATATACTCAAAGACTCCAGTGAAGATACTAGGCCGCAAGATTTAAAAATTTAGGTACTAGAGAAGCCCGTATGGTTTTAGGTGTTTGAAGAAACCACGAGCTTAAAAAACACAACTTGGATAATGGAAGCTGGCATTAACATTAGACACCCCGAGCTCTGGACCTAGGAGATTTGAATTCCGGGGACGGAATTCTTTTGGAGGGGGGGGGGGGGGAGATTGTGAACCCCCAATTCTAACGAATTTAGTGCGTAGGTAAAGGTTAAATTTATTGTCGAACAATTCAGTTTTATTTTCTTTCTTTGATTACACCCAGATATAATTTTTGAACTTAAACAATACAAAATCTTAAAAAATAATGTAAAATGTTAACATTTTATTCCTCTTCCATACATTAGTTAAATATATGTATTGAGGAAATAAATAAGAAACTAAAGGAAATAGATGCCAAGTTATAATAAGCCAAGGTAGAGAGAAAAGTGAGAAGTAAATGTCGCATATTAAAAATAAAATGTTTATATAATATATTGTAAATTCTGTAATATGATATTTTTAAAAATATATATAAAGTCTCATAGTGACGATTGAAACCACAACTAAAATCAATATATTGATAATTTTGTGTGCACATTGTAGGTCATGAAATTTTAATGTTTTATAACTTAAATAAAAAAAAATTAAAGAAAAAAAAAGAGTGCGAGAAAAGGTTGGGGTAGCGTAGGGGATTAATCACCTGCCCAAACCCAAAATTTAGACACGTAGGAGAAGCGCTTCACTCCCTACTACCTACCTACATATATATACATATACATAAAAGGCCGATGCAGGGCGAATGGTGGCAATAATTGAAGAAGAGGTGGATCGCTGCAAAGGTTAGATACGATTTTGAGCATAACTTTTGCGTTTACACTCGAAATCAGGCGATTCCGGTGGCATTGGAACTGTCTCAACGAGCAATACAATTTTCATGGATATTCTATGAGGCTGGGTGTTTATTGCCATTTGAGGTCATTTAAGGCCTCAAAACAGTAATTTACTTTTTTCACGTTTTTGCTTTATTTTTGAAATTTCATTTTTTTTATTTTTTCTGAATTCATTTTAGTATTCAAAGATCTCTTGTACTATTTGGATACTTTATCTTTCGTATTATTATTTTTGAGAATATTTTCTCTCTAGTGAATGCCAGAACCAAAGCCTAGGATTTTTGCTTACAACTCTTGATTGTTCTATAAGATTTGTGTTGTGGATCTTTTGGGTTATTCCAACTGCAACAATTTGTATCAGAGCAGGGTTTTCCATGACCTTTTTCATTGATTAAAGATGAGCTATCAAACATTAACCCAGGTTGAAGGAACAACAATTACAACAACACTTGCTGCTTTGAGTAGGCAGATGGAGACATTGACGATGTGGGTGGAGAATCTAAGTAATGGCGAGGGATCGCTCAAGAGGAATTCGAAGGGGAATAATATTGTCGATGATTATTCAAGTTGGATGAGGATGAAACCAACACGAAGAATTGGACGAACCAGGGCAATCAACGGAATAATCCTGATTACCGAGTCAAGGCTGATATCCCCTTGTTTTATGGATCCATGAGCATAGAAGAGTTGTTGGATTGGCAGATTCAAGTGTATTGATTTTTTTATGTCATGGAAATTCTTGAGAACAAACAAGTGAAGATGGTCGCAGTGAAGTTGAAGTGTACGACCGTTGTGTGGTGAGACAGGTTGGCTGACACAAGGCACAAGTGGAAAAAGAATCCAATCAGATCATGGAAAAAGATGAAGCAGATGATGTTGGATCATTTTTTCCCGCTGATTACAAGAATTCTTTTTACAAATTGTACATTGAGTGCTCTTAAGGAATGAGGTTAGTTCAGGAATACACAGTTGAATTCATGCGTTCTTTTGAACGCAATGAACTTAGCGAGTCTGAGAATCAGAGGGTGGCTAGGTATATAGTAGCCTGAAACCTTCAATTCAGGAGATGGGGTTATAGACCGTGTGAACTTTGACCAAGGCTCAAACTTTGGCCATGAAAGCATAGATGATGGAGAATTCCCCTTGTGATGGAGTTGGTGATTTTTTAGGCTTTCAAAAATTCCAGCCCTAAAGCTATTTTGAGTCGTATGGAAGCAAGGAGAAGGCTGTTGTAACCAAGGAATCCAACCTTGTCACTGGTTATGGTGGTTTAGGAGGTGTTTAGGATAAGAGGGTATTCCCAACCAAGGCCCCGATGCAGAGATAGCCTAACCTGTATACTAAGACACGTGGTGAGAAGTGTTTTCGTTGTCGTGGTGTGGGGCACATGAAAAATGTTTGCCCATCGAGAACTGTGGCTCTTCTAGAAGAAAATGGCTAGGACGATGCAGCAGCTGAGTATGAAGAGGCTGAGTTCGCCAAAGAGGAGGCAACTGAGAAGGTCAACATTGTGTTATAGTGGATTCTGTAGTCATCCTAGGACGAGGGGTAACGTAAGAATCTTTTCAGAACCCACTTCGATTCATAACAAGTTGTGCAATTTAATTGTTGATAATGGTAGTTATGAAAAAATTCTTTTTACGAAGTTAGGTTAATGTCTGAACTTACCCACTGAGCCTCATGAAAAAACTTATACTTTCAGTTGGGTTAGTAAGGGTAATTAGGTTATGGTGACGTTAACTTGTAGTGTACATACTTCTATTGAGAATCATTACATGGAGAACGTGATATGTGATGTACTGAATATGGATGTGTGCCATGTGTTACTGGGGTGGCCTTGGCAGTTTGATAATGACGTTACACACAAGGGGCATGACAACATCATCCTGTTTGCATGGGGTAGCCATAGGATTGCTATAGCTCCTGTTTAGCATTTTGGCCATGTCACAGGAAACACTTAAAGTGACAACACCTTTTACCTCGGTTCTGCTGGGGTTTTTACCTTGGTTTTTTGTCCATAAAAAATTGAGGTCAATACTTCCAGAGTAAAAAGTAGATCTTTTACCTTGGTTTTTAACCAACGTTGATAGGAATTGCCAGCAATGCCGGTTATAGAAATAAGGCCGACGATTTCAAGATTATATGTGCGACCTCGTTTGGAACAAAATCGGCTTCCACTTGTATGCAAGGTCGTTGGTTGCAGGAAGACAGTCAACGATGGATGAATCATTGCGAGGTCGTTAGGATCGATAACCGTCCACACTACGTGCGATATTGCATGACATGAATGTCCCACATCGTGAGCAAGCTGATGTTGAAAATTTAGAAAAATGATGTTATTTTGAGTGGCCGAGATCGCAAAAATAGATGCCCTTATTCTCGACGTTGGATACGTGTTGTCTGGGCACAGGTCTGCACGACGTCGCAGACCAAGTCGGTCAGACTTTTTTTATCGTACAATATTATAATATTTACCATTTGATGGTTAAATGATTAAACGCCATACCATATTCAATTTTTTTTGAATTAATTTGGGAAAGAATAATATGTTCAAACCAACAAAACTGCAACATATAATACAAATACATATTATCACATATTCAAATACAAAATGTTATTTTCAAAATGACTAATTATTTTTCTTGAAACACCATTTTCTACGTTCCATGCCATTTAAACTATCAGGACGGCTAGTGTAATGACAAGTCATTCCATCTACATGTTGAAGGTCCATTGATGGCTCTCATTTGGCCTGTTAAAATCAATACATATGAAACAAATTTTTTGTTAGAATTGGGTAGTCATCAAATTAAATACACATAATGTAGTAAAAAGTAAAAGACATTAAATCCTACATGGTAAAAGTAAAAAGAACTGGTTACATGCGACGTCCTATACATGTTATGTCCGACTTTACAAAGACCAACAATACGGCGACATTGAACATTCAAAGACATGACAATAATAAGAAGTTCTATGCGAACTCGGTATCAGTTTGGTAACGTTACTGATGGGCCGATGACATGTGACCAAGGTCGCACATTCAAACTATGTTCATAGAAATCTCTGGATCTTTCTTCATAATTGAAACAAGCATGTCACTATCTTGGAAAGAATAACAACAAAAAACATATAACAGGTAACTCAAGTATCATACCTCCTGTAATGCGAGAATCTTTCATCAATTATTGATTCAAAATATATATAGTAGGATCATCACGTAATTGGTAATTAAACATGGAATAGATGGAAAAACTACCTCAATTACTTAGGAATCAGAGATACTCCATCCTTGGACACTTGTTGATGTTTGAGAGAAGCAACTTAATTAGATCTTTAAATGTTGTAAGGTTTTGAATGAAATGAATGGTTGGAGTTTGGGTCGTAAGATTGGTGATGGAAATGGGAAATGGGTATTAGTGCTGAGATTTATTGGACTGAAATAGGGTGGGGGAAATTTTAGGCTCAAGTTTTGGGCTGAAAATTTAAACTCCTGCTTGAAATTTCAGACTTACCGATGTCACTTAATATTCGTTTCAGTTTCATCTCACTCGACACAAGTGCAACCACACACTTAATTAAAATTCAGGTGGTAGTATGCACCGTTTGAAGATTGCAACCCATCCATCGACCCGTTCATGCCAACAGCTGAACTTTATTGTGTTCAAAATTTGAATAAAATACATGTTATCTTCAGTTTTGTAGTTCGGAAAGGGAAACAATGGAATACTAAAACAAATGAAGGAAGGCTTTTTATAATTTGATGGGCAGACTTTTAATAGCTTTTAACTTCATAAAAAACCAAGAACATATAATTTCATGCGATTCTATGTGGTGAAAAAAGGTATGGTTTTCACCATGCTTATTGTAAGGGTAATAATGGAATACTAACACAAATGACAGACGGCTACCCCGGATCATAGATGGGACACTTGGAGTCCCAAGTCAAACTCTTTAACACAACAACTGATAAAGAAACTTGCATAATCCCACAGAGAGTTCCACAAGTTCTTCACGAATGACCCTTGTGCACTTATAAGTAATCATCTACAATTTACCCTGAACAATGTACTTTCGCTTTTAAAATTTTGATGGATGGACTTTTATCGGCTTTTAATTTCCTAAAAAACTAAGAATATATAATTTCACACAATTCTATGTGGTGGAAACAGGTAAGGTGTTAAAAATGCTTATTGTAAGGGTAATAATGGAATATTAACACAAATGATGGACGACTACCCCGGATCGCGGATGGGACACATGGAGTCCCAAGTCAAACTCTTTACCATGGAAAATGATAAAGAAACTCGTGTAATCCCACATAGAGTTCCACAAGTTTTTCACGAATGACCCGTGTGTACTTATAACTAATCATCTAAATTTACCCTGGATAGTGTACTTGCGCATTTTAAAATTGGATGGACGGACTTTTATTAGCTTTTAATTTCATAAAAAAAACCAAGAGTATATAATTTCATGCGATTCTATGTGGTGGAAATAGGTATGTTGTTCACCACGCTTATTGTAAGGGTAATAATGGAATACAAACAAAAATGACGAACGGCTCCCCCGGATCGTTGATGGGAAACATGTAGTCCCAAGTCAAACTCTTTACCATGAAAAATGATTAAGAAACTCGCATAATCCCATAGAGAGTTCCACAAGTTCTTCAAGAATGACCCTTGTGTACTTATAAGTAATCATCTAGAATTTACCCTGGACAGTGTACTTGCACTTTTAAAAATTTGATGGATGCACTTTAATTATCTTTTAATTTTATAAAAAACCAATAATATATAATTTTGTGCGATTCTATGGGATGGAAACGGGTATGGTGTTCACCACGCTTATTAGTAAGGATAATAATGGAATACTAACATAAATGACGGACGAATACCCCGGATCGCAGACAGGACACTTGCAGTCCCAAGTCAAACTCTTTACCACAACAACTGATAAAAAAACTCGCATAATCCCACAGAGAGTTCCACAAGTTCTTCATGAATGACCCTTGTGTACTTATAAGTAACCACCTATAATTTACCCTGGACAGTGTATTTGCACTTTTAAAATTTGATGGACAGACTTTTATTAGCTTTTAATTTTGTAAAAAACCAAGTATATATAATTTCACGCGATTCTATATGGTGGAATCAGCTATAAAATTGATGGACAGACTTTAATTAGCTTTTAATTTAAAATTGATTCCAATCATACTAGACAGTTATAATTTCATAATAGCAGTGTCTAATACAAAATTACTAGTTATTAAGGTCAATTGTTTCCATCTTGGTCAAACGCATACCTAGATGATATGCTATTGGGCTGAAATTCTGGGGACCAAAACCATATAACCGATATTGCAAATCACTCTGTAATATGTCACTATACCAGAAATACTATATGACATCGCACGTTGTACTTACAAACAAGTCATTCCCCATGCTAGTGGGCTGAAATGGTTAGGCACAAAATCCTGCTAGCCGAAGTCGCACATCTTTTGGTGAGTCAATCAGTATAGACACTGATCATGCAACGTCGCATGTACCATAGGTGGAATCATAACTAATATATAAATGGAGCCCACCTCGCATAAATCACTTCAAAGTTTCACATTTCTATCAATTTTTAACAGTGCCCCTACCAATTTTGTCGAAAGTATGGTTTCCACATGTTGTTACATTACTTTTGTTATTCTATTTATCCTAGAATTTGTTATCAATATGGATTAGGGTTTTAATGTATTAATTGTTAAAAGTTTCAAAGTTTATATGAATTGGGGTGGTAAGATATGGGTTTAGGGTGTTAGTTTATGGTTTCTAAGTCTTCTATCTATGGAGTGGTTCAATTGCTTGGTTTAGAACGGTTCAATTGCTTGGTTTAGAACCAAGAATTGTTCCCTGTTTTGTGCTATTGTTTCTGTAATCCATCTGCTATCATGTGATGTTGGTTGCATGTTTGTCTACTCTCTTGTACTGAATTATGTTCAATATCATGAATAGTGTTTTCTATATGTTATTAGTCAGCTTGACGTTGCGAGCCTCTCGGTTAACTATTCGGTTATACCAAAGGATAAGCGACATCGCGTTGACTTGTTCAACTTACCAAATAATTTGACATCATTGTCCAATTTCTGTGTACCACAACATTTCTCACCCATGCCAATATGAATTACAAGAATCATGTCTAACAATACTGGTTCCAGTCGTGACTCGATTGAGGTAACCGATTTTTGGTTATTTTGTAAATATTCCTTCTATTATATTAATAATATTATAAATTAAATGTTAATAATTTTATTGACCAATATAGATCCGTAATGAGTCGGATGATGACAGTATGTGACGTATACTCTCAAGCAGATATCCACATTTTTTCCATATACTGACCTAGACAAACTTCAGGTCAATTCCAATTATGGTAATCCTCCCAATTTTAAACAAATTGAATTTCCAATTGACCTTTTCTTTAGATTAGTTTCATAAGTACTAACAAAGTTTTTTTTTGTTTATAATTCAGTACATCCCTGACAAAATTGTGGAGCTCCTACCACCGTACAAGGTGGATGTTGTCTTTACGTGCAAAGGGAGGGAGTATCACATGCATTACTCGGGGAGCTGGGTGCTTAAGACCCTTACCCCGAAGGGGTGTGGGCTGTTTCTTGCCGCAGAGCAACTCGTGGTTGGGAGCACCCTATACTTTGAGTTCTTAGACAGTGCTGGTCCAGTAATTTTCTGTGTTGTCATTCTTCCCCAAGAATATTAGTTTCTTTTCTTAGTCATTGCATGACAATGTACTTTGAATAAACTGATTCGTATTTGGAAGAATATTGACTCCTTTAAATTGTCTTTATGAAATTTTTATTGTTAAATCTATATTATTGAATGTTTATCCAAAAATTCAATGTTATTGAATGTTCTCATATTATTCAATGTCATTAAATGTTATATAATTTTTAGTATTTAATAAGATGTAACTCGCGTGTGGGCTGAATTTGTAAGGCCCATGGACACATGTTACGTCGGTCACTATTTTGGCAGACTTTTGGATTATCCGATGTACGTGCGGTGTCGCACTCTATCGGGTGGACTCCATAATGTGGTCAAAACAACGTCATTTCAGAACGGTTATATATATGAGAACTCCACATGAGAGTTCAAGCTCATCTTCACAAGTTTCCTGCAAATTCTAACGGTCTCTCACTTCCCTTCACTTCTCCTTTGGAAGAAAGGTAGGCTTTTTCTAACCTTCTTACATTTAATGTTAGTAATTCCTACTTTGCATTTTCCAATATGTGGTTATGCAATACATATCCTAGATTCTTTTTGTTCTAGTTTTTACTCACATTTTTTACATGGTGAACTTTTGATGGATGTAGACATGGGTACTACGTTTTGGTAGGTCTCCATATTTTTTTGGTACAATTTTATGTTGTTAAATCTTATTTTTTCAGGAGTTATGTGTTTTAACCCGTAGCTTTCTCTGAAACAGGTGACCTTGATTAAACGTATGTTACAGTTTTGTTGTTGCAACAATAAAGCGATGTTGCATATTGTTCTTTTTAGTAGCATATTATTTAGTATAAGAAGTCCCTTATGTGTCGGTCGTCACTTTGGTCCAAACGATGTGTTGTCAATGTTATAGTGACTTTATTAGTATATGTTGTCTATCCCACTGGTTTGGACCAACACATACTTAATGACCTATATGCGACGTCGCACGTTGCAATTCATGAGCTGCCCACTTATTCACATTTTCATTTCTTCTTCAGGAATAATGGCAGGCAAAGGATCTTCGAGTTTCCAATTTTTCCAAGTCCTAAAACATTTCACAACATTAAATTAGTAAAATACATCTTCACACTTTACCACAATATTTTGTTTTCATGTAGTTCTCTACACAACGGAGCAATCTGGAGCCCATTGTGTTTGACATTTAGGATCATATAATGGCCCCTGAAAGCCAACGCTTCCAATGTACTCTGAAGCATCAGAATTTTGGGAAGAACCCAACTTTGGTAAGGCATACAAAATTAATATGCAATTTCAAATATTTACACGTATATATTTATATATATTTGTAATCAATATTTTTTTTCTGATTTAGTACATCCCGTGAGAGATTGTACCACTAGTGCCGAGCCTGAAGACCCCTGTAGTACTCAGGTGCTATGGGACAGAGTACCGTATGAATTACTCGAGGGGTGGGAAGATCAAGGCTCTTTCCCCAAAGGATTTTGGAGAGTTCCTTAAGGGAAACAACCCACACATCAGGGACACCTTGTTCGTCGAGGTGATTGAAGCTGGGGGGCCTATAATCTTCAAGGTTATCATTATCAGAGCTGTTTGAGTTTATTGTAATCTCTATTATGTTTGAATTAAGACAAATATTATTCGAATGTAAGCAATGATTGTGAGAATATTTTCACGACTACTATTTTTCTAGATATTAAACTATCTAATTTGAACATCATAAGATTTTCTTTATGTGCTCTTATGTGTTTTTTCATATGATTTGAACATCACAAGTGTGTCTCTAAATTGTTTACTTTAACTTATCTCTTCAAATATGTACAACGTCGCTTGGTCATTCGCTAAATGAATCAATACAAAAGGCTTTAATGGAAAAATCGATCATACTTCCAACACAACATATGCGACGTCGCACATTACTCGGTAACATTATTTACATCATTTTTGGATCTTTTACTTCAATTATTTTAGTAATTGAGGTAAAAACCAATTATTTACCTCAGTTTTTTGAACCGGGGAAAAAAACCTCTTCAAACAAAAACAACCGAGGTAAAAGAACTTTTTACCTCGTTGTTTTGGGGTTAAGAAAAAAAATGAGGTGAAAGGGGAAAAGTAAAAGATCATTTTTCTTATAGTGAAGTAAAGCAGTTGAATTTTCTGGTTATGACACAAGGTGAAGAGGAACTTGATGAGGCTGTTGTTGAAGCCGACTGTTTCTATCTCGTGGTGATGAAGGGGTTGTTGAGTGAATAGAAGGAGGAGGCATCGATTCCATTGGAAGTGAAGGAATGTTTTTTAGGATTTCAAGAAGGTAACAAGTGACGAGCTTCCAAGTGAGTTACCTCCTATGCGGGATATTCAGCATCAGATTGACTTGGTTCCCGGCTCTAGCTTCCCAAACCTCCCACACTATCGTATGAGCCCGAAGAAGAATGAGATTGTGAGGGAACCGTTCAAAGATTTGCTGAGGAAGGGGTTTATTCGTGAGAGTATGAGTCCTTGTATGGTTTCGGTTCTTCTTGTTACGAAGAAAGGAAATCAATGGCGCCTGTGTATTGATAGCAGAGCGATTAATAAGATTACTATCAATTCTCAATTCCTGATTCCTTGATTGGAGGACATGCTTGATGAATTGGCGGGTTGAAAGATTTTTTTGAAGATTGATTTTCGAAGTGGATATCATCATATTCATAGTAGACCTGGAGATGAATGGAACATGGCTTTCAAGAGCAAGAACAGACTGTATGAGTGGTTGGTGATGCCTTTTGGGTTGTCCAATGCCCCTAGTACCTTTATGAGGGTGATGAATCAGGTTTTACATCATTTCATTGGTTCTTTGGTGGTGGTTTACTTTGATGACATCTTGATTTATAGTAAGACCAAAGAGGAGCATTTAGAGCATTTGAGGTAGGTGTTACATGTTTTGCTTGAAAATCATTTGTACATTAACCTGAAAAAGTGTACGTTCAGCACCAACAAGTTTCTTTTTCTAGGTTTTGTTTTTGGGGAAGATGGTATTCAGGTTGACGAGGAGAAGGTGTATGCCATCTGTGAATGGCCTGAACCTGCGTCTGTAACGGAGGTACGTAGTTTCCATGGTCTGGCTATGTTTATAGACATTTCATCTGGAGTTTTAGTGATATAAATACTCCCATATCTGAGTGGCTGAAGAAGGGAAAATTCCATTGGGGTCCTAAGTAGAAGTAGATTTTTGCATTGATCAAAGAAAAGCTATGTACTATGCATGTGCTAACTTTGCCTGATTTTGATGATGTTCTTGAAGTGGAATGTGATGCTAGTGGCATGGGGATTAGGGTTGTACTATCCCAAAAGAAAAGGCCAGTGGTGTTTTTCAGTGAGAAATTGACGGAGACTCTGCAGAAGTGGCATAATTATCTTCACTCTAGACTGGCATAATTAACGTACAAAGACACTCTAACTATGCTGTTTTTAAAGCTCTAAGACAGTGGGAGCATTACCTAATTCAGAGGGAGTTCATTATGATTCACTGATCATCAGTATTTGAAATTTCTCCATAGCCAGAAGATGAGTAATAAGATGCATGCTCGATGGGTCAGTTTTATGTAAAATTTTCCTTTCATTATTCAGCATAAGTCAGGAAAGTTGAATAAGGTGGCAAATTCTTTGAGTAGGAGGGCTTCTTTGTTGAATACTTTGGCATAGGAGATAGTTGGGTTTGAATGTCTAAAGGAGATGTATGAGGAAGATGCTGAATTTAAGGAGATTTGGGTGAAGTGCAACGAGGGTAATATTATTGGAGTAGACTTTCATGTTTGTGATGGCTATTTGTTCAAAGGAGATTAATTGTGCATCCCTAACACTTTGTTGAGGGAGAAATTGATTTTGGATATACATGGAGGCGGTCTTAGTGGTAATTTGAGAAGAGATAAGACCATTTCTAGTTTGGAGGAGAGGTATTGTCGGCCGCATCTACTCCTTGGCTCCTAATGCAATACGCATTCCGTGACTCCAGTGCGTGAGCAGTATTGCCAAAAAGTGTTATGTCTGCCAGGTTTGTAAAGAACAGTCTCAAAATACTAGTCTTTACATGCCATTACTTGTTCCTGAAGATATTTAGTGAGATTTGTCCGTGGATTTTGTGTTGGGATTGCCTCATACCCAACATGGTGTAGATTCTGTGTTCATGGTGGTGGACAGGTTTTCCAAGATGTCACACTTTATTGCATGGAAAAAAACTTCCGATGCATCCAATATTGCAATTGTTTTTTGGAAAGATGTTCGTCTTCATGGAGTTCCCAGGCCCATTAATTCAGATAGAGATACAAAATTTCTCAGTCATTTTTGGATTACTTTATCGCGGATGTTTGGGACTGCTTCGAATTAGAGCTCTACGGCCCATCCTCAGACTGACGGGCAGACTGAGGTGACGAACAAAACATTAGGAAATGTGATTCGTAGTGTTTGTGGTGAGAAACCAAAGCAGTGAGATTTGGCTTTGTCTCAGGTCAAATTTTCTTATAACAATGCAGTGTATTCAGCTACGGGAAAATCTCCATTTTTGCTAGTTTATACTACTGTTCCAAAGCATGTGGTTGAATTTTTTGAGTTTCCAAAAGTTCCTGGAGTGAGGAGATTGGTAGAAAATATGGCTAAGGATATTGTGGAGGCCAAGGAATCTGTCAACACTCGTTTAGAGGCTACTGGGAAGAAGAATAAGAAGGTTGCTGATAAGCGTAAGAGGCCCAAGGTTTTCAAGGAAGGATATGATGTGATGGTCTTCTTCCACAAGGAATGGTTCCCAGTTGGTACGTACAGTAAGCTCAAACCACATAAGTATGGTCCATTTAAAGTGTTGCTAAAGATTAATGATAATGCTTATGTTATGTTATGTCTCTTCCTGATACTATGAGCATTTACAACACTTTTAATGTGGTTGATATTTATGTGTACCATGAGGATGGGGTTCTTTATCCTAAAGAGAACTAGATTTCAAGTTCTTTAGAATTGGAAGAGGCTGATGCAGGGCAAATAACGGCGAAGATTGAAGAAGAGATGGATCGCCGCAAAGGTCCAATACAATTTTGAGCATAACTTTTACGTCCGAACTTGGAATTAGGCGATTGCAGTGGTGTTGGAATAGTTTTGATGAGCACTACAATAGTCACGACTATTCCATGAGGAAGAGGTGTTTTTGGCCATTTGAAGTTGTTTGAGGCATCTAAAAATACAGTGTTCACAAAAGTCCAACTTACAAGTACTTTGACCACAAAGTAGACCTCTCTTGCTCAATAGTGTTAAGCCTTTCTCGCCCATATGTCCTAACCGCATATGCCACAATTTGGTGCTGTCTTCATTTGAGGAAGTTGAGACAGCCGCTGCCCCAGTAACTGTAGATCCCTGCAAAACATACAAAGTGCCAACTCTGCAAGCCTTCATTAGCACAAGGGAACCTTTACATATTTTCATAATTCCACCATCACCTGAATATGTACCCAAGAGTATCAAGAGTGCCAAGAGTGCCAAGAGAGATGAGATTTTTCTTTACATCAGGAACATGCCTAACATTAGTGAGTGTCCTAATAATGCCATCGTACATTTTTATTTGAATTGTTCTTATACCAAAAACCTTACAATGAGCATTATTACCCATTAAAACAATTCCACCGTCCTATTCTTCATAAGTGGAAAAACACCCCCTACCATAACTCATGTGATAAGAACAACCAGATTCTAAGAGCCACTCACTAGAAGACCTTGATTTATTATCCATGGACACAAATATGATTCTATCACTCTCATATTCTACTACAGTAGCTTCACCAGCATTGCTGCTATTCTGATCAATTTTATATTCTTCTTTATTTTTCAATTTAAACAAGTTAGCCTTAATGTGCACCTTTTTCTTGCAATAGTTGCAATTTTATTTCTGTATCTAGACTTTGACCTCCCTTTGGATCTACCACCTTCAGAATCTCTATTTTCACCTCTACCCCTCACAAACAAACCCTCAGCATGAGTTCCACTTGAATACCCTGTGATGTCCCTATTAATCTGCTCTTTAGATTTTAATGCAGGTTTTATATAACTGTATGAGATCGACTCTTTCCCATAAATCATGGTATCTCTAAAATATTTAAAGTACAAGGGAAGGGAACATAAAAATAAAATGGCTTGAATTTCCTCATCAAATTTAGCATCTACATTCTCCAATTCCAAAATGGTGAAATAAAATTTATGAAGATGTGAGATAGATGTACCTTCCACCATTTTCAACATGTACAACATTTGTTTCAAATAGAGGAAATTATCCAGTGTCTTCTTCATGTATGTAGATTTCAACTGATCCCACATACCTTTAGCAGTTCTCTCACTAGCAACATCATGCAAAACCTCATTAGAGAGATTTAAAATCTAGATCACCAAAATCTTCAGGCAACATGTCTTCTGGCCTTTCATCCACTCCTTCAAGGGCTAGCTTGCATCCATCCTGGATTAGGATGGCTTCCATCTTGAGTTTCCACATACCGAAGTTTACACTCTAGTCGAACTTTTCAATAGAAGTCCTTGTTACTGTCATGGTGTCTAATAGTTCAAAAATAAGATATGGCTCTGATACCAATTTGTTAGGAATATGAATCTCACAAGGTATCTATTAGCCCAAAAATATGGATAACAAAGACAACGTAAAGAAAATAGAGGAAATAATGAACACAAGGATTTACGTGGTTCGGTCAAATTGACCTACATCCACGGCCGGAGGAGACCAGAAGCTTCACTATATGTGGAGAAAGTATTAAAGCTTTTCCTACCACCTATAAAGGAATTGTGTGAAAAAATACAAAGAAGAGGGCTTTGGCTTCTATAACCACAAAGGAGAGCTAAAATGGGAAGAAAACAGGTAGCAAATGAATGCTTATGCTTGAGGTGTGTTTGAAATACTAAGTTCATCCCCTATTTATACTACTCCAATTTCACTAATGGCCAAGAGCTCTCAAACAAAACTTATCTCAATATCCCAATAAATCCTCTTTCTTGCTTCAACCATGGGTTGTGAACATTGCTTCCAACTGATTCTTGCTAAAAGACCATAATAGTTGAACCCCAATAGTCAAAGAAATAATGCTTCAACTTGCTAAGCATGGAATGAGAATAGTGTTGCAATTTAATGCTTTGATTGTCTTTGCTATCCTCCAAAGAAGTGAATATTCATGGACAATTGGTTAAAGACCATATTTCTTCACAAGGGAAAAAGAGCTTAGTGTTCTCCATCCCAAGCAAAGAACCTTTTACACATTGGCAATGACAAATTTAACAGGAAAAAACTCATGCTCATCGCACGAAGACACAAAGCACTTTAATTTATTTATCATTTCGACGCAAACTACAATTATATGTTACATTATTCATCTATATATATGTCTATCATTTGACTATCTTTTAATTATTGATATGTATCTCTCAAATTTATTTTTATTTTAAAAAAATATGAAGAATAAGCATGAAACGTGCAAAAATTCTTCAAAATTTTTAATTTCTCGAATTTCTTTTTGTGTTCGTACATTTTTTGAAACTAAAGTGATTAAGAAGGAAGGGGTACATGTAGAAAACTGGAAGTGAAAAAGAGAGAAATCGTGTGAGGAAGTAGATTGTGCCAAAACCCAGGAGAAATGTTTGAGGAGACTCGGTCATTATGAAAAAACACTATTACAAACTAAGGCTAATATAACATTTTGAAAGTGTTGCTTTAGTTGCTATTTAATAATACTAATTTGATCCTACTGTAAGACTTTTACAAGTATGACCTTAGGTGATGTTGCATTAGATTTAACGCAACACTTTTCAAATTTTAGGTAACACTTTTCAAATGTTTAGTAACACTTTACAAGCTATTGTAATATTTTAATAAGTGTTGTAAGAAAAGTTTTACGATAGTTCTAACTAGTAGTAGAGAAAAATCAACCGTTTTCAGATGAAAATTATTATAATTATAAAATGATTATGTTCATTATAAGGAGAGGGAAGAGCATACCAGTAGTACAAGTGATTAGTTAATTATAAAGGCTTGGGTGAAACGGTCTCACTCAATCTTATAGTAAGATAGGGGTCAAAGTATAATTATTTGAATATAAGAGATGGTATGGGGTATTTTTGTAATTTTTAAAAATTAACTTAATCCTTTGTCTCACCTTAAGTTATGGTGAGACGGTCTCACGTAAATTTTTCTCTTAGTTAATCATCACTAACATAGAGATTGTGATTGAGAATCAAGGTTTGAATGTGTCTGCAACTGAGGTTGAGAGCTATTTTCAAGAACCAGGCTAGTAACTTATCAGACCAAGTATCTACATAGATATGAAGCTCGAGCGGAATCTTAATGAAGTAGACACGACCATGGTCAAATCAAGAATTTTCAAGAGCAAAGGTTTCAGCAATGCTCAGAGCGACTAAAGTTCGAATGTAATTGAAAAACTAAAGAAAGAAGTGTGTGAATGAAAAACGGGATTGAAAAATGACGTCATTTTTGTAAATCAACTTGTCAAAATGATAAACATACTCCTGATTGATGACAGAAAGCAAACAATCTTTATTATATTGTACTTTCTGATAACTAAGCTTAATCACCAAGACACCAACTGTAGAGTGGATTGGCGCATGGGTATGAGTTGCAGTCGATATCAGGCTCTTGTAAAGGCCGCTTTTGACTTGTGGTTCTGAGTTCTCGGATGATGCGAATGTCAAGGAAATGGTCGAAGAGTTTTACTTAAGCTTCTGCTGATCAGGATTTGATTTACTTTGATTCCAAACATTTGTTTGTAAGAAGTGAAAATGATTGCAAACTTTTGACTTCTTGTTTGTTTTGTTGTTTGTGGATTTGATTTGGAAAAAAGTATGGATTTCTGCTGCTGCAGTTAAGTGAGAATGTATTATAGGAATTCTGCACATTAGAAGTAATATTCATGATGGGAAATTGCAGCCAAATAAGATTGTTTGTGCTCTTAGTTTTTATTAGGGTAAAGATATAACCCTATAGGTTTGAGAAAAGTGTAAATATAATTCTCAATTATTTTTTTAGTTCAAATATAATCATGACTGTTCAATGAAAGTAAAAATATAACCCTCCGACCATGATTCCGGTGTTGACCATCAGAATCCGGCCATTGACCTACTTGAAATGAGTAAAATACCCTTATGACTGAATCCACAAAAAACCGTATGAAAAATTCCTTTGTTTTTCAAAAAGTGCCTGTTCATTCTCCCGTCAGTGCATATTAGCCCAAGTGGCTGCGCCGCCGCGTTCAACCTCCACTTCCCTGTCGCAATTCCACAGGTCTTCTTTCCCCATCTTTTTCCCATCAAACTCATGTCAACAGCACAGGCATCCCTTCTCAGAGATTCGAATCGTCCATCTCTGCTGAAGGTAACCAATTTTTTGAGTTGAACCCTAGATTTGAATTTGGGGAAAATTGATTTTCCGATCCTCGTAGATTAAACTGCGGTAGATACATTTGTTAATGGTGTTTAGAGTGTTGTTTTAATGAAGTTGTTTCTCTATTCTTGACAGGGGATTAGAATGGCTTCGTCAAGTTACAATCTGAATGGTGTGCATTGCGAAGGATTCAAATGCCAGGTTTGTAAGAAGGGAACGGCTGTTTGTGTGTCTCGGTCAGCAAGAATCCAGGGAGACCTTATTATTAATGCCCTGGAAATCATGGATTTCAGGGTTGGGTTGTGTCTAATATGTTTGATTCAGGAAGAGGAAGTACGGGAAGTTTGATGCCGCATCACGAGTTACGTAGTTGAGGTCCAAGAAGCAGTACTGCTGGCCATGTTGAGGTCGAAGAAGTTGTGGTTGTGCCAGGTGAAGGTTATGTTTCACCCCAAAATGGTTGCAACTGCTCATTCATTCTTATGGGCATTGATCGTATTGAATTTGGTTTTGCTTGATGCGAACAAGACCATATTCTTGTTGGGGTTGCTTGGAAAGTGAATGTTGGTGGCTTCAATTAGTTCTTGACTTTGATCAAACATGTTGTAGTTGTTTTTTTGGATTGCATTATGTTTACAGTAATTGTAGTTTGACTACAATTACAGTAAACACTTGAATGCTTGTCTTCAATTTATTCGAGGTGCAAAAGCACTTGAACTTGTTGGCTGATGTATGAATTTGATCGTTTGTTGTAGTTGTAACGAATTACATAGTGTCACTCAGTGACATATATCAGTACTGATTTAACCCCACATAAGTCATAAAAGTGCATATATAAACCCCGCCTAATTCATTAAAGTGCAGATATAACCCCAATTAATATTATTAAGTGCATATATAACCCTGCTTAATTCATTAATGTGCAAATATAGCCTTACTTATATAGTACTATAACCCTTGGTTTGGGTATTTTGTTTATACGAACAAAACTGATCCATCCACAATCAATTATTAATAACACATGTTTAGTAGATAATTTGAAAAGCATTTTGAACAAAAAAACATATCATTAAATTAATATGGGTTCAAATGTATGCCAATGGAAGTGGACCACACCCTATATATAGTGTTCCACATAGTTCCTATTAACGTCTGCTAAAGGCAGCGAAGCTTGCAAAATAGCAAAAAGAAGGTGCCCTACATGAGTCGTAGTACTACAGGAAAGTGCACAAATGAATCAGTACTTTGTCAAGTTTTAAGACATAAATTAGACCCAAAAGATGCTGATGATAAGGTCAAGCGCGGTCATCTGGTGGTGGTTGTGATGCGCTTCTTCTTGGACTTGTTCTTTCGCTCTCTGGGCTGAGTGTGACAGGAAGGGGTGGTTGTGAGCTGGAACGTGGGACATCAGCACTGGGGGTGGTTTTCACCGTCGGAGCCAAAGTTGTGCCGAGCAATCTCACTGTCATCGGATTATATAGAAAATTCCTTCCCCAAATTCTGTTACGAGTAGCCTTCACTTTAGTACCAAATACAGGGAACTTTGTTGGTGATGGAGGCCCAGATAAAAGGTGATCCCGATATAATCAGTTGTATAAATTGCAGTTATAATCCTACACAATATAAATATGTGCAGATATAACCTAACACAATATGTTTGTGCAAATATAACCCTGCATAATATCAATATGTGCAGATATGACCCTATATTATCGCATAGCTCTGCTCTAGCTCCGCTAGAAACCCACACCACCAGCCACGAGAAAGAACCATGCGTCATCGCTGCCCTAGCTCCGCCACCCCCTACCTCAGCCCTAGCTCCACCACCTCCTAGCTCCGCCAGAAATTCTATCCCCCATCGCACCGCACCACTTTGCCATCGTTGCTCAACAATTGCTCCAATCAAACCATTGTCGCACCGCCGCTAACTCATCTCAAATCGAACCACCACACCCACACCAATCGAACCACCATAGATCATCGATTAGTCTAGTAGCAGTCAAGTAAAGTTTGACCATTGTTTAGACAAAGTCAACCTAGTTATTAGTGTTTATATATTGAAAGTCGAGTAAAGTTTGACCGTTGATTAGTTAAAGTCAGCTTAGTCACTAGTGTTTCTATATAGAGAGAGTCAAGTAAAGTTTGACCGTTGATTAGAAAAAGTCAAACATTTTTATTAGTATTTATTATGTACTAATTCAAATAAAGTTTGACCGTTAATTAGTCAAAGTCAACTTTGTTATTAGTGTTTATTTATTGAAATTAAGTAAAGTTTGACCATTGATTAGACAAAGTCAACTTAGTTATTAGTGTTTATATATTGAAAGTCGAGTAAAAATTTACTGTTGATTAGTTAAAGTCAGCTTAGTCACTAGTGTTTCTATATATAGAGAGAGAGAGAGAGTCAAGTAAAGTTTGACCGTTGTTTAGTTAAAGTTAGCTTAGTCACTAGTGTTTCTATATAGTGATGGTCATGTAAAGTTTGACCGTTGATTAGTTAAAGTCAACTTAGTCACTAGTATTTATATATAGAAAGTCAAGTAAGGTTTGACCGTTGATTTGACAAAGTCAAACATTTTTATTAGTATTTATTATATACTAATTCAAATAAGTTTGACCGTTAATTAATTAACGTCAACTTTGTTATTGGTGTTTATTTATTGAAAGTCAAGTAAAGCTTGACCGTTGATTAGACAAAGTCAACCTAGTTATTAGTGTTTATATATTGAAAGTTGAGTAAAGTTTGACCGTTGATTAGTTAAAGTAAGCTTAGTCACTAGTATTTTTATATAGAGTCAAATAAGGAGGTTCGAGGGCTTGGGGCCTGAGGCAGGAGGTTCGAGGTTCGAGGTTCGAGGGCTCAAGACAAAGGGTTCGATACACTTGAGGGTTCGAGGGCTCGAGCTTGAAGTGGTTGAAAATTACCACATTCGGGATCGAGGCTTGAGGCAAGTGGTTCGAGGGCTCGAGGGTCGAGGCAGGAGGTTTGAGGGCTCGAGGGTCGAGGCAGGAGGTTTGAGGGCTCGAGGGTTGAGGCAGGAGGGTCAAGGCAGGAGGTTCGAGGGCTCGAAGGTCGAGGGCTCAAACGTGAAGTTGTCAAAAATCCAAAAAATTTAAAATTAGGATTTTTTAATTGAAAATATTTGCTCATTAGTAAAATTACCATTACACCCCTGTTTATACCGAAAAACCATTTAGTCTTACCTGAAAATCACCTTTGGGGACCAAACAAATTGTTTTGAATTTGTTGGGCACCGTCTAAGGCTTGATTTGCAAATGGGGACCAAAACATGGTATAAGATACTTTGTAGGGGACTAAAAAAATAGTTTAGTCTTGTATTTATGTATACTAAATCAATTAAGGGTTGAACGTTAATTAGTTAATGAAAACAAATTTTATTCTTATTTGTATATATTAGGTCAGTAAAGGTTGATTGTTGATTAATTTAACTTAATTTAGTTATTAGTTAAACTCAACAAAAGAAGTGAACGATTTTGAAAGTTAAAAAAATAGCTTATAGCGGCTGGCCAGCTTCTCCCAACTCATGAAATTTCTGGGAATATTATTTGAAATTTTTGGCAAATGTTTTGAATTGTTTGGCAGAAAAATTGAACTTTACAAAATTTCGACGAATAATTAGAATTTTTTGGCGAGAAGATTGAATTTTAAAATTTTTTGGCGATTTCTTTGGTGGGAATATTTTTTGGCGATTTCTTTGGCGGGAAAATTTTAAATATTTTTAGCACCGGTTTAAACTGGTGCTAATTTTTCCAAAACCGACGCTATTTTTTAATTTTTGGCTATTTCTTTGGCAGGAAAATGATTTTGAAAATTTTTGGCATCGGGTTTTAAAAACCGGTGCTATTTCTTAATTTTAGCACCGGTTTCTATTTATTAAAAAAACCGGTGCTAAGTTTTAATTTTTAGCTCCGGTTTTAAAAACCGGTGCTATTTTTTACGAAAACCAGTGCTATTTTTTACTTTTTAGCACCGGTTTTTAAAACCAGTGCTATTTTGAATTTTTTGGTGGGAAGATAGAATTTTACATATTTTTAGCACCAGTTTTTAGAAAACCGATGCTAATATTTCCAAAACCAGTGCTATTTAAAATTTTTTGGATATTTCTTTGGCGGGAAAATTGAAATTTTCAAATTTTTAGCACCTGTTTTTAAAAACCAGTGCTAAAATTAACACCAGTTTTAAAATTTTCAAATTAACCCCAGTTTTAAAAACCGGTGTTAAAATTAAAAAACCGGTGCTATTATATTTTTAGCACCAATTTTAATAATCGGTGCTAGAGGAGGGTCTCTGTGGTAGTGTCGGTTTTAAAAACCGGAGTGCTTTATTTTTTGGTGCATGTTGGTAGAAATCTGGATGCAATTGTGCATCTTTTGAAATTTGGATGTCATGGTAGAGGAAGCGTTCATAATTTATGTCAAGGGTCTCTGAATACGTCCTCTGGGTAATTTATTTTTCAGAATTTATAGAGGACGCATTCGGAGAATGAACCGAATGTGTCCTCACGGTGTTTTTTTTTGCAGAACCTATAAAGGACGAATTCGTGGAATGCGTCCTTATCGTGATTCAATTTATTTTTGCAAAAATTTCAGAGGACACATTCGAGGGCTCGAGCGCTCGAGGCAGGAGGCAGCGAGGAAGATGGCAGGCAAAGGAAAGAAAATGGCGGAAGAAGTGAGGAAGACAGGCGATAAAACAGACGAAATGAGGACGCATTCACCGTATGCGTCCTTTGAAAACTTAATTTTAAAAAATCGACAACCCCGAGGACGCATTCTATTATTACGCGAATGCGTCCTCCATTTTCTGTTACAAAAAAATTATTAAACCATGAGGACGCATTTCGTAAATGCGTCCTCTTATTTTCATGAAAAAACAATTCTATAAACATGAGAACGCATTCGCAGAATGCGTTCTCCACCTTTGCGTCCACCACCGGTAACTGTAGCCGTAATAATATAATTTTCCCTAAAAACCGGTGCTAGAGGGGGGGCTCAAAAATAACCAAACCCGAGGAGAAAAATGGACATGTTTTAACCTGACACAACGATAATCCAATTCAACACGACCCGACAAATGAAAATCGACATGTGTTCAACCCGGCTTGTTTCCAACCCAACACGAATTTATTTGCTCCACCCTTGTTCTTCTCTGGGGAGTATGATGTTTTTTTTTTAAATAAAACACCCGAAGGTGGGGGAGTTATGTATTGGGTTCCCCATGCCCTGTATCAAAATAAACAGTTTGTACATGAGTGTGTCTAGGTCACTAGACTTGAGGCAACACTGTTGTCTCCAAAAGTTATAGCCTAAATATATGTACATCTATACAGTAGTAGTGCAGTTTCTTAAGAAGTTATGATCCAAGGGAGAGAATCTCCACCCCTTGTGTTAATTTTCTCCCTCGGCCAGGCAACTCCTACTTGTAATCTATAGTCAAAACAACATCTATACAATAGGAGGTAGTGAATATGCTGAAACATCCACACCATCAAGGATCAACCAAAGTGTTGTATTAGCATCTGCAACTCCATTCCAAACCTGCATAATTGTTAAAAAAACTCCATTCAGCAGTATCAATTCAGGTTACTGCTACGAACCCGAATGGAAGGCATGGATTGTTTGTCTAAAGTAATAAGACCACTAATATGCCTAGATACATTAGATAAAGAAAAACCCGGATCAGCATGGTATTTAGCAAGAGCATCAGCAACAAGGTTCCCCTCCCTAAAGACATGTTGGTGCTTAGCTCGGCCTAACATAACCCTAGCTTTGTAAACCTTGTCAAAAAATTCCCACTGAGCATTGTAGGGGTCATTAATCATAGAAACAGCCATTTTTGAGTCAGATTCAATTACATGAGTATGGTCAAGAAGGGGGAAAATATGACAAGCATGTATTATAGCCTCAATTTCAGCTGAAAGAGATGAAACAGCAGATAAGGAAGCAGAGGATATCATAATTGGGCAAGCCAAAGAATCTCTAGCAATAAGTCCCATTGAAGCTTTGCAGTTAGACCAAGATGCATCAACATTTATTTTTATACAGCCAGGGCCGGGCCTTTCCCATAAAATCTTTGATATATTTGGCTTAGGAGGGGGTCTAGATAGTGTAACAAGTTGCCTAAGTGAGGGTGTTATAGGACCAGATGGAGTCAGTTTTCTAGGACACACCAGAAATGTTAGTTTGATCAAGTCTTCAACCTCTTTGCAAATAGCATTTAGTAAAAATGGTTTATTATCAAAGAGAAAACCAGTTCTGGCCTTCCATAGGCCCCAACATATCAAAGAAAGTAAGGTTTTACAGTAAATGTTTTCAAATTTTGGTAAGTCACTGCAATTCCAAAACATAAAGAATCTTTGTGGAATAGATTGCAAAGCATTTAGGTTGAAATGTAACAAGGATGCAAAGTTTGACCACACAACCTGGGCTAAATTGCAGTTCACAAAAAAATGCTGAATGGAATCTGAATGATTGCAGATAGGGCATTTGGATGCAAGACTAAAACCACATGAAATAAGCACCTCATCAAAAGGGAGAAAAGAGTTCAATAATTTCCATGTGAAGATAAGGATCTTTGTTTGCACAGGTATTTTCCATAAAAAGGTGTTTGCAAGAAAGTTATCTGTCTGTGAGGTTAAGGCCTTGTAACATGATTTGAATGTAAAATTACCTGAGAACTCAGATTTCCACACCATTTTGTCATCCCTCTCAGCAGTTATTTCCACCCCCTGTAAATACTGAAGAGTATCATGCCCTAAGGAGGAAATCTGATCCAGAATAGAGTTCCTACTGGTGATAAAATCTGCCACAGTGATGTAGGGCATAAGGGATATTATACTATCCGGGATATGGTTTATGAGGGGACCTTGTGGACACCAGTTAGCCAGCCAGAAGCTACAACTCCCTTTCCCATGAATGATTAAGGAGTTAGACTCAGCAAAAGGGTTGATAAAACTGATCCTTTTCCATGTGACAGATTTCCTATGGGGTGTAGGTAGTGCCCATATGAACTTAGCCCATAGAGCAGTGCCTTGTTGAGACTTCCACCACAGTTTACAAGAACAGGATTCCACAATGGCTTTAATGGATCTAAAACCAAGACCATTATGCTTAGTAGGCTTAGCAAGGTCTGCCCATTTTTTCCATACTCTATTGTTTTTGTCCTCAGATTTCCCCCAAAAGAAACGAGCCAATTTTTTCTCAATTGATTTAATGGTTCCTTTAGGGGGGTTAGTTACTGTCCAGATATGTTGCGTAATAGAGTAGAGACAAGATTTAATTAAGACCATTTTTCCCCCACTACTAAGCCATTTGTTTTCCCAGTTTTGAAGCTTTAGGTCAATGTTAGCTAGCAGAGGGTGATAATATCTCCTAAGAGTTCTACCTCTGAAAATTGGGCAGCCTAAGTATTGAAAAGGGAAAGATCCTTTTTTCATTTGTAATACAGCTTTAACCTGATGAAGCTTAGCAAGGCTTGCCCTTTTACTTAGGTAGAATTCAGACTTATCAAAATTAATTTTTTGTCCTGAGGTGTACTCAAAAACTTCAAGGAATGCCTTGATCTTAATTAAATTGGACCTTGAAGCTTGCATAAATAAGATTGTGTCATCAGCATAGCTAAGATGAGAAACTGAAGGAATAGATGCAGCAGTCTGAAAGCTAGCTAGTTTATTATTATGAAATAGAAAAGCTAAGCTCCTAGAGAAAGCCTCAGAAAATAGATTAAATAAAAAGGGTGAAAGAGGATCACCTTGTTTAATGCCCCTAGATGCCTTGAAATAACCTGCAGGATTACCATTTACTAGAACAGAAAAGTATGCTTGAGACAAGTTATTTAGAATTGCATTTAGAAACTTCCCACTGAAACCAAACTTGAGCAAAATATGTTAAGGAAGTTCCAGCTAATCCTATCAAAAGCCTTTCTTAAATCAAGTTTAAGTATGCAGTTTGGAGTTCTGTTTTTCTTGTCAAGAAATCTGATCATTTCTTGTAAATACAAGATATTATCAGATATGTCTCTGTTCTTCATAAATGCAGTTTGGTTAGGTGAAATCAACCTATCCATGTAAGGTTTTAACCTT
Source organism: Rubia yunnanensis (assembly GCA_037428765.1). Classification (NCBI taxonomy): domain Eukaryota; kingdom Viridiplantae; phylum Streptophyta; class Magnoliopsida; order Gentianales; family Rubiaceae; genus Rubia; species Rubia yunnanensis. The sequence goes on from CM075063.1 coordinate 17,370,935, forward strand.
TCCATTAAGAGTTTAGAACAGATTTTATTCAGCACATTAGAAAGGCTTATAGGTCTAAAATCATCAAAAGAAGAGGGGTAGTCTTTTTAGGAATCAGTGTAATCCAAGTGCTAGTAATTCCCCTAGGCATAACAGTTCCAGCTATGAAATCATTAACTGCAGAAATCAAATCAGTTTTAATGATAGGCCAACACTTAGAGTAGAATTTAGGAGAAAAGCCATCCGGACCTGGACTACTGTTTTTTTTCAAACCTTTTACTACTCTTTTCAACTCAGATTCAGATACCAATGATGCCAGAATTTGATTATCACTATCTTGAATAATGTTTGGGATCTGACTAAGGAAATGAGAATAGTATGTCATATCAGATTCCTGAGAGGGTTTAGTGAGTAATTCAGAGAAGTACTCAACAGCTGCATTTTGAATTTCCACCTGGGAGTTAATCCAATTACCAGCACCATTTTTTATTTTAGTGATCTGCAACCTACAATTTCTTTCAAGCACAGTCTTATGGAAGAAATTAGTGTTATTGTCCCCCAGTTTCTGCCATTTAAGTCTTGCCTTCTGCTTCCAAAATTTTTCTTTTTCCTTTAAAGCTTTTAGCAGTAATGCATTTCTCTCATTTAGTTTGACTCTTTCCAGAGTTGTGGGGTTAAGGTCAAAGTTAATTTCTTGAATTCTTAAGGCCTCCTCAGCTAGCTTGACATTAAGGTCAATATTACCAAAACTGTCCCTATTCCAATTCTTAAGAACTTTTTTGAGCCTAATGAGTTTAAGGTAAAACCTAAGCATACCTGTTTCAGCCATTGGTAAATTCCAAAAGTCATTAATTATTCCATTTAACTCCAGTCAAAGGAACCAGGCATCTATAAATCTAAATGGCTTTGGATTTATAGAGGTTATAGAAGAGATTTGGAGGAGAAGGGGAGAATGGTCAGATGTCTGCCTATTCAGAATTTGAATGGAAGAGGAAGGGAATCTTGAGTTCCAAGAAATGGTGCAAAGGCCTCTATCAAGTCTCTTAGAGGTTGGGTTCCTAAGCCTAGCATTACACCAAGTGAAAAGGTTTCCAACCGTGTTGATTTCCTGTATCCCATTTAAATTAATCCATGAGTTAAAATCCCTAATACTACCAAGTGCAGGGGAGCAAGGGTCTCTATATTCAGTTAGAGAAGTGGTTGAATTAAAATCACCAATGAAAATTATTTCCCCTTTAGAAATAGGTGTCAGTTCAGTCCATAGAGTCTTCCTACCCTCCCTATTCCTAAGGGCATAGATAAATACTGCCTCCATATGCCAGTTAAAGGTATGGTGTAAGACATTAACATGCAGGAACTGTTCATGTGCAGAAAGCAGTGTAACAGAGATAGAGTTAGTCCACATTAACCAAATTTTCCCATTATACAGTGTGAGATTATGAGTAAAGGGGAGTTTATGCATATATGAGTGGCAAGAGCTGTTGTCATGCATAGGTTCTATGATACACAACAACTGTATTTTCTTAAGCTTACATAAATTAGATAGTCTAAGCATTGATGTGTCCATGCCTCTAATGTTCCACACTAACCAATTGACATGTGAATTGACTATCATTGTTCACCAGATTTGGTACTTTTTGTTGCTGATCTCAGCATCATCCTATTTAATTGACTCAAGTAATTATTTTTCTTTAATTTAGATTTACCTTGTTGCATACCTGTGGTAGAAGAAGAAGTAGTGTTTTGCTAATTTGAAGCATCTTCCATGGGTATTACTGTCTCAGATATATTACCTTGTTTCTTGGAGCCATCCTCCAAGGTCTGCAAAACAGAAAATCTGTTTGCCCTATTCCCAGGCTGGGAGAGCACTAGGTTGTGATTTGGACTGTACATAGGAATAGAAAAGGATCCTATCTGAATGTCATCTTTAGCATATGTCATAATAGGTGATTTATGGGTAGCAGTATCCTGTAGCAGCCTGGATATAGAACTATCATAGCTATCCTGAGTATGTGAGTTGGCAGTAGGAGATCTCTGATTATTAATAGTACCCTGTGGGGGGGAGCTATGTGATATGTTATGCTTAGATCCATTAGTTGTACCAATAATGTTATTAATCTGATGTGATAGAGGTTCATCTTGAGAGTCAACAATTAGAGGAGCCTTCTCAAATTTTTTTCTAGTTTGCTGCCATTTTGATTGGGATAAGATTGGCTCTAGGGTTGTATCCTGAGTTAGATCATCTTTAGGCATATGCTTAGCTTTACATTGGGGCAAAGAGTGTCCAAGTTTCAAACAGTAATCACAATACAGAGGCACATCCTCATATTCCACCTTATATTTTCTATTATTGGTTACAGAACCAAGCCTTATGAAGTGACTCACTGGTTTTTAGAGATCCATTTCTACACAGAATTTAATGGCAGAAGGCCTGGTTAGCATATCTGTGGCCAGATCGTTCTTAATGAAACTGCCGAGACTATTTCCAATTACTTCTATAGAGGCTGAGTTATAGTAGTATAATGGGACTTCACGAATTGTACACCAGATTGGGACTATTGGTGATTCAATATGAGTAGAGAATTCAAGAGTCCATTTTAGGATTTTCAGTGAGATGCCATTAAGATTCCAAACACATTTCATCCAGCATCTTTGGTAATCGTTAATCAGTTCAAACCTAATTAGGAAATGTTTGAAATCAAGTGAGCCTAATTGATACTTACCTTCAAACCCCATCGTTTTGAAGGCCTACTCCAATAGTTCCATCGAAATTCTACCCCTGGTAAACTTCCCCACCAGTGCATTTGAGTAGTGCGCAGAGAGAGTAGCAATCTGTTCCTCGGAGTACAAACAGGAGGGGTCGCCCAGGTGGTTCGTTTTAGGAGTGATTTCTGGGTTATTGGGCAGAATTTTGGAAAGAGGAGGGGCTTTGATTTGTAAAGCAGCGGCGAAAGTTTTGGGTGGAGCTTGCTCATTAGCGGTCGCGGCCATACTGGCCTCCGGTGAAACCTACAAGCTAGCAGGGATTCGGCCTAGCCGTTACCGGCAAAAAGCCGTTAACAGCAGCAGAGGGATGAAGGGGAGATGCAAATTTTCCGTTGAACTTGGGAAACGTGCCTGAGAGCTTTGCAGGTAAGAATAATCTGAAATGAAGGGGGGAGTATGATGTTGTGATTGGTTCACTAGTTTATTTTAATATTTTTTAATTCATTAAATAACATGATATAAAGTGTAATTATATAAAATTATTTCAATTTGCATGATTATATGTTGAATTTAGAGTTTGGAAAATATTTTTGTTTGTGTTAAAAAAATATTTGTTTGCATATGTCGAATTAAGTTTCAAAAAAAAAATTACCAGTATACTTCAACCCCTCTCAAATATGGTTATAATTCTACCACTCCATTCACCAACAACCCTTTGCCCTGCTACTAGTCATCCGTTCCAAAATTGACACTCCATGATCCATATAATTAGTTTTCCAGCCAAGAACATGGTAACCAATAATATATAGATTAAATTATTTTTTTAGTCGCTCACAAAGTATTATGTACCATATTTTGGCCCGCATTTACAAATCAATCCTTAGACAGTACCCCATAAATTCAGAACGATTTGTTTGGACCCCAAAGGTGATTTTCAGGTAAGACTAAATGGATTTCCGGTATAACTAGGGGTATAATGATAATTTTACTAATTTAAAAACATTTGAAATTAAAATTTCCTAATTTTTAAAATTTCTTTTTCTTTAGTTTTTCCTTTCCTTTTATTTTTCTTTTAATTTCCTGTTGGCCTCTTCCGCTGCCGCCAACCACCATCGTCGTCGCCGCCGCCTTCACTTTCCACCGTCATCGCCGCCGCCTTCACTTTACATATTTTGACCAATTTTACCATTGACTTTGCCTGAAAACCTCTTTTGGGACCAAATAAATCGTTCTAAATTTGTGGAGTACTTTCTAAGGGTTGATTTGCAAACGGGGGCCAAAACATGTTATAAGAAATTTTGTAGAGGACTAAAAAAAACAATTTAGTCTAATATATAATCATAAAAACTAAGAGCACAATATTTGTCTGCAATTTCCCATCATGAATACTACTTCTAATAATGTGCAGAATTCCTATAATAGATTCTCACATAACTCTAGCAGCAGAAATCCATACTTCATCCGATTCAAATTCCCACACACAATCAACTCCATACAAACGACAAAACAAACAACGAGCCAAAAGTTTGCAATCATTTTCACTTCCTACAAACAAATGTCTGAATCAATGTAACTCAACTCCTGATCACCAGAAACTGGAGTAAAACTCTTCGACCATTTTCTTGACATTTGCATTATCTGAGAACTTAGGACCACAAGTCAGACGCGGCCTTAACAAGAGCTTGATATTGGCTGCAACTCATGCCCATGTGCCAATCAACTCTGCATTTGGTGCAGAATAATTTCCAGCACGTGGTACACGCCCGGATCAAGAACCTCCCATTATCAGCCATAAGACCATCACAGCCATGTAATGGGCAAGAAATAATCTGTGGATACAGGCAGGAGATTAGAGCTCTAGCATTGCGTATTTCTTGAAGCCAGCGATCCCCCACTTCTCGTGGTACATAGTCGCGGCACTGCTCCACCGTCCACATGACGCTGCATCCATCTTTCGGGCATTTGAACCCATAATCATTCTTCTTAATCATCTCTGCGATGAAGTCCACCACACAGTCATCACAGATGCAATGCTCGCATTCTGGCAATCTCTTCAGCTTCTGACCATTGCCACACAGGATGCAGGCCCACCCACGAGGATAACCATAGTCCGAATCAGGACTGATGGCAATACCTGCACAGACCCAAACATGGTATTAAATTCATTCTATGTAACAAAAATAATTTCTACTTGGGGTATCAAATGCAAATTTATTAAAATAAGAAACCATACCTTTCTGCTTGAGGTCAATGGGTTTGGGAGGAGAGATTGCAACACTTTCCCCGGCATCTGCCTTCACACTTTCCCCAGACATGGTGAAAAGCTGGAATTTTAAAATAATTAATCATGTAAGGACTGATATTTGATCTAATTCATCAAATATAAATCACAGCAATTTCTGGAAATTTTACCCAAGTATAAACAACTCATTATTAGAACAAACAAAAGTTTGGAGAAAATTAAAAACAAAAATTTTACTTGTAGGAAGCATTTCATTTCACTCTGTACAAAAATATTTAACTTTGAAATAGATTTTCAGTTTTAAGGGAATGACAAAAAACATATTCAACTTTAGAATTTTTTAGGTCAAAAATATATTTTAAAATATTAGTTCAACTGATTTGGTTGAATTGACACAATTATTTATTTTTAACACATATCTAACATAAGAGTCCGTCTTTTGAAAGTCGATCTTTTCATAAGTTATGGAAATACCAATGTTTAAAATGCAAATTAGAAGAAATCAACATAAAATTTTTGGGTTCCATTAATCCGGTCATTACATTAAAACTACTACACATTACATAATAAAATTTTAATATTGCAACTAAAACCTTATACCCTTCTATAATTCTAATTTAACCCCGTCTTCCATATGACTATACAAAGACGGTCTTTTTCAAAACTTTGCCCTAACATAATTATCTTTTAACCACACCCAATCTTTTAAGGCAAAGTATTGAGAAAGACTGTCTTTCTATAAAACAAGGTTTAACCGGAATAACAAAAGAGTCAGTATCTTGAAAGACGGTTTTTCCATAAGTAATTGAAAAAGACCAAGGTTTAAAGTGCAAATTAGAAGAAATGAAGATAAAATGTTTGGGTTGAATGAATTGGATTATAAATTTTATAACTACTATACGTTGCATAATATTTTTTTAATATTGCATGTAAGACCTTTTACCTTTTACTATTCTAATTAAATCTCGTTTTCCCATTAGCCTATGGAAAGACGGTAGACTTTGCCATGATAAAAGGCTACAATATTTTAGTTGCCATATTAAAATTTTATTATGCAACATGTAGTAGTTATAGAGTTTATGACCCGATTAATGCAACTGGAAAATTTTATCTACATTTTTTTCCAATTTGCAGTTTAAACCTTAGTCTTTCATGACTTATGGAAATACCGTCTTTCAAAAGACAAACTCATCTTTTAATCCCATCAAATGTTTTACTGGAATAATAAAAAGGTAAAATATTTTACTGGAATAATAAAAAGGTAAAATATTTTAGTTGCAATATTAAAAAATATTTATGCAACATGTAGTAGTTATAAAGTTTATGACCCGATTAATGCAACCCAAAAATTTTATCTATTTTTTTCTAATTTGTAGTTTAAACCTTGGTCTTTCCATGACTTATGGAAAGCCCGTCTTTCAAAAGACAAAATCATATTTTAATACCATCCAATGTTTTTTTGGAATAAACATTCAAATTTATAACAAAATGAAAGAGTCTGTCCCTTGAAAGACGACCTTTCCATAAGTCATGGAAAGACCAAGGTTTAAAGTGCAATCTAGAAGAAATAAGGATAAAATTTTTGGGTTGCATGAATCAAGTTATAAACATTATAACTAATACACGTTGCATAATAAAATTTTAATATGGCAACTAATACTTTTTACCTTTTAATATTTTAATTAAACCACGTCTTTCCATAAGCATAAGCCCGTCAAATGGGTTAATTGGATAAACCCGTTATCCAAACCCAATAGATCATTATCCAATGGGTCATTATCCAATTAACCCGTTTATTAAATGGATCATAATGGGTTGGGTCATAAATGGGTTGGGTCATTAAATGGATAACCCATTGGATAACCCATGAGATATTCATATGACCCAATGGGTTAAAATATATTATCCAATAAGTCATTATCCAATAAATCATTATATAATTAACCCAATAAGTTATCATTAAACATTTCTATTTGGCTTACAAGTTGTCATTATCCAATGGGATCAGGTATTAAATGCTCATTAGTTTTTGGGATTGAGCGGGATGAAAATAATTGTGTTAATGAAAAATTTTGATCTCCATGGGTCCCAGATTATGTTAATTCAATAAGAATGTAACAAATACCCAATAAATAACCAAAATTACCCAATTAAATGCATGTGTAATATTTAACATAAATATTCACTATAATTCACAAATTATACAAATTATAATTCACAAATTATTCAAGCTCAATCTCGTACAATATTCGAGTTCGTACAGTATTCGATCTCGTACAGTATTCGAACTCAATCTCGTACAGTATTCGAGTTCGTACAAAATTCGCACTCAATTTTGTACAGTATTCGGGTTCGTACAAAATTCGCACTCAATCTCGTACAGTATTCGAGTTCGTACAATATTCGAGTTCAATCTCGTACAGTATTCGAGTTTATACATTATTCGAGTTCAATCTCGTACAGTATTCGAGTTCGTACAGTATTCGAGCTCAATCTCGTACAGTATTCGAGTTCGTACAGTATTCGAGTTCATAGAGTATTCGAGTTCGTACAGTATTCGAGCTCAATCTCGTACAGTATTCGAGGTCAATCTCGTACAGTATTCGAGTTCATACAGTATTCGAGCTCAATCTCGTACAATATTCAAGTTCATACAGTATTCAATCTCAATCTCGTACAGTATTCGAGTTGGTACAGTATTCGAGTTCAATCTTGTACAGTATTCGAGTTTGTACAGTATTCGAGCTCAATCTCATACAGTATTCGAGCTCAATCTCGTACAGTATTCGAGCTTAATCTCGTACAGTATTCGAGCTCAATCTCGTACAGTATTCGAGTTTGTACAGTATTCGAGTTCAATCTCGTACAGTATTTGAGTTCGTACAATATTCGAGTTTGTACAATATTTGAGCTCGAGCTCGATCCCAAGTAATATTGTTCGTTAGTTTCGTCGAGTTTACAAAGCCAACATAGTATATATATTTTTATTAAATGTAATATAATATAATGTACATAATATTATATTACATAATATAATATTATGAACTCGAATATGAACAAAATGCAGACCGATTGATGAACCAAACGCAGACTGATTGATGAACAAAATGCAGACTGATGAAACAAAACGCAGTCTGAAAAGTGAGAACTGAGAACTGAGAAAGAACACGGACTTGATGGGTAATTCACGTTTCACCCAAATAAATGACATATACCCAATTGGTCATTTAGTTCGACCTAATGAATAATTAGTATAGACCCAATGGATAATTAGTATAGACCCAATGGATAATTAGTATAGACCCAATAGATAACTAGTATATATCCAATGGATAATTCAGTATATACTCAATGGATAATTCATTATATACTCAATAGATAATTGGTGTTTTCAACCATTTAAACTTTAAATGGATAAGCCACGTAATATTTTACTTGGAGTGAAAAATTACGATTAACCGTAATCATTCTTTGATGTAGGCTGAATCGTGTACATAACTACAAAAAAAGAAATATTTATTCGAGTGGCCAAATGTGGGAATTTCATTTATTATTTTCTTATGTTCAATAAAAGAAAATATTTTTAAAAATCTTCATTTCGAGATTTTTCAAATTTAGTAAAAGTTTTTTAAATACTACTTCTACTTCTTTCGTCAAGATCATTTATCAAATTTTAATTGGTTCAAATTAAAATTGATTAAAACATGAACCGAAATCGACAAATATGATGAATCGAGAATTTGATCGTTTCTAAGTTGATTATATGTTTTAGGGAAAAATTAAATTATTCGTAATCAAATTTGTGAAAATTTTGTTATCTTATGATATGAAATTATCCACGGGTCACCCCGTTATCCAATCCAACTCGACCCACCCAAAATTATCTAACGGATAACCAATTATCCAACCCAACTAAACCCAATAACTACAACCCAATTATATCCATTAACCCAATGAGTCATTATCCAATAAGTCTTATCCAATAAGTGAAATTAGTAAATGGGTAATGATTATCCAACGGGTGACCCAACCCGTTTGACGGACCTACATAAGCATATGGAAAGACGATCTTTTCCAACACTTTGCCAAAATGAAATAAGAGTGAAACTAATTAATATCGAATAGAATTGGGAACAACTGATTCATATGAAATTGAAGTAACGCATACAAATCATACGGTATTTCCCAACATGTACCCAATGAAACTAATTAATATCGAAATAAAATTGGGAACAACCGATTCATATGAAATTGAAGTAACGCATACGAATCACAATACCGAAAATAAAAAAGGGTTATTTGTGGAAAGACCAAATTTTAAACTGCAGATTAAAAAGAAATGTAGATAAATTTTCCAGATTACATTAATTGGATCACAAACTTATGGCCACGGAACGTTACATTACCATTTTTTTAATATTGCAACTAAAATCCTTTATCTTTCCATTAGTCTAATTAAACATTTTCTTATGAAAACACAGTATTTTTCGACTTTGCCTTAGAAAAGATGATGCCATACCCCTTCAGCTTGCCTAAAAAAAGTTGATGCTATACCCCTTCAGCTTGCCTAAAAAAAGTTGATGCTATACACCTTCAGCTTCATAGATACAATTGACTTTCTATTGAGTGGTGATACAGTAAATGGGTGATAAATCTAATCCCAGAAAAGGGTTTACATTGGTTCTACCTAAAACTAATATTCCAAAAAATTATGCTACACCTTCACAAATACAATTGACTTTTTATCGACGACTAAAAAAATACTGTAGAAATTGGATTACCAACCAAGATGAAGAATGGAGTAAACCTGTTTCAGAAAGATGTCGGCTAACGAATTGATCGGGACGACCGCTAACGAACTGGGCAACGAAATAATTGAAATTGAGACGTGGCTCCGTTTTGATATTTGTAATATCTTTAGTAATTATTAAAACTGTAATGCGTTTTAGAACATTTTATTTTGAATCATTTAAAATAATTACAATGTTATCCAAATGCAAAACTTACAAAATTAATAAAGAAGTTAAAAAACATACATAAAATACAAAATTATTAATGGGTGGATTAATATACTTTTTGTACTTGAATACAACCACTTGCTAATTATTTTAAGGGAATATATGTAAATAATAGGGAGAAATTGGGCGATAAAATTTGAGTAACATATAGTTGAACTCGAATATTTTATTAAAATAACTGTTATACGTAAACTATGGATAAATATGGATTGGAATTTGTTATTGACATTTTGTATTCACGTTATATAAAAATAATATGTGAAATTTGTGTGGAGATATTCAAATAAAAAAAATGTGATGTTAGATGTAAATATGTTATGACAAAAGTAGATTCGGAGCCGTTCAATACCAGAAATAGCTGCAACTGTTTGTGTGATGTGCAACTGTACGTGTGCTCTAAAATTTCAAAAGTGCGTTAATCGTATCTGTAATTGTGCCTTCATCATCTTTGCAACTCTCTGATCTTTATCAGCCTTTTACACCATCGGCGTTTAAAGCTTCCATAAGATTTTTGCCCTCTGTTTCTTCAATCATGCCTATGACAAATTCTCTTAACCCTCAGTTATTATTAATAAGCTATTTATAATCCATTTTTAGTTATTTAATCGGTTCATCATATTCTCTGTTAACCCTTAATTATATGTGGAGTCAGATGCTCCCACTGTACGCCTCTTCGTTGGAATCACTCCTGTTTTTTACAATCTTTGCATGATTATTTTCTGTGATGTTGGATTGTTTACTTAATTATTTCTTGTGAGGTTTATATTTTTCCCTGAACTTGCAATCAGTGCAGTGAAGTGATTTGTATACGGTTGGATATGTGTTGCAATCGTCTCATTTGAAAGCGTAAATTCGGTATTCTATGTCTTTTGTTTGCTTACTACATTCATCAATAAATGAGGTTGTTGTTAAGGAATTGGAATTGGAATTAGATTTGTTATCTTACCATAATTGTAGATGTAATTGTATTCTATTACTTTTCCTATCTAGTATAGGTATCATGTACTACTCTATAATGTATCCTGAATTAATGAATCCAAACACACATTATTACCCTTATTTTCTTCATGGTATCAGAGCCCAAAATCCTAAAACTTAAAACCTTAAAATACCGTTCTAAATTTTCCGCCGTCGTCCGTGCTTGACTTCCACGTGCCGCCGATCCGCACTACCTTTCTGCCCACCGAGACTCGCCGCCGCTGGCGGTTCAACCTTTGTCCTACTGCCGAGACTCGGCGGCACCGGTTCAACCTTTGTCCGCCGACGGACAAACTTTTGCTCATCGATCCAAGTTTGCTCTACGTCCGTCGCCGGTCCATCTTTCTGCTTTCACGGTTGTGCCGATGCCATTCCAAGCTTCCTCGTCGCCGACGCCATTCCACGCTTCCTCGCCGTCGACGCCGCCAGCTCAGTCGACAGAGGCGCGCGTGAGATTCACGCGCGCACCACACCCAGCAGCGCGTGAACCCACGTGCGGTTGCCTACATGCGTGCTCCTCCCCTTCAGGCGCGTGTCTCCATGCACCTGTGTCTCCACGTGGATCAGCTCACTTTGGTTTCCTCTTTCTCCAGCTTTAGTGCAAGAATTTATTTACTTATTATACATTTGATTGCCATTTGTGTTATGGCTATTTTCGCCGGCGTAGTGAGGGGTTTGCTGTGGCCGCCTCCTCTGGCTTACCTACACTATCTGATTTTGGTCTTGTTTTGTCTGACGACCAATGGAGTACGACCATAGATTTATTTAATCAGTTTGATTCGTTATCTGACCATGGGTCAGGCTACTTTACCTTGGATTCTTGATTCGGGAGCCTCATATCACGTGACTGGTGACAAAGGTTCTCTTACTGATATTACTACTGCTACCAACACTATGAATGTTATACTACCTGATGGATCTGTGTCGTCTGCTACACAATGTGGGTCTATTTGTTTTGGTGATGTCACCCTTACTCATGTTCTCTACATACCTACTTTGCGATGCAATTTATTATCATGTTCTAGATTGTTATCTGCCTTAAAATGTCTAGCCTTGTTTACTGAAAATTATTGCATTTTACAGAAAATCAGTACGGGGATTGTAATTGGCGTCGGTGACCAGAAAGGAGGGGTTTATTGGCTTCGTCTGTTGGATACTCGCCTTCGTCCTCATATCCTGCAATCTATTCCGACAGTTGCTTCGGAAAACTATTGGCTTCGTTTATTTTCTACTCTTCCAAGGATGGTCGTCCCAGAATCAACTGGACTGATTACAATGCCACAATCGAACTCTCCAGGGTCTTGCTCCTCCATGATTACGGCCTCAACTGGTACTGATTCACTCTATTGAGTTGCCAACTTTATTAAGATTAATTTCGGTGTAGTTTAAATCGGGAGAGAAAATATCTTAAGCTCGCCTCAAAGATGTCCAGCTTTTCGTAGTATGATACTCAGGGTTCTCTATTGCCAGTAATGATTTTAAAAATATATGAGAAAATTTGGGGTGGAACCCGGAAAAGTAAAGATTGTAGTTTAAATGATTTGTCAGTGTTCATGTTGTCTTCTTGAGTTCTTTATTGGCAAATAGAGTTACTATACCATGTACTCCCTCTGTCCCTCTAATTGAATCTCACTTCTTTATTTTTTTACTGTTCATTAATGATTTTGTATTTTTAATATCATAAAATATAGAGTAAAGTGCATTTCTACCCCCGAGTGTTTTGTTTAGTGCACATATACCCCCCGGTTTTTTTGAAAGTGCACATATACCCTTCCTAGTTTTTTGAAAGTACACATATACCCCTATAGTTGGAGATCAGCGTTTGAAAAATTGAGAGGTATATGTTCACAAACAAGGAACTAGGGGTATATGTGCACTTTCGAAAAACATAGATGTATTTGTGTACTAAACAAAGAACTGGGGGGCATGAATGCAATTTACTCTAAAATATATGTAACAATGAATTATGAAAAATAGATATTCTAAAAATAGGTGTTACAATGAATGTAACAATATCTCACACGATAATTTTAAAATAAAGCTATAATTTCTTATAATCCAAACAGCAATAGCTTTATTGATGAATAAAATAAAACTAGGGGTAACAATATCTATGATTTTTATAATCCAAACAACAATAGCTTTATTGATGAATAGTATCATTCCTTTAGTTGTGTATCAGTTCTGTGTTGGACCATGGAAACAAAGGAAGAAAATGAATTGATTGCATTACATGGTTTCGTGGTTATAATATTAGCGTTGAATAATATTAGTGGTGAACAAGCTTTTATTATACAAATTATTGAAGATAGCGTTCAACCAAAGCAATCTTTTAGTATCCACTTGCTCAATGTTTTGTTCGAATTATACTTAAGCACCTGGTTCTTTATTTTTCCATTTCGTTCTAGTAATTCCTAATATCCATTGCAATTGTCAGGTGGTACACTTCGATGGTTGGAAGGAAATCAAATCTGAAAATACTTATGGCAAAGCTCCGACAAGTTGGTGTCACTGTGGTGAAGACAACAAAATTTGTACAAGTCACGCTAGTAGATGGGGACTTGCTTGGTCATTTGTACCGCATTCAAGGAAGATTACACCTTCCCTTGTTACTGAGAACAAGAACCAGTCTTTATATGCTTCAGGTCTAGTATTCAGTATTTTCCTTTACCTTAATTTTCATGTAACTTGCTGGTCTAATTCTTTTTTTCTTCAGTATAAATATCTTGCCATACACACATCTTTTGCAGTTCTATTATCCCATCTTTCTTTCATTATTGCTGTGTGGGTTTTATGAAAACCAATCTATAATGTAATACTTTCTAGTTAGTTGCAAAATGTTAGTGTTTTTGCTAGTATGTCCAGGTCCAAGGTTTTTTCTTGTCAGGATTTTTCTTTAACTTTAGCTCTTTCTTTAATCAGTTGGCCACCTTTCAAGCCTACATAGTTGCATACTTCTAGTGTTTTTAGAGATCTGTGCAGGATTTGGTCTGTCGGGACAATATTTAGTTAGCTATGTGAGATTATGGACCCTTTCCTGATTAAATACTTCAAGATCGATATGAACTTTCTTTGTGATTCGGTTTATTCTGCAGTTATTTGTATCTAGGATTCTGATCTAAGATAAAATTCATACTTCTGATTTTTTGTATGATTCATGAACAGAGGATTCATTCAATTGCATCATTACTAAAAGCAATTTGATAATTCTAAATGTGGTGGGAAGTCTGATTTGTTTCAATCGTTACTGCATTCATGAAACCTCACACTTTTCTGCTCTTTATGTTTATTTTTGTGAAGAATATTTTGTCTTCACCCAAATGTTCATGAACATTCACTTCTTTGGAGGATAGCAAAGACAATCATTCAAAGCATTAAATTGCAACACTATTCTCATCCCATGCTTAGCAAGTTGAAGCATTATTTCTTTGACTATTGGGGTTCAACTATCATGGTATTTTGGCAAGAACCATTTGGAAGTAATGTTCGCAACCTATGCTTGAAGCAAGAAGGAGGATTTCTTGGAATATTGGGATAAGTTTTGTTTGGGAGCTCTTGGCCATTGGTGAACTTGGAGTAGTATAAATAGGGGATGAACTTAGGAGTTCAAACACACTTCAAGCATAGATTTCCTTTGCTACTTGCTTTCTTCTCGCTTTAGCTCTCCTTTGTAGTTGTAGAAGCCAAAGCCCTCATCTTTATATTTTGCCATATAATTCCTTCATAGGTGGTAGGCAAAGTCTTGTAATACTTTCTCCACATATAGTGAAGCTTCCGGTCTCCTCCGGTCGTGGATGTAGGTCAACTTGACCGAACCACGTAAATCCCTGTGTCCATTATTTCCTTTATTTTCTTTACGTTGTCTTTGTTATCCATCTTTTTGGGCTAATAGATATCTCACGGGATTCGTATTCCTAACAAATTGGTATCATAGCCATATTTCATTTTTTGATCTAATAGCCATCATGACGGTAACAAGGACTTCTATTGAAAAGTTTGACCGGAGTGTAAACTTCGGTATGTGGCAACTTAAGATGGAAGCCATCCTAATCCGGGATGGATGTGAGCTAGCCCTTGAAGGATTGGAGGAAAGGTCAGTGGACATGTCGCCGAAAGATTTTGGTGATCTAGACAAGAAGGCTAGATCGACCATTATTTTAAATCTCTCTAACGAGGTTTTGCAGGAAGTTGCTAGTGAGAGAACTTCCAAACGTATGTGGGATCAGTTGAAATCTACATACATGAAGAAGACAATGGAGAATCGCCTCTATTTGAAACAAAAGTTGTACATGTTGAAAATGGTGGAAGGTACATCTATACTCTCACATCTTGATAAATTTGATTCCATCATTTTGGATTTGGAGAATGTAGATGCTAAAGTTGATGAAGAAGATCAAGCCATTTTATTGGTATGTTCCATTCCCATGTCCTTTAAGTATTTTCTAGATACTATGATTTATGGAAAAGAGTCGGTCTCATACAATAGTATAAAATCTGCATTAAAATCTGAAGAGCAGATTGATAGGGACATTACAGGGGAATCGAGTGGAACTCATGCTGAGGGTTTGTTTGTGATGGGTAGTGGACAAAATAGAGAGTCTGGAGGTGGTAGATCCAATGGGAGGTCGAAGTCTAGATACAGAAATAAAATTTGCAACTATTACAAGAAAAATGGGCACATCAAGGCTGACTGTTTTAAATTGAAAAATAAAGAAAAATATAAAAATGAGCAGAATAGCAGCAATGCTGGTGAAGCTAGTGTAGCAGAAGATAAGAGTGATGGAATCATATTTGTGGCCACGGATAATAAATTAAGGTCTTCTAGTGAGTGGCTCTTAGATTCGGGTTGTTCTTACCACATGAGTTATGATAGGGGGTGTTTTTCCACTTACGAAGAATGTGATGGTGGAATTGTTTGGATGGGTAATAATGCTCCTTGTAAAGTTGTTGGTAGAGGAACATTTCAAATCAAAATGTACGATGACATTATTAGGACACTCACTATTGTTAGGCATGTTCCTGACTTAAAGAAAAATCTCATCTCTCTTGGCACTCTTGATGCTCTCGGGTGCAGATATTCAGGTGATGGTGGAATACTGAAAATTTGTAAAGGTGCACTTGTGCTAATGAAGGCTTGCAGAGTTGGCACTTTGTATGTTTTGCAGGGATCTACAGTAACTGGGGCAGTGGCTGTCTCTACTTCCTCAGATGAAGACATCACCAAATTGTGGCATGTGAGGTTGGGACATATGGGCGAGAAAGGCTTAACATTGTTAAGCAAGAGAGGTCTACTTTGTGGTCAAAGTACTGGTAAGTTGGACTTTTGTGAACACTGTATTTTTGGAAAGCAAAAAAGAGTTAGATTTCGTTCACCTGCAGTTCATAAAACAAAACGTAATTTGGACTACATTCATTCTGATCTTTGGGGACTCTCTCGTGTTCCTTCTAAAGGTGGTGCAAGATATATTTTTACTTTTATTGATGACTATTCAAGAAAAGTTTGGGTATATTTTTTGAAGCTTAAAAGTGATGTTTTCTTAACATTTAAGCAATGGAAGATTTTGATTGAAAAACAGACAGGAAAACAAATTATGCGACTGAGGACTGACAATGGGTTGGAATTTTGTGGAAATGAATTCAATGAGTTCTGCAAAAATGAAGGAATAGCTTAACATCATACTTTTAGAATTACTCCTCAACAGAATGGTGAGGCAGAGCGGATGAATCGTACTCTTTTAGAAAGAGCTCGGTGTATGATCTCAAATGCCAAGTTGACATTAGACTTTTGGGCAGAAGCCATATCTACGGCTTGTCACATCGTCAACCGCTCTCTCCATGTGCACCTCTTGATTTCAAGACTCCAGAGGAAGTTTGGTCAGGTACACCTGCTGATTACTCTAATTTAAGAATATTTGGGTGTCCAGCTTATATGCATGTTAAAGAGGGAAATCTAGAGCCTAGGGCTAAGAAATGTATTTTCCTCGGTTATGCTTCAGGGGTGAAAGGATATAGATTGTGGTATCCTAATCCCAAATCACCCAAACTTGTAATTAGTAGAGATGTTACATTTGATGAATCTCATATGTTACATATTGGAAAAAAGTCTTGTAATCCTTGTGATTCAGAAAAAGAGGATAGTGCACAAAAGCAGGCGGAGTTAGAGATTGGTGGTTCTTCCGGGAGAAACTCAACCCAAGAAGTGGTTGAAGAATCTGATCATGAACATGCTGAAGATCAATCGGGAGATGGGGATTATTCCATTGCCAGAGATAGACCGAGACGTGACATTCGACAACCATTGAGGTATGCAAATTTGGTCACATATGCTTTATCAGTAGCACAGGAAACAGGTGGAGACGAGGAAGCTTTCACATATTTAGAGGCAGTTTCCGGTGCTAATTCAGACAAATGGTTGGTGGCTATGAATGAAGAGATGGAATCTTTACACAAGAATAGAACATGGGATCTTGTGGTGCCACCAAAAGGAAAGAAAATTGTTGGTTGCAAATGGGTTTTCAAGAGAAAGGAAGATACTTCAGGTGTTGATGATGCAAGGTACAAAGCACGATTGGTTGCAAAGGGCTACAGTCAACTACAAGGTGTAGATTTCAATTATGTTTTCTCTCCTGTTGTAAAACATAGCTCTATTCGTGTATTGCTTGTTTTGGTTGCCATGTATGATCTGGAGTTAGAACAGCTGGATGCCAAGACAACTTTCTTGCATGGTGAATTAGATGAACATATCTATATGAGTCAACCTGAAGGCTGTGAAGTTCAAGGTAAGGAAGACCGGGTTTGCTTGTTGAAGAAATCCTTATATGGATTAAAGCAGTCTCCAAGACAATGGTATAAGAGGTTTGATTCATTTATGTTGGGCCATGGTTTCTCCAGGAGCATGTATGCTAGTTGTGTTTACTTCCGGAAGTTGCAAGATAACTCATTCATTTATTTGCTATTATATGTTGATGACATGCTCATTGCAGCTAAGAATCTTACAGAAATTCATGAGTTGAAGGCCTTGTTGAATAATGAATTTGAGATAAAAGATTTGGGTGCAGCTAAGAAGATTATTGGTATGGAGATAAGAAGAGATCGAGGAGTTAGAAACTTGTACCTGACGCAGTAGAGTTACCTTAAGAAAGTTTTGGTGCGATTTGGCATGCATGATGCCAAACCAGTTGGCACTCCTCTTGGTAGCCATTTCAGGCCATCTGCTGCCCAATCACCAAAAACAGAGGAAGAAGAAAATTATATGGCTAGAGTTCCTTTTTCAAATGCAGTTGGGAGTATAATGTATGCAATGGCTTGTACTCGCCCTGATATCTCACAAGCTGTTAGTGTTGTTAGCAGGTATATGGCCAATCCAGGAAAATCACATTGGCAGGTTGTGAAGTGGATTCTTAGATACTTAAAGGGTACTCCGAACATGTGTTTGGAGTTTGGTAGAACCAATAACACTCTGGTTGATTTTGTAGATTCAGACTTTTCCGGTGATCTTGATAAGCGCGGGTCTCTTACAGGTTATGTATTTTGCATTGGAGGTTTTACAATTAGCTGGAAAGCTACTTTACACCATGTAGTTGCTTTATCTACTACTGAGGCAGAATATATGGCAGTCAGAGAGGCAATCAAAGAAGCTTTATGGTTGAGAGGTCTCTTTGGCGAATTTACTCTACAACAAAGGGTTACTACCATTCACTATAATAGTCAAAGTGCAATTTACTTGACTAAAGATCAGATGTATCATGAGCGGACGAAGCATAGTGATATCATTGCATAGAAGAAGGTCTTTGTTCAGAAAATCAATACAAAGGATAATCCTGTTGATATGTTCACGAAGGCTCTTCCTTATTTCAAGTTCAAGCAGTGCTTGGACTTGATTGGTGTTCGTTGTTGGTGATTCGGCCCATTAGGGCCATGCCAGAGGAGGGTTAGTAAGCTATTACTTTTGGTATTCAGACCAAGGTGGAGATTTGTGAAGAATATTGGTCTTCACCCAAATGTCCATGAACATTTACTTCTTTGGAGGATAACAAAGACAATCATTCAAAGCATTAAATTGCAACACTATTCTCATCCCATGCTTAGCAAGTTGAATCATTATTTCTTTGACTATTGGGGTTCAACTATCATGGTTTTTTGGCAAGAACCATTTGGAAGTAATGTTCACAACCTATGCTTGAAGCAAGAAGGAGGATTTCTTGGGATAAGTTTTGTTTGGGAGCTCTTGGCCATTGGTGAACTTGGAGTAGTATAAATAGGGGATGAACTTAGGAGTTCAAAAACAATTCAAGCATAGCATTCCTTTGCTACTTGCTTTCTTCTCCCTTTAGCTCTCCTTTGTAGTTGTAGAAGCCAAAACCCTCTTCTTTATATTTTGCCATATAATTCCTTCATAGGTGGTAGGAAAAGTCTTGTAATACTTTCTCCACATATAGTGAAGCTTCTGGTCTCCTCTGGCCATGGATATAGGTCAACTTGACCGAACCACGTAAATCTTTGTGTCCATTATTTCCTTTATTTTCTTTAGGTTGTCTTTGTTATCCATATTTTTGGGATAATAGATATCTCGCGGGATTCGTATTCCTAACAATTTTCATTCAGGGTCTTAAACACTGATACACTGCATTTGATATGTTGCTGTCAGCTGTCATTTTTCTCCAGCACTGGTGCATCTTACAAACTAGATTTCACCTGTTTTAAGATTGATGTAGCCTCATTCACATCCTAACACTAACATTTTGTTAATTGGGATGAGAGTTAACATTCGCTGATCATTGACTTTCTGATCAAGGTTAATGCATCGAAAAATCAATACAAAACAATTTTGAGGGCTGATTCAGAAGCGGCAGGTGGCGCTGGAAGTAATCAGCGTGAATTGGGAATTTTAAATGCTCCAAATCAATTAGACTCGCAGTCCAGTCACCTGTATTTCAGTATTTCAGTATTTCAGTAATGTCCATGTAGTAGTTTTACAGGACATTCTTGTATGTCCTTTGGAGCCATAATTCATTTCATTACCAATCCCTTTTATAGGTCTTTCATCAATATCCTGGTACACTTCTGGTGAAAGGTACATTGTAGCAGACAGGAAAACTAGGTACAGGCATTTTTCCTATTCGTGCTTGTGTGTTTGAGTCACATGATGGGATAAACAAATAAATTCAGTTTCTTTTGTCGCTTGTGAATCTATCACTTTTGTTTATGATGATCAGAGAAGCAGTTGCAATTGCAATATCACCTTTAAAATGTCATCCAGTTCTAATTAACTCTATGAATTTTTGCCTTTACTATGCCAGTGATGATAGAGACTATGAAAATTCATAGTGAAATAGATACTGAATGATGCGGCACTAATGAAATGACCAAATCACTAATCATCTTTCTTAAAAGCTGCTACTAACTATGGATACATTTATTTTTGTCATTTATTCCACACCAGTCACTATGTGATTTCAATATTGAAATTTTTACTGTATTTATCATTACTCTATGCTATATTATTGGTCAAGTCTGTTCATTTTACACACGTTGCAACCACCCTGAAGAAAGTTCCCCTTCGCTGACCTTTCCTGTCCTAGCTGTCTCCATTCTTTTTAACCCTTGCCTGTCATCTTCAAAGAACTAAGATTTAATTGTTGTGATTTTTACTAATTTTTCACTAATTTATTGAGAAATTAGCAAAAGAATTGATGTGAGAAGTAAGAAGGAGAGAATGAAGAAGAAGATAAGATGGAGTAGAGGATAAGATGGAGTAGAGGATAAAATGAGAAGAAGATAAGATGAGAAGAAGTGAGAAATGAGAGAACGAAAGGTGCATTTTTCTTCATCATCTAAGGGGGTATTTATAGTAAAATTTGGGGTAATGACATAGTATTCCCCTTTGGTAAATAAATAGAGATATAATTAATTATCACTTAATTGTGGTGAGTGTTTGTTTCTGTGAACGCCAAGAAATCGCAGTCCCTCCACAAGTAAACAGATACCCAGTTTGATATCTCTCTTTGTGTGGATCTGACTGGTAACCTGCATCTGCATAGTCAACAAAAACTGGTTCCGTAATGTTGGAATAAGATTATCCCAAATCAATTATCTGTTGAAGTTAGCGAAACACATGTTTGATTCTGTTCCAGTGCCTTTTGGTAGAAGATGGACTGAACCTCGCTAATAAATTAACAGCAAAAGCTATATTAGGTCGAGTACAATTAGCGACATACATAAGTGCACTAATTGCACTAAAATATGGTACTTCTGAACCAAGGACATGTTTAGATTCCTTACATGGACGAATTGGATCCTTTTCCAAATTAAGGGATCTTACGACCATTGGGGTACTCAGTGGATTTGATTCATCCTTATTGAATCTCTTTAATACCTTTTTCGTGTAATTTGATTGATGCACAAGTATCCTACTTTGCAAGTGCTCAATCTGCAAACCAATACAATATTTTTTTTCCCAAGGTTTTTCATTTCAAACTTCTTTTACTTCCAGAATCTCTTCATTGGTCCCAATGATATTCAAAATATCAACATAGATAGCAATAATCACACACCAGGATGTTCTTATCTTGATGAAAACACAGGGATAATGAGGGTCGCTGACATACCCCTTTTGTAACAGATATTCGCTTAATCGGTTGTACCACATGCGTCCAGATTGCTTTAACCCATATAAAGATATTTGTAATTTGACTGAATATCTTTCTTTGGGTTTTGAACTTAATGTTTCATACATTTTGAATCCTTCAGAGATCCTCACGTAAATTTCAGCATCAAGCGATCCGTATAAGTATGTGGTAACAACATCCATAAGGTGCATATTAAGTTTCTCATGAACTGCTAGACTGATAAGGAATATGAATGTAATTCCATCCATGACTAGGGAATATGTTTCCTCAAAATTAATTTCGGGCCTTTGAGAAAAACCTTATGCAACAAGTGTAGTCTTGTATCTCACAATCTCGTTTTTCTCATTTCTTTTTCATACAAATACCCATTTGTATCCAACGGGTCTCACATCTTCAAGGGTGAGTACTATAGGCCCAAAAACTTTGCGCCGGTTAAGCGAGTCTAACTCAGCTTCAATGGCCTTTTTTCCATTCAGCCCAACCGTGTCTATTTTTACACTTGGTAACAGATAGTGGTTTGGGATCTCCATTATTTTAGTCCATAACATCACATGCAAAATTGTAAGAGAATGCATCATTAATTTCCTTATTTTGGTTCCACTTTATGCCTGTATTGGCATAATATCTTAATTTTCCTCATTTCGTATTTCTACAGGAATACGTTCTTCCATTTTAGGGTCATTTTGTTTCTCTGATCTTTTTCTTTTACGAGAATTTTTATCTTTGTAACCGAGTGGTCTTCCACGCTTCAGACGTGTCATGATTTCATGAGTGACTTTGTTTTCAATTTGCCCTTTCGGAATTTCAATTTGAGCAGGAGCATTCTCAGCTAGGATATGAGATTTTTATCACTCTCTTTGTGTTTGTAAATGCATCACGAAGTTGATTTGTTATATCTTGCATATGCAAAATTCTTTGGACTTCTCCATCACACTCTTTTGTATAAGGATCAAGATGCAATAATGTTGGTACAGACTAGGTAATATTCCTTTCCAGCTGTTTGTTTTCTCCCCCTAATGCTGGGAATTTTCTTCATCAAAATGACAATCAGCAAAATGAGTTATACAACTATTCCTAGTTAGGGGTTCAAGGTATCTAACAATAGATGGGCTTTCAAAGCCTACGTAAATGCCAATGCTTCTCTGTGATCCCATCTTTGTTCTTTGTGGTGGTGCAATAGG
This sequence comes from Rubia yunnanensis, assembly GCA_037428765.1. Classification (NCBI taxonomy): domain Eukaryota; kingdom Viridiplantae; phylum Streptophyta; class Magnoliopsida; order Gentianales; family Rubiaceae; genus Rubia; species Rubia yunnanensis. Next base: position 17,393,667 of record CM075063.1, read on the forward strand.
CATACAAATAGCGCAACCAAAAATCCTTAGATAGGATATTTGGTTCTTAGCCTGATGTAAGTTGTAGTGGGGAGTATTTATGATATGCACTTGTCCTGATGTATATCAATGATGCAACATGTAATATTGCATAAACACATACTGAAGTAGGGAACATTGTTCTTATTATTAATGGTCTAGTAATGAGTCAGAGACGTTTGATCAGTGATTAAGCCAGACCATTTTGTGTGTGCACATGAGCATCGTGATGCTCAATAACAATCCCAACTAACATACAATAATCATCGAAAGTCTTGGATGTGAATTCACCGGCATTATCAAGTTTAATTTTCTTGATCGTATGATCAGGAAATTGAGCTCACAATTTGATTATCTCTGCGAGTAAGTTAGCAATGCCATATTTTGAGTTGATAATAGATATACTTGTGACCATATTTCGAGTTAATTTAGCCTACACAAGGAGTGCTGTATCAAAAAATTCAGTTTATTATGTTGGATTTCAATTTAATAATAGAAATAACATTATAGGTTCTTACCACTCAGTTGACAATTTCTTGCTCTGGTTCATTACCATATTCACCGCTACTGTTTTGACAGCTAATCAGGAATAGATCACACTGGTCACAATGTTCCTCATCCATGGGTATTACCGATGCTCTTTCCTCATCCTCGGTCTTTTCCTTGCTAATTTCTATTTGGACACCCCTTTCAAATTGTTTCTTAATTAACTGTAGGGCCGTCAGTCCATATCCACCACGACTCTTATAATGAGGTGTTTTGTTTTCCTTTGAAAATCATTGGTTTTCACTACTTGTACCCTACATTTGTTAGCAATAGTATTTATTTAAAAATAAATTAAATGTATAATGTCGAAATAAAAATGAGCAACGTTTATTAGTCTCACATTTTCATCATTCTCCAAAGCTCGCCTTTTTTGGATCTCCCAACTTTCAGGTTGAATATGTGTATAAATCAACCATGGACGATCCTATTTCTTACTAGAAAATATGAAATCCCGCGATAGGGTATATTTGTGCTCCCTCCAACTCTTTGCCATCATGGTTGTGCCCTTTTTCCTTATATCATTTATATTTGGGCCTTCGAACTCAAACGGTCTCTAAGTGGGTAGAAATAAAAGTTGTATTCAAAGATTAAAGTAGGATATTATTTAGGAACATTTGCTTTATCGTCTCAATTTTGCTAATATAATTGTAGTTACCTTGCACTCCATCCATAGGACATCTTTATATTCTTTAGGAACCTCGTGCCAACTATTGTACTTGATGTCTATCCTTGTTCTACCAACCTTCCCTACCTAACTAGACCCTTTAGCTCGTTCCTCTGATATATATTTTCCGGATTTGGTGAAAACCAACAAAGTTAGTTCCTTTCTACACATCCTCCTTTCCAATGTTCTAGAATGTGTTCTAGCAACCCCCCCCCCCCCCCCACCACCTCTGACCCTTCCTCATCATCGTTATCAATGCCTAAGTTTTGTGTATTTCCTCCTATTGGATCAACATGTTCATCGCGAGTCCTCTTCCGGGACATTATACCACCTAAGAACATTCATCAAACTCCATAAACTAATATACATAATCTAGGGATTAATGTTTAACAAATGCAAGACTTTATATATCACATACATTGAAGAAATAAACTTAGACCATGAATATATCAATGTTACTAACCCTGCATAAATTTCTAATAGTAGAACAAGGGGAGATGGTGAAATTTGTACCTTTTCATCAAAACAATTTAATGTAGAACAATCTTGAGCCATGAAAACCCTATTAAATATTGGATGTTTAAATCACACATGCAGTAGGGTTTAATGTAGTTATATGAATAGATGAAGATTTGGTGAAGACATTTTGATGGAAGGAAAGATGGAGGATGAGAGGAGGGTTTTTGTGGGAGAAAATGGAGGGAATTCATAGTTTTATCAAATGGGCATTAAATGCCCATTTGAAAACTTCCTTTAAGCTATGACCGATAAGAAGTTCCACACTCGGAACAAGGTTTCTTACTTGGAACCTGTTCTGTCCTATGTTTAATGGAAAAGACAGAGTTTCAAACTCGAAATCCGGCCCGTATATAAAAAAAATTGCAACGGGAAAATCATATTTGATTTGCCCAAATTAAAAATTCCTCTTATTCCAAAAGTCCACCAAAACCCTAAATCTATTCACCTTCAAATTACCTCTATCAATCATGCCAAGATATAGAGGTCGAGGAACTGGAGGTGGATATGGCGATGAGGCAACAAGGAGTCATCAACCACGTACAGAAATAGGGGCATCAGAGTTGTTCTTCAACATGAATGCCGATAGTAGGTATGTCAAATTTTAGAAAAGGAAATGTTCCAATCCACGGGTTATTGATATTTTAGATTTTGAGCCTTTATGCCTAGAGTATTTGATTGAATTTTTTGAAACCCTTGTGTTTTGATAAGTTAGTTCAATTACATGAGTCCATTACGACGAGGTGGTACAATTCTATGCTAATATAGGTAAAAGTAGGAATAATAGGGACCTCAAAAAGGTAAATGGTGTAGAGATTCCGGTCAAGAAATTTACTATAAATGAAACCCTAGGTTGCGAGTATACTGACACTAGCAAACTTACTCCGGATGATGGGAGTAACGGTCTGATTGAGATATTTCACCAACAAAATTGGCCTGGTGTTAGTGAACTCACCCCTCTATGCCTAGTAGAAATGTCTAGGAAATATTTTGGTCGTCTCAGGGGTAGTACCAGGGCGAGCGGACGAGTATGATGTGGGGGGTTTTCAGTGTTAAGCACATGATAGTGTTTGAGTGGATCTGCCAGAATATCCTTCCCTCGGACGGGCATGCGTGTGAACCGACTAGAGAGAACTTGATGTTGCTCTACTACATCATAGAGGGGGTGAAACTAAATCTGGGGTACACCATTTTGATGTACATGCTGAAGGTTGTTGCGGGGAAAAACAAAGATCTCCCATATGGCAATTTGATAACTGCCATGATTAAGAAAAGGAAAGTGATCCTCGTTGACCAACCACTATGTTTGGCCTTCTACGATGAGTTATGGTTTGATCATAAACATTTGGTTGTACACAAAGAATAGAGATGGCGAGTTAAGAAAATTCCAGGGAAAAAGGCAAAAGCTTCCAAGCGAGCAAGGGAAGATTCTCAGGATAAGGCATAAGGATCAAAGTCACGTAAGTACATTCATTAGAAAACTTTTTAAATGAATTGGGTGTACACATTACCCGTAATAAATAGTTTTCATAATTTTTGTTTGTGTTGCAGGTGAGTAGAGGGGTTGGATGGAAACATTCAAAAAAAAATACTTGGCAAGCATCAAGGAAGATTTTAGTTCGGCTAACAATGAAGTGGCTGCCGCACAAGCGTGTCATACCAAATTTGTTGAATCCACCGGCCTTAAAATTAAGCTCAGCGATAATGACTTCATGCCTAATTTCAAACCACAATACTCTAGCGATGGTAGTGATGATAAGGAGGAGGACGAGGCGGAAGGGGATCGTGGCGACGCTGATGAGAAATCCGGTTCGAGGCTAGGTGGGACGGACTTCGATGATGAAAATAAAGATGATTAATTTCATGATGGAAAACTTGATTTGTACTAGATTTCTGGAATATTAACGCATTTCCTTCCCTCGGGCGAGCATGCGTGTGAACTCATTGGTAACGATATTAGAAAATCACCCGATTACATGTCATTGATTAAAACATTTCCTACTTTTGCATTTGAGGATGCTTCTAAAAATGGTGTTGTGCGAGCTTGGTGTCCGGGTATAGATTGTTGAAATGATGTGTATTTAGGGAGGAAGAAATTGTGGTGACATCTCAAAATGAGGAGGTTTCAAACTAGCTACACTCATTGGTTATGGCATGGGGAAGTTGGAGAAATTGTTGGGGTGAATGATTTGAGTAACACGAATGTGGCAAATGAATTAGATGGGAATGAGGAATTTGACAAAATGGTGGAGGATATTTCAAGAGAGTTCAAAGTTAAACTCGAGGTATTACAAGCGTTACTTGATGACAAAGAGATGTCATTGTACAGTGGTTCAAAACATTCGGTACTTAATGCGACTTTGAGGATAATGAATTTGAAATCAAAATTTGGGTGGACCAATAAGTCGATGAACAAAACTCTAGAATTTTTTAGGGATTTTCTCCCCGGAGGTAACATGATACCACATAGGTTGTATACAGCGAAAAAAGTTCTTTGTCCGGTGGGATTGGAAATGGAAACAAATACATGCTTTTCTGAATGATTTTATGTTGTACTTGGGGAAAGAAGATGAAAGTCAAGAAACGTGTCAGGTATGTGGTCAGTCTCTCTGTAAATTAAAGAGGGGTGCAATTCCGGTGGGAGCGGAAGTGGTAACTAAAACAAAGAAAAAGACACCAGCAAAAGTAATGTGGTGCCTCCTTATTGCTCCTCGGTTGCATAAGTTGTTTGTGTGTAAGGAAGATGCAAAACTGTTGTGTTGGCATGCAGATAGGGATCGACCAGCTGATGATGTGATTAGACATACGTTAGATGGTGAGCAATGGAAAAAAATCGATGCCCTTTACCCCGAGTTTGGCAAAGAACCCCGACATTTGAGGTTCAGCCTATGTACAGATAGAATGAATCCATTTGGTAATATGAGTAGTACACATAGCTCTTGGCTTGTTATGTTGGTTATCTACAATCTCCGTTCATGGCTGACAATGAAATGCAAGTATATGTTGTTATCTTTTATAATTTTTGATCCTAAGCAACCAGGTAATGACATAGATGTGTATTTTGCTCGTCTTCTCTAGAATTTGTTAACTCTATTCAATGAGGGTGTTTGGACATATGAGGAAAGTTTTGAAGATTACTTTACATTGAAAACGATCTTATTTTGCACCATTAATGATGTTCCTGCATACGGTAATTTGTCTGGCTACTCAGTTAAAGGTCACTTTTCTTGTCCCATGTGTAAGAAGGAGATGATTACCACCAATTGAATCTTGATTGTAAAACTGTATACCAAGGTCATCGTAGGTTTCTTCCGGAGGATCATCCATTGCAATTGGAAAAAAATGGTTCAATGGGGAGGTAGAGGGTAGAGAAGCATCGATTGCACGAACAGGCACCTAGATATTTTAAACTGTGAATAATTTTCCCAATGACTTTGGGAAGAAGAAGCGTAAAGTGCCGATTGAATGGAATTGGAAGAAATGCTCCATTTTCTTTATATTGCCTTATTGGGAACATTTACATGTTAGACATTGTCTTAATATCATGCACATTGAGAAGAATGTTCGTGATTCTTTGGCCGAGACATTGTTGAATACCCCTAGGAAAACGAAGGATAGGCTTAAGACTAAGTTAGATTTGGCTGAGATGAGAATTAAGAAGAGCTTGGGGCCAGTGAGTTCAGGTGAAAATTTTTACTTTCCCCGTGCTTTTTATTCTATGACTTAATCGGAGAGGAAATCATGATGTGAGACCCTTAGTAGTGTTAAGGTCTCAGTCGCATATTTTTCCAACATTAGTACTTGTGTGACAGTCGAAGAGTTGAGGTTGATTGGGTTGAAGTCTCATGATTGTCACAATCTAATGCAAGAATTGAATGTGATTGCAATTTGATCGCCATTTCCATCCCATGTAAGATTGCACATTACAGAGCTATGTTTTTTTTCATGTCCATTTCTAGCAAAAACATTAGCCTATCGAAGTTGGACCATTTGGAGACAATGATCGTTGAATTTTTATGCCAGATGAAAATGTATTTTCCTTCCTCATTCTTTGACATTATGGTCCACTTTTGTGTTCATCTTGTGCGTGAGATAAAGTTTTGTGGTCCTGTGTTTCTTAGGTGGATATATCCATTCGAGAGGTACATGAAAATATTCAATAATTTTGTGAAGAATCGGTACAGGCCCGATGCAAGTATTGTACAATGGTATGTAGCAGAGAAGGCCATCGAGTTTTGTACTGATTACATGAATGAGGTCAATTCGGCTGGGGTTCCAACTCATGAACATGGGGGGCGGTTGGAAGGTCATGGGGTTTGGCAGGGGAAACTTTTCTGTCCTAGCACGGAAGATTTATGTACTGCCAATTTTTTATTCTTCGCAATCATGAAAACATTGACCCATATATAGAGAGTCACATGGATGCCATTAGAGTTGCTAACCCCAATTTCAATGGAGCTCAAGTCCCACAATTACACAGTAGGAGTTTCGCGTCGTTGTTGCTTGATCGCGTAGTCGTGGGGGGTGATCCAATAACTGTTAAATGGTTGACTTGTAAACTAGTTGGTACTGTACTTTATTATGGAGGGTACGACGTCAATGGTTTTACTTTTGCCACAAAATTAGTGGATGATAAGGGTGTGTCTCAGAATAGTGGAGTTTCTCTCGTGTCTGAAGCTTTGCATGTCGATAATAGAAGTGGTAATAATCCTATGTACGCTCATCAATGTTACTTCGGAATAATTTCATACATCTGGGAGCTTCAATATGTCACCATGCGAATCATAATTTTTAAATTTCAGTGGGTTGGTTTCAATAGTAGGCAACGGACCAAGGGTTTTTGGTTCACCCTTGAAGGCGGTTCATAATTGCCTTTAATTGGTGTTTTTAAAGGCGGTTCTCAGAACAACCTTTAATTGATCGTGATTAAAGACGCGACTAGAAAAGATACTTTCGGCCCGATAGAGCTGCCTTTAATGGACCTCCCCCACTAGTGTTGAAAACGTCCAGTATTATTTGACAATAAGAAAGTCGGGGGAGGATCCCATTCAACGTACAAAGACACTCTAGACTGGTATAATTAGCTATAAAGTGAGCAAGAAAATTATCTCAATGGGGAAGAATTAAGCCGTTCCTCCACATATAAAATCACAATAATTAAGCACGGTGCGATAAAGTACACGTCGTACTTACTTATTATGAAAACAAAATAATCAACAATAATACTCTTAATATTAACATAATATTTCATGCATAATCAAAATTTTCCAAATAACACATTTAAATCAATAAGCATAATATAACATGTAATATTCACTTTTTTATTTCAATTCGTTCTAGGGTGATAAAACACTCACCTTAACAAAAGAAGCGTAGACTTCTTTGAAATTGTCACAACTCCATCAGAAACTAATCCGTAAATTAGATTGATTTCTTTAGGGGGTTATTGGGAGCTTTCGTGTTGCTTTTTCAAATTTTTTTGATTTAAAACCATCCTGGGATGGGGGGTATATATTTGGCTCCCCAAACCAATAGAATGAGCCAAAATAGGCGCTAACTGTCGTAGTACAACACAATTTATAAAAAAGATCATCCTGTAGATGATCCCAGAGCTAAGTAAAGCTCCTGAAGCAAAACAGCACTTGCTTCCAAAAGTGGTGTTTCCACCCTAACAGTCAAATAACCAAAATTATAGCTAAAAGAGCCTAGGTAAAACAAACCATCCAGCTAGAACTTCGCAAACAGGTCGAAGAAACGTATAAACGAGACTCCTATTTGTCAACGATGTGCCGGCCAAGATGATAGATTATGTCCTAAGTGGGGAACAAATCCCGAGTAGCAGCTTCAAAAGTCAGGTGATGGAGTTATGAACCAAAAGGAACCTAGCTGTAGATCCTTGTGTAGCCATTGTAGTACTTTGTTCGAACCTCTGCTCAATCCCTGTGATCAGTCCCTGTGTAAACTTTGCAATCCCTGTGTTCAGTCCGGAAGAAGAGGCTCAGCTCTATCCTTTGCTTCAGGTGAATGCCTCCATTGCAACATTGCTACAAAAATCAGCAACACTTCATTGCTCCAAATGTCCTCTCCTGCACAGTAGAGAAACACCAGCAGTTTCCATTCGAAGAGTGAAAATAAATAATATAGAGAAACTTAGTTACTGAGGTAGGTCTAAATGTATTCTAAAAACTCTAGGTATTACCCATATAAGAAACAATTCTCACTCCATGTACTCCGATTTTATCCAATAATAAAAGACCCCTAAGAAAAGATGGAACATTTTCTATGTTTAAATCTCCAGTCAGGTTCTTTTCCTTTGCATATTTTGCCAAAAAATCAGCAGCTGTATTAGATTCTCTGGGGATGAATTTGATTGGGTTAACTTTGTGTCCTGCATTCAAGGTGCTACAAATAGAGAAAACTCTCCATGGACTGCCCATTGGAGCATGTATTCCTTTTACTGCTGATAAGCAATCTGACTCAATCACACAGCAATGAAGATCAAGATCTGAGCATAATTGATATGCACTCTGTATGCCTACCAATTCAGCATGTAGAGGGGAATCGGAATGGAAATTATCTACTCTCATTCTAATTGCCTCTCCATTCCAATCCCTTACTATAACTGAACATGAGGACTCTCCTCCAGTTATCCATGTAGCATCAGTGTTTATTTTGAAACCAGATGTTGGTTTTTCCCAAGTAACAGCAGATAAAACTCTTTTCTTTTTTTGGATGATTTTTGGCATTATTCCAGCTTGAATTAAGTCCTTGTGTTTTTCTATATTACCTCTCAGTGGATTGGCAGTAGAAATTAAGTTTATCAGATCTTTGACGTTATGAAAGCATGCATCAACTAAAAAGGATTGATTGTAAAATAGGATTTTATTCCTGTATATCCAGAGAGACCATGTTGTGACTAATAGGGCTGCTATAAACAAGTTGGACAATATCTTGGAATCTGCCCTTATAGAGAGGTAGTATTCTACTCTGTTCCTAAAGCTCCCTAAGACTGGTTGATGTAAATGTATGAGATTGTTAACTCTAGTCCAGATTTCAAGTGCAGAAGGACAGGAGTTAAAGAAATGATCCAGGGAGTCTGAGTGGTTCCTACACAGAGGACATTTAGAGGCTAAAGAGAAACCAAATTTACATAGTATGTTATCAAAAGGCAGTATACCATTAAGAGCTCTCCAAACTAGAACTGACATTTTGGAAGGAATGTAAGGTGACCATACCTTGTGTAAATGTCTAATGATTGTACCATTTTTTCTGAAAATCTTGTATGCTGAGCTGGTAGAGAAGTTCCCATCCAATGAAGGAGTCCAGACCAACCTGTCTGCATGTGAGTTTGTAATTCCCACCTCCTGCAAGAGAATTTTTGTAGTGGTAGCCAAATGAGGCTCCAAGAATGGAAGGTAGGAATTTTTGTTAGCAATAAAAGAGCTAAGAGATATATCAGGAAATAGGATATCCATCCCATCGGGCCATTCATAGAATAGGGCACCCTCACCAGTCCAATTGGCACTCCAGAGAGAACATTCACCAGTTCCATGAATAACTCTAGTAAAACTATTTGCAGTTTCAGTAACCTTGCATATTCTATTCCATATGTGAGATTTTTTATATGATGCAAGTAGAGACCACAAATGTTGAGACCATTGGGAATTGTTAATTTGCAATTTCCACCAAAGTTTACAAGAAAAAGCATCTACTATAGCCTGGAGGTCTCTGAATCCTATACCATTCTCCTGAACTGGCAGACTCATTCTTTTCCAGGAGCGCCATTTTTTCTTATTTTCAGAAGTCTCAGTGTTTCCCCAGAAGAGTCCTGAAGCAAATTTTTCCATTTTCCTTAAAACTAACTTTGGAGGACTGAGAACAGCAAAAAGATGTGTGGGAATGGAGAGAAAACAGTGGTTAATAAGAATGATTTTACCTGCAGTGCTTAACCACCTGTTCTTCCAGTTGTTAATGGTTTTTTTTCATTCTCTCCAATACAGGATAGTAATATACCAGTTTATTCCTTCCAGAAAAAATGGGAACCCCTAGATACTTAAAAGGAAAGGTGCCTCTAGCCATACCTAAAGTCCTGGTAACTGTTTGTACTCTATCCAAAGATGTCTTACGATCAGCAAAAAAAATTAGATTTTGAGAAATTAACTTTCTGACCCGAGGTCTGCTCATAAGCTTTCAGAAATTTTTTAAGTCTTTTAAAGTTTTTAAGATTACCTTTCAGAAAGACTGCAGTATCATCCGCATACATGAGGTGAGTTATCTGTGGGCATTTTCTAGGCAAACTGAAGTTTTGCAGATATCCTGTGTTAAAACATTTTTTTAACCCTCGAGAAAAGGCCTCAGATATAATGTTATACAGAAAAGGTGATAGTGGATCACCCTGTTTAATGCCTCTATTGGATGCAAAGAAACTTGAAGTGACACCATTTATTAAGACTGAGAAATGAGCTGTGAGGCTATGTTCTGCATTATGCGGTGCACAAATATCCCATGAAATCCGAATTGAAGGAGTATTGAGTTAAGGAAAGACCATGAGACCCTATCAAAAGCCTTCTGCATGTCTAGTTTAACTATGAGATTTGGAGCTTTAGATTTTCTGGTTAAACATCTAGTCATCTCCTGCATCAGGATTATGTTATCAGATATATCCCTCCCTTTTATAAATGCACTCTGTTCAGGGGATATGAGGGAAGTCATTAGAGGTTTAATCCTCTCCATTATCATCTTAGAAAAAACTTTATTCACAAAGTTTGATAAGCTTATGGGCCTGAAATCAGAGAAGGTAATTGGGATTGGTCTTTTGGGGATCAAGGTCAGCCAAGTACTTGAGATGGATTTAGAAATATTACCACTTTTTAGGAATTCATTTGCAGCATCAAGGAGATCTCCTTTAATAGTATCCCAGAAAGTGGTATAAAAAACTCCAGAATATCCATCAGGTCCAGGGGAGCTAGATTTATTTAGGTCAAATACTGCTGATTTAAGCTCCTGAAGTTGGAATGGGGACAGAAAAAAATTGTTATCTTGATCAGTAATTACTTTAGGGATTTCAGTGAGGAAGTGTTGTAGATATGTTCCCATTTTTTGTGAGGCTTCCTCATTAAATAGTTCTTTGAAAAATCTTACTGCTTCCTCTTTAATCAGTAATGGTTCTGAAATCCAATTACCTTTTCCATCCTTAATTTACTTATTCTTGTTTTTGTTCTCCTTTCCCTAATTGAATGATGGAAGTAACTCGTGCTAGCATCTCCATACTTTAGCCAATTTAACCTAGCTTTTTGCTTAAGATAGATTATTTTTTCTTTTTGAGCTCTCATCAGCAAATGTTTGGATTTATTTAGCTCAGCTAGGATTAACTCATCTTGTGTTTGCTGAAAAGAGATTTCCAGGTCATTAACAACATTCTCATAGTGTGTCAAATTTTGAGACACATTACCAAAATTTAATTTATTCCATTGTTTGATTTCCATCTTTAGCCTCTTAAGTTTAAAAACTAATCCGTACATCCCAGTGAAAGGAGATGCTAGTTCCCAGTTTTTGGCTACAAGGTCCCGAAATTCCTGTCTGTTTGACCACATTTCTTGGTATCTAAATGGTTTAGGGGCTTGTTCTTCGGATGATTGTACAGAAAGAAATAAAGGGGAATGATCCGAGGTCATCCTATTTAAAACATGAATGGAACTGTTAGGAAATAGATCTAACCAATCTAATGAAGCTATACCCCTATCTAACCTCTGAAACATTAAGTCCTTGCATTTATCCTTATACCTATTATTGCTCCAAGTAAAAGAGTTCCCCACAGTAGGGATGTCATGCAAATCCATAAGGTTTATAAATTCATTGAACTGTTTCATACTTTTTTTTGGTGTAGACTTCCTACCCTTATATTCTGATACAGATACAACAGTGTTAAAATATCCTATATATATGGAGGGGTTATGCATTTTAACCTTTAAATCATTCCATAAAGCCTCCCTCATTTGTCTATGTACACTAGCATATATGAAGAAACAATTCCAGCTAAAAGAGGAGGCAGCTTCAGATATATTGACATGCACAAATTGGTCTGTCTCACTTAAGGTTGTTATGCTGAAAGCTTGATTCCATAAGATCCAAATTTTTTCACATTGAGCAGGAAAAGCATTTTGGTATCCAAGTTCATGCTTTAAAACTGTTAACATGTGTTTGTCCTGCCATGGTTCTATTAAACACAGGATATCAATCTTATGATTGAGTTTTAAAACCTTTAATCTATCAAGAGATGTTCCAATACCCCTCACATTCCAGACTAGAATATTCCCTATTATGGTGTGTTTGATCATTTAAAAACTTTTGGGGTAGCTTTCTGTGAAGATCTTAGGTTTCTACTTGTCTTAGCTGAAGTCTTACCTTTATCACCTGATTTGCCATTACTATTTTCTATATTAACCGAGGTATACTTCAGGTCAGAATTGCTTACCTTATTCTGCATGTTCTCCTCTTTCTCTGATAACTGATCAGGTTGCGAAAGATCCCTTATATTTACTCCTGAGATGGTGTTTTGCTCTATGGCCCCTGTATGAGGTTGCTCTAGAAGAGAAGGAGTAGATATAGTGGTTAGATTATCATCAGAAATGAGTATAGATGAACCTTCCTGTGATTCCACAGATTCATGAAATATCTCCACTACCTCTCCTTCCAAATCATCTTGTAGATCCTCTAATGTTTGGAAGGCATTAGAGATTGTTACTGTGTTACCATTTGTAGCATTTTCCTGGATAAGAGGAAGTTCTGGTATCTGGTTCTTTTTTCTCCAGAAAGATGTGGTTATTGGCTTAGAAATATCATCAAGAGAGTAGAAAGAGGCATTTCTTTTCTTGTGGCTAACCTTAAATAAATTGATGTTATTTTCATGGTGAATTCCTGAAAATGTTTTTTGAATTTGAAACTCCTTCTCTTTTTGTGAGACAGTTAAAGTAGAGGAACCCTCGATGTTAATTGTTTCTTTTGGAGGGGACTCTAAACCTTTTTTCTCCTTATGTACATTTCCTTCAGTTCCCTCAGTTTTTTTCAAGGTTTTTTCCTCAGCTCAGGATGCAACTGGTTACAACTTGTGTTACTGTGACCCAATATTTTATCATGGGAGCAGTATAATGGAAAATCTTCATATTCAATAGGGTATTCCGACACCTTATTACCTATTCCTACCACTATAGTATTAGGGAGCTGTGATAACAGATTAATCTCAACGCAGACTTTGATAGCAGAGGGTCTAGTTAAAGCTTTGGTAGCAGCATCCATCTTAAGGAATCTACCTATCTGACTGCTAATACCCATAATTGCAGAATTGTTGTAGAAATGTAAAGGCAATTTATGAAATGTTACCCAGACTGGAACTATGGAGGATTCCACAGTTGGTGAGAAGTCCGGCGACCACTTCTGAACTTTCATTGTGAATCCTTGGATTGTCCATTGACCCTTCATCCAGCACCTTTGATAGTCCTCACTTTCCTGAAACCGAATAAGTACATGTCAGTAATCGATTGAACCTAGTTGAAATTTTGATTTAAAACCAATGGATTTGAAAGCCTGTTGCAGAGCATCCATTGGGGGTTTCCCTCGGATGAACTTTCCGACGAGGGCATTCTGATAGTGCGAGGCTAGTAGTTCGCCTTTCTCTGGGGGAGGATGTAAGCTATTTTGCCCTTGAATTCCGTAATGGGATGTAGATTTGGAGTGTCGGGAAGTGATGTGAAAAGCGGAGATTGTTTTGTGTTGAGCGCTTGGATGAAGCTTTTGTGGATTGGGTGTGTAGAGAGCGTAGGGTCAGGGGGTGGAGTTGGCGTCGGCGACGCCATGGTCTGCCACCAGTGAATCAGGGGTGGTGACTACGGACCAGAGAAACAGTGAAAGTAACCGTTGACAGTAAGAAGTTGAGGTGAAGAGGAAGAACAGAGTTAGTGTGTGAAATTGCACGAAAATTCGTACACAGTTACTTGGTGTTCATGAAATTGTCCGTGTTGCTTTTTCAATGATATATATAATAAAGATCTATTTGATCTTGGTTGAAGGAAAGTGTTTTCCTCCCAGAACTTCAAGGATTTATGATATGAACCAAAATATCATTTATTAAAGTTTTCTTAGTTTAGATTAATTTTATTTTGATCCATGATATTTAGAAGCTTAACACTATACTCCTTTTTACGCTGAATTTTTTAGTGAGGTAGTGTGCTCACATTTCGAAATTATTGTAATATTTGGAGATTTAGTTCTGATTATTAGATTTGGTAAGTTAGTTAACGTGGGTTCATTCAAAAATTCAACTAATAGTTGGATTGATTTACTTGGATGAATTTTATCATCATTTAGGTCAAATTAGGAATTTTAGTTCAATGTGGTTTTAGCTTTTTAAACCTCCCATAAGTCATTCCAGATTCTGACAGAAATTACCAAATCATGTTTTCTTTATATTCTTGAAGGCTGAACCTATGTAATATAAATAGGGTATGGTTTTAAACATTTTACTTAATACTTTTATACATCATATGATTCATATATTCTAATTTGAGTTTACACTCTTTGCTTATGAAGTGTTAAACTGTAAGGTTTGTTTTCGTTATAATTTAGTGCTTAGAACCGTAGCAGTTCTTTGTGTTAATTTGGTGCAACTAATGCTTGGGTTTATGCAATTTAGTCCCTTGTGTTGGTGAAATTCTTAAAGTTATGTCTATATCGAGTGTTTGTTTGTGTTGACTTCGATTGAAAGGAAATGCTATAAATCATTTGGTATTGAGTGCATTTTAAAATTTTGGAATCAAAATCTTCGTAAACAGATTCATATCAATTTAATTAAGGATATATGATGCCCGTAGTGGTAAGTAAATTTTAGTCAAGCAGTGGTGAGTTGTCTAGAAAACATATTCATATCAATTTTATTAACGATACTTGATGCTTGTAGTGGTAAGTAAATTTTAGTCAAGCATTGGTGGGTTGTCTAGCTTTAATATCCTTATGTTTCACTAGATACGTTTCAATTGTTTTAAAAAATGAAACCGTCACTACCACGGGGTTTATAGTTTCAACCCTTTTGTATTAAGCTCAATTTGTACAATGTACGATTACAACAAGAGATATGGGATAAAGTCATTTACACTACTAAGACACTATTCAAATATTAAAATTCTAATCTCAACGCTCAGTAGGTAAAAGAGAAAAATACAAGAAGGCACTATCAATATTACAATACTCAGCAAAGGCCAATGTGGTAATGTGATGAGCACACCAAAGATAAGTGGTTGTCACTGTGTAGCCTTAGAATAGCCACAATAATATCGACCCGATACTACCATCAGAACCACACACAATGAAGTATCAAATAAACGCATGCGAAAGAATTCCATCCACGCATTCCATCAAACATCTAAGGAAATAAAAACAAAATAAATGAAGTTCCCCAACTAAAGATCTGATCGTCTCCATTTAACCCATTAAGACCATTTTCCTAAACTAGGAGACTAAAAATCGGTCATTTTAATCGCCAAAAATAATTTTTGCCAGTGTATAGAAATCACTTCTAGTGAGTAGAATTATCTCTAACTTGACCCCAAAAGAATCCAAAGACCAATTTAATTGAATTATCAATATAACTGATTAGAGTATCCTAATGGACCAAAGTCCACAAATCTGATTTCAATCCTTGGAAAAATAGTATTACCAAAAGTTTGTTGGTTTAACGACTTTGACTTGGATTCTCTTTACTGTATCCTTGGATATCAGATCTAAAGTTAATCAAATTTTACCGACTAAGGATTCCGGAAAAAAGAATTGACAGAATCAATTCTTATCTAATACTTGAACTCAAAACTACCATTTTAAATACCACTCAATTTGAACTGAAAAAAAATAGAAACTTAAAAGGAAAAAAAATTAAACAAAATAAAATAAAGAGAAACAGAAATAAAAGCCTCCCATGAAATTTTTTAAAAAATTAGTAAAATAGAGAAAAAGAAATAAAAAAAGAAGAGCACCTACATCCCAACCATGATCTCGCCGGAAAATTATTGAAATTCGATGACCTCGATGGAAAAATTAGCAACCCGATTTACTAAGAAATACCATACAATCAGCTTGCTACTGTAACCAAAAGTGTACCCGTGGAAATGACGCCATCGCTAGTTTGATGCAAGCAGCAAGAAGAAATCCCAAAAAAGATTGTAACATGGATACCACCATGTAGGTCTCCAGTGACAGAGTTCAACCGAGTCATTGATAAGTCACGTCGAGTCACACCTAGTTCGAGTCATGCCGAATCCGAGTCATGCCAAGTCCGAGTAGTCCGAGTTTTCAATTTTTTGAGTCTGATTCAGCTAAAACTGGAGTCTTTAAGCGATGATTGATGCTGAGTGTTACCCAGGACCGTCGTTGCCTATGACCTTCGGCCAAAGCTTGACCCAACGTTAGGATCACCGTCAACTACGACCTAATGCTAGGACCATCGTCAACTACAACCCACTGCCATTCACCCGGAGTAGATCTAGCGAACACGAACCCACTGGCGAATGGGCACCGTCAGTGAACCACTAGGGAAGGCACCACCGTCGATGAACTACTAGTAACTAGTACCGCCTCATCAGTGTAATCCTCGGTCGAAGAGTCCCCGCCTTGAGACAAGTAATCTCCCCAAACCACGACCTCCGATTTGCGATATCCATAACTATGTTGTTGTCCAGTGAACCTTTGTGAATCTCTGGTGAACCTTTTCTTATCTCCAATGAAGAAAACAGTTAGATCCTGGTGCTCGATTTGTACCCGTTGCGTAAATCTCCAAGATGAGTGTTGGGTAGAGATTTTGGGGATGTGGGAATGGGTGGGGGCTGCCGAAGGTGGTTGTTCTACTGAGGCAGACCCCCGGAGCTAGGGTTTTGAGTTTTCTAAAAGGAGAGGTAAGAGAGCGTCACCAGATACGTTTTAAGAGCTGAAGCATATATAGTACTCCGTCCGTCCCAAACTAAACTTCACAAAATCTCTTTCACGATTTTCAAGAAACATGTTTGACCTTTAATATGTTTAACTACGTATAATAATGGCAAATAAAAATTCAATATTTAGAAACTGCTTACTACGACGAATGTAACAATATCACATATGATGATATTATTATATATATATATATATATTTAAATATGTGATCAAATTTTGATGGTGTTGACTGTCAAATAGTAAGTGTGCAGTTTAGTTTGGGACAGAGGGAGTATTTTTTTTAGTGGTATTAAAGATTTCATTTCATGGTACTGAAAAATGTCCACGGTCGTTTGATAATAAGAAATCGGGGAATGATCCTATTTAACGTAACGACACTCTAGATTTGTCATAATTAGCTAGAGAGTGAGCAAGAAGCATTTGTAGTATTTGTTTCTCAAGTTTACAAAGCTTAACTTGTTAGGAATAATGAAATGCTCATTAGCAATAAGCTAGTTTGTGATAATTAATTATATCACTATTTATTTACCAAAGGGAGATACTATGCCATTATCCCCAAATTCTACTATAGATACCCCCTTAGAGGATGAAGAAAAATGCACATCTCCTTCTCTCATTTTTTTTACTTCTTCTCATCTTACCCTCTTCTCCATCTCATCTTCTTCTCCATTCTCTCCTTCTTACTTCCCATATAAAGTTCTTTGCTAATTTCTCAATAAATTAGGGAAAAATTAGTAAAAATCACAACATGTTATTAGCACGATCACTCTTCATCTTCATTATGTAAGTCATTTTCTAAAAATTGTAAGAATTTTTTGATAATGAATCAAAGTAGTTGGCATTAAGGATACTAGTCCAAACTTTTTTATTAATTTGTAGATGTCTAGATGTGTTAAAACTTGATTATATTTGGCTTGCATTCCTTTTCGACTAGACTGCACAGATCAACTTCACATAAGTGTCCAGCAACTGTGACCTAAAGTTTTTTCCTCATCCAGAACACTCTTAATCAAGACCCTTTTGATTGGCTCAATAAATCCCAACATACTAGACTGTCTAAAAATAATAATAATATTATTAATCAGACACTGTAGAAATTATGTGATTTATAAAAATTAACTTTATAACTTCATAACATCATTAACCTTCTAACAAAATAACACTACTAACTTTCTAACTACATAACACCATATTACTATACACGGGAGGCTTTTCCACCTTATGGTAATGTGATGTGATTTATTAACTTTCTAGTTACATAACACCATATTACTATACATAGGACGCTTTGCCGCCTTATGGTAATGTGATGTGATTTATAACTTTTTAACTACATAACACCGTATTACTATACACTGGAGGCTTTGCCGCCTTATGGTAATGTGATGTGATTTATTAACTTTCTAAATGCACGACACCATATTTCTATACACAGGAGGCTCTGCCACCTTATAGTAAAATGGTGTGATCTACATCTAACTAATTTTTAACTTCTTTATTTTAATATTTATATGATTAATTATGTCTCTAATATATTTGTCTATTTATCTGATGGCGTTACATTGGTGATCTATTCTTAACTTTTTAACTACAATTAGTTAATATAACGGTTATAAACGCCTATATTTCCAGTGGTAATATAACTGCAATCAGTGATCAAACCTTAAATATTTACCATATGGCATGATTGGTTGGGTTATCCTGGTTCAACTATGATGTGAAGAATTATTGAAAGCACACATGAGAATCCATTGAAGGACCAGAAGATCCCTCAGGGAAAAACCTTTCAATGTAAGGCTTATTCCCTTGGAAAGCTAATCATAAGGCCTTCACTAGGAAAGGTTGAAA
This sequence comes from Rubia yunnanensis, assembly GCA_037428765.1. Classification (NCBI taxonomy): domain Eukaryota; kingdom Viridiplantae; phylum Streptophyta; class Magnoliopsida; order Gentianales; family Rubiaceae; genus Rubia; species Rubia yunnanensis. Next base: position 17,412,232 of record CM075063.1, read on the forward strand.
CAGAATCACCAGCGTTTCTTGAATGTATTCAAGGTGATATATGTGGACCTATCCATCCACCATGTGGGCCATTTCATTACTTCATGGTATTGATAGATGCTCCTAGAAAATGGTCACAAGTATGTCTGTTATCAACTCGAAATATGGAATTTGCTAAATTACTCGCTGAGATAATCAAATTGCGAGCTCAATTTCCTGATCATACGATCAAGAAAATCAAAATTGATAGTGCCGATGAATTCACATCCCAGACTTTTGATGATTATTTTATGTCAGTTGGGATTGTTGTTGAGCATCATATTGCTCATGTGCACACACAAAATGGTCTGGCTGAATCACTCATCAAACGTCTCCAACTCATTACTAGACCATTAATAATGAGAACAATGCTCCCTACTTCAGTATGAGGTTATGCAATATTACATAATGCAGCATTAATTCGCATCAGGCCAAGTGCATATCATAAATACTCCCCACTACAACTTGCATCAGACCAAGTACCAAATATATCCCATCTAAGGATTTTTAGTTGCGTTGTTTATATGCCTATTGCACCACCACAAAGAACAAAGATGGGACCACAGAGAAGTCTTGACATTTATGTAGGCTTTGAAAGCCCATCTATTGTTAGATATTGTGAACCCCTAACTGGAAATAGTTGTACAACTCATTTTGCTAATTGCCATTTTGACGAAGAAAATTTTCCAACATTAGGGGGAGAAAGAAAACCGCTAGAAAGGAATATTACCTGGTATGTACCAACATTATTGCATCTTGATCCTTATACAAAAAAGTGTGATGGAAAATTCTAAAGGATTTTCCATATGCAAGATATAGCAAATCAACTTCCTGATGCATTTACAAACACAAAGAGAGTGACGAAATCTCACATCCCAGCTGAGAATGCTCCTGCTCAAATTGAAATCCCAAAAGGGCAAATTGAAAACAAAGTCACTCATGAAATCATGACATGCCTGAAGCATGGAAGACAACTCGGTTCCAAAGATAATAATCCTAGTAAAAGAAAAGGATCAGAGAAATAAGATGACCCCAAAATTGAGGAACGTATTCTTGTAGAAATACAAAATGAGGAAAATCAAGAAATTTTGATTAATTATGGTAATATAGGTATATGGTGTAAAGGAAATAAGGAAATCGATGATGAATTCCCTTACAATTTTGCATGAGATTTTATGGACGAAAATAATGGAGATCCCAAACCACGGTCTGTTACCAAGTGTAAAAATAGACATGATTGGACTGAATGGAAAAAGGCCATTGAAGCTGAGTTAGACTCGCTTAACCGGCGCAAAGTTTTTGGGCCTATAGTACTCACCCCTGAAGATGTGAGACCCGTTGTATACAAATGGGTATTTGTGCCAAAAAGAAATGAGAAAAATGAGATTGTGATACAAGGCTAGACTCGTTGCACAAGGTATTTCTCAAAGGCCCGAAATTGATTTTGAGGAAATATATTCCCCTCACAAAGGCTCTCTCCACTTCAGTGTTCAGAAAACATGTTCATGACATTGGAATGTGAAGACTATGAAATTTATGAAGAAATCATCAACGCCAACATGGGGGGATGTATACGTATTTGTACTCTTTTTTCCTTACTGTGGTTTTTATCCCCCTGGGTTTTTTCAAGTAGGATTTTTAATGAGGCAACATGAACACGTAATTATTGAAATAAGCATTCCATAGGATTGTTAGGAATAATGAAATGTTCATTAGCAATAAACTAGATTTGTGATAATTAATTATATCACTATTTATTTACCAAAGGGGAATACTATGTCATTACCCCCAAATTCTACTATAAATACCCCTTTAGAGGATGAAGAAAAATGCACATCTCATTCTCTCATTTCTCACTTCTTCTAATCTTATCTTCTTCTCATCTTTCTTTTTCTCCATTCTCTCCTTTTTTACTTCTCATATCAAGTTTTTTACTAATTTCTCAAAAAAGTGTAAAATTAGTAAAAATTAAAACATCACTTTTATTTACATATAGGTAGGTAAGTTAGTAGTAGTTTTCTTTTGGACAAGACACGCGTCTCTTGTTTGTCTGAATTTTGGGTTTGGGCAGGGTGATTAATCCCCTGCCCTGCCTTGCCCTGTCCCAAACTTTCCTCTCTTTTTTCCATTAAATTATGATTTATTTAATCTATAAAATATAAATATGTTTTATGAAATTTAGTTTTACCACTTTTTCTAGTTTTTAATAGTGTATTCCAACATGCCTAGTTTAACCAAGTGTAAAAAACGTGAAACGTAAAAAACACACAACTTGGTTACGCAGTTCAGTGTAAACCACCTACATCTGCGGGGCCTTGTCCAGTTCAGAATGAATCCACTAATTAGAAAGATAGCGTACAGAGTACAGTTTACAAAATACTTATCTTTACTAACTATGACGTGTGGACTCTGCTAGCTCCCCTAGCTACCAATCCGCCTTGATCAGACTCCCTCTGACCTCGAACTCCGTCGACGCAGGATCTCCTCCTCCCGAGGAATTAAGGTATACGATTCTGAACTTAGTGCGGCAGGACAGTGTTGGAACACAGTTTATTGGCTCTTGCAAATTTCGTAAGATCTCAAAATCTGGGTGCAGATTTTTCTCTGTAAAACCGTAAGTATGCAGCCGTGTATGTCCCATATTTATATCCACGAATCAGACTTGAATACTCCTTGATTATCTCCACAATATTCCTATTCCAAATCTGATTCTTGAAGCATATCCAAATCCCATAAATAAAGGGATTTACCTGAACTCATTCTATCCCATATATTCGAATAAATCTTCTCCTTATAAGTAGGGATTTTCCATAAAACCAATTATGCTTCATACGCCTAGTATATAGCCAAATATACGATTACCATAATTTCTAAAACACCTCAATATTTCAGCTTGAATTCTGTTAAACCCTATGGCATAACTTCTGCTTCAGCACCATGTTCCAACATGGTCTGTATATCAGTTCAAAAATAATTCACACAAAATTGCCAATATATAATTGCATATTACTTGACTTTACAATCTCCCCCTTTGGCATTTTTGTGGACCCATAATATTTTGGACTTGCAGCACAGAATCAATATCATACAACGAGCAGAATAATGATCATAACAGTCAGAACTCACATACTGAAAACCGAAAACCAAAATCCAGAATTCCAGAAATTACAACCAAATTGAAAACCAAATATCCAAAATTACTCCCCCTGGGACCACACATAGGCCAAAGGGACTTCATCACAAAAACATCTAAAAATAAAACTCAGTCTGTAACACTCCCCCTGAATTAATCCTACTCAAATCATCCTTCCAGTCGTGACTTTTCTTCCTCCAACCATGCTTGCTCAGCCTGCAAAGAAGCAATCTGAATCCCTACAGCTCCAAGTCTAGCATTAATAGCCATCAATCAAGTCTTCTTGTCTGCTGTGGCTGATGAGGAGGTTGACCCAGAAGCTGTCCATGGAAGGTCATGTACCTGCCTGAGCCCGAAAGTCTTCTTATTAGGTCGCAAGAACTCAGTGTCCACTATCACATCAGAGGCCTGCCCTTTGACTTTGGCACTCTTTGCTAAGGCAGAGATTAGGGCTAGGTAGATGACCGCATCATTCACTTTTGGAGCTGTGGCCTATCGAATCAAATGTTGTTGAATTAAGAGCCCGAGATTGATTTTCCTCTGTGTTCCGACACAGTAAAGTAGCTTGGCCATCTCCCTAGTCAGTGCGGTGGTGTTGCTTGATGGCAACCAGCAGTGAACAGCTATTTGATACAAACCGAAAAATCTGGACGTCAAGCATGATGCTTGAGAGTACCCCACTGCTGGCCACTTCCTCTTACATCCCCCAGATATAACCGACAAAATATCATCATCACTCAACTCCAAATCATCAGGAAATACTCCCCCTATCTCCTGAGTTTTCAGCCCAAACAACACATTGATTCTAGTAGCAGACACATCTATGATTTTTCCTCGAACATAGACTCTACCAAACCATGGAGAAGAAATATCTAGATTTCCAGGCATGAGATTAGAATATACCTCTAAAACCACCTGCCTATTGTATTGCAGTTGTATTGTGGCTGCCTTTGTTATTCCCATTGCCTTTAAGAAATTTGCGAACCCACTCTCCTGATAATCCTTCAGGTCCAAAGGTGTTTCAGCAATAAATTTCTTCTCAGAGAAGAAATCTTCCATCTCTGCTCCCTTCTCATCAAAGCAAACTGCAGAAAAAGCCTGGGAGACAGATGGAGGAGGCAGAATCTTCCTCAGGTTGCTATCCCGTCTCTTCTTACTCCTTTTTGCTTCCTCAGTATCCATAGCAGAGCTAGCCTTTCTTTTTCCTTTTGCCTTCTGAAAAAATTCATCCAGGACCTCGTCACTAGAGTATGTCAGATCAGGGGCATCCTGTGTCGGAACATAGTCTGCTCTTTCAGCTGATTCTTCTTCTGGATCATCACCCTGAACTGGCAGATCTCCATCAGACACTTCAATCCCCTGCTTCCCTTCATACTCCTCAGTGTTCTCTCCTCCCATATCTACATCAGAATCCAAGTCCATGTACACCGGTTCATCTATCTGTGTTGGAACACTCCCTTCACTATCAGACAGAACTATTAAAATAGGTTCCCTGAATTCTTCCATTCTTCTTGCAGAATTCATATCAAACAATCCCACCTGAAGTTTATCTCCATACTTGACTGTCTCCATTCCAACAGCTTCTTAATCAGTAATGTTCCTTATCCAGACATAGCTATGACTAGACATGCGACAGAATACGTGAAATTTATCCTTTCCTTTTCCATTCAGCTGACCATACATTCCTCTCAGATACTTCACATTCTTATATTCAATATCCCAAACATCAGGAAAGTGACCAGAAACAATCTCCTTAATTTTGACATGCAACACTTCCAAATCCTTTCTTATGCTCCTGATTTTGCTTAGATCCACAGAATATCTATTTGCTTGTAACCATTCAAAAATATCATCCACACTTCTACTTTCAAAACCCAAGAATTTCAATGGTCGAGGGTCAGGACCAGTTACCTTAGGTTTTTTCTGTTTCTTGCCTCCAGACGCTTCTTCTTGGGCATCAGAATCTCCACTCTGTTTCTTGACAGAAGCCTCTTCCTCTTCCTTTTCATCTTCAGCTTTATCAGGCTTTGCTCCAGCTATCTCCTCATTCTCCTCATGGTTAGCATTTACTTTGTTCTGATCTTGAGTTTGTGACTTACCCAATTCAACATATCTTCTCGGCTCATCAAACACTACCAATTCCGAATTCACGGAGCCCCGGTCTTCCTCCATAATTTCTGGCACTGAAGCTTCTTTTATCGGAGAATTTGGGCTTGACATTATTTGGTATAATGCCGAGATAGAGGAGAGTTTTGAGTATAAGATTTTTGGCAAGAGTTTTGGGAAGAAAAAAATTCGGGCCGAGAGTAATAGAATGCGAAAGGGGTTTTAGAGTTTGAATCAACTTTCAACTCTTAATGAACTTACCTCTTTTCCTGCGAAGTGCCTTTTTAGATTTCCCAAAAATTGTAATGATATCCCTTTCTCTTCTTGTCACATCACTTTGTCTTCCTTAATTAACTTCCAACACACCATACTAACCAACTCCTATTTTTGTACACCTTTTCTCCTTCCATTTTTTTTAAATTTTTGTAAACCGTAAATAACAAAAATATGTACACAAAACAAAACTGATTAAGGTAAATATTACCTCATATTTGACAAACACCTAAGTGTTGTCGAAGGCTCTCAAAAGTGGTGGCCTCAAGCGACTTTGTAAATATATCAGCAAACTGCTCGTGTGTTGGAACATAGACCACTTCCACTTCCTTTCTTTCAACCAGATCTCTAATAAAATGATGCCTTATGTCAATATGTTTGGTTCTTGAGTGTTGAAATGGATTCTTCGAAATATCTATGGCACTTGTATTGTCACATAAAATCTTTAGGGGGCCTTGATGAATTCCATAATCTTTCAGCATTTGATTCATCCATAATAATTGTGCACAACAACTTCTTGCTGCAAGATACTCTGCTTCTGCAGTAGATAGAGAGATCGAGTTCTGTTTCTTGCTATACCAGGACACCAAATTCGGTCCAATAAAGAAGCATCCGCCAGTGGTACTTTTTCGATCATCAGCATTTCCAGCCCAATCAGAATCACTGTATCCTATCACCTCTGAATCTTGATTCTTTGAATACCAAACACCATATTCTGACGTCCCACTCACATATCTGATAATTCTTTTGACTGCAGTAAGATGAGATTCCTTAGGATCAGCTTGATCTAGCACATATTCCAACACTGAGACATATATCTGGTCTACTGTCAGTGAGGTATAATAAACTTCCAATCATTCCTCTATATAACTTCTGATCGACTGAAACTCCTTTTTCATCTTTCACCAGTTTATCAGAAACTCCCATAGGGGTTCGAACTGCACGAGCATTACTAAGTCTGAATTTCTGAATCAAGTTCAAGGCATACTTACTTTGATTTATGAACAGACCATCCCATCCTTGCTTGACTTGTAATCCCAGAAATTAAGTCAATTCTCCAACCATGCTCATCTCGAATTCAGATTGCATCGTGGTGACAAACTCCTGTACCATAGATGGTGAAGTAGAGCCAAAAACTATGTCATCAACATATATTTGAGCAATTATAAACTTTGAGGACTTGTCAAGCACAAATAAAGTGCGATCTACTCCCCCTCGACGATAACCTTTCTGAAGTAGAAAGGTAGTAAGTCGTTCATACCATGCTCGAGGTGCCTGCTTTAATCCGTATAAGGCCTTCTTGAGACGATATACATGATGCAGATAATGGGGATCTTCAAAGCCTTTAGGTTGTTCCACATAAACTTCCTCATTCACCACTCCCTTTAAAAATGCACTGATGTGTGATAATTATGTTGTTTATTTTATTGGGATTAACTGTGATTTTACGTGATTAATGTGCACTTTAAATGTTTTATTTGTAACAGATCACAGTTTTTGGGCTCGAGAGGAATTTGGAGGAGAGTAGGGAGAATCGGGCAATTATCGCAATCAAATGAAGATCAGAATCGTAGCAATTAATTTGGAGCAGATTGGACTGATATTCTTGGAAATATTCTTGAAGATATTTGGAGATAATGTGAAGATTTGATTTTATCTTTTTCAAATCAGAATTTAATTTTGGGAAGAATTCTATTTTATTTGGAAGAGTCCAATATGGACATGATGGCAGCATATAAATTGGTGCGCACAAAGACAGAGGAAAGAGTTTTTTTTTTTCCGTTTTTGGGGAGAGTAGTTTAGTTGAAAAAGAAGTCAAACACATCTTTTCTCCTTTTTGGTTTTGGATGAAAAGAGAGTTAGAATTTGGGAGCAACAATAACATTTGTTTTTCTTCTCTCTGTGTGTTACTTCCCAGACGTGGATACAGTACTAGTGCAAGCATGTGGTTTTGCTTTCTTTAATTACTCGTCTCCTATTCATTTAAATTCAAAAAGCATGTCCATATATTATTATATATATTTGTTTAGTTTAGTTATCATGAGTAGCTAATTCATATATCGGCAGAGAATAACAAATGTTAGTTTATAAATCGTGAGGCCTAATTGCATTATAATTTATTCTTGCATGTTCTTAATTATCCTTGGTTGAATTTATTTCTAATATGTTTAGGCCTGATCAACTTAAATGTTTTTAGAATACTGCTATCTAATTTCCGCCAATACGTAATTGTTGGATGGGATTAGTAAGTAGCATGGTCTTGTGAAAAACAACTAACTAGCTAAGACTGTAATAGCAAGATAGGGGATAATTGAGTGTGCGTTACTATTTTCTTTTACTTTGGTAATTGCTATATCGGGTTCTTTTAATGCTTAATGCTATCAAAATGTGTTCTGGTTTAGCGAATACTTTCTGGAAATATTTTGGTAAGGGAAACAGTTAATTAATCATAATTAGTTGACTGTCGATAAAGTAAGAAAGAATTGGGGGGGGGGGGTTAAGCGTACCTACTTCCCTATAACCGGTAGATGTGTAGGATTTGATTCATTATTGCGCTTATTATCGATATTAACTACCATGAGTTATTCTTAGCCGATATCATTCATTCATATATTTATTTCTCATAAGTTTAAGTCTTCATTTGCCTTTTTAGAGTTGGTAAAAATCATTACATTTAAGGCGTGGTGGCATCACCAAAAAGGTTTTCAAAAATTAGTAGGGAAAATAATTATTGATTATTGCTTTTGCTCCCTGTGGGATCGACCCTGCTTATCATTGTACTAATTAGTATTAATCTGAATTTGCAGGTTATTTGGCGAGTAAAACGACGCTCACCAAATTGGCACCAAACGGAACCCTGCGGCAGAAATTCAGAATCAAGTAACGGAGGAAAAAGGCGATGATACCACCACAAACTCTGAGAATCCTGAGCATGCTGAGGTCCAAGATAAAGGTAAATCCAAGGTAACACCTGAGGTACGTAAGAGGTTGAGCTTACATGATCCTTCACTTAAAATTTGCCTCCTTTCCCTCGTGGATTAGAAAAGAAAAAGGAAGAACCTTTGGATTTTATATCGATTTTTGGAAAAATGGATATTAATCTTCCTTTCTTGCAGGCCATAAAGTTACCACCAGTTAGCAAATTCTTGAAAGATTTCATTGCAGGAAAGCCAAAGGATTCGAGCAAAATAATAATGGGTGAATCGGTGTCTGCAGTAATTCAAAAGAAATTGCCACCCAAGTGCAAGGACCCAGATATGTTTTCCTTACCTTGTTATATTGGAGATAAAAAGATTGATGCTGCAATGTGTGTTTTAGGGGCCTTTATAAATGTGATGCCATTGTCTGTATATCAAACTTTAAATGGAGCGGAAATGGTTAACACTAGAGTAGTGATTCAGTTGGCCGATCGATCTTGTGTTTTTCCAGAAGGATTGTTGGAGAATGTACTTGTGAGAGTCAATAATTTTGTGTATCCTGCAGATTTTTATGTGGTGAAAATGAATCATTCTAGTGGTCAGGGAACGACAGGAGTTTTGTTGGGTCGTCCTTTCTTGAGAACTGCTAATACTATCATTAATGTGGGAAATGGTACTATTTGTCTGGATTATTATGGTGAAAAGTATACTTTTAGTATTGACGAGGCCATGAAAAAGCCAATTGATGCTGAGAATGTATTTTCCATTGATCTCATTGAACCTCTTGTCCAAGAACATCTTGAGACTGAAATTTTGTAGGAAAGAAATGGAATTCAATCGCCTTTGGGATCGAAGGAAATAAATATTCAAGGATTGAGCGACAAGGAGATCAGTGAGTTGTTGTACTCAATATACTCTCAGGAAGGGGTGTTTAGTACTGATATAGACCCCGAAAAAATCAACTCATCCGGGTCGAGTACGGAAGTTCAAAAAAATTCTGAAGTGCAGGGACGGTCCCGTTTGGCCAAACCGGACCCATTCGGCAGACCAGTACCATCAGACGTAAAAGCCCCAATTTTGGAGTTAAAGCCCTTGCCCCCGAATCTGAAATATATATATATCTCGGTGACAATGATACTCTTCCAGTAATATTTAGCACGGAGTTATCCACATCTCTAGAGGAGAGATTACTTGCCTTGCTGAAAAGATACAAGAAGGCCATATGATGGACATTGGCGGACATCACGGGAATCAGCCCAGACATCTACATGCACCACATCTTGTTGGAGGACAATGCCAAGCCGACTAGGGAAGTTCAGAGGAAGCTCAATCCCAACATGAGAGAGGCGGTCTTCAAGGAAATATTGAAATTACTCTCACTTGGGATCATATACCCCATTTCTGACAGCAAGTGGGTGAGTCCTGTTCATATGGTACCTAAAAAGTCGGGGTTGCAAGTAGTGAAAAATGACAAGGGAAAGATGGTGACTACAAGGCTGGTTACTGGATGGAGAATGTGCATCAACTACAGGAAGTTAAATGCCGCCACTCGCAAGGATCACTTTCCGCTTCCTTTCATCAATCAGATGTTGGAAAGACTTGCGGGAAATAGTTTCTTCTATTTTTTGGATGGGTACAGCGGCTATTTTCAGATTTGTGTGAACCCCGATGACCAGGAGAAGACCACATTTACTTGTCCCTTCGGCACTTATGCTTACAGAAGAATGCCCTTTGGTTTATGCAACGCCCCAGGCACATTCCAGCGTTGTATGATAAGTATTTTCTCTGATTTGATTGAGACGAGCATCTAGGTTTTTATGGATGATTTTAGCGTCTATGGTGACTTATATGATGTGTGTTTAAATTGCCTAGAACAAGTCTTAATTCGTTGTGTGAAGAGGAACCTTGTTCTTAATTTTGAGAAGTGTCACTTCATGGTGAAGGATGGCATAGTCTTGGGACATGTGATCTCTGAGAAGGGAATTCAAGTGGACAAGGCCAAGGTGGAGACCATAGAACAGCTCCCATATCCTTCTAATGTTCGTGAGGTTCGTGGTTTTTTGGGTCATGCGGGATTTTATCGGAGATTCATCAAAGATTTTTGCAAAGATTGCTCAACCTTTGACGAAACTTCTCCAAGATGATGTCCCTTTTGAGATGAATGAAGAGCGCAAGACTTCTTATGATTTATTGAAGAACAAGTTGATCTCAGCACCAATCATGCAACCACCCAATTGGGATCTTCCATTTGAGTTGATGTCCGATGCAAGCGATTATGCGGTTGGTGCAGTCTTGGGACAAAAAGCAGGGAAGGAGAGCCATGTGATTCATTACGCATCAAAGACTTTGAATCCTGCCCAAAGCAATTACACTACCACTGAGAAGGAGTTGCTGGCCATTGTCTTTGCTTTGGATAAATTCAGATCTTACTTACTTGGTTCTAAAATTATCATTTATACTGATCATTCTGCACTAAAATACTTGTTTACTAAAAAGGATTCTAAACCTCGATTAATCCGTTGGGTTTTATTGTTGCAGGAATTTGACTTTGAGATCAGAGACAAGACGGGTGCAGAAAATCATGTTGCTGATCATTTGAGCCATTTACTCAGGCCTGAGGATGATATTCCCATTCCCGAGGCATTTCCCGAAGAACATTTGTACACTGCGACAGGGTTCCGTTTGGCCAAACAGAACCCCCTGCCAGAACTGAATTCAGGTAAATTGGACACGGATCCTTGGTATGCGGATATCGTAAATTTTATGACCACTGGAGATATTCCACATGCACTGAGTCGTGCCCAAAAATTAAAATTAAAAAGTGATTGCAAGCATTACATTTGGGATGAACCGTATCTTTGGAGGATTGGTTCTGACCAGATTATTCGATGTTGCATCCCTGATGATGAGCAAGGTAGTATTCTTTTACATTGTCACTCATATGCATGTGGTGGACATTTTGGCCCTAAACGTACTGCTCGTAAAGTACTTGATTGCGGGTTCTTTTGGCTGACCTTGCATAAAGATGCTTATTCATTTTGTAAGAATTGTGATAGATGCCAAATGACTGGAAATATTTCTCAACGTGATGAAATGCCACAAATGCCTGTACTTTTTTGTGAAATATTTGATGTGTTGGGCATGGACTTTATGGGTCCTTTTCCGAGTTCTTTCGGCAATATTTACATCTTATTAGCAGTTGATTATGTGTCGAAATGGGTGGAAGCTAAAGCCACCCGTACTAATGATGCTCAAGTTGTTGCAGGATTTTTGAAATCAACTATATTCTGCAGGTTTGGAGTACCACGAGCAATCATTAGTGATCAGGGAACTCACTTCAAGAATCGGACCATTGAAGCTCTTATGAAAAAGTATGGAGTGCACCATCGATTTGCCACTACCTACCACCCTCAATCCAATGGCCAAGCAGAGGTGTCAAACAGGGAAATTAAGAAAATCCTAGAGAAGACAGTAAATCCTTCCAGAAAGGATTGGAGCAAGCGGTTGGAGGATGCGCTTTGGGCATACCGTACTGCGTTCAAGACACCTATAGGGATGTCGCCATATCGCCTTGTATTCGGAAAAATGTGCCACCTACCAGTCGAGCTTGAGCATAGGGCATTTTGGGCTGTAAAGCAAGCGAATATGGAATCCCTTAAGTGTGAGGAGGAGAGAAAATTTCAACTTCAGGAACTAGAGGAACTCCGTTTAGAGGCATTTGATCATGCTATGTGGTACAAGGATCGAACAAAAATGTGGCATGACAAGAATCTGAGAACCAAGGAGTTTGTGGTTGGGCAAAGAGTCCTACTTTTTCAGTCCAAGCTCCGGTTAATGCCCGGAAAACTTAAATCAAAATGGATAGGCCCGTTCGTTGTGTCTTCGGTTTGGCCAAATGGAACAGTCGAGATTAAAAGTTTGGAGACAGATAAAGTTTTCCTGGTCAATGGTCATCGCCTCAAGCCGTATCATGATTCCTCTCAGGTGGAAATGGTGGATGAAATTCCACTAAACACCACCCAGCAAAATTAACCGGATTCTACAGTCTGGCCCAAGACTAAAAATGACGGCGCTACTGGGAGGCAGCCCAGTTGTTTCTTTGTCTTGATTTGATTTTTTTAAAAATTTATTTTATTTTAAAAAAATAAATAAATAAACAAAAAAAATTTATTATGGCTCTTTGTGTGCATTTTTGGTTCTAAGTTGTGTTTTTCTTATTTTTTTCTTGTAGTTGGAGAAAATTATGAGCTAGTTCTTCATGAAGGAAGGCAAATGGGTTGAATAAAAGGCTTTTGGGCTCAGGAATAGGCCCATTTTCGGCTAAGGGAGAGCTTGAGAAGTCATGGGGGCTCAAAGGAGATAACCAAGGTTTTAGGGACTTATGTGCTATATGAAATAGGCTGCATACCTTTTTTTTTCTCTTCTTCCTTCACTTACCATTCTTTCTCATTCCTCATCACCTTAAAGCCACCTATAACCGCCGCCTTAGCACCCCCCTCACCTTCTCTCGCCGCCGTACCTAAGCCACATTCCGGTAAGTTCCCACTGCCCGACAACCTCCACCCACACCGGATCTGCCATGGGACGCCAACGACAAAGAGCTCCACCACCCATATCCGACGGACACTCCTCGCCGCCGAACCCACCACCTCCTACGGACGTCGTGGCCGTGGCAGAGCCTCCTTCTTCCGCCACTTCACCGATACCAGCCGAGCTTCCGCCCCCACTCTCCGCTACCTCGCCCACCTAGAAGCCTCGCCGGAGCAACCGTGGTCGTCCACCAGCACCTCCGGTCACGTCCTCTCCAATGGAGCCCATTCGACCGCCATTATCGATGCCGGAATCGAAGTCCACAGGAGTTGCAGTTGCAGATCCGTCGTCAGCAGAAGCCGACTCACCTCCACATGCCGAGTCGCCGCTCCCACGAGCTCCCACGCACCGACCACGCGCTGCCTGCACCTGCCGCTCCTCCTGCAGATAACCATTCTACCGAGCCTTCCCCACCTCCAGTTCCAGCTCCGGCATCTTCAACCTTCGGTCATCCGATGCACCAAAAATCAGTGGCCAAGAAGCGAGTCCATAAACCAGTGACCTCTCCTACTCCTGCTGATGGGGTTCCTTCTGCGGTTCCACGAAAGGTGACAAAACGACGCACACCAAAAAAGCCAGGCAACCAGAATAACGCTCATGCAAAAAGGAGCGCACCAGATTTGGACTGCCCACCTTCAACCACCAAGAGGGCTAAATCTGCAGCGGCCAGTTCCGGAGTCGATAATGCTTCCACACCAAGGTCCAGAGTCCACACCTACGGTGATTTTCCCCTTCATGTGCAAGTCGATGATCCAGCCGTATTTGGGGAATTCGAGGAACCTAAGCTCAGGGAGGCCTTGCAGAAACTCAAAGGTAAAAAATACGAAGCAGGTTGGGAGGTGAGTGTTCCTGCCTTACGAGTTGCAAATATTGCTGATAGAGTTTCTCATTATTTTACTGCGATTGGTTGGGCTACCTTGCTGAATTGTCCTGTTCTGCCTATGTATGAAGAGCTTGCTGAAGAATTTATTACGAGTTTTCATTTTGAGAAATCCAATGACATGACATCATCTGAGCCTAGCATATTTTTTCGTATTGGTCTGAATATGGTGCATTTATCTGTAGATGAGTGGAATTTATCCTTGGGTTTAGCTTCTAGGGAGAAATTATTTTCAGAAGAATATGAGTCTGCTTTTTTTGGTCCTTACGTGACTTATCCGGGATTTAATCCCAATGCTGCCTGGAAATTACTTGCTCCCTCATGCCCTGATATTTATGATCCCACTATGTCTACTGTGCATTGGATTTCTGATCCTGCTTTGCCATCTTATACTTGTGATGAATGTGTTTAGTCGTACCACTTCTTGGGCTAAGGTGAGCCAACCAACCCTTTTCGTTTTGTGGTGTATGCACACCAACAAAAAACTGAACTTAGGGTACTGGTTGCTTGAGGCCTTACTTGACATTGCTACACACACTACTCGTCATGTCACGTTGTGCCATATTCTTGCCATGTTTCTTGAGAACAATGTGATTTTTGATGGCTTACCTCAGCTGGAATTAGTGAAAGTGCCTTTTATTCTTAATTTGAATGCTATGGTTGAATCTAATTTGATCTATTTGGATGCTAACAAGTGCCCCCAGTTTCCTCCGCCGGGAAATCCTAGCCCGAGCTCTTCTACTCCTACAGGTCACATCTCCCTTGTCTCCATCAATGAGGACCTCAAAAGCCTCCAACAGAAGGTGGATCGAATCATGGAGCAGAATGAGCTGATCCTTCTAGCCCTCCGGAATGTGGCTGGCCCCTCCAAATAAGTTCCCCTATCCCTGATTTTTTTTTGTATTAGTTGAGTCTCGTTTTTAGGTGGTTTTGTTCCTTCATACATTTTTACTGAACTGCTTGAGGGCAAGCAAAGTTTAAGTGTGAGGAGGATTATATGTTTATGTGTTATGTGTTAGTGTCATTTTAAAAAATATACAAAAATATTTTTGATTTTTTTGAGTCGAGTCAAATTCAGCATACTATTCTTGATATTATTGTTTCTTGATGGACTGAACTTGCCTGTGAGAAATCTCTGGTGTGACATATTTGGTTACTTGATACACCTCTAAAATTACTTGGTAAATGAGTCTAATATAATTGGTGTAACTTGGCCTAGATGATACTTGGGATGACGAAAAAGACAAGTAATTGAACATTTTAGCCCAGTAAATGTGAGGTTTGAGCTAGAGTAGAGCAGTCTCTACATCAATTTTTTTTCTGAGAATCATGGCATTACTAGAATTATTTGGTGTGAAAATGATGAAAGACATTAGGATTTAAACCCACAGCTTATATGGCCTACCATACATCACCCTTAGTAAACCCTTTTGAAGCCTTGACCTTTTTCTTTGTTTGAGCCACAGAAAATTGAAGCCAAAACCTATTTTTTATCCCCTCTTTTGTGTCCCTTATACATGCATGCTTGTGATTATGAGATGTTTCTCAGTTTATTTGCTGCTGATGTGCTTTAAATAATTTCAGTGAGTACCTTGATTTTGATGTATGAAGTGACCATGTGGTACTGAGTTTAAAGGTGCAGTAGAATGATAATAAAATGAGTGATTTGGTGCTAGAAATTCAGAAAAAAATAGGGCTGATGTGCCCAGAAAAAAATTAGAAAAATATGAAAGAAATGAAGAAAAAAAAATTATCCAGCACCAACACTTGGTAATTACAGCTAGTTCAGAGCAGTTTTTTTTTTCACTTTATGGAGGCTGAAAATTATCTTTTTGATTGAGGAATTGTTGGGCTGAAAAGAGCATGCATGTATACTTATATTCTTAAGCTTAGAACCCTTAGGGCCTTACCTCGTTTTTATTCCCCCGCGTTACAACCTTGAATAAAGACCTTTCTGATTTGCATTGAATGATTTGAGTATTGCCATGTGAAATTCATATATTGAGTGACTGTCCCTTACATCTAGAGCGAATGTGTGAAACGTGAGAAATGCTGGATGCTTGTCTGATTTTTGACCAAGTTGAGGGCTGGTTTGCTTTGATTTGAGGATAAATTTACCAATGTCATTTGAAGGGTGTGAGAGTGTCAAGTGTGTTATACATGAGCATTTCTTATTAGTAAGGTAAAGTTTGTCTATGAATCAAGAAATTAAGGATTGGTATGCTGAGTTTGACTGTTTGTTGGGTTGTAGTTAGTGTCGTGTTGTTATTTTTCTTTTGAGTCTTTCTTAGAGTCTGTAGGGGATACTTGGAACTTTGTAGTACACAACATCATTGGATTCTCATTTCATACTTGAGGGCAAGCATGACTCAAGTGTGAGGATATTGGATGTGTGATAATTATGTTGTTTATTTTATTGGGATTAACTGTGATTTTACGTGATTAATGTGCACTTTAAATGTTTTATTTGTAACAGATCACAGTTTTTGGGCTCGAGAGGAATTTGGAGGAGAGTAGGGAGAATCGGGAAATTATCGCAATCAAATGAAGACCAGAATCGTAGCAATTAATTTGGAGCGGATTGGACTGATATTCTTGGAAATATTCTTGAAGATATTTGGAGATAATGTGAAGATTTGATTTTATCTTTTTCAAATCAGAATTTAATTTTGGGAAGAATTCTATTTTATTTGGAAGAGTCCAATATGGACATGATGGCAGCATATAAATTGGTGCGCACGAAGACAGAGGAAAGAGTTTTTTTTTCTTTCGTTTTTGGGGAGAGTAGTTTAGTTGAAAAAGAAGTCAAACACATCTTTTCTCCTTTTTGGTTTTGGACGAAAAGAGAGTTAGAATTTGGGAGCAACAATAACATTTGTTTTTCTTCTCTCTGTGTGTTACTTCCCAGACGTGGATACAGTACTAGTGCAAGCATGTGGTTTTGCTTTCTTTAATTACTCGTCTCCTATTCATTTAAATTCAAAAAGCATGTCCATATATTAATATATATATTTGTTTAGTTTAGTTATCATGAGTAGCTAATTCATATATCGGCAGAGAATAACAAATGTTAGTTTATAAATCGTGAGGCCTAATTGCATTATAATTGATTCTTGCATGGTCTTGATTATCCTTGGTTGAATTTATTTCTAATATGTTTAGGCCTGATCAACTTAAATGTTTTTAGAATACTGCTATTTAATTTCCGCCAATACGTAATTTTTGGATGAGATTAGTAAGTAGCACGGTCTTGTGAAAAACAGCTAACTAGCTAAGACTGTAATAGCAAGATAGGGGATAATTGAGTGTGCGTTACTATTTTCTTTTACTTTGGTAATTGCTATATCGGGTTCTTTTAATGCTTAATGCTATCAAAATGTGTTCTGGTTTAGCGAATACTTTCTGGAAATATTTTGGTAAGGGAAACAGTTAATTAATCATAATTAGTTGACTGTCGATAAAGTAAGAAAGAATTGGGGGGGGGGGGGGTTAAGCGTACCTACTTCCCTATAACCGATAGATGTGTAGGAATTGATTCATTATTGCGCCTATGATCGATATTAACTACCATGTGTTATTCTTAGCCGATATCATTCATTCATATATTTATTTATCATAAGTTTAAGTCTTCATTTGCCTTTTTAGAGTTAGTAAAAATCATTACATTTAAGGTGTGGTGGCATCACCAAAAAGGTTTTCAAAAATTAGTAGGGAAAATAATTATTGATTATTGCTTTTGCTCCCTGTGGGATCGACCCTGCTTATCATTGTACTAATTAGTATTAATCTGAATTTGCAGGTTTTTTGGCGAGTAAAACGATGCTCACCATGCACTCTTAACATCCATTTGATACAAAGTAAAGTTCAAAGAGCAGGCAATAGCTAGTAGAATACAGATAGATTCTAACCTGGCAACAGGTGCAAAGGTTTCATCAAAGTCAACACCTTCCACTTGTGTATATCCTTGAGCAACAAGTCTGGCTTTGTTCCTGGTGACTATGCCATCTGCATCAGACTTGTTTTTGAAGATCCATTTTGTGC
Source organism: Rubia yunnanensis (assembly GCA_037428765.1). Lineage (NCBI taxonomy): Eukaryota > Viridiplantae > Streptophyta > Magnoliopsida > Gentianales > Rubiaceae > Rubia > Rubia yunnanensis. Next base: position 17,430,191 of record CM075063.1, read on the forward strand.
CAATTACATTAATGCCTTTGGGATGAGGAGTAAGGTACCAAACATAATTCCTGGTAAACTGGCCGAGTTCATCTTGCATTGCAGCAATCCAATACTCATCAAGTAAAGCTTCCTTATAGTTCTTCGGTTCAATTAGGGACACAAAACAGTATAGACCAGCCAGTCATCGATAATCAACTCGAGGTACTGATCGAGTGCTTCTCAAGGTGGAGCCAGATCGGTCGAGTGTTGGAACATGGTCGTCCGTAGGAAAGGACTGTGTTGGAACATGGTCGTCTTCAGTAGAGTTCGGGTTCTGGTGCTCATTTGGTTCAGTAGGATCAACTGAGGGTTTTGCTTTGTCAAAAGATTGAGACTGTGTTGGAACCTGAGAGTTGGCCGATTCTTCCTCCACAGCTTCTGGTAGTTGTTCCTTTTCTGAATCATCCACAATAATGTTTATGGATTCCATGAGAGTTTTAGTTCGATGATTAAAAACTCTGTAAGCACGGCTGTTGATGGAATACCCGAGAAAAATTCCTAGATCACTCCGATTATCAAATTTAGTCAACTGTTCTCTATCTCTGAGAATATAGCAAGTACTTTCGAATACATGAAAATACGAAACGTTTGGTTTCCTACCCTTCCAGATCTCATAGGCTGTCTTTTCAGTGAATGGTCGAAGATACACCCTGTTGATTGTATAGCACACTGTATTGATCGCCTCTGCCCACCATTTCTTATGGATATCCTTTTCTGCCAACATAACTCGAGCCATCTCCTATAGATTTCTGTTCTTTCTTTCGACAATACCATTCTATTGAGGAGTGATAGGAGCCGAAAACTCATGTTGGATCCTAGCTCATCGCAGAAGGAACTGAATTGTTCATTCTCAAATTCTCTTCCATGATCACTTCGAATTTGGATTATCTTTCCTACAGGACTTCCCTTTTCAGTTTGTAACTTTACTACAAGGCTTCGAAATACCTCAATCGTATCAGATTTCTCTTTCAAGAAGGCTACCCATGTAAATCTGGAGAAGTCATCAACACATACAAAAATATATTTCTTTCCTCCTATGCTAGGTGTATTAACTGGCCCCATTAAGTCCATATGCAGTAATTCCAGATTTCTAGAAGTAGTAATAAACTGAACTGAAGAATGAGGAGCACAAGTTTGTTTACCTTGTTGACATTGTCCGCACACAATTTCATCCTTGCTGGTCAAGATTGGCATTCCTCGTACAACTTTCATGTTAGCAATTTTCACCAGTGTTTTATAGTTGATGTGTCTGAGCTTCCTGTGCCAAAGAACTCCTTCATCCTGCTTTGAAAGCATGCATCGAACTTCTTGTTCCAACAAATAACAATTGTCTGAAGATCGTATTCCAGAAAGAACCTTGTTTTCTCCATACTTTACTACACACTTGTCCTTCTGAAATTCCACTATCATGTTGTCATCACACAGCTGGCTTATACATAGCAAGTTTGCTTTTAGATCTTCAACCAATAATACACTTGTGAAAACTGGAAAACCTTCAATCTTTAATTCGCCCTTGCCAATCACTCTGCTCCTTTTTCCATCACCAAAAGTTACGTATCCGCCATCATAAGGAGTAAGGTTCGTAAGGTATTTTGGAGTGCCAGTCATGTGACGAGAACAACCACTATCAAAATACCATGAGTCACTGGAATAGGCTGATAAAGAAGTGTGTGCCACCATACACATACTGGACCTTTTAATAACCCATATCTTCCTGATTCTTGTATGAGTATCGACTGTGTTGGAACACAGTTGTCTTCCTGTCATTTGATCTCTGATCAGTTTTTTACACTGATGTTTAGCATGTCCTTGGTACGTACAGTATTCGCAGATTAGAGGCTTTCTTTGATAAGGTTTCCCATACTTCCGTTTTACTTCTCGAATCCTTGCTTTGAGAGTTACTGGTCTTTCGAGCACTTCAACCTCGGGTTCTTTCCTGTATCCAATCCTGTGTCTATCACCAAAGTTCTTTCCCATGTCCAGAATATCATCAAGCTTTGCTTTCCCGGAATTCAATTTAGAAATAGTTGCTTCAGACATCTCGGCTCTCTTGACTGCTGCTATCAATTTCTGACTCAGTTCTTCATTTTTTTTTCCAAGTTCTGCAACTGTGGATCGTAATTCCTTTTCACTTTCACTTAGCTTCCTTTTTTCTTCAATCAGCTCTTTGTTCTTGTCAGCTACTTGAACCCACATCGCATACATTTGTTCGTATGTACTATAAATCTCTTCATCACTTACAGACAAATCATCTTCATCACTGTGAGCATCGTCCAGATTCATGTTGGAATATACAACTTTCTCTTTGTTCAGTGTGTTGGAACACTGACCTTCTGGTGTATCATGGACCTTTGCTCCAAAGGCTACATAATTATTTGTGAGTTCTTCTTCATCTTTTTCATTATCTTCATCATCACTCCAAGAGGTGACATACGATCTTCCTTGCTTCTTACGGGTGTTAGCACATTCGGCCTGAATATGACCAAATCCTTCACATTCTCTGCATTGAATTCATCCAGCATGTTTTGGTTCATTGTTCTGATTTTTCCCGAACTGCATATTTCCTTGTTCAAATCTCAACCCACGATTGTTGTTCGAATCTTGTTGCTTTTGTCTGTTTCCGCCAAACCTCTCCTGGGATTTCTTGTTAACTACCTTCTTTAGCATTTTTGAGAAATTCTTTGTAATAAGTGCCAGTTTTTTAAACTCATCATCACTGTCAGACTCGTGACTCGCCTTGTCTGGAGAAACTTTAAACGCTAAATCCTTGGAGATTCTCTTGGTAGATTGCTGGAATGTCATCTCATAAGTTTGTAGTGAACCCATCAGTTCATCTAGGCTCATGGTGGCTACGTCTCTTGCTTCCTCTATTGCCGCTACTTTCATTGCAAATCTTTTGGGGAAAGATCGCAATGTCTTTTTTTACTAACTTAGTTTCTTTGTACACCTTTCCAAGTTGGTAAGCCATGTTGGAGATATCTCTGAGCTTTCCATTGAATATGGCAATGGTGTCATCCTCCTCCATTTTGAGTTCTTCAAACTTGGTTGCCAGCATCTGTAGTTTGGATTCCCGCACTCGACTGGTTCCTTCATGAACGGTCTGTAAAATATCCCATGCTTTCTTTGCTTGGTAGCATGTAGATATAAGCTTAAACTGGTTTTCATCAACAGCAGTGAAGATTTCATTCAGTGCCTTCGAATTTGCCAGTGATTCTTTAAGATCATCTGGAGTCCATTTAGACTTGTCTTTGAGTTGTTGACTTGACTCCCCTTCCACAGCCTTAGAACATGTAGCATCTTCTGTAGGATGACTCCATTCATTCTCAACATAAAACCACGCCAGTTCGTCCAGTGAATTGATAAATACCCTTATACGTGCCTTCCAATAGTTGTAGTTGTTTCCTTCTAACAGTGGTGGTCGAGAGACTGAAGCTCCTTCTCTTGTCGTCATGGTAAAACCGGATCTCACTTTCCTTGAAAACAACCAAGGGAACGATAAGTGACTCAGCTCTGATACCAATTGAAATTTAGTTTTACCACTTTTTCTAGTTTTTACTAGTGTGTTCCAACATGCCTAGTTTAACCAAGTGTAAAAAACGTGAAACGTAAAAAACACACAACTTGGTTACGCAATTTGGTGTAAACCACCTACATCTGCGGGGCCTTGCCCAGTTCAAAATGAATCCACTAATTAGAAAGATAGCGTACAGAGTACAGTTTACAAAATACTTATCTTTACTAAATATGACGTGTGGACTCTGCTAGCTCTCCTAGCTACCGATCCGCCTTGATCAGATTCCCTCTGACCTCGAACTCCGTCAACGCAGGATCTCCTCCTCCCGAGGAATTAAGGTATACAATTCTGAACTTAGTGCGGCAGGACAGTGTTGGAACACAGTTTATTAGCTCTTGCAAATTTCGTAAGATCTCAAAATCTGGGTGCAGATTTTTCTCTGTAAAACCGTAAGTATGAAGCCGTGTTTGTCCCATATTTATATCCACGAATCAGACTTGAATACTCCTTGATTATCTCCACAATATTCCTATTCCAAATCTGATTCTTGAAGCATATCCAAATCCCATAAATAAAGGCATTTACCTTAACTCATTCTATCACATATATTCGAATAAATCTTCTCCTTATAAGTAGGAATTTTCCATAAAACCAATTATGCTTCATACGCCTAGTATATAGCCAAATATACGATTACCATAATTTCTAAAACGCCTCAATATTTTGGCTTGAATTCTGTTAAACCCTATGGCGTAACTTCTGCTTCAGCACCATGTTCCAACATGGTCTGTATATCAGTTCAAAAATAATTCACACAAAATTGCCAATATATACTTGCACATTACTTGACTTTACATTTTCATTTTATTTTTTCATTGTTTTTCTTGATCCATAGTGTGCACATAAAATTTTCAATATATTAGTTTTACTTGTAATTTCATCATTATGTGCTTTATATATTTTTCCAAAAACATCATATTACAGAATTTACAATATAATATATAACGAACCTAAATTATAAATTAAAATTTTGATTAGTTTTCTCACTTAATTAAAATTTTAATTTTTAATATGCGACTTTTACTTCTTGATTTTTTCTCTATCTTGGCTTATTATAACTTCGCATCTACTATTTCCTTTAGTTTTCTTATTTATTTCCTCAATATATATATATATATATGTATGTATGTACAGCTAATGTACCAAATAGGAATAAAATATTAACATTTTACATTATTTTTCAAAATTTTGTGTTGTTTAAGTTTAAAAATGATAGCCGGTGTAATCAAAGAAACAAAATAAAACAGAACTGTTCAGGATAAATTTAACCATTACCTACGTAGTGGATTCATAGGGTTTGGGGGTTCACAACCTCCAACACCTCGGTGGGTATACCAAATGCCCAACTCTGGGCGCACCAAATGGTGGAGAAATGGCAAATATGAGCGTACCAAATGGTGAGTTAGCAAGCTTGATTTCCATATTCGAATTGGGTGCACCATTCAAACCTCGCTTCACTTTGCTTCTGACCTAGTCGAATCTGAGAGGCGGTTTCAAGAGGGTCTACGGAGAAATGCAAGGTGGTGATACGTTGGGAGGTCGGATGTGATTTTTGAGGCTTGTAGGCAGTAATTATGGCAGAATTCCAAGAGGGCGTGGAGGAGAGGATGAGGAGGGATACATAGGCGGGATGGTGGAGGTGGAGGTGGAGGTGGAGGTGGAGGAGGGTGAAGGCGAGTTTTTGGAGGCAAAGGCCGGCGAAGAGGATGACAAACCACAAAGAAGAAAAAGAAGAAAGAAGAAATAAGAATAAAAGATTGGGGGAATGAGGCTTTATATCATTGAGGGCATTTATGTCTTTTTGGTTTTTCTTCTTTTTTTAATCTAGTGGCAAAATGATTATTTTATTACATTCTGGTCATGCTTATCGTTGATAATTGAAGTCAATGGCGACTAGGGTTAGATTAGCACGTACATCAATAAGTTAGGGTTAGTTTGACACTTTCTTATTTAGCAGGATTATATTGGTATTTTCAGCCAAAAGATAGGATTAATTTAGCACTTTTCTCTAAAAAAAACTGACGTGATCCGACCGGAACAAAACTCCAGTACAGAAGATAATACGACAGTAACCCAATCCAAAAATAACAAGACCCGAGGAAAACAACAGACACATTTCAACCCGACACAGCGATAACCCAATTCAACACAACCCGACAAATAGAAATCGGCATGTGTTCAACTCGGCTTGTTTCCAACCCAACACAAATTTATTTGCTCCACCCATGTTCTCCTCACAATTTGGGGAGTTTGATGTTGTGATTGGTTCACTAGTTTATTTTTATATTTTTAATTCATTAAAAAGCATGATATAAAGTGTAATTACATAAAATTATTTCAATTTGCATGATTACATGTTGAATTAAGAATTTGGAAAATATTTTTATTTGGGTTAAATTTTTTTTTTTGAATATGTCGAATTAAGTTTCAAAAACAATTTGCCAGTATACTTCAACCCCTCTCAAATATGGTTCTAATTCTACCACTCCATTCACCAACAACCTTTGCCCTGCTACGAGTCATCCATTCCAAAATTGACACTCCATGATCCATATAATTAGTTATTCCCGCCAAGAACATGGTAACCAATAATATATAGACTAAATTTTTTTTTGTCCCCAACAAAGTATCATGTACCATATTTTGGCCACCATTTGCAAATCAACCCTTAGACAGTACCCCACAAATTCATAATGATTTGTTTGGTCCCCAAAGGTGGTTTTCAGGTAAGACTAAATGGTTTTCCGGTATAGCTAGGGGTATAATGATAATTTTACTAATTAAAAAACATTTGAAATAAAAATTTCCTAATTTTTAAAATTTCTTTTTCTTTAGTTTTTCCTTTCCTTTTATTTTTCTTTTAATTTCCTGTTGGCCTATCTTCCGCCGCCGCCAACCAAAGTCGTCAGCGCTGCCTTCACTTTCCACAGGCAAGCCTCGTCTCCGTTGATCGTCTGCAACCTATCAAACCTCGCCTGGCCTGGCTATTTGATAGGTATCATTCTGCAACCTCGCCTGGCTATTTTAGTCTATAAGTCTCCGTCGACCGTCACCGTGGAGCTCCTCTTCTTTGCAACTCTTCAACCACGACGACCTCTGCAACCACGGCAGCTGAAGATCGCCAACCTCCACTTCCCCGCCAATGAGACAACGGCGAGGGAAACCCTTCTTCAACTTTGGCGATGGAGACCTTCACCCGGTCAATCCCCCCCCCACTCGGAATCCCCCCTTCACTCCGCTCTAACCTAGATCGGATTTTTCATTTGCGTAAGAAATTTAGAGTTTCGCTAGAGATTAGGGTTTCTGGCATCAGGATTAGGGTTTCTGCCGGCGAGGAAGAGGCTTCACAGGAAGAAGATGGTATTTTCTTCTTTTTTTTATAAATAATTTAGGGGCATAATGGTCATTTTACATATTTTGACCATTTTTACCATTGATTTTTCCTGAAAACCATATTCGGGGACCAAACAAATCATTCTGAATTTGTGGGTTACTGTCTAAGGGTTGATTTGCAAACATGGTATAAGAAACTTTGTAGAGGACTAAAAAAATAATTTAGTCTAATGTACACTACCACAAAGACCCCCCTCTAGCACCGGTTTTTTTTGTTCGAGCACCGGTTTTTTTTACAAAAAAAAAGTGCCTAAGTAACCGATGAAACGGTTTCACCGGTTGGAAAAAAACCGGTGTTAAATTTCTACTTTTAGCACAGGTTTTTTTGTTAGCACCAGTTTTTAAATCGGTCTAATATGTATCGTGATAGCACCAGTTTTTTGTTAGCACCAGTTTTTCAACCGGTGCTAATTTTAGCACCAGTTGTTTTCTTAGCACCGGTTTTTTAACCAGTACTAAATTATTTTCGACGAAAAAAAAATGCTTTCCTCTGAAAGCGACGGTGCGCTGCCGCTTTCAGAGGAAGGGAAAAAGACTCAAAATTAACAATTTATTAGGACATTAATTTAATAATAAAATCAACTTCACAAAATTGATAATATAAAAATAAAACCAAAAAAAGTATGTTACAAAATTAATAATCAATGGGACTAAACATAACTATCACAAACATATCTATCTACAGGACTAAACATAACTTTAGCTTGAACTAGCAATTGAATCATGTGGCGTATACACATCAAATCACAAGGCTAAGCCACACAGCTAATCTTCAATCTATGATCCTTAAAAATGCTCAGATGTACCATTCCATATGTATCTACAAGACCATACAACTACAAACTTCAATTTAGTTTGCACAAATGGTAGGAAGGAAAGGTAAATGTAACTAAATTAGTAAATCTTACCTTGGAATGCTCATTGTATGTTCAGAAGCTAATGCCTGGAACATACTTAAGACAGATTGGAAATCCTCTGTATATTCAAACAGACAAAGGAATCAAACATACACACAAAGGGGCTACGTAGTTTAGATCTATATAAACATGGAGAAAAAATGAGTAGTCAAAACTCCACTCAGCACACAAGTCTATCTCCTTATGTTTTATCTTACGATCACATGCAGCCTATATAAATAAGAAAAAGTTTAGTGAATGCCTACTGACTAGCTCCACCAAGTCAATTCATCTTATGTTTAGCAATACCCAAATGTTTAGCAAGAAAATTCAATGCATTCAGCAATAACAAAACAAAGATGGTGTGATACCTCTGCCTTTGATTTCTCATATGCAATTTCAAGTTGTTTAAGGGCTTCTTCATTTGCTTGAGCAATACTTTAATACTGACAAAATAAATAGGAAAAATTAGCATATGATTGATTCATGCTATAACGACAGAGTCATTCGGTACCTGAAGCATGTGATCTTTATTCATTTGTGCCTCCTCCACCAACTTTGCAATTTCTTTGTTCTGTTGAGCAACTACATAGTTCACAATGAAACCGAGAATTAACAGTACCATGAACTATTTAGCAGAAACATGATATGAATCACATATATAGGCATAGGTTTAAATTCAAAGCTTCTCTGATGCGTAAAAAGTGACACACGTATCATGTATGGTCTACTAGCACTATTGTTATAAGTTAGAAAGATTAAGCTTCTATATAGATGCTTTGAACCAATGCCGGAGTTGTTCAAGCAAGTCTTTAGTTAAATCTGTTGTCTATTCTACTACCAAATATAGTACTATGCATGAACAATCACAAGGGGAAAAGGGGATAGGTTTATTCAATCAGCATTACCTAATAAATTTAGTAGTTCTTGCAATTTTTCCACAATCAGCATTACCTCAAGCTGCATGTTAAATCAAATGACCATTACAAGCTAGGGACAGACAATTGACAACATGAGCACAAATAAATATTGCTTACATCAGATCCTAATATTTTCTTCTCCTCTTTGGCCTTGTGTTTTGATATTCGCTTCATTTCTTCCACCTGGATGCACAAACCACCCGATTAGCCAGAAGCTATATTCAATTCCCAACTGCATGGGAAACAATTCCAAGTGACAAGGAATAAAATAAAAGTTACACCTATTGGCATGGATAAGTTAGAAACTCGTATAAGCTATACAAGTCAACTTTGTGACTGGTTAAAAGCCAAGTCAGTTCACCCTATGCTACATCAGTTCTCAAAGACTAGAAGATAGATGCAATATCGAATCAAATAATGCATAATAGATCATATGAGTACAGTGAGTTCCATCTGATTGACAACGCATAAGAACTGGCACGCTGCTCTTTTAAATGTTCATATACAGATCCTAAGACACATTAACGTTTTCCTCCCAGAAACAAGAAGTGGCAGGAATAACATAATTACAAAACTAAGAAATTTGAGTACTCCAAGAAATTCACCATGTTAATATTCTCAATCAAAACACAAAAAGGCACCAACGACATCAGATTATTCGAAAAACCAAGCAAAGCAGCCACAAGCAGAAAAAACAGCAAAGAATCCAGTGATCATTACCTTTCCTCGAGAAACTTCCTTGGTTATCTGTCTAGCCCTCCACTCATCGGCTTCTTTGTCATATTTCTCAAACTCCTAGAGCTTCTGAATAAAAGAAAAAAAACAATTTAATCAAAATCACAACCAACTCTAGAAACAACAAGCATTACAATCAGAAATCAACATATAAAACACCTTCGCTTTCTTCTCAGCAATCTCCTTCCTCCTCCCCTTCCTCTACAGTTTATTCCTCTTGTGCTTCTGCAACTTATCTCCCAATCTCACCATGTTTAACATCTCCAGCTCTTTCTCCCTGCAGACCGATCGAAATCAACCCTGGAATTTGAGAAATCTAATTCGATTGAAACATTTTACTGTTTTGAGCAGTTTCTTATAGTGCTTTAGCAAGGCTGAAGGTTTCGTGCAAGTTTTTGAGGGTCTCGCGGACGTTGTTAGTGTTCCAGAAGGCGCTCAAGACATTATTCATGCCTCCGCCCTCGCTCTGACACCTCATAGCTCTGCTCTAGCTCCACTAGAAACCCACACCACCAGCCGCGAGAAAGAACCATGCGTCATCGCTGCCCTAGCTCCGCCACCCCCTACCTCAGCCCTAGCTCCACCACCTCCTAGCTCCGCCAGAAATTTTATCCCCCATCGCACCACACCGCTTTGCCATCGTTGCTCAACAACTGCTCCAATCAAACCACTGTCGCACCGCCGCTAACTCATCTCAAATCGAACCACCACACCCACACCAATCGAACCACCATAGATTATCGATTAGTCTAGCAGCAGTGAGGAAAACGTGTAGGATGAATTTTGGGAAGAAATAAAATGAAGAAATGAGGGCAGGGTTTCCTTTTTATTTTTTTTCACTGGGGTATAATAGTTATTTCACTTATTTCTAGCCTTTTTTTTGTATTTATATATACTAATTCAAATGAAGTTTGACTGTCGATTAATAAAAGTCAGCTTAGTTATTAGTGTTTATATATTGAAAATCAAGTAAAGTTTGACTGTTGATTAGTTAAAGTCAGCTTAGTCACTAGTGTTTCTATACAGAGAGAGAGAGAGTCAAGTAAAGTTTGACCGGTGATTAGTTAAAGTCAACTTAGTCACTAGTATTTATATATCAAAAGTCAAGTAAGGTTTGACCATTGATTAGACAAAGTCAAACATTATTATTAGTATTTAATATATACTAATTCAAATAAAGTTTAACTGTTAATTAGTTAAAGTCAACTTTGTTATTAGTGTTTATTTATTGAAAGTCATGTAAAGCTTGACCGTTAATTAGACAAAGTCAACCTAGTTGTTAGTGTTTATATATTGAAAGTCGAGTAACGCTTGACCGTTGATTAGTTAAAGTCAGCTTAGTCACTAGTATTTCGATATAGAGAGAGTCAAGTAAAGTTTGACCGTTGTTTAGACAAAGTCAACCTAGTTATTAGTGTTTATATATTAAAAGTCGAGTAAAGTTTGACCGTTGATTAGTTAAAGTCAGCTTAGTCACTAGTGTTTCTATATAGAGAGAGTCATGTAAAGTTTGACCATTGATTAGAAAAAGTCAAACATTTTTATTAGTATTTATTATGTACTAATTCAAATAAAGTTTGACCGTTAATTAGTCAAAGTCAACTTTGTAAAGTTTGACCGTTGATTAGACAAAGTCAGCTTAGTTATTAGTGTTTATATATTGAAAGTCGAGTAAAAATTTACTGTTGATTAGTTAAAGTCAGCTTAGTCACTAGTGTTTCTATTTAGAGAGAGAGAGAGTCAAGTAAAGTTTGGCCGTTGTTTAGTTAAAGTTAGCTTAGTCACTAGTGTTTCTATATAGTGATGGTCATGTAAAGTTTGACCGTTGATTAGTTAAAGTCAACTTAGTCACTAGTATTTATATATCAAAAGTCAAGTAAGGTTTGACCATTGATTTGACAAAATCAAACATTTTTATTAGTATTTATTATATACTAATTCAAATAAGTTTGACCGTTAATTAGTTAACGTCAACTTTGTTATTGGTGTTTATTTATTGAAAGTCAAGTAAAGCTTGACCGTTGATTAGACAAAGTCAACCTAGTTATTAGTGTTTATATATTGAAAGTCGAGTAAAGTTTGACCGTTGATTAGTTAAAGTCAGCTTAGTCACTAGTATTTTTATATAGAGTCAAATAAGGAGGTTCGAGGGCTTGGGGCCTGAGGCAGGAGGTTCGAGGTTCGAGGGCTCAAGGCAAAGGGTTCGATAAACTTGAGGGTTCGAGGGCTCGAGGGTTTGAGGCTCGAGCTTGAAGTGGTTGAAAATTACCACATTCGGGATCGAGGCTTGAGGCAGGAGGTTCGAGGGCTCGAGGGTCGAGGCAGGAGGTTCGAGGGCTCGAGGGTCGAGGCAGGAGGCTCGAGGGTTGAGGCAGGAGGTTCGAGGGCTCAAGCGTGAAGTTGTCGAAAATCCAAAAAAAATTAAAATTAGGATTTTTTAATTGAAAATATTTGCTCATTAGTAAAATTACCATTATACCCCTGATTATACCGGAAAACCATTTAGTCTTACCTGAAAACCACCTTTGGGGACCAAACAAATTGTTTTGAATTTCTTGGGTACCGTCTAAGGCTTGATTTGCAAATGGGGACCAAAACATGGTATAAGATACTTTGTAGGGGACTAAAAAAATAGTTTAGTCTTGTATTTATGTATACTAAATCAATTAAGGGTTGAACGTTAATTAGTTAATCAAAACAAATTTTATTCTTATTTCTATATATTAGGTCCGTAAAGGTTGATCGTTGATTAATTTAACTTAATTTAGTTATTAGTTAAACTCAACAAAAGAAGTGAACGATTTTGAAAGTTAAAAAAAATAGCTTATAGCGGCTGGCCAGCTTCTCCCAACTCATGAAATTTCTGGGAATATTATTTGAAATTTTTGGCAAATGTTTTGAATTGTTTGGCAGAAAAATTGGACTTTACAAAATTTCGACGAATATTTAGAATTTTTTGGCGGGAAGATTGAATTTTAAAAGTTTTTGGAGATTTCTTTGGTGGGAATATTTTTTCGCGATTTCTTTGGCAGGAAAATTTTAAATATTTTTAGTACCGGTTTAAACTGGTGCTAATTTTTCCAAAACCGACGCTATTTTTTAATTTTTGGCTATTTCTTTGGCAAGAAAATGATTTTGAAAATTTTTGGCATCGGGTTTTAAAAACCGGTGCTATTTCTTAATTTTAGCACCGTTTTTTCAAACCGGTGCTATTTATTAAAAAAACCGGTGCTAAGTTTTAATTTTTAGATCCGGTTTTAAAAACCGGTGCTATTTTTTGCGAAAACCAGTGCTATTTTTTTTCTTTTTAGCACCGGTTTTTAAAACCAGTGCTATTTTGAATTTTTTGGCGAAAAGATAGAATTTTACATATTTTTAGCACCAGTTTTTAGAAAACCGATGCTAATATTTCCAAAACCAGTGCTATTTTAAAATTTTTGGATATTTCTTTGGCGGGAAAATTGAAATTTTCAAATTTTTAGCACCTGTTTTTAAAAACCGGTGCTAAAATTAACACCAGTTTTAAAATTTTCAAATTCACCCCAGTTTTAAAAACTGGTGTTAAAATTAAAAAACCGGTGCTATTATATTTTTAGCACTGGTTTTAATAACCGATGCTAGAGGGGGGTCTCTGTGGTAGTGTTGGTTTTAAAAACCGGAGTGCTTTATTTTTTGGTGCATGTTGGTAGAAATCTGGATGCAATTGTGCATCTTCTGAAATTTGGATGCCATGGTGGAGGACGCATTCATAAATTATGTCAAGGGTCTCTGAAAACGTCCTCAGGATGATTTATTTTCCAGAATTTATAGAGGACGCATTTGGAGAATGAACCGAATGCGTCCTCATGGTGTTTGTTTTTTTTTGCAGAACCTATAGAGGACGCATTCGTGGAATGCGTCCTTATCGTGATTCAATTTATTTTTGCAAAAATTTCAGAGGACACATTCGAGGGCTCGAGCGCTCGAGGCAGGAGGCAGTGAGGAAGATGGCGGGCAAAGGAAAAAAAATGGCGGAAGAAGTGAGGAAGACTGATATGAATCTCCTTGTGAAGACTCACGATTTGTGGAATTATATCTTTGATCTAATGAAGGGATCTGCAAACCCGCACTATCTCGCACGAAATTCAGGAGTCTAGCCCTCGGGGTACGCCTAACTTCGACTTGCTCTCTAACTAGCCCTCAGGATTAGATTACAAGGTTTATTGATACTTAACTAGCCCTCGGGGTTAAGCAACAATGGATTAGCTCGCAAGCAAAGATTATGAACTCAAAAAGTTGTATATTTGATTGATGAAAAGTTCTAAGGTAAAAATACTGTTGAATACCACCCCTATTTATAGTACATAGGTATGGTCTTCAAAAATTACAAATAAGAAAATGAAAAGGATTATGGCAGCTTTAAGAAGCTAAAACCATATTTAACTAGACTACCTAAAATAAATGGCTATATTCTTCAAGATAAATCCTGAATGAATATTGGCTTATCTAATCTTACCAAATCTAATTCTAATCAAATCATAACTAAATATTCTAAATACTAAAATAAATGCATGACCGAACATTAATTCTTCAAAGGCCAACATGGCAGAATTAATGGGCCTTATTCTAAAATAAAATAAATGATCACACTACCTCATTAAAAAAACCCAATGGGAAAAAGAGTATAGTGTTATCTTCTAAAAATCCTAATAAATAAATATAAATAAATAAGACAGGTGATAAAACAGACGAAATGAGGACGCATTCACCGCATGCGTCCTTTGAAAACTTAATTTTAAAAAAATCGACAACCCTGAGGACGCATTCTATTATTACGCGAATGCGTCCTCCATTTTCTGTTACAAAAATCATTATTAAACCATGAGGACGCATTTCGTAAATGCGTCCTCTTATTTTCATGAAAAAACAATTCTATAAAAATGAGAACGCATTCGCTGAATGCGTTCTCCACCTTTACGTCCACCACCGGTTACTGTAGCTGTAATAATATAATTTTCTCTAAAAACTGGTGCTAAAAAACCGGTACTAGAGGGGGGGCCCAAAAATAACCAAACCCGAGGAGAAAAATGGACATGTTTTAACCTGACACAATGATAATCCAATTCAACACGACCCGACAAATGAAAATCGTCATGTGTTCAACCCGGCTTGTTTCCATCCCAACACGAATTTATTTGCTCCACCCTTGTTCTTCTCACAGTTTGGGGACTATGATGTTGTGATTGGTTCACTAGTTTATTTTAATATTTTTTAATTCATTAAATAACATGATATAAAGTGTAATTATATAAAATTATTCAATTTGCGTGATTATATGTTGAATTAAGAGTTTGGAAAATAGTTTTGTTTGTGTTAAAAAAATATTTGTTTGCATATGTCGAATTAAGTTTCAAAAAAATAATTACCTATATACTTCAAACCCTCTCAAATATGGTTCTAATTCTACCACTCCATTCACCAACAACCCTTTGCCCTGCTACTAGTCATCCATTCCAAAATTGACACTCCATGATCCATATAATTAGTTTTTCCCGCCAAGAACATGGTAACCAATAATATATAGATTAAATTATTTTTTTAGTCCCCTACAAAGTATCATATACCATATTTTGGCCCACATTTACAAATCAACTCTTAGACGGTACCCCACAAATTCAGAACGATTTGTTTGGTCCCCAAAGGTAGTTTTCAGGTAAGACTAAATAGTTTTCCGGTATAGCTAGGGGTATAATGATAATTTTACTAATTAAAAAACATTTGAAATTAAAATTTCCTAATTTTTAAAATTTCTTTTTCTTTAGTTTTTCCTTTCCTTTTATTTTTCTTTTAATTTCCTGTTGGCCTATTCTTCCGCTGCCGCCAACCACCGTCGTCGCCGCCGCCGCCTTCACTTTCCACAGGCGAGCCTCGTCTCCGGCAAGCCTCGTCTCTGTCGATCGTCTGTAACCTATCAAACCTCGCATGGCCTGGCTATTTGACAAGCATCGTTCTACAACCTCGCCTGGCTATTTTAGTTGATCGTTCTCCGTCGACCGTCTCCGTCGATCGTCGTCGTGGAGCTCCTCTTCTTCGCAACTCTGCAACCACGACGACCTCTGCAACCACAACTAAAGCTCGCCGACCTCCACTTCCCCGCCAATGAGACAACAGAGAGGGAAATCCTTCTGCAACTTTGGTGACGGAGACCTTCACCTGGGCAATCCTCCCCCCGCTCGGAATCCCCCTTTCAGTCCGCTCCAGCCTCCGTCGTCTTTTCATTTGCGCAAGAAATTTAGAGTTTCGCTGGAGATTAGGGTTTCTTGCATCAGGATTAGGGTATCGGGATTAGAGTTTCCGTCGGCGGGGAAGAGGCTTCACGGGAAGAAGATGGTATTTTCGCTTTTAAAAAAAATCAGGGGTATAATGTTCATTTTACATATTTTGACCAATTTTACCATTGACTTTGCCTGAAAATCACTTTTGGGGACCAAACAAATCGTTCTAAATTTGTGGAGTGCTTTCTGAGGGTTGATTTGCAAACGGGGACCAAAACATGTTATAAGAAATTTTGTAGAGGACTTAAAAAAACAATTTAGTCTAATATATAATCATAAAAACTAAGAGCACAATATTTGTCTGCAATTTCCCATCATGAATACTACTTCTAATAATGTGCAGAATTCCTATAATAGATTCTCACATAACTCTAGCAGCAGAAATCCATACTTCATCCGATTCAAATTCCAACTACACACAATCAACTCCATGCAAACGACAAAACAAACAACGAGCCAAAAGTTTGCAATCATTTTCACTTCCTACAAACAAATGTCTGAATCAATGTAACTCAACTCCTGATCACCAGAAACTTGAGTAAAACTCTTCGACCATTTTCTTGACATTTGCATTATCTGAGAACTTAGGACCACAAGTCAGACGCGGCCTTAACAAGAGCTTGATATTGGCTGCAACTCATGCCCATGTGCCAATCAACTCTGCATTTGGTGCAGAATAATTTCCAGCACGTGGTACACGCCCGGATCAAGAACCTCCCATTATCAGCCATAAGACCATCACAGCCATGTAATGGGCAAGAAATAATCTGTGGATACAGGCAGGAGATTAGAGCTCTAGCATTGCGTATTTCTTGAAGCCAGCGATCCCCCACTTCTCGTGGTACATAGTCGCGGCACTGCTCCACCGTCCACATGACGCTGCATCCATCTTTCGGGCATTTGAACCCATAATCATTCTTCTTAATCATCTCTGCGATGAAGTCCACCACACAGTCATCACAGATGCAATGCTCGCATTCTGGCAATCTCTTCAGCTTCTGACCATTGCCACACAGGATGCAGGCCCACCCACGAGGATAACCATAGTCCGAATCAGGACTGATGGCAATACCTGCACAGACCCAAACATGGTATTAAATTCATTCTATGTAACAAAAATAATTTCTACTTGGGGTATCAAATGCAAATTTATTAAAATAAGAAACCATACCTTTCTGCTTGAGGTCAATGGGTTTGGGAGGAGAGATTGCAACACTTTCCCCGGCATCTGCCTTCACACTTTCCCCAGACATGGTGAAAAGCTGGAATTTTAAAATAATTAATCATGTAAGGACTGATATTTGATCTAATTCATCAAATATAAATCACAGCAATTTATCGAAATTTTACCCAAGTATAAACAACTCATTATTAGAACAAACAAAAGTTTGGAGAAAATTAAAAACAAAAATTTTACTTGTAGGAAGCATTTCATTTCACTCTGTACAAAAATATTTAACTTTGAAATAGATTTTCAGTTTTAAGGGAATGACAAAAAACATATTCAACTTTAGAATTTTTTAGGTCAAAAATATATTTTAAAATATTAGTTCAACTGATTTGGTTGAATTGACACAATTATTTATTTTTAACACATATCTAACATAAGAGTCCGTGTTTTGAAAGTCGGTCTTTCCATAAGTTATGGAAATACCAAGGTTTAAAATGCAAATTAGAAGAAATCAAATAAAATTTTTGGGTTCCATTAATCGGGTCATTACATTAAAACTACTACACATTACATAATAAAATTTTAATATTGCAACTAAAACCTTATACCCTTCTATAATTCTAATTTAACCCCGTCTTCCATATGCCTATACAAAGACGGTCTTTTCCAAAACTTTGCCCTAACATAATTATCTTTTAACCACACCCAATCTTTTAAGGCAAAGTATTGGGAAAGACCGTCTTTCCATAAAACAAGGTTTAACCGGAATAATAAAAGAGTCAGCATCTTGAAAGACGATTTTTCCATAAGGAATGGAAAGACCAAGGTTTAAAGTGCAAATTAGAAGAAATGAAGATAAAATGTTTGGGTTGAATGAATTGGATTATAAATTTTATAACTACTATACGTTGCATAATATTTTTTTAATATTGCATGTAAGACCTTTTACCTTTTACTATTCTAATTAAATCTCGTTTTTCCATTAGCCTATGGAAAGACGGTAGACTTTGCCATGATAAAAGGGTACAATATTTTAGTTGCCATACTAAAATTTTATTATGCAACATGTAGTAGTTATAGAGTTTATGACCCGATTAATGCAACCGGAAAATTTTATCTACATTTTTTTCCAATTTGCAGTTTAAACCGTGGTCTTTCATGACTTATGGAAATACCGTCTTTCAAAAGACAAACTCATCTTTTAATCCCATCAAATGTTTTACTGGAATAATAAAAAGGTAAAATGTTTCAGTTGCAATATTAAAAAATATTTATGCAACATGTAGTAGTTATAAAGTTTATGACCCGATTAATGCAATATTAAAATTTTATCTACTTTTTTTTCTAATTTGTAGTTTAAACCTTGGTATTTCCATGACTTATGGAAAAACCGTCTTTCAAAAGACAAAATCATATTTCAATCCCATCCGATGTTTTTTTTTTTGGAATAAACATTCGAATTTATAACAAAATGAAAGAGTTTGTTTCTTGAAAGACGGTCTTTCCATAAGTCGTGGAAAGACCAAGGTTTAAAGTACAATCTAGAAGAAATAAGGATAAAATTTTCGGGTTGCATGAATCAAGTATAAACTTTATAACTAATACACGTTGCATAATAAAATTTTAATATTGCAACTAATACTTTTTACCTTTTATTATTTTAATTAAACCACGCCTTTCCATAAGCATTTGGAAAGACGATCTTTTCCAACACTTTGCCAAAATGAAATAAGAGTGAAACTAATTAATATCGAATAGAATTGGGAACAACTGATTCATATGAAAGTGAAGTAACGCATACAAATCATACGGTCTTTCCCAACACGTTCCCAATGAAACTAATTAATATCGAAATAAAATTGGGAACAACCGATTCATATGAAATTGAAGTAACGCATACGAATCATAATACTGAAAATAAAGCAGGGGTTATTTATGGAAAGACCAAATTTTAAACTGCAAATTAAAAGAAAGGTAGATAAATTTTCCAGAGTACATTAATGGGATCATAAACTTATAGCCACGGTACGTTACATTACCATTTTTTAATATTGCAACTAAAATCCTTTATATTTTCATTATTCTAATTAAACATTTTCTTATGAAAACACGGTATTTTCCGACTTTGCCTTACAAAAGACGATGCTATACACCTTCAGCTTGCCTAAAAAGAGTTGATGCTATACACCTTCTGCTTCATAGAAACAATTAACTTTCTATCGAGTGGTGATACAGGAAAAATTGGATGGGATTAGATTCTATCGAGTGGTGATACAGTAAAAATTGGATGGGTAATAAATCTAATCCGAAAAAGGGTTTACATTGGTTCTACCTAAAACTAATATTAAAAAATTTTATGCTAAAACTACACCTTCACGAATACAATTGACTTTCTATCGACGAATTAAAAAAATACGGTAGAAATTGGATTACTAACCAAGATGAAGAATGGAGTAAACCTGTTTCAGGAAGATGTTGGGTAACGAATTGATCGGTACGACTGCTAACGAACTGGGCAACGAAATAATTGAAATTGAGACGCGGCTCCGTTTTGATATTTGTAATATCTTTAGTAATTATTAAAACGTTTTAGAACATTTTATTTTGAATCCTTTAAATAATTACAATGTTATCCAGATGCACAAATTATAAAATTAATAAAGAAGTGAAAAAACATACATAAAATACAAAATTATTAATGGGTGGATTAATATACTTTTTGTATTTGAATACAACCACTTGCTAATTATTTTAAGGGAATATATGTAAATAATATGGAGAAATTGGGCGATAAAATTCTAGTAATATATAGTTGAACTCGAATATTTTATTAAAATAACTGTTATAAGTAAACTATGGATAAATATGGATTGGAATTTGTTATTGACAGTGTATTCACGTTATATAAAAATAATAAGTGAAATTTGTAGGGAGATATTCAAATAAAAATAAAAAATGTGATGTTAGATGTAAATATGTTATGACAAAAGTAGATTCGGAGCCGTTCAATACCAGAAATATCTGCCATTGTTTGTGTGCTGCGCAACTGTACGTGTGCTCTAAAATTTCAAAATTGCGTTAATCGTCTCTATAATTGTGCCTTCATCATTTTTGCAACTCTCCGATCTTTATTAGCCTTTTACACCATCGGCGTGTAAAGCTTCCATAAGATTTTTGCCCTCTGCTTCTTCAATCATGCCTATGACAAATTCTCTTCAGTTATTATTAATCAGCTATTTATTTAATCCATTTTCAATTATTTAATCAGTTCACCATATTCTCTATTGGCAAAGTCTTGGGAAAAACGGTCTTTCCATAGGCTTATGGAAAGACGGGGTTTGATTAGAATAATAAAAGGTAAAAGGTCTTAGTTGCAATATTAAAGTTTTAGTATGAAACATGTAGTAGTTATAAAATTTATAACCCGGTTCATGCAACCCAAAAATTTTATCTTAATTTCTTCTAATTTACACTTTAAACCTTGGTCTTTCCATAACTTATGGAAAGACCGTCTTTCAAGAGACAGACTCTTCTCTATTAACCCTTTTTCTAGTACTTACTAGTGTGTTCCAACATGCTTAATTTAACCAAGTGTAAAATAACGTAAAACGTAAAAGACACACAACTTGGTTACGCAGTTCGGTGTAAATCACCTACATCTGCGGGGCCTGGCCCAGTTCAGAATGAATCCACTAATTAGAAAGATACAGTACAGAGTACAGTTTACAAAATACTTATCTTTACTAACTATGACGTGTGGATTCTGCTAGCTCCCCTAGCTACCGATCTGCCTTGATCAGACTCCCTCTGACCTCGAACTCATTCGACGCAAGATCTCCTCCTCCCGAGGAATTAAGGTATACGATTCTGAACTTAGTGTAGCAGGACAGTGTTGGAACACAGTATATTGGCTCTTGCAAGTTTCGTAAGATCTCAAAATCTGGGTGCAGATTTTGCTCTGTAAAATCGTTAGTTTTGCAGCCGTATTTGTCCCATATTTATATCCACGAATCAGATCTGAATATCCATGATTATCTCCACAATATTCCTATTCCAAATCTGATTGTTGAAGCATATCCAAATCCCATAAATAAAGGAATTTACCTTATCTCAAACTCTCCCATATATTCGAATAAATCTTCTCCATATAAGTAGGGATTTTTCCATAAACCAAATATGCTTCACACGCCCAATATATAGCCAAATATACAGATACCATAAATTCTAAAACACGTCAATGTTTCGGCTTGAATCCGTTAAACCCTATGGCGTGAAACCTGCTCCAGTTCTGCTCCAGCACCATGTTCCAACATGGCCTGTAGTTCACAAATACTTAACACAAAATTGCCAATTAAATAATTCCTTGACTTTACAATCTCCCCCTTTGGCATTTTTGTGGACCCATAATATTTTGGACTGCAATCACATAATCAACTACTTTCAACGAGCAGAATACCAGAAAAATTCAAGTAGTGAAAGCCGAAAATCCAGAATGCCAGAAATCCAAAAATTATACAACCAAATTGAAAACCAAATATCCAGGATCCAAAATTACTCCCCCTGGGACCACACAGAGGCCAAAGAAACATCATCACAAAATCATAAAAAATGAAACATTGTCTTTAAAACTCCCCCTGACATGCTCAACCTTCCAGACTTGATTTTTCTTCTTCCAATCATGCTTGCTCTGCTTGTAACGAAGCAATCTGAATCCCTACAGCTCCAAGTCTAGCATTAATAGCCATCAATCGAGTCTTCTTGTCTGCTGTTGCTGATGAGGAGGTTGACCCCGAAGCTGTCCAAGGAAGATCATGCACATGACGGAGTCCGAAGGTCTTCTTGTTAGGCCGCAAGAACTCCGTATCAATGATCACATCAGAGGCCTTCCCCTTCACCTTTGCACTTTTGGCTAACGCTGAGATCAGACATGGGTATATTACAACATCATTCACCTTAGGAGCTGTGGCTTGTCGAACCAGATGTTGCTGAATTAATAACCCTAGATTTATTTCCTGCTGTGTTCCAACACAGTAGAGCAGTTTGGCCATTTCCCTGGTCAATGCAGTAGTATTGCTAGATGGTAACCAGCAGTGAACCGCTATCTGATACAGCCCGAAGAATCTGGAGGTCAAGCATAATGCTTGCGAATATCCTTCTGCCGGCCACTGCTTCTTATATCCTCCAGAAATCACAGCCAAAATTTCATCATCAGTCATCTCCAAATCATCCGGAAACACTCCCCCTATCTCTGGAGTTTTCAGCCCAAATAACATATTGATTCTAGTAGCAGACAGTTCTACAATCTTTCCACGAACATATACTCTACCGAACCACTGAGAAGTAATATCTAGATTCTCAGGCATGAGATTAGCATATACCTCGAGAACCACCTGTCGATTGAATTGCCTTTGAATTGTGGCCGCCTTCATCATCCCCATTGCCTTTGTGAAAGTTGTGAACCCACTCTCCTGATAAGCCTTCAAGTCCAAGGGTCTCTCAGCAATAAACTTCTTCTCAGAGAAGAATTCTTCCATCTCAGCTCCCTTCTTGTCAAAATAAGCTGCAGAAAAAGCCTGAGTAACAGATGGGGGTGGCAGAGCCTTCCTTGGCTTGCTATCCTGTCTCTTCTTACTTCTTTTTGCTGCCTCAGTATTCAAGGCAGAGCTAGCCTTCCTTTTTCCTTTTGCCTTTTTGAAAAATTCATCCAGGACCTCGTCACTGGAGTATGTTAGGTCTGGGGTACCCTGTGTTGGAACACTGTCAGCTCTTCCTACCTGTTCTTCTTCTGACTCAACACCTTGATCCTGTAGATCTTCTTCAGCTTCTTCATTCTCCTGATTCCCTTCATCATCAGATTGATCAGGAACTCCATCATTCATCTCTTCTTGAACCTCTTCACCCTGTGTACCCCCCAGATCAGCATCAGATTCTTCCTCCATATACACAGATTCTTCCTCCTGTGTTGGAACACTGTCATCATCATCAGACAGTTCAATAATCACTGGTTCTCTCAATTTCTCCATCCTCTTTGAATTCTCCTCATCATAAAATCTAACCTGTAGCTTGTCTCCATACCTTACTGTCTTCATCCCAACAGCTTGTTCCTCATTAATTTCTCTTATCCACACACAACTATGAGCAGTCATACGACAGAAAACATGAAATTTGTCTTTCCCTTTACCATTCAGCTGACCGTACATCCCTCTCAGATACTTCACAGTCTTATACTCAATATCCCAGACATCAGTAAAGTGACCAGACACAATCTCCTTAATTTTGACATGCAACACTTCTAAATCCTTTCTTATACTCTTGATTTTGCTTAGATCCACAGAATATCTATTAGCTTGTAACCACTCAAAAATATCATCCACACTTCTACTTTCAAAACCCAAGAATTTCAATGGTCGAGGGTCAGGACCAGTTACCTTAGGTTTTTCCTGTTTCTTGCCTCCAGACGCATGCTCCGCATGCTCTTGAGCATCAGAATCTTCACTCTGTTTCTTGACAGAAGTCTCTTCCTCTTCCTTTTCCTCTTCAGCTTTATCAGGCTCTGCTTCAGTTATCTCCTCATCCTCTTCATGGTTAGCACTTACTTTGTTCTGATCTTGAGTTTGTGACTCACCCAATTCAACATATCTTCTCGGCTCATCAAACACTACCAATTCCGAATTCACTGAGCTCCGGTCTTCTTCCATAATTTTCGGCACTGAAGCTTCTTTTATCGGAGAATTTGGGTTTAACATTATTTGGAACAATGCCGAGATAGAGGAGAGTTTTGAGGCAAGAGTTTTGGGAAAAATCGGGCCAAGGGTAACAGAATGCGAAAGGGATTTTAGAGTTTGAAACAACTTTCAACTCTTCATGAACTTACCTCTTTTCCCACGAAGTCCCCTTTTTAGATTTCCCAAAAATTGCAATGATATCCCTTTTTCTTCTTGTCACATCACTTTGTCTTCCTTCATTAACTTCCAACACACCTTACTTAACTACTCCTATTTTGGTAAGTCTTTTACTTCCTTAGATAATTTTTTTAAAATTTTTGACGTAAATAACAGAAAGCAAAATTATTGACACAAAAAACTAATCAAAGGTAAAGGTTACCTTAGATTTGACAAACACCTAAGTGTTGTCGAAGGCTCTCGAAAGTGGTAGCATCAAGTGGCTTTGTAAATATATCAGCAAGCTGCTCGTGTGTTGGAACATAAACCACTTCCACTTCTTTTCTTTCCACCAAATCTCGAATAAAATGATGCCTTATGTCAATATGTTTGGTTCTAGAGTGTTGAACTGGATTCTTTGAAATATCAATGGCACTTGTATTGTCACATAAGATCTTTAAAGGTTCTTGATGAATTCCATAATACTTCAACATTTGTTTCATCCATAGCAGTTGTGCACAACAGCTCCCTGCTGCAAGATACTCTGCTTCCGCAGTAGATAGAGAGATTGAATTCTGTTTGTTGCTATACCAAGACACCAAATTTGTTCCAATAAAGAAACATCCACCTGTAGTACTTTTTCGATCATCAGCATTACCAGCCCAATCAGAATCACTGTACCCAATCAACTCTGAATCTTGATTCTTAGAATACCAGACACCATATTCTGAAGTTCCACTTACATATCGAATAACCCTTTTCACTGCAGTAAGATGAGATTCCTTAGGATCAGCTTGAAACCTCGCACATATTCCAACACTGAAACATATATCTGGTCTGCTTGCGGTTAAATACAATAAGCTTCCAATCATTCCTCTATATAACTTCTGATCGACTGAAACTCCTTTTTCATCTTTCACTAGTTTATCAGAAACTCCCATAGGAGTTCGAACTGCACGAGCACTACTGAGTCCGAATTTCTTAATCAAGTTCAAGGCATACTTACTTTGATTGATGAATAGACCATTCCGTCCTTGTTTCACTTGTAATCCCAGAAAATAGGTCAATTCTCTAACCATGCTCATTTCAAATTCAGATTGCATTGTGGTGACAAACTCTTGTACCATAGATGGTGAAGTGGAGCCAAATACTATGTCATCAACATATATTTGAGCAATTAGAATCTTTGAGGACTTGTCAAGCACAAATAAAGTGCGATCTACTCCCCCTCGACGATAACCTTTCTGAAGTAGAAAGGTAGTAAGTCGTTCATACCATGCTCGAGGTGCCTGCTTTAGTCCGTATAAGGCCTTCTTGAGACGATATACAAGATGTGGATAATGGGGATCTTCAAAACCTTTAGGTTGTTCCACATAAACTTCCTCGTTCACCACTCCATTTAAAAACGCACTCTTAACATCCATTTGATACAAAGTAAAGTTCAAAGAGCAGGCAGTAGCTAGTAGAATACGAATGGATTCTAACCTGGCAACAGGTGCAAAGGTTTCATCAAAGTCAACACCTTCCACTTGAGTATATCCTTGAGCAACAAGTCTGGCTTTGTTTCTGGTGACTAATCCATCTGCATCGGACTTTTTCTTGAAGATCCATTTCGTACCAATGACATTAATGCCTTTGGGACGGGGAGTAAGATACCAAACATCATTCCTGGTAAACTGACCGAGTTCATCTTGCATTGCAGCAATCCAATATTCATCAAGTAAGGCTTCTTTATAGTTCTTGGGCTCAATCAGAGAAACCAAACAGTGTAGACCAGCCAGTCGTCGGTAATCAACTCGAGGCACTGATCGAGTACTTCTCATGATGGATCCAGATTGATCGAGTGCTGGAACATGTTCGTCAGTAGGAGGGGACTGTGTTGGAACATGGTCGTGTGTTGGAACATGGTCAGATTCAGTAGAGTTAGGGTTCTGGTGATCACTTGGCTCAGTAGAATCGGCTGAAGACTTTGCTTTGTCTGAAGGTTGAGACTGTGTTAGAACATGAGTGTTGGCAGATTCTTCCTCTACAACTTCTGGAGGTTATTCCTTTTCTGAATCATCCACAATAACATTTATGGATTCCATGAGAGTGTTGGTTCGATGATTGAAAACTCTGTAGGCACGGCTATTGATGGAATACCCGAGAAACATTCCTAGATCACTCCGATTATCGAATTTAACCAACTGTTCTCTATCTCTGAGAATATAGCATGTACTTCCGAACACATGAAAATACGATACATTTGGTTTCCTGCCCTTCCAGATCTCATAGGCTGTATTGTTAGTGAATGGTCGAAGATACACTCGGTTGATCGTATAGCACGCTGTATTGATTGCCTCTGCCCACCATTTCTTATGAACATCCTTTTCTGCCAACATAACTCGAGCCATCTCCTGTAAAGTTCTGTTCTTTCTTTCAACAATACCATTCTGTTGAGGAGTGATAGGAGCCGAAAACTCATGTTGGATTCCTAGCTCATTGCAGAAGGAACTGAATTGTTCATTTTCAAACTCTCTGCCGTGATCACTTCGAATTTGGATTATCTTTCCTACGGGACTTCCCTTTTCAGTTTGTAACTTTACTACAAGGCTTCGAAATACCTCAATCGTATCAGATTTTTCTTTCAAGAAGGCTACCCAAGTAAATCTGGAGAAGTCATCAAGACACACAAAAATATATTTCTTTCCTCCTATGCTGGGCGTATTAACTGGCCCCATTAAATCCATATGTAGCAATTCCAGATTTCTAGAAGTAGTAATAAACTTAACTGAAGAATGAGGAGAACGAGTTTGTTTACCTTGCTGACATGGTCCGCACACAATTTCATCCTTGCTAGTCAAGATTGGCATTCCTCGTACAGCTCTCATATTAGCGATTTTCACAAGTGTTTTATAGTTGATGTGTCCAAGCTTCCTGTGCCAGAGAATTCCTTCATCCTGCTTGGAAAGCATGCATCGAACTTCTTGTTCCAACAAGTAACAGTTGTCTGAAGATCGTATTCCAGAAAGAACCTTATTTTCACCATGCTTCACTACACACTTGTCATTCTGAAATTCCACTGTCAGGTTGTCGTCACACAGCTGACTTATGCTAAGCAAGTTTTCTTTTAGATCTTCAAAAAATAGTACACTTGTGAGAACTGGAAACCCTTCAATCTTTAATTCACCTTTGCCAATTACTCTGCTTCTTTTTCCATCACCAAAAGTTACATATCCGCCATCATATGGAGTAATGTTTGTAAGGTATTTTGGAGTCCCAGTCATGTGGCGAGAACAACCACTGTCAAAGTACCAAGAATCACTAGAATATGCTGATAAAGAAGTGTGTGCAACCAGACACTTACTGGACCTTTTAATAGCCCATACCTTCCTGATTTTTATATGAATATCGACTGTGTTGGAACACAGTTGTCTTCCAGTCATTTGATCTCTGATCAGTTTTTTACACTGATGTTCAGCATGACCTTGGTATGTACAGTATCTGCAGATTAGAGGATTTCTTTGATATGCCTTTCCATACTTCCGTTTTACTTCTCGAATCCTAGCTTTGAGAGTAACTGGTTTTTCGAAGAGTTCGGTCTTTATTTCTTCCTTGTATCCAATCCCGTGTCTATCACCAACGGTTCTTCCCATATCCAGAATGTCATCAAGCTTTGCTTTCCCGGAATTTAATTTAGAGATAGTTGCTTCAGACATCTTGGCTCTCTTGACTGCTGCTATCAATTTTTGACTCAGTTCTTTATTTTGCTTTTCAAGTTCTGCAATAGTGGATCGTAGCTCCTTTCCACTTTCAATTAGCTTTCCTTTTTCTTCATTCAACTCTTTGTTTTTGTCAGCTACTTGAATCCACATATCATACATTTGTTCGTATGTGCTATAAATCTCTTCATCACTTACAGATAGATCATCTTCATCACTACGAGCATCGTTCAGATTCTTGTTAGAAGATACATCCTTACCTTTGTTCAGTGTGTTGGAACACTGACCTTCTGATGTGTCATGTACCTTTGCTCCAAAAGCTACATAATTACTCGTAAGTTCTTCTTCAACCTTTTCATTATCTTCATCATCACTCCAAGAGGTGACATATGACCTTCCTTGTTTCTTGCGGGTGTTAGCACACTCAGCCTGAATATGACCAAATCCTTCACATTCTCTGCATTGAATTCGTCCAGCCTGTTTTGGTTCGTTGTTCTGATTCCTCCCGAACTGCATTCTTCCTTGTTCAAATCTCATTCCATGATTATCGTTCGGATCTAGTGGCTTTTGTCTGTTTCCACCAAACCTCTCCTGAGATTTCTTATTAACCACCTTCTTCAGCATCTTTGAGAAATTCTTTGTAATAAGTGCCAGTTTTTCAAACTCATCATCGCTATCAGACTCATTACTTGCCTTGACCGGAGAAGCTTTGAATGCTAGATCCTTGGAGATTCTTTTTGTAGATTGCTGGAACGTCATCTCATAAGTTTGCAACGAACCCATCAGTTCATCTAGGCTCATGGTTGCTACGTCTCTTGCTTCCTCTATTGCTGCTACTTTCATTGCAAATCTTTTGGGAAGAGATCGCAATGTCTTTTTTACTAGCTTAGTTTCCTTGTAAACCTTTCCCAGTTGATAAGCCATGTTGGATATATCTCTGAGCTTTCCATTGAATGAAGCAATGGTGTCATCCTCCTCCATTTTTAGTTCTTCAAATTTGGTAGCTAGCATCTGAAGTTTGGATTCCCGCACCCGACTGGTTCCTTCATGAACAGTTTGTAAAATATCCCATGCTTTCTTTGCCTGGTGACATGTAGATATAAGCTTGAACTAATTTTCATCAACAGCAGTGAAGATTGCATTCAGGGCCTTCGAATTTGCCAGTGATTCTTTAAGATCATCTGGAGTCCACTTAGCTTTGTCTTTGGGTTTTTGACTCGACTCCCCTTCCACAGCCTTAGAACTTGTGTCAGCATCTTCTGTAGGATGATTCCATTCATTCTCAACATAGAACCATGCCAGTTCATCCAGTGAATTGATAAAGACCCTCATACGTGCCTTCCAATAATTGTAGTTGTTTCCTTCCAACAGTGGTGGTCGAGAGACTGAAGCTCCTTCTCTTGTCGTCATGGTAAAACCGGATCTCACTTTCCTTGAAACAACCAAGGGAACAATAAGTGACTCAGCTCTGATACCAAATGAAATTTGGTTTTACCACTTTTTCTAGTACTTACTAGTGTGTTCCAACATGCTTAATTTAACCAAGTGTAAAATAACGTAAAACGTAAAAGACACAACTTGGTTACGCAGTTCGGTGTAAATCACCTACATCTGCGGGGCCTGGCCCAGTTCAGAATGAATCCACTAATTAGAAAGATACAGTACAGAGTACAGTTTACAAAATACTTATCTTTACTAACTATGACGTGTGGATTCTGCTAGCTCCCCTAGCTACCGATCTGCCTTGATCAGACTCCCTCTGACCTCGAACTCATTTGACGCAAGATCTCCTCCTCCCGAGGAATTAAGGTATACGATTCTGAACTTAGTGTAGTAGGACAGTGTTGGAACACAGTATATTGGCTCTTGCAAGTTTCGTAAGATCTCAAAATCTGGGTGCAGATTTTGCTCTGTAAAATCATTAGTTTTGCAGCCGTGTTTGTCCCATATTTATATCCACGAATCAGATCTGAATATCCATGATTATCTCCACAATATTCCTATTCCAAATCTGATTGTTGAAGCATATCCAAATCCCATAAATAAAGGAATTTACCTTATCTCAAACTCTCCCATATATTCGAATAAATCTTCTCCATATAAGTAGGGATTTTTCCATAAACCAAATATGCTTCACACGCCCAATATATAGCCAAATATACAGATACCATAAATTCTAAAACACGTCAATGTTTCGGCTTGAATCCGTTAAACCCTATGGCGTGAAACCTGCTCCAGTTCTGCTCCAGCACCATGTTCCAACATGGTCTGTAGTTCACAAATACTTAACACAAAATTGCCAATTAAATAATTCCTTGACTTTACAGTATAAAACCTGCCAGTGCAATTTGTGTGCGTTTCTACTTAATTATCTTTATAACTTCATATACAGATAATTAAGTTTTATGGAATATCCGAGACTTTCTAAGTGTAAAATTTGTGATGAAGCCAGATCCGAACACAGAAACTGTCATCCTTAAATGCGTGGGTTGTTGATTGAGGAACTCATCTAAGAAGATCTCATGAGAAATAGCAGCAGTATGAGATTTGACATAAGCCTCAAATGGCCTCGAAGCCTGGCTCTTCAGTAAGGTTATCTCAACAAGTACACGATCAGTTCAGTTATTTCGTTTCACGAAGGAAAAAATGATTCAGAGCTCTAGTAGCTAAAAATTTTGGTGTATTTTCATTTTGGTAATTGCATGTAAAGCTGATTATCATTTTCATCCATTTACACACTGGGAATGTAAGGAATTTTTTATGATCAGGTATTGTGAGTTCAAAAAATAAAAGTTTTAAAGCATCCAGAATCAAGATTATGTATTTATACTAACTTTTAATTGTTGACCTGGACTAGAAATAGATTATTTAATGTCAATTTACTAATCCTTGTTTAACTTTAATTTACTTCTGTATATTTTGGACCAAAGTTTAAAACTGAAGACTGGTCATGTTCACAATGTGTGAACATGTGAATTAATTTCAGTCCTTTTTTATTTCAAGAGAATCACAGTGATATTCCAACCTGTGGCCAGGCTGATTCTTCTCTTTAACTGAATGAATATTTGTCCCCTGCCGATTATTGACCTCATTTGGTGTTACTGAAACAGACAGAAAAGTTTGTGATAGTTTGTACAAGTGCTTTGGGAACTTTTTAATGACTTTTTAATTGGTGTGTTATGTGTGAATTTTTAATCATTCATCAGCCATGAGGCGATTATTCTGTAATAAGTTTGTAGAATTTATATTTGGTTCACTGTTTCTTAAATTCTTAATAAACTTACTTGAGATATCTACTATGTAGTGAGTAAATGTCAAGTTTCCATAAGATATGTTGCTCTGCTTAATTAAATTGTTATTTATGATTTCTTATACTGATGCCTTCTTTCATACAATTAGCCTTTGATCGCCGGAAGATTGCCTGGGCGAAGACACTACCAGATGGAGAACCA
Organism: Rubia yunnanensis; assembly: GCA_037428765.1. Lineage (NCBI taxonomy): Eukaryota > Viridiplantae > Streptophyta > Magnoliopsida > Gentianales > Rubiaceae > Rubia > Rubia yunnanensis. The sequence continues at coordinate 17,461,249 of CM075063.1, forward strand.
CTGGAATACGCTCATAAAATAGAGGCCCTTGAGATTTGGAATAGATCCCTCCATTCATAACGACCATGATTCTTTTCCTGAATTCCGTAAGAGTACATGTTTTTTAATTACCATGTGCATTAACAATTTACCTGAAGAATAATCCAATACTGTATCGATCAGAAAACCAGTAAAATATGTACAAGAATTTCACTTCTTTAGGTCTTTAGCTTTAATATGTACTAGAATTTGTACTTAACTCTTTTTGTTTAAATACCGCACTATAGAGGTTCAGATGAAACTTTTTCTAGATGATCAATGCTGCGGATGTTCGATGATAGATAAGGAAGAAAGAAACATAAGTAAACTATAAATTAAACTCCTAGTGCATAGAGCAAAGCCTTAAGACTTTGCAGTAGTTGGATTCCTTGTAATAGTTTGGCCTCAACTAGCCTCGTTTAGTGAACATTGCTCGGAACTTAGTGAGTTAGATAAAAACAAAAGTGACCGGATGAGAAAAAAAAGAATAGAAATTTCATTACGAACGTAATATTAGCTATTTGAAATATTGAAGAAATAATGTACATAAGAAAAAACCGGGTCTAAACATCCAGAATATTGAAGGTTTTTTCTTCTCTTTTTTCTGTTCGTTATTCTCTGGTTATCACTTAAGTTTAGGGGGTTTTGCTGTAAGAACTAAATGATTGAGTTGAAAAGATTGTGATGAAATGAAAGAGGTGATTCTGCTTGATGTTCTATTAGGACACTGTGAAATTTGATTGGGTTATTTTTTATTAGGAATTCAATAAACTAATTGGTGGAAATGGAAAAAAGTTGTTTTGTTTGTAAGATATTGAACATTGTGTAAGCAGGAGGATAGAATGCCTACCAGAAAGAGGAAGAGAGTTGCTGAGAGAGCCACCATTCGTCCTCGGAATAAGTACTCTGAGAAACCGCCTGATTTTGGAGTTTTGAACCTTTTGTTTTCTACTCTTCCAAGGATGGTCATCCCAGAATCAACTGGACTGATTACAATGCCACACGCGAGCTCACCAGGGTCTTGCTCCTCCATGGTTACGGCCTCAACTGGTACTGATTCACTCTATTGAATTGCCAACTTTATTAAGATTAATTTCGTTGTAGTTTAAATCGGGAGAGAAAATATCTTAAGCTCGCCTCAAAGATGTCCAGCTTTTCGTAGTATGATACTCAGGGTTCTATTAGTTAATCTGGTCTATTGCCAGTAATGATTTTAAAAATACATGAGAAAACTTGGGGTGGAACCCGGAAAAGTAAAGATTGCAGTTTAAATGATTTGCCGGTGTTCATGTTGTCTTCTTGAGTTCTTTATTGGCAAATAGAGTTACTATATCATGTACGCCCTCCGTCCCTCTAATTGAATCTCACTTCTTCGTTTTTATACTATTCATTAATGATTTTGTATTTTTAATATCATAAAATATAGAGTAAAGTGCGTTTCTACCCTCGAGTATTTTGTTTAGTGCACATATACCCCCCGGTTTTTTTTAAAGTGCACACATACCCTTACTAGTTTTTTGTACCGCATTCAAGGATGATTACACCTTCCCTTGTTACTGAGAACAAGAACCAGTCTTTATATGCTTCAGGTCTAGTATTCAGTATTTTCCTTCACCTTAATTTTCATGTAACTTGCTGGTCTAATTCTTTTTTTCTTCAGTATAAATATCTTGCCATACACACATCTATTGCAGTTCTATTATCCCATCTTTCTTTCATTATTGCTGTGTGGGTTTTATGAAAACCAGTCTATAATGTAATACTTTCTAGTTAGTTGAAAAATGTTAGAGTTTTTGCTAGTATATCAAGGTCCAAGGTTTTTTCCTTGTCAGGATTTTTCTTTAAGTTTAGCTCTTTCTTTAATCAGCTGGCCACCTTTCAAGCCTACATAGTTGCATACTTCTAGTGTTTTTAGAGATCTGTGCAGGATTTGGTCTGCCGGGACAATATTTAGTTAGCTATGTGAGATTATGGACCCTTTCCTGATTAAATACTTCAAGATCGATATGAACTTTCTTTGTAATTCGGTTTATTCTGCAGTTATTTGTATCTAGGATTCTGATCTAAGATAAAATTCATACTTCTGGTTTTTTGTATAATTCACGAACAGAGGATTCACGCAATTGCATCATTACGAAAAGCAATTTGATAATTCTAAATGTGGTGGGAAGTGTGATTTGTTTCAATCATTACTGCATTCATGAAACCTCACACTTTTCTGCTCTTTATGTTTATTTTCATTCAGGGTCTTGAACACTGATACACTGCATTTGATGTGTTGCTGTCAGCTGTCCTTTTTCTCCAGCACTGGTGAATCTTATTAGATTCCACCTGTTTTAAGATTGATGTAGGCTTCATTCACATCCTAACACTAACATTTTGTTAATTGGGATGAGAGTTAACATTCGTTGATTATTGACCTTCTGATCAAGGTTAACGCATCAGAAAATCAATACAAAACAATTCTGAGGACTGATTTAGAAGCAGCGGGTGGCGCTGGAAGCAATCAACATGAATTGGGAATTTTAAATGCTCCAAATCAATCAGACTCGCAGTCCAGTGACCTGTATTTCAGTACTTCAGTAATATCCATGTAGTATTTTTACAGGACATTCTTGTATGTCCCTTAGAGCCATAATTCATTTCATTACCAATCCCTTTTTACAGGTCTTTCAGCAATATCCTGGTACACTTATGGTGAAAGGTGCATTGCAGCAGAAAGGAAAACCAGGTACAGGCATTTTTCCTATTCTTGCTTGTGTGTTTGCGTCACATGATGGGATAAACAAATAAATTCAGTTTCTTTCATCGCTTGTGAATCTATCACTTTTGTTTATGATGATCAAAGAAGTAGTTGCAATTACAATATTACCTTTAAAATGTCATCCAATTTTAATTAACTCTATGAGTTTTTGCCTTTACCATGCAAGTGATGATAGAGACTATGACAATTCATAGTGAAATAGATAGTGAATGATTCGGCACTAATGAAAAGACCAAATCACTAGTTACCTTTCTTAAAAGCTGCTACTAATTATGGATACATTTGTTTTTTCATTTATGCCACATCAGTCACTATGTGATTTCAATATAGAAATTTTCACTGTATTTATCATTACTCTATGCTATATTATTGGTCAAGTCAAGTCATTTTACACACGTTGCAACCACCCTGAAGAAAGTTCCCCTTCATTGACCTTTCCTGTCCTAGCTGTCTCCATTCTTTTGAACCCTTGTCTGTCATCTTCAAAGAACTAAGATTTAATTGTTGTGTTTTTACTAATTTTGCACTAATTTATTGAGAAATTAGCAAAAGACTTGATGTGAGAAGTAAGAAGGAGATAATGGAGAAGAAGATAAGATGGAGAAGAGGATAAGATGAGAAGAAGATAAGATGAGAAGAAGTGAGAAATGAGATAATGAGAGGTGCATTTTTCTTCATCCTCTAGGGGTATCTATAGTAGAATTTGGAGTAATGACATATCATTTCCCTTTGGTAAATAAATAGTGATATAGTTAATTATCACTTAATTGTGGTGAGTGTTTGTTTCCATGAAGGCCAAGAAATCGCAGTCCCTCCGCAAGTAAACACATACCCAATTTGAGATCTCCCTTTGTGTGGATCTGACTGGTAACCTGCATATGCATAGGCAACCAAAACTGATTTCGTAGTTTTGGAATAAGATTATCCCAAATCAGTTGTCCCTTTAAAGTAGCGAAACACATGTTTGATTCCGTTCCAGTGCCTTTTGGTAGAGGATGGACTGAACCTCGCTAATAAATTAACAGCAAAAACTATATTAGGTCGAGTACAATTAGCGAGATACATAAGTGCACCAATTGCACTGAAATATGGTACTTCTGGACCAAGGACCTTTTCAGATTCTTTACATGGACGAAATAGATCCTTTTCCAAATTAAGGGATCTTACGACCATTGGGGTACTCAATGGATTTGATTTATCCTTATTGAATCTCTTTAATACCTTTTTCGTGTAATTTGATTGATGCACAAGTATCCCACTTTGCAAGTGCTCAATCTGCAAACTAAGACAATATTTTGTTTTCCCAAGACTTTCATTTCGAACTCCTTTAAGTAAGAGATTACTTCCAGAATCTCTTTATTGGTCTCAATGATATTCAAAGCATCAACATAGACAACGATAATCACACACCCGGATGTATTCTTGATGAAAACATAGGGACAAAGAGGGCCCCTGACATACCCCTTTTGTAACAGATATTTGCTTAGTCGGTTGTACCACATGCGTCCAGATTGCTTTAACCCATATGAAGATATTTGTAATTTGATTGAATATCTTCTTTGGGTTTTGAACTTAATGCTTCATGCATTTTGAATCCTTCAAAGATCCTCATGTAAATTTCAGCATCAAGCGATCTGTATAAGTATGCGGTAACAACATCCATAAGGTGCATATTAAATTTCTCATGAACTGCTAGACTGATAAGGAATCTGAATGTAATTCCATTCATGACTGGGGAATATGTTTCCTCAAAATCAATTCCGGGCCTTTGAGAAAAAATTTATGCAACAAGTTTAGCCTTGTATCTCACAATCTCATTTTTCTCATTTCTTTTTCACACAAATACCCATTTGTATCCAACGGGTCTCACATCTTCAAGGGTGAGTACTATAGGCCCAAAAACTTTGCGCCGGTTAAGTGAGTCTAACTCAACTTCAATGGCCTTTTTCCATTCAGTCCAACCGTGTCTATTTTTACACTCGGTAACAGATAGTGGTTCGGGATCTCCATTATTTTCGTCCATAACATCGCAAGCCAAATTGTAAGAGAATGCATCATTGATTTCCTTATTTCGGTTCCACCTTATATCTATATAGCCATAATTTCTTGATTTTTCTCATTTCATATTTCTACAGGAATACGTTCCTCCATTTTAGGGTCATCTTGTTTCTCTGATCCTTTTCTTTTACGAGGATTTTTATCTTTGGAACCAAGTGGTCTTTCACGCTTCAGGCGTGTCATGATTTCATGAGTGACTTTGTTTTCAATTTGCCCTTTCGAAATTTCAATTTGAGCAGGATCATTCTCAGCTGGGATATGAGATTTTGTCACTCTCTGTGTTTGTAAATGCATCAGGAAGTTGATTTGCTATATCTTGCATATGCAAAATTCTTTGGAATTTTCCATAACACTCTTTTGTATAAGGTTCAAGATGCAATAATGTTGGTACGGACTAGGTAATATTCCTTTCCAGCTGTTTGCTTTCTCCCCCTAATGCTGGAAAATTTTCTTCATCAAAATGGCAATCAGCAAAACAAGCTATACAACTATTCCCAGTTAGGGGTTCAAGGTATCTAACAATAGATGGTCTTTCAAAGCCTACGTAAATGCCAAGACTTCTCTGTGATCCCATCTTTATTCTTTGTGGTGGTGCAATAGGCATATAAATAGTGCAACCAAAAATCCTTAGATGGGATATTTGGTTCTTGGCCTGATGTAAGTAGTAGTGGGGAGTATTTATGATATGCACTTGGCCTGATGTGAATCAACGTTGCACCATGTAATATTGCATAACCCCATACTGAAGTAGGGAGCATTGTTCTCATTATTAAATGGTTTAGCAACGAGTTGGAGATGTTTGATCAGTGATTCAGCCAAACCATTTTGTGTGTGCACATGAGCAACATGATGCTTAAAAAAAATTCCAACTAACATACAATAATCATCGAAAGTCTGGGATGTGAATTCACCGGCATTATCAAGTTTAATTTTCTTGATCGTATGATCAGGAAATTGAGCTCACAATTTGATTATCTCAGCGAGTAAATTAGCAAATGTCATATTTCGAGTTGAAAACAGATGTACTTGTGACCATATTTCGAGATAATTTAGCCTACACAAAGAGTGTTGTATCAAAAAAATTCAGTTTATTATGTTGGATTTCAATTTAATAATAGAAATAACATTACAGGTTCTTACCACTCGGTTGACAATTTTTAGCTCTAGTTCATTACCATATTCACCGCTACTGTTTTGATGGCTAATTAGGATTAGATCGCACCGATCAATATCTTTCTCATCCATGGGTAATTCCGATGCTCTTGTCTCATCCTCGATCTTTCCCTTGCTAATTTCTATTTGGACATCCCTTTCAAATTCCTTCTTAATTAAATGTAGGGCCGTCAATCCATATCCACCACGACTCTTACGGTGAGGCATTTTTTTCCTTTGAAAAACATTGGTTTTCACTCCTCATACCCTACATTTGTTGGCAATAGTATTTATTTCAAAACAAATTAAATATATAATGTCAAAATAAAAATGAGAAACGTTTATTAGGGCTCACATTTTTATCATTCTCCAAAGCTCGCATGTTGTGGATCTCCCAACTTTCAGGTTGAATATGTGTATAAATCAACCATGGGCGATCCTCTTTCTTACTAGAAATATGAAATCCCACGAAAGGGTATATTTGTGCTCCCTTCAACTCTTCGCCATCATGGTTGTTACCCTTTTCCTTACATCATTTATATATGGGGCATCGAACTCAAACAGTCTCTAAGTGGGTAGAAATCAAAGTTTTTTTCAAAGATTAAAGTAGGATATTATTTAGGAACATTTGCTTTTATCAACTCAATTTCGCTAATATAATTGTAGTTACCTTGCACTCCATCCATAGGACATCTTTATATTCTTTAAGAATCTCGTGCCAACTATCGTACTTGATGTCTATCCTTGTTTAACAGACCTTCCCTACCCAACTAGACCATTTAGCTTGTTCCTTTGATATACACTTTCCGGATTTGGTGAAAACTAACAAAGTTAGTTCCTTTCTAGCCATTCTCATTTCCAATGTTCTACAATGTGTTCTAGCAAACCCCCCACCTTTGACCCTTCCTCCTCATCGTCATCATTGCCTAGGTTTTGTGTATTTCCTCCTATTGGATCAACATGTTAATCACGAGTCCTCTTCCGGGACATTATACTACCTAAGAACATTCATTAAACTCCATAAACTAATATACATAATCTAGGGATTAATTTTTAACAAATGCAAGACTTTATATATCACATACATTGAAAAAATAAACTTAGACCATGAATATATCAATGTTACTAACCCTGCACAAATTTCTAATAGTAGAACAAGGGGAGATGGTGAAATTTGTACCTTTTCATCCAAACAATTTAATGTAGAACAATCTTGAGCCATGAAAACCCTATCCCATGGATTACCATTGCTTTTCTACAAACTCTTAAACATTGGATGTTTAGATCACACATGTAGTAGGGTTTAGTGTAGTTATATGAATAGATGAATATTGGGTGAAGACATTTTGATGGAAGGAAAGATGGAGGATGAGAGGAGGGTTTTTGTGGAAGAAAATGGAGGGAATTTGCAGTTTTATCAAATGGGTATTAAATGCCCATTTGAAAACTGCCTTTAATGAGCTATAGCTGATAAGAAGTTCTAAACTCGGAATGGGGTTTCTTACTCGGAACCTATTCTATCCTATGTTTAATGGAAAAGACAGAGTTTCAAACCCGGAATCCATCCCGTATTTAAAAAACTTGCAACGGGAAAATCATATTTGATTTGCCCAAATTAAAATTTCCTTTTCTTCCAAAAGTCCACCAAAACCCTAAATCTATTCACCTTCAAATTACCTCTATCAATCATGCCAAGGTATAGAGGTTGAGGAGCTGGAGGTGGATATGGCGATGAGGCAACAAGGAGTCATCAACCACGTACAGAAATAGGGGCATCAGAGTTGTTGTTCAACATGAATGTCGAGAGTAGGTATGTAGAATTTCAAAAAAGGAAATGTTCCAATCCACGGGTTATTGATATTTTAGATTTTGAGCCTTTATGCCTAGAGTATTTGATTGAATTTTTTAAACCCGTGTGTTTTGATAAGTTAGTTCAATTACATGAGCAAGTCCATTACGATGAGGTGGTACAATTCTATGCTAATATAGGTAAAAGTAGGAATAATAGAGACCTCACAAAGGTAAATGACGTAGAGATTCCCGTCACAAAATTTACTGTAAATGAAGCCCTAGGTTGCAAGTATAGTGACACTGGCAAACTTACTCCGGATGATGGGAGTAACGGTCCGATTGAGATATTTCACCAACAAAATTGGCCTGGTGTTAGTGAACTCACCCATCTATGCCCAGTACAAATGGCTAGGAAATATTTTGGTCATACCGGGGTAGTGCCAGGGCGAGCGGAAAATTATGATGTGAGGGTTTTGAGTGTTGAGCACATGATAGTGTTTGAGTGGATCTGCCATAATATCCTTCCCTCGGGCAGGCATGTGTGTGAACCGACCAAAGAGAACTTGATGTTGTTCTACTACATCGTAGAGGGGGTGAAACTAAATCCGAGGTACACCATTTTGATGTACATGTTGAAGGGTGCTGCGGGGAAAAAGAAAGATCTCCCATGTGGCGATTTGATAACCGCCATGATTAAGAAAAGGAAAGTAATCACCATTGACAAACCACTCTGTTTGGCCTTCTATGATGAGTTATGGTTTGATCATAAACATTTGGTTCTACATGAAGACGAGAGATGGCGATTTAAGAACATTCCAGGGAAAAAAGAAAATGCTGCCAAGCGAGGAAAGGAAGATTCTCAGGATAAGGCAGAAAGATCAAAGTTACATAAGTATATTCATTAGAAATATTTTAAATAAATTGGGCGTACACATTTCCCGTAATAAATAGTTTTCATAATTTTGTTTGTGTTGCAGGTAAGTAGAGGGGTTGGATGGGAACATTCAAAAAATACTTGCCATGCATCAAGGAAGATTTTAGTTCGGCTGACAATGAAGTGGCTGCCGCACGAGTGTGTCCTACCAAATTTGTTGAATCCATCGGCCTTAAAATTGAGCTCAGTGACAATGACTCCATGCCTAATTTCAAACCACAATACCCTAGCGATGGTAGTGATGATGAGGAGGAGGATGAGGCTGAGGGGGATTGTGGCGACACTGATGAGAAATCCGATTTGATGCTAGGTGGAATGGACTTCGATGATGAAAATGACGATGATTAATTTGATGATGGAAGACTTGATTTGTACTAGATTTCTGGAATATTAACGCATTTACTGTATTCGAATATGTTGTTTTTGTACTAGATTTTAAGTTTTTGGAATATTTATCTTGTTCAACAATACCCTAGGATGGTTTTAATGCAAAATTTAGTAATCCCAAATTGTTTCATGGCCTAGAAGTTCTATAAGCTTTCAATGTTTATCAGGGAATTTATCACAATTGCAAAGAAGAGCATTACTATTTTTACCAGAGTTTTCGAACTGCTTCCGAGTCTGGAACTACCTCTTTCATTTTAATATTTTGTAGATAGAGTCACTTCAGAAATTGGAGCTTTATCTTTCAGTAACGTATACTTTCAGAAAGTCTTAGTTCCAAACTCGAAAGACACATTCCGGTATCTTATCCTTTTTCTGATCCTAATCTGTGATGCTTAGGTGATTGGGTTATTTTCTTCTTTTAGGTGATGGACTAAGTTCCGAGTCCGGAACTTGAATTTCGAATTCTTGACAGTTTTCTGATCCTCATCTGAGTGATTGAGTATTTGATTTCAATTTATTATTTTAATTGACAGAAGCAGTTCCAAATTTGAAACTTTAGTTCCAGATTCTTTGGTCTTATCTGATCCGGATCTGTGTGATCTACCATTGAACTGAATTTATTTTTTTAGGTCTCATAATTTCTTCCGAGTTCTGAACTAAAGTTCTTTGTTCTTGGGTTTTTTTGGATCCTAATCTATATGATTGACTTTTGGTCTTCATTTCATCTTTTTAGTTGACAGACGTAGTTACAATTCAAGAACTCGAGCCATATTATTTGGTCTTATATGATCTTGATTTGCCTCAATGACTCTTTGCCTTCAATTTATTTTTTATTTCACAGATGAGGTTCTGAGTTCGTAGACCAGATCGACTTCTGCGATATAATTACTTCCAACACTTTGAGTTAATTTTGCAAAGGCCAGATTTGGTTCCAAGCTTGGAAGACTCTCATGTATTTTTAAAAAATACCATTTGGAATTCATAAGTTCCTAAATTAGAACCCTAGATGGATTGTATCTCTTGGAACCAAAACACCATCCCCTTCAAAATCTAGTTAGTCCCAAGCATGTCCACATCAAAAGCCGATGGAGTGGTTCGTGCTAGGAGGTTAAAATCAACGAAAGAAGAATGTGGCGGACGTGGCACGAACCCTTTCTACGACAAGAAGGTTCGTTTCTCTTGAATAAGAAACTAGGTATAATGCATTGAGAAGTAGGGGAAAGTTATTGGATTGTTATGTCGTAGACTTGAATCTTCACCACACCATAGTGCTAGCTGGCCCTTTGCAAAAATTAGAAGGTCAACATGTCCTTAAACTATTGACAATGAATGAGCTATCTTATTTTGATAAAACTTAACAATTTTATTGCAATTTGCATGAGATTGAAGGAGGGGTGCTTTTGGACGAACGTGAATGGTTTTAACATAGAGCTTAGCCCAAGGATTTTGAATAAGATCACTGATTATCCCCATATGGGCCTCGAGGACGTGTATCCACAAAGAGAGAATGGTTCATTAGATGACATTTACCATAGGGGAGAGTGGGCTCTTGACGATGAATATCTTATGATAAACCCCGTGGATTGTAGTGTGCAGTAATTTTGCCAAAAAACCCATGATCTTTGTAGGCCCGAATCATTTTCTTTGGATTGCCTTGTTCCGGATAATCATATTCCATGGTACTTTATAGCTAGGTCCATCATTCCCAAGTTTGGCCACATCACCGAACCTACTTATGCTACACTTATGGTCTTCTACTACGTAATGGAGAGCCGTAGAATTAATCTTGGGTCGGCTAATTTGAAACACATGATGTTGATTGCTACATCGAAGAAGGTCATCAAGAGTCTCCCAAATGGGAACTTGATTACGTCATTTTTTAAGATAGTGAAGGGATTAGAGTTAAGCGAGGAGGAGAAACCGCGCAGGTACTTCAACAAACAGTACTTCTCAAAGAAGAAGTTGGTACTACTCGACAACAATTGGCATCATAAGACACCGGCAGCGGCGGAACCAAGCAAGAGGCGTAGAATTGAGGAAGGTAAGATAATTCCAATAAAAGTATGTTAAACCTAACAAATTACATTTTTGTAGATGAGTTCGGCCTTGGATTCATGAAGGCTACGAAGAACATCTACAAATGGGTTCATGATGAAGTGTGCCAATTGAGAGAGCGTGTATTGACCCTGGAGCTGAAGCAGAGAGCTTACAAGAGAGCTCTAAAAGAATCCAAGAAACCACCCCTGAAGAGAACGTATTCTTTGTAATGTGCAATTTCATCCTACTCTAGATCCACGATTTGTGAAGTTGAATTTATACAATCTCCTATGTTTTTATTCCTAAGCTTGTTGACATTCTAATATTGGGATTTCTTTTTAAATTCTAGTGGCTTTCCATTTTAATGTCGTGTGATTCCGGGATACATGATTCTTTTAACATACATAGGAAAACATGTACTTGATTAGAAAATGTTTAACAAATCATAAATGATCAAATCTCCAGATGAGTTTCCGAGCTTGGAAGCATGTCTTTGACAATGGTTAACTACAAATGAAATTGAAAATCAGGACTAAAGGTTTACCTTACACTATTGTCATCTTGTGTTTTGCTGCCTTCCAGTGCTTAGTCATCTTTCCCTGTTTGTCAACCCATACGAATTCATTGTGGTCCGTGCGACCAACAAACTCAAGCAAACTGTTATCATTCTCTTTGAGGAGAAAATTGTCTTCATTTGTGCCAAGCCCACTATTTTCACCAAAAACAATCACATCCTCTTGTTCAAAATCCTCCACGAAATCCCTTTAGCCCTCAACCACAATCTCCCATCAGGAATCGATGGGATCTTTCACGTAGAAAACTTGATGACCTTGATAGGCTAATATAAAATGGATCTTGTCTCCAACCCTACCGACTCCGGTCAACAAGTGTGAATCCCAAATCTTCCTTTTTTTTCCCATTGTTAAAATCAACCTATTCACATTTAAAAACCGACACTCGCATTGTAACATAATCGTGCTCCCATATTTCAGTAATGGTGCCAAAGTAGCACGTATCGGCGTATACTGGATTGTTGTCGTCTATACTACGAACATGCAATGCTTAAAAAATGAGTGAAACTTCATTATTCCTAGAGACTCCTTTTATAATCCATTAATTTTGTAGAAAACATAAAACCGTTAATGTCATAACATAAAAACAACGGTCTCCGGGATAACCATTTGATTGTTTCTCCATGCAAACCAGATGCCACGTGATCTTGTAACCAATAAGCAAAAGTGTGAGTGTGTTTTTTAAGAACCCGTGCTTCGTTGAAAGTGGGATTCATCCCTCGAATTTCATCCATGTGAATATCAATGTATCGAACAACATCCTCATGATTCTAAAGAACATTCAAATATGCAGTGCGCAAATCCTCGGTGGAGGGCTTAATAGCTTATCATGTCGAACGCCTAAACTATCCAACCACCCGCCATGCCATGAACTGGGAACCCCCATAGATTCAATCTAATTAATATAATTGGTACAAAATTCAATTACTTCCTCGGCACAATACCGTTGCACAATACTTGCATCCGGCCAATACCTATTCTTCACAAAATGCTTGAAAATTTTCATGTACCGCTCAAAGGGATACATCCATCTTAAAAATACTGGACCAAATAACTTAATCTCTCAAACCAAATGAGTTATCAAATGGATCATTATGTCCAAAAACAAAGGTGGGAAGTACATCTCTATTCGGAACAATACTTCTACAATCATGGCTTGCAACCGATCAAGCTTTGCAACACTGATCATGTTTGAACATATAAATTTGAAGAACAAACATAGCTTAGTAATACACAGTCGTACATGAGACAGCAGCGATGACCGAATCACAATGGCATTCAATTCCTGCATCAAATTGAGGCAGTCTATGATTTCAATCCAACCAACTTCAACTCTGTCAGCGAAACACAAGCAGTGATATTAGAAGAATAAGCTCCAAGCCCTTTCACACTACTCAGTGTCTCACAGTACAATTTCTTCTCTATCTGAGAAATTGAATAACAAGCGGGGGGGGGGAGGTAACAAGCATCTCCATCGGTAACGGGACCAAGATTTTCCCACATACCCATGTCAACCAAATCAAGTCGAGACTTCAATCCATCTTTTGTTTTACCAGGAGTATTCAAAGCGTTCCAATAAAAGCGTCGCATGCATTTTTCTCTATGTGCATTATGTTGAGACAGTATCTGACATCCAAATCCATCCAATAAGGGAGTTGAAAGAAGAACTACCTTCTACTGCCACCTTCCGCTTCCCCGTACCAAAATTGTTAGGCAACCCATGAACTTTTTCAAATACCTCAGCACCATAAGCAGGAAAATTATTAATGGTGTAAAACAAAATGACCTTCCTTGTGAAAATGTCATCCACAATAGCATCATAGGTACGGACTCCATGTTTGAACAACGTCAACAAATCATCCGCCAAGGGCACAAGATATACATCAATGTCATTGCCAGGTTGCTTGGGGCCTGAAATCATCATGAACAAGAGAACATATTATCTTTTCATTATCAACAACGATGGTAGATTGTATATCACCAACATTACGGGCCAAGAACTGGATACGCTGCTCATGTTTCCAAATGGATTAATTCCATCTGTAGACAATCCTAACCTCAAATGTCGGGAATCTGATCCGAACTCTGGGTATAAACCATCAAGCCTTTTCCATTGCTCGCCATCGATGTATGCCTTATCACATCATCCACCGAATGATCTCTTTCTGCATGCCATCGCAATAACTTTTCATCTTCTTTGGAAGCAAAAAATTTGTGCAACCGTGGAATTATAGGAAAATACCATAAACCTTAGCGGGTGTCTTCTTCTACGAAACGGTCCCCACCTCCACACACACATCAAATTCACCACACTTCAACTTGTACTGAGATTCACTGCATACCCTGCATGTTTCAAGACTATCATCCTCCTTCCCCCTAAATAGCATGCAATCTTTCGGACATGCATGATTTTTTTTCCAATTCTAGACACATAGGACAAAGAATTATTTTTGCGGCAAAAGATTTCTCCGGCAATCACTACCACATAGACCCCCCTCTAGCACTGGTTTTTAAAACCGGTGCTAAAAATTTAATAGCACCGGTTTTTTTTAATTTTAACACCGGTTTTTTAAAATTTCAACATCGGTTTTTAAAACCGGTGTTAATTTAACACCGGTTTTTAAATTTTAACACCGGTTTTGCAAAAACCGCTGCTAAATTTTACAATAGCACAGGTTTCGGAAAACATTAGCACCAGTTTTTAAAAACCGATGCTAAAAATTTGAAAATTTCATTTTTCCCGCCAAAGAAATAGCCAAAATATTTAAAATAGCACCGGTTTTGAAAATATTAGCACCGGATTTCAAAAACTGGTGCTAAATATTTGTAAAATTCTATCTTCCCACCAAAAAATTCATAATAGCACGTATTTTTGTAAAACATAGCACCGGTTTTAAAAACCGGTGCTAAAAATTATAACTTAGCCCGGGTTTTTTGTAAATAAATAGCACCGGTTCTAAAAACCGGTGCAAAAATTAATAAATAGCACCGGTTTTTAAAAACCGGTGCTAAATATTTTCAATACTTATTTTCCCGCCAAAGAAATAGCCCAAAATTTGAAAATAGCACCGGTTTTGAAAACAATAGCACCAGTTTAAAAAACCGGTGCTAAAAATGCTAAATTTTTTTAAAATTTTTAAATTTTCCCGCCAAAGAAATCCCCAAAATTTTTTAAAGTAGCACCGGTTTTTTTGTAAAAAAATAGCACCGGTTTTAAAAACCGATGCTAAAAATGAAAAAATAGCCCCGGTTTAAACCGGTGCTAAATTTTTTTAAAAATTTTTAAATTTTCCCGCCAAAGAAATCCCCAAAATTTTTTAAAGTAGCACCGGTTTTTTGTAAAAAAAATAGCACCGGTTTTAAAAACCGGTGCTAAAAATGAAAAATAGCACCGGTTTAAACCGGTGCTAAATTTTTTTAAAATTTTTAAATTTTCCCGCCAAAGAAATCCCCAAAAAAAAATTCCCGCCAAAGAAATCCCCAATTTTTTTAAGTAGCACCGGTTTTTTGTAAAAAAATAGCACCGGTTTTTAAAAACCGGTGCTAAATGTTTCAATACTCATTTTCCCGCCAAAGAAATAGGCCAAAATTTTAAAATAGCACCAGTTTTGGAAGAAAATAGCACTGGTTTAAACCGGCGCTAAAAAATTTTAAATTTTTCCCGCAAAAAAAATCCCCCCCCCAAAGAAATCGCCAAAAACTTCTAAATATTTGACGAAAACATATCAGTTTGAAAACAACTCTGGGGACCAAAACATATCATTTTGAATTTGTTGGGTACCGCTAAGGGTTGTTTTGCAAATGGGGACCAAAAGATAGTAAAAGATACTTTGTAAGGGACCAAAAAAATAATTTAGTCTAACAAAGTTGATTTTAACTAATTAGCGGTCAAACTTTATTTGAATTAGTATATAATAAATACTAATAAAAATGTTTGACTTTGTCTAATCAACGGTCAAAACTTACTTGACTTTCTATATATAAATACTATTGACTAAGTTGACTTTAACTAATCAACGGTCAAACTTTACTTGACTCTCTCTCTCTGCATAGAAACACTAGTGACTAAGTTTCCTGGGATTTCATACGGGAGGTACTCAATGGCCTGGGTTTCCCGCAAAAGTGGGTTGATAGAATCATGGAATGCGTCACAACATCGACATTCTCCATTGCGATAAATGGCAAATTGTGTGATTTCTTCAAAGCCAAAAGGGGACTGCGACAAGGCGACCCCCTCTCTTCCCAACTTTTTGTCATTTGCATGGAATATCTTTCTAGGTTACTGAAAAACAGGGAAGGAACCTCTCAGTTCTCATACCACCCGAGATGTGAACATCTAAAAATCACCCACCTGGCATCCGTGGATGACCGGATGCTTTTCTCGAAAGCAGACCGGAACTCTGTCCATACCATCATGTCCACTCTAAACAATTTCCAGCATACCTCATGCCTAGCCATCAACGCCGCAAAGTCAAAATTCTTTGGAGTGGGTATAAAGGAGGACTTAAGCTTTACCGGCATTCCATGGGCTACTTTCCCGGTCAGGTACTTAGGTATCCCGTTGGATTCCAGTAAACTCAAGGTCTCCCAGTTTCAAATGCTTCTTGACAGCGTAGACAAGGAAATTGCAAGATTCAAAGGTCATACATTATCTTATGCGGGGAAACTGGAACTCATAAAATCCGTGGTACAGGGAGTTGTTGGATTCTGGATACATCACTACATCATCCAGGGAAACGTTATGGACTCACTGGAACAAAAATGTAAACACTTCCTGTGGGGTGAAAAGAAGCAGAAAAAGGTTTCCTGGAAAAGGCTTTGCACCCCGAGAAGTAATGGTGGTTTGGGAATTCAGGACTTCAAAACTTGGAATATGGCCATCCTCGCATAGCAGCTATGGGACATACACTCAAAAAAGGAGTCACTCTGGATCAAATGGGTCCATTCACAGTTCCTAAGCACGAGCAATATATGGAATGTACACACAACGGCTCCGTGCGGCAGAATCTCGGAGAAGTTCTCGCTCTACTTCACGAATCTGGGCGTAATACGGGACAACCTGTTAATCATGTGTGGAGGCTCAAGGGAAACACTCATCAACTTGCTGGCGGTTTGGACAGGATCCGGAAAATTCACGACAATGGCTCATAATCATTTGCACATGTTCACTTACCCACATCTGTATGACATATCCACCCTCCCAAGACCAAGATTCTTCAAATCAATTTGGAATGGCTCGATACCACCCCGGTTCTCTTTCATTACATGGCTTGCATCGCTAGGTCGTCTCCAAACCAAGGACAGATACCATGGAGAAGCTGACGAACCCCCAGACGACATCTGCTGCCTATGTCGCTCTGAAGCAGAGTCACACAATCACTTATTTTTCAACTGTGATTTTGTCAAACCAGTATGGGAGAGAGTGCGAAATTGGATTGGATTGAGCTGAGCTATCACCTCCATTGCAGCCTCGGAAAAATAGATCAGAAGACAGGTAAGAGGATCGAAGTTGAAAAAAAAGATGGGGCCACTGGAGGCTGACAACCTCAATGTACTACATATGGAGTGAAAGGAACAGAGTTCTCAAAAAAGGTCTCCGCCCGGACTCGGCAAGGTTTTTCAAGCTCATCCAAAAGGACTGTTACCTCATCCTCAATAGATTATTCCCACACGAACTGTTGTTCTAGATAGGGATCATTCGCAAACAAACGTAAAAAATGAGGAAGTCCATTCTTTTTTCCTAAATTTTCCTGCAGATAAACTTAGGGGACACCATCGATAAAGCACCAGAGAGGTAAATATTTCTTTTGCAGGTACAAACAGATATGGGCATCCACCTGGCGACCCAAAGGAGGAAAAAAATATATTCACTTCAGGCCTCGAGGGCCAGTTGTTCGATAGGTCCCAAGGACCGGTTGTTCGAGAGGACTCGAGGGCCAGTTGTCTGAGAAGACTAGGGGACCAGTTGTTTCACAGGTCTCAAGAGCCAATGGTTCGAGAAGTCTCGAGTGCCACAAGTTCGAGAATTCTCGAGAGCCACTGGTTCGAGAGGCTTCTTCTTCGAGCGGTCTCGAGGGCCAGTGTTTCGAGAGGTCTCGAGGGCCAGTGTTTCGAGAGATCTCGAGGGCCACTGGTTTGAGAGGTCTCAAAGACCAGCAGTTCGGGAGGTCTTGAGGGCCGGAGGTTTGCCAGGTCTCGAGGGCCAGAGGTTTGCGAGGTCTCGAGGGCCAGCGGTTCAACAGGTCTCGAGTGCCAGGGGTTCGAGAGGTCTCGAGTGCCAGGGGTTCGTGAGACCTCGAGGGCCAGTGGTTCGGGAGGTACAGAGCTCCAGAGGCTCGTGAGGTCTCCAGAACCACAGGTTCGAGAGGTCCCTAGGGCCAGCGATTCAAGTGATCTCGAGGGCCAGCAGTTCGACAGGTCTCGTGGGCCAGCGGTTCAACAGGTCTCGAGGACCAGGGGTATGAGAGGTCTCCAGGGCTAGTGCTTTGAGGGGTCTCGAAGTGATTTGTATATTCTTTTCGAAGACTGATGATGACGTCTGCAACATTGACTGTAAAAATGAACTTCTGCAGAATCTTGAAGCAGAGAAGGTGTTCTTCTCTCTTTTCATTATCCGACGTTAAAATTATCGCACTCTGCATTCTCTTCACTGTGTTCCTACTTTTACCTGGGTAATGCAAGCATCAGAAATATTACTGTCCCAATCTCTCAGAAAAGTGGCTTAGAAGTGATTGAATCTAATCAAAATACTTGGAATTTCTACAATGCTGATTGGCCAAATAATTTTCCTAGTCTCTCTACTTACAAATGGTATACTATATCTTTTTTTATATGCTTGGTTTGTGTTCATAGGTTAAAATTTTTGAAGCCAGTTTTCATTATTGCCTTGTAGCTGGAAATGTCAGAGACCTGGTCATCTTGCTGAGGATTGTTTATTTATAACATCTCAATGTGAATCCTTGTTATCTGATAAAGCTAGTAACCAGGTACTCTTTCATATTCATATTATAGAAAAATTTGCAGTTTGAAGCTTCAAGTTACTGAAAAGTGAAAACAAATCGTTCATCCCACGGTAAATCATTCAATGAACAGGTGTCATCTGTCCAAAACAAATCATATCCTATAGCCAAGGATCTTTGTTAGTTATACAAGAGGTTTGACCGATTTCCCCATCCTTACAATCAAATTTTATAGTAATACTGTCTTTATATTTGTTATACTGTTATATCATCCCCTCCTCTGTAGCAAAGCACAGAGACTTCTCTAAGTAATTCTAGTACTTAAAACAGAAAAATAAATGCCATTATGTTACTTCTGCTACATGATCTACATATTTAGTTCGGGCTATTGTGTGGAGTTAGTGTTTCTCCACACAAGTTATGAAATTAGTTTCAAAGTTTCAATTTTTAATATTTTTTAAAACTGTTCTGGTCCAATTCAGTTTATTTGGATTAGATCCAAATTCAAACCGAAACCGAATTCCAAATTTGGTTCGGTTTATTCGTGTCGGTTTTGGTTTTGGAATTTTTAGAAAAAAACCGAATAAACCGAATCGAATAAACCGAAAACCGAATAACCCGAACCGATGCCCACCCCTAGTTTAAGGTCTTTTTCCTTTCCTCTGAAAGCTGCAGCGCCCTGCCGCTTTCAGAGGAAGGGATTTTTTTTATTCTTCGTAAATATTTTAGCACCGGTTAAAACCGGTGCTAACAAAAAAACCCGGTGCTAAATTAGCACCGGTTGAAAAAACTGGTGCTAAATTTAGCACCAGTTTTTTTGTTAGCACCGTTTTTTTCAAAATTAGCACCGGTTTTTTTTGTTAGCACCGGTTTTAACAAAAAACCGGTCCTATATCGGTAAATTTTTGCACCGGTTTAAAAACCGGTGCCAACTAAAAAAAGGTTCTAAAAGTTGGGGTTTAGCACCGGTTTTAACCGGTTCTAACCGGTTCTAATAGTTAGTTTCATTGGGAACGTGTTGGGAAAGACCGTATGATTTGTATGCGTTACTTCAATTTCATATGAATCAGTTGTTCCCAATTCTATTCGATATTAATTAGTTTCACTCTTATTTCATTTTGGCAAAGTATTGGGAAAGACGGTCTTTCCATAGGCTTATGGAAAGACGGGGTTTAATTCGAATAATAAAAGGTAAAAGGTCTTAGTTGCAACCTTAAAATTTTAGTATGCAACATGTAGTAGTTATAAAATTTATAACCCGGTTCATGCAATCCAAAAATTTTATCTTAATTTCTTCTTATTATTACACTTTAAACCTTGATCTTTCCATGACTTATGGAAAAACCGTCTCTCAAGACGCACTCTATTATTAATCAGCTATTTATTTAATCCATTTTCAGTTATTTAATCGGTTCATCATATTCTCTATTAACCCTTAATTATAGGTGGAGTCAGATGCTCCCACTGTACGCCTCTTTATTGGAATCACTCCCGTTTTTACCATCTTTGCATGATTATTTTCTGTGATGTTGGATTGTTTACTTAATTATTTCTTTTCTTGTGAGGTTTATGTTTTTTCTTGTGAGGTTTATGTTTTTTCTTGTGAGGTTTATGTTTTTACCTGAACTTGCAGTCAGTGTAGTGAAGTGATTTGTATACTGTTGGATATGTGTTGCAATTGTCTCATTTGAAAGCGTAAATCAGGTATTGTATGTCTTTTATTTGCTTACTACCTTCATCAAGCAATGAGGTTGTAAATCTACTTGAATTATGTAATACTGTCGGATATATTATTAGGCTTTCAAATGAGGTTTTAGTTCTACTGGATGGATATATTATTAGGCTTTCAAATGAGGTTTTAGTTCTACTTGAATCGTATGTCCCGGTATCTTTTTGCTTCTAGAGTTATTTGAGGCCACTGCATATGAACAGGTTAAGACACTTGAGGCAAGAAAAGCATACAGATTTCTGTTCTTTAACATGAGCCTATCTAACAATTGTTCGAGTTATTTAAGGTCGATGGGCGATTTCAATATTTCATATGCAACCTCGAGCTGTACCATAATTCAGCTACAACGAGAGTTGGAAAATTCATGTAACCTATGAATTGTGTTATAATTAAGCCGAAAATTAAGTCCAACTTTGATTTAACAAACAACCGAAATAGAAAGGATATTGTGACTACTTTTTCTCTTGATAATTTTATTTCATCTATTCCAATAGGTTCTGAAATAAATTAAACTAAAGATTCACTTTGTTTGTGTTCTTTCTTGAAATTTTCCTGGTATTGTCAAATAAATTAAATGTTAGTTTTCCGATCATGGTAACCACAAAGTCACTGCTTATTAAGCAATGTCCGCATCAGCAGAATTCGGGGCAAGATAGGATATTGTAGTGTTTAACCCTAATCTAGTCTCAATTACTGAAATTTGTTGTTTGAATGTATATTCATGTTGCTGCATAACATAATATATTTTTAAGTTGCACGGAGTACCTATTAGTGCTGCCAAATGGTCAGGTTTGTCAGTTCATTGTCATAATTTCTCAGTTCCACTTGAGCCTTATTGCTTCAAGTGTAGATTGGTCTAATCTGATCTCAATTGCCTAATTTTGAGACCATCTTGAATGTAGGTTGTGTCTTTTGTAAACAATTAGTCTCAGGTTGAAGAATGAGTAACTTTTGCCAATTACTATGTTGTGCTAATTGGGGATAAATTTCTACTGTAAATTTGAGATACATTCTGATACCATCACTTGTAGCAGAACTTTCAACGTAAATTAGCTCTTAGCCTTTTAAGAATCTAGTTTTACAAAAGGAAAACAAGAGAGGCATTAATCTGTACCCTAAGAATGAAGAGCATACACTTCAAGCAGGATGAGCTAAGTATGGGTGTACACTTATTTTTTGGTTATGTAAATTATCCCTAATATTGTTTTTGCATCTGGTGCTTAGTGGTATTATTTTAATGCTAATGATTCTTGTTCCTTGAGAATTTAGTGGTATAAAACCTGCCAGTGCAATTTGTGTGCGTTTCTACTTAATTATCTTTATAACTTCATATACAGATAATTAAGTTTTATGGAATATCCGAGACTTTCTAAGTGTAAAATTTGTGATCAAGCCAGATCCGAACACAGAAACTGTCATCCTTAAATGTGTGGGTTGTTGATTGAGGAACTCATCTAAGAAGATCTCATGAGAAATAGCAGCAGTATGAGATTTGACATAAGCCTCAAATGGCCTCGAAGCCTGGCTCTTCAGTAAGGTTATCTCAACAAGTACACGATCAGTTCAGTTATTTCGTTTCAAGAATGAAAAAATGATTCAGAGCTCTAGTAGCTAAAAATTTTGGTGTATTTTCATTTTGGTAATTGTATGTAAAGCTGATTATCATTTTAAACCATTTACACACTGGGAATGTAAGGAATTTTTTATGATCAGGTATTGTGAGTTCAAAAAATAATAGTTTTAAAGCATCCAGAATCATGATTATGTATTTAGACTAACTTTTAATTGTTGACCTGGACTAGAAATAGATTGTTTAATGTCAAATTACTAATCCTTGTTTAACTTTATTTTACTTCTGTATATTTTGGGCCAAAGTTTAAAACTGAAGACTGGTCAAGTTCACAATCTGTGAACATGTGAATTAATTTCAGTCCTTTTTATTCCAAGAGAATGATATTCCAACTTGTGGCCAGGCTGATTCTTCTCTTTAACTGAATGAATATTTGTCCCCTGCCGATTACTGACCTCATTTGGTGTTACTGAAACAGACATAAAAGTTTGTGATAGTTTGTACAAGTGCTTTGGGAACTTTTTAATGACTTTTTAATTGGTGTGTTATGTGTGAATTTTTAATCATTCATCAGCAATGAGGCGATTATTCTGTAATAAGTTTGTAGAATTTATATTTGGTTCACTGTTTCTTAAATTCTTAATAAACTTACTTGAGATATCTACTATGTAGTGAGTAAATGTTGTGTTGCTCTGCTTAATTAAATTGCTATTTATGATTTCTTATACTGATGCCTTCTTTCATACAATTAGCCTGTGATCGCCGGAAGATTGCCTGGGAGAAGACACTACCAGATGGAGAACTACTGGATTTGGAATAGATCCCTCCATTCACAATGACCTTGATTCTTTTCCTGAATTCCGTAAGTGTACATGTTTTTTAATTACCATGTGCATTAAAAATTTACCTGAAGAATAATCCAATATTGTATCGATCAGAAAATCAGTAAAATATGTACAAGAATTTCACTTCTTTAGGTCTTTAGCTTTAATATGTACTAGAATTTGTACTTGACTCTTTTTGCTTAAATACTGCACTATAGAGGTTCAGATGAAACTTTTTCTAGATGATCAATGCTGCGGATGTTGGACGATAGATAAGGAAGAAAGAAACATAAGTAAAATATAAATTAAACTCCTAGTGCATAGAGCAAAGCCTTAAGACTTTGCAGTAGTTGGATTCCTTGTAATAGTTTGGCCTCAACTAGCCTCGTTTAGTGAACATTGCTCGGAACTTAGTGAGTTAGATAAAAACAAAAGTGAAGCAACAAAGAATGTACAGTAGAGACCGGATGAGAAAAAAAAAGAATAGAAATTTCATTACGAAAGTAATATTAGCTATTTGAAATATTGTAGAAATATTGAAGAAATAATGTACATAAGAAAAAACCGGGTCTGAACATCCAGAATATTGAAGGTTTTTTCTTCTCTTTTTTCTGTTCGTTTTTATCTGGTTATCACTTCAGTTTAGGGGGTTTTGCTGTAAGAACTAAATGATTGAGTTGAAAAGATTGTGATGAAATGAAAGAGGTGATTCTCCTTGATGTTCTATTAGGACACTGTGAAATTTGATTGGGTTATTTTTTTATTAGGAATTCAATAAACTAATTGGTGGAAATGGAAAAAGTTGTTTTGTTTGTAAGATATTGAACATTGTGTAAGCACGAGGATAGAATGCCTACCAGAAAGAGGAAGAGAGTTGCAGAGAGAGCCACCATTCGTCCTCGGAATAAGTACTCTGAGAAACCACCTGATTTTGGAGTCTTGAGCCTTTTGTTTTCTCCTCTTCCAAGGATGGTCGTCCCAGAATCAACTGGACTGATTACAATGCCACACGCAAGCTCACCAGGGTCTTGCTCCTCCATGATTACGGCCTCAACTGGTACTGATTCACTCTATTGAATTGCCAACTTTATTAAGATTAATTTCGGTGTAGTTTAAATCGGGAGAGAAAATATCTTAAGCTCGCCTCAAAGATGTCCAGCTTTTCGTAGTATGATACTCAGGGTTCTCTATTGCCAGTAATGATTTTAAAAATATATGAGAAAACTTGGGGTGGAACCCGGAAAAGTAAAGATTGTAGTTTAAATGATTTGTCGGTGTTCATGTTGTCTTCTTGAGTTCTTTATTGGCAAATAGAGTTACTATATCATGTACCCCTCCGTCCCTCTAATTGAATCTCACTTCTTTATTTTTTTACTGTTCATTAATGATTTTGTATTTTCAATATCATAAAATATAGAGTAAAGTGCATTTCTACCCCCGAGTGTTTTGTTTAGTGCATATATACCCCCCCTGTTTTTTTGAAAGTGCACATATACCCTTCCTAGTTTTTTGAAAGTACACATATACCCCTCTAGTTTTTTGAAAGTGCACATATACCCCTATAGTTGGAGATCAGCGTTTGAAAAATTGAGGGGTATATGTGCACAAACAAGGAACTAGGGGTATATGTGCACTTTCGAAAAACATAGATGTATTTGTGTACTAAACAAAGAACTAGGGGGCATGAATGCAATTTACTCTAAAATATATGTAACAATGAATTATGAAAAATAGATATTCTAAAAATAGGTGTTACAATGAATGTAACAATATCTCACACGATAATTTTAAAATAAAGCTATAATTTCTTATAATCCAAACAGCAATAGCTTTATTGATGAATAAAATAAAACTAGGGGTAACAATATCTATGATTTTTATAATCCAAACAACAATAGCTTTATTGATGAATAGTATCATTCCTTTAGTTGTGTATCAGTTCTGTGTTGGACCATGGAAACAAAGGAAGAAAATGAATTGATTGCATTACATGGTTTCGTGGTTATAATATTAGCGTTGAATAATATTAGTGGTGAACAAGCTTTTATTATACAAATTATTGAAGATAGCGTTCAACCAAAGCAATCTTTTAGTATCCACTTGCTCAATGTTTTGTTCGAATTATACTTAAGCACCTGGTTCTTTATTTTTCCATTTCGTTCTAGTAATTCCTAATATCCATTGCAATTGTCAGGTGGTACACTTCGATGGTTGGAAGGAAATCAAATCTGAAAATACTTATGGCAAAGCTCCGACAAGTTGGTGTCACTGTGGTGAAGACAACAGAATTTGTACAAGTCACGCTAGTAGATGGGGACTTGGTTGGTCATTTGTACCGCATTCAAGGAAGATTACACCTTCCCTTGTTACTGAGAACAAGAACCAGTCTTTATATGCTTCAGGTCTAGTATTCAGTATTTTCCTTTACCTTAATTTTCATGTAACTTGCTGGTCTAATTCTTTTTTTCTTCAGTATAAATATCTTGCCATACACACATCTTTTGCAGTTCTATTATCCCATCTTTCTTTCATTATTGCTGTGTGGGTTTTATGAAAACCAATCTATAATGTAATACTTTCTAGTTAGTTGCAAAATGTTAGTGTTTTTGCTAGTATGTCCAGGTCCAAGGTTTTTTCTTGTCAGGATTTTTCTTTAACTTTAGCTCTTTCTTTAATCAGCTGGCCACCTTTCAAGCCTACACAGTTGCATACTTCTAGTGTTTTTAGAGATCTGTGCAGGATTTGGTCTGCCGGACAATATTTAGTTAGCTATGTGAGATTATGGACCCTTTCCTGATTAAATACTTCAAGATCGATATGAACTTTCTTTGTGATTCGGTTTATTCTGCAGTTATTTGTATCTAGGATTCTGATCTAAGATAAAATTCATACTTCTGATTTTTTGTATGATTCATGAACAGAGGATTCATTCAATTGCATCATTACTAAAAGCAATTTGATAATTCTAAATGTGGTGGGAAGTCTGATTTGTTTCAATCGTTACTGCATTCATGAAACCTCACACTTTTCTGCTCTTTATGTTTATTTTCATTCAGGGTCTTGAACACTGATACACTGCATTTGAAGTGTTGCTGTCAGCTGTCCTTTTTCTCCAGCACTGGTGCATCTTACAAACTAGATTCCACCTGTTTTAAGATTGATGTAGGCTTCATTCACATCCTAACACTAACATTTTGTTAATTGGGATGAGAGTTAACATTCGCTGATTATTGACCTTCTGATCAAGGTTAACGCATCAGAAAATCAATACAAAACAATTCCGAGGACTGATTTAGAAGCAGCAGGTGGCGCTGGCAGCAATCAACGTGAATTGGGAATTTTAAATGCTCCAAATCAATCAGACTCGCAGTCTAGTGACCTGTATTTTAGTACTTCAGTAATGTCCATGTAGTATTTTTACAGGACATTCTTGTATGTCCCTTGGAGCCATAATTCATTTCATTACCAATCCCTTTTTACAGGTCTTTCAGCAATATCCTGGTACACTTCTGGTGAAAGGTACATTGCAGTAGAAAGGAAAACCAGGTACAGGCATTTTTCCTATTCTTGCTTGTGTGTTTGCGCCACATGATGGGATAAACAAATAAATTCAATTTCTTTCATCGCTTGTGAATCTATCACTTTTGTTTATGATGATCAAAGAAGCAGTTGCAATTGCAATATTACCTTTAAAATGTCATCCAATTTTAATTAACTCTATGAGTTTTTGCCTTTACCATGCGAGTGATGATAGAGACTATGACAATTCATAGTGAAATAGATAGTGAATGATGCGGCACTAATGAAAAGACCAAATCACTAGTCACCTTTCTTAAAAGCTGCTACTAATTATGGATACATTTGTTTTTTCATTTATGCCACATCAGTCACTATGTGATTTCAATACAGAAATTTTCATTGTATTTATCATTACTCTATGCTATATTATTGGTCAAGTCTGGTCATTTTACACACGTTGCAACCACCCTGAAGAAAGTTCCCCTTCGTTAACCTTTCCTGTCCTAGCTGTCTCCATTCTTTTTAACCCTTGCCTGTCATCTTCAAAGAACTAAGATTTAATTGTTGTGTTTTCACTAATTTTGCACTAATTTTTTGATAAATTAGCAAAAGACTTGATGTGAGAAGTAAGAAGGAGAGAATGGAGAAGAAGATCAGATGGAGAAGAGGATAAAATGAGAAGAAGTGAGAAATGAGAGAATGAGAGGTGCATTTTTCTTCATCCTCTAGGGGTATCTATAGTAGAATTTGGGGTAATGACATAGTATTTCCCTTTGGTAAATAAATAGTGATATAATTAATTATCACTTAATTGTGGTGAGTGTTTGTTTTCGTGAACGCCAAGAAATCGCAGTCCCTCCGCAACTAAACACATACCCAATTTGAGATCTCCCTTTGTGTGGATCTGACTGGTAACCTGCATATGCATAGGCAACCAAAACTGATTCCGTAGTGTTGGAATAAGATTATCTCAAATCAATTGTCCCGTTAAGGTAGCGAAACACATGTTTGATTTCGTTCCAGTGCCTTTTGGTAGAGGATGGACTGAACCTCGCTAATAAATTAACAGCAAAAACTATATTAGGTCGAGTACAATTAGCGAGATACATAAGTGCACCAATTGCACTGAAATATGGTACTTCTGGACCAAGGACCAATTGATCCTTTTCCAAATTAAGGGATCTTACGACCATTTGTGGTGCTCAATGGATTTGATTTATCCTTATTGAATCTCTTTAATACCTTTTTCGTGTAATTTGATTGATGCATAAGTATCCCACTTTGCAAGTGCTCAATCTGTAAACTAAGACAATATTTTATTTTCCCAAGATCTTTCATTTCGAACTCCTTTAAGTAAGAGATTACTTCCAGAATCTCTTCATTGGTCTCAATGATATTCAAAGCATCAACATAGACAGCGATAATCACACACCCGGATGTATTCTTGATGAAAACATAGGGACAAAGAGGGTCGCTGACATACCCCTTTTATTACAGATATTTGCTTAGTCGGTTGTACCACATGCGTCCAGATTGCTTTAACCCATATGAGATATTTGTAATTTGATTGAATATCTTCTTTGGGTTTTGAACTTAATGCTTCATTCATTTTGAATCCTTCAGAGATCCTCATGTAAATTTCAGCATCAACCGATATGTATAAGTATGCGGTAACAACATCCATAAGGTGCATATTAAGTTTCTCATGAACTGCTGGACTAATAAGGAATCTGAATGTAATTCCATTCATGACTGGGGAATATGTTTCCTCAAAATCAATTCCGGGCCTTTGAGAAAAACTTTATGCAACAAGTTTAGCCTTGTATCTCACAATCTCGTTTTTCTCATTTTTTTTCACACAAATACCCATTTGTATCCAACGGGTCTCACATCTTCAAGGGTGAGTACTATAGGCCCAAAAACATTGCGCCGGTTAAGCGAGTCTAACTCAACTTCAATGGCCTTTTTCCATTCAGTCCAACTGTGTCTATTTTTACACTCGGTAACAGATAGTGGTTCGGGATCTCCATTATTTTCGTCCATAACATCGCAGGCCAAATTGTAAGAGAATGCATCATTGATTTCCTTATTTCGGTTCCACCTTATATCTGTAGAGGCATAATTTCTTTATTTTCCTCATTTTGTATTTCTACAGGAATATGTTCCTCCATTTTAGAGTCATCTTGTTTCTTTGATCCTTTTCTTTTACGAGGATTTTTATCTTTGGAACCAAGTGGTATTCCACGCTTCAGGCGTGTCATGATTTCATGAGTGACTTTGTTTTCAATTTGCCCTTTCGGAATTTCAATTTGAGCAGGATCATTCCCAGCTGGGATATGAGATTTTGTCACTCTCTGTGTTTGTAAATGCATCAGGAAGTTGATTTGCTATATCTTGCATATGCAAAATTCTTTAGACTTTTCCATCACACTCTTTTGTATAAGGTTCAAGATGCAATAATGTTGGTACGGACTAGGTAATATTCCTTTCCAGCTGTTTGCTTTCTCCCCCTAATGCTGGAAAATTTTCTTCATCAAAATGGCAATCAGCAAAACAAGCTATACAACTATTCCCAGTTAGGGGTTTAATGTATCTAACAATAGATGGTCTTTCAAAGCCTACGTAAATGCCAAGACTTCTCTGTGATCCCATCTTTGTTCTTTGTGGTGGTGCAATAGGCATATAAATAGCGCAATAAAAAATCCTTAGATGGGATATTTAGTTCTTGGCCTGATGTAAGTAGTAATGGGGAGTATTTATGATATGCACTTGGCCTGATGTGAATCAACGTTGCACCATGTAATATTTCATAACCCCATACTGAAGTAGGGAGCATTGTTCTCATTATTAAATAATCTAGCAATGAGTTGGAGACGTTTGATCAGTGATTCAGCCAAACCATTTTGTGTGTGCACATGAGCAACATGATGCTTAATAACAATCCCAACTAACATACAATAATCATCGAAAGTCTGGGATGTGAATTCACCGGCATTATCAAGTTTAATTTTCTTGATCGTATGATCAGGAAATTGAGCTCACGATTTTATTATCTCAGCGAGTAAATTAGCAAATGTCATATTTCGAGTAGAAAATAGATATACTTGTGACCACATTTCGAGATAATTTAGCCTACACAAAGAGTGTTGTATCAAAAAAATTTAGTTTATTATGTTGGATTTCAATTTAATAATAGAAATAACATTACAGGTTCTTACCACTCGGTTGACAATTTTTCGCTCTAGTTCATTACCATATTCACCGCTACTATTTTGATGGCTTATCAGGATTAGATCGCACCGGTCAATATCTTTCTCATCCATGGGTAATACCGATGCTCTTGTCTTATCCTCGATCTTTCCCTTGCTAATTTCTATTTGGACATCCCTTTCAAATTCTTTCTTAATTAACTGCAGGGCCGTCAATCTATATCCACCACGACTCTTACGATGAGGCATTTTGTTTTCCTTTGAAAAACATTGGTTTTCACTCCTCATACCCTACATTTGTTGGCAATAGTATTTATTTCAAAATAAATTAAATATATAATGTCGAAATAAAAATGAGCAACTTTTATTAGGGCTCACATTTTTTTTCATTCTCCAAAGCTCGCATCTTGTGGATCTCCCAACTTTCAGGTTGAATATGTGTATAAATCAACCATGGGCGATCCTCTTTCTTACTAGAAAATATGAAATCCCGCGAAAGGGTATATTTGTGCTCCCTTCAACTCTTCGCCATCATGGTTGTTACCCTTTTCCTTACATCATTTATATATGGGGCATCGAACTCAAACGGTCTCTAAGTGGGTAGAAATCAAAGTTGTTTTCAAAGATTAAAGTAGGATATTATTTAGGAACATTTGCTTTTATCAACTCAATTTCGCTAATATAATTGTAGTTACCTTGCACTCCATCCATAGGACATCTTTATATTCTTTAAGAATCTTGTGCCAACTATCGTATTTGATGTCTATCCTTGTTTAACCGACTTTCCCAACCCAACTAAACCATTTAGCTCGTTCCTTTGATATACACTTTCCGGATTTGGTGAAAACCAACAAAGTTAGTTCCTTTCTAGCCATTCTCCTTTCCAATGTTCTACATTGTGTTCTAGCAAACCCCCCACCTCTGACCCTTCCTCCTCATCGTCATCATTGCCTAGGTTTTGTGTATTTCCTCCTATTAGATCAACATGTTCATCACGAGTCCTCTTTCGGGACATTATACTACCTAAGAACATTCATCAAACTCCATAAACTAATATACATAATCTAGGGATTAATTTTTAACAAATGCAAGACTTTTTATATCACATACATTGAAGAAATAAACTTAGACCATGAATATATCAATGTTACTAACCCTGCACAAATTTCTAATAGTATAACAAGGGGAGATGGTGAAATTTGTACCTTTTCATCCAAAAAATTTAATGTAGAACAATCTTGAGCTATGAAAACCCTATCCCATGGATTACCATTGCTTTTCTACAAACTCTTGAACATTGGATGTTTAGATCACACATGTAGTAGGGTTTAATGTAGTTATATGAATAGATGAATACTGGGTGAAGACATTTTGATGGAAGGAAAGATGGAGGATGAGAGGAGGGTTTTTGTGGAAGAAATGGAGGGAATTCGCAGTTTTATCAAATGGGTATTAAATGCCCATTTGAAAACCGTCTTTAATGAGCTATAGCTGATAAGAAGTTCTAAACTCGAAATGGGGTTTCTTACTCGGAACCTGTTCTATCCTATGTTTAATGGAAAAGACAGAGTTTCAAACTCGGAATCCATCCCGTATATAAAAAAACTGCAACGGGAAAATCATATTTGATTTGCCCAAATTAAAAATTCCTTTTCTTCCAAAAGTCCACCAAAACCCTAAATCAATTCACCTTCAAATTACCTCTATCAATCATGCCAAGGTATAGAGGTTGAGGAGCTGGAGGTGGATATGGCGATGAGGCAACAAGGAGTCATCAACCACGTACAGAAATAGGGGCATCAGAGTTGTTGTTCAACATGAATGTCGAGAGTAGGTATGTAGAATTTCAAAAAAGGAAATGTTCCAATCCACGGGTTATTGATATTTTAGATTTTGAGCCTTTATGCCTAGAGTATTTGATTGAATTTTTTAAACCCTTGTGTTTTGATAAGTTAGTTCAAGTACATGAGCAGGTCCATGGCGATGAGGTGGTACAATTTTATGCTAATATAGGTAAAAGTAGGAATAATAGAGACCTTACAAAGGTAAATGATGTAGAGATTCCCATCGCAAAATTTACTGTAAATGAAGCCCTAGGTTGCGAGTATAGTGACACTAGCAAACTTACTCCGGATGATGGGAGTAACGGTCTGATTGAGATATTTCACCAACAAAATTGGCCTGGTGTTAGTGAACTCACCCATCTATGCCCAGTACAGATGGCTAGGAAATATTTTGGTCATACCAGGGTAGTGCCAGGGCGAGCGGAAAATTATGATGTGAGGGTTTTGAGTGTTAAGCACATGATATTGTTTGAGTGGATCTGCCATAATATCCTTCCCTCGGGCAGGCATGCGTGTGAACCGACCAAAGAGAACTTGATGTTGTTCTACTACATCGTAGAGGGGGTGAAACTAAATCCGAGGTACACCATTTTGATGTACATGTTGAAGGGTGCTGCGGGGAAAAAGAAAGATCTCCCATGTGGCGATTTGATAACCGCCATGATTAAGAAAAGGAAAGTGATCCCCATTGACAAACCACTCTATTTGGCATTCTATGATGAGTTATGGTTTGATCATAAACATTTGGTTCTACACGAAGACGAGAGATGGCGATTTAAGAACATTCCAGTGAACAAAGAAAATGCTGCCAAGCGAGCAAAGGAAGATTCTCAGGATGAGGCAGAAGGATCAAAGTTACGTAGGTATATTCATTAGAAAACTTTTAAATAAATTGGGCGTACACATTTCCCGTAATAAATAGTTTTCATAATTTTTGTTTGTGCTGCAGGTAAGTAGAGGGGTTGGATGGCAACATTCAAAAAATACTTGCCATGCATCAAGGAAGATTTTAGTTCGGCTAACAATGAAGTGGCTGCCGCATGAGTGTGTCATACCAAATTTGTTGAATCCATCGGCCTTAAAATTGAGCTCAGTGACAATGACTCCATGCCTAATTTCAAACCACAATACTCTAGCGATGGTAGTGATGATGAGGAGGAGGACGAGGCGGAGGGGGATTGTGGCGACACTGATGAGAAATCTGGTTTGATGCTAGGTGGAATGGACTTCGATGATGAAAATGACGATGATTAATTTGATGATGGAAGACTTGATTTGTACTAGATTTCTGGAATAGTAACGCATTTCCTGTATTCGAATATTTTGTTTTTGTACTAGATTTTAAGTTTTTGGAATATTTATCTTGTTCAACAATACCCTAGGATGAGTTTAATGCAAAATTTAGTAATCCCTAATTGTTTCATGGCCTAGAAGCTCTATAAGCTTTCAATTTTTATCAGGGAATTTATGGATCACAATTGCAAAGAATAGCATTACTATTTTTACCAGAGTTTTCGAACTTTTTCCGAGTCCGGAACTACCTCTTTCATTTGAATATTTTGTAGATAGAGTCACTTCAGAAATTGGAGAGTTATCTTTCAATAACGTATACTTTCATAAAGTCTTAGTTCCAAACTCGAAAGACACATTCCGGTGTCTTATCCTTTTTCTGATCCTAATCTGTGATGCTTAGGTGATTGGGTTATTTTCTTCTTTTAGGTGATGGACTAAGTTCCGATTCCAGAACTTGAATTTTGAATTCTTGATAGTTTTCTGATCCTCATCTGAGTGATTGAGTATTTGATTTCAATTTATTATCTTAATTGACAGAAGCAGTTCCAAATTCGGAACTTTAGTTCCAGATTCTTTGGTCTTATCTAATTCGGATCTGTGTGATCGACCATTGAACTAAGAATTTATTTTTTTAGGTCTCAGAATTTCTTCCAAGTTCTGAACTAAAGTTCTATGTTCTTGGGTTTTTTTGGATCCTGATCTATATGATTGACTTTTGGTCTTCATTTCATCTTTTTAGTTGACAGACGTAGTTACGATTCAAGAACTCGAGCCAGATTATTTGGTCTTATATGAGGGTAACAATCTTGATCCCATCGGCCTTGGGAACCAATAACTCCTACTTCTCTCTCATTTTCACTCATCCAAGAGCAAGACTCCGTAGTGTAGTTGCAATGACATATTTACAAAATCTTGTTCTTTGAGCCATTCTTCTCCCATTGTCACTCAACCTTGGGCAACACTCTATAGGATGATCGCAATGGCACACCCTACTACGTACCCATCATTGAGTGTTTTTCCACTTTTTTTTTCTTTTTTCAATTAAATCCCAACAAAGAAAACACACAAAATTCGGAATCGTAGTGCAAGGGTCCTCGATTTTCACCAAGAACTCAAGAAATACCTACTCTAGAAAACAAAAAACAAGAAAAAGATAAAAGAAATACTAACTACTCACCAACACATTGTGCTTAACTAATACTAGAACTGAAGAGCATCCCCGGCAACGGCGCCAAAATTTGACATGCCCTCGACCTGGTCCTCATTATAACACGAGCCGAGAGGCTTATTGGTCAAAGATAGAGATTTATATTCTGCACCCGTTCTTACTGCTAAGCTACCAAGGGGTAGTAAGCGGCAAGCCCTGCTATGGCTCAAGTACTGGTTAGAAACACAACCTCGTGCGGGTCGTCAATCTGCACGAGTGAATAGAACAACTACTAATGTAAAATGCAATTCAGAGGGGGGGAGGGGTATTTTCAACTAACAACTACAAAACATGCAATTAACAAATGAGAAACTATTTATACTAGGCACTTAGGAATTATTTAGCAACATGGTAGTTCTAATGCTTCAATTCTCGATTCATGCACATATGGACATACAAAAGACCTATTAGTGTGTTCACAACACGTGGTGTGGTTGATGCCATAGACTTCCTCATCCCTGCCACGGTGGGTACGCTCGCAACCCTTCATCGGCACCGTCATCGTAATTAGGGGAGTACAACGAGGTCCGCCCATCATTGTATGTCTATTTCTCCCCTATGCTATTACGTCTTGGGCTTCTACCATGAATTCAACTACTCCTCCTGGGTCCTATATACACTAGGCCCGAGGATCGTAGTCACCTTATTTGTGATACTAGGGTTTCAACACAACACCTAGCCTGTTACTATTAGCTATCTCTAACCGCAACCTCTCGAAAAATAGTTACAAAGTCAGCTAAGACTGGTGCGACGGCAAATAGGTCAAAGCAGTCTCGAATCTCCCTTGCACACACCCACATACTCTCGTTCTCCCCTACCCATTCTAACATCCAAGTTTCTCTTCCCAAGGGGGCATCGATAATTGCACCATACATGAATACAACCCAAAGTGTGTGATTATATGTGGTGTAATATTCATGCATTTATAACATTCAAGAACAATCACAATAATATCATAAACACAAAGATAGAATTAATCTGATAAATCTCATAAAGCAAATAGAACATATCAAGTGCTCAAATGAATCCCAAGCTCAAAATCTACTCTACAAAGGTTAGATCCGTAGAAAATATTAGTTTAGATGTCATGGATCGAGAAAATAAGATGAAAGGAAAAGAAAAGGAGAAGGAAGAAGAAGAAGAAGAAATCTCCTCTTCCTTCTCTCTAAATTAGAGAGAGAATCTACTCTACATTATGCCTACTTCTATTCTACTTAGGGTTTACAACAAGACTATGGCTCCTATATATAGTAGCAGAAGATTGGGCCTAAAAGTAGGCCAAAAGTAGCAAAACCCTAGGTCAGCCGCCAAGTCTTCACGGACTGGCACAGATGTCACGGTCCGTGAAGCATTCAAGCATGGGGCATGGGATCTGGTGTGGTCTGTGAACATTCAGAGCCGCGGGCCGTGGGATCTGGCACGGTCCGTGAAACAAATCTCGTGTCACAGTCTGTGAAGATTTTCACAGCCCGCAAACAGTTCACGGTTTTTGCTCAGAAGTTCTCATGGTCTATGAAGGTTTTCACGGATCGCGAACAGTACATGGTCTCGCTCAGGAATTTCTTCACAATCCGCGAAGGTTTTCACGGGCCGTCACCATACTTAGCCAAATCTGTAATTCTTCATCTCCAAGCTCCACGGTCTGGGTTCTTTGCCACGGCCCGGTGCCTTTGCACTTCATGATCTCACTTTGTGCATTATCATAAATATGTGTCATGTAAAAACAACATTAATCAACCAACATGAAAAGTCTTAATCAACAAACAACCTAGCTAATCAAGAAATTAATGGCAGAAATAACAAAGAGAAGAAACACAGAATAGCGTACCTTCCGACCTCTCTCGATATACTTGGCAAAAATCTCATGGAATCAACTCCGACTACCACAAATTACAAACTTGTTAACATTATCATAGCACAAATTAGAGGGAAACACACACACATAGAGAAGAAACAGAAACAGATATGAATACAACAAATCAAAAACTTGTTAGCATTATCAAATCAACAAAGCCCTATCTCGAGCTCAATAAAGCCCTACAACGAGACCTTACTTGAATCAGGACACAAGCCCCACCTCGAGATCAACAAATTAGCCCTAGCCAATTGCTTTCAAAACGACAAAGAAATAGATTCATCAAACGCCTTCAAAATGGCAAAGAAGAATTGGAAAAGGAAGAAGAAGAATGGCACGACGTCGTTTTCATACATCGGAGTCAATATAGAAACTGGCAAAACATTGTCGTTTTTGTAAAGTAAGAAAGTCATAAAATTAATTATATGCCCTAGTTGATACCATATGCAAAACAATCTTTGTTCTATGGTGCTTTGCGATAATAAAAACTTGATAATTTTGACCAAAGTATTTTTGTATACCTTTGACCAGGGCATGATGAGCAGTAAGTTAGTAACTTTATAAATGGTCTACCCTTATTTCAATATTGAGTGACTAGATGTCTGTTAAGAATAGGGAAATGATTTCATTTAAAAGCGAGCTAAAATTTCTTATAAGAGTAGCAAAAAAAATTTTTTAGCAAATAAAATGTTTGTGTTTTCAAAAGACTGATAGACGAGCCATTTTATAATTGATGTAACCTATGAGGTAATTTGATTTTTATTTTTATTTGTTGCAACAAAGTTCATATGACTTTAAATTTTTTTAAAGATATATCATAATGTATAGATAATAATAAAAATAACCCTAAAATATATTGAAATGAAATAACATTAGACCTTCCTTTTGTTTATTTTAAGATTAAATGAGAAGAGGGGGAAAACAAACAAAAGGCTAAAACCTCGGAAAAAACTCATACAAAACCCCCCGCCCGCTTCCTTCCAAATGATCGTCCCAATCAGATAAGGAAAGCAACCAAAACAGACGGAACAGCCGACTCTCATCCTCATCCACCGCCTGAAGCCGGCCGCCGCCGCTTTCCGCCTGAATATGGCTAACCTCAGGACAGCCATGGACACTGGGTTCTGGGACCTCAACATTTCCACCCCGCAGTCCCTCGACGGCGTCGCGCGCTCAATTCCCGGCGAGCCCATTCCGTTGGACGGCGCCAGAGCCACTAAATTCCTCAGAATTCAACAGCTGAGCTTCTTGAGAAATGGGTTTCCTTTGGGAATTATTCCCACCTGGGCCCCAACGCCGCAGAAGGAACTGGGCACCTTTGCACTTCACTCTCTCGTGCTCAACACTGCGTCCCGTAATTGGTACAATATTGAGCATTCATTGGAATGATTTGAGTTCCTTTAGTTTATAGAATCTGTTGCTTGTGTGTGTGTGGTTTTTGCATATACTTTCTTTGGGCATTGTATCTGTTGGCTACTTTGGTGACATGTAATGTCTGTCAATATGGGAATGCAGGTGGCTTGGGCTTGTGGGGCAAATCCGTCCGAGGAAATTGATATCTTCCGTTAAAGCAGAATTACATGATGGAGATGAGTGGGAGATGCCTGCCTTCAAAGATGTAGCTAGGCATTTTGTGGACAAGTCCATTTTTTCGCTTGCTCTCTGTGCCCAGATTGCTCTTGGATCCTGTACCAACCTTTTGTTGAGTACGGAGAAGCGTGGGGAGAGGAAAGGCCGCCGATCAAGGGCCATGCTTTATCATCAGGCAATAACTTTGGCTTTGCTCATCTATTGTACTCTTTGTCTGAATTATGAGAGCGGGTTTATCAATCTGTGAAGTTTACTGTTTTGTTTCGTCTAAATTGTTTCCATTAGCTTTGAGTGATTTGTTTCATGAGTACATGTTGCAACTCTGAAGTCTGGACTATGATGCCTGCACATTTGTAGAGAGTTATTGATTGCTAGAACAAAAATTATTGAGGTGGAAAAGGCTTAATTATTGCCTCTGCAATATTGATCTTATCGAAGGCTGAAAATGCGGATACTAAATAATGGAACCAGCTCAAGTAACTAGGCCCGGATCTAGTTCTGCGACTTGAAGTTTATGATATAATTTCAAGGAAATGTGAAGTTGTGTGTGTATGTTTCATTGTGTTTATCCGGTCAACTTGAGAGTTGTGACTAAAGGAGCTCTATTTGCATAGACAGATAATTCGCCCTGACCTCCCACCTAAATTATGAATGTAGTCCTAAGCTATAACAACAGGTTTCTTCTTGTCCATATCATTAATGTTTCTCCCATTTAATTTCATCTGGATTAAAGAAACTGGCATGCAGCAGAACTAGATAAAATTTGAACAAAGAAAGAGTTAGGCAACCAGGATTTTGCACATCTTTGTCTCAAGACTGTTATCATCCAAGACATGTTGGTTGAGCTTGCGTACTTGTCTTTTCCTTGTCATTTGGGATTCTGTTGAGCGATAATGCATTGATTATTCAGTATGTTTGTATATATTTGTTCGAAAATTCATTAATTTGATACACGAAAAGACACTATGCCTCTCTTTTTAATATGTTCTTTATTTGGAAATTATGTGCTTACTTCTTTTGTTTTTATTCTTTGGAAATCATGTTCTTAAGCTTTGCTCTTCCTTCCTTTCTCTTTGACCAAATCTTGAATTATTTAGAAAAAATTAAAATTGTATTAGGAATTTTAAAAGTTGTATTGGAAATTGTAATGGATGTAATCAGAGTACAAAAATAATGATTAAATATGAAAGTTAAAGAACGAAAAGAAAAAAAAATACTAGAAAACATAGCCTTATCTGTTGAATTTGTCCAAGGATCAATGCGTAGGTGAAGTGGAACAAATGATTTTTTGCTTCTAAATTGGTCTAGCTGTGATTTCACTTACACGTTTAAGGACCAGAAAGTTGGAGAAGTGACTTTGTTAGGTTCGACTCTAGCAATGCCATAATGTGTGCTCGTAATTTTCACTTCCTTGTGGCTGGTGCTTAACTGTTTCTCTCTTTTGATTGATGAAGTTGTGGGTATTATCAACTTAGCTAATGAAAATACTTTACAGTTAGCTGTTTGCATTTTCCATTGCCTAATTATCTCTATTGAACATCAGCTTCCCAATCATGATATTTCTGTGGAAGCAGCTTGGCCCGAACTGTTCATAGACAACTCTGGAAAATATTGGGAAGTCCCAGAATCCATATCAGTTGACTGTTTGTCCCCTATTACTGATTCTGGATTGCGCTATCGCTTTGGCGTACACAGAAATGGTGGCAGTCCCCAGTCTGTTGATCCCTCTGTTTCTGCTAAGGCCCCTCTTGCTCTAGAACCAGGGTATTGTGCAAAAGCTTCCTTGTCTTACGAGAAGTCCAAAGATCTCTGGAGGCAAGAAGAGACAGAAGATGATCTCATAGTAAAGACACCTGAGGGGAAATATTTTGAGCCAGCCTATGATATATTTTTGAAAGAAGCTCATTCGGCGATATCTGGAATAATTGGTATGCTTGCAGCTTCTTTTAACTTACACATACTCATTTTACATTCATTTAACTTCCTTGTAACCTTTGGCTGTCAGCCTTGGCTCATTATTTTCCAGAATTTTGGTGAGTTTTGTTTGTCATTCATCCATCAGTCGCTCTGCAACCATTGGGTATTACTGTATTAGTGAAATACTGAAACGTCTTGAGTTTATCACCTATTTCAACTGCATATCCTTTTTTTCCAGGAAAATACTTGTTATTACTTATTAGATAGAATCTGTATGAATCCGTTGCACTTGACACTCTGGTAACCTGCTTTCAACTTATTGATGCATATAGGTACTACTTGTACATCATGGTTCTGTAATGGGAAGGGCTCACTTGCCGTTAAATCTGAGGAAGCTCTGGGAAATGGGACTCATCCTAGTAACAGTAGAAGTCCTTTCAGTCTAGATATGTTCGGGTCATTTTGCTATACTTATCAGCATGGCAAATTCAGAAAGTTAGTTGGCGACCTCTCAAGAATAGATGCTCGATTGGATGTCGCTTCCTTTTCAGCTTTAGCTAGGCAGATTGTGGGTTCTGTTAAAAAGAATTCTGACCCCAAGGCAGACAATTCATTGGGTTCCCCAAGATTAAGTCTGATATTACAGCAGCAGGTTTGTCTTCGTTTCTTGGTTGAAAGCTAATGGAGTGAAAAATCAGTGGTGTGATTTGTCTAAGTTTTTTACTCTGCAGATTTGTGGCCCAATTGTTTTTAAGGTAGATTCTCGGTTTGTGCTCGGTTCCTCCATGACTGGCCAACGCGGCCCGGGTATGGAAGACATAATCTACAGCCTGAACTATTCTCTGAGGCTCTTGGAATCTGGGAAAGTGGTAGCTTGGTATTCTCCCAAAAGGAAAGAAGGGATGATAGAGTTGCGATTGTTTGAGTATTAGGTTGTACTTCGAATCTATTTTGCTTTTTAGAAACCGGGGCAATTTTCATTTGCTGCCTCTTTTCGGAAATCCTCATCTTATACTGTGATTAACAGTTTCTTGTACTTCTTTGAAGAGAAAAGTATCGGTCATTTTCTTGGCATTGATTGGATTACTGATGCTGTTTACTTTAGGTTATTGATGCTGATGCTTACCTTGCCTTATACTTTCCCTCACTTTTTGGATCAGTCCCTTAAATAAGTGTCCATACGAAATTGTAACGTAGGATTGCAAGAATGACAATCATCTTCCTCCATTTTTTTAGTCATAGTTTGTGGGTAAAGTCACTCTCTGTGCTCCGTTTTTTTGCTTTACAATTTGTTTATCTTATGTTTTTTTTTGCCCAGTTTTTGTTTGTAGTGAGATTATTTCTCGGTTAATAAGTGCGGTATTTAATTTTTACTCTGAGAGGATGAATTCTCGTTACATAGCTGGAATAAAATTTCAGTTAGTTCAACTGTGCTAACGAATGTGTTTTGTTTGTCACTAGAAGTCTATCTACTTTTACCACAATGAACCTAGTGAAAAGCTGAAAACTATAGCTAAAATCTGCATCTCCTTAACCACAAACCTTGACATCCGCTATAATCTGATAATATTATCAAGGACTTTTGTTTCCGGTGGTCTTACCAGGAATTATGTATATAGTGTTTCATGTTATGGCATTAACAGTCTATTTTAATTACATGGCAGATAAGAAAACATGCTCCCATGCCCAATCCAATTCACTTTTACCTCAAATCAAAAGAGACCTTCAATCGCTTGGGTTTGCCTGAGTGGCCAGAGCACTGCGCTCGACCTGGTGCAATCAGAGTTCAAATCTTCCCGTTCTCCCTTGATTTGCATTATTATGGTCTCGAGTCTCTAAATGCACCATATTTGTGTGGAGCATGCTCTTATAGTGAGTATGTGGGAGTTTCACTCCACTTTGTGGGGGACACATTTGTCATCTTAGTGAGAAGGAGTGCACTCTTTAATAAAAGAAAAACCTTCTAAAATATCGTTCAACCAAGTTATGGTATTTGTGATTCTGTATCCGCTTCTACATCAAGGTATCAAGGTTAAGAGAGATTTTTTTCTTAACAATATCAGTGAAAAAAAGAAATCCAGCCCTGGGAAATTTTTATGTTTGTGGCTACAGTAGCCACAAACAACAGAGAATAGGGAGGATGCACGTAGGAAATGCGTCCTCTCCTCTCCTTCCCTTTTTTTTTATAGATTTTTGATTATTAATAATGCTAGGAATTAAAGGGGATAAGAGGACGTAATTCCTACATGCGTCCTCTTATCCCCTTTAATTCCTAGCATTATTTCCTAACTTCTTCTTCTTTTCCTCCTTTCTTCATCCTCTTCATCCGCCATTTTCCTTTT
Source organism: Rubia yunnanensis (assembly GCA_037428765.1). Taxonomy (NCBI): domain Eukaryota; kingdom Viridiplantae; phylum Streptophyta; class Magnoliopsida; order Gentianales; family Rubiaceae; genus Rubia; species Rubia yunnanensis. The sequence continues at coordinate 17,502,820 of CM075063.1, forward strand.
TTTTTGTTCATTTCACCTCTGTTCTTCCTTCCCGAGACTTCACCGCCACTCTCCTCCGCCATTGCGCCGCTTGTTCACCAGCATTCCGCCATTCTCCTCCGCCATTCCGCTTGTTCACAAGATCCGGTAATGTAGCTTTTTTTTCAAAATCCTCTATTTTTCTCTTGTTTTATTTTGTAAGGTTTTTATTCTGTCAAATTTATAATGGATTTTTGGTTGTAGAGATCAAATTCGGCCTGAAGTTTCTGCCGTTGACCACCGTTGACTTCCACTTTTGTCACCTTGTCCGTGAGTCTCAGACTCCCACCCACTCAATTTTTCATTTTCTTGAAGTTAATTGAACCCTAAATAATTTTACTAATATGTTCAACGATTATGTGTGAGTTGTCGTAGAAAGTTTGTTGTTGATTTTTTTGTTACATTATAATTTGTGGAGAACCCGAAATAATTTAGTTAATTTGAATGTGTTGTATGATTGTGTGTAGTTTGAATGATTAAGTTTGGTCCGATGCTTTGATAGCGTTTAATGCTGATGCGTGACTAAATGAAGTAATTATGTGAATTGTTTGCTGAATAATGTATTAAGTATGTAGTAATAGTAATGACATTTGAGGATACCATGAAAAGGAATGTCGAATGAAAAGGAAATAAAAGTGATGTATTTGTATAATCGTTTACTTATTAATGTATTATGTTTGTAGTAATAGTGTTGTTAATGTGGCCGAGTGGAGTACACGTACATATTTGAGGATACAATGAAAAGGAATGTCGAATGAAAAGGAATTAAAAGTTATGTATTTATGTATTGCAGTTGTACGATGTTTTTGACGGTGTATATGTATAGAGGGGGTTAGATTAAGTTTGATTTGACTGTGGGTGTGTATTATGATCCTCCAATACCAGAGTGGGTTGTGACTCTCGAGAGGAGGTTGAACCACTCAGAATTAGTTGATTTAATTGTCACGAGACTTGGCATTGCAAGTGAGAGGTATATGTTGAAAATATATTACCGCTGTTCTAAACTAATTGGTTCGGCTGTATACTATCGGTGTTATAATGTGGAAGATGATGAGTCAACCACGTTCTTCTTCAACATTGTTGATCGATTATCGTTGTCCTCCGTGGATTTTTACGTTCTTATTCAACAGTTGACAAGCACCAATGACGGGGCACGGCCAAGCACGTTCATGTCATTGTTGAGCAACATGCAGAACTTTGCCACTGTACCAAGTATACCACCACCTGTTCATAGCCGAGGTTTTGAAATTGGTGAGTCCAGCCAACCTGGTGGGTATGCTCACGTGAATTGTGCTCAGCCGTCCACAAGTGGTGGTATGTATGGTATGGACCATGACAAGCAGAATGTCTTCGACGATGATTATGTGGGTCACGTTAGCGACCATGTTGTTCGGCATGTTGGTAGCGAAGACGATGGTGAGGAAGCTGAACTTAATGGTGGAAGGGAGGATGATTGTTCCTTATCAAATGATTCGAATCCTGGGGACGAGGGTGAACAAGTGGTGTGCACGAACAATGTACCCACGTCGTTTCATATTCTGGCGAACCCGGATACACAGGCCTACTATAGGGATTATGGGGGCCCTGATGAGGATAGCTATGACCCAACTCATTTTGGGTCCGGAGTTTCTACTTATGTTCAAGAGACTGGTGAAGTGGAGTTGGGTATGCGATTCCAGACGAAGCCCCAGTTGGTTAAAGCTATTTCTAGGTGGAGTTCCATGATGAACAGGGAACACAGAGTCGTGGAGAGCAGATCACGCACATGGTATGCGAAATGCAAGGACGTTGTCGAAGGAACTGGGAATTGTCTTTGGGTTGCCAGAGCTTCCAAAAAGGCTTCGCATGGCATGTGAGAGATCACCAGGTGGGCAAGTAGCCATGGGTGTGTTGGTGCTGGTCAATCTACGAGTAACATGAATATGACGTCGGTGATGATTGCTCGTTCAATCCGCCACCACATTGATGTAAACCCTTCATACACAGTGAAAGATGTACAAGCTCAAGTTAAGAAGGAGTTCAATGTCACCATTTCCTACAAGAAGGCGTGGTATGCTCGATAGAAGGCAATTGACATGGTATTCGGAACTTGGGAGGATTCATTTGAACAGCTTCCAACGTTTATGGATGAGCTTGTCAGGGCTAATCCGAGCACCGTTGTTGATTGGGCTGACGTACCTGACATAATACACGTTCACGGGTGTAGGAAATTTAAATTTGTGTTCTGGGCATTTGGTCAGGCAATTGAAGCCTTTCGCCACTGCAGGCCAGTCATTAGTGTGGATGGCACTCATTTGAGAGGTGCATATAAGTCCACAATGCTGGTTTCCATGACGCACGATGCAAATGATTACATCATCCCCATCACTTACGCAATTGTTGACGAAGAAACGAATGAAAGTTGGAACTGGTTCATGGGGAGACTGCGTCTTCACGTTGTTGGTGGTGATAGTAGGCCAATCTGTATCATATCAGATAGGTATGCTGGACTCATAAATGCGATGACACATATGGGGGAGTGGATGGAGCCACCTGGATACCATCGAATTTGCCTGCGGCATTTTCAGTCCAACTTCCTATCATATGAAGGTGGGAAGTTCAAGAATGCGCTTATGAAGACTCTGGTGTGGCAGCTTAGTGGTGCCAGGCAAGAGAGCAAGTTGAGGGAGTACAAGGAGGAGCTGGAGAGTATAGATCCATCTGTTTGGGCTTGGCTGGAACAGCAAGATAGGAGTTAGTGGTGTCTTGCCTTTGATGAGAGTGATCGACGTTGGGGAATTCTCACAACGAATTTGTCAGAGAGTTTCAACAACTGTTTACGGTGCGCACGCCATCTCCCGATAACAGCGTGTGTCAAAGCGACGTTCGAGCGAACAGTTGAAATGTTTGCCCAAAGGGTTATGGACGCCATGAATTGGAGGTACTTTGTCACTTAATTACAATTTTTTATGTGTTCGTAGACCAGTTTCTAGATTCTAAAATCTTGTTTGTTTGTCCAGGTCCGTGTTTCCTAAGAGGAACTGGAAAAAGTTTCAGAAGCGGGATACATGGGCACAGGGACATATCGTAACCTTGTTTGGTCATGCGTCGCAGACTTATAAGGTTGTGACAAGGAACCTTGATGGGAGCACTAGTGAACGACAGTACACGGTCAAATACCGAAGAAGAGAGTGTACTTGTCGCGAATGGAAAATATTTTGTTTCCCTTGTTCCCATGCCTTGGCCGTCTGTCAGCATAGACGTGACGATCCTTCTAGTCTATGTGACAGGGTGTATCACACGACCACATATGTGCAACAATATAGTCAGGGTTTCATGCCTATACGAGATCCATCACTTTGGCAATGTGCCCATTGGAGGTTGATTCCTGATGCAGAAAAGTTTCGCAATAGGAGGCGTGAACAGTTTGCGGAGAGAAGGATAAGGAATCAGATGGATGAGAGGGTGCCGGGTGAATCCAGGGGCGTCCGTAGGCGTGACCGTGCTTAGTGTCATGTTGTCATATGGTGTCTGTAATATTACCTCTGTAGTATGGTACTTGTACTATTACTTTTGTAATGTGGAATATTTATCACATGATGTAGTATAGCTTTTATTTTTCGAGTATGTTTGACATGGTAATCATTTGAATAATTAATTTTGACATTTTATAATTGTAAACATGGACACACAATGTATCATTATCATCCAGGACCCATGGAGGATGATTTGTTGTACCTTCATGAGGAGCATCATGCCCGTGCATTATACAATGGTCACTTAGAGGATGAGGCACTGCAGGTGAGGCGGCTGGACCGAAGGTATGCCTGACACAGTTATGAGCTACGTGCGTGATTTAGGATTCCAGGGACTCCTGGATTCCGCACCGATACGCATAGACCATTCACTCATCACTGCCCTAGTGGAGCGGTGGTGACCCGAGACGCACACATTTCACCTGCCGATGGGGGAGGCTATGGTCACATTGCAGGATGTGGGGCTGCTATGGGGTCTTCCGATCGATGGGATCCCAGTCACAGAAGTAGACATTAGTAGGCGTACGGAGGACTGGATGATAGTGTGCACAGACTACCTAGGTGCTACACCTGACCCCAGTGTTATCCGAGGGGGTCGTATTAGGGCAAGCTGGTTGGGAAACTTATTGCACAGTACGTTCCCTACTCATCCTACTGAGGTACAATGTCAATAGCATTTTCATTCTACTACTGGTTGGGGGAATGCTCATGTCAGACACATCTGGCCACCTAATTCCATTGCTCTACTTATCGGTACTGATAGACCTAGGTGCAGCACATCAATACAGTTGGGGGAGTGCCATTCTTGTACACTTGTACCGGTGCTTATGTGATGCTGCAATTCCACAAGTTAAATCCATATATGGCCCTCTTGTCTTGCTACAGGCAAATTAGTTTGCCAATCCACTCATTTGTATATAATGTCCATTATATTACTTTGTATTACATTTAATTTTATTTATTGACAGTTGTGAGCATGGGAGCGCATTCCATCCATCCGACCTGCAGGTGCTCTACCAATAACAGTGACGATGAATGTTGTTGGGTTCCGGTACGTGCCGAATTATTCGAGTTTTCATTTTTTTATACCATAGTCAATTCCATATACTGGCTAATATAATTCACTCTTTTCCTCATATGTGGAGAGGCCGTTACGATTACAATCACCGATGCTGTTTTGAAAGTGTACCGCGATCAGATCACATTTCTCAATCACAATTAGGTATAGGCCAATTTGGATTGTGTTTTTTTGACTTCATGGGAAAAATGGTTTTAATTACCTAACTGCAACACCTTCATGTTCTTTCAGTTTATTTGGGAGCCATACACGGTGGATGTCGTGGAATAACTCTCGTGGTACTGTACAGCTGGTAGCAACAATTAGCTAGTTTGCGTTGACCTCATTTGCTGGCATGTCGTAGAGTTTCACTATGCACATCGTGTTCTCAGGCAGTTCAGCCTAATCTAGCCAATACCCACCCAGTTGGTCAGCAGGGATGTAAACTGCTTCATACTAGAGATCGTCGAGGCAGGTCTAGCATGGATTGGCGTGTCGAACTGAGAAGATATCTCGATGCTTGGGAACATCGATCTGATCGACAAGTAAACTCACTTGGGTATGCAGATCCATATTTTCCTAGCTGTGAATACATAGAGTGGTACTTTCGCAAGGCGGTGAGCATGATTGATCAGCCAGGACGGCCTCTAACTGCTACAGAGGGTTTCCATGGAGACAGTGCAACTGCTGAGTACTTGGTATTTCCTAAAATTCAAATATTGTTAAGAAATAATACTACGAATTTCCTCAACATTGCATATCTAACATATTTATCTCGATTATGTAGTTGCAGACAATCACTGAGGTGCACATCAGGTCGGACATTAATTTGGATGAATGTCTCCCACGTTTTGCGGACGTTATCAGGGGAATCAATGATGTTGTCACACGGGGTCTACAATATGCGCATCAGGCCTCTAGACTGCAGTATTATCAGCCGTTTGTGCACTGTGAGGATCCTCCCCCTGGTGTGAGATATACTGACCTCAGAAGCCACCGTCAGGCTCCACCTGGTCGACAGGGAGGTCAGAGGCCGTGTGCTAGGGGCCAAACAGAACACGTTGGTTCATCACAAGCTGGACCCTCACATGCGAATCCACCGATTGGCGGACCATCACATGGTGAACCCTCACATTACGACATGACTACATCAGAATACATTGCATATGTCACTCCAATAGCCAGTCATCCATACATGTCGTCTGCCGCTCCATTACATACAAGTAGTGTTCCACATGCCTATTGTGAGGAGGCAGGAGACGAAATGGAGAACGAAATACCAAAGGTAGTTCCATATGAGGAAGTGCATGTACCTACACAGATGATTGTTGCACGATGGACATCCAGGACCATACGTCCTCCACCGTGTGGAACAGGCGGAAAGCTTTGTAGAGATCGTCATTAGGATAGTACATGCCATTGAACACTGATTTGCATTACATTTCACACGTATTGTTCGGCTACTGTACATTTATGCTAATTTGTACTCATTCTAACTATGCAATACTCCATTCCTACACCTATATTCAAGACTAGTTAAAAAACTGCAAATCACACTACCCTAATTTTTCGTTTGACTAGTTTTTAAAATATCATCAAACAAACATAAGTTTACTTATGCGGAATCTTCACCGAAAACAATGGGATGAGAAATAATAAGTTATACATTGCAGCATTCAAGGATAATTTATTACTTAAATTCACTACTCATTTTGAAAAATACATTTTTGTTGAATTCAAGACACGATTTTATAATCGGGACAAAACTAAGATAAAATACCTGGAATAAAAAAAATCCTCATAACGGTCATTGGGAATAAGCATTTTCCCAAATAATTAAAATTTTCCAAAAGCTTATTTTACCAAATTTACCAAATAATTAATTGTTATACCGAAATAAATAATTAAGTCAGCTTTGAGGACTCGTTCAAAAAATATTCGGGAATAATATTCCGGAAAAAAGAATAGCCAGCTTCTGAGGACATTCCCAAAAAAAAAATTCCAGTTTGAGAACTCATTTTTGAAACGGGTCCTCTAAATAATTTTTTGAAAAAAAGGCCCAGCTATGAGGACTCGTTTTTTAAACGAGTCCTCTAATTAATTTTCCGAAAAAAATAAAATTGCCTTGCCATGAAGACTCGTTTTTTAAACGAGTCCTCTAATTAATTTTTGAAAAAAATGGCCCTGCCATGAGGACTCGTTTTTAAAACGAGTCATCTAATTCATTTTCGAAAAAAAAAAGAAAAAGGCCCAGCCATGAGGACTCGCTTTTTAAACGAGTCCTCTAATAATTTTTGGGAAAAAAAATAGCCCAGCCATGAGGACTTATTACCCTAATGAAGTCTTCCACCATCTTCTCCATTTTTCCCAACCAGCACACCAGCCGCCAAAATTTAAATAATTACCATATTAAAATCAAGAACTCTCCATCCCCCTCATCCATCAATCTTTCTCTTCGTCCATTGTTTCCGCCACTCGTCGGCGGCAAGATATAACTGAGCCGATTGTTGCTATGATGTTTCCATGAATAGAACTGCTGCCGATGCGCCAACTCCTTATTTCCGGGATGAGCCATGGCGTTCCTAAACTCCGGCTTCTGGAGAAGCTGGAGAAAGAAAAGGCAGTGAGGATACATAATGAACTTCACGTACTCGGGGCGCTGCCAATACTGCAGGTATTTCAAATACCCGACGAATGCTTCGTCCTCGAAATACCGATTCTGAGCCAAGTAATGGATGTAGGTCGGATTACCCAAGCATTGCACGAATTCCAGTTCAAGCAGGAATCGCTGACGCGCCGCCCCGCCGTCCGGATCTTTGTAAATTCTAGGGTTTCCGCCGCTGCTGATTTTTTGATTGGAGACCATTGGAGTTGCTGCTGAAACCCTAATTTGTAGGGTTTGGAGAACTTGGGCGAGTATTCTTGGCGGGAGAATTGCAACTAATCCTTTTAGATTAAAATAACTGAAAAGACTGAAATACCCTCATGTTTTCTCCCTTTTATTCTTCTTTCTTCTTCTTGTTTCTTCTTCTGGTGATCCTTTTCTTCATCGCTGGGAACCGCCATCAGCTCGCCATTGCCAGCTTAGTTTCTTCGTTGCGTCGTTTACCATTGCGGCAAGTGAGGAGAGCTCGTCAATGAGGAAGATTTTAGATTTCATGAAGTTCTCCAATGATAATCAAAAGTCCATTGCCGCATCAAACAACGTCGTTCGCCATTGATGCAGGTGAGGAGAATTCGTTCATAAGGAGGTGAGTAGAGCCCGTCGTTCGCCGTTCGCCGTTCGCCAGATCCGCCCATATCTTTCTTATGGGGTTTGTTGTGACTGCATTTTTCAGGAGCGCTCGCACTTGTCGTTGGTAAGAATGGCAATATCATGGAGGTTTTGCTTCAGGTTCTCTCTACGTTGTTGTTGGGTTCTTTGTGCCTAGAATCAGTGGCGGATCTTGAATTTTTTTCATTGGGGGCACGCTAATAGTACATATTATTTTTTTTAATAATAATATAGTACATATAATAAAAAAAATATAAATTAAAACTATAAGCTCAATATTATTAATATAAATAGATGTTTCCTGACGAGTCTTCATGTTTTGATAACCCTTGATAACTATCCCTTCATCAACTCCGCGAGATATACCTTTTTCGATGAATGCATCAAGGCAATCATTCAACCAAGAATTTCCTATACGATTGCGTAATCGACTTTTCACTATATTCATTGCTGAAAAAGCTCTCTCCACTAAACCCGAATCAATGAGTAAAATCAAAGAGAGTTTTAAAAGCATGTATACCATCGGATACACACCATCTCTCTTTTTTCTCTACCATTTTCTGAGCAAGGTCACTTAAACTATTCAAATTCAAGAAATCATTTTTCGATTTCATATGCCCATAATATAAGTGTCCAACTCAGCATTAAGAAGCCCATTTGGTAATTCTGAAAATTCTTCAGGATAAAATTCAACTAGTTCAATCAACTTTTTCTTGTCAAAAGCTGAAAAAGAACGAATTAGATTTAGACAAGTCATACACTTTAGAAGCTCTATAGCAGTTTCACTGAAACGATGATCAAGTTCTGTTAGTTGCAAATCAACCACTTCGTTGAATAAATCAAAGCGATAGTGGTGAAGGTTCGTAAACTCTTGAGTTTTTCTTTGTGATATCCCACCAGGAATGAGTTTGTCAACCATTTTTGGAACAGTGATGTCATGTTTTTCACAGAATAAGCATACCTCCTTCAACAAAGAATCACATCCACTATCTCTGGCCGCTTGTAATTATTTTTTAGATATTTCAACAAGACGCATAGCATTAACAATGTCTTTATCCTTCCTTTGTAATGCTTCGCAAAGTGAATTGTAATGCTTCGCAAAGTGAATTGTAATGCTCTTTACTTTCTTCATCAAATGTGTGATAAAAATAAGAGCGAAGTGCATATATAACCTTACATAATTCACGAAATTGCACATATAACCCTATAATAATTGAAAGTGAAAATATAACCCTAGATAGTTAGTGTATGTGCAAATATAACCTTTTTTGGAGTTAAATGCCGGAATTCAGTGAAAAGACTATTTTACCCCCTACAGAAAAATAAAAAAATAAAAAAGCATTAATATTTCCTCCCTACCCTAAATCCTCTTCGTCTTCAAACATTTTCAAACTTCAATGCTGCAGCTTGAAGCCCTCACTGACCGAAGCTGTAACCTAAGCACCAACGCCGATGCCAAGCCCGTTCATTTCCAGATTTGCCCCTGAAATGGGTGGGGCGGTGTTCTTGGCCTCCGTCATGCTAGCTCCAACATTGTCGATGCGCAGCTTCTTTAATGGTGGCGCGGCGTCCTTCGGTGCGGGAATCCTCTTGGGCTTTCTTAGCGTTCGTAAATTGGTGATGAGCAGCGTCGACGTATTGGCCATTTCTCTCTTCCTAGATCTGCTATGGGGCTCTTCTTCCGTTATGCTAACACCGCCCTCAAATTCACCGCCACTGCCCCACCAGCTCCTCAGGTTCCCTTAACCTACATTCTTCAATCAACCTTTTTTGCTCACTATTGATTTGCTCTCAAGACGTAGCAGCTCTTAAATGCAGTAGTAAAGCTTGTGCTCTTTTAGTTTTAGGACTTTGATTTTATGCTTTGAATATGCTGAATTCATGTGCTAGTGTTTCTTGTTTTCCAGCCTATATTCAAGACTTTGAGAAAGAGGGAATTGTCAGATTCGTTTGCTGATTTGCCTGGCCCTCAGTTTTGTAAATTGCACTTGGAATGGGATGAAGAGAAGTGAGGATGGGAAGGTTTGGTGGTGGTGGTGGCCTAATGAGGTTGGTGATGGTGGAGTGGCAGTGGTGGAGTAGAGGCGGCCGTGGTGGTGTGATGAAGGTGGTGGAGCAGTGGCGGTGGTAGCAGTATAGTGATGGGTAAAGGGCATTTTTTATCTTTTAAGTTTTTGTTTTAGGCTGAAAGGACATTTTGGTCATTTCCAGTCGGTCAATGACCAGAAATGGTCAATCAATGCCGAAGTATAGTCTCTAGGGTTATATTTGCACTGATGTAAAGTCTTCATGTTTATATTTGCACTAAAAATTATCTCAGGGTTATATCTGCACTTTCTCAATCATATAGGGTTATATTTGCATATTTCCCTAAAAATAAATTCAAAGGATTGTAAAGAACTTATCAATCCGTAATGACCTCTCTGGCCTTTATCTCCATCAATTTGAATAATTTCAAGAACATCTATCACGGAATCAAACATGATAAGACATTTCAAGAGTGAGGCGAAGTGTGAGCTCCATCGCATATGATATCTCGTTGAAGGCTACTTTCTTGATTCAACCCTCTACCAGTTGCAAGTTCATCACTCATTAAATCATTAATTACCTTTTCAAGTTGAGCATTCCTTAGGATTTCTTGTCTTTTTGATGAACCTTCAACAACATTAACTAAAGTGGTTAGTATGTCGTACATATTCAAAACTTGAGCATTTTTCTTTGCAACTCCCACGAGCGATAATTGAAGTTGATGAGCAAAGAAGGGAATATAGTAGGCATATTCATTTTGTTTCCTAATCAAAGCATGTAAACCATTATATTCGCCCTTCATGTTGTAACACCATCATAGCACTGACCACGAAGTTGTGATGTGCTTAACCTATGTTTTGAAAATAGTCCATCAATTCCCATTTTCAATGTCTGAGATGCAGTGTTGCCTACATTAAGAATACCAAGAAAACACTCTAATACTAATCCTTGCAAGTTCACAAATCGTACAACCATTGCTAGTTTCTCTTCTCCTGGTGCATCTTGAGACTCATCACCAATAATAGAAAAAAAGTCACTTCCATTTTCATGAACAATTATTTGTGTTATCTTAGAGGTCAGATCATTTGCTATATCCTTCTAAATGCTAAGAGCTATCACTTTAATATTTTTAGGAGCATTTTCAAGAACCACATTCTTGGTATCATTGTTATCATCAGCCAAAAAATGTAGAAATTTAAGAAAATTTCCTTGATTATTAGAAGCATCTGTTTCATTGTGACCTCGAAATGTCAATCCATGGCTAAGAAGAAATCGAGCACAATGTACTGAAGCCGATAAATGAGTTCAGTAGTCCTTTTTGCCTTCTGTGATTGTTTGAAGAAAGATACTTCAATGTGTTGATTTTGATCCAACAAGTTTTGACACGTTCTCCACGTAAAATTTTCAGCACTATTGGGATCGCCAACGTGGATATTAAACCTTTCTTTCTTTTATTCACGAATCCCTCTAGAACAAAATTTTCCCCACTTGATTGGTCTCTAATATCCGACCTATAGAGATGCAACAAATGCAAAATGCAGCATCTTTTTTGATACTTTATTATAACCAATCACATATAGACCTTTGTAATTAGTTTCCTGAACTATCTTTGTGGAAAGTTATGCTCTCAAGGTTGACATGACCTTTTTGAAGATAATATCTTTTAATCTCATTTTGCAAATTGGGATTGTAATCTGTAATTTTTTCCCTTAATCCAAGATCAGATGGAAGGTCATTAATATTTATTCTGACCGACCTCCTCTTTGAATATTTTGCTAGTTCTCAACTCTTTCATCAAACACACTTCCAATTTTATTTTCTTCTGGGGCCTTTCTTTGAATCTTCAGTTGGTTTTCAGCTCTTTTATTATGCGCACTGTTAGATGTATTTTCTTCTGGTACTTTTATTTTATAATATCTTTCCATATCTGAATAACATAAATAAAATATATAAATGCTACAAATTCAAAATATAAAAAAATTAAAGAAATAATTAAATACAAGTATAGAAACTAATAAAGCTAAAGCACAGAAAAATAAAAAGATCATAATTATGACAATTATTAAGACAAAAATGTAAAGATATTAAATATTATATAATCACACATGTAAACTTGGTTGCCAAAAAAAATGAACGTAAACGTAAATAATAGCTATCATTTAAGTTTTAACTATTTTTTATACATAAAATGCTACAAGAAAATAGATAATAAAATATATTGTAATTTCAGATCTCCTCAATAAAGAAAATAATTTTCCCGAGTATAATCCAAAATAAGCTTGAAACGGTCGAACGATTAGAAATTAGATAGATAATTTATTGTATGATATTGAATGAATGGAAGACAAACTTATCAAATTTGTTGTTTATAAAACTGTTTATAATTTGAAATATGATTCAAAAAGGTTTTAAAAAATGAAAATTTATTAAGTGAATTTTAATTAGAAATAGTTAATGATAAGTGTTAGAGTAAATCATACTCCTGATTAGATTATGATTTATTCTGATTAGACCTGATTAGATTATGATTTATTCTGATTAAAGTTCTTTCCTTATTACACCTCTATTGTACTCTCTATATATTCAGATATCAATAATACAATTCATTACGGCAAATCATTCTGTCATGGTATCAGAGCAAGTTCTGATCCTAAACCTTAAATTTTAATTTATTGTTCAGCGCCTCTCTCCGGCGTACTCCGGTGTCCTCTCGGCGAAGTTTCTGCCAGCGGCAAAGTTTTCGGCTTCATTGGCATCTCTTCCAGAAGTCCGAACTCTGCTCTGACGTCTTCAACCGCAACATCCAGCTCCAAAATCTTCGATCAGACCGCTTCCGTCCGACCTCAAGAAGGTCTCCGTACGTGGCACAGAACGCCACCAGCACCACCGAGCCCGACGTCGAGAACGTGTACACAAGCTTCCAGGGCCTGCTCGCTCTGGCAAAGATCACGAACTCGAATTCCGATGCAAATCCAATCGCCAGCTCCAGCGCGTCTTGCTTTCCAGCTCCAACTCGAGATCCACGCGCCGTCTTCCAGCGCGTGAAAGTCACGCGCCAGCTCGACTGAAGAAGAAACATCTAGCGCGTGAAGGACACATGCGAGTTGACTCACGCATCAAGTGAATTTCTCGCGTCATTCAATATCTCGCGAGTTGAACCTATTTCTCGCGAGTTGAACCTGTTTCTCACGAGTTGACCCTGTTTCTCGCAAGTTGAACCCATTTCTTGCGAATTGCTCAAATTCTCGTCAGCACACAATCAATTGATGTGCAATTTTGGTCTTTTGCTATGGTTTATTTGGGCCATATATCTTGGGAAGATTGCTCCACTAATTGGATTACGGACAAGGTGTTGTTTCAGGCCAGCTTGAATGGTCCCAACCGTCATTCTTCGTCGAATCAGTGGATCATTGATTCAGGTGCTACATCTCATATCACTGCTCGCACCAGTCATCTTGATCAGGTACAACGTTATTGTGGTTCTGATTCTATTCTTGTCGGAAATGGTGAATCATTATCTATTTCTCACATCGACCAATGTCATTTATCTAGTTTCTCTGTTAATGATGTCCTTGTGGTCCCTAGTAAGCTTACTCGTGGTTAATGATGACCAATGCCATTAGTAAGCTTACTCGTGATTTACCTGTCCATGTTATATTTAATGCCAACGCCTTTTCCATTGAGCACAAGCATACATGGAAGATAATTGGTAAAGGCAGTCATAGTTCAGGTCTTTATTTTCTTGATACTGGTGATTCCATCTTTTTAGGCGAATTACGCTCGGGAAAGCTCCAGGTTTTTTTTAGCAGTGGCACTCTCGCCTCGGTCATGTGTCTCATGATACTGTTCAGTTGGTAAGTCGACATGGTCATATTACTGTCACGTCCGCTATGTCGGCGTCGGTTGGTTGTTCTCCTTGTCATATGGCCAAGAGTAGTCGTTTACCTTTTTCCACTGTGAAAGGCGCACTAATGGGTTGTTGGACAAGGTGCATTGTGATTTGTGGGGACCAGCCCCTGTTTTCTCGGCAGGTGGTTTTTCTTATTATAACATTTTCATCAATGACTTTTCGCAATTCACATGGTTTCTCCCTATGCGGTATAAGTTGGACTTCTATGACACATTTATCCAGTTTTAGAAATTCGTTGAGACCCAGTTTTCTACTAGGGTTAAAAATTTTCAGACCGATGGTGACACAGAGTTTACTAATCATCGACTTCAGGCTCACTTCATATCATGTGGTATTCATCATCAGATGTCATTACCCTATACACCTGCTCAGAATGGCCGAGCTGAGCGGAAGCATCGTCACATCACAGAGACCGATCGTTCCATTCTTTTTCACTCTTCCGTGCCACACTGTTATTGGGTGGAAGCTTTCTCCTCTGCAGTTTACATCATTAACAGTCTGCCAAGTTCAGTTCTTGGTGGATAATTACCTTTTGAGGTTGTTTTTGGTCATGTGCCTGATTATACCCTTTTTCACCCATTTGGCTGTCGTGCTTTTCCATGTTTGCGTGCCACTGCCACTGATAAGTTTGCACCGCGATCCATTCCGTGTGTTTTTATTGGCTACAGCCCTCGTCACAAGGGCTTCCAGTATCTCGACCCCACTTCTAAGCGTATCTATGTTTCTCGCCATGTTCACTTTGATGAAACCTTATTCCCTTATATCTCATCTTCCGCGGACAGTCGCTCTATTTCAGATCTGGAGATTTCATCATTTTTTATGGAGTTGTTACTTCATCGATTAGGGCCACCACGCATGTGCCTGTTCCAGCCGTCCCTCCTTCACCACCATCTTCCATCTGGATGGCCGACCAGGACCCAGCTCCTCGGCCAACGGCCACCACACTTCAGTTACTAGCCATCACTCCTCAGTCACCGTCTCAGCCACCAGCCACCACGTCTCAGCCAGTATCAGTCATCATTTCTCCAAAAACTTCTTATAGCCACTCTCCGATTAACACAACTCCATCTTTCTCAGCTTCGTCAGCTGGATCGACTCTTCCAACTTCGCCGCCTTAGCTTTGTACCCATCGGATGGCCACTCGGTCTTCTACTGGTACCATTCAGCGCTGGGATTATTCGAATATTATTGCTCATGGTCTCACTGCCGCACTCCTCTCTCAGACAGACCCTACTGATTATAACTCTACCCTTCACGATCCAGCCTGGGTTTCAGCCATGGATGATGAGATGGCCGCTCTCTGTGGTCAGCACACTTGGGATTTGGTTCCTCGACCTTCGAATGTCAACATTGTTGGCTCCAAATGGGTCTATAGGCTCAAGTATCGACCAGATGGCACTATTGAGCGTCACAAAGCTAGACTTGTGGCGCAGGGTTTCTCACAAATTTTGGGTTTTGATTTTGACCACACTTTTAGTCCTGTGGTAAAAGCCTCCACTGTTAGGACGCCATAGCCACCATGCGTTCCTGGCCACTTCATCAGTTGGATGTCAAGAACACTTTCCTTAATGGTGTTCTTGATGTTCCAGTCTACATGAAGCAGCCCGTTGGTTATCAGGATTCTGTCCATCCAGACTATGTTTATCGCTTGCGAAAGGCCATTTATGGTCTTAAGCAGGCTCCCCGGGCTTGGTTCCAGCGTTTCAACAGTTATCTGACACGGCTTGGTTTTCAGTGTAGCTCAGCTGATACTTCTTTATTTGTCCTTTCGAGAGGGTCTTCGTTGTTATATCTACTTGTGTATGTGGACGACATCATTCTTACAGGCAATGACTTGACTCTTCTTCGCCAGTTCATTGATCGGACACACGGAGAGTTTGCGATCAAGGATCTTGGTGCTCTTCATTACTTTCTTGGTCATGAAGTTTCGCCTACCTCCTCAGGGCTACTGCTTGGCCAAGCAAAGTATGCTCGTGATATTTTGAATCGGGCCGGTATGTCTGACGCGGCACCTGTTTCTACTCCATTTGTCACTGGTTCTTTGCTTCACAGCTCTACCAGTCCTCCATTTTGGGATCCTACACTTTATCGTTCTCTTATTGGTGCTCTGCAGTATCTCACCATCTCTCGCCCGGATTTGGCATTCTCGGTCAACACGGTGAGTCAGTATCTTCAAGATCCCAGAGATGACCATTTTGCTGCTGTGACTCGGATTTTGCGGTATGTTCATGGCACTCTTCATTTTGGTCTCAGGTTTTGTTCTGCTAGTACTCCTGATGTGTTAGGGTACTCTGATATTGATTGGGATCGCTGTCTGGAGACTCGTCGGTCCACTTATGGTTATGCAATTTTTCTTGGTGGGAATTTGGTTTCTTAGAGTGCTAAAGAAACAACCCACTGTTTCTCGCTCTAGCACTGAGTCTGAATACCGTGCTCTCGCCAACACTGCCTCAGAAGTGGTCTGGCTCACTCATTTGCTTCGTGATCTTCGGGTTCCACTTTATGGTTCACCACTGTTGTTATGCGACAATAGTAGTGCTATCTTCTTGGCTCAGAATCTGGTGGTGCACAAGCGGGTGAAGCACATCAATATCGACTACCATTTTGTTCGTAAGTTGGTGACATCCGGAAAGTTGCGCGTTGCTCATGTTCCGACTTCTCTTCAGATTGTAGACATTTTCACCAAGGGGCTATCTCGTCCGTTGTTCGAGTTCTTCAGGTCCAAGCTATGCGTCGGCGAGCATCTGACGCTTCGCTTGAGGGGGGTGTTAGAGTAAATTAGACTCCTAATTAGATTATGATTTATTCTGATTAGACCTGATTAGATTATAATTTATTCTGATTAGAGTTCTTTCCTTGTTACACCTCTATTGTACTCTTTATATATTCAGATATCAATAATATAATTCATTACGGGAAATTATTCTGTCAATAAGGATAAGAATAAATTGAAAAAAGATAAAATATAAGTATTGATGAGTTCATATTTTAAATAGGGAAAGGAATAAGGTCATTTTGCCCATCCCACCCCATGCAATAATAAGGAAAGAAAGAGGGAGAATTATTTTACACAAAACCAAATGCAAGTCTTACAACTCCACTAGTAGTTTAGTACTAGCCCACGATAAATTATTAGTACTACTAGCCTATATTATGGGCAAAAATGAAGAAGAGAATGCAGGAGCACAATAGGCTAAAAAGAAGGAAAGCTGATGTAAGTGGGGGGCACGTGCCCCCACTGTAGATCCACCGCTGCCTAGAATGGGTTATAGAATTCCAGCACCAGACTCCGGTGGGTTTGGGTTGGGTGGGAGGAGGAGCTGGTGGGGAGGGGTAAAAGGTGGCTGGGGAAGGGTTGCATGGCTGGGGGGTGGTGACTAAGTGGGGATAAGGTGGGTGGAATGGTGGTGGCACGTGATGGCGGGTGGTGGCAGCAAGAGGTGGTGGTGGGTGGGAGGAATGGGAAAGAAAATGCCAGCTTGTGCCAAGGATATTTTTGTCCTTTCATGTTCAGTCGACGCCCAAATTCTTCAGTAACACTGAAATTTGGACACCATGTTATAAATGTACATTTTGTCATAAAAGTTATTTTGGCACTTTCTCATTTTGTAGGGTCATATTAGCATTTCAGCCTAAAGTTATGGTTAGAACTGTAAAAATACCTTTTTTCTTTCATCAAAAACCGCTTCTTATAAAATTAATTACAACGGTTTTTTACTTTCATCCAAAACCGCTTCTACGTATTTGCAAGTCATAACTGGTTGATACATTACAACAATTTCTAGAAGCGGTTTTTGACATGTAATAAAATAGTTGCTGGGGTGTTCAAGTCACAACTAGTTGCAACCTTAAATAAAAGTTATATTGACTGGTTACTTACAAGTTGACTAAATAAGAATTTCAACTAGCAATGTGGATGGAAATACCTGTCTGATGTGGTTGGTTCCTTCTAAATGATGGTGATAATCAGGGTTTAGCATCCACCGGTGCACCTCTCATTGAATCCTACAATCAAAGTCCTGGATTGGATCAGGGGTGAAGACTCTGATGTTTAAGTTAATAAGTATTTTCTTTCTCCGTGAGTATAATTTTAGGGATACTTTTGTGACTTACCTTGTTCTCTCGATTTCTTCTCTATGAATAGGTTGCATGAGTCGCGACTACAGGGGTAGTGTTAACACAAGAGTCATGGTGATCATAGCCATCCTGGTAGTTGCATGATTGTCTTCCAGGAATATAAGATTACCCATGATCTCCTAGTTATAGCCCCTTTATGGTTATGTGTCGTGTGTTTCGCGTTCTAGGTTGATTGTTCACTTGTTAGTTCTTTGGTATGGGAGGTAGCTTCACTGTACATACCATAAGTCTCTCACCCACGAAGTGTTGATGGGCGAGCACGGAGCTGTACGCATATGCAAGGACTAGCGATCATGAAAATTAAGTTCGCTAGATGTTATAAATTTGTATGATAGGTAGTCTTGTATTGTCATGTGTAGTGGTGGCTATAGAGGCTGTGTGGGTTACAAACAGTTGTGTTTCTCTCGAACTTTAGCATTTAACATTCATATTCCTCTGTAGCCGTTTATTCCTCTGTAGCCATTTGTTCCTTAACGGTTGGATGGAATTTTTTTAATTTTGAAATTCCTTTTATATTCCACGGTAGATGTGTTTAGTACTTGTCTGTTGTGGGTTGGGAAACTGAGAAGGCTCCACGTAAGTTGCATAATCATTGTCTGGGACCCTTATTTGAAATTACTGCCTCATTTGCTATGCCACCACCTTTTCAAGCTCCATGGTTTAAACAATTCTATTGTTTGCGTGTCTTGATAACAAGGTATTCTAATTGTGAGGTCCCGTGTCTATAAATATATTCTCATGATAATTTTTTGTTCCCATTTCCATTCTTCTCATTCAGACATCAATGAAATTGTCTTTCTCGAGTCTTATTGAGCAATTTTTATATGTGCTTGAGTACGAGGGAAGTTAGAGCTCCACTTCCATTCAACTCCTCCTGGTGGTGTGATAATATGAAAATTCCATAAGGTTGTTGATTTTTATTCAAGAGTATATATAGTTTACAATGCTAGAGTGACTAACCCTATATCATAGGAGATAATGCAGTATACATATTAAAGCATAAAAGACTAAGTTTAAGAGCATCCCGCGGTCGAAGCAGGAGGTTCTTGGATGTTGGGACTGGAACGTAATTCTTTGAACAAGGGTGATGGTAACCCCTTTATGAGGATATCAGCAAACTGACTTGTCATTGGAACATGAAGTAGTCGGGCTTGTCCCAAAGCCACTTTTTTTCCAAACGAAGTGTATGTCGATCTCGATATGTTTAGTATGTTGGTGTTGTATCGGGTTAGAGGACATGTAGAGCGCACTCACACTATCACATAAGACAATAGTAGAATTAGAGATGGGACAACGCAGCTCGTGCAGAAGTGAACATAGCCAGCAAGACTCAGCAACAGTATTGGGGATAGTCCGGTACTCAGCCTTGGTGCTTGAATGGGAGACAATGGCTTGTCGTTTAGATGACCATGAAATTGGGTTTGGCCTAAGGAACATACAGTAGCCAGAAGTTAAACGCCTGGAGTCGGGACACCTAGCCCAATCGGCATCAGAGTAAACTTGTAACTTATTTGTTGATCCATTTCTAATGTACAAGCCAAGAGAGGTGGTGCCCTTAATGTAGCACAGAACCCATTAAACAGCGAAGAGGTGCTGCATTCGTGGGTCATGAAGATGAAGGTATGCTTGTTGAACGGTATACCAGATATCCGGGCGGGTGAGGCTTAGGTATAGTAATGCACCAGTGAGAGAACGATACTCTGAGGACTCAGAATTGGGAGGGCCAGCCTGAGAGCTCAGTTTAGGCTTAGTATCAACAGGGGTTTGACAAGGTATGCAATTCAGCATGTCGACTCGCTGAATAATGTCCAAGGCATAACTCTCCTGGCTCAGATGGATGCCTTTGCCGACTCTCTTTAATGAAATCTCAAGAAAATTATGCAACTCTCTAAGATCAGATATATCAAATTCAGAACTTAATGCCCAAACAATTTTCTACAAGAAACCCATGGATGATGCAGTGAGGATGATGTCGTCAACATAGACAAAGTGGTGTGCCTGATTGACGCCATCATTAAGAGCAAACAGAGATGTGTCGGCTTTGCTGGCAACAAATCCAAGCCGACATACATGGCAAGCAAAGTGTTGAAACCATGCTCGATGTGCTTGCTTTAATCCGTAAAGTGCCTTTTTCAATTTACAAACATTATTCGGGAACTGAGAATTTGCAAAACCTGGCGGTTATTGACAGTAGTCGCTCTCAGTGAGGGATCCATGAAGGAATGTGTTCTTCATGTTGAGTTGATGGATTGGCCATGAGCGTGCTGCTGGCTAAAGATGGTGCAAATTATTGCTAGTTTGACGATGAGAGAGAATGTCTCATCATAGCTAATGCCCTATTGTTAAGAGTAGCCAAGTGTAACCCAACGCATTTTGCAGTGAGTCAAAAGTTCATCATCTCCAAATTAATTATGGTGGAAAAGCCATTTTCCTGAAACGACATTAGCATCACAGGGATAAGAACAAGATCCCAAGTCCCATTTTTAATCAAAGCATCGTATTCTTCTTTCATTGAATTAAACCAAAGTGGGTCTTGGATGGTTGTTTTGTGAGTTTTGGGAAGTAGAGTTATGGAACAGGTGACATTGAAATTGATTTTTGGTTTAGTGATGCCGGACATGCTTCATGTTATCATTTGACGAGGTGGGGGTTCATTTTGTGGAGTTTGAGAGATATAGGGAGAGGAGGCAGATGTGTGTTGACTTGGTAATGGTTGACCCGGAGGGATAGAAGGGGATTGTTGGATGTTTGTTACGGATGGGGAGGGAGGGGTAGGATTATGCGTGGCTAGAGGGATTGGTGAGGGAGGGGGAGAGAACTGTGGGATACTGGCAGTAACGGAATGAGTTGTTACTGAGGAAGTTGGGGGAGATTATGGGTTAGTGAAATTAGAATGTGGAGTGATGGGATTAATTGGAGAATTTTGCGGAAGTGGTGAATTGGGAGTATGGTTGGGGCCGGGTAAGTGGAAGAGTGGAGCCGAGTATGTATCATCTAGTAGGCAGGTGTCCACGTCACTAGGAGTGGATGATTTTTTGGACGAAATTTTGTTTTGGAAGGGGAAATTAAATTCATAAAAAATAACATGTCAGGAAATAATTACCTTATTATTGACCATATCAAGACATTGATAACCCTTGTGGTGTGTTGCATAGTCGAGGAAAATGTAAGGATGAGTTTGGGGTTCGAGTTTGTGTTTTGTGGTGTCGGTTAGGTTAGGAAAACAGAGACAATCGAATACCAGAAGGTGATCGTACAAAGGACATTTTTTGTAGAGGGATTTGAAGGGAGTAGACATGGCTTGTGTGGTTGTGGGAGTGAGGTTAAGAAGATGAGTTGATGTGTTTAAGGACTAGACCCAAAACTGAGAAGTGAGGTGAGCATGAAGAGGAAAGATCAAAGTGTGTTTGTGATTGTACGAATCATTCGTTCGGCCTTGCCGCTTTGTAGGGAAGTGTGAGGACAAAAGAAATGGCAATGGATGTTATTTGTAGTGAATAATTGTACAAGAGAAGTGTTATTAAATTCACCACCATGATCAAATTGTATTGCTTTGAATTGACTATTGAATTGAGTTTTTGTATAAGCATGAAAGTGTTTAATTTACGTTGTTTCAAATTTTTGTTTGAGTGAAAAGGTCCAAATAAATTGTGTATTGTCATCAATGATAACTAGGAAATATTTGAAACCACTCACACTGAAAACAAGAGATGTCCAAAAATCACAATGAATAAGATCAAAGGCAGCATAAGTAGTAGTGTTTGAAGAATGGAATTGCAATCTAGCTTGTTTGCCAAGTTGACAAGCATGAAAAATAAGCAGCCTGTCTTTAGACCAAACAATTAAATTTTGAAAGATGAGTTTATTGAGAGAGTGGCTGCCAGGACGTCCTAGTCGACAGTGCCAAAGCGATGATGGATGAGTTTGAGTTTGAGTTGTGGAGAGATCCATGGTGGTTGGAAGGCCGACCGAAGCTGGTTAGGAGGCAAATGGGTGGAGCTCACCTCGAATATTGCACCGATGGATCACGGTTTTGCTGGTAAGATCCTTCACAGAAAAAATGAAAGGATAAAATTCAACTAAACAACAATTATCAGTGGTAAATTTCCAGACTGAGTTTTTTAGGAGTAACCAGTGTAAAGTCTAGATTTATCTAGTTGGCAATTTGTGGAAATTATGCAAATATGGTAATATTGAGTTGCAATATCAAAGAAGGAATTTTGGTGAAATAAGGAAAGGTTGAAGACTGAATCCAAGAAGGATACATCTAGTCCAAGTTGTATTTGATTTGGAGAATATATCAGTTCCTATATATGTGGGATTGGATTAATGTTATGGAATTGGAATATTTAGCTAGTATTATACGGATGAGTTATATTCACGCCAAAGATGTTTATGGAAAAAGAAGACAGAATATTATGGTGGTTTTGTTACGTTTGCCGATGGAAAAAAGAGTCGAGTGGTTGGAAAAAGTGAACTGCATATTGAAGGATTCCCCGTATTCACTGGTGTTTTGTTGGTGGAAGACCTAAAGTCTAATCTCCTAAGTATCAGCCAGCTATGTGATGATAATATGACCGTGGAATTCCATAAGGAAAAGTGCATAGTGAAACATGGCAACAACAAAAGTGCTTACTGGTATTCGGTCATCCGATAAATGTTACTTATTGGAACAAGAAGTGAACTGCTACAGTGTCAAATGTGATGAAGTAGATCGTCAGGCTGACCATGTTCCAACATCGGTTGATTTTTCATAACAGGGACGTAATGATGTTGGAACATCAGATGAGGCAGATCTTAAAGATGAAGGTGATGACTCTTATAACTTCAGCAATGTTGGAACATCGTCCTCTCCAGAACTCTCCTATGTTCCAACATCACTGCAGGCTGAATCAAGCAGAAGAAGGACTTGATCGATCCCTCAAATTAATTATGGGGAACTTGTTGGTCTGCATTGTTTTCCCTCCCTCATTGTTGTTTCCTCAGTTTCCAGGTTAGAATCTATTCGCATTCTCCTTGTTATCGCTTACACTATGAATTTTACGATGTACCAAAAAGCTGTCAAGAGTGCTCCCCTACATGGTGTGGTTAATGAGGAAGTATATCATCGACTCAAGAAGTCTTTGTATGGATCAAAACAAGCACCATAGGCGTGGTATAAGTGACTCACTACCTTTCCTATTCAGAAAGGTTCTTATCGAGGGGGAGAAGATCGCATCTTGCTTGTTTTTCGAGAATCATCAAATACACTAATTGCGCAAATCTATATTGATGATATGCTCTTTGGGTCTAATTCACCATACTTGGTACAAGATTTTGTGATGTTGATGCAAGCTGAATTGAAGATGAGTATGGTGGGATTTTTTGTAAGAATTCGGGATGATCTTAAGGAATCTCACTTGAATGAAGTTAAAAGGATAATTCGGGCTGAGAGAAAAGTTGTGGTAGACTATGTTCCAACATCGAGACCATTTGCGGATATTTTCACAAAGCTGTTGGACACTGCTACGGTTGAGCTCCTCAGACAACACTTAGGTGTTTGTCAGATTTGAGGTATTTCTTCAAAGCTTTTATTCGCTGTAGGTTTTTATTTTATTTTTTCCAGAAAATTAAAAAAAAATTGAAAAGGAGAAAAAAATTGAGGCATAGTTGGGCATGTTAGAAGTTGGTGTTAAAGATATTATGGTGATTGATGAGATGCATAGATCAGAGAGATTGCTCTTCCCGGTATTCTGGTTTAGGATGATGAGAAGTTTGGAAGGCAGTGGTGTTGGTCATGTTTCAACACAGAGTATGGAGACAGGTTGAGAAGATGTGGAAATGGATTAGAGATTCAGATGTTCAAACATCAGTAACTGTGGCTGGAGAAGATTATGATCTGGATGGTGAACAAGTCTATGTTCCAACATCAGATAGTGGGAGAAAGTACTGATGAAGTAAAGGAAGCTGAGTAGGTGATGTGTTGATTCTGAAGCAATGAAAGGATCTTATGTTCCAACATAGAGAAGCGGGTGAAGCTGAGAGCTGTTGTTCCAACATCAGTGACTGGTGTTCCAACACAAGGTGAACAGATTATTGAAGGCACTTCTAATCAAACGGCCATGAGAGATGTGATTTTAGCCGAAAGGACAACTGATCTGGGTTTATATGAGGAGTGTGGATTTACAGCTTACCTGGACTATTTGGGTCTCAAGACTGCTACCTCAATCTACAAGAGTACAACCGAGAGATTGTAGAAGAATTCTATGGGAGGCAACATTGATCCAGATTTTGAGTGGTACAATGGTGTGAAGTTGAGTGCTCAATCCATTTAGATGGTAGATTTGGAGGTAGAAAATGTCAGATTAGATGAGGCACAGATAGCTGCTCCTGAAGAGGTTTAAATGTTCTATTATGGCTATATTCCAACATGGGCCAAATATTTGCTTCATGGGGAGCTGCATTTAATGGAGATTTTGGTTTTCTGTGTCTATTGCGTGTGGCATGTTTATGGTCCCAAGGGGGAGATGTTTTGGATTTCTAGGATGACTTTATTGGCTCCGTTGGGTTGATGTTCCAACATGATCATTATTCATGGATGTTGAGGGAATCTGGAATTTAGGGGGAGATGCTATGTTTCTATGTTCCAACATCCAGAGTGGTTTTCAAGGTTGATGTCTTTATTTGCATAAGCTCTTGTGATGAAATGTCAAAGGGTGATTGGTCCACAAAATGCCAAAGGGAGAGATTGTAAAGTCTAGATTTATCGAGTTGGCAATTTGTGGAAAACATGCAAATATGGTAATATTGAGTTGCAACATCAAAGAAGGAATTTTGGTGAAATAAGGAAAGGTTGAAGACTGAATCCAAGAAGGATACATCTAGTCCAAGTTGTATTTGATTTGGAGAATATATCAGTTCCTATATATGTGGGATTGGATTAATGTTATGGAATTGGAATATTCAACTATGGGTATTATACGGATGAGTTATATTCACGCCAAAGATGTTTACGGAAAAAGAAGACAGAATATTATGGTATCTGTGAGTTATGGAAATATAAATATTCTGCTATATGTTTAGGCGTGTGAAGCATAATTGATTTATGGAAAATCCCTAAAAATATGGAGTTGATATTATCGAATGTATGAGATATATTGAGATAAGGAAAATCCCTTTATTTATGGGATTTAGATATGTTTCAAGAAGCAGATTTGGAATAGGAATATTATGGAGATAATCATGGAGAATTCAGATCTGCTCATGGACTATATATAGGGAACAAATACGGCTGCATTATTTATGGAATTAAGAGAAAAAATCTGTATCTTTCGAGAATTGCAATGAGCCAGAATTTTGTGTTCCAACACACGAACATGCTGCACAAAGTTCAGAATCATATGCCTTAATTTCTCGGGAGGAGGAGATCCAGCGTCGACGAGTTTCGAGGTCAGAGGGAGTCTAATCAAGGAGGATCGGTAGCAATGGGAGCTTGCAAGATTCACGTTATAGTTAGATAAGATAAGTATAATTGTATGGTGTACTTTATACTGTATCTTTCTGATTAGTGGATTCATTCTGAACTAGGTCAGACCCCGCAGATGTAGGTGGATTTCACCGAACTGTGTAACCAAGTCTTGTGTCTTTTATGCTTTACTTTATTACATACTTGGTTAGATAGGTAATGTTGGAACACAGTAGTGATAATTGAATTAATTAGATAAAACCAAATTTCAACCGGCACATTTTTAAGAGAAAGAGGAGGATTATTAGAGAGTTGTTTATGGCCTATGTTGGTGATTTGTAAGGTTTAACCATTTACCACAAGGATTTTTGAAGAAGAGAAGATACCTGGATGAAAAAATGGGAAAAAGATTACCTGTCCTAGACGACATGTGCGAAATGGCACCAGCATCCATATAAAATGAAGGGTCATACGAAGGAGATGAATGACCATTCATGTTGTTCAAGGCATGAATAAGAGCCTGCTGAATCCGCACAGGGCCGATAGTCTGAGATGGGAAAGCTTGGTGCTGAAGAGTGGGACGTAGACCGAAGCCGAGAATTCTGGAAGAGCCCTGATTGGTGGGCTATTGGGGCCATTGCTGAGTGCCAGAGAGAAGCTGCAGGAGCTGTTGAACCGGGCTCGAGTGTTGATATGAGCGGCGGCCAGAACCACGCCCAAGACCGTGTCCTCTATCAAGAACACGACCTCATCCGTAGGATGGAGGTGACGACTAATAAGGCTGGCTGGGTTAGTCGTCGAGGAGGGAGTGGTGCCGGCAGATGGTGCCTCAGAGGAAGGGACGAGACCAGTGATTAGAGCAGTAGCAGGTGCTGGTCGTTGGTTCGCCCGATAACGCGCCTCGAGGAGGAGAGCGTTGCGAGTCTCCTGGAAAGAGGGGAATGGGTCTTTGAACTGGATCGACGCAGCCATGTAGGACTACTGGTCATGAAAGCCACCAATGGTTTGCAAGACAAGGTTCCCTTATGTAACCGCATTTCTGACGTCGGCAAGGCCGTCGGCCAACTCCTTCATTTGACGAAAGTATTCAGTGATAGAGAGATCACCCTGAGAGAGGCTGTGGAATGCGGATTCCATCTGAACGGCGGGTCTTCTTGTTCCCCGGGAAGAGATTTTCGAGGTCAAGCTAAACATCGATAGTAGTGGCATCGTCATTGCGGTAAACAATTTGGAAAATTTCTGGATCGATGCAATTGTATATCTAGGATTGAACGGTGGAATCAAGAATTGCACAATTGTCGGCATCAGTGGGTGGAGATCCGTCGACATGATTCTTGAGGTTGAACTTTTTTAGAGCGACTAGGAAGAGGTGATGCCATATTGTGTAGCTTGGCGGTTTTTGTACGAGGAGAACGGGGACATGAGATTTGATATTGGAGACGTGGAGAGCCTGCTGAACAGCAACAACGAAGGGGGAAATAGTTGGGATGGGCGGCAGAGGAGGAGGAGGGGAGGAGCCGTTGATGTGAGAGCCACCAGATGTAGGGTCAGTAACAGTAGGGAGTTCATCATTTGCATCCATGATGATGGTGGAGGTAGTGGGAGGGAAGGATCGGTTATGGTAGAAAGAAAAACATTGGAGATTTTGTTGAGCCTCGATACCATATGATAATATGAAAATCTCATAGGGTTTTCGATTATTATTGTATATATAGTTTGCAATGCTTGAGTAACTGACCCTATATTATATGAGATAATGTAGCATACATATTGAAGCATGAAAGACTAGGTCTAACAGGTTTATGTTTGTGTATGAGCAATAATTGTGGTACAGTTCATGGGTGAGTGACTCAAGTTTTGAGTAGCCCTATGCCAGTTGAATCCCAAAGGAGACGGTAGGTTTTGAGAGATTATGCGATAGGACCGTTGTTGACTTTGCTGCTGGATTATTTTGTCAATTGTATTAGGCTAGAAATTCGTCAGATTAGTTCACATATTATCCGACCATTTCCATGATAGAGCTAGTGACGCAATTCATTTATCGACCATAAACTTCCATTTATAAAAGTAATTATATTTTCATGTGAAATCTTGTAATATTTACCTTAGCTTCTATTTTCCAAATTTATTCAGAATTAGAGATATTAATGGTTAAATATATGCATTGAGACAGTGAAAAAAATTCAAGAGCTTATAGGGCCCATTAATAAAAGTAATTATATTTTTATGTGGACCCTTGTAACCTTTACCATTAGATATATTAATGGTTAAATATGTACATTGAGAAGGTGAAAAAAATTCAAGAGCATATGGGACAAAGGTAATATACTAGTATTAAACCTTGACCTTCGAGTAGGTTAAACAACATTAATTAATCTGTATTATCGATTACGGGTTTTCCAGCAATTTTGTAGGGTATGGAGAGAGAAGCTCTTCTTTGTACCACGCCTCAGGGTACGGAGTGCGCAGGATGAAAAGCCCAAGTCCTCAGATTGCGGATTCTGAGTTGTCTCTTGTCTGCATGGCGACAATTCTTTTTAATTCGTATATAATCTCCAATTTGTCACTTCACCAACGAGTAACACATCCTAGGCATATAATGCTTTTACTCAACATATAATGCTTCTACTCATCATAAGAAGTTGGTACAATGTTATGACAATTGCTGCATACTTCCGAAGGTCCATCAAAAATTGGTTCCATTACACAAAGACCCGAAGACTCAATCCAAATAGAATGTAGGATTCCCTTTTGTTAAGACGAGCTTATTCCACCACAGCCAACAGGTCACCAGCCTTGCAAAAGCAGTGTCTATCTTCTGTCCCCAAATCCACCTGAGAGATTATCAAAGTGCACATACTTTAGACACCTTGTGTCAGCAAACTAATATTGCTATGCCTACACTACTCTAATTCTTTCAAAATAGAAAAAGAGCTACCACAATCATCCTAACAAAAGCACACCATTAGGAAGCAACTAATTAGTAACAATTATCACAGTATTTTTATACAAATCTGACATGTGTACAGTTAGTTATCCAAAAGGTTTATTCATCCATAAGGTGGGGATACAGTTATCCAAAGTGCCAAAATTTATATAAATGATGATCCTAACAAATAGAATTCTGTTTTCAAAATCTATGGATAAGCCAAGCTGAAGTTCTGATTAAGAGTTTGCGATGAAACCATGATGTTCATGTTATTTAAGTACACTGTATCAGTCCAGGCGGTGATTTCTTCCACGGTTTTATCTCCCTCAACTCAACTGGCAAATAAATGTTGCGTAAGAAGAGCCTCAGACAAGTGACTAACTTAAGGGGTCACCAAGTATCATATGACTAAGATACAGAGGGACTTGTAAAATAACCCTTCGGTCCATATTTCATAAGCTAAACCTCATGTATCAAAGATTAGGAATTTTCAAGAAAAAAAAAGTACCAAAGATTAGGAAGAAGAACCAATATAAGAGCATTGAGGTACACACCTCGTAGGCATTCATATCAGAGAAAATAACCTGCCAAAGAAATGCATACAAAGAGGATATTAGCAATAATTAAGCACATAAAGACACAAGCTAGACCAGCAGCACCAAGGAAGGATTATTACGACAAATGATTAAACTAATCTAACAGAAAACTAGTGTTCAAACTCTCTCAGGGTACCTTCTTCCCACTGTTCAATTCACCAGCCTCAGCGCCCACAGATATGACCTAAAGCATAGGCCATCAGGAGAATCAGAGATCAAACTCAGTTCTATTTTGCATACTTCAATATGAGTAACAACCCTGTTTCACTCACCTCTCCCATTAGGTATCTTTCAAACTTCACTGCTGATTTAGGCAGCAAAACTCCTCCAGCTGATTTCTGCAAACAAAGCATCCCATTTTTTCAGTTGTAGCCTCAGGAAGCCATGCATATAATCTCAACAGCCTATTTGAAGTCATATGAACACTGATACTTTTGCAAGGTATCCAAAGATCAAACAATGTCAAGAAAGAGAACAAGAAGGAACACTTTTCCACGAAAACACAACGTGGGATGTAACTCAACTATCACAAATTTAATACATGAAATAAGCCTAGAAGTTCAAATGAATACAAATTTCTGTCATGCAGCACACATTGATTTCATAGAAGAACAAAAAGGCAACATACACTGCAATCATGCAAGATACAGCTTTGAGGAAAACAATGTCAGAGAAGCCCCGGAGACAAGAAGATGCTATGCCGGAGTACTACATTTGCATTAATGTGCTAAATCAGTAGTTTTGCCTTTTAATTTACTACAGGATAACCTAAGACAGAACCTTACATTCATTACAAATTTACAGTACCAATTAAATTAATGAAGCTCCAGAACGAGCAGTGTAAGAAATCAACGCAAAAACAGTTAAGAGATAAGAAAAGAGAAGGTCCATGACAGTACCTCGGGTAGCTGCTCCAACCTTATCAGCACTCTATCTGCTTGAGGAACAACCTATACACCATAAAATAGCACAGAACTCAAAGAGAAAACACCACAACTTTTCATTTCCAATAGGTCAAAAGATTGTTTGAAAAAATCAAACTTTTCAAAAGAAAATGAGTGCCACAATAAGGGGGGAAATGAAAACAAGAAACACTAACCTTGGCGGGCTCGAACTTCTTGGCAATTGCATTCACTCTGAGATTGCTATTTCTTGAAAAAGCTGCTGCAACCAGAAAATTGATAAAATGTCATCTAATTGTAGAAAGAAAGAAAAAACATGGAAATAAGGGGTTCTTACAAGTGGGTGTTTTGGCGGAGAAAAGAGGAAGATTTGTAGTGTGAGAAGCAAAGGGTTTCGCCACGGTGATGAAGGTGGACGCCATGGATAAGGCACAGCTCTAAACACGCGCAACTGAACTGGAGAAGAAAATATGACTGCTTCTGTTCTGAGTGAGAAATTGTTGACAATTTTTATGCGGGGTGCTTATACGGGCCCTGCAATTGGTCTTGTTCATTGAAAGGGATATTGAGAATGACTTGTTGAGGCCCAAATCCATATTACTCTAACAGCCTCATTTTAAGTGACCAAACCATTTTTTATCTTAGGTCTTCACAATTATTTTTAAGAGGGTTCTTGTGTGTTAGGAATTTAAGAGGAAGAGAGATTTCCATTATATGCAAAAAAAATAGTCTTACAAGTCTTTGCCAATGAAATAATATATAAAGGAGAACACTAAATGATAATATATGAAAAGATCAACCAAATGTATAATGCTAACACTTTCGTATTGGAGCTGTGCTGATTTTTCATTGATGTTATTACTATTTAAATAGTGTTAAGGAAATAGAAACACTTTCCTTGTAGGAAAGGTTATAGATGGTAGTTACCTTATAGAATTAGTTATAGATGGTAATTACCTTATAGAATTAGTTATAGATGATGGTTTCCTTATAGACTTAAAATTATATTCATGTTAGACTTTAGTTTGTTGTAAGTCTATATATTGTAATCCTCATCATTGATGAGATGTGTCATTGATTAATATCAGTGCACCATAATAAAGTTCTCTATATTTTATCATGGTATCAGAGCCTAAAATTCTGAAACCTGAATAGAAAATTTTCCGCTGCATTAAAACCTGTCGTCCGACGTCCACGCGCCGCCGATCTTGACGCCACGCGCCAACCACCGCCACACGCCGATCGCCGTTCGCCGCCGCCCAACGTCCGACGACCACTGCTCGCCCTCGCGCGTCGCCGCTTACTCTCCGTCGGTGTGTCCTGTGTTCCTGATTTGTACTTGATTTTTACAATATGCCTGGCTCTGAAGATCAGTCTCGTTCTGCTGCTCCGAAGATTCAGGATATGAGTGGTTATGATGTGATTACAGCTTTACTTCAGCAGCTGCAATTGCAATCTGGCCCTCGTACTACTTTACCGGTTGGTCGTGTGTAGACTGATCCTTACTTCATTGGTCCTGGCGATGGTCTAGGTTTACAACTTGTACCGCCCATACTGATGTTGGTTTTGAGGCTTCTGCGCTTCAGAACAATAATGGCTATGAGGTAATTGCGAATTTACTGAAATAGTTGCAGTTGCAATGTGGCCCTAAAATACCTATACATGTTGGTCGTTTGTCGACTAAGCCCTACTTCATTGGCACTTCTGACGGACCTGGTTTGGTTATTGCACCCACCATCCCGAAGGGTCAAGAGAATTACCTTGAATGGTCTCCTACAAATACTGCTCTACCAGCTGCTACTGTTACGGTTGTTGCTGCTACTTCTACCCCTACTGAGAATTTTTAAAATTTTGTTTTGTTTTATTGATTAGCAATTTCATAATCTTCTTCGCAAGTTGGACATTCTTGTCATCATGCTCCAACTTGAGGGAGGGTGTTAAGGAAATAGAAACCCTTTCCTTGTAGGAAAGGCTATAGATGGTAGTTACCTTATAGAATTAGTTATAGATGGTAATTACCTTATAGAATTAGTTATAGATGATAGTTTCCTTATAGACTTAGAATTATATTCCTGTTAGACTTTGGTTTGTTGTAAGCCTATATATTGTAATCCTCATCATTGATGAGATGTGTCATTGATTAATATCAGTGCACCATAATAAAGTCATTTATATTTTATGAAATAGAGTTTCAATAAAAAGAAGTGATAGTGTCTTCTAGCCTTATTCTTTTGATATGAATATGATGTAATTTGATTCCCTTATGGGTTATTTGTACAGGCAAATCATATTTCGGTGGATATTTTGTGTATTTCATATTGCACGGATGTACATTTTTACATATGAGACAGTGTACTATAATAAATTAATTATAATTACTGTGGAAATGGTTGAGTTCGTCTCTTGAAAGACGGTATTTTCATAAGCCTATGAAAAGACCAAGGTTTAAAGTGTAAATTTAAAGAAATTAAGATAAAATTTTTGGGTTGCATCGGGTTATAAACTTTATAACTTATACATATTGCATAATACATTTTTAATATTGCAACTAAAATATTTTGCCTTTTATTATTCTAATTAAACCTCATTTTTCCACAAGTCTAAGGAAATACGGACTTTCCCAAGACTTTGCCTAAATTGTAATGCACATATTATAGTATTAAAATACACATTCAGTATGTAAACTCTGCACCTGGTACCCCTGAGATACGGTAATAAGAATTGATTTGTACTCTTCCTAAGAAAACTAGTAGTACTATTGATCATTTGCAACTTTAATTACTATATACACACTGGAGTAACTTTATCAAACACAGTATGTGAGCTAAAATGTTTCCTTGATACTTCTGAAATTAGGATTTGTAGAGTACGTAGCATTGGCTGAAATTCTAGAGTGATATGTGGCATTATGGTTTAAAATCAGTATTTCAGATATTATCATCAGATTTGCTTTTCTAGAGAACTCCATTTTTTAAAAAAAATCAATCATTTCAAAATGGTGGGAAAAATGCTCATCGACGATTACAATTAGTGGAATTGACTTCCAACCTAACTACCCTCTATTAATAACTAACATATTGCAAGAATATCTAAATTACATGTTAATCAGACTGATCGTCTGTACTATTACATATCATAGATCCAATAAAAAAACTGTAACATCGCCCGTGGGGATATTAACTTGCTTCCTGAGAAAATTATTACCACTTGGCAGAGAGGAGCGTATCACACATCAATATCATTAATATTGCACCAAACATGGATATTCTACAATGGTAACACCACTTGATACAACTACAATCTATGTTATCCAAACTGTATACACCTTGAAAAACATGGACCTGATGAATCCACATTAATGGAAACTCAAAAACAAAATTACGAACACACGATCTGAACAAGCAGATCGAGAACAATACATCAACGTGAACAACTGAATCGAATTGTTATCATGAACACAGCGATCTAATCGATCAGGTCAAAAAGCAAAACTAATCTGTCAAAATAAATCTCACACTTATTGAATAACAAAACCTTAAATTAAAATAAAACTGTTATTCATCATCTCCCCCGATTGAAAGATGGGTGCGGCAAAAGGGATTGCGGTTAGGTTTTGCAGGGGGGAGGGTTTAGACTGTAGTTAAAATGAAAATTTTAATTGTTCAGAGAACTCCAGTTGGTAGTCCATTTGCGTTTCAATAATAGATCAAGAAAGAAAATTACAAAGCGGTAGCCATGAATTAACAGTTCAGATTCCTGATCACTATTCTCTTAATGTCTAATTCCAAGGATTTTTACTGGAGAGAGATGAAACTTTTTGAATTTCTGATTAAAAAAGCTCGAACTTTTGCCCCCATTATTGATGATGGGATTATGGGACCATCACTCTCAGACTGCCTTCCATTGCAGATTTACTGCAACCAAAGGCCTAGGAAATACTTGACTTCAATTTCTCTGTTCTTAGCTTTCCTTGCTTTTCTTCAAGAATAAAAACTGGAAATTTCACTTTTTAGAATTTGGAATTTTGGCTGGATATCCTGATGTTTAGGGTTCGATGTTTACTAATTCTTTGCTGCATTATACTGGGAGCTGCTGCAGACTCAAAAGGCCGAGGTTGGTTAGTTAGTTATATAGCTTGTTCCGCATTTCTGGCTTCATTTTTCTTTAAGAATAATGTGTGATTGCTGTTTGATTTATTGATAATTCTTTTTCATGAATTCTGCATTTTTGTTTCTTACAGAACAGTTTATACTTTTCTATGGCAGGAATCACAAATGGTATTCCTATTTAGAACCCTATTTGCTGCCTTTTGTTTATGTTAATAGGTTTTGGTGTACAAGATCTCATGAATTTCACAATAATGTAGCTTTCCCCCCCTACTACCAGTCCTTTTGTGTTGGTTGTTTTTCATGGAAGAGCCGATTTCCGATTAGTGAAGCCTTAAAGAGAGCATTATGCTTTTCGGTTTATCTGAGGTCTCGTGCTACAGATTATAAACTAGTTGATAGTATGAACAAAATTATGTCTTTAAATGCAACTTGTTCAATGTGGACTCCTACAACCATCCAAGCTAACAGATCTTAGTTTCTCAGTACCTTTCGACAAGTTGTCAAAATCTCTGTACAAGACTTGAAGTTAAAACTGAGAGAAACTGTATCAGGTTAAATTTTATCTGAATCTCTGACGTTGTGTAGCAGTGAACTTGATAGCATTTTGTTTAAACTGTCTTGACAACAAACGAGCAGAAAACTGGATTGATGAACATTTTTCAGGAGCTCTTTGATAATGTAGTTTAGCATGAATAAATTAACATACATCATTAATTAAATCGTCAAACTTGGAGCCCGCGTAATGTGGTTGATTAGACTCATGTGCACCGTGTTATGCAAATTAGAAAGCGCAATACATGATTTTGTTGAGGAGAAAAGGGATTAGGTACCTGATCTTCTTCAATACCTTCAATGCATTGTGTTGCTTATGGTTGATTTGCTTGTGCACCATTTATGTAGATTGAAAATTACATTTTCTCACTTGAATCTCATCTCCAGATCATTTGAACTTCTTCTCATCACATTTCTAGCTTGTCATTTAATAGAAATTCATTCGAGTAATACAGCCTTTGTTCTGCATATTTCTGCAGGGAATCCAGCAGATGATCTTGTTGAAATCCTTAAAAAAAACCGAACAGCGCATAAGCTACCCGAGTTAATCAACAGTCCTGGCCTAGGGTGCATTGCATTGCAGTATGCAGAGAAATGTCAAGGGAACTGCACCAAAAACAATACCATAAACTGCCATCCTCTTATGGATGATTTTACACTAGTTTTTGCTCCAAACTGTGGCGTCGAGCTACCTACATTCGCAGCTATATCTGGCTACACGATCGGCTGCCAACACGAGTACCTTGCGCCTTCAGAAGCCTTCTTGCAAGTGCTCGCCCGGGACAAGAAATCGCTCTCCCTCATGTTAAACAAATCACACACTGAGGTGGGAGTTGGCGTGGTCGGAACTCGTAAGCACAAGGGTCCCTTCTTGTGGTGCGTTTTGTTTAGTGATGGTCAAGCAAATACAACGTTTGTTCTTGATGACCTTGGTGAAGGGATCAAGCAGAAGAAAGGGTGTTACAGTGGAGCAACTGATCCTTGTAGCAGCAGCAGCAGGGGAAATGAAAAGAATGGAGAATCTTTCATGAAGAATTTGACCATTTTATCACTTTGTTTACTTTTCTTGCAACAAATCCACTTGAACATTTTATAACAAGTGTCTAGCATTCATGATGTGGTACATTACTGGTCCACTCATTCAGCATTTGATCAATCAAATTGCCCCTTTAGGTTTATTGCAAAACTCAAATGACAAGGTAATAAACAAGCATGATCAAAGACAGTTTCCGTCAATTTGGAGACGCATATGCTAAGAATAATAATAGATCTTTATGAAAAAATTTAGGGTAATATGCAGATATAACCCTATATATTGAGAAAAGTGCAAATATAACCCTGAGTTATTTTTTAGTGTAAATATGACCCTATCTATTACACATAAGTGCAAATATAACCCTAAATCCACTATTTCGGCATTGACTGGCCATTTCCGGCCACTGACCGACCAGAAATGACCAAAATGCCCTTCTAACCTAATACAAAAATTTAAAAGACAAAAATACCCCCCTCCACCAATCTGCCGCCACCACCACCACCACCAATCTGCCGCCACCACCACCAATCCGCCTGCCACCACCTGAGCACATCCCAGCCACCAGCCACACCACCACCAATCTGCCTGCCACCACCTAAGCCCATCCCCGCCACCACCACATGACCCCATCCCCGCCACCACCACATGACCCCATCCCCGCCACCACCACCACCACCAATCCGCCACAACCTGAGCCTATTCCTCTGCTCGAAAATCAAGGCCCATCCCCTAGCCCCGCCTCATCCATCAACCAGCCCTAGCCCACCGTGAACGAAAATTTTAGTAGTTCCACAGATTAAGCAATTTAAGAAAATTTAAGAAGGTTTAAAATATGCCAAGCTTACACAACATGCCAAGCTTTGACTTCCGTCGTGGCCCAACCCCAGCGCCACTAGGCTTCCGCCACCACCACCCAGATCCGCCTCCGCCGTGGCCTCACCCTAGCGCCGGCACCACCGACCCCTTCCCAATCAAAGCCCATCACTACCACCATTCGAACGACTTCCGGCCACCGATCGATGCTCCGCCACCCCTGGCCACCACGAACACCACCGTCGTGGCCCAACCCCAGTGCCACTAGGCTTCCGCCACCACCACCCAGATCCGCCTCCGCCGTGGCCCAACCCTAGCACCGACACCACCGACCCCTTCCCAATCAAAGCCCACCACTGCCACAATTCGAACGACGCTCCACCACCGATCGATGCTCCGCCACCCCTAGCCACCACGAACACCACCTCCCAGCCGCCACTACCTGAGCCTATCCCCACTGCCACCACCTGAGCCCATCCCCACTGCCACCACCTGAGCCCATCCCCGCACCTCTAACCACCAACCCCAAACTTCGCTGTCGCTCAACGCTACCCACAGCAAACCCTAGCGCCACCACCTGCTCCGAACCCTAGCGCCACCTCGCGCCACCACCTGCCCCGAACCCTAGCGCCACCTCGCGCCACCACCTGCCCCGAACCCTAGCGCCACCTTGCACCACCCCACCATATCGCCACCAACCCAAAACTCCTCGCCATCGCCGCATCCTCCTCTGCCCTATCCTCACCTCTACCATCACCAAGCTCCAAATCCACACCACCACCGGTGAACCCCTAGCCGCGAGCTCTCCGCCACCACCATCTGCAGATTGAATTCAGAGAGGGAAGGAGTTTGGAGCGGGGAAGGAAGGAAAGAGAAAAGAAAGGAAGAAAAGAGAAAAGAGAATGGAGCGGAAGAAAGAGAAAAGGAAAGAGAAAAAGGGGTAAGGGGGTAATATTGTCATTTGAGAAAATGGTGCTATTTCCAGTTTTTTTAAAAGAATCCGTCAGGGACAAATCCATCATTTCACTTCATTCTGGCCACAAACCGGCTAAAAAGGTTATATTTGCACATAACCTGAACAGATAGGGTTATATTTGCACTTTCGAACATCGCAGGGTTATATCTGCACTTTCTTCAATTACATAGGGTTATATTTGCACTTCTCTCAAAAATTTAAGTATAATTACTAATATTTTTTCTTAACTATTATATTATGATTATCTAAACAAGATATAACGATAAAATAATAAGGCAAAGTCTTGGGAAAGACGGTCTTTTCATAGGCTTATGGAAAGACGGGGTTTGATTAGAATAATAAAAGGTAAAATATCTTAGTTGCAATATTAAAGTTTTAGTATGAAACATGTAGTAGTGATAAAATTTATAACCCGGTTCATGCAACCCGAAAATTTTATCTTAATTTATTCTAATTTACACTTTAAACCTTGGTCTTTCCATAACTTATGGAAAGACCGTCTTTCAAGAGACGGACTCAAATAATAATAGGGAAAGTCTCAGGAAAAGCGATATGTCCATAGACTTATAGATAGACCAGAAACTGATTTACAAAATGAGGTTCAGATTGTAATTAATTAGAAATTGGGTAGTTAGTATAAATTATAATTTCTTTCCTTTTTCTTTTTCTTTTTTCTATGGTTTTTGAATAGTTTTTTTTGTAACTGTTCACTCTCTCACGCTTTGTCCCTCACGCGTCTTCTTCCTCACAATTTTTCTCTCTTTCACTTTTCACGACAATGTAAAAGTTCTCTTTGCTTTCCGCCATTGTTGTTCTTCAAATTTTCCTCTATTTCTTCATGAAATTCTTCGCTAATTTCTGCATTTTATTCGTCGATCAACTTCCT
The DNA here is from genome assembly GCA_037428765.1 of Rubia yunnanensis. Taxonomy (NCBI): domain Eukaryota; kingdom Viridiplantae; phylum Streptophyta; class Magnoliopsida; order Gentianales; family Rubiaceae; genus Rubia; species Rubia yunnanensis. The sequence continues at coordinate 17,541,002 of CM075063.1, forward strand.
CGCGATCTTGAATTCATTTTCCTCATCCTTGTCTTTGTCAGGGATTGAACAATTACAGGTTTTCATAATTGATAGTCGTTCTTCTGCATTTTTCTTTGATAATCGTTCGTTGCTCCGATCTAACGAATTTGTTGTTTATTTGCTGTAGTCTATGGGTAGAGCGAAGGATAAAGGTTCAGGTCTTCCTCTTGAAGCAAGTGATGATATCACCAAGGGAAAGAAGGAGGTTTCTCCTAATCCGTAGAAGTTGACTCAGCCTTCTCATTCTCCTGGTTCATTTTTTTGTTTTTCTTTTTGAATATTTGGAGTTTCGCATTTTTTGTTTCTTGCTATGTGAGTATGTGTGTTTTTCAGTCTTGTTGTTGTTGACTTTTTTAGAGTATGCTTATTTGTTTTGATTTGTAAGTCAGACATGCATGTTTTGAGTCTTCTTTATAACATGCATTCGATTGTTTAGACGTTGCATATGTTAGTATAACATATGTATTAGTTAGTTACATTTTTTTTACTGTATGATAGCCAGTCCATTGATTGTTTCAATGTTCATTTGTTGTCTTAGGAGTTGCATATGTTAGTATAACATATGTATTAGTTAGCTATTCTTTTTTTATTTGTAAGTCAGATCCAAATGTTTTGACTATGTTTTTTATAATGTGTATTTGTTATCTTAGAATTTACATATGGTAGTATAACATATGTATTAGTTACTTACTCTGTTTTTTTAAATTTTTTACTGTATGATAGCCAGTCCACTGATTGTTATAATGTGCATTTATTGTCTTAGAAGTTGCATATGTTAGTATAACATATGTATTACCTTTTTTTACAACACATATGTATTATTTATTTACTCTATTTTTTTGTTTATTTTTACTGTGTGATATTCAGTCCACAGATTGTTATAATGTGCATTTGTTGTCTTAGAAGTAGCATATGTTAGTATAACATATGTATTAGTTACTTACTTTGTTTTTTATTTTTATTTTTACTGATTGTTAGCTACTTATTGTTATTATTCTGATTTGATAGGATGTATTTATTTCATTACAAGTTGCTTATGTTAGTTTACCATATGCATAAGTTAGTTATACTGTGTATGTCAGATTATGTTGCTTACTGACTGTCAGACTATGCATGCATTTGTTTCATTACAAATTGCATATGCTAGTATACTCTATGCATTAGTTAGTTATACTGCGTGTTTCTCAAATTATGTTGCTTACTGACTTTCGGACTATGCATGCATTTGTTTCATTACAAGTTACATATATTAGTATACTTTATGCATTAGTTTGTTATACTGTGCATTTCTCAGATTATGTTGCTTACTGACTGTCAGATTATGCATGCATTTTTCAATTACAAGTTGCATATGTTAATATGTTCTATGCACTAGTTTCTGACTGTGTGGTATATAGTTTTTTTAGCTGTGTCTGAAGAAGGCGATGTTACAGTATAAAATGAAGAACTTGAGATAGAAGAAGGTGATTGTAATTTTTCTGTATTACATTGATTTACTTATTTTCTTATACAATTACTTATTTAAATGTGTTATGTTGTTTAGATCCTAAGCTGCTGGTTAGGAAATCTAACAAGAAGGATGGACCTTCTCTTCAAGATGAGCTAAACAAGGTTTAACAGTCTTATGCTTCCGGAGGTTATTTTATTTCCTTTATATGGTGTATTTTATTTATGTGATTATGTTTTATTTTTTTTAATATGTGCTTATACAGTTTTTGTTTTTGATTTTTTGTGTAGTAGCTGCATTGGCACGTAGCTCTGCCAGAATTGGTGGTGTTGTTACTACACAGATTCCAGTTCATGCTGTTCCTAAAGAGGCAAATAAAAAAAAGGATGAATATGAGTGTGAAAATGCAGAAGGATGGTGAAGGTGGATCAACTCAAGGTAAAGGTGGATCAACTCAGGATTTTGACTACGACACACTACTGACTGGTGTTATTCGAATGAGTAGAGAATCAGCAGGCGTTGATGAGACTGGTGAAGGTGGGGGTTCTAAGGTTTGTGAGGAGGGTTCTAATGCAGTTGATGGGGATTCAATTGTAGCTGGTGTAGAGAAGGAATATGGTGTAGCGAAGGAATCCGATGTAGAGCTTGGTGAGGGCTCTAAGGTTGTTGATGGGGATTCATTTGTAGCTTGTGTAGAAAAGGCACCTTGTGTAGATTTTTGGTGAGGTCTCTAAAGCTGTCGATGGGGATGCATTAGCTAGTGAAGATATTGGTTCTTTGGAAGCTGATGTAGAGAAGGAAACTAGTGGGGGTTTAGAGGGTCGTGAGGGTGTTAAGGTTGTTGATGAGGATTCAATGGTTGATGTGGATGGGGTAGTGAAGAAAGATGTTAGGGAGGTTTTGGATGTGATGATTGAAAATGCTTCTGCTGGTGTTGAAGGGGTTGGAGTTGCTGGTGAAGGTGGTCCCAGTGTTGTTAAGGATGATTCAATAGATAATGATATGGTTAATGCATTTAAACAAGAATATTTTGGTGATTTGGGTGTAGTTAATAGGAATAAAAGTGAGGATGATCGACCTGATGTGGCTATACGTGAGAGTGAGGATGCTCCACCTTCAGTGGTTGTCTCTTTTTAAGGACAAAATGAGATATCCCCAACTGGTAAGAAAATGAAGGTAGTGGCTACTAGTCCTCTAAAGCAGAAGTCCCCAGTTGGTTTAAAAAAGAAGTTCATGGTTGGTTTGAAGAAGAAATCAGCACCTGGTAAGTTGAGCAAACAGAAGGGGAAAGAAATTGTTAGTGAGTCCACAACTGGACAGTTGAAGAGGAAGGCAAAAGAAGTAGCCGCAAAGTTCCCTGCTGTGATCGTGAAGAAGATAAAGCAAAGAAAGTTGTTAAGAAATCTACTGGGGTTGTGAAGGAGTCTGATGACAAATGAATGTGAAGGCGAAGAAAGTTGTTGAAGTTGCTAAAAAATCTAGTTTGAAGAGGAAAATGGATAGTAGTGTTGATGAAGCATCGGGTTCGGGGAAAATGGTTGTTGCTAAGGAAAGACCTGCCAAACAACAATGCAATCGTCTACAGAAGCAGGTGGTTGAACGTGTTAACGAGGAGGGTAACACATATTTTTTTAAAGTGTGCTATTTTAATATATTATAACCTGTATTTGTTTCATAAAATGTTGCATTTGTTAATACTCAGTGTTTACTTGTTATTCACAGTTTGTATGTCTTCAGTTTTATTTTTCTACATGTTGATAAGTAACTGTATTTGTTTGTTTAAATGTTGCATATGTTAACATTCACAGTGTATTTGTTGTTTATGTCTATCTAAATGTTCTTATTCACAAATTGTTTGTCTTGGATGTTATTTTATAAACTGTATTTGTTTGTTTAAATATTGCATATGTTAATATTCATGATGTCTTAGTTAAGTATATCACGTGTGACTGGTTATTGTTTACAAATTGATCTTTGTGTGTTAGATTTAAACTTACGTGTTGCGTGTATTAATTAGTATTATGAATTTATTAGTAATTTTTTAAACTATGTATGCTTACTCTTTTCATATTCAATTTTTTTTAGGTTTGCTAAAAAATTCTCTACTAGGTGTTGTCCCTCGAAGCTTAAATATGTAATTCTTGCACTCACTCTTGAGCAAAAGATTGATGTTAAAGATATAGGTTTTAGTAGATTTCTTGAGTTTGACATTTCATCTCTCCCTTTGGAATTGTTCCTTGACTGGTTGACAGGTTTGATCCCGTGGGCTGACTTCATATTGTTCTATGCTGACTTCATATTGTTCTAGGCTGACTTCATATTTTTTTGTTCTAGGTTTGATCCTATGGGTTTTGTTCAAGAAATAGCCAGCTCCAGGTACACTATCACCCCTGGTGATGTGTTTGATATATTTTGTATTTCTAGGATTCTGGGGTGTCCTGTGGGGTCTGGTTAAGAATAATGGGAAGGGTGTGTCAAAGGATGTTGACATTAGGGATAGATTAAGGGCTAAGTTAGATGCTGATAAATATGACTATATCATTCATGTTAATCTTTTTTAGGAGTTGGTAAAAAATGCATAGTGGTGGTAATCATTTTAAAAGATACTTTATTATGTATGTGATGTCACTTTCTTAGCCCCAACTACGAGAAAATTGGTAGATTTGAAGCTTGTGGGTGCTTTATAGAATGTTGGGATTAATGCTACATGAATTACCCAATTACGCAGCGTCGCAAATCCCTTCAACGTGACCTGCAAAACAAAGTCCCCGGGGGGAGAGTCTCGATGATAAAGTCAGCCCCTATATGAGTAATAAGGAATAACAGAACATTATTTGTAATAGGAGACATACTTGAGTATATACACTCTAGAAACCCTATTGGCTCAATTATGAATATTATTATGACTATTCATTATTTTAGCTAGTAGCTGATGCGCCCCAATTTACCACCGCTGTTGCGCTGTCGTCTGTAGCCTAGATCTGCAAGTTAAAGTCCCCGGAGGTGTCCGAGGTGAAGAGGCTCTGACGGCCAAGTCAGCAAACAGAATTACAAAAGTGTAATTAAGAATGAATAGTGATTATTTAGGGTTAGCTTTAGCCTTTATATAGGTAGTCAAGTAGGGCAACTATCATGTTTTCTTGTGGAGTAAGTACTTCTCCCTTAGGCCGACCCAAAGGATATTACCCAAGGGGAAATGTATGGAGCCTGAACCGGCCGTACTTAGGCACTTGGGCTCAGTACGAATTTACACATTATCAATAAGCCCCTGGAGAGTTGAGGGTTCGACCTTTGAATTTATCCCAGGAGCCTAGGTTCGAATTTATGTAATTTCCTATATGAATTCAATGGTTTCCCTCTGAGGAGATTGCTCCAAATTTATCATAGAGTGGGGGTGCGGCTTTCAAAATCCCACAGTGCTTTGGGGGTACGGTTTTTGTGCCCTCGCAATATGGTAAAGGTTCATCCCTAGGATGGATTCGGGATCCTCCACCTTAGCTTTGAGTTTGTCTCTCTAGCAGGTATGTTTGTTGGGGGTCCGACCATCAGCTTTCCAATTTGTGTTGGGGCACAAGGGCCTAGCATCAAGCTCTTGGGGGTTCAACCTTCGAATTTCTAATATGTGTTAGAATCTGAGGGCCTTTGAACTCCAATGGTTAGGAATAGGGGGTTCGACCTAGGCTTTCTAATCTGTATTAGAATCTGAGGGCCTTTGAATCCCAGTGGCTAAGAATAAGGGTGTTCGACCTATCTTTCGAATATGTGTTAGAATTCGAGGGCCTTTGAGCCCAAGTGGTTAGGAGTAGGGGGTCCAACCCCGGCTTTCTAATCTGTGTTAGCATCCGACATGACTTCAACCCTTTTTTCTTTATGAGGGGCTTATGGGCTCCAGTAGCTATACATAGGGGGTTTGACTCTTGGCATTCTAATCTGCATTGGAGTCCAAGAGCCTGGCTTCGACGTGGGAAGTGGAAAGCTCATGGAGGCATGATGCCCAATCGCACTTTTGAGTGTGTGTGATCCAAGCTAGATTTCAATTAAGGCCTAGGGTTTCTTGCACGCACGACCCATTTACCCATGTACTCAATTGTTGTTTGGAAGCCCGATGTAATGATTACCTTTTATTCCCTCTATATAAGGTACTTCTCAGCACTTTACGTCGTTCTTTACTCAAAGCAATTTTTAAATTTCAAGCTTTCTTTCTCTCTTCCAGAGCAGCTCAAGGCATTAATTCTCCTTGCTAAAATTTTTAAAGAACTCCAACCAAACTCTGGCTAAGAACCAGTAAGTCCTCGCTTACCTAATCATCTTTCTTCCTCCTGCTAAAATGTCGCAAACACCGTCAAGGAGACATAGCTCAATTCTAGCCTATTTTATAGCCGTTTCCTCCACCGACAGAGGTGAGGACTCCCACCTCCAAGATTCCGGCGCCATTCCCTCATCGGCCATCGATTCCACTTCTACTGATAAGGAAGGCGGATGGAGCTTTGCCAGTTGCTCCACGCCGCCTAAGGGCTACCATCGCAAATGGGTCACTTCGAGGTCCCGAATCCTGAGAAAGGCCAGTGTTTAGGATGATAAGGAAGGTCGTCCTTTCTTTTTCGAGAAGATCCTGACCCCCATTCTTGAGAGCTCCCAACCAATCCCTAATAAGATCTCCAATTTGCTATCCTCCCTACCCCTTTCGGCTAAGGTTCCGGAGGACTTACAGTTGGAGGTTCTTCGAGATGATGAAAATCCTAGGGCTACGAGGCCTGGTAGGTGCTCCGTTTACGAGTGCCATCTCAGATTCAAACTTTGTTTTCCCTTGCCCCCATCCTCTCTCATCTTCTCGAAAAGCACCAAGTCAACTTATCCCAACTCCATTCAAATTTCATACTTTTAGTTATGGTGTTCATGACATGGTGTATTAGCTTAGGAATAACCCCTAGCTATGAGCTTTTTAGGTCCATGTACTACCTTTCTATCACTAACCCTATGATGCACAAAGTTACAAACATTAGTGGGATCTTAACCCTTAGCAATAGGTTTTTGGACCACCCCATAAAAATCTCTTTGAACTGCAAAGGGTGGTGTAGGACCCCCATATACACCTTCGAAAATGAAGTTGAGGAATATTATGTTCCAGGGTGGAATTCGAAGCCTAAGTTTGAAAGCACTGCCAATTACGTTGCTCTGAAAAGTGTGGTGGTGGATAAGGATCATTTGTTGAGTGAACCCCTTGATATTTCGAAGAGTTTCAATTATACTTGGCCGGAGGAGGTTTACAAGTGGATCTATCATCAGAAACTTATTTTGATCAAACCCATCCCCCCAATAGAATCTTCAAAGGCCCCTTCAGGTAAAGGGAAATGAAAAAAGAAGGTGGTTCAGGGTGATAAGCTTAAGAAGTCTAAGAGGAAGGCCTCTACGATTTCCAATGATGGGGCCTCAAAAAAGCCAAAGAAAATTAGGAAAATGTTGACTCTTCACGGCTTTCCGAGCCTATTTCGAGGCCTGTCGAGACTACTTCAGAGACCCTAGGCCAGATAATGCCACAGGAGGTCCCTCTAAGAGTTCTTCCCCCCACACGAAGGTGTTTGTGGCATCTTATTCTTTTCTTAACTGGGATTCTCTTCTTCATGGTCTTAGTCTTGGTTTTGGAAACGATGAGGAAGAAGAGATGGTTATTGAGGAAAAGTATTCGGGGGTTTATCCCCAGCCCCTAGTCCATGCACCGATCCAAACGAAGCTCCATTCGGGGGTCCAGCTGGAGGCCCCCTAGTAACTCAACAAATAACAAGCGGCATCAGTAGGGAGCTTCTTTTCACAACCCTTCCCCCTAGAGGCAGCGGACTAACGAGGGCATCGTCATTGAATCCCAAGTTCGTGGCTTTAAGATTTTTGAGTCCCAGGCTACGTATCTTTCGGGGAAGGGCAACCCCATCCCTCCTTGATCTTTCTCTGGCTTCCGTCCTGGAGGCGGTCATTGTCTTGACTGCTATTGACTCTATTTTTGAGACCTGTGTGGCGAAGGCCAAGGAAGCCCAAGTGGCTACTACCGAGTCTAAGGCTCATGAGGCCAGAGTGAGCTCGAGGAAGATCTGAAGAAGGTTGCCTCTGACTATAAAGTGGAGTTGGAGAAAGTGGCCTCCGATCATAAAGTAAAACTGAGTAGAGTAGCCTCCGATCATGAGGAGGAACTGACGAGGTTAGCCTCTCAACACAAAGAGGCATTGGAAAAGTTGGGCATCGAAAAGGATTCCCATCTAAAGGAGCTTGAAACTAAGCTTTTGGAGGCCCAGGCATCCATTGAAACCCTGGCCAGCAAAAATGCCAAGCTGGCCAGCCTTTGTTCCCCCGAGCAGTGGACCTTCATCTTCAAGGCCTATCCCAACAAGCTTGTGAAGACCCAGGGGTTTCAGGACTTCTTCTCGTCCCTATCCAAAGTCTTGGTGGGGCGCACTCAGAAGAATCTGACACACTCTATTTGCAAGGACCTCCCCTCCAAATACGCAAGAATGCAAGATGTCCACAAAAACAACCGGAGTAGCTGAACCATCTCTGGTGGAAGTTCATCCACGATGGGGGCATCAAACTCCCGCTGCTCGATCACTTGACGACCTTCGGTAAATTATTTTTGGCAGAGGATATCCGCCATCTAGATATGGATGAAGATAACAAATGGAGAAAATCGAACCCCATGACCCTTCCAAATTCTTAGCGTAGGCCTACCCCTTCAAGCTCAACCCAAGTATATCGTACCGTAGGGGAAAATGTATGAATTATATTTTAGGGCTTCGAATGTATTTCCCATCTTTTAAATATTAATGAAAGTCTTTGTTTCTTTACTTACATTTTTTTATTTTTTTTGTCACTTGTAGATTTTAGACTTGGTACCTTACCGCCCTCACCAACTACAAAGGGGTACCGTTTTTTACTTCTTTTTCCAAGTCATGAAAGAATGGTATCCCCGGATTGGGGCGTGGGAGCACCAAATAAAGGATTCTTGATTCTGATACAAATCCATCTTGCTCGAAGAAGAGTTTCGAGCTACCCATGAGGAACTTAACTTTTGGCGTAATGGTCTTCAGGAGAGGAAAAAAGAAATTCTTGAAGAACTTAGCCATTTGTCGGAAGAAAGGGACCTTTTTCCCCTGCTAAGGATGAGCTCTCGGAGGATTATCACTTCCTCAAATCCTGGCACAATGAGGTTCTCAAAGAGATCACCACCAAAGTCGGATTTAGCTCGATGGAGTGCATCGCTGCTGACAAGTCTTTCTAGGCTTCTGGGGGCATCATCCTCTCAGCCAAACAAGGCTATTGATCACTATCATTGCGAGATCCAAAGGTATTGAGAGAATCTAGAAGTGGATCATGTGGACCTTACTACCACCAATGACAAAGTAGAAGAGTGGAAGAAGCGGAATATATTCCAACAGTGTCTAATTCCCACCTTAGAGCAGACCATCAGAGATAATCAAGAAATCATTGCAATTTCTTTTTAAAATAAGGAAAAGGTCAAGAAGGACCACACTGAGTTGTATCCAACCTATATAGCGACTGCTAATAGTCTTCGAGTGTACGGACTTTGACTTGGGACCGTTGAAGCTCCTTTAGTTGAAGACTTTGAAGCATTTCTTCAAGAGACTATCAACATCAACATATCATAGGGGATCCCAAGTATCGAGATACCTATGAGGATACAAAGCAGTGGCTAAAAGTTGTACAAAAACAAGAAGGATAAGAGTGGGACTTCGAGCTCCCATGCTGCCCCGAGAAGGAGCGGTGTTCCTAACCTTGTAGAGAGTAGCCCCTCCATGGTTACTCTTGGAAGGAGGGATCCATCCTATCTCGCTATGGCCCTTCACCTAGGGTCTCCACTTCGCAGTCAAATCCCTCCCAGATAGAATCTTCCCGCTCTCTATATGTACCTCCCGGGGCTTCGATTTTGAGGGGACCCAGGAAGTAACCAGGTTGGTGCCTCTAGCCGAGGGATAGGTGGCCTCACTACCACCTGAGGCCCTTTTTCTAGCAGAGGGGGCGGCGTTACTGGTCAAGACCAAGAAACCCCTCTTAATACAGAGGACGCCGATGGTGTACCTATGATTTGAAGACCTTAAGGCTTATCCCACATACCCCCGAGCTCGAGGGCCAGAGACTAGGGACTTGGGCGAATAAGAGTTTCACTCCCTTTTGTAATAATTTTCCCTTGGATGTATGTAGATAATTATTGTAACTCTATCATTTTATTTGTAATCCATTATGGCATTTTGTACAATCGAAATAAAATTTTCTGCCCCTAATTCTTTTTTGAGCATTCGAAAAAAATTTCTTGTGAGAGGGGTTAACCCTTCTAACAGAGTTGAGTGTTTCGACTCTTTCTTTTCCTTGCAAGTTTTTGTTATGCATGTAAAGCATTCAGAGGGCTATGTCGGCCCTTCGAATGCATACAAGGTTAGAGCCTTAGGCGCTTGACACACGTTAAGGGGATTTTATCCCTAAATTGTTCGATGGGATGTGTTGGCCCTTCGAATGTTTAAAAGGTCCGTGCCTTGGGTGCTTGATGTGTGTTAAGGGGATCTTAACCCCAAAATGTTTGATGGGTAGTGTTGGCCCTTCGAACCTTTACAAGATTTGTGCCTTAGGCGCTTAATGCGCATTAAGGGGATCTTAACCCCCAAAATGTTTGATGGGCAGTGTTTGCCCTTCAAACGTTTACAAGGTCTATGCATTAGGTGCTTGATGCGCGTTAAGGAGATCTTAACCCCAAAATGTTCGATGGAATGTGCTGGCTCTTCGAATGTTTACAAGGTCTGTGCCTTGAGCGCTTGATGCGCGTTAAAGGGGATTTTATCCCCAAAGTGTTCGATGTGCTATGTTGGCCCTTCAAACATTTAGTGCTCCAATTTGAGGAGAGTGGGGAATTTTTCCTCTGGCAATGTGTGTTTTAATTCTTTAGCAATAAGCAATGATTACAAAAAACACACTTCAATAGAAAATCAATAAAAACAAAGGAACCCTATCGACTTACAACACTATTCCGTCGAGAGTATCCTCTGACCCAGAGCTACTTTGGGATGGGATATTTTCTAGACTCACCAAGTCTACTTTGAATTTGGGGAATAATACCTCCTAAGGTTCAAAATATTCCATCTACGTGGAATCGGTTCACCTTAGGGGGTTTCTAACATGTAACTGTCTTCAAGGCCGGCTTCAATGACTCGATAGGATCCTTCCTAGTTTGCTCACAACTTCTCAATTGGCTCTTTTTGGATTTTCTCATTTCCCCTCATTACGAGGTCTCCCGAGGAAAAATGGACCTTTCGAACTCTCTAGTCGTGATACCGCTTGATCCTTTCTTTCACTTTAGCTTCGTGGAGAGAGATCTTCTCTCTTTTACTTTTGAGAAGGTCCAAATACAAATGGCGCTGCTTATCATTGACCTCCTGGTGCTCGTTTCTTATAGCAAACCTTTGAAAGGTGGGCAGTTTTATCTCCACAGGAATAACCACCTCCAAACAATAAGCTAGGCCATAAGGGGTTTCGTATGTGGCATATGATTTCATTGTTCGAAATGACCAAAGCATGTTGGGCAGTTCGTTGATCAAATTTCTACCCGCCCCTTTGAGCCTCGACCAGATACCATTGACAATGGTTCGATTTGTGACATCTACCTGCCCATAGGCCTGGGGTGGTAAATGCTGGTGAGTCTATGATGAATCTTGTATTCCTTACACCAACTTTTAAATGTGTCATTGACAAACTGGGTGTCATTGTCAGTTATGATGGTTCGAGGGATCCCAAAATGGTATATGATATTCTTCCAGCAAAAGCCAATCACCATTTTCCCTTTTACGCCGGTTAGGGCTTTGGCCTAGACCCACTTTATGAAGTAGTCCACAGCCACAACCAAGTATCGAAAGTGGCTTGAGGACTCTGGGAAAGGACCCAATAGATCGATACCCCATTTGTTAAATGGCCAAGAATTTTTTATGTTCATCATTTCTTCTTAGGGGACATGGGTTATTGGTGCATGCCTTTGGCACTGATGGCAGCCTTGAATGTGCTTGTTAATCTCATCAAACTTCTTGGGCCAGTAGTACCAGCCAGAAGGAGCTTCTTGGCTATCGAGTGAACCACTCGATGACTTCCGCAGGCTCCTTCATGAGTTTTACAGATCATATAATCCACTTTGTGGGGAGCTACGCATCGAAGAAGGGGTTGTAGATGGCCTCGATGATAAAGCACATCCTCATGGATCACATATTTGGGTGTTTTTAGCCTAACTTTCCTTGCTTTGATGGCATCTCTCAGAAGGGTACAATCTTGAAGATAGCTAATAATAGGCGTAATCTATTACTTTTGTTCTTCCACCAACATCACTGTTACTTTCTCTTCGAAGCTACATTTACTCAGCATTTCTACCATTAAGTGCCCTTGGGATTGCAAGTCCAGGTCAGACCAAGCCAACTTGCTCAGGGCATCGGCCTTGTGGTTTTTCTCCCGATGGACTTGAGTGAGGGTGTAATGGTGGAAATGTTCGAGGAGGTCACCACTTCCAAGTAATGTTGTAAGCTCTTTTCCCTAGCCTCATATTCCCCCCTGACTTGAATGACCGCGACTTGGGAATCGATAAATATTTCTGGCCTCCGAACTCCCAAGTTTTTGGCTATTCGAAGGCCTGTGATCAGGATTTGTATTCTGCTTTATTGTTCGTGGCCTTCAAGTCAAAGTGAAGGGCATATAGATATTCCTTCATTTTGGGGCTCGTGAGTAGGACTCCGACCCCACTACCTATGGATTGTGAGGATCCGTCAACGTACATCTGCCATGTTTCTTCGGGTTCTTTTTCATTATCAACTACGATTGATTCCATAGTTTCCACAATGAAATCCGCTAAGGCTTGGTACTTGATGGGTGTTCTTGGGAAGAACTGGATGATGTGCTCACCCAATTCAATTGCCCATATTATCATTCATCCTGAGGCCTCCGGCTTGAGAAGCACCTGCTTAATTGGATGGCTGGTGAGCAAGATGATTTTGTGACTTTGGAAGTATGGCCGGAGGTGTCTCGCTGCATGGACTAGGGAAAATTTAAATTTTTGAGAGCAGTGTATCAAGTCTCCGGACCTTGCAATGACATGCTTACGAAGTAAATTGGGTGTTGGGCTTTATCCATTTCCTTTACCAGAACTAACTTATCGCTAAGGGATATGCAGAGATGTATAAGTACAAATTTTTCCCTCTTGTATGGTTTCATTAGGGTGGGCAGACTTCATAAGTGTTCCTTTAACCCTCGGAAGGTTTTGTCACATTCTTGTGTCCATTCAAATTTTGGGGATTTTTGAAACACATCGGAGAATGACAAATGTTTTTTGACCCCCTTCAAAAGGAATCGACTGAGTGCCGCCAACGATCCTATTAGCCTTTGAACATCTTTGACCGTTTTTGGGGGGGAGGGCCTACATGTTTATCAAGCCTTTGATTTTTCGATTTTCACATTGATCCCCCTCTCCAAAACCATGAACCCCAAGAATTTTCCGGCTCTAACTCCAATCACACATTTATTTGAGTTCAGCTTTAGATTGGCCTCTTGGAGCCTCTGAAAGGTTTCTTCAATATCCAACAAGAACTTGTTGAAGCCTCTACTTTTAACTACCATGTCGTCCATATATATTTCAATGTTTGTGCCAATCTATTTTTTGAAGAGCTTGTCAACCAGTCTTTGATAGGTGGCACCTGCATTGTTAAACCGAATGGCATTTTCTTGTAGCAAAATGCATGCACGTCCGTTATGAATAATGTCTTCTGCTTATCCTCCTCTGCCACGAGTATCTAGTGGTAGCGTTTATGAGCATAAAAAATGCTAGCACCTCATATCCTACTATTTCTTTGACCAGCACATCAATGGGGGGTAGAGGATAGCTATCCTTGGGGAAACATTTGTTGAGATCCGTGAAGTCTATGCACATTCTCCAAGCCATATCGTGCTTGGCAACCATCACCGAATAAGCTATCCATTCAGGGTAAAATACTTCTTCAATAACTTTCGCTCGAAGCAGTTTCTAAACTTCCTATTTTATGGCTTCCGCCCTTTTGGGGTCAAACGACCTTTTTTTCTGCTCAATTGGATTTTGGGAGGGGTCCACAAGGCCATTTGGGTACCCCTGTTAGGTCAAAGTTTTTTCATGAAAACACGTCAATGTAGTCGTCCAACGGGTTCTTCTTTTTCTCTTTCACTGTGGGTTGTATCATTTTTCTCACGGGCACCGTTCCCTTTCCTCGGCACTCATTGACTTCGTATCCATGGGTTTGATTTCTTTGTTGACTGAAGCCACCTTGTCCTCCTTCCTAGCTTCTTTTAATGCAATGGCCAAGAAACTCCTGGATGCAGGTTGGTCCCCTCTTATGACTGTTATCCCCGTACTGGTGGGGAATTTCATCGCCAAGTGATAGGGGGACCATATGGCTCTAGCCTAGCACATCCAGGGTCTTTCCAATATGAAATTGTAGGGGGATACAACATCAACCATTGCAAAGCTACAGTCGATTGTGACTTCCTTGTCTCCATCAACTACTTTAACTGGGAGCATTACGACCCCGAAGGGTGACACCATTTCCCCGGTGAAACCAGATATGGGGGAAGTTGTTCTCCTTAAACTTTCACACCCAAGCCTAAGCTGATCAAAGTAGTTGGCAAACATCACCTCCACTCCGCTGTCATCATCCACTAACACCCTTTTGACATGGAAATCTCCAATGGTTGCATGGATTAACACTGGGTCCGCATAGGGGTTTCGGCTAGGCACCAGGTTTTCTTCCAAAAAATTATTTACTTCATCTGCTCAAAGGCGCTTCTAGCAGGGTTCTTTGGGGGCACGTACAGGGAATGTGACTTTATGATGGTGTTTGATGACTGGTCACCCACCACTCCATTGATGAAATTGATCACCCGGTGAGCCCCGTCTCTCCAATTCCAATCCGGACGAACCTTGGCCTCGAGCCCAACATTCTCCCTAGTCGAGTTTCCAGCTTGCTCACTCTCATTTCCCTACTATTCTCTGCTGCCTCGATTGAATCCTTTCTTTCCTTTCCAGTGGCATTTTCTTTTTCGCTTCAAGGAGGTTTCTCCTCTTGGTCTTTTGAAGCAGTCTAGGAGCAAACCTTCTTTCACATACCTTTCAATTTCCTGCTTCAGGTGAGTGCATTCATTTGTATCTTAGCCACGTCCTTTATGATGATAAAAAAATTTGGGCGAATCTCTTTTTCCGGGGTAGTCTTTTCCTGGAGGGGGGCTTCGAAACAGCCCCTTGGGGATAAAGTGTATTTCCATCAGGGATTTGGTTGGGGGAATGTAGCCCTCAAAGTTTTTCTTCGAATCTTTCGGCCTCTTTGATCTTTTGGAGGGCTTAGAGCTCTTTTCGTCCTATCTGTCCCCTTCCCGCTTTTTCTTTGTGGCTTCTTCAATCTTCGACTATTGTTCCACGATTTCTTACAATTGTTACAGGGTTTATGGCTTCTTCGAGATCAGATTTTTGTACAAGTTGAGGCCGGACATTACATTCATGTAGCCAAGGATTACTCTGTCCTCAATATAATTGATCACACTGAGGCTCTCGTCTACATGCCGATGATAGAATGCCTGCATCGATTCGTCCGGCCTCTATTTGTTCTGATAAAGTTCGATCAAAATTTTTGTAAACTTTTTCATTTAGAAGAATTGGCCCAACATGGCCCTTCCAAAATCTCTGTATGAGTGCAACGATCCCTTACCCAACTTGTTAAACCACTCTTGAGCTTTTCCCCGGAGGTAGCTCCCTACCATCTTACATGTCAGCTGCTTATTGAAGTCCCTCAAAATCATCAAACTGAGAAAGGTCTGGATGAATTTCCAGGGGTCCGAATCTCCACTCTACACGGGGAGTCCTTTTGGTGGTTTCACATCACTGATCAATCGAGTGTCCATGATCGTAGCACTAAGGGGAGGCTGCGACCTAACCCGAAGGGCCGATCAATCTGTGAAGCTCCCTTGTGAGGCACTACCACGCAAAGACACCTCTGGCACCAGTTGTTTTGGCTCCTAGCACCGGTTTTTTAGTGGTTAAAAAACCGGTGCCTAAGTAAGCGATGCTACGATATCACCGGTTGAAACGAAACCGGTGCTAAATTTATTTTATTAGCACCGGTTATATTTTGCACCGGTTTAAGTTACCGGTGCTATAATGTACCATATTAGCACCGGTTTTTGGTAACCGGTGCTAAAAAAACCGGTGTAGATTTTGTAATTGTAGCACCAGTTATAGCACCGGTGATGAATAAAATTTTGTCGCACCGGATTTGTTAGCACCGGTTATGGAACCGGTATTAAATCTTTGGATCTCACACCGGTTAGTAGGTAGCACTGGTTTTTAAACCGGTGACAGAAAAATAAATTGCACCGGTTATATAGTGTAGCAACGGTTTGGGAACCGGTGTTAAATCTTTATATCTAACACCGGGTTGTAGGTAGCACATGTTTTTAAATCGGTAACAGAGAAATAAATTGCACCGGTTATAGTTTAGCAACGGTTTGGGAACCGGTGATAATAAATAGTTTTATTGCACCAGTTACATGTTAGCACCGGTAAAATCCGGTGCTAGAGTTGTTTATTTGTTGCACCGGTTAAATTTTGCTTCCGTCTAAAAACCGGTGCAACGAAGTATATGTTAGCACCGGTTATGATCGCACCTTTTTTGCAGTAGCGGTTTTGAAAGCGGTGCTACAAGCGTTAGTTTTGCACCATTTAATATTAGCACCGGTTCTCTATTCGAAAGTAACCGGTGTTAAAAGCATGAGTAATTATTGTGCTCACTGTAAGCTGCGGCGTACTGCAACGTTCATCTTCTCACAGCCAGTTCCTTTTTTTCCAAGCATGGTACCCAATATTTGTTGTGCGTAGTAACAGAATGGTGCACGAAGACAAATTGAACAAATTCGGAGACACAGTGATGCATAGACAAGAAAGTAGGTTGAAGAAAGGATTGAATCCGATGAAGTATAATATATGACTAGCAAAAGAAGAGCAGGAAGTGTTTCGTAGTGTCCTAAGATACTGAAACCCCCCGCAGCGTCGAAGTGGACGAGTATCAGATGAGATGGTCAATTACCTTTCTTGTAACAGATAATACTAACCACTATCCGATGATTTGTACAAGTCCTTGTATGATATTCAATTGAGCTATGCAATTTGGCAGAGTATTTTTTGCAAAAATACAAACCCATTTCACAGCAATACTCCGCAGTTCATCCCTCCGCAGTGGAGTGTAATCTTCCGGGAATTGCTGAAACAATGCATTAAATGACATGTTAAGAGAAGGATGTAAATGCGAGGATAATGAATAAATAGAAGAAATATAGGAAAACGTACCGGAATAATGTCAATGTCATGTACGTGCCTGACAATTTTTTCCATGTAATACATGCAATGGTACCCGCACTCCCAAGCACTACTTTGTATCTTGTGCTGATGATGGAAAAGACAATTTGTTGAACCGATTACGAAGATGAAAATGACACGTGAAATATGAAGGTATGGGATGATACGTACACTGATGTTTATGACATCCCAAGTGTAGTTGGAAGGGTAGGCCCAATTTTGTTTGGAATTGGACCGTTGATATTTTGTTGCAATCCTACAATAGATGGAAACCTATTTTTGTCAACATGGGGAATACTATTTTCAGAAATTGGGGTTCACACAATATATGATAATATACTGAGTAACAGAAATTGTATATAATTGAGCCAAGAGAGTGCGAAACGTACAAGAACACAATTACGGGAACAACCATTTTTGAAAAACATCGAAGCTGAAGGAAAGAAATGAATGTGTTCCACTTACAAATGAATCATTTTAAGGCATGACCTATTTCGTTTGGAAATTCCCCCAGTCATTGAGTCGATGCAATATACTCGATCGATTTCTGGTACGAAGACAAGCAAAAACCAATGGTCCCTATGGGAAAAAGGGAAAAACAAAAGTACTTAAGATTCTTAAAATAAAATCACAGCACACTTGCTTTTGCTTCCATGTGGCTGGGTCTAGCTACTTGGAAAACGAATGGAACTTACTCTCGATTTTATGGGAAGATGTACATCCTCGCTTCAGTGCGGCACATGACAGCCAAAACCTCGTCTGCAGTCAATTCCACCCTTTGATTTGCCTTCTGAGCCATTGAGTTCGAAGAGGCAGGAACAAACTGGACGTGGCCTCCACGTACCACCCCATTGCAGAGGTACCTTGCAAATTAATATGGTTAGTGAAGCAAATATAATGATACTTGTATCTATGAATAATGAAAGCATGCACTTCTTACGATGCCCATATATCAAGTTGGCACCCACTGATCCACTCCATTTCATCATCTGCGTCCAAGCTATTCATGAACAGTTGTATCTTGTCAGTGAATATGGCTGCGTAGACTTCTTCTGATCCGAACACCTTTGCACTGAAATTGATGCAGAATATTTTGTCTGGTCCACATATTTGTGCAGATAGCCGTAAAGCATCATTAATCTGGTGAACACCGGCGATGCATTCTTGGTTTTCCATGGCTCCCTAATCATTACATTCAGAATCTAATAATGTTAGTTGAACAGTATTTTTATGTAATTCAGTGGTGGATGGTAATGTAAAGGCTGAAATGAGTTCTCACGAATAAGTGTTTGGGAGAAATCGACGAGGGAGGATTTCGTTGCCCATTCTCCGGTGATGTAGTTTTTCTTTTGGTAGTTGCTAATGGGTAAAATGTTAGTGATGCATAGATAGAAAATTAGTAGGAATGAAATAGTATGCGGGTGTGTACCTCTCCTTTTACCGATCGAGCGGCCACCTCTCCCAAAGGAGTATCTTCCTTAGCCACTGGTGTGAGGTTTTTTTGAGGACTTCCAATTTCATCGACCACCATTTCCTGCAGAGGCGGTTGCTGCTCGCTCTCCTACATAAGAATATGAATAACATGTCATTGTATTAGCAAGAAAGATATGTATGAACACCGATGAGAAGAAGAATAAAATTATCACACCTCATCATCCTGTTTCTATATGACACTTATCAGCTTCCCCGGCCATAGAATGTTATACCCGATGGCCTGAATGACGAACTCAAATTCTTCGTGTTCATTCGGCAAAGGTGCCTTTGGTATGATCACAGGTCCTTTTAGATTTACCCGCTCCCACTTGATGTGTAAGTCAGTTTCCGCTTCCTTCAGAAAGAATATACCGAATGCAGCTACCTCACTCTCTCCATGATGGTTCAAAACATATAGGCAGCATTTTTTTCCTCTCTGAGAGATGAACTTAGAGATTGGGTAAATACATGGGTCGGGAAATAAGTAAGTATTCTCTATTGTAGGAAAACAGATAAAGTCGGAAGTGCAAGCGATAGATGATAAGAAGTAATGAACTTTACATGTAGCTGCTGAAGGCCGCCGCGCGCTGCAGCTTTCAATGCCCAGCTGAGACTGAGAGCTTCAGCGCGCTGCAGCTTCTAGAGTTCATCAGCAATGAACTGTATCCCCATAACATTAATCCAAATCAGGAAATGGAAATCCACATACTACAAATCACATAGCAAGAAAGGAACAAATACGATTGCAGTTCACGGTTTGGACTACCTTGTCATCCGCTGCAGTTCCTTGTAGGTCACTACATCCCGATGCTAAAGGAATGAATACCCGGTTGTCCTTGGTCGTGGGGGTAGAAGTTGCAGCCAGGAAATTACGGGCATCCAAGTGTGGGGGAATAGCTTTACCCAATTGCCCAGCTAGCCAATTTGTTTGGGCCTCAAGTAAAGCAACAAATGTTTCTCTGAGCTCGATGACATCTGTTGGTTGTTTGTTTGAATTTGAAATTTCCTCAGATGGTTTCGTGTTTGTGCTCCCACATCGACTGGATGCGTAACGGGTGACAGTCATATGTGGTAGGGCCTCGTTCACCTTAGAGGTTGCGGAGCAACCTCTCCAACGACCCCCGTGATCCTTCCTACCCGTTGCTTGAACTAGAATATCTTCTTTTCCATGTATAACCAAATCTCCCTTTTGCTTCTTATCCAAAAGGTTTTGCTAAGAAACAAAGAAAATATAAGCCATTTGATCGGGATAACATCAAAGAATATCAATAGAGATAGATTCATTTATGAATTATGCTCACAATAGTGGGGGCTACTCTTCGCACGGAGTCGTTGGTGTAGGTTGATAATTTCTTGTCCCAGTTTGCTGCAAGGAACACTTCCGAGCGGTCCAGTTTGAAATCCACGCTTTGAACTAAAGCCTGTGCTTCTTCCACACTCTGACCTTCATCCAGAAGCGCCTCAATTGTAGCATTTCTTTTCCTCTTCTCAAGTTCTACTGCAACCCTACGGTTCCCCCCACTCCCCGTGTGATGGATGTAGTCCTTCTGTGAGGCGCTTAATTTTGTTGCGTCACTTACCGCCTGCTTTGACATCAGTATGTAAACAGCCGGTATGGTAGTGACTATGGGAAAAAAAGATTGAAGGAATTACCTTGAATTTAAGGGTTGACCTGTGTTTCACAACAGCTCCCACTCATTTTTGTCCATTCACCGATAGTCTCTCCATGCACAAGAGCCCAGTTTTTTTTGCACAATGTACTTCTTCGCCACCTTAGTCTTCCAATTCCTCCACTTTTCTCCTGCATAAATTGTCCATTTATTGCGGAACTTATTCATCTCATTGAAAGTCATTTTCGTTTGTATATCCCAGCTAATCTGGAGGATAAGGAGACATTATGTTAGTGCGACATGTAACGAAGTTGACATGAATAATGGAGGATTAGAACACAGTTACAAGAATGCCTTCCCATGCATCCTTCTTCACATGGTCTGGAACTGATCTCCAATTATGCCACGTCCTGAAGCGGATTCTTCGGCGGAATGCATAGCTAACATACATCGACCATCGACTACGCATAACCAGGGGTTCGAAGTCATCATCGAAGAATATTTTAAGAGGCTTCATTTGTTTCGCTAGCAACACGGACTTGCACGTGGCTGTACCTCTGCGCTTGTAATACTCTCCAATCTCAAACTTGTCGAAGCTCCCACTCATGTCTTCTTTTACCATAGTTTCTTCTGTGTCTCCCGACTTCTCTGACCCCGAGCAATATTTCTGTGCATCAGCCCCTTCCTCGCTAATGTCGTCACAGTTGGCATCCTTTGGAGGGGTAAAACATTCATGGGCAACAGTTTGTCTACCACCGGAGACAAACAATTTCTTCCTCAGCGGGGCCATTGAATCTCTTCTATCAGTAAATGAAACACAAGCAACACATTAATCCAACACTCCCACACTTTGCGGATTTTCACGACAATCCAACCGACTTCAAAACATTCGTGTAGGGGGCACGTGGGTAGGCAAAAATTATGACATTACAGGCAAGCATATCATGTATGAGCATGAAACAACACCCACAATAGTTTAACAAGAACGTCAACACAAACTCACACGCAAAGAGACCAACCAAAATATAGCTACTCATTAAACCCGGGAAAGATGGAAACTACCAATGGGTGTTACCTTTTTCTGTCAATAGCTGGCCGTCTTGGTTAGCCCCTCCCTTGTGAACATTCCGAGCCAGGTACGATATTTGTGGAGTAGAGTGTCGATGAAATTGGGGTATTTGGTTGGCAACCAGGATTGGGGGGTTGAAGCCCGACATAAATGGTGAAGGGAGGGACACTGTTTTTGGGGGAAATCTGCACGGGGTTATGTGGGGAAGATGGGGAACTTGGGATTAGAGATGTGGTGGGTGGAAAGAACTCGGTTCGATGTGGTGGGGAGGGAAGGGTTCGGAAACAGAGGGTTAAGGACATGGAGGGAAAATGGCAACTTTTGGAGGGATTGAAAATGCAGCTTTGTTGGCACATTTTGGTGTCTTATAATTTTTCTTTCTTTAATTTAAAAACAATAATCCATACAAATGGGAGGGATATGTATTATATTCCCCAGGACCTGGAAAAGATCGTAAAATCTTTCAAATCTGATACTCCCTCCGTCCCAAAATAAATGGTGTGCGAGGGACTTCCACTGCTAATAGGTTTAAGCACGTATAACGAAGGAATGTAAAAGGTTACTTTTCATAAACTTAGTGTTACGACGAATCTAACCATATAACATATGAAAATATTATGTTGTTCATATGACAATATGAATCGGGTAATTTCGCAGTTACTAAGCTCATATGGAATGTAATGTTACCTAAGAAGATTTCTATCTTCACCTGGAAACTGCTTAATACAGCGGAATGTGCATAATACAGTGGATACTTTTTCCATCTTCTGAACTGTAGTGACCTTACTGGATAGCAGAGAATGCTATGTCATCTGATTCATTATGTGATCTGCTGGGCTTTATGGAAGGCTAGGAATGCTTATTTTTTGGATGGCACACCCTTTTCCATCTCTCATATTAGCAAGGATGTCACAGATACACTCTACCTTTCCATTACCTCCTCTCCCCGAAGGTTTCATGTTCCCTTCTTTGTTGTTTCCCCCCAGACCCCCACCGAAGCCAACTATATCCAGATCACAGTTTCACCAGGGTTACAGTGGATGCATCTTGGTCTAATTCCTCTGTTTCAATTGGCTTAGTTTCTCACAATCGCCAAGTTTACCAATCCTGATTATATCAGAGACCATAACAACCATATTTCCACTGGAAGCTGAAGTTAAGGCAATTCTAATGGCCTGGCAGATCTGTCTAGACGGATATCCCAACCTCAATATTGAATTTGACTCGTCACAGACAGTTTCTATGATTAATGATCCTTCACTTTCCAAATGGACCCTATACCCTTTAGTTTTCCGAGTTCACACTCTTTTGTCCCATGTTACCCTGAAGCACATATGTAGAGATTGTAACTCAGTTGCGGATGCCATGGCGAAATATGAAGCATCCTCTGCAATGGTTTCTCCTTTGCATATGACCCGCATTCCAGCACATACTAACGGCTTAATCTATATGGATATTATTCGTACACCTTATATTAGAATCCACAAGTAAGCTTTTAAATAAGACTGACACTGCAGATCTTTCCTCTAATTTTGCTGCTCTTCCGCGATGGCTACCATTTTTCACAGTCTCATTAGTGCTTTCAAATGAGTGGATTCCCAGTTTCTAGCATTGAGCAATCGAGCCTGGATACCCTCGAGCGCTGGAGTCCTTGAGCACTCAAGCCTTGGAGTCCCGAGCATTGGATGCCTTCGAGCACTAGATCCCCTCGAGCCTGGATGCCCTCGAGCCGAGAATGCCCTCGAGCCTAGAATACCCTCGAGCCCAGAATGCCCTCAAGCACTGGATGACCCCAAGCACCATATACCCTCGAGCGTGGATGCCCTCGAGCGTGGATGCCCTCGAACCTAGATGCCAGCGAGCAGTGGATGACCTCGAGCCTAGATGCCCTCGAGCGTGGATACCCTCGAACCTGGATGCCAGCGAGCAGTGAATGCCCTCGAGCCTGGATGCCCTCGAGCGTGGATCCCCTCGAGCCTGGATGCCCTCGAGCGTGGATGCCCTCGAACCTGGATGCCAGCGAGCACTGGATGCCAGCGAGCACTGGATGCCCTCGAGCCTGGATCCCCTCGAGCCTGTATGCCCTCGAGCACTGGATACCCTCGAGCCAGCAAGCACTTGACCATCAACCCCTCGAGTCTAAAACTTAATATTCTACTGGCCCAACATTCAGCCCAAAACAAATGTAAACTGCAACCCAATCAGTATAAGGTGTTTTTTTTATGTATTAGTATTTCGCCCACAACCTCTCCTCTTCCATCACCTCCATCCGCCGTTTCCAAGGCCATTCCTCCGCCGTTCCCAAGCACCATCCTCCGCCATTCCCAAGCCCCATCCTACGCCATTCCCAAGCCCCCTCCTCCGCCGTCCCCAAGCCCCTTCCTCCGACGACCCCTGCTCCCTCCGCCGTCCTCTACTCTCACGGCACCGTCCCCTGCCACCTCCGCCGTGCCCTGCTCCCCACGCCTTGCCGGCTCCCTCCACCGTCCACTTCTCCAGCCGCGCCCCTTCATCGGCCAAGCGGTGTCCGACCATCGTCGACTGTACCCCAAACACCTATCGTCAATAACCCGTACTCCCAATTAGGTAAGGAGATTATTTTCCTGAGGGTTGTACAAAGAAAGTTTTGCTTCCTCATGAGTTGATTTCATGATAATGCCTCATTGTGTCAATACCCTCATTGTGCTCATGTTTTCGGCATTGGTGCACAATTTTGTGCGTAACCTGATTGTTCATGATATGTGATTCTGGATGGCACAACCCGTGCTCCGATATGATATGATAATTTTTTGCATCACCCGACTGTTCATGATATATTTTCTTGCTCACAGGTTGATTTCATCATAATGCCTCATACCATCAATGCCCTCATTCTGCTCTTGTTTTCAGCATTGGTGAATACTTTTGCGCATACCCTGACTGTTGTTCATGACATGTGATTCTGGATGGCCCAATGATTCGTCCCAGGATTTATAGAATGTCCATCTAGTTCAATTCTTTTGCTTCTATTAATATTAACAAAAATTGGGATTAAGTGTGAGTAAACATTATTCCATATTCAGCCTACGAGAAGGAATGCTTAATGTAGAATAAGTTGAGTCTGTATAATTTCCCTTTGTGACTGTGTATTATTTACCGTTTTCCGTTCTGGCTGCCGTTAACACATTTAGTGTAACAGACATGGCCCCCAAAAAAGGTGCAACCAAGCAAAAGAACAACACCCAAAACCCCAGGAAAAATCCAAGAGTGGTGGAGGGGGAGGACGGCGAGCACGGGACTCAGATTGTTCCGTTGACTGAGCCCATACCAGCCGCAGAGGCAGACTGCACTGAGCATACAACTGTCTACAAGGACTTCATCTCGAGGGGCCTCATCCTTAAGAGAGGGTTGAGGCTGGAAAAGCCCTTCAGGAGCTATGTGAAGGAGCAAGGCTGGGAAAGCCTCATCGCACAACCGTCGCGGGCAAACCAGATCATGGCGTGTGAATTCCTGTCGCTCATGAAGTACAAGAATTCAGCAAATGTTTTCCTCCGTGGTCAGTTGGTCGAGTTGTCTTCGGATTTGATCAACACGTTCTACATGATCCCACCAAAGCCCGCGAGCTTGTACAAAGCCGCTGACATCGCAGTTGAAAAAGCTTCATGGGAAGACATCATCACAGCAATCTGTGATGACAGCAATGCAGTAATTCAGAATCTACCACAAGAATGGTCCAGCGTAGAGAAAAAGTACTTGACTGAGAACATGAACGTGTGGTACAGTTTCATAGCTGCCCGGCTACTCCCCGTGAAATTGAATAGCGAGGTTCATCGGTCCCGTATGCTGCTGCTGTACAAGATAACGAAGAACATGAGCCTGGATGTTGGGAGTACAATAATGGCATGCATCTGGGATTGTGTCAATGCCCATAACTGCATAGGCTTGTCCTCACTCATCACTGCAATATGCGTTGAAGCCGGTTGCAAATACAAAGATGATGATGTCACAATGATGCCAAAGCTCCCCATAAACCCTCTCATATTCTCCAAGAAGAAGAACGTCGCCGAGTCTTCGAGGGCGGAAACAAGTAAAGCATCGAATGACAACTCGGATGGGGACTTGGCAGCATTGCAAATGAAGGTGGATCATTTGGTGCACTGGACATCGCAGGTTGGGAAGATCCTCACAGCCATGTGTGGTGAGAGAATCAATGAATTGGGTCCAATCCCTACCTTTGATTTGCCAAGGCCCAACACGGTGGAGAAGAGGGCGCGCAGGAAATGACTGCCCACAGTGACCTCACGTCTGCGTATTATCAAGTTTTTCCAGTTGCTAGTTTATGTTGGATGTGGGGATCATACATTTGTTGCTTCCGAAACATACATTGCTACTTTGTTGGTACTGTTTTTGCTTTGGATTTTGGAATGTTAGCTTTCAGGCCACATAACGTATTTGTGCTGTTGTCTTAAACGAACTGCATGACCAATTCCTATTAAGTTCCTACCTGAGAAAAATTGCTGCAACGCGCTGAACCAGTAGAGGTGCAGCGCGCTGCAGCTGGCAGAACCTATCATAGGAATAATTGTCCATTTTTTTAACAACCTTTACCCAAACCACTAGAGTGCACTGCAGCGGACAGAACTACTCGACATGGCAACAAATTGGGAGATATTCTTACATTAGTTGCCAGGGGCAACAAAACCCAACAAAGTACAAGAAGTAAATAAATTTTAACTTTGACATCGATGCTCGACCACCCCTAGTCTACAACCAACTTCATCTTCTTGGGTTGATTGTCTCGAAGTTCTCGGCCATCGTCATCTATCCAAATGCCATCTTTGTGTTTCCTCCGAATGGCTCCCGCCTCAATCCCGTTGTCACTAGGTAGAGGGGAAATAGAGGGGAACTCTAACCTTTCACTTGTAACCTCAAAATCAATTTCATCGTGGAAAGAGAATTTCCTACCTTGTACCACAACAGACCAACCTACATTGGACGGGTCATTTACATAGAAAACTTGTCTTGCTTGTTCGACCAAAATAAACTGATCATTTTCATATGCCACACGAGTCGGGTCAACAAGGGTAAATCCCATCGGATCATTAGTTCGAACCCCAGTTGTGTTATCAAACCATTGGCACTTGAATACCGGAATCTTGAATTCTCCATAGTCAACCTCCCAAATCTCATCAATAACACCATAGAACGACATCACAGCTACGACTGGTTTTTTGTCTTTCTTACTTGCTTGCCACATAGTCTCCGACTCAATGTACACCCCACTATTTTGTGTCGTGCTCTTCAAATCTTGGTTCCTAGTAGCGAAAGAAAAACCGTTGATGTCATATCCGGAATACCTCAAAACCGTGCAGTTAGGCTTCCTCGCAAATGCCCGAATTTTTGGGTCGTAATTAGCAACATTGCATCGGTCATATAGCCAATTCACAAACTTGTCATTGTGCTCCAACTGGACTTTATTAGGGGGCCACGTGGGATGACACTCTGTTATCGAATTAAGGTGCTCAGTCACATAAGCAGTAGTCTCCAAACAATTCCTCAACACATACAAATGAACTGACATCAGATCACTATTCAATGGAGTAAATAACATTCCTCTCGACCTCGGCTTGCCCCCCTTCCTCCCAACATGTCGATTCAGGGGCACCCCAAATTTTCTGTGTCCCTGCAAATAGGAAGAGAAAAATTCAATCACTTCTTCGGTAACATACCTCTCAATAATACTAGCTTCCGGCCGACTCATACGTTTCACGTACCCCTTGAAGACTTTCATGTGACGCTCGAATGGATACATCTAACGCATGCCAACCGGAACGCATATCTTTACCTCCCGCACTAGATGGACGACCAAGTGAACCATTATATCAAAAAAGGATTGAGGGAAATACATTTCCAACTTGCAGAGCACAACAACAACATCTTTTTGTAGAATATCCAGATGGTCTTGGTCAATAGACTTCCGGCATATGGAGGCAAAAAATATACAAAGTCTAGTGATTGAGTGCCTTACGTCGGCCTCCATTACCCTACAAATAGCAATAGGTAAAAGTTGTTGCATCAAAACATGACAATCATGAGATTTCAACCCCGCCATCCGACAATCCTTCTTAACTACCCGACTCACGTTCGATGAATAACCAATGGGGACCTTCACTGATTTCAAACTATCAGAAACTGAGATTCTCTCCTCCTTAGACAAGGTACAAGGTGCAGGGAGCAAGTACATCCTCTTACCCTTCACTTCTGGGGCGAGGTCATTTCTGATTCCCAAATCAACCAAGTCCAACCGGGCATTCAAACAATCTTTCGTCTTCCAAGGAATATTCAAGAGGGTGCCTATCAAACTTTCACAAACATTTTTCTCAATATGCATCACGTCTAGGCAATGCCTAACCTCAAGATGCTCCCAGTATGGTTGATAAAAAAATATTGACCTTTTCTTCCATGGCCCACCACAATTTATTTTGTCCTTGCCTTTGTACTTTCCCAACACCACTCGTAATTTCTTAACCTTGCTGTGAATCTGCACACCAGTTAGTGGTGTAGGGGATTTCCTTCGTTCATTCCCGCCAACAAAATTGACCACATCACCCCGGTATTTATGGTTAACGTTGAGCCATTTTCTATGGCCAAGATACACTGTCTTTCTTCCATGTCTTAGCTGTTTGAATTCAGTCTTCTCCTCACAAATGGGACATGCATTGTGCCCTTTCACAATGTACCCAAACAAATTTCCGTAGGCCAGAAAATCATTGATCGTGCAAAAAAGCATAACCCACAGTTGAAACTCCTCATTCATATTGCCATCAAATACCAACACCCCTTTATCTTCCCACAATATCTTCAAATCTTCTATCAATGGTCTCAAATACACATCAACCTCATTCCCAGGTTGTCTAGGACCTGAGATTAACATAGGCATCATAACATATTTACGTTTCATGCACAAATATGGGGGAAAATTATATACAACCAACATCACGGGCCACGAACTATGCTTCGATGACATATTACCAAATGGATTCATCCCATCAGTACACAATGCAAGGTGGAGATTTCTAACCTCCGAAGCAAAGGAAGGATATCGCTTGTCAAAATTTCTCCATTGTTCGCCGTCCGCCGGATGTCTTATCTTGTCGTCATTTAGTCTTTCCCGCTCTCCATGCCATCGCAATTTCTTCGCATCTTCTGAACTCGCGAATAACCTCTTCAACCTAGGAATTATAGGAAGATACCACATACACATCAATGGGACCTTATTCTTCTTCTTAGCCAAACACCCATCAACATCATTCGTCACACCCTTATATCTTGCATTTTTGCACACGGGACATTCAACCGCATCTATCAAATCACCGTCATACAAAACACAATCATTTGGACATGAGTGTATTTTCTTGTATTCCAAACCAAGTGGACACAATATTTTCTTGGCCTCGTAATAGTTTTTCGGAATTCCATTCCCTTCCGGGAACTTATCCTTCAGAATCTTCAGTAGTGAATTCACACTTGCATCACTCCAAGAACTTGTAGCTTTCAAATTGAAAACCTCCATAAAAAAAGAGATTATGGTATCCTTACTTTTACATCCCAGATACAATGGCTTCTCTTTCTCGTCTAGCAAAGCACTCAACATTGTAGGCTTCCCCTCAAAATCTCTCACAATGTCATCGAACATACCATCAACTGTACATTTGTCTCCATCTACCTTGTCAAACCCACCGTCATGTCCTTGCTCAACCTCTCCATGAACTGTCCATACAATGTAACCTCCATCAAATCCGTTCTTCAATAAGTGAAATCTAACAACCCCACGATCGTCAAACCCTTCACGGCACAGGCATCTTTTGCATGGACAAAGTATCCTCTCCTCCCGACCAAAGGCATAATCTAGAAACAAATCAATAAATGCAATATGTTCACCACTCCCTCTAGCTACACTTGGACAGTTAACCATTTTTTCCCTCCACGCAAACACTGATTCTCGGTCCGTTGTATCTAAACGAGACAAAACACACCATTACACATATTTCAATTGGTCAAAAATACGAACAATGAACACGATCTTTTTGCTACACAATACTAAACGTGTCATGCATGTCCGTGTATAAGTATGCGAATCGATCAACTGCATGTTCTCAGGAAACATATACATATATATACCACCTACCTAAAGAAACACAAAGATGTTCACATCAACACTCATTAATTTACACTCCCACAACATGATCGATACTCAACCAACATAAGCTAGGCATAGAGAAACCTATAATAAATACGAAAAAACCACCTCCAATCATGCATTTATGGTTCTCGTTGATTGAATTTCCCAAGAATTAATGAATACTTACTTCCATGAGTCTTCATTTGTTTGAGTTATTGCACATCTTCCCAAGAAATCTACCATCTAATAATGGATGTTCAAGTTCAGAACTAATTTAAGAGGGTAAGTTCGGAGCATTAAATGCTCGATTTAGCACCTGTTTTTGTCAATAGTACACAATACCGGTGCCAATTTTCCCGCCTTTTCCCACGAATGCATTCAGCACCGGTTTCTACATCCCAAAACACCAGTTGCTATAACCAGTGCCAAAAACATACATCACGCCGGTTTTCTGGGATTCTTTGCACCGGTCTTCAAACCGGTGGAATATAACACCGGTTGTCGTTGTTTTTAGCACCGGTTTCTTGACCGGTGCTAAATTCTCAACGGTTTCCACAAATTCTAGCACCAGTTTCCCGACCAGTGTAAAAATAACACCAGTTTTTTTAAATAACCGGTGCAAAAATATTTTCAACCGGTGCCACAATAACAACGATTTTACAACCGGTGCTAACCAAAAAAACCCGTTGCTAAATCTTTATTTGCACCGGTTTTCGTAACCGGTGTTAAAAAACTGGTGCCATAGGGGGTCTCTGTGGTAGTGAGGCTATCTCTCAGCTCACCCCCCCTCCGTGGATCACCATATTGATTTGGCCAAAACAAAATATCGATACTTGGTATCTGGTTCGAGGTCATGTATCCAGGCTGCGATCCTCCCACGATAGAGTTATGATACAACTGTTGTTGCCTGTGATGGTAGGGGTTATACGAAGAGTTCTCCAGTCGAGGCCATAAATACATTTGGTTCTCATAACCTGGGTAACGCCTCATTGGTGAGGTCAACGAGTAAGGGTTTGTCTGATTCAAAAAGTGGTAAACCAAAACCAATACCCAATGCATCAATGTTTGGCCTATGCTAGGGAACATTGGTTAGGGCCGAGCTTGGGCCCCAATGTCCGCTTGGTAAGATACTCCGAAGGGGGCCTACAACTGAAACCTTGGCTGCAGTGCCAATGGCATCAAAGGTGGGAGCACCACCTATTGTTGGACCATTCTCTGATAGAGCATTGGGGGATCCACCTGATGGTCAGAGAATTTGAGGGTTTGAGCTAGTTGCACTAGGTCCTGCTGCGACTGGAGGATTGCACTATTCGTACCCCTCGTCACTCGAGCAGCTCCTATTAAGGTTTATATCTGCGAATTTGTTGTAGTTTCTGTAAACTTTGGCTCATTCTCCCTTGGTCGACGCATTTGGCTTTGCGACGTAGGGGCTACAATACTACCTACCCAGGGCTCGACACTAACATCTATCCTCCTTAGAGGTATGGCCGTCATTTCCATTCGAGAACCCTCCGGTCCTCTTGTTGCTGTGATCTGGTCTCAACCATTCAATGGGAGTTGGTTTTCGGTGTTTGGGGGGTTGGGTCCGATTGCATCTTAGTCCTACGCCCTCTTCTTCTCCGGTAGGGTGATTGTACGGTCATTCCTTTTAGCCGTTCATTCCGTAGAGGTAGACATAAATAACAAGAATACGCAGATCTGACTAACGGTCCCACTGGGCGTGCCAACTTAATGTGCCCCAATTTAGCATCGCAGCTGCATCACCGTCCACGACCTGGATCTGCAAGAATAAGCCCCCGGAGGGGTCCAGGAGAAAGAGGCTCTGACGGCCAAGTCATCAAACAAAATTACAATAGTGTAATTAAGAATGAATAGTTGAGTTTGTAAGGTTACTTTTAGCCTTTATATAGTTAGGCAAGTATGGCAACTATCTTGTTTGCTTGTGGAGCAAGTACTTCTCCCTTTGGCCGGCCCAAAGGATATTATCCAAGGGGCAATATAGGGATCTTGGGACGGACGTTCTTGGGCACTTATGCCCAGTACAAATAGTGAAAGGCTGTTGGAAGCTAATTTTGAGCATAAACTCAAGAATGGAAAGCTGATCGAAGTTAATTTTGATTATTTTCCGGGGTTTAATCCCTCGGTGATCATATATGTAGGGGATTTTGGCCTCAAGTGCTTAATAGGCCACAGAGGCCTTTCAAGTGTTTTCAAAGGTTTAATCCATGTGCGCTCATATATGTAGGGGATTTCATCCCTGAGCGCTTGACGGTCCCTGGAAGACCATCGATTATTTCCAGGTTTTTATCCCCGGTACTTATACATGTAAAAGGGGGTTTTTAACCCCATGCACTTTTTTTATATAGAAGGGGATTTTGACCCCAAGCACTTATTTTCATGAAAGGGGATTTTGACCCCAAGCGCTTAACAATATTCGAAGGCCCCTCAAGTATTTTTTTATCCTTAAGCGCTTAATCACAAGGAGGGGATTTTAGCCCCGGGCGCTTAACAATACTCGAGGCCCTTCGATTATTTACAAGGGTTTTTTTATCCCTTAAACGCTTAATCACAATGAGGGTATTTCGGCCCTAAGCACTGAACAATAATCGAAGGCCCTTCAAGTATTTACAAGGGTTTTTTGTCCCTTAAGTGATTAATCATAAGGAGGGGATTTCGGCCCCAGATGCTTAGAAATACTTGAAGGCCCTTCGAGGATTTACAAGGGGTTTTTATCCCTTAAACAATTAATCATAAGAAGGAGATTCTGACCCCTTTATTTTTAAGACCTTGAGGCATTTTTATATATATGTATGGGGTTCAACCTTTTTCGTTTACAAGTCCCCATGGAATCTTTATATAGATGTAAAATATTCAACCCTTTTGTTTATAAGTTATTGTGACATTTTTCAAAGCTAGCTTCGAGCCCTTTAGCTATTGTAGGTAGCATTTGATAAAGGCGCCTCCTACTTCCTTAAAAATAGGGGGCACCCTACGACCTATAGAAATGTTTGTGTTGGGTGCGCTACACCCTGGTCAAGGATTTTCATATCGAGTGCGTGTAAGGATTTTGATCCTTTAGCGCTTATGTATGCGGGGTGTTTAACCCAAAGTGCTTATGTATATGCAAGGATATGATCCTTTAGCACTTACGCATGTGTGGAGTTTGACCCAAAGCGCTTGGCTATTGAGACCTTTCAAGTGTATACAAGGATATGATCCTTGAGTTCTTATGTAGCAATGGGGTTTGACCCTAAGTGCTTGATAGGCCACGGGGGCCGCTCAAGTGTATGAATGTATTTTATCCTTAAGCGCTTATGCATATGGGGGGTTCGACCCCAACTCTTGGTGGGTCACGGGGGCTGCTCAAGTGTATGAAAAGATTTTATCCTTAAGAGGGGGTTCGATCACAAGCGTTTGGCGAGCCACGGGGGCCACTCAAGTGTATGAAATAATTTTATCCTTAAGTGTTTATGCATATGAGGGGTTCTACCCCAAGTGCTTGGTGGGCCACGGGGGCCACTCAAGTGTATGAAATGATTTTATCCTTAAGCGCTTACATGTGAGGGATTCGACCCCAAGAGCTTGGTGGGCCACGGGGGCCGCTCAAGTGTATGAAAGAATTTTATCCTTAAGCACTTATACATAAGGGGGTTCAACCCCAAGCGCTTTGCGGGCCACGAGGACCACTCAAGTGTGTCATAGGATTTTATCCTTAAGTTCTTATGCATATGGGGGTTCGACTCCAAGCACTTAACGGGCTACAGGGGCCGCTCAAGTGTATGAAAGGATTATATCCTTAAGCGCTTATGCATATGGGGGGGTTCAACCCCAAGCACTCATGTATTGGCGCTTTTACACATGTAAAGAGGGGGATTCAACCCCAAGTGTTTGATGGGCCACAAAGGCCCTTTGATTACTAGGTTTTTATCTTTGACGCTTACATGTGTTAAGGGGATTTCGGCTCCAAAGTGCTAATCAGGCTACGAATGCCTTGGTGCTCATATCATGAAAGGAGATTTTGGCTCCCTAAGCGCTCGGTGGGTTGTGGTGGCCCTTTGAATAGTTACAAAGATTTGATTCTTAAGCGCTAATATATAAAGTGGATTTCAACCCCGAGTGCTTAACAGGCCGTTGAGGCCTTTTAAGTATTTACAAGGTCGTAGAGGCCTTTCAAGAAGAATCCTTCGACCTATAGCATCATTTGTGTTGGGCGCGTTATACTGCAGTCGAGGATCTCATTAATTTGGTACCGATGAGGGTGTCATTTAATTTACAATGGTGCTTTCACTAGGATGCGCTACCTCACATTCGAAGGGTACCACTCATCCATAGTAAATGGTTCCACCTTGATTAACACAATGTTTTATCCCCGACACTTATTCATGTAAAATGGGATTTTAACTACAGAGGTCTTATAAGTTTCTTATGCTCCTTATTAAGAAGAGTGAAACTCGAGAGTGAAAGGCCTTTGTAGCCGAATCTCGAGACAGAATGACCGATGGGTCAAAACTCGAGAGTGAAAAGCTGATCAAAGCCAGTTTTAGGCTGAGCCAAATCTCGAGATAGGACCGCCAGGTTGAAACTCGAGAGTGAAAGGCTGATCAGCTAGAATCTCAAGATAGAAGGACCAACGAGTTGAAACTCAAGAGTGAAAGGCTGATCAGCTAGAATCTCAAGATAGAAGGACCACCGAGTTGAAGCTTGAGAGTGAAAAACTTATCGAAGTTAATTTTGGGTTGAGCCAAATCTCAAGATAGAAAGACCACTGGGTCGAAACCCAAGAGTGAAAAGCTGATCGAAGCCAATTTTGGTTTAAGTTGAATCATAGATAAAAGGACCACCGGGCTGAAACTTAAGAGTGAAAGGCTGATCAAAGCTAATTTTGGGATGTGCTAAATCTTGAGATAGAATGACCATTGGGTTGAAACTCGAGAGTGAAAGGATGATCGAATCCAATTTTAGGTTGTAGCAAATCTCGAGATAGAGGGACCGCTGGGTCGAAACTCGAGAGTGAAAGACTGATCGAAGCCAATTTTGGGTTGTGCTGAATATTGAGATAGAAGGACCACCGGGTTGAAACTCGAGAGTGAAAGGATGATCGAAGCTAATTTTGAATGTTTTTGAGGATTCGATTCTTGAGGGCTCATGTATGTGTAGGAGGTTTTGACCACGAGGGCTCGATGGGTCATGGATGCCCTTCGATTATTTACCAGGTTTACAAGAAAGCGCTTATTTTGACCCCCAATCACTTATTTACACAAAAAGGAATTTTGGCCCCAAGCGCTTATTTACGTAAAAGGAGGATTTTAGCCCAAAGCGCTAAACATGCTATGAATACCTTAGTGCTCGCTCATATCATGAAAGGGGATTTTGGCCCCCAAACGCTAAACAGGCTATGAATGTCGTGGCGTTCATATCATCAAAGGAGATTTCAACCCTGAGCACTAAACAGGATATGAATGCCTTGGTGCTCATATCATGAAAGGGGATTTCGACCCCAAGTGCTAAACAGGCTATGAATGCCTTGGCACTCATATCATGAAATGGGATTTAGACCCCGAGTGCTAAACATGCTATGAATGCCTTGGCACTCATATCATTAAAGGGGGTTTTGGCTCCGAACGTTAAACAGGCTATGAATGTCGTGACCCTCATATCTTGAAAGGGGATTTTGACCCCGAGCGCTAATAGGTTATGAATGTAATGGCACTCATATCATGAAAGGGAATTTTGACCCCAAGTGCTAAATAGGCTATGAATGCCTTGGCGCTCATATCAGGAAAGGGGATTTCAACCCATAGCGCTAAACAGGCTATGAATGTCTTGGAGCTCATATCATGAAAGGGTATTTTGAACCCGAGTGCTAAACAGACTATGAATGCCTTGGCGCTCATATCATGAAAGGATATTTTGACCCCGAGCACCTATTTATAAGGGTTTAAGTATTTAAAAGGTTTCAAGTATTTACAAGGTCGTGGAGCCCTTTCAAGGAGAATCCTTAGACCTACAACGATGTTTATGGTGGGCGCGCTACACCCCGGCCGAGGATCTCATTAATTTAGTACCAATGAGGGTGTTCTTGGATTTACAATGGTGCTTTCCCTCTCCCCGGGGTGTGCTACCCCCAATCAAAGAGTAGCACTCATTGGTAGTTTCTCGGTTGAACTTGTTTAAGTGAAAGTCCACTTGGGACGATAAGAGTAACATTAATACCAACCATGTTGGTATCGTAATCACAAATTTGGACCCATGCCTTTAGGCTATATTCAATGTCATGTAAACAAATAAGTATATAGTTAGACCTAGACCTTTAAGTCATATCATGTCAAGCTTATAACTTTTTGCACATACAGATTTTTAATTACTTCACAAAAACCACAACACGAGTGAGCATATTGCACATTTCAAGGTTTAGTTGTGCACTGAGGCCTTGCCTGAAGAAAGCGTTGAGTGCAAATAATCCTGCGTATAATTTTTAAAATATTTGCACTTATCGTTTTGTGGATAGGCAAAAAGACCAGTTACTTGGTCATCTAATTTTCACCAAAAAAAAATTAAATTAATTATTTATCACCATTATTGCAATGAGCTAATTTATCGCCATTATTTAGAAGAATTAAAATAGTTTTAGTTCATTGCATTTTTTGGGAACTCGTTGAGCTGCCCGAGTCAGCTTGCTGAGCCTGTTTGACTCGGAAACCTGGGCCTGTAGAAATAAATTTATTTTGAACTGGAGCAATTAGGCTTTGATTTAGGGCTATACTTCAGCCTATTTCCATTTCCATTATTGTTGTACTAGGCCTCGGCAATGCTCTTATAGAGCAGCTGGAGACTTTACAGCCCATGGCAATTTTCTGCCGGAGTGACTATGCTCAAGGGACACTAGCAAAATCCCCTTTCAATAAACTGAGAAATTCACCGGGGGCACTAGCAAACTCGGTGGGAAACTCATTGGGGGCACCAGCCAACTCGGCAGTGGCACCAACCAACTCGGCAGGGGCACCGACAAACATGGCTAGGGCACCGACGAACTCAGTGATGGAGGTCAGTTTGATAGACGCTCCAGTATGGCGAGTTTGAAGGTAGTGGTGTTAGAATAAATCAGACTCCTGATTAGATTATGATTTATTATGATTAGAGTTCTTTCCTTATCACACCTCTATTGTACTCTCTATATATTCAGTTATCAATAATACAATTACTACTACAAATTATTCTATCATGGTATCAGAGCAAGTTCTGTTCCTAAATCCCAAACCCTAATTTTTTTCAGCCGCCTCTCTCTCTCTTTCCGGCCGTAGTCGTCGACGGAAAAACCTTGCAAAGGAGCTGTAGTCGTTGACGGAAAAACCTTGCGGAGGAGCTGGGCCTTGACGAGGCAATCAGAAAAACACAGAGAACTCTAATCATAATAAATCATAATCTAATCAGGAGTCTGATTTATTCTAATAGGGTCACAGGCCACCAGCGAGGTCGAATTGCCGAGTTCAAATAGGGACCTTCGGCCACCAGCGAGTTAGAATAGGGACCTCCGCCCACCGATGAGCTCAAATAGGGGCCTCCGACGAGTTAGCGGCAAGCTAGCAGCAAGCTTAAAGGCCATCTGTGGCGTGTTTAAAGGGCCATGGCACCGCGACTTCAAGTTCAAAGGGCTGGCGAGTTTGAGAAGACTTAGTCGAAAGGCAGCGATGGATTTGAAGGCAGGTTGCGTGGGCTTCAAACTCCGCGAGGGGCACCAGCAAAGGTTTGAACTCGAGCTGTTGACGGCAGGTCAAGGGACGGCATCAGGATACCGCATCAGGATACCGCATCAATGAAGATGAAGAAGGTGGAGGAGAACCCAAGAGCTTGGTCTGTGAATATCATGCGCTAATAACAAAAGGCAACGGGTAAACCTGGGTGCGTGGAGTCCACACGCTTGGTCTTCTCCTTCTTCTTGGTGCATGAATCTCATGCCCTAGACATACCAGCTCACCTTTTGCCCAGATTCTTGCTGGAAACGCTCGCGCAGTGCCATGGTGAGGTCAAAGCTTGCCGGAAAGCACAAAGAACAGATCGCGAAGTGAGATTTGGGTCTGCGACAACAATGTTATATCTGTAGATGATAATATATTGGTGTTCCCCAACACCAAGACATGATGAAATGATTCCATATCTCCTAAGTTAGAATTCTCTTAGGGCCATGATGAAATAACTCACCTAATGATTTATCCAACACTGAGCTGCAGAGCTAGAATTCAGTATCTCAGACCAATGAAACTCTAGACTTTGGCACCAAAAAAATAGACTATAACATCGATGGTGAAGGGGTTCACTTCTCTCGGGTCCCACCGGGCGTTTCAATTAATGCTACATGAATTACCCAATTACATAGTGCCGCCAATCCCTTCATCGTGACCTGCACAACAAAGCCTCTGGGGTTACCTGGGTGGAGAGTCTCCGATGATAAAAGCCAGCCTCAATTTGAGTAATGAGGAATAACATAGCATCATCTGTAATAGGAGACATACGTGAGTATATATACTCTAGCAACCCTAGGGTTTTATTGGATTATCCTTCAACCCTATTGGGTCAACTAGGCCTAATTATGAATGTTATTATGACTATTAATTATTTTAGCTTATGGCCCAATAGTATAGGGCCACTGAACATTTATAAATTATCATGAATTATTAAGAGTCTTGATTAGTGTGGTTTAGTGTTGGATCGTCCGTGTGAGGGTGTTGGTAGCTTTAAATCTGGTTCTAGTAAAAATGTGTCTTGTGTTAGTGGATGTATTTTTTGTATAGTTGTTTACATTTATAGGTTTCCCTTTAGAGGCTAGTCTGACCCTACTAGATTTCCCTTGTACATGCATTGGTCGAATAAATCTTTGTTCAAGATGGATCATTATCTTGAGAAGATGGGTTATGATAAGGGAGTTATGATAGAGGCTGGGTATCCTTTGAGGAAGTATGGGAGGTTGAAAGAGAAAGTAGCAGCCAGCAATATGAGGGAATTCGTAATGAGAATGTATGTTTTGGGGGGCTTCGTACTCTAACTGTTGCATTTGATGGCATTGCTCGGGAGCCGGGAATCATTTCGTATCGCATTACAAGTGGTGTGATAACCAATGAGGCTATTGAGAAAGCTTCCAATAATGTAAGTATTTTTTATCTTTATTTTTTACACTTTTTTTAAACTAGTGCATGTTGTTTTACAACAATTACAGGTGTAAACTAAGTAACTCAACATGTATTTAGTGGTTTTCATATCACTAATATTATGTGAAATCTAACATATTGAATGTTACGAAGTAGTATTTGTATGCTTATTAATACCATGTTACATTTTAGTTATGTTATGTGGTTTATTGAGTTGATTTTATGAGCTTATAGGAAAACAAATGCAATTGATCG
The DNA here is from genome assembly GCA_037428765.1 of Rubia yunnanensis. Taxonomy (NCBI): domain Eukaryota; kingdom Viridiplantae; phylum Streptophyta; class Magnoliopsida; order Gentianales; family Rubiaceae; genus Rubia; species Rubia yunnanensis. The sequence goes on from CM075063.1 coordinate 17,579,578, forward strand.
GTTAATAAATTACAGTTGTAAGCTAAGTAATTTTACATTAGTTACTTGGTAATTAGTGATTTCATATCACTATAATTTTGTGAAACAAAGGTTAGTTCTTGGGCAAGCAAAACAAATGCAAGCTATAAGTTGATAAGTTAAAGTTGTAAGCTAAAACATACAGTATGTAATTCAGTGTAATACAATATTTTAAGTTAATGAAAAACAAATACAATGGTAAAAAAAATGCAACATGCATCCTAAACAATGTTACAGTGTCTTTACATCTGGTGTTTTTGTGCCAAATTTAGTAGTTTTCTTCCTTGATTTTTTCTTTTCCATGCCTGACTTCAGCCTTTTTCCTCTTCCTTTTGTCTTCACTTGGGCTAGATCCAGTACCTTAGGTGCACTTGTTATGGTTGAGTTGCATTGGCTACTTGTGGCTGATTGTTCAATGGCATTGGTGTTTGAAGCCAACAATTCTTCTATTCTTGTTGAACACGTGTCGAACATCTATTCAAGGGTTCTTCAAGCTTTTGATTTTCCTTCACTTTTCAGAACTAAATTTTAGCATTTGCTAGACATGTAATTCCTCAATGAAACTGCACCATTGATGTTTTTTTATTGTTGTTTTCCTTTACCAAAAACCTTGTCCCATAATTCTATTTTGGCTTTTTTTATCCATCTTTTGAGGATGTACTTCTCTGATATATCTGTGATAGAGTAGAGGTGCAATACTCTAAGAATGTGAAAGCACAAGATACCTGACACCTCAAAGTATTTACATTTGCATTGTACTTCAACTAGCCCATCTTCATTTTGTACTCAACTGTCTCGTATTTAGATTCATCATGTTCTAGGTTGACTTCATTTTTTTACGGTGGTTCTAAGAACACTTCCTTGACCTTAGTTTTCATTTCTAGAGAAAATTCCTTTTTGAATCCTTTGTACAATGCAAGTGTGTAAACATAAGCAGCATGTTTAACTAAACCTGTATAGGCCCAGTAGTTGGGAAACAAATGCACACTATAAGTTAAAAATTTCATGTTCTAGGCTAATTAATACATATTCTTAGTGTAAATATACCTGCTTTGTTTTCAAAGTTTTTCTTTTTGCACATGTATTTTCCTTTTCTGCTTTATCTCTCCTCCACTTTTTGATTGTTTGGTTGAAGAGCTCATAGAAGTGAATGAGTGTAGTTGTTTTATTTTCACTGAAGCATAGTGCGTGGTTGGGGCTTTCGTTTAGCTGTGATGATAAAATGCCTGCTTAGAAAATATCCTTGCTGAATGTCGTGCTCAATTTTTCACGGACACTGCATAGATGTTGAAACCAGGTGCTACTTTCCAGCTTGTAAGTGGCGATCATCGAGGTCCATTTTTCTTCAAATTCTACTGGATTACCACATCTTTTCATACACTAGTCGGAATCTCTTTTAAACGATTCATCTTTCTTTAATCTCTCATAATGTTGTATTGCATTCTATTTTATGTGCCATAAGCACAACCTGTGTTTTGTGTTTCTGGAAAACCTGAAAGTTGTACCAAGAAATGAAAGTTGATTATTATATGAATTTTTTACAAGTAACTAATTTGTCATATAACATAAGTTATACATATTGTAAGCTAACAGGTGCCGAAGCTAACATTCTCTTTTCAGTTTCGGGTCTGTAAGTAATAAAATTTCTGAAGTTGCATCATTTTCAGGAAACCTATTTTTTAAACTAATAAGTGACACTTATAAGATATTTAATACATATTGTAAGGTAACAATTGCAGTTTCTAACATCTCATATTCAATGTTCAGGTATGTAAGTAATAAATTTTCATTACATACCTCATTTATTGCTTTGCCCATTGCAGGATTTTGATTTGTGAATATTGTGACAGGTTCCTTCCCTTCCACTGGTTTCTTGAAAGTGCTGAATAGCCACACAAAACTATCAGCCAACTCTTTTGCAATAAAAGCACAAGAAAACATGTTATGTTCCAGTGATTGTTGATTCCAACTATTGGCGCACAAATCAAGATATACTTGTTTGTTCTGTATGTAGTGTCAAATATGGTGACATATCCGTAGAGCTTGTAGTCCTCCGGCATCATTGAATCTCTCCAAAACACTGCTGATAGTTTTATTTCTTCGTCGAACTTAAATTTGAATAAGAAGTATTTGTCCCTGTCATTGATTTCCATGAGTGTATCAACACGTTTTTGAGCATATCCACTTTCTATTTCTTTCATTCGAAGTCGAGTCAAAAATTTAAGGTGGTCTTTCATCGTATGCCCTAGATTTCCTTCTCCACTAGCTTCAAAAGATATGTATTTATATTCCTATGGTAGGTCTTAAATCTACTTGTTCCATTGTTGTAATAGCCTTTCCTTTGTCTTCTGTAATTATTTGTTCACTTCTACTGAGATACTGCCAGGCTGGTCTTTTTAACTCATAATTGTGTACGGTAATGTGGTGAGCCACAATGTAACAATCCTGCTCAAGCTTCACTCTAATTTCATCTAGGCATCCTGTTTTTGTAATCAGGTCCTTTCTCTTCCTCTTATTATGATTTTCACTATCCACACAAGGAACATGGTTGATAATGCTGGTTTTTAATCTTTTCGGTTGGCCTCCAGAAGAGCACTTGTAATACTTACGTGAATCTGCCTTTTGCTGTTTAGACGTTGAAAGTCTTTCCTATAGCTGAAACCAATAGCGTTTGCATGTTTCTTTTACAAAGCATGTATTGCTTCCAAACATTTTGCTTTTACGCCAGTAAGATTTTCGGTGACATTAATTTCATTTAAATTTGGAAAATCTATACCTGTAACAGTAATGAATACAATTTCTAATGTAAGATATGCATGTTCTAATGTAATTCTTGCAAAAGTCTTCAGGAAAATTATAGGAGCTCTGTTCTAGTAAGCATAACAAATACTACTTGTAGTGTAACATATGTAAGGTGTAGTGTATTTTGTACATGTTATAATCTGAACAATGCACAAGTTTGTCAAAAGTTGAAATTGATAAATTCATTCTCTGTGTTTTGTTCATTTTAATCTAATGCACGTTTTAGTGTAAACTAAACATTATTTAAGTTAGGAAATGCATAAAGTATACGAAAATTCTGTGCAGCATGTAGTCTATATTGCTAATGTTTCCACAGGTTTATAGCAGTCGAATTTCAGTGTCCAGAATTTAAAAAAATAGCTATATTCATATCGATTGCAATTCAACACTATAATTTCAGTCCGGTGTCAGAAAATCATACTTTTAATAGAATTCAAATTAAATTCATTAGCATTTCAGCTTCTTGCAACTGAATTTCATTTGTTTGGAGTTGAATCTCGCCAGTTGCGATCGTGTTTTCTCCAGTAGATTCTGATTCAATTGCAGTAGATTTAACGATCAAAGTTGTTGAAATTGTAGATTCTGGTTCACAATTTCTTTTGTCGATTCCTTCGGAGGACATCAAAAAGGCGCCAGATCGGTTGAGAGGTATCAAAAATGCACCAGTTGGTGAGGAGGAATTTCTCGGCGTGGATGGATTGGTTGAGAGGAATCGGAGAAAGGAAAAAAGGAAGAAAATGTGCAGTGTGTGTTTGTGTGTGAAAGATCCAGTTGTTATGAACCAGATCCGTTATTTTTTTTAATGGATCGCGTGTTTTTTATTAAGTTTGCATTGCAAACAGGTCCCTGTCGGTCCATAAGCTTATGGACATAGGCCGTCTGTTAGGAGATCCACTCATAATAATAATATATGGCTCTTATTATATGCAATGTCTCGGTAAAATCATAAACTTTAAAACTTTATTCAAATAGATTCATCTTTCTAAAATTGCTAGGGTAATTTAGGTGAGTTTTAGGGGTGTTAAATGGATCTGGTTACAAATATATCAACTCTACCCATTTAATTATTTTTTTAACTTATTGGGTATGATTCGTTGGATCATTTACTTATTGGATCAATGGTTCAATAATGATCCATAATTACTTTGTTGGGATCACTTACTTATTGGATCAATGGTTCAATAATGATCCAAATACTTTGTTGGGTAGCAAATGAACCATTCGATACTTTTGGATCTGGTCGGGTTGGGCAATGGATGCTCGTAGATCATTCCTTATGAGAAGGTAAACAAAATCCTTCTGTTTTAAAACTGAATCAAGGAAGACTCATTTTTCCCAATTCCATATATTACATTGATAATAACAGTCTAATAACTATGAAAATATCACTGGTATAATTTTCTTATAGTTAACTAACAACATTCCTAATGTCACTACTTCTATATGTTCACTACTTCTACGTAGTTGAGAGTCTTGAGACTACATATCAAATTGTGTAAGGCCTTTAGGCTATTCAAATTAATATATAGGGTTGGATTCTCAAATATCATCATCATAGACAGTTTTGATTAAAAAAGAACATCCCAAATGTCGATCACAAATCACAGGGGCCTTCCCTCCTTCACCTCCTTTCCAAAAAGAAAGTCATAACATCCCGCAAACTAGTAGAGGTGTGCCTTTTGAACAGCAAGAAAGGTTGGGGCGTGCAAAATTTATATTTTGAAATTTTGTGTTGCACCGGCATCTTTTACCCGATCCGGCCAAATCTAAAAGCAAATATATATATTTAAAAATTTATTTATAATAATTTAAATAAATTAAAGGGTGGACTCTAAGCCGTGATCCAGATCGGGCCAAGCTAAAACTTAACCCAACCGACCCAGAACCAAAATCAGATCCGACATAGGCCTATAACTCAACCAATCCAAACTCGACTTGATCCTAACCCGGACCCAAACTCTTACAAGAGCCTAACACCCGACCAATCCAGACCCAAAACCCCGACCTAATCCAACCAATATGGAAATGAAACCCTGTCCAAACCCGACCCAAAGGTGAACTTTGAACTTTATAACACTAGGTGAAACTCAAACAAATCTCGTAATCAAGAGGGGCCTAAAACCACCCAAACCCGAATTGAACTAGACTCGACCCGCTGTGGCCTATACCCAACCCGACTGTTGCAACCCTCTGAACCTGAAACCAAACTAAACCCAAACTCTCAATCTGACCTCAACCAAACCCGGCCTACCGTGACCTCGACCCAAACTCGACCAACCCAAACTTAATCTGTTTCACCTGACCTGGGTTCAAACTCGACCTGAACCTAACCCAAAATCTGACATAGGCCCGACTGAAACCTAAATTGATCCGAATCTGACCCAATCTTGACCAACCTCGCCCCGTCCCAAACTTAAACCTGACCGGCCCAAATGTCTTAGGCACACGTGCCCCTATATTTGAACGCTGGAGTCACGTGCTTTCGCTATCCCATGCGACAGTGCCACGATGATGAGCCTATATACCTAATTAAATGTTTGAATTTTAGAGAGCTAGTTAGTATAATCAGGGGGTGGAACTAGGAATTTTGTTTAGGGGGACCAAAAATAAATAAATTTTTTTAATCAACCATTAAAATAATGAATCATAGTAGATTATTTCATTTAAAGGAAAAAAATCAAATATTATAGAGAAACTAGTACTAAGGAAAATACAAATTTGATACTTTGAAAATGGACGACCTTGTTATTTTTATTTAACTTGTGCTCTCTTTGATCATATAAAAAGTATGGATGATCGAATCAATGTTAAATGTCTCTGCAATATCCTTTTCGATATAGACTAGCAAATAATCTCGAAGATGATCATGTTCCATTCGATTGCGGAGACACGTTTTTCACAATCTTCACAAATAAGAAGTGATTTGTTTTCTCTTTGACATATTTTGAGAATAGACCTAAACAAAAAACAATTATGAAGTCAAATTTTGGAGTTAGAGAATTTAAACACTTTAAATTACAAAAAAAAATGATGAAAAATATTAAAATTAAATAACTTTCACTATTTTTTTTTACCTTACTTCTTGAAATCTTATTTGAACATTTATATTTTCTAAATAATGTTTTTGATTTGTGAAAGATGTCACATATATTTATACTATCTTATTGTTAAGAGAAAAAAATCTTAACTAGAATCAAATTATTTAGTTAAAATAAAACTTGTGTAGTTGTATGAAAGATTAATATTCTTGTTATTAGCGTTCAACTAGAATACGGATAATTATTTAAAGACGAAAGCCGGTATTTCCTTAAGACATGAAAAGATTAAGGTTTAAAGTGCAAATTAAAAAAATGAAGATAAATTTTTTGAATTGCATGAATCAGGTTATAAATTGTATAACTACTACACATTGCATAATACATTTTTAATGTTGCAACTAAGACCTTTTAACTTTTATTATTTTAATTAAACACGGTCTTTCCATAAACTTATGGAAAGACGGTCTTTCCCAAAATTTTGCCTTTAAAGATACTTTAGAAATAATTTTTGTTAAAACATTTCCAAATATAACTTGGATAAATAATAAAGGTAAAATTAGATAAAAAGTAATTATATTTCTTGTTGGACTCTATAATAGAACAAAGATTCCTAACATTTTAAACTACTTTCATCGGTACCCTACGTATATCTACAGTAAGTATTATTATAGGAGGGATCACAGTCCTTTTTTTACCATACACAAATGAATAAAACACAAGAAAAATACATAATATCAATGATAAAAAGAAGTTGGCGGGGACCAAGCACCCCCTGATCCCCAATGCTCCACCACTACATATAATTATGATTGACTTAATAAACAGTACATGATTTATTGATTTAATTTACTTATGGATAATTTGATCAAATAATAAGGATCCATTGGATAAAATAAGTTTTAACTCAATCAGAAAAACCAAAATTATTCAAATTAGACGGACCTGGTCACATATTGCAAATATAGAATGGAATGACTTTCGCAACTGAAACATGTAACATCCAAACTTTAGAAATTATTTACTTTAACTGCTATTATTATCAAGACATGAGAATTACTTAAATATTGGTACTCCATTTTATTATACTACTACTCTATTTAATTACCTCATGAGTCAAGATATGACAAAACGTAAGATGCAACCCTCTAAAAGTATACAAACACATAAATCTCTAAAGCAGAGGCAGAATATTGGGAATCTTCCTCTTTTGCCTGAGAAGTAATAATATGGTGACGATTGACTGGAGTTTGCAAGTTATTCTTACCATGATTTTGAACCAAAAATGACACTTAGACTATCCACTTCTAGACAGAATTACTATTACGATTTCTAATTGGGTTAAATATTTTTCTAACTCTACCTTTAAATAAAAGTGTCAATATAACCATATAAAACTAAAAAGTGTCAAATTAACCCTAATTTTATGATGGATTGTGCTGATATAATCTTCATGCCACATTCTGACGTTGACTCACCAATTGAGCCGTTGACCAGACCAAAATGATAAGTATGCCCTCAGCCATTTCAACTTAATTATTTTTCCATTTTACTCCTCTTGTTGCCACCGGCCACCACCGTCCGCTGCTAGGCACCGCCACCCTCTCCGGACACCACTACCCGCCACCCTCTCTCCGACCACCACAACCACCACCACCGCCCTCCTCTGCCACTACCCGCCCACCCTAACCACCACCTCCACCACCAGCAGCCCACCCTAACCACCACCTCCACCACCAGCAGCCCACCCCAACTTTATGATGTATGTGCTAATATAACCATAGGAGCCGGATTTTAATAAAATGACAATTTTACTCCTGCTAAAAATGGTTAAATTGATTAAAAAGGGAAAATGATTTTTCAATTAAACTTTGATTGTAGGGCAAAATACGGATATGACCCTCTGTTTTGGAGGTTTGTGCTGATATGACCCAGTGAAGTTGGAAAGTGTTATTGTAGCCCTGTGTTTTGCATCAAAAGTGCTGATATAACCCTGTGGCACTATTCCAGCCTTGACTGACTAATTTCCAGCGTTGACCTAATTTAAAAAGACAAAAATACCCTTGACTTAGAATCTAAAATTTGAAGTGACCATTTTACCCTTTAGTACCTGAATTTAAATCACAGGAAAATCCTAAATCCACCACCGAAAAATCCACCATCCAGCTCACCGAAAAATCCTAAATCCACCACCACCACAGCTGATCCCCCATCAAAGCCCAGCTCCAAAATAAGATCTCATTTTTTTGGCGATAAATAACCCTCGCGAATCAAATCCCTCCTAAATAAGACCTTCCGTCGCACCAAAAAACCCAGGTCGGTGGAAACGAGAACGGGCTGCGTCGATTGGAAAACCCAGGTCTCTCGAGGTGGAGGAAACGAGAGCCGGAAATGGGTAGGGCGAGGAGAACCGGTCGGAGGGTAGGGCGAGGAGAATGGATCGGAGGAGCGGGGCGACGAGAACCAGAGGGGGTAGGGCGAGGAGAACGGACAGGAGCAAGTGACGATAACGGGTCGGAGCGGGTGACGATAACAGGTGGAGATGTCGGAGAACGAGAACGGGGACCAGATTTGAAGGCTGAGGATGGGAACGGGCGGAGAACGGGAATGGGAACGGACGCCGTAGAATACGTCGGCCACCTCCACCGCCACCGGCCACCTACACCGACGGTAGTATAATGAGGGTAAAATGGTTGGGAAAGGGACTAAATGGATGGTAGTATAATGGGAAGGGGACTAAATTTAAAATACACATAGGGTAAAATGGACTAAAGGGTAAAATGGTCACTTCAAGTTTCATATTCCATGTCAGGGGCATTTTTGTCTTTTTAAATTTGGTCAACGTCAGAAATTAGTCAATCAACGCTGGAATAGTGCCACAGGGTTATATCGGCACTTTTGATGCAAAACACAGGGCTACAATAGCACTTTCCAACTTCACAGGGTCATATCAGCACAAACTCTCAAAATATAAGGTTATATGAGCACTTTACTCTTGATTGTATTTGATAAGATATACATAAAGTACCTATATATAATATCGTATGTGATATTGTTAGATTTGTCAATATATATTGTTTTTAAATATTTAGTGTTTATGTGTTATTATCATAAGTAGTTAAATATATAAACAATCATAATAAGGAATAAAAACCATTTCCTTGTCGGAAATGTTATAGATGGTAGTTTCCTAATAGATTAGATTATAGATTATAATTTCTTAATTAACTTTAGAATCATATTCCTATTATTTGTAGCCATATATATTGTAATCTTCACGATTGATGAGACGGGTCATTGATATGATATCAATGTACCAGAATAAAGTCTTTTATATTTTATCACATGGTATCAGAGTTGGTTTGATCTAGGACCCCCTCTTCATTTATCCTAAAGTCAACGATCTGTAACTTTATCCGCCACTTGGTGTCAGGACAACAACTCGCCCCACGTCATGGTCATTAGCTAGTTTGTTGATTTATCTCTAGTTATTTTATCTACTCATGTACTATTATTATTCTAACTATGTTAGTAATGAATACTACTCTTACTACCATTCTACCAATGTTGTCGTGTCCTTCCCACTGTCGTCGCGTCTCCGCCGCAAGGATCTCAGCCGCTGGCCACTGTTGCTCACTGGTCGGTCATGTTCATGGTCTTCTACAAATACTGCTCATACTGGAGTTGAATACTGCTCTACTGTTGCTACTACTGCTTATGAAGTTGAATATTGCTTTTTCATTGCTACTGCTTTTGTTGTTCCTGCTACTCTTACTGCTACTGAAGTTGAATCCCGCTTTGTGGAGATTTTTTTTTCAAAATTTTTAACGATTAGCAATTTCATAATCTTTTTCGCAAGTTGAACATTTTTGTTCATCATGCTCCAACTTGAGGAAGGGTAATAAGGAATAGAAACCCTTTCCTTATAGGAAATGTTATAGATGGTAGTTTCCTAATAGATTAGATTATAAAATACGTGGTAATTTCCCTGATAGACTCTAGAATCACATTCATGTTATTTTTAGCCCTATATATTGTAATTTTCATGATTAATGAAATGTGTCACTGATGTGATATTAATGCATCATAATTAAAAAAATTATATTTTATCACAAGTGAAATTTACTTATTGGAGTATGTGAAAAAAATTGTGCAAGATTGGAAATGAAGTGATACCAATTCTATCGTCGTCTTCTAATGGCTCTAAGGCCAAAGAAATCAGACCTCGGAAATCCATGTTCTCTTAAAGCTCTCGAGGTTCTATTTTGACATATGTAATGTAATGTTACAACTTAAAATAATGTTGACAAAACAACGAAAAGAAGCAGAAGAAGTAGCTAAGATAGCTTCATCAACCCGAAAGAATAAAATAAAGAGAGAGATTCACAAGAAAAAGTGCCCAAATTGTTACTGTAACGGGATCCTTTTTGTGGCCATATTAGTCAGCCAAATTCCACTTTATTATGTACTATCCCATATCCTACTAGTAGAAGTATCCAGGATTTAATAAATTAATTAATGGGGCGATTATTTCAACGGCTGCCTTTTTTGGGTGATAAAAAGCGATGGTATGGTATAATGCGTGCAATTCAAGTAACGCTTCTTATAAAAAAGGATGACAACAACATTGGTGTGTTCCAAAGTTTATGGTAATTCTTTACCTTTTCTTTGACTCTTGCTCATCATAGATAAGAGCAACCTGTGTGTTTAAGGGCGTCAAATGTGGCACACTTTTTCTTTTTCCTTTTGAAATCATAATTTATCTTACGAACTCAATCTTAAAAAGAAAAGATTGATAATCAAACGCTCAACTTTATGTTATATCAGTTTAAACATGATACATGGCATGCATTTCGTTCTAGCGATGTTAGATATCATTACAAAACTGTTTTTCTATGTTATGATGATTTGTTGGATTAAAATTGTAGTCTATCAGACTGTCACTCTCAAGTGGATAACAAAACAAAAACAAGAACTGTGCAATTTCTTGTCTGGTAAGAGTGTTGAAACAATAATGAGAAGAAAAACAGGCAATATGAAATTGGATTGAGAAATGCAACTCACTTCATAATTTAGTCCTGTATTTTTTTTAAAAAAAAAAATATATATATATATATATATATATATATATATATATATATATATATATCTAAAAAAGAGTCCAATAGTGATACATAATTTGTGACAAGTAAGGAAATCTCACAATATTTGTTTCACCTTCATGTGTCCCTAAATATTTTGTGACGTGCATATGTCACTAAACTGAATTAGCACATTAATCCATGTCATAAACTTTAGTGACACTTTTTAAATTGAACTGCATCATAAAGCTTTATAAAAAATATAACGATATTTCAACGCGTTACAATATTTTAGTGACACGCTGAATAGAGGCACTCTTCACAAGGCGTCACTAATAATTTTAGCGATGCCTTTGAGTGTCACGGATGATTAAAAAAAGCGTCACAACTAGAATTTTTTTTAGAGGCCCTCTTGTTTAATTTTGAGTACCGCTTTGTAGTGGAATTATATGAAAATGATCAATCATTAATTATTATAATATTTCTATCAATCTGAAGATAATATAAAAGGTTGGATTCCTTAAAAGTCCTGTAGCGTAACAATTTTCATACTTATTTGAAGTATATTTTAACTTTGAACAATTGAAATGGAAGCATGAGGCGTTGTGGCGTTGAACATGAAATCAGGATATTGATTTTGAAGAGTTATTAATTGAGTAGATGGGAAGCGAAATTGGCTGAGCTAAATCAGAATATTTTTTCTAGCATAGCTAGCTGGGAAGAAGAAAGTAACGTTACATGAAATGAATTAACAATAAATAAGACAAACCATGGATCCACGTATTTAGGGAAGGGTATTAAAATTATACATTAATACATGTAGACTGAAGAAATTGTTTGGATGGACCACATGTTCATTCAGATTACCAAACAATCACTATCACCGATATGATCATGTGTCTCTCTTGCACATGAAACCAGTATCTGGCTTCAGCTTGGAACGTGGAAATTATATTATTAATGCCTCAACTCAACACTAACAGCTCTAATCTTCTTCTTTAAAATGTGTGCAACTCTAAGAGATTAAGGGATCGATTGATTAATTTAGTCAGGTACTGTGTAATGGTATCTTCAAAGTTCATGGTGTATAACTGTAAAACTATACACGTAGGCCTTCCGTTTCATTTGGTCTGACAAACTTCCATAGGTTTACCCATATGAGTTTGCAGTCTAAAACTATAAACTAATAATCCGCAAGTTGAGCGGGTTTCAAACCGATCCATTTTTATCTGTTATAAGATGGGTTAAATGGGTCATATCCATATTTTGTAACTACCCATATTACCCAATTCATATTCGATCCGTCCTCATATTTACCACCCCACTTACCACCAGAAAGCGATCACTAATTGACTTTTAGATGCCGTGATTTACCATTTCATTAATCCATGATATTGGGATTATAAGGTTGTGAGGGCAAAATATTTTACTTTTACTTCAATGAAATATGTAATTAATTGAAAACACTAGTGAACATTTGTTTATGGAAATACGGTTCTTGAACTTGTGTTGCATAAGGTGGTACTCCCTCCGTTTCAGATTAAATTATAGCATAATTATTGTACACCATTCAAAAAATATATGTAACCGATAATATGCTTAGCTACATATAATAACGGCAAATGAAAAGTTACTTTCTAGAAACTACTTGTTACGATGAATTTAACAATATCACATACGATAATACTATGTCTCATATATTTATTTTAATATGCGGTCAAACTTTGATAGAGAATGATGTAAAAAAGTAAGTGGGTAATTTAAGTAGGGAACGAGAATAGATAGTTTAATTGGTGCAAAAACATAAACACATTTACTTGGAGAATAGATAGTTTAATTGGTGCAAAAACATAAACACATTTACTTGGAGTTGGAGAACAAAGCACATTGATAAGACCATCTAACATTCTTGTCTCTTTGTTCTTCTTCCAATTCCATGACATCATCTAATCTGATCTCTTCGTCCTCCTTAAACCAAATTCAACACTAATTAGATCCACATATTAGTGGTTAAACTATGTCTTATCTACTCCTCCATACCCTCACCTATAAAATTTAATATCGCCAGCGCCCTTGAAGGCAGATATCCATTAAATGCATGCAGACCCCAAAAGCATTTAAAAATCACCAAACGCATTATTAAATAATTTTGGAGGAAAATTGGAAACGATAAAACGGCAGCGCAGAAGAAGGCTGACGTTTACCATAGTTTATTCCTGAAACTCAGGCGAGAAAAGTACTGAACTGGAAAAAATAAACTGGTGGTTTAGTTTAGAGCAGAGTGCGTAGGCGTTTGTTTATTGTTCTATACGGAGTCGAATGGGGGGCCCTTTACTAAACATTCTTGGATGTCCAAAACGAGGATAAAAGACAAGAATTGGATTATTGGGTTTTCAGGTTTTGTTATGGTTAAACTAACTACGCTTACCATATCTATCAAACTTTGACCAAACCACCTATTCAACTCAAACCTCAACCAAGTCCACATCCTACGCATTAGTGAAATTCAAATTACATATGACAAAACTATCAAAACTCAGTTAAATATTATCAAATTAGAATCCGCTGACCGGATTGGAGTGCAATTAAATGAGGCTGACGGAATTATAGATAAGAAAGGAGAACATATGAGCTTAATCACATATTCACTGTGCAGAATCAATCTTTGTTTATTGCTAATTACATGTTAAAAGTATGGACAGGGTTTAATTTCATTTCTAATAATACAGTACATCTGAAAAATGGGGGGAAAACGCTCTTTTTACAAACAACACTAAAACATTTGCAAGTAGAATGACGCTTCAGCAACGGATATGTAATGATATTCAATGTTATGCAATAGTATGCATAGGTTTCTGTAACTTTGTTGTTGACTAATTTCTTACCACACGTCCAATAATTGGACTGAAAATGAATTATCCAATAAATCAAAGATTTAAACCGTTTTCAACTTTCCCCACGATTTGGTGCATAAGTCTGTACAAAAAAGAAGGCGGATTCATTCTCACTTCCTACAATCACTCCACAAATGCAGACCCAAAACAAGATTACAGTTTCAAAATTATCCTTCAGCAGTAAAAAACAAAATGAAAAAGTAATCAAAGTTCCAAATTTCCTGTATCATCATTACTATCTACACTGCCTCCACATTTTGCTAAATCCACTCAAAATTTTAATAATCGGGAAATATAGTGGATTAAGCAATAAATGGAAAAAGTCGGTATGCTTGTTCAAAAGGACAATTTAGCCCATATCTATTGATCGAATTTCAGACTCATACCGGCGATAGCCACCGGAAGAACTCGCTGATCTCCTCCCCTTGCCGACTCGCCTCCAAGTCGTCGATGGGGACCACCACTTCGCTCCGGCGACTGCTCCCCGCGAAGAACCTCCCGGAGCTCCGAAACGACATCGTCCGCGATGAGAACGAAAACGAGCTCAATCTATCCACGTAGTCTCTCAACCACCAGCTCCGGTTCCCGGCGACATCCGCCGCCAAATTCTCCCCCGGAGGTCCTGTCACCGGAATGTTGCTGGAGTCCTTATCTGTATAAGTACAATTGGAAACGCCTCGCACTGAATCCGCCGGAACCTCACATGCATCGTCCACGATGTAGTCGAAGTTTCCGACGGAGAAGGATCTCCGATCATCGACGCTATCATGCCGGCGGCTCACGCTTCCGATCTCCACGCGGAAGCTTCCGGACCTGCTGACGTTGTTGCTGTTGTTGTTTCCGTTACCGCCGTTAATGTTGATATCACTATTGTCACGAGAATTCTGTGAGGCGAGGATTTTATTCAGTATGTCGCGATCGGTGGGGTTTACGGTGGACCTGCAGAGCGGACATGTCAGATTTGAAGTAAGCCACGTGCCAATGCAATCGGCGTGAAATGCGTGACAACAAAGGGGCAACAGCCGGAGCTGATCGTGAAGCTCGAACTTGGACAGGCACACCGCGCAATCCCCGCCGGTGAAGTTCTTGTTGAGCGACCCGAACGTGAAGAGCGGGAGCATCTCCAGCACGCTTATGTTCGCCGAGGTGGCAGATGGAGTCCTCGCGTCGGGGATGAAGACGTCGTCCGCGGAGGCAAAGGTCCGGAACGAGCGGCGGCAGCGGCTAGAGAGCAGGCGGAGGAGGAGATAGATTGTGGCGGAGACAATGATTGCAGAGGCGATGACGATGATGACGATGATAATGGATGTCGAAGGCGACGGCGACGATGCGGAGGAGGAAGAGTCGCTGAGCACGTCGGTAGGAGTGGAGATGCTGCTGTACTGAGGCTGGCTGATGATAATGGTTGTGGCGGGAGTGGACGGCGGCGGTGGAGGAGGGCGGGGGTTTGGGAAGGCCATTTTCGCAGGTGGCGGTGGATGTGGGGGAGTAAATGTATATGAGCAATTGGTTGGGGAGAAAAGGAGGGTGAATATTTATGAGGGAAGGGTGGGGGTGTGATCGGGTGTGGGGGGAGTCGGGGACGTTACTGTGGAGCCTGGTGAGATGTACGTGGAGGAAAGGAGAGAGGAGTTGGTTTGGAAATTTGGAATGGGAAATGTTGGGTGTACGGATTAGGAAGGGGAAGGAAGTAGAAATTGGTTGTGGTGCCTGCGTTGTAAAATGAATAAAAGTATGAAAGTGTTGGGTTTAGTGTGTGACTGTGTGTGGAGTTGGTTATTGGACCAAGCATCAAAGATTAAAAGGTAATCTGAATATATAATTCTATGTGTCGAGGAAAATGTAAATATAATTTTTAATTATTTTTTAGTGCAATTATAACCATTATTGTTGAATGAAAGTGTAAATATAATCCTCCAATCATGATTCCAGCGTTGACTAACGAATTCCAGCCATTGACCCACTTAAAAAGACTAAAATACCCTTCCGCCCCAAGCCGTAAATGAGAAGAACAATTCTACCCTCTCCGCCAACCACCATACCACCCCCACCCCGCCTGGCTCCACCTCCACTGTCAGGCTACCACCACCACCCGCTAAGCCACTACCACCTTCAAACCCCCGCCACCATCTTTAAACCACCACCACTATTCAACCACCACTACCTTCACCACCAGCCAACCCCGCCCAGCCACCCCACCACCGCCGCCAGCCAGCCCCACCACCACCCGACGAGTCAAGATCTGGTGGCGAGTTGACACAAATCCGCCATCAACGAAGCACCACCCGACAGTCGACTGGAATCCGCTATCGATGAAGCCTTGCCCAGCTCTTTCGCCACCACCGTTAGTGACTCGAATCCGCTGGCAAATCAAATTCAAGAAATCAACCCATCTCAAATTCATGACTAATTTGCTCCAGATCATCAAACACCACAATTTAAAGACAAGAAATCAACCCATCTCAATGTAATGCTTCCACTTATAATTCTCCCTAAGCAAGAACAGAGCAACAGAGATCAGAACCTTCAAACAGTCACTCACATTCACTAGACTCAGGAATCAGTGGACTCAGGAACATTTACCGTCACTCACATTGGAAAGTTTTCTTCTTCTTGCTGGGAATCTCAAGAGGCATCACCCTTCTTCACTCACATAGGACTTAGGCCATCATCCGCCGCTTCCTCCGGCTGGCAACTAGGACCTTTGAGATAGTGCCTACCACGCCACCATGAACCCTCACCTGACGCCGCCACTGCTAAATCAGGTGGAGGTGAGAGAGACCGACAGCACAGAAACCCTAAATCAAGTGGAAAAGAGAGAGGCCGGCAGCACCGTTCGAGAAGGGGGAAGAGGATGAATCCTACTAGAAGAGTGAAGATTTCGTCAAAATATCGATACACAGTAGCAACGGTAGGCAGATGGCTTTGGTTGAAATCGAATCGGCCAAAGAATTAATTTTTTTGTTCATACTATTATATTGATCTCATTAAACTGTGTCACCGCTTTGGTTGATCTCGGTAAAATGGGGAAGAGGACGAAGGGATATGTTGGAGATCTGTATGCCTTTTTCATTTTATTTTTTTATAGAGGGGCAAAATAGTTTTTTCACTGAATTACAACCTTAAACTACCGGAAAAGGTTGTATTTGCACATAACCTAAACATCTACGGTTATATTTGCACTTTCAATTATTGCAGGGTTATATCTGCACTTTCGTCAATTATATAGGATTATATATGCACTTTGCTCAAGATTAAACTCAAGATTAAATGTGGGGTTTAGTCCTTAGTGTGTGACTATGTGTTATATTTATAAAACTAAATTACTCCATCTGTCCCAGCTTAAATTACAATTTACCTTATGATACTATTTACTATCAAAATTTGACCGCATATTTGAATAGATATATGAGACATAATATTATCTTATGTGATATTGTTGAATTCGTTGTAACAAGTAGTTTCTAGAAAGTAACTTTTTATTTGTCGTTATTATACGTAGCTAAACATATTTATGCTCAAACATGTCTCTTGAGTGGTGTTCAATGATTAGGCTGTAATTTAAGTTGGGACGGAGGGAGTATCTGTTTTGCCGGTGAATTTTTTTTCTGGTCGAAGGTGTTATCATTCTCATTGAAATAGTAAGATTGTTATATTTGTGCTAAGTTTAAGCCGCACAGCCCCTAGCTATTAACTATAACTAATCTTGTGGACACTTCCTAGAACACATTCTATGGCTCATATACTGTAGGGTGAGTCTCCCACACA
The DNA here is from genome assembly GCA_037428765.1 of Rubia yunnanensis. Classification (NCBI taxonomy): domain Eukaryota; kingdom Viridiplantae; phylum Streptophyta; class Magnoliopsida; order Gentianales; family Rubiaceae; genus Rubia; species Rubia yunnanensis. Next base: position 17,597,176 of record CM075063.1, read on the forward strand.
ACTAAACCTTTCATTAGGTCTATTTGCCATATAGGCAATCTGCTACTCGGCCTTTAATCTTCGCCTTCACTGGGTTGCAACAGCTCCGTCCATTTTTCAGCTGTCCGTAGCGAGGAGAGGAAGCTAATACCAAACTTTATGGGTCAAAGCTCACTGGATCTTGACCTTTCTCCAGAAGCATCCTCTATAGCTAGTGAGCTCTCGTGCCTTCCAAGGTGTGCTAACCATTACCTTCCAAGTCAAAGGCAACGGGAGAGACCTGAGATTCAAGCCTCATCACTTGTGTTGTGATCGACGACGGAACTTGGTGGTGTTTGACAGTGCAGGGCATCCCTTAACTTAATATCTATCCTAACATATGAGAAAATGGGAAAAAAGAGAGAAAAGCTAAAGGGGGGAGGCTACCGGACTGCTGGTGGCGACGGTGATGCCCCCCTCTCAGACTAGGGTTTCTTGAAGCTTTGTTTTTTGGGAGCATTTTTTAGAGAGATGTTTTTAGAGAGAGATCAATCTTGACTGCCGGTGAATTTGTTAAAATTCAATTCAACTTTATTAAATCTTGTTTCGATGAATTACATTGTTATATTCTCTGTTCTTTTGTATTTAGCACCAATAGTTAGTTGTTAGGATTTATGATTATTGAAATGAGGGAAAGAAATTAAATTTTGAAAGAAAAATAAAGAGCAGAAGAACGAAATAGAATAAATCTTGCCAAAATAATAGAGTGTGTATGAAAGAAACAACTAAAAAAAGAAAGATTGCCAAATACAATGAAATGAAGGAACAATTTGTATACTACCCTCTGGGTACCATAAATGTGCATAGTATCTACATCGAATGTGTATTTAATATCTATTATTTGTGTATTAGGGTGTTTATATAGTAGTCACAATCAAATTTCATAATGCGTAATTTCACGGTAAATGATGCACATTCTCAAAATTTACAATGCATAAAATATCCCTGAGATACGATGCTCATGGTACCCAATGATACCATATGATTTGTCATGAAGGAAATACTATTTTCAAATGTTCTTAATTTAGTTCAGTCAGTTTAATTCAATTCAAATAAGATGGTAAAAGAGGACACAATATTTTCTTGTGAATAGTAATAATAAAACATTAATTAATCTAAACTCTATCAAATTAAAATTTACAGTTCTTTTTTTTAAGCAGCGAAAACGTGCCCTTATATTACCATCATATCACTGATGACATCTTGGGCCAGATTATGAGAATTCATTACTACAGATCTAGGCACTTTCATGACATGTATATTGTTGAAAACCATTGCTAACATTATGATGCCCCTAACTAATCCCTTCAGACCAGGTAGGACAGACGAAAAATTGTGGGTGTGGGTGAGGGTCATTTTGCAGTCTGTACAGATGCAGATATGAGTAGCACCTTTATTACTAGCACGTGTCATGCTTTGTGTATAGCTATGAGATCCGCTTGTGTTGCCAATGCAGCTTGTATGACGTGATATCCATGACAGCTAGAAGTGGTTGATCCTTGTGCAGCGCACCGTGCCGCAACTGCCTTGCCATCTTGTTTCCGGAATGCCGTGTCTGTGTTAATGCACATCCAACCCTCATACTCCTAGTTCTGGTGACTTTCCTCTGTATACCATAGTAATCGCATGTCTCCCACTTGTGCCTCCTTTGGTTTGGCTAGTTGGGTCTAGTTCACCATGTGTTCCAGTGCCGTTTGTGATGAGTTAGGGTTGGCTATCGTTCTCCGCCCTGACTAAGCACCGCCCAGTTCTTCCTCGTAGGTTACCCTGATAATTGCTATAATCATCTCAACCGTTGGTGCTTGTTGTTCTATTGTTGCCTTATTTCTTGCACACCAAATCGTCCATATAATGATGCACATGAGGTTTATGTCCTCCTTTTTCGGTGTAGTCTTAAACCATTATCGAAGCCATAGTTCCAATTGCAGTGGAGTTCCTTGACCAAAATAAAACCCCAGCATGGATGTTCTCCATACCCTTCATGTGATGTCACACTCAAGGATTATATGAGACGATGTCTCCACCTGTGTATGGCACATTTGGCAGTATGGTGATACCTCCATCTTTCAGATCCTGAGCGTCGGGCCTGTCGGTACGGCATTCCTTACCAGTCTCCAGGCGAGGAGCTTAACTTTCTCTATTATGTTCAAATGCCATAGTGTCTTCCAAAGGTGTTGATCTTCATGTGTGGCTGGTGCCAAACTGGAGGAGGGTGGAATCTGGTTGGTCGCCTTGTTCCATGCCTCATGGTAGCCACTTTTGACCTTGTAATTTCCGAGCCAGTCCTTCTCCCAAAATTGGAAGTCGTTCTATCCCAGTGGGGCATATGGAATGTGTATTCCTGCGATGTGGTTGACTATTTCTGGGCTAAAGAATAGTCTCAATACAGGCATACGCCACTGCTTAGAGCTATCGATAAGGTCACTCACCTTGAAGAGAAGTTGTGGAATGAGTTGTCTTTCATACCTGATTGGGTTGTTGTGGTTTGGAATCCACTCATCCTGGATGTTAATTTCATGCCCATTGATCACCTACCATTTTAGACCGCTTATGATGAGGCCTATTCCCCACATTATGCCTCTCCAACCCCACGATGAGCCTTGTTTCAGTTTGACCTTGTAGAATTCCTCTTTGCTGCAGTACTTGCTGAGGAACAATTTAGAGAAAAATGAGTGTTTGTTTGTAACCAGCTTCCATGCTAGCTTTCCTAGCAAGGCCTGGTTCATCTGTCGTGTGGAGCGCATCCCCAGTCTTCCCTACCATTTTGATTGGCACAGCGATTTCCACGACTTCTAGTGTATCCCTCTTCCATCTGTGTCCCCTGCCCAAATGAATCTGGCAAGGTGGCTATCGATTTTCTTAGCAATCGTAGATGGTATTCAGAATGTACTGAGGGTGTACTGGGTTGTTGAGGCTAGTACATTTCTGGTCAAGGTGATCCTTCCCATGACTGAGATGTCCACAGTTTTCCATATGGAGATTTTTACCTTTACTCTTTGGATTACTTTGCTGTACATTCCCACTTTAGGGCCGTTGAAATCCATGTCATGGCCAAGGAATTTTTCCTTGAGTAGGTATGCAAATATTCTGAATGTCTGGCTAAGTCGGTCCTTTGTCGTTGGTTGTGTGTTTGGACTGACTAAGAGTGCAAACTTCTTAAAGTTTATTCTTTGGCCCGAGTAGGCTACGAAGAGATTTAGTGTCCATGCGAGTTTTGTTGAGCCTCTTTCTGAAATGTTGAAGAAGAGGATACAATCATCTGCAAACATCAGATACGAGACAGGTTGGACGGATCGGCCAATTTTTACACCTGGGCAGACACTTTGGAAACCCTCAAATGCTATCATCGATGAGAATGCTTCCTGACAAAGGATGAATAGGAATGGCGAGAGAGGAAAACCTTGCCTTAGTCCCTGTTTTGGTTGGAATGCCGTTGAGATCCTTCCATTGAGCTTAATAGAGTAGGAGACGGTGGTGACACATGCCATGATCCACCCTACCCATCTCCAAGGAAAGCCCATATGTTCCATGATTTTCCTCAGGAATTCTCATGATACCCGATCATAGGCCTTGCTCATGTCTATTTTCATTGCTACCATTGGATGTTTTCCTGACTTCTTCTTGCGCCATGATTTCATGCGCTATAAGTGAGTTTTCAACAATGGATCTTCATTGAACAAAAGCCAATCGATTTCCTGAGATCAGGAACCCCATGAATTTTTTTATTCATTTTGCTAGGATCTTCGCAATGATTTTGTATGTGACATTGCATAGGCTTACTGGTCGTAGGTCTGCTAGTTCCTTTGAACATCTCTTCTTTGGGATAAGGACTAGAGTAGTGTGATTCCACTTTGTTGGCATAGAGGAGGTAGAGAAAAACCTTTGAATTGCATTTGTTAATTCCTCCCCCACTTCAAACCAGTAATGTTGGTAGAATCCTAGCGGTAGGCCATCTACCCATTTGAAAAATGGCTGCTTTTATTTCCCGTGGGATTACTGGACTCTCCAGTGCCATCTGTTGACTGTGATTAACCCCTTTGGTGATGAGGTTTAGGATGTCCTCCATAGTAGACTGTCCAAAGGCATTCTCTGGCATTACAGAATCTTTGAGAAAGACAGAGCTCACATAATTGTAGACTAGCTGTTGAAGGTCTTCTTGCTTTGATATCTATGCTCCTGCTTCGCCCTTGAGTTGGGTTATGTAGTTTCTCCCCTTCCTTTTTTGCACCCATTTGTGGAAGATTTTTGTGTTTCTATCTACTTCTTTAAGCCACATGGACTTGGCTCTCTATCTCAAGTAGTCATCCTGCATAGTGAGGAGTCCTTACAGTTCTATTGTCTTGTCGTGCATACCATCTGCATCCTTCTGTCTTTGCTTTGCGCCAAGCTGTTGTTTCACACTTCTAATTTTGAACTCCAGCTTACCAACACTCTGTTTAGCCCAATAGTGCAATCTTGTTGCAGTTTCATGTAGCTTCCTATTGAAACATGTTGTGGTATAGGGTAGAGAAGAAGTGGTTGTGTCTCCTAGTTAGCTTTCCATGCACTGGACGGGCCTCCAAACACGTTTTACTAGCTCCTTTGTATGGTCATATCTTACCCAAAAGGACTCCAACTTCCTTATAGTGGGTTTGTCTAGTAACTTAACATTATGGTGTGTGTTGATGGTGAGTACTCCATAGCCAGATCTCATGATTGTATGGTTTGTTAGGCGGTATTTCTGGAATAGTGACATCCACTCAGCATTTGCAAACACTCTGTCTAATCGTTCTAGTATCAGGTCACTGCCTCCTCTACCGTTGGACCAAGTATACCACTGCTCCTTGTGCATAAGTTCACTTAGGTTAGGTTCCTTCAGTAGTCCGTTAAGGTCCCCTGTCTCTTGCGATAAGACTGGCCTACCACCATATATGTCTTCCCTGTCTAAAACTTGATTAAAATCACCTGTGATTAGAACCGGTAGTAGGGTACCTTGTAGGACCACATGTAGGCAGTCCTACACTTGTTTACTTTGTGGTCGGTCTGGATGCCCATACAAAAGGATCAACATCCATCCCTCGCCCTTGGCGGTTGTAATTTTACAACATACAAAATTTAGGTTTCTTTTAACTACCAATACTAGGATCTCTACCGACTAGGCTACATAGAGCCTTCCACTTGATCCTACTGAATCTACCACTTCCCAGCTAGTGAAATAAGTTCTACCTAGCCACTTGATAATTTTACTATAATCACACTTAGTTTCCATTAAAAAAATAATATTGGGGTTATACTGATTGATGGTGTTGTTTAAGAAATTTACTGTCATAGGATGCAACAGTCTCCTGCAGTTCCAACTGAGTAGATTCATGTACCTTTGGGTGCTTGTTCTAGACCAACCACCGAAATACTGCAGCTTTCTTCTCCCTCACCTTGCAGCACTGTTTGCATCACTGAATCAAAGATTCTTACTGTGACTATAACCTGCTTTCCTTGTTCCTCACCAAGTGCTAGGTCAATTTTCGAGAACTCAGATAGCGACCGATGCAAAAGCTCCTGGTCCTGGTCCTCTGTGCATCTTCTCTTGTTAAAAGAAATGCCACATATCTCCCCCTTAAGGTGTCTCTTCCTTTTAACTCCCAACCCTTCCGCCACAGCATATATTCTCCCATTCTCCAGAGAATAGCCTTCTTCTGCGTGTTGATGTGACTGAGATCAACATTCACCTTTTGCTCCACTAGATCCTGTGTAGATATTGATTTTGGCTAGATTGTCGCACCATGACTGGTTCCCACATTTCCTTACTCATCTTCACCAATTTTCAGCTTCCTTACTCTTTCCATATTATTTTGGATGAGAATTCTGGTAGCCATCGTTGATCTGGTTGGGGCGAGAATGATTTTCCCTCTTCTGCCTGTACTGTGGGTAACTGTTCAAAATTTTCCTTTCCATTTTACTTCGGTTCGAAGTATTCTGTTATTGTTAGGCCCATTTTGTATGTGCGCTTTCTGGCCCAATTCCAAAACTTCACCCAAAACTGGTTGTTTTCCCAATTTTCTCCCCTCGTCTTGGTCACACACCACTAACCCATTGACCATAATTTTTCCTGGGTTATCCTCTCACAGATCGGTCCTCTATAAGCCTCTCCCTTGGTTCCCAAGGACGACATGAGAGTCAGGAAGTGTTTCCCATCGACGCTACAGTAATCTCCCCGGTCCGGATCTCCCTCCGCCAGTGTCCAACCACTGCTCTATACCAACGGTGTCATACGTTGATTTTTTTGTCCCACCGTAGGTATGTTGTCTCTGGCAGCTCCACCACTGGCGCCACCCCTATTGTTTGCTCTTTCCGCTATCTGTTGAGGCTGATTCATTCCAGCCACTGATATCGCCACCATTTACCGCCACCGGTGATTAAAAAATTGCCCGGTGATGCTCTATTGTTCAGTGACTGCAGAGACTGATCATCCTTGTCATTGGGTTCAACCCAGCCCATCTCCACAGCGCTGGTGCTACCTTCACTTTCATTCCGATTGGCTATGTTTTCCAGTGTTAGAGTCACAATGATACTCTGTTGGATAGGGCTAGGCTTTTGTTGTGCATGTACTGTTCTTTCCTAACTTGGACTCTTCCTTTTGTTGATGATCTAGTCTGTTTGACTGTTAGCGGGCTGTGTGTGATGGGATGTTTGGGTTTGTGTTGTGGCATATGATCAGGTTGTGGTACTTGGTCTCACATTTTGTTTTGTTGTTTGGCCCTTTGGTGATAGTGGGGGCAGGATTTCCTTTTTGAGAATAAGATAGGTAGGTGGCGTATTGGTGGGTTATTGGGTTGGTGGGGATTGGGCTTTGTTTTGTTTTATTTTGGGTTAAGGAATGTTGTTGACTTAGTTGTTGTGGGCTATTTAGTATGCCTAAAGAATGACTTGGCCTAATAGAGCATAAATAGAGAGTTGGATTATTACATGGGTCCCTGTGATTAGGTATGTTCTATATTGAATTGTCGCCTTTTTTAAGTGCTCCACCTGCTTGCATTGAATTTTCACTGCTTCCCCCCTTTAAGTCCATCTTATTTCCATGCTCGGTCACATCTCCCTTTATATCCTTTTTTCCTCCCATCATGTCTACTTAACTCCGCACGCCTTTTCTTGCCAACCATACTTCTCCTTTCATCATCATCCTCTAAGTGTAGGTGTGGCTGTATTCTCGAGCCATTTCATTCTCTGCTATGTCTAGTTTGGGGCACGTTTGTGTCAAAATCATCTGGCTCTGAGTCTAAGCTTAGGGACTGTAGAAGTGAGGTGCTACTAGGTTCATTAATTTGAACACCAATATTGCAACGTCGAGGGTGCACCTTGCTCCTTTATGCTCTCTTAAGAGTTTTGACCATCTTGGACTTGCCTTTCTCCAGCTCAGCATCTTTCCCCCTTTCATCTGAATTGACGGTAGTAGCTAGACTGTCTTTGAATGCACTCTAGATACTCATGATGACATCCGTCTCTTCGCCTAGATCACCAAAGTTAATGGTAAGATCCATATCAAACTTAAGCCTCTCACTGTTTTGGTCAGAGTCAACACCAAAATTATGATCTTTCAAAAAATACTCCGTTGGTGAAAAAAGGTTCGGTTACTGTTCCATTTGTCAAGGTGAATTCCACCTTGTTGGATGGGAGACACACTGTTGCTCCTGCTTCGGCGAAGATATATCTTCTCCCACCGTTAATCATGTACTCTTCAGTTACGATCTCACCGGCTTCACCCTGCACATGTCTTGTACGGACCATTGGACTCTCCGTATTTGGTTGTTGTTTCTAAAAGGTTTGTTGTGGGGATAGTGGTGGGTTAAGCTCCTGCATTTCCACATTGGAGTGGTTATTCTGTGAAATGAAACCTTGTCCCCTTCTTCCCATAAATCAGGTACTTCTAGGAGGTTTAACAGCCTCTCACGTGCTTCTACAAGGCCCCGTAGGTAAATTTGATTGACGTCATTCCTTCGAGCAGCCTCCTCCAGGGTTAGATCGTCTGGTTCTTCTTCTGAGTCTTCCCCCGGGTCTTCTTCTGGGTCATCCTCCAAGTATTCCTCTGCTAGGCTTAACGTTTGCAGGGTTTTCAGATTATACTCCTCTGTCTCCCTCAGTTCTTCTGGGGTGAAACAATTTCTTCTTCATACTTAAAACCGTCTAGAAATGCTTCGTCTGGCATATGCTAAAACATGTGTTCATTTGTATAGAAATAGTAAGGGTGGAACCTTGTGAACCTGTGAACCTGGACGGCGGGTGGGTAGAGTTCCTCTGAGGTCTCTATAAATCTCCAGCTGTAGCTCCGCCCGAGTGTTGTAAATTTTTCATTGATATGCCATTCAAGAGCCTCCACTTTCTGCCAACGGCACTATGGGTAGGTGTGGCCTAGAGCTCCGCATCATCGGTACATTTTGTGAACTCTTTCATATCCAATGGTTATCCAAACCATTCCACCCCGTTGCAGTTTTAGCCAAAACCTGGATATCAGTGTTTTTTGGATCGGCGTCCACACCCGGACACTTACATACTCAGCGTGTTGTAGCAACCTTTCTCTGAAATCCACTTCTTCAGCATCGCTGACCACGGAGGCAAACTTTGTATAGTGCTCCTGCCAAAGTATTCCATCGTGAGCCCATAAATGTGGATCCATATGAGAACTTTGGTGACTGTCATGTGTGACAGCCATCTCAGAGACTAGTCTGTACAAACCCAACATACCACCAGTGATGTTCACAGGACCATTGTACAGTACTGCTAGGAGCTTGGATCGCTGTTGAAATTGGATAACATAGAATTTCCCATTCTTCGCGATAGCATGTACACCTTCTTCCCAATAGTCTGATATGAGGAGTTGCATTCTTGTTAGGGCAAAGTGGTGATAGTCGAGGAAATACCCTACTAGACTTTCCTCGAGTAGACTCTGGCCCCTTTGGTATTCCTCCTCTTCCGGTGTGAAAATAACTCCCCTTCTGGGTGGCAGGTGAGTCACTCTGTTGATTTCATCCCCAAAGAGGACATCTCTTCGCTCCTCCGAGTTTCTAAGCCACCACGAGACCCTTTTGACCAGTGCTCTTCCTTAATTGTACTAGCCATGTTTCCTTTGAATCTCTTTCCGGCTGACACGGAGTTGTTCCTGCTGTTTCTGAATTTTGGATTTACCTTCATATGGTGCTTTTGTGTTAACAAAGACTGTTGTGAACGTGTTGTCTATGGTTTTGGTTGAATTTTAGGGGACTGGATGTTTCAATTGTGTATGGAATGTCTTTTAATTTTTTTGTTTTCCACGTGAATTTGCTACTTTGTGGGGGTGCAGGATTAGTTTGGCTAGGCTTAGTGCTTGGCTTTGGGACTATTTGGCTGTGTGGAACTACCATGCAAGCTTGCAAGGTGAATGCAGGGAAGGTGATGAGATCAAAGAGGAAGTTGATGGGTTGGTATTGAAAGACTACACTACTGTTGAGGTTCTCCTTGTTTGGTGAAGAGTTTGGTATGTGATGAGTTTGTGGCTTTGGGATGGATTTTTTGTTGTATTGATGATGATCAGGTGTTGATATTACTGCTTGCTTCTCTGAGAAAAGGGATGAAACTTTACTCTTCTACTGTTGCTCTCAAATTGTTTAAGATAATTTTTAAATTTACAGTTCCATTTGTCACGTTATCATAAATTGAGATTTGGATCATGCTCTTTTAAAAATATAATTGCATTTTACTTCATTTTAGTTCAATTAATTTTTTAAATGCAAATATAATTTTAAAAAAATTATAAGTGCAAATATAATTAATTTTTTTAAAAGTTCTAGTTTAACTCTGATTTGATCTGAAGTTTTAGTCAACAATATTCTTTGCCAGTTTATGTGAAGAGACCTAAATGCCCTTCTAATTCAAAAATAAAAATAAAATTAAACATAAAATGACCAATTTGCCCTCCCAAAATCTCAAATTTATTCTCAATTTCTAATTTGGAAAATCCCCGAATCATTCCCTTTCCCCAAATCATCCTGGTTCCCTTTCCTCACCTTGTTGTTCCATTGCCTTTCATCTACATCACTGTGTCGCTGATGAGTTTAAACGGAGTCTTGCGACAGTGTTTGCTGCTAGGGATGACAGTGGGGCGGGGTGGGTACGAATAATGGTACCTCCATGTCCATGCCCACCTAAATATTATACTCATGCCCACCCTATTACTCACGGCGAGTATAACATTAAATCCACCCCATCCCTTCGGTTATTATATAAAATTCACCCTGTTTCATCACTCATTTAAGCATTCCTACCCACTCCAAATCTATTGTACTCACCTCACTTATACCTCCTAAACGTACCTAAAATTTGCTTTGTAATAATGATTTTAATATTAAAAAAAATTTATTTGCATGAAAATATTATAGGCAATAAATGTGCATTTTGGATGAATAATAATTTATCATATATAAATTTAGCGGGGTGTATAATGGGTTTAGTGGGACAGGGCGAGAGAGGATTTGAAATAATATTCATACCCGACCCACTACCAATGTCGGATATTATTTTCATATCCCTACTCGTCCCACCCCTATTAAAACCACCTCCATACTCGTCCCATTGAACCAGATGAGGAGCAAGCATCCACCAAAAAATGTCCCACTAACATTCCTACTTGATGTTTGTTTTAGGTGGAATGACGATGGTGAAATAGTGGTCTTAATATTATGATAATTAATAATAGGAGTAGTAAATGAAAATTGGAAAGGTAAATGCTAGGCAAAGTGCATATACCCTACATAATTGACGAAAATGCAGATATAACATTGTGCTAATTGAAAGTGTAAATATAATCCTATATATTTGGGTTGTGTGCAAATATAAACTTTTCTGGCAGATTCGAGTCGAAATTGAGTGGAAATTTGATTTACCCCTATGAGAAAAAAAATCAAAAAAATGCATTTACTATTTTAACCCAAATCCCCCGTAGCCCTAATGCTCCTTCTTCATTTGATCTGTGTCGTTCTCCGTTTTGATCTGCGTATTCTTTTATGTCAGAGGGGATACCCTAGACTTCTACCTATTCATCTATACCGAAGACTCCACCCCAAAACTAAAATTCTACCTATTCATAGTGATACCCAAGACTTCCACATGATGCTGCTGCAGCGACGACGAAGAAGACAACTCGGCGAAAAATGCTCCGCCCGCGCTGCCGCCGCCTTGATTAAGCGCCGACACCTCCAGTGCGATCTCCATCACAGAATCAAAACTCCGGCAAGACGAGAGGTGGATCATTATGTCGTTCTGGGTTTACCATCAGGGGAAGAAGTCTGGGTTTATGTCGTTCTGGGTTAACCATTCCGAAAAGAAATATCGGCGAGTAGCTTTTACATCCTCGCCGAAGGTGGCGGCGGCGAAAGGGGTGGAGTGTTGGCGGCACCACCTCCGCCTCCGCGTCATATTCCTTGTCGGGATTCTGGGCAACTTTTGGGACGAGTATTCTCCATTTTTTAAGGGCCCTTACTGCTTTTTTTCACCTTGGTGGCGGGGGCTGGCTGGAGAGATGAAGCCAGGCGGCGATGGAGGCGGTTTGGCAGCGTGGTGGTGGTGGTAAGTTGGAAGGTAATGGTGGATCGGTGCGCGACAGAGCAACGGAGGAGTGGTCTGGTGATGGTGTCAGTGGCTTGGGGTAGTGGGCAGGGTTAGTTTTGTCTTTTAAATTTTTGCTTTAGGTTGAAAGGATATTTTGGTCATTTTGATCAATTAATGGTCGGAAATGGTCAGTCAATACCAGAATATATGTTTTAGGGTTATATTTGCACTTATGTAAAATAGTTAGTGCACTAAAAATTATCTCAGAGTTATATCTGCACTTTCTCAATTATATAGGGTTATGTTTGCATATTTTTGCACTTGTCCCTATTCATTTAGTCAAACTTTGTTACTTTGAAAAATAAATTTAAAGTAATGGATAAAATAATATATTGTCGTATTTGATATCATTAAAATCGTGAACATCTATTTTTATAATATTTTTTTCATCATTTTTAAATATGCACAATTAAATATATTAATGGTCAAAATTAATTTTGATTCATCTAAAAATGTCAAAAAATTAATTTTGATCCATCTAAAAAAGTCAAAATTTGCAGAAATAACTGGGAAGAGGGAGTAATTGGTAAAGCTGTATAAATGAGGCGATCACCGCTCGCCCTCAGCGGTCCACACCAGCCGACACCACAGCCATCATGTGGGAGGTAAGTCACGGTAGCCCAGCACCAGGACCATTGGGGGCAGTCATACTCGGTGCCCACCAGGAAGCCCAAGCAGTCTTGGCCCAAAGGTCAAGTTAACCCAGGACATTTCCACACGATGGCTGTCGAGCGTCGAACCACTGATCTCGTGAAAGATCACCCAACTCCCAACTAATAGGGTACACCAGCGGGTGTTAGATGTATAAATGATAACCTGGGAGAGTGGTCCAACTCTGCCTGCCTTTGAGAGATGGAAATCGTAAATGATTATTAATGTTTAGTTTGGTTGTTCAGTCAAAGTGGTCTTTTGATTTATATGTTTGCACAAAAGTAACAATTTAGTTCTATATTTGGGAGATTCGTGTGGTACGAGTGTGATTCATAACCGAGCTTTATACTCCTCGGTTCAGCCTTTTATTTTCTTCTTCTTATTTTTTTCACTTTTAAATCAGCTTTTTCAAATTATATTTAATCACAAATTTTGTATAATATATAGAGAGTAATATTATCATGTGAGTAATCGTTAGATTATCCATAACACGTATATTTTAAATATCAAAATTTTATATGACACCAAAATATGTATGGAGTATCAAAACTTATTAATGGTTGATAATGTTATGAGAAAATTGATTGAAAAGTGTGTCGTAATTAGTTGAAAGGAGAAAGTGATTGTAGGAGTGCAACACATTTAGATCATGTAGTTCATCAATTTTACTTATATCAATAAAAAAAAATTTTAATTTGATTTAATTAAATTTGACTGTGTTTTAGCAATCCTTGGAGTGTTTTTTCCTTCTTGGATAATATGCAAATATAACATATATGTTGGAGAAAGTGCAGATATGACCCAGAGTTATTTTTTAGTGCAAATATAACTCTAACTATAATACATAAATGCAAATATAACCCTAAAGTCGTTATTCTGATATTGACTGCCTATTTTCCACTATTGACCGACTGAAAATGACCAAAATACCCTTCTAACCTAAAGCAAAAACTTGAAAGGCACAAATTCCCTCCAACCCACCACCCTCAGCCACTGAACACCACCACCAAACCATCCCTCTGTTGTTCCGTCGCCACAGTCCACTCCAGCCCACCACCACAGTCAAACAAGTGAATTGAGAAAAGTAGTTTATAAACCCCTTGTCCGATTTGATATGGTTTCCATACTCCAAAATCAGAAAGACCTACAATTAAAATTGTAAAGTCAAGTAGTATTCATTGAATATTTTAATTGCCAATTTTGTGAACATATTTGGAAGCAAAAATATTTCCATGTTGGAACATGCGGATTAGCATATTCACGCCAAGAAGATTTACGGGAAAAAGGACAAAATATTATGGTATTTGTGAGATATGGAAATTTGAATATTCTGTTATATATTAGGCGTGTAGAAGCATAGTCGTTTTATGGAAAATCCCCACAAATATGGTGTTGATATTATCGAATATACAGGAGATATTATGATAAGGAAAATTCCTTTATTTATGGGATTTGGATATGCTTCAAGAAGTAGATAAGGAATAAGAATATTTTGGAGATAATAATGGAGAGTTCCAATTTGCTTATGGCTATAAAAGGGGATAACCACGGCTGCATTCACCACGGTTTTAATCAAAGAAAATTTACACACAGATTTTCAATCTTTCGAGTGACTTGCAAAGAGCCAAATTTCTATGTTACAACATACGTGACCTGCCGTTCAAAGTTCAGAATCGTATACCTTAATTCCTCTAGAGGAGGATATCCAGCATTGACGAGTTTCGAGGTCAGGGGGAGTCTGATCAAGGTGGATCGGTAGCTAGGGGAGCTAGCAGAATTCACACGTTATAGTTAGTAAAGATAAGTATTTTGCATGATGTACTTTGTATTGTATCTTTCTAATTAGTGGATTCATTCTGAACTGGGCCAGTCCCCGTAGATGTAGGTGGATTTCACCGAACTGCGTAACCAAGCCTTTTGTCGCTAATGCTTTAATTTATTGCATACTTGGTTAGATAGGTTATGTTGGAACATACTAATAAGAATTAGAAAAATTCGGTAAAACCAAATTTTCATTTGGTATCAGAGCTTGGTCACTTATTTTTCCCCTGGTTATGTCAAGGAAAGTGTGATCCGATTTTACCATGTCAACTAAAGAAGGAGCTTCAGTGTCTCGGTCACCTCTGCTAGAAGGCAACAACTACAATTACTGGAAGGCATGCATGAGATTTTTCATCAACTCACTGGATGAACTTGTGTGGTTCTATGTTGGGATTGAGTGGAATCACCCTACTGAAGATACTGATACAAGCTCTAAGGTGAAAGAAGGAGAGTCAAGTCAAAGGGAGCAGAAACTGAAAGACAAAGCTAGTTGGGCTCCTGGTGACCTCAAGGCATCTCTGGCGAATTCAAAGGCACTAAATGCAATCTTCACTGCGGTTGATGAAAACCAGTTCAAAATCATCTCTACATGTCATCAAGCCAAGAAAGCATGGGATATTCTACAAACTGTTCATGAAGGAACCAGCTGAATTCGAGAATCTAAACTACACATGCTGGCTACTAAGTTTGAGAAACTCAAGATGGAGTAGGATGACACCACCTCAGGGACATCTCCAATATGGCTTACCAACTTAGAAAATTCTACAAAGAGGCAAAGCTGGTGAAAAAAATCTTGAGATCACTTCCTAAAGGGTTTGCGATGAAGGTTGCGGCAATAGAAGAAGCAAGAAATGTAGCCACCATGAGCTTAGATGAATCAATGGGATCATTATAGACATATGAGATAACGTTTCAATCAGCTACAAAAAGGGTCCAAAAAGAGTTGGTATTCAGAACATCTTCATCAAAGGAAAATCACGAATCTGATAGTGATGATGAATTTGAAAAGCTTGCACTTATCACGAAGAATTTCTCAGGAATGCTGAAGAAAGTAGTAAACAAGAAATATCAGGAGATGTTTGGAGGAAATAGACCAAGGTCACAGGATTCTGGTAACAATTGTGGAACAAGATTTGAGCAAGGAAATTAGTAGTTCTCCAGAAATCAAAGTAATGAACCAAAACAGCCTGGATGAATTGAATGCAGGGAATGTGAAGGATATGGTCATATTCAGGCTGAATTTACAAACACTCGGAAGAAACAGGGAAAATCGTATGTCACCTCGTGGAGTGAAGATGAAGAAGAAGAGAAAGACGAAGAGGAACTTATAAGCAACTATGTGGCATTTGGAGCAAAAATTTATGATGCATAGAATGATGGATGTTCCAACATACTGGATAAAGTTGAAATTGTATGTTCCAACATAGACCCGTATGAAGCATCCAGTGATGAAGACGACGGACTTGCAGTGAGTGATGAAGAAATCTACATCACTTATGAAAAGATGTATGCCATTTGGATCCAAGTGGTTGACACAAACAAAGAACTGAAGGAAGAAAAAGTGCAGTTGATGGAAACAGAAAGAGAATTGCATGTAAAAGTTGCTGAACTCAAAAAGGAAAATGAAGAATTAAATGAAAAGCTAATATTAGCAACCAAGAGAGCTGAGAATTCTAAAGCAGTAATTTCTAAACTAAATTCTGGAAGAGCTAAGCTTGATAATATTCTGGATATGGGAAAGAATTTTGGAGATCGACATGGAATTGGGTATAAAACAGGCACACTCAAGGCTGAGGCACACGAGTTACTCCAGAATCCAGCGAATCTCAAGACAAAGCTTCGAGAGGTAAGGAGAAAGTTTGGAAAGCCCTATCAAAGGAAACCTCTCACCTGCAGCTACTATTCACACCAAGGTCACTCCGAGGATAAATTTCGGAAACTATTCAGAGATCAAATGGCAGGACGTCAACTCGTTGTATGCTCCACATAGGCGAAGTCCAGAAAACTATAACGGTCAGAAAGGTATGGGTTGTCAAAAGATCTAGTACATGCCTTGTTGCACATACTTCGCTTATATCATATTCCAAAGATTCATGGTACTTTGATAGTGGATGCTCTCACCATATGACTGGAACTCAAGAATTCCTTACAAATATCACACCTTTCGATGGCGGTTATGTTACATTTAGTGATGGAAAGAAGAGTACGGTTGTTGGAAAACAAAGACAAATGCATAGTGAAATATGGAGAAGCCAAGGTTCTTTCAGGCATACGATCATCAGATAATTGCTATCTACTGGAACAAGAAGTACAATGTATGATCTCGAAGCAAGATGAAGGATTTCTGTGGCATGGGAAGCTCGGTCACATCAATTACAAAACCTTGGTGAAAATTGCAAATGCAAAAGCTGTACGAGGTATGCCTACCTTAACAAGCAAGGATGGAATTGTGTGCGGACCATGTCAACAAGATATACATGGGTAGCTTTTCTTAAAGAAAAATCCGATATGGTGGAAGTATTCAGAAGTCTGGTGATAAAGTTATAGACTGAAAAAGGAAGTCCAATTGGAAAGATTGTTCAAATTTGTAGTGATCATGGTAGAGAATTTGAAAATTGTCAATTTAGTGATTTCTATGATGAGCTTGGTATTCAACAAATGATGGCTCGAGTTATGTTAGCCGAGAAAGAAATTCACAAAAAATGGTGGGCAGAAGCTATTAACACAGCTTGCTATACGATTAATCAAGTATATCTGCGTCCATTCACCAGCAAAACATCTTACGAGATTTGGAAGGCCAGGAAACCAAATGTCTCATACTTTCATATGTTCGCAAGTGCTATATCCTCAAAGATAGAGAGCAATTGGAAAAATTTGATAATCATAGTGATACAGGCATTTTTCTTGGGTATTCTGTCAACAGTTGTGCATATCGTGTTTATAACAATCAGAACAACACACTTATGGAGTCTATCAATGTTATTGTGGACGATTTCGAAGAAGGATAAGACTCAGATGTTGGAGAAGAAGAACATTGTAACACTCATATTCCAACACAGCCTCATCAACCTGACAAGGAAGATTCATCACATGTTGGGACATCTGAG
Source organism: Rubia yunnanensis (assembly GCA_037428765.1). Lineage (NCBI taxonomy): Eukaryota > Viridiplantae > Streptophyta > Magnoliopsida > Gentianales > Rubiaceae > Rubia > Rubia yunnanensis. The sequence goes on from CM075063.1 coordinate 17,614,386, forward strand.
TAGACTGATGTTGAACCAGTTGACACTGAGCATGTTGGAACATCATCTCCCACTGCCATATCCTATGTTCCAACACAGGATCAACCTGAATCAATGGCACGGAGTACTCGACCAGTTCCTCGGGTGGATTATTGGAAGTTGGCTGGATTCCAATGCTTCATCTCTCTCGTTGAACCAAAGAATTACAAGGAGGCATTACTGGACGAATACAGGATTGCTACAATGCAAGAAGAACTAGGTCAGTTTGCGAGAAATGATGTATGGTATCTCATTCCTCGCCCTAAGGGTATTAATGTCATCGACACAAAATGGATTTTCAAGAATAAATCTGATGCTGACGGACTTGTTACTCGAAACAAAGCTAGACTGGTTACTCAAGGATACACACAAGTTGCAGGTGTTGACTTTGATGAGACATTCGCACCAGTAGCCAGATTAGAGTCAATTCAAATTTTACTTGCTATTGCATGCTTTATGAACTTTACTTTTATCAAATGGATGTCAAGAGTGTGTTTCTAAATAGTGTGGTAAATGAAGAAGTTTATGTGGAACAACCTAAAGGATTTGAGGATCCTCATTACCCTAATCATGTATATCGCATCAAGAAGGCCTTATATGGTTTAAAGCAAGCAGCTAGGGCATGGTATGGACGACTTACTAACTTTCTTCTTAAGAAAGGTTATCGTCGAGGGGGAGTAGATCTCACTTTATTTGTGCTTGATAAGTCATCAAAAATTCTGATTGCTCAAATTTATATGGATGATATACTATTCGGTTCTACTTCACCATCAATGATACAAGAGTTTGTCACGGTTATGCAGGTTGAGTTTGAAATGAGCATGGTTGGAAAGCTCACAAACTTTTTAGGACTGCAAGTTAAGCAAGGAACACATGGCTTGTTCATAAATCAAAGAAAGTATGCATTGAAACTCGTGAAGATATTTGTGTTAAGTAATGCACAAGCAGTTCGAACACCTATGGGAGTTTCTGACAAACTGGTCAAGGATGAGAAAGGAGTTGCAGTTGATCAAAAGTTATACAAGGGAATGATTGGGAGTCTATTGTATTTAATAGCAAGTAGACCACATATATGTCTCAGCATTGGGATATGTGTAACATTTCAGGCTGATCCAAAATAGTTTCATCTCACGGCAGTCAAAAGAGTCATTCGATATGTAAGTGAGACTTCTGAGTATGTTGTCTAGTATTCTAAGAATCAAGATTATGAGTTAATTGGGTACAGTGATTCTGATTGGGCTGGTAATGCTGATGATAAAAAAAGCACTACAGGTGGATGTTTCTTTATTGGCACAAATTTGGTTTCTTGGTATAGTAAGAAACAAAATTCAATCTCTTTGGCAGGAGCTGAATATCTTGCTGTTGGAAGTTGTTGTGCGCAATTGTTATGGATGAAGCAAATGATGAACGACTATGGAATTCATCAAGGCTCGTTGAAGATCTTATGAGACAACACAAGTGCTATTGATATTTCAAAGAATCTAGTCAAGCACTCTCGAGCTAAGCATATTGATATAAGACATCATTTTATTAGAGATCGTGTTGAAAGGAAGGAAGTTGTGGTAGTCTATGTTCCAACACACGAGCAATTTGCTGATATTTTTACAAAGTCATTGGACATTGCCACTTTTGAAAGTCTCAGACAACACTTAGGTGTCTGTCAAATTTAAGGTAATCCTTGCCTTTAGTTAAATGTAAATATTTTATTTGTTTATTATTTTCTGTTGAAAAATTCAGAAAAACAAAAAAATATGAAAAGAAGAAAAATTGTGCAAAACTAGAAGAAGAATAGTTGGATAGTTAGAAGTTATGATATGTTGGAAGATGATATTTTTTTGAGTTGATGTCTTGAGTTGACAAGAGAGAAAAGGCCACATCATTACTCATCTCAAAAAAGGAAAAAGGTTATGCGGCAACTAAGGAAGAGAGTTGAAGAGTTTGTGTTAGATTTAAAGTTGTCCAAGTCTTTCCAAATCCCTCTTTTTTTGCCACTCTCCCATTCTACTTGGTGTTCTTCGAAGTTGTGTTGCAAAATCTCTCCACGATCTTTCTCCCGCAACTGCTTCGTGCCAGAAAATGTCTTCAACCGCAAAATCTCCCTCGGTCGAATCCAAAACTCACAAAGCTCTCAAACTTCCAGAAGTTGACAATACTGAACAGAGAGGAGAAGAATTCAAAGCCGGTGGCTCTGGTCTGGGTGATGGAGATCAGGATGAAAGCCCAGTAACAAAGGAAAGAGTCTATTTCAAAAGGTAACTAACCCTGATCCTCCAACTCTTAAAATCCATGGGATGGAATTCAAGACTATAGATGATGTATTTGAATGGTTGGAAACTAATAGATTGACAGTAGACTTGACAAAGATTAAGAGCATAGAGGGTGAAGTCCTGAATGTCAAGGTCAAAGAATTTGTGACCTGGAATATTGGAGATTTGTGGAATGTCGAAAACTATAGAGTGAAGTTCCTGAGGGGGAAGTATGATGAGTACAGAGGGAAGGACAAGTTTTTTATTTATTCATCTATTCCTCGTCAGAGCTGTGTTGTTTTGAGAGAAATTAGAGATGGGGAAGCTGCAGGACAAGAAGTGATTCGGTCTACAGATAGGTTGCCTGTAGGATTTTTTGATTTGAGGGTGGCTCGGAGATTGGAAGAGCTGAGAAAACCAATAATTATTGACGCCTCTGAAAGTGAGAAAGAGGAACATGTTGCCTATGTTCCAATACAGCAGGTTGAGGATGAAAATAATGTAGAGATTGATGTAGATGATGATATGGGAGGAGAAGACCAGGTTAAGATAACTGGTGATGCATATGATGACAAGGAAGGAACTCACAGTGAAGAACCAGTTGCAGAACCAAGTGAATCAGAAGAAGTGCAGAATGTTGGAACACAGACTGCTGGAACTGAAGGAGCAGAGGATACTCAGTATGTTCCAACACAGGAACACCTTAAGATGAATTATTCATTTGATGAAGTTCTAGATGAGTTCTTACAGTCGGTCAAGGGCAAGAGAAAGCTGGCTGCAACAGAAGATTCTCCACCAACAAAAAGGGTCAAGAAGAATCAGGAATCTACAAAGAGGAAAGTGCTCCTCCCCTCCCTGTAAGCGATGCACTTTCTTTCTCATACTTTGATTTAAAATGTGAAGAGATGGGAGAAATTTATGTTGAGAGGAAGTTTATTCCTGAGAGACCTGTAGACCTGGAAGCATACAGGAATAGTGATTTTTTGGATTTTCTGGATTTAATATGAATGAAGAGGGCGGCCACTGTCAAGCTTCAATTTAATAAATAAGTGGTCATTGAGGTTTACGCCAACTTGATGGCTAAAAATTTGGAAGCTGACTCACCCTGGTTTGGAAGGGTGTATGTGAGGGGAAAGATTATGGATCTCTCATATGCTAGAATAAATAAGGTTTTGGGGCTGCAAACACCAGCGTTTGAGGGGGTGTTTTTTGAGGATTTAGGAGTAATGGATGATCAAATACTAGAGATAATCTCAGGAGGATACCAGGCTAAGTGGCCTGAACAGGGTATTCACAAGCATCATGTTTGTCATTAAGATTCTTTGGCCTGTATAAGATAGCAGTTAACTGCTGGATGCCATCCTCAAACATGACTGTCCTGACGAGAGAAATGGCCAAGTTACTGTTCTGTGTTGGAAAACAAAAGCCAGTTAATCTTGGACTGTTTATTCAGCAGAACCTGGTGAGGCAAGCCACAACTCCCAAAGAAAAACATGTCATTGTCTATCCTGGTTTGATTTCAGCATTGGCTAAGAGTGCCAAGGTAAAGAGGAAGGCAAAAGATATGATTGTAGACACGGAATTCCTAAGGCCGAACAAGAAGACATTTGGGTTGCGACATGTTCATGATCTACCGTGGAGTCCTTCTGGGTCTACTTCTTCAACTACTGAAAATAAGGCTAAACTGGTGGTCCTGAAAGCGAGACTGGGGGCAAAGCCATTCAAATGGCAGCGCTTGAAGCAGAAAAGGTAAAACTAGAGATTGAAAAAGCTCAGCTGGAGGCATGTTCATGAAAATTTTATTTCTATGTTCCAACATAGATGTCACAGTCAGGGGGAGCTTGCTTTCTGCTTATGTTTATTTTATTTTATTTTTCGTTGGCATATTTATAGCCCCAGGGGGAGAATTTTGGATAAGTTGGTTGGATAATTTAGCTGTAATCTGAAGTTTATTTTGGATGGTATTCCTGGAATTCTGGTACTCGGTTATGGTATTCATATGTTTATGGATTTCTGGTATTCAATTTTAGATCAGATTCAGTATTGTGCATATGTTCCAACATGGGTAGAGTTGGGAAGGCCTATATGAGTGATGACAAGTTTTTCGTTGTGATATTAATGGCCAAAAAGTTTTGGGTCCATAGAATGCCAAAGGGAGAGATTGTAAAGTCAAGTTTATTCATTGAATATTTTAATTGACAATTTTGTGAACATATTTGGAAACGAAAATCTTTCAATGTTGGAACATGCGGATTAGCATATTCACGCCAAGAAGATTTACAGGAAAAAGGACATAATATATGGTATTTGTGAGATATGGAAATCTGAATATTCTGTTATATATTAGGCGTGTAGAAACATATTTGTTTTATGGAAAATCCCTACAAATATGGTGTTGATATTATCGAATATATGAGAGATATTATGATAAGGAAAATCCCTTTATTTATGGGATTTGGATATGCTTGAAGAAGCATATAAGGAATAAGAATATTATAGAGATAATCATGGAGAGTTCCGATCTGCTCATGGCTATAAAAGGGGGCAGCCACGACTGCATTCATCACAGTTTTAATCAGAGAAAATCTACACACAGATTTTCAATCTTTCGATCGAATTGCAAAGAGCCAGATTTCTATAATACAACATACATGACCTGTCGTTCAAAGTTCAAAATCGTATACCTTAATCCTCGGGAGGAGGAGTTCCAGCGTCGACGAGTTTCGAGGTCAGGGGGAGTCTGATCAAGGAAGATCGATAGCAAGGGGAGCTAGCAGAATTCACATGTTATAGTTAGTAAAGATAAGTATTTTGTATGATGTACTTTTTACTGTATCTTTCTAATTAGTGGATTCATTCTGAACTGGGCCAGGCCCCGCAGATGTAGGTGGATTTCACCGAACTGCGTAACCAAGTCTTGTGTAGTTAATACTTTAATTTATTGCATACTTAGTTAGATAGGTTACGTTGGAACATACTAATAAAAATTAGAAAAATTCAGCAAAACCAGATTTTCAAAAATCACAAAGTCAACAAAAATAGAAGAATAGGACTGAGAAACACAAAGGATCTTTATGAATTTTTAACCAAGATGCCAGTGAAATCCGAACATAATTAAACGCACATCCCTAGGACGACCTACAACTACGACCACGAAGACAAGAAACACAAATCCAATAGCAGCACATTTGTAAGGATCTTGAAAATTTATTCAAATTTTAACTAACTCAGATGTTACAAGTCAGTGATAGAGGAGACATATTGGCTTTGCAAATTGAAGAACAATTTGAAGGAGGACAACGGCAAACAATTCAGAGGGGACGATTTCAGCGACGATTTCAGAGGGCAACTTCGACTTCTTTAGCGGTGGCAATTTCAGAGGTGGCGGATGGTCAGGGAAGGGAACCATATATGAAACAGCAATGAAGCTCGCCGGAGAAGAGGAGCAAACGGCAAACGGAGAAAGGAATTGGCTTTGGGAGAACGGAGAAATGAGAAAGAAATCGGGTATGGAAATTTTGAAGAATGGACTTCGGTTTTGGGGGAACAGAGAACGAAGGAAGCAGATAGGAAAATTAGGGGTTTCATATTGTAATTTCATGATTTTAATATTTTTATTTTTATAGGGGCAAAATAGTCTTTTCAGTGTATTCTGACTTCCAACTGTCAAAAAATGTTATATTTACATATAACCTAAATATCTGAACTATATTTTCACTTTTAATTATGACATAGTCATATTTACACTTTCATCAATCATATTGCATTATATAAGCAGTTTGCTCTTTCCTTCTTTTTGAGTTTCATCTTTTCAGGTCCCCTTTCATCGTATGGACCATAGCATTTGCAAATGATTAAGTGGAGTGACAGGCGCGGGCGGTCGTCGCGCCCGCGCGCCAAAAGATAATTTATAAGCCCTCAGTGCTTACTTTCTACAACTAGGTAGATAGTGGCAAATCGGGGTCGTCCAATGAGAAGAGGGATCTTCCTAAGCGTCTAAGCACACAAATGGTTGATATACTAGTCTAGGAGTAAATATATATACACACACATAAAAGCGAGTAAAGGGGGGGGGTTGGTTGGTTGGTTGGTTCCTAAGTTACGGAAGTAAAAAGACAGGATAACTAGCAACGTCAAGTGACTATGCTAATCATCAAACAAAACTAAGAAAAGGGGTTTTAAACTACAAAGATAAAATGCCTTGGGGGCAACGGATATCCACTTCCACGTCTAATGTAGTTCATCGAATCATTCACACATTCCATCATATAGCATTCATGACCCAACGCTCACATACCTATCTAGCAAGTACCACAACACACACACCACAAGGAGTTCTAAGTTCATGCTCGTAGATCTTCATGCAAAGGTGCTACGGAAGTCGTCACGTTCCTACACCTAAGCAATTCAACCACACAAGCACTCCCTATGCTCAAATCACTCATGGCACACATGCAGTGAAACACACCGTCAAGAGTACATAAACGCCGACTAACAAATGCTTCAGGAATGAGTTTAAATCACCTATTCAATACTTCAACTACTTGTCGTGGAGACTGAACTCCTATCCTTCTTAGTTCGTAGTTTGCGAGAGTGAGTTCGACATCTCTCGTCAAACCTCACCAATGGCTCCCGAGTCGCGACCACGACTCAAGGTGTCATTGGTGGCATTTAGCACGAAGGACCAACAAGCTTGGCAATGCCTATGACCACTACACCGTGACTAGGCATTGAACCAATTCATGCAATTACACGAGATTGGATGAACGTGCAACGCACATTCATCCGCGAGCATATGACTCTCTCGTTTGCTACACAAACGAACATGACGAAGAGTTCAACATCAATCACATTCGCCTAGCACATTGTCAACACACTAACAAAATCGAAAGCTCTAATTCATACTCTCACATTGCTAACAAGAACAGGGGGGAAATTAACCCAAATCCCCCAAACCCTAGCTAGCAATTAATCCAAGCATTTCATATCATCAAGCTCTCAACAACATCAATGCAATCAACAATTAACATTCAAAACACAATAATTGCACAATAGCAAAAATACCAAATAGATAGATATAAATGAGTTTTTGCTACATAGATAGTGGAAGCTTCAATCCTTTGCTCCCAAGAACAAGAACTACTCTAGAACAACAAGAAAAGACATAATCAAACTAAGAGAAAGCTAAGAAAAGAAAGAAGAAGAAAAACCTAAAAATGGCGCCCAAAACCAGAGAGAAGCGGGCTCCAAGAACTGGAGAAGAAGAGGGAAAAAAATAGTATTTATAGTCAGAAGAAGATAAAGTTAATTTCTGGCTGCCCGTTCGTCGCGACTCGCGACGGGGTTCGTCGCGACTCGCGACGGTGCCCCGACTCGCGATGGTGTCGCGACGGTGTCGCGACGGGAGCCAGAATTCTGCATTGTTTCTTTGTCTTCTTCATAGCCATCCCTCTCGATCTTCAAGTCTTCAACGGCTCCAAAAATGGTCTTCAACGGCCTCCGGTCTTCATGTCTTCGAAGTGAGTATCCAAAAGTCTTCGAAAGTATAGTCTTCAATGTCTCCCGGTCTTCGTTGGTTCCGTGTTCTTCCCTTGTCACACAAAATCCACTTAAAAGAGGTAAAAGAGTACAAAGTTGCTTTTACCTCTCCTAAGTGAATTTCAAGGTAAAACACAAGCTCTCGATAATAAAAGAGCACAAAAGTGATCCTAAATACTACTAAATAATGCGCCTAAAATGGACACATCATGGAGATGTTGAGAGTCGATACACTTATCTATTAATTCCTCTATCCCAATCATTTCTTCAATTTAATTATTTATTTAGTTAAAATTATTTAACTTTGATCTTAAATTTGAATGGATAAATAAGTTAGGATATTATCATATTTGATCCTGATAGATTCGTAATGACACAAAATTTTAAAATATCAACTTTGTATAATCTATATTTACACACAATTATAAACATCAATGATCAAACATTTTGCTAGTCAACTGACAAAAGTCAACTTGTGTAGAATTGGGTGGGACAGAGGGAGTAGTAGAACTTTTTAATAACAAAATGTTTTGATTGAGGCAAAGTTTTGGGAAAGACCGTCTTTCCTATGGAAAGACGGGTTTAATTAGAATAATAAATGGTAAAAAAAATTAATTGCAATATTAAAAATTTACTATGCAACATGTTATAGTTATAAAGTTTATAACTCGATTCATACAACCCAAAAATTTTATCCTCATTTTTTCTAATTTGCACTTTAAACATTGATCTTTCCATGACTTATGAAAAGACCGTTTTTCGTCTCTTTAATTTAAAATAGTTTATGAATATTGGATTTTTTTTTTGCGCTTTCAAATATTCTTTGCTTTGTTGCATTTTTTTTAACCAAATATCTGTACTCCTTATTAATACATCCAAGTTGCCCCACACAAAGGGGGTGAGGCTCCCTGTATCTCACACAAAGGTGGGGTGAGACTCGCACACAACTCACACGAATTGAGGCTCCTACACCTAGCACAGTTGCTTTGTTGCATTGAATCAACACTATTATCTTGTTCAGTCCTGTGTGCATACACCTTGTGTAAGAATATCAGTCATATTTTTTTTAAAAAATTAAACCATCCTAAGATGGGGAAAATAATATTAGGCCTTCCCAAGCCGTAAAATTACAAAACTGAAAAGTAAAGAAAGGGGGGAAGCCATTGGCTTAGTTAATATGTACATTTATGAACCATAGGCTCATTGAAGCAACATTTGTTGCTTCCAAAATAAAAAAGAGTAGGCTAATTGTTAGAGGATTACAAAAACTCTTAGTTTAAATGGAGATCATCGAACTTATATGTGGATCGAAAAGACGAAACACAGGTCAGTCAAAATCACCCCAACTAAACTAAGAAGCTCATCCCCTACAGAGCTAAACAGTCAAGAAGAAAGCTTCGAGATCGAAAACAAGTTCCATCTAGCAACTCATCAGTATAGACAAGAACATCCATCAATCATCTAGTAGCATCCCTGAAGCATCCAGCAAAATGAGCAGAACCAACAAAGAAGGGCAAATGACCTGCAAACAGCAATGGTAATCAGTAGCATCCATTCAATTAACCATACGAATAGAAGGTGTACCTATTTGGTCCAATCTAATAAGACCCTGTATAGCATTGGATAAACTATGGAAACTAATCTGAGAGGAACCAGTCTTGGTTTTTAGGCAAGCTTTGGCCATAGAATCAGCTACCAAGTTAGCTTGCCTATGAACATGAGCTAGGTTGGTTACACTCAAGAGTTGGTTGATCTCATCCGCTAATGTGAACAATCGCCACGGTGCATTTAGAGGTTCCATACTACACTTAACAGCATTGAGACAATCAGATTCCAAGCAAATGGGAGGAGAAAAACCTGTAAATTTAACTAAGGCAAAACGAATAGCCTTGAGTTCTGCCTCAAGAGATGAACATGCAGAGTTGAAATAAGTATGTGCAGCAATAAAACTACCCCTACTATCTCTAATGATCGCGCCAATTCCACTCCTGTTAGAAAGACTACACCAAGCAGCATCAACATTAATTTTATATCCCATGCTTGGCTTTGTCCAAGCAATTTTAAAAATTTTTGGTTTCGGAGATTGTTTGATCAGGGGGAGAAAAGAATGCTCTGCAATACCCAAGTCTATTTTTGAGGCTATAAAAACAGGTTTAGCAGTGAACATATAAAAGATTTGATCTCTTATGTGATTTAAAACTAAACCTGTTACTGGAATGGCCTTATCATATAAACATTTGTTTCTCATTTTCCACAAATTCCAGCATGTTATTACAGCTGCAGATCGAATAATTACTGAATGTCATGAGCTGAGGCCAAGGTAAGTGAGATAAAAGGAAAGTCTCTCCCATATAGATATGAATTCCCTATCTCTAATCCCCATGAATGGGTGAATCGATTTCCAAACTTGCAAAGCAAAATTACAGGAATTAAAAAGTGGTCAAGGGAGTCTTCATGTATATGACACATGCAACATTTGGAAGGCATGGAAAATCTCAGGTTGCGCAGGACATTATCAAAAGGAAGGAAAGAGTTCATCAACTTCCATATAAAGACAGAGACCTTTTTTCAGTTCTAAAACTCCAAAAATGTTGAAAAGAATCAACAGTACCTCTTTGATTACTGAGCAAAAGATAGGTTGATTTGAAGGAGAAATCTCCCTTGATACCTGGTTTCCAAATAAGTCTGTCATTCCTATGCATTGATAGGCTAGCTTCCTGTAAAAGAGAGATAGCATGAGGAGTTAGAAATGGTGAAATTTTTGGAAGCAAAAGTGATCTGTTGTCAATAAACTCAGAGACAGTACAGGAGTCTGAGATATCAACATTCAGTTGATCACATAGATCCGCCAGGGGACCTATATCTAACCAGTTTGAAGTCCAGAAATTACAATCTCCTTTTCCTACTATGACTCTACAATGAGATTCTGCCCAAATATTTATGGAACAGATCCTCTTCCAGTTAGAAGAGGTCCTGGAAGAGGGTGGCAGTGATGCAACAAGTTGAGTCCATAGAGCCTCAGCCATTTGGTATTTCCACCATAATTTAACTGAGCATGTATTAATGATGGTGGTTATTGATCTGAAACCTAGACCATTTTGGTTTATGGGAAAGCAAAGTGCTTCCCATTTCCTCCATGTTCTCTTAGGTTTTAGATCATTAGCCCCCCAGAAAAATTTGCTCAGTTTTTTCTCTATGACAGAAATTACCTGATTGGTAGGTTTTAAAACTGACCAAATATGCTGAGGAACATAGTAGATTCATGATTGTATCAGAATGATTTTTCCTCCAGTGGAGAGCCATCTATTTTTCCAATTACCTATCCTACCATCTATCTGTTCAATTAAAGGTTGAAAATATATCCTCTTTGCTTTCCCAGTAAAAATGGGAACACCCAAATAAGTGAATGGGAACTTTCCAATTTTCATGCCCAGTATTCTCTTTATACTATTGACTTTATGTACACTTGCATGTTTCCCAATGAAAATATCACTTTTATTATAGTTAATCCTTTGTCCAGTTACCTCTTCAAATGTGGCCAGAAAAGCCTTAAATCTGATCAAAGATAGGTTACCTGCTCTCAGAAAGACCATAGTATCATCAGCATAAGATAAGTGAGAGGTTGGTAGTGCATTACCTGGGAGTCCATAGTATGTCAGTCTACCATTCAGAAAAATGTAAGCTAAGCTCCTGGTAAAGGCCTCAGAAAAAATATTAAATAAAAAAGGGGAGAGTGGATCTCCCTGTTTGATACCCCTTGTAGATTGGAAAAAACCAACCGGCTTTCCATTAATTAATATAGAAAACCATGCCTGTGATAGGTTCTTTATAATGAGAAAGATGAATCTAGCATGAAATCCAAAAGTAGCAAGGACCGAATAAAGGAAAGACCACCTAACTCTATCAAAGGCTTTCTTGAGATCCAATTTAACCATGCAGTTTGGTTCTCTTTGTTTGTTATTTAAAAACCTAACCATTTCCTGAAGGTAGATCACATTATCCGAGATATATCTACCCTTTAGGAAAGTTGTCTGGTGGGGAGAGATGATTTTAGGCATTAGAGGCTTTAATCTTTCCATTAACAGTTTAGAAAAGATTTTGTTAATTACATTGGAAAGACTAATTGGTCTATAATCATCAAAGGTAGTAGGTGTACTTTTTTTTTGGTATAATTGTAATCCAGGTACTACCAACACCTCTAGGAATATGATTCACAGTTAGAAAATCTTGTACTGCAGAGAGTAAGTCATTAGCAATTATATCCCAAGATTTAATATAAAATTTTGCAGTGAATCCATCCGGGCCAGGGGTACTATTCTTATCAAGTCCAAGAACTATGGTCTTAAGTTCTAGCATTGAAACAGGTTTCAGTAGACAATCATTATCTTCTGTAGTGATCAATTTAGGAATCTTACTAAGAAAGTGAGGCTTAAAAAAATTGCTATCAGGGGAGCTGTCTTCAGTTAGAAGATCCTGGAAGTAGTGAATGGATTCATTCTCAATGTCCTGGATATTTTCTAGCCACTGTCCATTACCACTTTTAATTTTTGTGATCCTTAACCTACATGTTCTTTCCTTAGCAGATCTGTGGAAAAAGCTAGGGTTGTTATCCCCCTCTTTTAGCCATTTGACTTTAGCCTTGTGTTTCCAAAAACTCTTCTGTTCTAATAGAGCCCTGACAAGTCTAGCCTTAGCCTCCTTAAGATTAACCATATTCTCCACCGTTGCAGCCAAATCATAGATGTGTTCCTTAGTTTGCAGATCAGATTCAGCTTGTAACACATTGTCATTTATATTTCCAAATTGTTCCTTGTTCCAGATTTTAAGTTCATTTTTCAGTCTCTGGAGTTTAAGAGAAAAAACCTAACATTCCTGAATTTTGAAGGGGAAGATCCCAGTTATGTTTTATTATGTCATTGAATTCTTTCCTTTTGTACCAAGTGTTGAGAAATCTAAAAGGCCGAGGAGATGATGAGATATCACTGCCAATAGTAAGTAGCATGGGATTATGGTCAGAGGAAATCCTATTCAAGATGTGGACAGAGGAGTTAGGAAAGGTAGTTGCCCAAGACAAAGTACAGAGGCCTCTGTCCAGCCTTTGAACTGTGGGGTTCCTTAATCTATTGTTACTCCAAGTGAAAAGGTTACCTACAGTATTAATTTCCTCCAAATCCATAACATTAATAAAATCATTAAAGTCCCTCATACTACCAAGTTTAGGAGTGGAAGGGCCCTTATATTCATTTATAGATGTTATAGCATTGAAGTCACCAATAAAAATAGAATCAGAGTGAGGCATAGACTTTAGATCTGACCAAAGAGTTTTCCTACCATTTCTATTTCTAAGACCATATACAAAGAAAGCATCCATGCTTTTGTTCAGGGTGAGACTATGCAAAGTAACATCTAGGAATTGCAGGTTATCACAGTTAACTGTTAGAGAAATACAGGAATTCCAGAATAGCCAGATCTGGCCATTATTTGCATGCAAACAGTTGTCAAAGTGTAATATTTGTCTATAAGAATCACATTGCATGTTATCATGTTTAGGCTCAATTAAACATATAAGTTCAAACCTGTACCTGTTTATCAAATTATTAAGTCTTAGCATAGAAGTATCCATTCCCCTAAGATTCCAAACCAGCAACTTAATCTGAAGTGTTGTACTATTCATAGGGAAACATTGTTAGAGCTTTTTGATCTAGTCATGATAGTATTTAACTGGGTAAAATAGGTCTCATTACCACGGTTAGACACTTTTTCTGTTTGTTTCCCTCTATTTAATTTGCTTGATCTGGAGTGAGAAGCTGTAGGGGTAACCTGACTAACCTTGTGAGTATCAATTCCAGTCCTAATGTCAGAAGATGAAGAGTTTGTTTTTTCCTTTGGTGAAGCTTCCTCACTGGATATGCCCTCATTGTCAAGTGGGAGAAATCTATTGTGCCTGTTTTTCTGCTGAGAAAAGACGAAATTTTTAGCAGCAGTAATTGGGTTAAATGGAGAGAAAGGCTTACCCCGTTGGCTAGGAATATCGTCCTTAGCAAAACCTGACTTTGGGTTGAGATTAGGTGGAGCAGATAGCGAGAGCTTGTCCAGATTTACAGGGGGTCGAAGCTTCGTATCGGAGACCTCATCATTCTCATCCCGAGTCTCCATCGGGTATTCAGCATTGTCATCTTTAGGATTTTGCTTAACATCCATGGTCAGATTGAGGACCGAAGACTGATCTCCACCTACTTTCCCATTCCTGTCATCACAGTCTAGAGAAAATTCTGCAGATTGCTCATTAGCAGTATCATCATTATTTAGAAAGTGTATCTCAGGTATCTTATCTTCCACCACATGAGAAGGATCAGGATCCACATTATGTTCAGCATCAATAACTGAGACTACTCTCTGCTTTGGAACGTACATGAATTTTTGGGTATGCAAGGTTTTGAGTTTATCAGAAGGCAGAACCCCAGAACCCCCTGCCTTATTGTGATCAGAATCTCGACTTATTTCATCCTGAACAGGATCAACAGAAACTTTCTGTTGATCCTTGGTTTGAGGTATCATCTTTCCTTCTCTTGGTTCCTTATGCCCCATGTTTGGTTTATCCATCTTATCGGACCTAGATTTTTTAAGTTCCGGGTGCAAATAAATGCATAGATTATCATCATGTCCTATGGTATAGAATCACTGTTTATTAGAATAATGACTCATATTGGTATTTTCAACATACGGAGATAAGGGTATTTTTATTATTTTAACTTTGGTCAACCTCCCAAATTAATGAGTCAATGTCAGAATAGTGACAAAATATTATAATTGCTCATTTGATCATAAAGTTTGGATTATTTTAATATTTTCTCATTTTACAATGTTATATTAACACTTTTAACCTAATTCTAGGGTCATTTTAGCACTTGACTCTCAACTTAAATTTGCTATAGCAAGAAAATATCAATATAAAAAATATTCCAAATTAAAAAGTGTGTCAATACTAAAGAAAAACATTAGAATTTGAGATGGAATCGTTAAGCTATTTTATCCATATGTTACTTATGTTCAAATTTTCTGTTGGCATGTTTGTCTCTTTTGTCATATTTGGGATTAGTGTACATGCATAAATAATCATCTGAATTAGCCTTGCTAATTGGCACCTTAATCTTCTCTAATCCTACATCTTGCAAAGTTGCAACCGCTTTAATTCCCTTTAGAGTAAGTCTCAGGAAATGCGGCATGTCCATAAGCTATTGACAGGCCAGGGACATGTTTGAAATTAATTCAAATTATACAAAATTCGCGAGTCCTTTTTCCCCAAATCAGACGCATAGGCCTCTGTAACTTTTCCATCTCATTCTTTTTTTCCTCTCATCCGATCATCCATCACCGGCGGGCGGCGACACCAGTTGCAACTGCGCTTGAAGTTCGAGCCACTGGAATTCCTTACACTTTCGCTCCCTGCATAGCGGTGAATCTTGAGTAATGATACTTTATAAGTTTTGTTTGTTTGGTTGGAATTCCAAAATCTTCGACCAATCGCTCCCATCTCTGGCGAATCTCACTTTTCCGACAAGAGGTTTAATCGACGGGGTACTTCCCAGAGTCAACGTGTTGCAGACATCATGGCTATACACAGAGAACTCCACTCCATAGCTCATGCCCGAGCAGTACGAAGCAGGGGTTGTGTAAGCGAGAGCAATAACCCTTCGCTGCACGACGGACATGGCGCGTTGCCTTCTGAAGGCGGCAGTCCTTCCAACTTCTTTTTCCTCGCCGCCGGTGGTTTCTGAGTTTCCCTTTAGCCCTAGATTTTTATTATTATTGTTGTTGTTAGTTTTATCAAAAGCGTTAAGTTCTAGCTGTTTATACGTGTTATTCGATTGTTCTCAATTAAGAAAGGATAAGAGAAAAAGTTGAGATTTTTAGTGAGTTTTGGAAAAAAAATTCTGAAAAAATGTTGAGGATTAAGAGAGTTCCTACTGTTGTTTCGAACTACCAAGAAGAAGGGGTCCGCCAAGGAGGCGGATGTGGCCGAAATTGCCTCCGGAGCTGCTACCCAGGTACATAAATCTCTGTTTTTTTGCCTTTTATAATCTTATGTACTTTTGCTAGTTTGTGTTTAAAAGGTTGGTTTTTGTAGTTTTTTTTTACTGTTTTTGGTGGTTGGATTCGTGTTTCTTAGTTTTCTTGATATGCATCTTCAAGGATCCAAGCTGCTTTTATATGCTTACAAGAAGTTTTCTTGCTAGTTTGTGTTTATAGGGTTGATTTTTGTAGAATTTTACTCTTGGTTTTATGGTTAAATTCGTGCTTCTTAGTTTTTTTATATGCATGGTGTAGGATCCAAGATACCTTTGTATGCTTACAAGAAGCCGAACAAGGTTTTTGATATAGTGGAGCTGAGCCACCACGAGACTGAGCCTCCAGTTTCTTTCTTGGATTTCCTCCTCCTTGGGTAGGTGAGATTTCTTGCAACTTTTATGCAGTTCTATTCATTCTCCCAAATGTTTCTATACCATGTGCCTACATTTTACTAAAGCTGGTGCATTTTGGATTGGTGAACAACTTAGTGGGAGAGGAACTGAACTTTGATGGAGTTTGATGCTCGAATTCTATAGTGTTATTGATGTAGGGAGATAACAGCTTGTACTTCAGACTACACAATTCCACGGAAATACCTATTCTTAGGGGAATGATGAGATTCTACTTAATTATATCTTTGTCTATTTTCTGGCTGAGTAATGATGTGTTGATATACAAGCGCTGCTATCTTTACTGGTTTTCTAATGCCTAAAGTGACTGTAGATTCTTTTTTGAAACTCCATTAGAATTTGATAGGTTTGATTTTGTTGCTCCAAGTTCATATTTTGAAGGTACGCCTCCATGTCTACAATGAGAGTCCTTTGCCACACTTCAAAACTTGAGAGTTGGTTCTTCAACAGCTATGAGATCAAACAAATATCCTCTACAAAGGATATCTTGGAGAACCGAATGAAGATTAGATTATTTAACTAGTAGAAGCACTGGAAAGTCGGAGGTTGATATGCATGAATGCGGCGATGAGCATGGAATGAGGAAATTATCAAGCCGGTGAAACGAGCAGCAAGAGATTGTCTTGGCCACCTTCAGCAATAAACAATGGGATGCAATTGTAGAGTCTAACTTACATTGTGCATTATTTTTTTCACCATAATTCTTTTTGCCACTTACACATTAAGCTCCATGCACATCAAGTTTTACATCTGTTAATATCTCCTTGGATTGGTTTCGATCTTTGATCACTTCATTATGTGGAATTCAATTGTAAAAACTTTTAGACCAAAGATTGGTGATTTTTATAATTGTACAAGTTTATAGACAGTAGGTAGCGATGTTGAAAACTCGGGAGTCTGAAATTGTACTCTCGAGCTTACAGATAACATAATGGTTATGTTCTTTTAGTCAAAGTAGTTACTTTGACTAACAACATTTTTTCTTATAAAAACATTCATACAGAACACAGCTAACAAGTACACATGAGATAATAACAAATGCAACATATAAGTAAACAGATGCAACTCATTATTCAAAACGTACAACTAACAATGAAAACAAAAGGTCGTAGACGGTACAACTAACAAGTACACATTAAATACTAACAGATGCAACATATAAGTAAACAGATGCATCTCGTAATTCAAAACGAACAATCATAAAAAAAAGGTCATTCATAGTACAACTAACATGTACATGTTGAATAATAATAGCTGCAACATATAAGCAAAGTAATGCACCTTGTAATAAAACTAACAAGTACATACTGGATTTTCTAACAGATGCAATATTTAAGTAAACAAGTGCAGTTCCTCATTCAAAAGGAACAACCGACAACATATTTTTTAATAAAAAAAGTCATACAGAACACAACTAACAAGTACACAAGAAATACTAACAGATGCAACATATAAGTAAACAGATGCAACTTATTATTCAAAACGTACAACTAACAACATATGAAAATAAAAAGTCATTCACAGTACGACTACAAGTACACACTAAAAACTAACAAATGCAACATATAAGTGAACAAATATTGTTTCTTATTCAAAATGAACAATCAACAACAAATGAAAACAAAAAGTCATACAGAGTACAACAATCTAGTACACACTGAATCTTAACAAATGCAATATATAACTAAATAAATGCAGTTTTTAATTTAAATTGAACAATCAACTACAGATGAAAAAGAAAAAGTCATACTCATTACAACTAATTTGTACACATTGAATACTAAATAATGCAACATATAACTAAACAATTGTGTTTCTAATTCAAAACGAACAATCAAACATAAATGAAAAGAAAATGGCATACACAGTAAAACTAACTATTACACACTAAATATTAACAATTGCAACATGTAACTAAACACATGCATACTATAACGTCTCAACCACCGTACATCGGCATCTCGGTTGCTTGTCCGTCAATCCTTTCCCAGCGTATTCGATAGGATCTTTTAAACATCTTTTCGGTGTGCGAAATAAGATCCTTCTTTTCATCACATGGAAACATACCTGAAAGTTCCTGAAGGTATTTTAGCATTCAACTTTTTCTTACAGAAATGACAGAAAAACAATGAGATACTTAGTTTGAATAACCATAAGAACAAAAGCAATGAAATTGAAGGCGTCTTTAAGCTACTCAGTAAAACATTCTCGACTAATCTCACAAGTATATAACAGTCACTTGCCTTCTGCACAATAAAAAAAAGGCACAATTACCACCAATTCAAAAAGAAGTCTAAAGGCATCAATTTGCACAATATAAAGGCATATTCAGAGAGCTGAGCAACAATTAGAGGAGCGCCAAATTATGCCTTCAGATTTTAAGGATTTGAAAAAATTGCCGGAGAAATCATCGGAGAAATTACCTACTACTGCTCAGATCTTCAAATTGCAGTTATAGCTGGAGAAATCGTCATACCCTTACTCTTACTCAGATCATACCCCTGCAGTAGCCAATACAATCTAATGTTAGTAACAATCCCTCCATCCTGATCACATCCAACAATCCAAGCACACGAAAAACACAACCAAAATAGAGATTTTAATTTATTTTAAAAAACTCCATTTCTTTCTACGAGCTTAGAAAATGAATACCAGGCCTATAATATGAATGTTGCAAACCATACAGGAACAACCAAGCCTTTATCACACTATGTGTAGTCAATCAAAATGAATTCTACTAACCATTAAAATCCTTACAAACAGGATCTTGCTAAGCTACGGAGCAGAGCTAACAACATAGAGATGTTTTGCATTTTAGATTTATTCATTCCAATATCTGGCTAACTAGAGTGGCATCCATTTATAGGCAGCAAGATCACTAAATCACCATTTCTCTTATTTTTAATGTCTTACAGGTTTACAGTGGAAACAAACTTCACTGAATCCCCGATCAAACAAATAAAAGTACAACCCAAGAAGCACATTACAGCACAACTGAAACCAAGAAGCACATTACAGCACAACTGAAACCAACAAGCACAAGAATATCATAAATTAGAAGCACATAAAAAAACCATTAAATTTTACTCACAGAACCACAACCAGGGATCAAAGCCCTCCCTTTTGGAATTAAACCCTTTTTGAGCATGTGCATAAGAACAGGTGTAGGCTGCTTCAAGTCTCATGGTTCATCCTCACACTTTTTGAAGCAAGGGTTGCTGGATATGGGACATCTAATAATGCATTCAATTTGGCATTCGCGGCCGAATAGCTTCTCGTCGTTCTTGTAGTGCTCGCCGGAGTCGACGACGAGGCCGACAACGATTATACCGGTGTCCGGAAAGTAATTGAAATCCCTCAATCATCCCGATTGAGGGACGGAAGCATCCTGATTGCTTCGGCAAGTCATTGAAATTTTTGGGATCCATTTTTTACCTTTTATGACTCAGCCCGCGAATTTCTACAATTTTCCTTAATTTGCAAATTGGTCCCTGGCCTGTCCATAAGCTTATGGATAGGCCGCATATCAGGAGACTCACTCATTCCTCTAATCTCCTCAAAGTGTGATTCGATCTGCAATCTAGATATTCCTAACTTTGGATTCAGCTTCAACCTACTTAATTCTGGTAATCCAGATACTCCTCGTAGTAATCATCATTAAATTCCTGGAACAATAATTACGTTATTTTTTTAAAGGAGTCATAAGGTTTATTTACAACACGTTATGTATTAACCAAAATGGTATAATTAAACGGAATATAAATAAAAAACACGAGATTAATGCTGTTCACTTAATTAATTAGCATCAATTTTTGAAAAGTAGAAAGAAGATGATCAAATCAAAGCTTCACACCGACAGTACTGTAAGCCCCTGATGCTTTGCCTAAAGTTTCAGCAATTCTTTCTTTCTTTCTGCGTTTTAACACATTTCTACCTAAGCAAGCAATGTTAATTATGTAACTAATTATACAAGGAATCAATTTTCAAAGTCTACATTTGCATGTTTATCGCGATAGCTTTACTACTCCCTCCATCCCAGAGCAATCTGTAGAGAGAGAAATTCTCTTTGCAGATTTGACCATCGTGAAAATACCATTTTACTCATGTCTTTACCCCAAACCCAGATCTGTCGCTCGTCATCCTCAAGGTCGCCGCTGCTCGTCCTTCTCAACAGTAGCGGAACCAGGACGTTATGTAAGGGGGGCTAAAAAGAGGGGAACAAATTTTCAACGTTGAATACAACAATGTTTTAACAAACAACGCTTACATAATAATATGAATACATAATAGTTAGATTTTTACAACTACGACCAATCACTGTATAAAAACTACTTTCTAATACTTGCGTTGCTAGAACTAGAACCACTAACCACAGGAGACAACTGTATCCTATGATGTTGCATACGCTGATAACGTTGCAAAATTGGTTCATTATCGATCCCAACAAAAATCGCCTTCTCAATATGCACTGTCATAACATCATTCATCCATTCATCTCTCATTCTATTGCGTATATCAGCCTTGATTCTCTTCATGGCTGAAAAAACCTGTTCAACAGAAGCAGTTGCAACTGGTAGAACTAAGGTTAACTCAATATGATGATATACCCGTGGAAAAGTTGTGTGTCTTGTTGTTTGAACCATCTTTTGAGCAAGACTTCCACCTCAATAGCCAAAAACTCATGATCAAGTAGTACATTCAGAATGAAAGTACTAAGTTGTTGATGAAGTCGGGAACGATCTTCTACAGAGAAGTCACTTGGATATAGTTCAGCAAGACGAACTAACTTACCAATATCAAACTTAGAAAATGAATCTCTTTGATCAAGGCAAGCCATACAAGTGAGTAACTCTGTATTTACTTCCAGAAATCGATTGTTCCTTTCATGAATCATCCTATCAACAACCTAGTATTAAAATAATAAAAGTTTAGCATGTAGCAGTGAAAAAATCACAAATCAAATCAAATCAAATAAGGTATGTAAATTATAAAAGAAATACATGAAGAAAAGTATCAACATGAAAGAAATCACCATGGGTCTGCATTTGCGTAAGTCGTTTCCTACGATCATGAATTATCCGTTCATCTTCCATATTAACTACCGAGAGGTCATGGTTGACACAAAATATGTTGACTTCATTTAACAACTCACCCCAACCATTCTCTCTGTATTGTTTCAACTCAAACTTCATTGTATTCATCAAACTCATAGCCAACGCAATATTTTGATTCTTTTTTTGCAAAGCAAGGGACAAGACATCTACAACTCCCTACAAAAGCTTCATCAAAAGCATCACAAAAACAAATTCATAACTCTCCATTTGCTCAAGCAAACCCCTCGCTGAAGATTTACTTAGATTTGCATCACCATCATCGTGGAGTTTTTCAGTCAATTGCAAAACAGATTCCCATATAGTAATGAAACGAATAATAGTAGTGTAATGTGACCCCCAATGAGTATCTCATGGCCTTCTCAAACTAGTCTCTTGATTTTTTCCTCTTCCACTCACAATATTTCCATTCTCCAATCCCTCTACAATTCTAGCTTGTTCTAAATCAAGAAGCATGTCTTTTCTTCTACATGAAGCTCCAGCTATATTCACAATCATACCAAGATAAACAAAAAACTGACACACAACTCGATTATCATCAGGAACAACAAGAACAACCAATTGAAGCTGGTGAGAAAAGCAATGGACATACCTTGCAGATGAGTTTTCTTTCAATATCAAAGCTTTCAGTCCATTATACCCTCCTAGCATATTTGAGGCTCCATCATATCCCTGACCTCTTAACTTCAACATTGATAATTTATGCTTTGGAAACAGTTCATCAATAGCACTCTTTAAGCTAATAGCCGAAGTATTACGCACATGCACAACACTAAGAAAACGTTCAAGAACGCATCCTTGTTTGTTGACATATCTTAAAAAAACCTATTTGATTTTTTATTGATGCGCCTCTAGCCTTATCAACCAATAGATAAAAATAACTATCTCCAATTTCATTAACAATAACATTTGTTACCTCACTAGCACAAGCACTTGACAGTTCCTTCTGTACTTGGGGAGATGTGAGCTTGCAATTTCCAGGGCCATTTTCATTCATTGTCTTAGCAACAACATCATTTAACTTGCAATGCCAGTCAATTATTTTGAGATAATGGCCCTTATTTAGAGAATCCAACCCTTCATCATGGCCACAAAAAGCCATACCTTAATTTAGCAAGAACTGTGTCACATCCAAAGCGGCTGTCAAACGTGTGTGATATGCAATCTCCGATTCACGCCCATGTGCCTGATAAGAATGAAGGATACTCATTCTTTGACGCTTAAATGCATAAAATTGTTGAGCTGCATCATTATGAGCATTACCCGCTACACCAACATATTTCTTAAAGATATCAAGAGCTTTCTTCCAATTGTTAACCCCACTCATAGTAAATGTATCCTCTCCATCTCGACATACCTTATGTGAATTCCTAAAGAGATAGCAACAAAATCAAAATGTTGCATCCTTTGATGCGCTATACTCCAACCAATCAAAATTTTCAAACCAAGAAGCTTGAAAACATCTATAATCATTTCCCTGCTTTGTCTTTGGAAAAGAATGACCCTTAAGTTGGCAAGGACCTCTTAACACATATTCTCTCATCACTTTATCTCTAATAGAAACATCAAAATCCTTAATAGGTTTACGTTTCCCGAGATTATTTATAACATCATCCGAATTGAACTCAACACGAGAATGCTTTTGACTACTACCCTCTTCATTAATCCTTTCTTCATTTGGTTCACTCGGTCTCTTAAAAATAGATGATCCACCACTTCGAATTAAGAATTTATCTGTATCCTATTTGACATCAAATAAGAAAAATATGTCAAATTAAATTATTACTATAAATTTATAATTAATTTACACGAGTTACACTTACAAAAACACAGTTACACGAGAAAATATGATATTCAATTCAAATAAACTATTCACAATCCACAAAATTTAAATAAGCTATTCAAATTCAACGCAAGTCCATAAAATTCAAATAAGCTAGTCACGCAGTTACTATTCACTAAATATGCTATTTAGCATAATTTCACAATTTCAACACAGCCACTAAATATGTATATGCTATCTAGTATTCACAATTACTCACAAATAAGCAATTCAATTCAACACAAGTTACACAAAAAAAAATATTGGCTCCTTGTAAGAGTATGCTATTCAGTTCCTCTCCTCGCATACCTTGATGCCCTTGGTTTAACTCGGATGCGGTTGTTGCCCAATGAAGGAGACGTCGGATGCAGGCAAATGGATGGTGGTGCACGAAGTCGGTGCATCGGATGGACGACAAGTCCGCAACTGGTCCAGACTCACGACGGTCGGCGGAAGTGGGAAAACTAGAGGCAAAGTCTGGGATTCTCTTCAGAATCTCACACAAAGGTAGGGTTTAACATTTGTATTTGGGCAAATTGAGTTTCAACCCAATTGGCCATCATTTTTTTTGCTTTACATAAACAAAATGGCGTTGTTTTGTTTAGTGAGAAAAAAAATTAGGACAACGGTCATCTTCTTCAACTGGATGCCAAAAATAGGGGAGTTGTTAGGGCTCAAAGGGGAGGGGGAGAATCCGGTGGCTCCCGGTGGCTCTAGGCCTAAATTCCGGGCCGTTGGATCCTAGGGGTGGCGCTAGCACCCCCTCGCCCCCTAGTTCCGCCCATGCATCTCAAGCATGTCGCTCGTCAATGTTTCCTGGTTATCTTATCCTTGAATTCGAGGCAATGGATCTCCCAACTGTATAAACACATACCCCAAAACATAATCAAAATCAATTTTATCACCACACCTTGCTATTCAGTTCCTCTCCTCGCATACCTTGCTGCCCTTGGTTTAGCTCTGACGCAGTTGTTGCCCAATGAATGAGATGTCGGATGCAGGCAGACGGACGGTGGCGCACGAAGTCGGCGCAGTGGATGGACGACAAGTCCGCAACTGGTCCAGACTCACGACGGTCGGCGGAAGTGGGAAGACTAGAGGCAAAGCCTGGGATTCTCTTCAGAATCTCGCACAAAGGTAGGGTTTAGCATTTTTATTTGGGCCAATTGGGATTCAACCCAATTGGTCATCATTTCTTATTTTTTTTAGCTTTACATAAACAAAACGACGTTGTTTTGTTTAGTGAGAAAAAAAATTAGAACAACGGTCATCTTTTTCAACTGGATGCCAAAAACAGAGGCATTGCTAGAGCTCAAACGAGGGGGGAGAATCTGGTGGCTCCAGGCCTAAATTTCGGGCCGTCGGATCCTAGGGGTGGTGCTAGCACCTCCTCGCCCCCTAATTCTGCCCCTGTTTCTCAAGCCTGTCGCTCGTCACCGTTGCCTGGTTGACTTATCCTTGAATTTCGAGGCAATGGATCTCTCAACTGAATAAACACATACCCCAAAACATAATCAAAATCAATTTTATCACCACACAAAAAAACTTAATCAAAGAACCCAAAATCGAATCCTTATTTCTCATATCCATGGATTCTCATTTGCTCACTGAGTATATCATCATCCTGCATTAAAAAACAATCTCCATTTCACAAAGATCATCAGAACCCACCTCAGAAGAACAGCACAAAGATTAAAAATTTTGATCAAAACAACAACCATTTCACAAAGATCATCAGAACCCATATAAAAAAATAGCACCAGATCTAGGCTGCAACGACAAGGACCTGGTGTTCAACGTCAGCAACAACAAAGGGAAGCTAGGGTTCCGGCATGGTGAGGGAAGGTGGGTTCAGGTAGGGTGGAATTAGTGGCGAGGGAAGTAGGGCGGAGGGAAGCTAGGGTTCCAGCATGGAATTGTCGGCAGAGGACAGAGGAAAAGGGGCGGAGGAAAGGGCTAGAGAAAATGGATGAAGGAAATGGGTGGGGGAAGTGTAAATGGTTGTGGATGAGCAGATTAGGTGGGAAAGTATGTTTTTGACTTAATAAGGATATATTTGTCTTTTTAAATGTAAAATTTTACTTAAAGAGGAAAGTGTGCAAACTTTTCTGGGACACCCAAAAAAAGGAAAGTGTGCAGATTCTCCTGGGACGGAGGGAATAGCGTACTCTTAAATATGACAAAATTCATAGAAGTAAAATTCGATCTGAATTAACGTGACTACATGTGGACACGTAACGTAAATAAGTAATACTACTATTAGTAGAAAATTTTTTATGTTAGCAAATATTGTATGTTAAAGTGTTGGGCAAATCAGATTCTGCCACATATTCTGCAAATTCTATATTTAGTAAAGTGAGGGGTTTTTTAAGAAGTAGATAATTATTTGTTGAACACGTGGCAAAATCTGATTTATCCAACACCTTAACATACAACATTTGTTAACATATAAAATTTCCTGCTACTATTAGTGTAAGAAATGCAAAACAAAGGTTGTATGAACTCAGGGGCGGAACCAATGGTACGCGAGGTAGGGCTCCAGCCCTACCTCGATCGTCGGCTGGAGGTAGGAGGATTCGATCCAGCCGTCGAGCTCGTCTTCCGCAGGAGCTTGGCCCGTATTCCAGCAATGGTGACACGAAGCTCGGAGAAGAAGGCCGCTTCCTGGTCTTCTCTTTTTTTGCTGTTGAACCAGTAAAACGACGTCGTTTCACTTGTAATAAGCAAAAAAAATATAAATGAAATATGTATTGGATTGGGCCAAAACTAAAAACCCAATCCAATAATCCATTTCTTCTCACAATTCGAATGAGCAGTAGCAGAGGAGGAGCATAGCAGCCGATAGCAGAGCTTCCGCCGCACCACCACCAGGTCCGCCAGCTCTACGCCGCCTCCTACCGCCGTCGTCCCACCGCCTCCAGACGCCGAACGCGGCCTCTCCACTAAAGTAAACCACTGGTTCTCTTATCTACTTTTCTTTATGCTAAGATTTATTAATTTTAGGGTTTATTATCTTTTTTATTTTTTTGCTTCAAAACTTAAATTTATGTGAACATGATTTTTAGATTGGATGTCGAATTGAAGTTATATGGTTGTATGATTGTTGAAATTTAGTTGAATTGCATATGTATCATGTATGAATAATAAATTATAATTGTTTGATTTATTTTGCATGTGAAAATGAAATTGTCATAATCGGTTTATGGAATTATCCATTAGGGATATTTGTTAAATTGAATTTAGATGAATATGAATTTATAAATTTTTTGTTATCTCAATTTGTTATTTTTTCGTAACTCTTTTAGATTTTTTAAAAATAATCGATTTACATATTTTCTCTATTTGATATTTAATAGGTTATGGATAAATTTTTAATTCGAAGTAGCGAATCTTCATCTTTAATAAAAGTATATATTTTCAATTAACTGTGCTATTTTACCAAGTTATTAAATTATTTAATTAATTTTAGACATAAATTTATTTCAATTGGGTCAAATTGATTTATATGTGTGATTTGCTCACTAATTTTATTCTTAGAATTTTATTTATGTTATTTTTAAGGGTTAATTGTAAGTGTGATTCGTCGTATTTGTAAAAATTAAATTGTTTTATACTCACTTTATTATTTAAGAAAATTTTATTTGAATATGTTATATTGAGTTTTAAAAAAAAAATTGTCAGTGTAATTCAGCTCCAGGAAAAAATTACCAATCTAAAGTTCCAGGAAAAAGGTACCAATATAATTTAGCGCCCGATATATTCCCCCCCCCCCCCCCCCCCAAATACTATCCTGATTTCGCCACTATATGAACTGAACTAAAAATAAGTGTATTATAAAATAAAAATAATATAACCAATTACACAATCTAAAGTTCATCAAACTGAAGCTGAACTTATAAACATGGAAAAGCTGGGCATTAATCTTTATATAGCTAGAACTTGAACAATCCAATCGATCTCCTAACACGTACGTATGCGAAGACTCTAACCATAATTATAAGAATTTCGATATATTCAGATCAATCATATAATTCTACGTTTCAAACTAAGAAGATTATATAATTTGGTGAAAAATTAAATCTCATGAAAAATTTGTAAACTTGGCCTCGATGTAGGAGTGGCAAAATAAACCCGTAACCCACGGGTCATGTGGGTTGTCTATTGTTAAATTGGAGTGTGTGTGGGTAAAATAGATAATGAGTTAAATGGATAATAACTTAAATGGGTAGTTAAAAATATGGGTCGGGCGGGTTGAGTTTGTGGGTTGATCGCAGGTTTACGCATATGCGTTAAAACTCGCAAAATTACTCATATGGATTGATATACAAATTCATATGGGTCCATATATGTATTAAAATTCGTGGATTTTCCCATATGAGTTGCTATATAAAACCATGCGGGTCAATACATGGGTTGAAATTCGCGAGTTTTACCCATATGGGTTGGTACATAAACCTAAATGAGTTTATATGTGGGTTGAACCCCGCAAGCTTACCTATTTTTGACCCGTGAATTAAATGATTTTCAACCCGCGGGCTAAACGGATTTCAACATGACCTGTTTTGACCCTATCCATATTTTTCGATTACCCATTTTACCCTACCCATGTTTAATCCGCCAGCCCATTTACTACCCCTACCTCGATAGGATCTAATTGATCCTGATCATTGATGCTCTAATTCTACAAACACCAATCCCAAACTACCTAGTTTGAATTAGAAAAAAGGACAGATTTACTCTCGTAACTAAAGTATACTCTTATATAACAACACAATTAATTTGTACCTGATTAGATCCAAAATTTGCGGTCTGAAATATTTAAAATAGCCACGATTCTACACTATCTTGATTAATTAATGAGTGATGCCAATTAAATTTAAACAATGAAACAATTAACCTCACTAACTTAATCCAAATTGTCAGCGCATGCACTGGCCGTTCTTTCACTGCAGACTCTGGTAATCATGATTAATACATATACAATATAGTTAGTTATTAGCAAGGTTTCGTAAGTGATCGATTTAGCGTTGTTCTTAGAGTTGCATAAGTAATTAGGTTATTAATTAAGGGAAAGTTTCAGGAAATGCGGCATTTCCATAAGGTTATGGACAGTCCACATGGGCATTTACCTTAAATGTTATAATTTTTTATAAAATTTAAATATTGCATTTTATAAGTTAAAATAAGTAATAATATGTATTTGAATGTGGAAATATAAAAATATATGATATAAAAAAATATTTACAAAATTTTTAAATTTTGTATGTAATTTAATAAATGTAGTATATAAGGTTAGAAATAAGTGGTCCGTCCATAATCTTATGGGCATGCCGCCTGTTAGGAGACCTACTCAATAATTAATTGTGAATGATTTTATCCTATAAAAACATTTTTAACGTTTTTGTTTTTTAATCTATCAGGCAAAACGAATATCAGGCAGAATGAATGGCAGGAAGAAAAAGAAAAGAAAAGAAAAGAAAAGTGCATGCGGTGAGACAAGGGTCAGATACAAATGTTTGATGTTGCAATCATATTGCTTTGTTCATACTCTTGCATACGCCTGGATCCTGGCATGCATACACACTATCTGAGAAAAGAATGCCCAGTACATTCCAGTATTCCACCAATTTGTATCACATATTGCTATGATACAATGAGGATGAGAGTGTACATCCAATATTATTCCATTTAATTTTATGAGAAAAACAATATAATAATACTCTTGTTTCTCTTGAATGTGCACACTCTTCAATGTACAAAAAATGAACTTATTAAAAGACACAATTACTATTTAACAATTAAAATTTACATTAACCCTACACCACCCACCCACCCAACTACCCTATTTTCTTCCTTCATCTTTCGCACCCCCCCCCCCCCTCCCCCAACCAAACTCGCCGCCCCTTTCGTTTCGCTCGCTCTCTCTCTCTGAATTCCTTACTTTCCCTACATTCGCAATTGAAAACCCTCCATTAATCCGCAATTCAAAACCCTACATTTTCCCCGACTTGAAGGCGCCACCTGAACACCGTCGCCTTCGACTTCTTCGTCCCCAGACCAATCGTGAGCGTTTGTCACACATGGTGGGCCAGGATAGTTAATAGAGATATAGTTAATTTAGAATCAGGATAAGAAATGAATACTCTTTTTGTCTGGTTTTGTATATATCATGTTCCATATTTGTTTAGGTCTTGCATACCCTTTCTTCTCGGCTTCTGATGGCTACTCGTTCGCGCACTAGTTCATTACGGTACAATGATTTTTTCGAGTATAATATTCCTGGTTTACGGAGTACTTTATTTTCTAAGACTAAGCCTCGCAGTGATCGCTCGGCTGTCAAGGATCCTAAATGGGTTGCTGTAATGGAATCGGAGATGGATACTCTACGCACTCAACATACGTGTGATTTGGTTCCCCGTCTTTCATATGCTAATGTTGTTGGTTCAAAATGGGTTTACAGATTGAAGTGCAAAGCTAATGACTCTCTTGACAGTCACAAAGCAAGGTTAGCGGCTCAGGATTTTTTGCAATTACCTGGCTTTGATTATGATCATACATTTAGTCCAGTGATGAAGGCATCTACTGTTCGTACTGTTTTATCTTTTGCTGTCCATCGGAATTGGCCACTACGACAACTTGATGTCAAGAATGCATTTTTAAATGGCGTTCTTGATCTCCCGTTTACATGGAGCAACCTGTTGGATACAAAGACCCAATGCATCTTGATTTTGTTTGTCCTCTGCGCAAGACCATTTATGGTTTGAAGCAAGCTCCCTGTGCTTGGTTTCAACGATTCAATTCTTTTTTTATTGGCTTGGGCTTTGTATGCAGTTCCTCTGTCTTTTCTCAGGGTGTCTCTTTGCTTTATTTGTTGATTTATGTTGATGACATTGTTCTTACTGTGAATGATGGTCATCTCATTCAAAAGTTTATTGATTGGGTTAATCAGGAACTCAAGATTACTGATCTTGGCACTCAAAAGTATTTTTTGGGTTTGGAGGTTGTTCGTACATCAGACGGCTTGTTCCTTGGTCAGGCCAGATACGCCAAGGACATTTTTTCGCATGCCAGAAGGCAAGATTCTTCACCTGTTGCCATTCCTTTTATGGCTTTTTCGCAGCTTTCTAGCTCTTCCGATAAGCTGTTTAGAAATCTCACTCTTTATCGATCTCTGGTTGGTGCACTTTAGTATTTGTCAATTGCACGTCCCGATTTGTCTTATAATGTGAACACGGTCAGTCAGTACATGCAGGCTCCTACTGATGACCATTTCCAAGCTGTCACTTGAATTCTGCGCTATGTTCGTGGTACTCTCCACTATGGTCGACAGTTTTGCACAAAGTCATCCACTTTACCAGTTCTGGGTTATTCTGATGCTGATTGGGCTCGTTGCATTGAGACTCTAAATATGGTTATGTCATTTTCCTTGGTGGGAACCTGGTGTCTT
The DNA here is from genome assembly GCA_037428765.1 of Rubia yunnanensis. Taxonomy (NCBI): domain Eukaryota; kingdom Viridiplantae; phylum Streptophyta; class Magnoliopsida; order Gentianales; family Rubiaceae; genus Rubia; species Rubia yunnanensis. The sequence continues at coordinate 17,645,048 of CM075063.1, forward strand.
GGAGTGCTAAGAAGCAACCTACAGGATCTCGTTCTAGTTCAGAATCAGAATACCGTGCTAAGGAAAATACGACTATGGCAACTCATGCACCTCCTGTTTTGCAGTGTGATTACAATAGTGCTCTCTTCCTGCTCAAAATCCAGTTTCACATAAGAGAGCCAAGTACATTGATATTGACTATCATGTTGTGCGTGAGATGGTGTCTTCTGGCAAGCTCATGGTTGCTTATGTTCCTACGGATTTGCTGTTTGCTGACATCTTTACAAAGTGGTTACCTCGTCCTCAGTTTGAGTTCTTACGTTCCAAGTTTTGCATTGCGACCAGTCTTACGCTTCGCTTGAGGGGGGAGGAATAGAGATATAGTGGATTTAGAATATGGATAAGTAATGAATACCCTTTTTGATTGGTTTTGTATATATAATGTTCCATATGTGTAGGTCTTGTATACCATTTGTACTCACAATATATATATATATATATATATATATCAATGCACACAGCCACAATCACTTGTGAGTTTTACATTCTATCAATGGTGAAGTTGGTCGGGAGGAATATGGTGATGGAAGCGAACGACGGTTTGTTGCGGTTGGGGATTATCATAGGTCAGGTCTAATAAGATCCAGACTCGACCCAAAAAAAATTTAGTTAGACCCAGACTAGACCCACCTGGATCCGTGGGGTCTGAAAATCTTAGACCCATACTCAAACTCAATGGGTCTAAACGGATCTTGGGTCTAAAACAGGTCTAACTTTCTAGTTTTTTTCTCCACTACCTAATTTTTGTATTATCTGAAATATAAACAATTCAAGTTCAATAGGCACATGAATTAATTCTTCAAGAAAAATTATATATATGTGTGTGTATATATGTATATGTGTGTGTATATATGTATATGTGTGTGTATATATGTATATGTGTATATATATGTATATGTGTGTATATATGTATATGTGTGTATATATGTATATGTGTGTGTATATATATATGTATATATATGATACACATTACTCCCTGTCTCAGCTTAAATTACCCACCTACTTTATGGCACTATTCTCTATCAAAGTTTAACCACGTATTTGAATAGATATATGAGACTGCTGGTATGCCTTGAATACTGTAATAGCCGCTTCTGCGACCCTAGCCTGGGGGTCCGGGGGGCGGCAGACACCCCCCCCGGCTGAACGGGGGTCTCGCTGTAAACATTAATTCTGTTCTGCACTTAGATAGGTAGAAATCTGGCCAATTTCTTGGCATCTGTAACTTGCTACATATTATAGTGAATCCATCTCCTGTGGATGTAGCCAAAATTGGTGAACCACGTAAATCTTGTGTCTTGTTATTTTCGTTCATATTTTCTGCTCTTTCTCCATTTCAACACAACAAACTGGTATCAGAGCGGTTTCTTTTTCCGGTGAGATCCGTAGTGGGTGTATCGGATTCTGGGCTCATCAGATCGGGGCTGATCGGGGATAAAGATGTCTGGGTTGAACGTGAAGATCGATAAGTTTACTGGGAGAAACAGTTTCAGTTTATGGCAGATCAAGATGCGAGCTTTGCTGAAACAGCAAGGTTTGTGGGCTCCGCTGACGAAGGATTTCACGAGCAGTTCTGGTGATGTGACGGGTCTGGAAGAAAAGGCACAATCGACGATTATGCTGTGTCTCACGGATGAAATCATCACTGAGGTCTCAGATCAGGAGACTGCTGCAAAACTGTGGCTGAAGTTGGAGAGTTTGTATATGACAAAATCTCTAACCAACAAACTGCTTCTGAAACAACGCCTCTTCGGTCTCCGAATGCAGGAAGGTACGCAACTCAGAGACCATCTAGAGCAATTGAATACTTTGTTATTAGAATTGCAAAATATAGATGTGAAAATTGAAGATGAAGATGCTGCTTTGATTTTGCTAGTGTCTTTACCGCTTTCGTATGAGAATTTTGTTCAGTCATTTATTGTTGGTAAAGATTTTGTGTCTCTGGAGGAAGTTAGATCATCTCTCCATAGTAGAGAGTTGCGACATAAGGCAAACAGTACAGGTACAGAAAGTCAGACCTCTGGCTTGTTTGCTAGTGGCGGAAACATAAAGGGCAAGGGAACTGGCAGTAAGAAGAAGGGAAAGAAGCCATCTTCAAAGGGTCCCAAGGTCAATGATGTTTGTAACTACTGTAAGGAAAAAAGGGCATTGGAAAAAGGAGTGTCCGAATAAGGCTAGTCAATCTGGGAGTACATCTGGTACTGCTACTGTGGCTGAAGGGGATTTCAGTTCTGAAGATGATTTTGCTCTAGCTGCTACTGGGAAAAATAATCATCCTAATGCGTGGTTTCTTGATTCTGGGGCATCTTACCATATATGCCCAAGGAGAGATTATTTCTCAACTTATGAGCAAGCTGAGGGCATCATTACTACGGCAAATGGTGTTGCGTGCAAGGTAGTTGGGATTGGTTCAATCAGGATCAGGACACATGATGGTAGTTTATGTACTTTGAACGATGTCAGGCATGTTCCATCGATGACAAAGAATCTGATTTCTCTTCCTACGTTGGATAGAAAGGGTTTCGTCTACTCAAGGAGTGATGGAGTTCTGTGTGTCTGCAAAGGTTCTAGGCTGGTTCTGAAAGGTGTTCTGCATGGTACTTTGTATTTTCTACAAGGTTCCACGGTTATGGATTCTGTTAATGTTGCATCTTCGGAGGTTCACCAGGATGATATGACTAAGTTATGGCATATGAGGCTTGGTCACATGGGTGAAAGAGGGATGCAGATTCTGTCAAAGAATGATCTTCTTGGTGGCCACAAGGTCAAGAGCTTGGAATTCTGTGAGCATTGTGTTTTTGGGAAGCATCACCGCAGCAAGTTTCCTAAGGCGATTCATAGAACAAAGGGCACATTGGATTACATCCATTCTGATTGTTGGGGACCTTCCTGAGTTGATTCACTAGGAGGTCACGGGTACTTTGTTTCTCTGATTGATGATTACTCAAGGATGACTTGGGTTATCATGATGAAACATAAGAGTGAAGCTTTCTCGAAGTTCAAGGAGTGGGAAGCTTTGGTGGAGAATCAGACCAGGAAGAAGATCAAGAGGCTTCGAACTGATAATGGGATGGAATCCTGCTCGTCTGAGTTTGATCAGTTTTGTAGAGATGAAGGGATTGTCCATCATCATACAGTTAGGAATACGCCACAGCAGAATGGCGTAGCTGAGCGGATGAATCAGACATTGCTGGCGAGAGCGAGGTGCATGCTCTCTAATGCTAGTTTGGAAAGGAGATTCTGGGCAGAGGCGGTGAGTACAGCTTGTTACTTGATCAACCGCGGGCCTCACACGGGTATAGAGTGCAAAATACCTATGGAGTTGTGGCCTAGTAAAGTTGTTGATTACTCCAAGTTAAAACTTATTGGTTGTACATCTTATTATCATGTTAGTGATGGTAAGTTGGAGCCCCGAGCCAAGAAGGGTGTCTTTGTGGATTATGGAGATGGAGTTAAAGGCTCCAGGATATGGTCTCCATCTGAGAAAAGGGTTATTCTGAGCAGGGACGTTGTCTTTGATGAAAATTCTTTGCTTAGATCTATGGTGATGCCCACAGTTGTGCCAAAAACTAGTTGAGTTGATAAACAGGTGGAGCTTGAAGTCACTCAAGGTGAAAATAGATTGGAACAATTTGAGGTGGATCAAGAGCCACAGACAGAATCTGAGATACCGGAATCTCCACCACCAGATCCTCAACCATCAGGAGCTATAGTCTGCGGTTTAGCTCAAGACCGACCCAGGAGGGTTGGAGTTGGGGCGCCCAAGAGATATGGGTTTGATGATATGGTGGGTTATGCATTGTCAGTTGCCGAGGAAGTGGATACTCAAGAGCCATCAACCTTCAGAGAGGCTACTTCATGTACTGATGCTGATAAATGGCTTGCTGCAATGGGAAACGAGATGGAGTCTCTTCAGAAGAATCGGACATGGGAATTGGTCCAACAACCTCAAGGGAGAAAGGTAATCAGTTGCAAATGGGTTTTCAAGAAGAAGGAAGGAATATCACCTGCAGAGGGAGTCAAGTACAAGGCAAGAGTTGTTGCAAGAGGTTTCAGTCAAAGGGAGGGGATAGACTACAATGAGATCTTCTCACCAGTGGTCAGACACACTTCCATCAAAGTGTTGCTAGCCTTGGTGACACATCAGGATTTGGAGCTCGAGCAACTTGATGTGAAGACCGCTTTTCTACATGGAGAGTTGGAGGAAGAGTTTTACATGACTCAGCCAGATGGTTTCCAGGTTCCTGGCAAGGAAAAGTATGTTTGCAAGTTGAAGAAGTCTTTGTATGGACTTAAGCAGTCTCCGAGGCAGTGGTACAAGAAGTTTGACAGTTACATGTTTCAGTTGAGATACACGAGGTGTGCTTATGACTGTTGTGTCTACTACAGCAGGTTGAGAGATGGGTCATTCATCTATCTGGTGCTTTATGTAGATGACATGCTGATAGCCGCAAAGAGTAAGCATAAGGTTCAAAAGTTGAAAGGACTTCTTAGTGCTGAGTTTGAGATGAAGGATCTGGGTGCATCTCGGAAGATAGTCAGGAATGGAGATTCTTAGGGATCGAAGTCAGCGGAAGCTTTTCTTGTCACAGAGAGGCTACATTCAGAAAGTGTTGGCTAGGTTTGGCATGTCTACAGCGAAGCCTATAGACACTCCTAGTGCTGTAAATATCCATCTCACCACCATGTTTGCTCCTCAGTCAGACGAGGAGAAGGAGTATATGTCTCGGGTTCCTTATGCCAGCGCGGTGGGGAGTTTGATGAATGCTATGGTTTGCACGAGGCCAGATTTAGCACAGGCAGTCAATGTTGTGAGCAGGTTCATGGGGCAACCGGGAAAGGAACATTGGCAAGCTGTGAAGAGGATCTTCAGGTATCTTAGAGGTACGTCTGATGTGGGTCTCATTTATGGAGGTGATACCGAGTGCTTAGTTACAGGCTACTCTAATTCTGATTATGCTGGTGATGTTGACACGAGGAGATCGATGACTGGTTATGTATTCACTTTGGGAGGTTTCTAGAAAGTAACTTTTTATTTGCCGTTATTATACGTAGCTAAACATATTAACGGTCAAACATGTTTCTTGAACGGTGTGCAATGATAATGTTGTAATTTAAGCTGGGACGGAAGGAGTATTTGTTTAATTAAAGGCAAAGTCTTGGGAAAGACGGTCTTTCCATAGGCTTATGGAAAGACGGGTTTAATTAGAATAATAAAAGGTTAAAGGTCTTAGTTGCAATATTAAAATTTTAGTATGAAACATGTAGTAGTTATAAATTTTATAACCCGGTTCATGCAACCCAAAAATTTTATCTTAATTTCTTCTAATTTACACTTTAAACCTTGGTCTTTCCATAACTTATGGAAAGACCGTCTTTCAAGAGACGGACTCTTAATTAAAAATAAAAATATAAAGAAAATATTAAAGTAATTTAGAAATCAGGATAAACAATATATTTAGCTATGGTAATATGGGTCTACGAGTTGGATATGAGTCTTAATATTTTAGACCCGGACCTATTTTTTAAAATCTAGACCCATACCTGGACTCGATGGGTCAAATTATTTTGGACCCATACCCGACCCAATGAGTCCTGACCATGTGGGTGTGGATCGGGATCTAGACTCATGATCATCCCTAGTTGCGGTGGTTATTGGGTTGGCAAAGGGAGGGAGAGGAGGCGGAGGAGCTCAAGGGGGCGGGCGCGACAGATGGTTCAGGACTTGATGATGAATCGAAGGCCTCTTGTGAGGAGGGTTTCAAGGAGAATTCGGAAGAATTTGGGGTTTCGTATTTTGGCTTCTTGTTCTTGTTCTTCTCCTTTTCTTCCATGGAGGAAGCTGTTGTAAAAGTTTGTTGTTGGTCATGAATTCAATTGGTGCAATGGTCACCAGCGTGAAGAAGAAGACGGTGGACAAAAGGAGGTTTGTAAAGACGAAGCCGGCAGAAACTAAATGAAGAAGATGAGCAGAGAGAAGAAGACAAGGGCATTTTAGTCGATTTACACTTTCAAAATATAAAGCAATTTTTTCTCCAGCTACAAATTCCCATGGGCCAGAAGGAGTATTATTTATAGTTATTGTTTGTACTTCCTCTGGTCCCTTGTTTATATCCCACTTTTTAAAACATTTTTTAAGGCATATTTGACCATCAATAACTTTAGTTACGTAAGATAAAGGACTATAAAATTAAACTTTTTTTATAAACTACACGTTACGAAAAATTCAAAAATATCTCACATAATAACTATTATGTGATAGTACAAAAGTTAGATTCAAACATGCAATGAAAAAATTATGGTCAAAGGGGGCATCTATAAGGTACAGAGGCAGTATTGACTTCTAAAGGGCTGCCCAAACACCAGCTCACAAATAGGTAGCTGTAATTAAATGCAAATTCCAGGGCGTAGCTCAAGTATTTTGATCTGGCTCTTTGAGTGGACACTTCACGTACATGCAGTTGCCCCGGATGCATTATGCAGGTAAGCACTTAAATGTCGAGCTTATTAGGCCAACTCCAAAAGTTTGTTTGAACTTATGTTAAGACTTAATAATTATTATAAAAGTATCATCCCAAGCATAATACGAACTTAACACATTAAACATAACGAACATGTCACATCTTACACGACCCCTTATCCCTTTGGCTCCAACGGGATCCAGTTCTAAAGTGTCAACACCATCCCCTTTACAATGGGATGTCGGATGTACCTTGGAACTGAATCTCGTTGAAACCATGGGTGGCGAAGACACCTTGTAAGTTGTATCGCACTCCATCTATGCGGGAAACCTTTTTAAAGGTATCATTCACGTACTAGTCTAATTTATGAGTCTGATTCTGACACAGATACCATGTTATGTACAAGAATTGACGAGCTTCGTAAAGGTTTATGGCCTACCTGTCCAAAGGAAACCAAAAGCTAAGCATTCAGCCCAATTGGAAAGAGTCAGAACAAACTACGTTTATACTTGTGTTCATATGTACAGTTTGCATCATTGCAAGGATATTTCAGAACTTGGGGCAGAATCATGCATATCTTCACACACATTGCATCTGCAGAGAGGGCAAACCCTAATAAAAAGCACAAAAGATGATCAGCTAGAAGAAATCGATCATGTTGAATTAGGAATGCATCTGTGAGAATCGATGTTGTAGATACATTACCTGTTTATTTCTTTAAGCCATTTGTCAATGCATGATATATGGTATTCGTGTCGGCAGGGAAGCACCCTTAGTTTGTCTCCTTCCTCGTACTCAGATAAACAGATGTAGCACCTGCAGTTCATATTGCCATCCATTCTTAGAAATCTAACAGAACCTCTGTGGCAGAAATAACAACCGTGAAACAACTACTGAGTTTCTGATATTAACAAGGGGAAGATGGCATGTTTTACTGCAAATGTCAAACAAACATACCATAACTGGCTTAAAGCGAAAGCATCCAGCCCTTACACAACATGCAGTGAATGAGAACCGACACTCATTTCACTACAACAAAAAAAGACATGGATTCTACACAAAAAAGGTTATGAGAGCATACACGGTGTCTTAATATTTGCGTCTTTCATTAAAGTTCAAACAAGATACAAATATCATAGTTACTCGAGGGCTTTCCATTAAAAAGTAGCAAGTGCACCATCACATCAACCAACATGTTGTCAGTTAGCCTAAGAAGTGCATTTGTAAGTTCACACTACTGTCAAGGAGGATAAACAAACAAGCAGAAATTTTGATGGACACTGTATGTCCAAGGAAATTTAATCCACGCAAATCCATTTATCTAATAAATATTTCTTAAGCAGACTTACTGTGGTAGATCACTTGGGCTGCTTTCAGCATTATCTAGCATTTTGAAACTCTTCTGCGGAAATGAATCCACGACAGACTCTGGTGCTGGCATAGTCAGCATTGACAAGGAGAATGACAATGGTTGCTGATGAATCTCATCCAAAACCTGGAGGTCAAGCGAAACCCGTAGTTAATCAAATGAGAGTTAAAAGGAAAATTACAGCATAATATTTCTTCTTTATTTTCCCAATACACGCCAGACAGTGCCCTAAATTAGCATTCAATTACTTCTCTCAAATTTACTGCTATGCTCCGTTTCCATACTGATTGTGACTGTGGCCTAACCTTTTCTACTGTACACAAAAATGTTTCCCTTGAACTATAACATGGAATACATGTAAACACAAAATACGGGATGTTGTGATAACAATCATTTCTAAATTCTTAAAGTTGACCATTTCCATAATTTTTTTTTTTGGAAATGAAGCACTAAAAACAAGGAGTATAGTCACTTACCTCAAACAAAGCCTCGGCAAGCATGATTATCCGTGAAATACTTGCAAGGGTGCTGGACTCTTCAGATGAGAAGAATGATTCACATGAGCATGTACCACCAGGATGGAGACCAGAAGCACAATAATCCGTTTGCCGCTCTGCCTCATTGTGGCCCTGAACTAATCTTTCTGAGATCTGCTATTGGTAGATTTGAGGTAAGGAAATCATTATTTAATCTTTGGCCACAGATAGGTTTTGCAACTATTATATCTCAGCCATGGTGCTATTCCACATTACGGACAAGGGACAAAGTTACTTAGAACACCACCATGCTTGTGAAAGAACGAATAACATGCACTCAAACTGAATACGTACTATTATCATTACAATTCCTAAGAAGCAAATCTCAAAATATGGACAGCAGTACACAGATTGAGTTGATTGCATATAGAATATAGTTTGGAGTTCAACAACTATATGATCTAAAAACAAGGTTGTAAGCTGTGAATCAGTTTCAACGCAAGTCCACAATTTGTGCAGCCAAATCTATTCAAAATTACACTGCATTTGTCTCCAAATCATGCTAGACAAAGATATTGAAAAACAGTATACAAAGATTCTGAGCTGACATGAGTCTCAGCAATAATTTGTGGAAGTTCAAACTTATGCACAACAATAGTAAGAAAAGGAAGTGATAAATCACCTCAGATCTTAAAAGCCATCTTCGCCCATTCCTGTGGTTAGTTCTAGAACCCATGTAAACAGAATCATGAAATGCCCCATCATGGGTAAGGTCTCCACTCAGATTAAGATGCCATCTTCCACTGGATCCTAGATTCTCAGCAGGACCGGAGGCGAAAACTATAGTTGGGGAATCACTACTTCTGCTACGTCTTGACAGACCTTCCACATACATTCTCCTATTATTCCTTCTTGCTTGACTGCGACTTATTTCAGCAATGCTACTAGATAAGATGCTGGAAGGGAAACTCACCATGTCAACATGAAGCTCACTAAGTCTTCCGTGATCCATCTCATTCACAGACATAAATCTAGCACCAGAAGTTGTTCCGGAGTTCGAACTATGATCCCCAGATAACAGACTGCCTACTGAACTAGGACTGGTATCTAGATTCCTAGAATTAGAAGCCACCGAACCCAGAGCTGCAACGGCGCGAGGTTCAACAGGATTACTACCTGGATGATCATTTTGTGAAAAAATGGAAGATGGACCTTGCTTCTCCAAGACATGTGTATTAACACTGCTCACATTTTCAGGGACCAAATTTTGAGATAACTGCTTGAAAAAACTATGTCATTCTTGCTTCTTAAACATGATTGAGATACAGGGGATTGGGAACTACCTGGCCGGAGACTAATGCCATATTGTCATCAGTCATGGCGTGCTCAGAAGAGGTAGCACTAGTTGCATCAGACGCATCTCCAGTCTGAAGTCTGAAACTTGTACAATCAGCTTCAGAACTAAATGTTGTGGAAGAGATATCAGGAGCTACGTTCTCAACCAAACTGGTATCTGATCCTTGGTTATACTCCTCAGCCTACAAACAAAAAACTGAGTAGTATTATATAATCAACGAAAGCTGGCTGAAAGGAACACATTTTCTTCGATTCCATCACCATTCAATAATAGGACAAGATCACTGAAGCAACCACCAACAATAAAGAAAGATCACCACAATCTACAACTTAGTAAAATGCGTAAAACTGAAATATCTATGACAGAAGCCAAAGCTTACCTTAATCAGCCAAGAAACATGACACACGGTACACACACTAAAACACACACAAAGAGCATGAAAAGTCCCATATCTCCGAAAAAGCTTCTCCCTTTTCCAGTGTTCAACAGAGTCATCGACATTTAAACCACAGAAACACACACACACACGCTAGAGAACAGCCCATTGATTTTCTCTCCAGAATCCCATTAGCATCATCAGTAAAAGTACAGACTTTAAGAGGGTTCAACCCTGTTACCAAATGCATAAATACATACTACAAGAAATGAAAACAATCATGTGGGCCCTCTTCATCTTGCAGTTTATAGACGTCGGTAGGGTACTAGTACCTGAAGCTGAAGGGGTGCCCTTGAAGTGGAAGAGCCGCAGATGAAGAAAGAGGAGAGCTTGTCCCTGGTGCTTCTTCTGGTTCTTGTGGAACCTGGGCCGGATGCTGGCGATGCTACAGAGCGACTGGCGCTCAAGCCCATGTTGACTTGAGCTCGTGGGAGGTACCAAAAATGGAAACTGAAATTGGAGCAGGCCGAAAGAGAAGGGTAGAAAGAGGACAAGAAAAGTTGACAAAGTCTTCGGGGGACGAATATGGTACTGTGTGGCATTTGCGTGTGTGGAGGAGTCTTTCAACTTTGGTTTCTTGCGGTGACGGTGTGTGCACCAAGCTGCCTGAACACACCAGTAGGGACCATTTGATTCTTCAACTCATTTCTCCATTGTTCTTTTTTGCAGTACAAAAAGATAAATTAGTGATAACAAATGTGCAAAACCGATCTTATATTTTTTAAACTTTCTGTTTCTCGAAAGTATTAAAATGACATTGAACTCGTGTGAATGTTAAAACGACCGTCTGTAAATGGCCGAAATACCCTTTTCGTTAAAAAAAGAAGTAAAATTATTTATTTTGACTCTCCAAATCCTAAATTCATTTTACCCTCTTTCATTTGCATATGTGTCTTCCACATTCCATCCTTCTTCTTCTTCCCCATTCTTTCGAACTCATTGCCAATGCCATTGGCGCCAAGTTTTCATTGGAACGTCATCGCTGCTACTCGCCGGCGACGCCACCTCAAAGAAAATCTAATAATCTGATCTCTCTAAACCTTTTCTCGCATGCCATTCAGGTGATCCAGATTCTAGGATTGCGGAAGCTAAGATATGGTAAACTCGAGTTTCTAATTTATCGCCGCCACCTTCACTCTTGCTCACTTCCCAGCCCAAAAATGCAGTCTCTCTCGAGACATGCTCCAAACCACGAGTTGTGTTTTTTGTCACCAAAGTATTTGTGGTAATCACATTGAAGCGACATGTGTGGCGTTGGGCTTCCAGATTGCTTAGAGGATTGAAGGATGAATAAGTGCATATTAATATATGGACTAAATATTTTTTTGGTCCCTGACATGGGCATCTTATACATCTTTTAGTCTCTGAGATCAATACCTCGTTTGTTCAGCAACCAACAAATACAAATGATGTGTTTGGTCCCCAAAGGTGGTTTTCAGGTAAGTCAACGGTAAAATTGGTCAAATATGTAAAATGGTTATTATACCCCTGATCTTTTGTTTAAAAGAAAACACCATCTTCTTCCCCGCCGACCTCCACTTATCACCACTCGCCGCTGGCAATGAGATGGAAAACCACTTCCCCACCGCCATTCATTCACCTTCCATTAATATTACTCTCAATCTTTATTTTCTTAGTGATTTTCGAACCCGGCGGATGAAGCTTTGGCGTGTTGAAACACGATTTCGGAAAGCCGATCAGGATCGAGACTTACCGCCCCAATCTGGAAGAGTTTGGGCCGGATCTCCGAAAGGAAACTGAGACCTTCCGCGATGTGGCGAGTCGTGCGGTGAAGGAGCTCCCGGAGTTGATCGAGGTCGGGGATTCGAAGGTTCACATCGGCGAGTCGGACTAGGGCAACGATGATTTCATCGATAGGTTCAAGCAGGGGCAGCTTTCTTGACAGCTGATTCAGGGGTAAGAACCAACTTGAAAGTTGAATTAGCGGCGGCTGATTCAGGGGTAAAAACCATCATCGAATGTATCACCCAACCTAAAATTTCTCGTCCTAGTGGTAAGAACTTGAATTAGCGGCGACGAGAAGGAGGTGATCGGTGAAGGTGCTGACATTCACGACTAGCGGAGCGGCGAAGTCATTGAGGAAGAAGACACACGTGGCTTTACGTGCGTCCATTGGGCAAATATTTTTGCGCGCGCGGTTTTAATTAAAAGACAAAGCTATTTATTTTTCAAGTTTTTAATTAGTAAAATTACAAAAATACCCCTGATTATATCGAAAAATAAGTCCAATTTTTACCTGAAAACCGCCCGAAAACCGCTCTAGGGACCAAACAAATCATTTTGTATTTGTTGGTTGTTGAACAAACGAGATATTGGCCCTGGGGACCAAAGGATAGTATTGCATTATATTTAGGGAACCAAAAAAATAATTTAGTCTCATAGGTGACCATCATGTTTAGGGTTTTAGGAAGCTTAAATTGTATACTTATATTGGGGCAATTGTAAATATTTATAAATGGACTTTGCTGTGTTAGGTGTTATGCAGAGATTGTACACAACATCAATCCTTTCATGGAATTCTTAATATTCATTGATTCTATTATTGTCCAATTTTTTTTCGGTGATGAAATTGCAGAACATACTCGCGAAGACGGAATGGGCTCGTACTATTATTGTTTAAAAAATCCTAATCCAACCCATTTTTTAAAAATAAGTGTTATTATAATCCTAGAAATCAAAATTAAGTGTTGATATAACTTTAAAATTCTTGTTAAGTTCCGATGGTGGGGCATACTTGAGAAGGGTAAAATCATCCAATTTTTTTAGGCGAGCACGGGTACTTTGGTCATTTCCGGGATGAACAAAGCCAGAATTTGCCCCGTCAACGCTGGTATTGGGCCAGCTGGACATAATAGTAACATTCAACAATTACTTAGGTTTGTTTCAACTCTAAGAAGAAACTTAGGGTATTTTTTGTTTTGCCCATTACTAATTTACTGGGGATTAATTAAGTAGGGTCGTATGGACGAACCTAATTCTAAAACCACTGGTTTATGGAAAGAAGAATAACCCCCTACTCAAACCACCAAAAGATATGCATCATATTTATGTTGACACAAGTTTAGTAGAGGATCATCGATGTCTTCGCACACTAACCAGGAGGATACCATAAATTGCAAGCCTGGCTCGCGCTGGAGGAAGCATTGATATTTGCACAAGATTTTAGCATCATGGATGGTACAATGACCGGGGACACTCCAATATTGTACATGGAGATGAAGAGGTTTCAACAACTTGTGCTCAAATCATCGGCTCCATTCAAGAGCTGATTCAGAGAGTTTCGATTCAAAATCCTTATTAGACATATAGAGAAATTTTGTAGCCATTTGCTTGAGAATTTAATAAAGTGGAACAGAGATAACATATTCCAAAAAACAACTATTCAAATTTCGACGAGATAATAAGAACCTTATAGTTCTTGTTACACAAATAATTCTATAATTTTGATTTGAAAATTTATTTTTAAAAGAATTTATAAAATTAATTTTGAAGAGGTATAATATGAGACGACCTGCAACCACTTGGGCTAGCTCAACTGGTCAGAACTTTGTCGGCGGCCCAGGTGCAACCAGGGTTTCCCCTTTCCCATTGAGTTGCATTATTATGGGTGATAACAATATATATGAGACTACCTGCTCTATCAATTCCATACAAAAACTGATTTAACGTGAAATTTCGATGCTTTATACATTAATTTTTTTTACATCAAACCAAATTTGTTATGTAATGTATCTATCATGCGCCACTGTTGCAAATCTTTCTTAGTTGTCATTGAACTTTTGGTGGCCTCTACCATTTAGTGGCAATTGGCAAATGATTTCTGGCTCAAAATTCCCAACTTTATTTGTTGGAAGTACAAAGAATCTGAGAGGGACAAGCCAGATCATCATAACAATTTGACAATGCCGGAAGGAACAAGGGACCTTGTTCAAAGACTGCAATAATTCCACCATAACTATTTCGATCATATCTTTCAGGAATTAAACCTACTGCAAATTTTATGTATGGATATGGTTCGAATTGCATTTGAAAATCATCGTATCGGAATGACGAATCAAGCTTAATTCGATATTGCGTTTTATATTTTCTCCAGAACTTATCTGCATTTTAATTCAGCTCTATTCAATTCAAATAGTCTATGAAGCACAAGCCCTAAATCCAGTGAACCTATCAAGAGAATATGTAATCTGACCCCTTTAACAAAAATTAGTGCAGAATCAAACACATGGGATTTCCCTAAATCTTGCTTTACTCTAGTTGCTGGGCTTCCCCATCACTTTTAAATGCACTGACGTCCCTTTCGGAGAACCTTTACTAAGTCAAAAGACAGGAACACGGCCAAAGCATAACGCCCGACCTGATGCAACTCGGGATCAAATCCCTCCCCTCCTAGAATTGCATTTAAGTCTTTATAGTCTTGTATACACTATACACTATGTTGGTGTGGAGTTTGTATGAGAAGTTCACCCCACTTTGTGTGAGTAACAAACAAAAATGCAACAGGTGAAGAAAAAAAGACAGTTAATAAGTCAAAATATCCCATATTAAAGAGACCCAACAATTTGTTTTAGCTGCCAAATCCACGAGTAGATCATACCAAATCCACAGTATACAGAGATCAGCATTATAGGTAAGAAGGGGAGTTTATCCCCAAGATATAAGGGATGCAAAAACTGTCCCCAAATTTCAACTATCAAGAGCCCTATAAGGTAACACTTCCCCACCCATCCAATGACAAATTCGTCTTTCTTCGTGATAGCGCTGCTCCCGTGTTTGTCAGCCCCTCTGGGTGTAGAGGCACTTGAGGTAGCCATGAAATTCGAGGAAAATCCATGCCACATTAGGGTAGCGTGTAGCAACAGGAATATAACCTTGATGGGATACTCTTGTGCTTCATAAAGAAGGGGGAACAGGGAATAGCAAGATACTGCAAAACAAGCATGACATGATGCATCAGTCACAGAACTGCACAATCAAGTTGATCATTCCCCTCAATGCAGTCACAAAAAACTATCCTATCGTTACAATATCATGATGAAACCAAAATGTACAGATGTGAGATCAGAAGAAATCAAATGTTAGTTTCAGGGAGGGGGGCAACAGCTCCAGATTTTTAATACGCAAACAAGATGGTTCGATCATAGTCATTAACACGCTTACAAGGGAAGTGACCATACCTATTGACAAAATGAAGTAATGTCTTGCATCTTCAACACTTCTCATCGCGGTGATGGCAAGGGGGATAACAAAGTGTAGTGAAGCCTTTTCATGAACATGCCAGCCAAACATAAACCCACATGTGTAAGCATAAGAAACCCATCTAGTGATCATCTTTGGCCTGGGATCTCTCCAAGCCTTTACAAGACAAGGGAATAACAAAAGCAGGACCATAATCAAGGTGATCGCTGGAGTGATCTGCACATTTAATATAGAACAGTAATCAATAAATCAGGCTGCTAGATGTCAAAAGTAGACTTTTACATCAAACATCTGGAAAATGCAGAGCAAACCTATGCTCTACAAGCATATCCAAATGTGGAGTCCCATATCTAAGATCACAGTGAATAAAGTACAATTTTAGGAAGTTCAGAAGACTTACCCTAGGTAAAATTGCAAAAGGTGAAGAATCTCCTACTAGGCCACCAGTGCACGATGCAGTTGGCACTTGGATGTTGAAACCCAGTTTCACGAGCAAGTATCTAAGTACTTTATCCAACATGATATAAAACACCCAGAAATTTGGCGCCCAATAAGCATGACAAAGCCCCCTGCCAAAAGGAAACATTCGACGCAAAACTTGTTGGATCTGCAAGGTAATTGGTTGTAGTCAATCCATTATGTACACACACTCTCAAATCCATGCCATATTGACCTAATAGAGCCAACATTTCCTTTCCAACAGAAGGAAAGGACACTCAAAAGCTTTCAAAACAATGTGAGAAGTAACAAAATTGTTATACACCAACCATAGCAAATACATGACCAACTCCATGATGATGAACATTCGACACCTTATTCGACTTAAAAGCCGAAACACTCAACATGGCAACTTACAAGTCCTCATATAGTAAGTGCAAGCTCAAATTCTAGGCAACTATACACATATTCAGCTAGGATTAAATGCAAGTATCATAATCAACAACAAGAATGCAAAGAACACACCTGTCCATAGTAGAGAAAAGGGCCATAAGCAGCGGCGAAAACTGCCACAACCACACTCCCCATCATCACCAACCTCCCCAACCCCTTCACCAATCCACCCCTACAGTAATGCCTCAACAAATACACAAAATACACCGGCGCCGCCACCGCAAAGAGATGCTTAAAACAGAGCAAAACCGCAAAAAGAAAGCCTCCCAACAAATCCCTCCCCTCCTCCACCGCCGCCAGAGACAGCAAAAGAATCCCCAGCAAAAACCCATTATACTGAAAATGCACATGGTCCACGATCACCAGCCCAGGGGCCCCAACGACCAGAACCCAGATCAAAGATCGCACCTTTGGCTCGATTCTGCGAGTAATTCCGTAAACCCCGACGAACAAAACGGCGTCGGAAACCACGACGGAGAGCCTCTGGAAGACGACGGCGAGATCGGGGGCGTAGTTGAGCCCATCGGTGAGGTGGGCCATGGTGGGGTCCACGAGCGCGGCGAAGATGGAGAGGAGGCGCTCGAAGTAGGCGAAGAAGGGCGGGTAGTCGAGGGTCCAGGGGCTGGTCTCGTCAGAGTACCATTCAGAGAGCGGGAGGGAGTGCGTCACGGCAAGCCAGTTCCTGTGGACCTCGAAATCGGTGCTCCGGTAGGCTGGGATCAGGAGGAGCTTAACGCAGGTGGCGACGAGGGAGAGCCAGAGGAAGTGGTGGAGGTAGTGGGGTGTGGCGGCGGCGGCGTCATTGGTCGGAATCATGGAGGCGCGGCGGTGACTCTTGCGGTTGTTCATGACTGAAAGTGGCCGGAGAGAGGAAGTGGTTGCGGATTTTAGTTTTTGGGAAAGTCTACGCAAATGCGGCATTTTCATAAGTTCATGGATATTTTTCAGGGGCATTTAATTTAAATGTTGTAATTTTTTATAAAATTAAAATATTGTATTTTATAAGTTAAAACAAGTAATAATATGTATTTGAAAGTGAAAATATAAAAATATATGATGTAAAAAAATATTTTTAATTTTTTTAAATTTTGTATGTAATTTAAGAAATATAGTGTATAAGGTAAGAAATAAGTGTTTTGTCCATGAGCTTATGAACAGGCCGCCTGTCAGGAGACCCACTCTTAGTTTCACTGTTTGAGGAATGGAGTACGTTGACACGTCGGCACATTTGCAGTGTCATGTGGTTAAGCACACGTCGGCACTTTGCTGGATAGTCCACCACATCAGCACTATAGTTACTCCCCCTGTCTCATCTCAAACTGAAGAAAATTTTGTATGTTAGAGCATCTCCAATGCATAGGGAGTCTTCCCCATTTATCGGGTCCACATGGTAAGCTTTTATTGGTTTTTTCATCCACCTTGAATGTGACGTAACATTAAAACTTTTGATTGCTGGTATTTTTTTTTATTACTTCTCCTATACAATTATCAGATATGACTTTTATCTTATGTGTACTGTAACTATTTGGGGCCAAACAAAATTCCTTCCTGGTAAAAAGTATACAACATCATTAGCCTCAAACATACAACACCAGGAGAATGTTATTGCATTTGACATGGAGATAAGAAGAATTGTCGGTACACTGACATGGAGATAAGAAAGTCCCTAGCGCAAAGCCGCCCCCTCTGTCCACTAAACTCTTCTCCACAACCCCTCCAAGCCGCAACCCTTTTTTTTCAAACTTTTTCCCCATCTTCCCAATAGGGGAGATGAGGAATAATAGTATATTTTAATTCGTGATTATGTTACTGAATAAGTGTGAGATTTGTCTCCACCGATTAGTTTTGTTCTTCAACCTGATCGATTAGATCGCTGTATTCAAGATGATAGCTGGATTAATTTGTTCACGTTGATGTTTTGTTCTCGATCTACTTGTACAGATCGTGTGTTCGAAATTTCGTTTCTGGTTTTATTTTGGGTTTTCATAAATTTGGGTTCGTCAGATCTGTGTTTTTCAAGGTATTTACAGTTTGGACAAAATAGATCGTAGTTGGATCAAGTTGTAGAAAATCCCTGTTTGGCGCAGTGATTGATGCATGATAAGCTCTTCTTTGCCAAGTGGTCATAATTTTCGCAGGAAGCAAGTTAATGTCCTCGAGGGCGATGTTACGATTTTTTATTGGATCTATGATCTGTAATTGTACAGACGATCAGTCTAGTTGACATGTTATTTAGATATCCTTGCAATATGTTAGCTATTGCTAGAGGCTAGTTAGGTTTGATGTCAATTCCACTCATTGTAATCGTTGTTGGGCGTTTTTCTCAACATCTTGGAATGATTGATTTTTTTTTAAAAAAAACAGTCCCTAACGTTGATCCCACAGCGATCTTGTATTTGGTTTCCCAATCCAAGTACTTGTTACTTATCAAGAGTTGATGGAGATTACCATTGGAAATGTAGTTGTAGAGCAGAAACTTAACACTCATATTCAAATTTCACTATTTACCATAACCAATGAGCTTCACTATATTCTGATGTCTAATGTGGCCAAGACTTTTAATTTCAGTAGCAAAAGAATCCACGAGATCTTCATCTTTGTTCATCTTCCAAAGCTTCTTCACAGGAATCACCTCGACATTTGGCGACTCAGCCCTGTAAACACTCCGGAACAACCTTTGCCGATGATATTTTCATCTCTTAGGCATTCCAAGATGCTTCAAGTAAAAAATTCAGCTTTTGGAAGGGAATGAAAGTCCATGGATACGAAAAATCCTCAACCTCTAATGCCCCCAACATGCTTGAGGTCTTTTCTGAAATGTACCTATTATTCTTCGGTACAAGAATCCATGTTGCAATAAGGGTCATCATGACAAGAGCTAAGACAAAAGTAACTAGAGCTATAGTTTCATAGATTTCCATTTGTTCTCTTTCCATCCAGTGGAGAAGAACAAGAAGATCCATCAACGGATACACATAGGCTAGGATTATCTAGGAAAGAATTTGAAGCCAAAGATCTAAAGAATGGTGAGACTTGTATAGGACCTGAAAAGTTGTTGTATGACAAATTCAAGGAGGTGAGGCTAGAAAGAGAGCCCAAAACCGCAATCTCTCGTGTAGCATGTTCTGAGAAGATCAAATGACTGTAGCAATGCCAGACTAGACATGGTATCCGACAATTCACCTGCGAAATGATTGCAGCTCAAGTCCAAACTAATTGTCAAACTCTTCACTTCACCAATTTATGTTGGGATTTCACCAGAAAATCCATTGTAGCTCAAATAAAGAAGTGTCAGCTTCTACAGGTTCCTGAAGAACTTTGGGATAGTCCCAGTGAGATAATTGTTGCTTAGAATAAGCTTTTCAAGATAGCTAAGATTGCCAAAAATCAGAGGAATCCCACCATTGAAGCTATTTTTACTGAGATAAAGCTGCTCCAAGTTCAGATGGAATCCCACCAGTTGAGTAATTGTTATGCACATCCAACAGCTCAAGAACAGTGATATTAGTAATTTCAGGAGGCAACCCGCTAGAGAAATGGTTCATATAAGATGTTTGGAATTGATCAAGCAAAGCCTCTAACAGTTGAAAAATATATTGAAGTTTTGAGCGCCTATATGATGTTGCTGTAAAACAGTTCAATTGGTAATTATGGAAGACGTTCGTGAAATTAATGCACTCAAGGTTAGAAACATAAAATGAGATAGAGGAAAATTTTGAGATTACCTAAAATGAGAAAGAGGTAATGTGTGTGTACTGTATTGAGTAATACAAGAACCAAGTCGATTGTGGGATTTCGAGCAGCCACTGCAAGTGCAATGCAGGCCCCCAATGAATCACCAACCAGAGTGCTATGTAGTGTGTGTACTTTATTGTGTAACAACAAGAGTTGTATGTAAAATTTTGTGAGGGAAATTTCCAGAAATCATCTTATTTATATTAGCAACGATTTGTAATGAAATGCATAGCAACAATATTTAATTGTATGGGTTCTGTTCTGTTTCCAGCCTGGGTACACAAACTTTATGATTTGTTGCTCAATCGAAAAGCTAATGACTTCAACAAAACTCAAAATAGTAGCAACATGACAAAATAATTGCATCCAGATAAGCACAAGCAATTATGCTTTCACGCCAAAAATTCACCATCGATCAAGTCAGCACGTACTGACATCATAACAAGAGTGTGTGAAGCCTTTTTCTTTGCTTACCAGCAAAGTAAACTCCAATTCCAATTCCAATTCTAATTCATACGATATTCCAACACAAATTCCACTGCAGTTCCAATTCTTTAAAAAATTATGAATGGTTTGATTACTTACCAGAACAGGGAGAAGAACAAGATCAGTATCAGATGAACAAAAGCAGCATGAGATGAAGAAAAAAACATTATTCCTGCCCAAATGCAAAGAAATTACACTGTCATTCTTACAAACAAGGATTTTACAAGAAAGTGGTATGGAATCATGGAGGAAAAACCCTACTTCTCCACGGTAAATTTTTGAAATTCGAAGCGGAATTCCATGAAAAAAGCATAGGATTTATTGGGAAACAACGAAATTGAATCACCCACTCTTTTTTTCTGGCTAATTTGGCAAACGCGGGCATCAATTTCACCCTTTGATATCCGATGCTCACTTCAATGGGGTCACTAAGATTTTTATCCACGTAATATCGACCCTCATCTTTGACTATTGGGTTGGAGATAAAATTTGAGATTGGAAGTCAATATTTATTACGTGGAAGTTGAAAGTTACAAAAGGAAGGCTGCATTGGAGATGCTCTTAGGGGATTATGTATGTTGAAATGATGGTCCAATAACATCTTGACAAGTGTATATGGATTGGGAAGTTAAAAGTAGTTTTTTATTTCTAATTTCTTTTCTCATTTTTTTCTTAAACTATTTGACACTTGTTAAAATACTATTAGACCATCACCTTAACATACTTAATCCTCTAACATACAAAATTTTCTGCTCAAACTATACATTTTCCTAACTGATGTGTCCCAACTCAAATTGCAAAGTCTGATTTTTGTCAGAAATGACTCATTTATTCCACTGTAATATGTCCAACAAGCCCTTGAAATTTTTGTTATTTACTTGGTTTCTGATCTGATTAAGAGTAAATTAGGGTTTTCTTTTTTCTCTTCCCAAAGCTCTCACTCACGTGACTCTGCTTTCCTCTTTCCAACCTCTCTTAGATCTCATCACCAAGCTCCCAAATTCTCTCATTTCTCACACTCAATCTTCACTTCCTCTCATTTCATCTATTTTGTTTTAATCATCAGAGTTGTTCTTGTTGCGTTGTTCTTGATTTTTGCGCTAGCCACCTTGATATTGCATTGTTCTTGTGTCACTCAACTGTTTTAAACCCTTTTTTTGCTTGAATCCATATGTTTGTTGATGTTATTCAAAATTAGAACATTATATCTTGTTTTATTTGTGGATTTCATCCCAATTTCATCATTTTTGCTGTCGGTTTGGGTTTCAACCCTATGTTTGTTGTTTGTATTTTTAGATTTGGTTGAATAATGGTTTTAAAAATGTAGATTTTATTTCAGTTTGAGTCGTTGAAAGGGTTCATCAACAAACCTTTGATGTTATTTTCTGTTTGATATCAATTTTGAGTGTTAGATCTAAGTTTTTCGGCCATTTACAGTGTAATGCAGTGGAAACCATTAGTGTTCTCCGATCGGTGATGCCCATAATCAAGTGTATTTTAGGCTTGAAGAAGTCCTTGGTGGCGGTGGGAATATTTGTTGCGCAAAAGACCTTTCATGCACTGGAAATCAATGGGTGTGGATTCTTTCTTTCGAGATGGAATTGCAGAGACCATTTGTTGCGCCAAAGACCATTTGCAGAGATGGAATTGAAAATGCTAGTTTATCCTTCGATCATCTTCCATTGAGTGTTGTTATAAAGGCAGAGTGGGGCTCTTATGTGAGATAGTGTTTGGGGACATTTCATTTTGCACTGGTGTTCTTATTTTAAATTTTTGTGTTCTTCACAGATCTTGAATTCATATGTTAATGATATTGCTGAAGGTGATGAAGTTGAGGCCTAGTAAGAAGATGGCTAGTTCTTGCTGAGAAGATGAAGATGGGTGCAGAGATTTATAAATACTGCTCTTGTTGAAAATATTTAGCCACAAATTTGTAAATGTGTGGGTATTAGTGTTAATTCAACAGTTAATTTTCATTAATTAGCAGTAAGCATCTGTCAGCTTTTGTTATTTCAAATCATACTATTTGTCTACTTGTCTGACTTTTTTTACTGTAAAAATTCCCCACCTCAATATCTCTTTCAGCAAGTTGAGGTGGGACAGAGGGAGTAAGTTAGATGGCCTATCATTAGTTATGGACATTCCATAATAAATTTTTTTTCATTTATACACTGTATTTGTTAAATTACGCACTAAAATTTAAATTTTAAAAAGCATAATATTGTACTTTTTATACTATATTTTTAAAAATATTTTTACATTCAAACACATATTATTACTTGTTTCGTGGACGAAATCAGAAAATATATAAACAATGACGGAACTAGAGGGGCTAGGTGGTGCGCCTTCCTCCCCTAAGATTCGTTGGACAAGCAATATAGTGGTATGAGAAAGTATCATGAAAGACGGCATTTCCATAAGGTTATAGACAATCCACAGTGACTTTTACCTTAAATGTTGTAATCTTTTTATAAAATTTAAATATTGTATTTTAAAAGTTAAAACAAGTAATAATTTTTATTTGAATGTGAAAATATAAAAATATATAATATAGTTTTTTTTCTAAATTTCTAAATTCATGTAATTTAACAAATGCAGTGTATAAGATAAAAAATAAGTGACATGTCAATAAGCTTATGGACAAATCGCCTGTTAGGAGATCCACTCTAGTGGTATTTAGGTGTAGGCAAGTGATGCAGCTTTGTGTTTCATTATTTTTTTTCCCTAAAAACTCATTGTCAAAACGATGTCGTTATCATAAGTGATAAGGAAAGAAACGAAAGCTACAGACTCGGAACAAAGGGATAGATATATAGGCCATCTGATTGTTTTGTTTCTTTGTTTCTTTGCTTCTTTACTTCTTTGTTAATTTTTAGTTTCATTTTATTTTTTTAATATTGTATTCAGAACTTTTCTACTCCCTTTGTCCCAGTTGTTTTTGCAGTGAGAGAATCTACTCCTTTTCTTTTCCACTGCTACCGTGGCACTGTGACAACCCTTTTTTTAAAAATTATTTGTTGACTTTGTTTTTATGAAGTTGTTAACCCATTAAAATTTTGGTTTTGGCATTTATCTCCAATTAATTTTGGTGCAGACATTGTTTACACGAAAGTAGGGAAACTGAATTTTAAAAAAATAAAAAAATATGAAAAATACATGAAAAGTGAAAATTCAATTTTTTTACAGACTTACAAAATTGAAAAAACATTAACATTTTTCCCACCAAAATTAGACCTAATTCTACCCATTCCAAACTCTATAAATACTTTCAATACACTATCCCCCCCCCCCCCCCAACCCCTAACCCCTAACATTCTTTTTGCCATCTTCTTCCTCATTCCCTCATTTCCCCCCATTTCCACTGTTAACCAACATAAAACCCAACAATATGATTTTTTTAAACCCTCAGATTTAGATTCCACCTCATCGATCCCTACAAAGTTCATATATGAACTGACTGCCCTCTAAAGTGTGTGGATTTTCCCTTCATCATCTGGTTTAACAAAAGAAATGAGGGAGGAGAATTTAACCAACATAGAAAGGCAATACTTGGGCGATTTTCTGCTGGAGAACAACAAGAGGAGGGGGGGTGAATCCGGCTAGGGCAACGTGAAGAACCAGCAACCAAGTTTCAATGCAGTGTTTGAACTGTGAGCTACATATGGGGAAAAGCCAGATTTCAGCTAGCCATGGCTACCTAGGTAACAAGGTAACCATAGACCTTGAAGCTTTGAAAGCTTTTCCTGTACATAAACGATGAAAAGTTAGGGGCACAAGTGCTGGACTTGGAGTTCCAAAAAGTACACTTAACAGGACAGTAGCAGCAAGGGTAATAAGGAGCCACACAAACAGCATCAAGCCTGCATTAACCAACAGAAACAAGGTAACAAGACTGAAGTTTTGTTTGAATAAATTTAATGCTCAATGGAGGTTCCATTCAATTGATACAACCATCCACATAGATGAGAATTGGTTTTACATGAGCAAACCTACTGTTTGTTAATTACTTTCCCCCAGATGAGGTGGAGCCTCACGGGACCAGTAAACACAAATTGTACATACCAAAGGTGATGTTGATGTGTGCGGTTAGTCGACCAATGTATGGGTCAAACGGAGAGGTGTTATTTGATGGGAAGATAGGAGTTTTCCCCATTGTGGAGAAGGTGGCAGCAAAGAAGAAGAGTAAGAACAAACCAACAGGTACCATAGAGACAAAACTGATAGAGAAGATCAAAAGAGATGCCATTCAGGCTAAGATAATCAAAGAAATCATTCCAGTAATTAAAGCAAAGTGGCCATAAATTCTTGGATAAAAATATATTCATCCAGGAAGACAATTGCAAGGCACATATCTACAATTGGGACCCTAAATTCATAGTCGTAGCAGATTCAGAGGGCTTCAACATAAATCTGGTAAGCCTCTTTCAAACTCACCCAACTTGAATATATTGGACCTAGGGTTTTTCAACAGCATTCAAACACCTCAAGATGAAACTCCAACAACAACAGTAGATGGTCTACAACAAGCAGTGTACACAACATCTGAAAGAGAAGATCTAGATACACTAAACAAAGTTTTTTGACACGTTAAGCATCCATGATTTAGACAATAAAGAAAAAGGGGTGCAACAACTACAAGACGCCACATTTGTCAAAAGATGCACTGACAAGGGATGGGAAACTACCTAGAATGATGGCAGTGAATGAAGCTGATGTAAGGGAAGCAATGCAACATCTAATAACCATTCAATACACAGAGGAGGTCGAAGGATTAAAGCATGCATTAGGCTATAAGGGATGGTGAATCATGGAGAAGGAAGGTTCATTTTGAAAGGGTTAGGATAGTGGTTACCTTTTAAAGTCCAAGAAACTTGTTTTTTTTTTTGTGCCAAACAAGTATCTTGTGTAACCCATTTTCCTTAGTGATAAAATTAGTTTCAGTTTCATTTAAGAGCCTCCCAACTGCATATTTAGTTGTGGGGTTGCTCTAAATTAACAAGTCAACACATAGAACACTAGCAAACCAAAGCATATTCACTTAGGCCTTAACATGAATGGGAATGCACAGGTATCGTAACACTTTAGGAGTGCAATTCAAGGCTTTTCCACACTCGGACCTAATCGAAGCATGCATAACACAACCAGCATGAAGAAAAGCACTAGAAACATAAAAATCAATGCATAAACAACATGAAGAATAGAACCAGCATGAAGAACAGAACCAGTATGAAGACCAGAACAATAAAGACAACACAACATGAAGAACACAACCATCATGAAGAACACAACCAGAAACTGATCAATAAAGCATGAAAACTAGGCATGAGGAACACAACTAGAAAATCCCAACACAACCAGCATGAAGAAATAGATCAATCAAAGACACAAAGAAAAATAAACAGCCAACACAAAGTGGCTCAATAACACAAAATTAATAAACAACAACAAGGAGCATGCATAAAAAAAACCCAACACGAAGTGGCTCAAAAATACACCATTAATAAACAACAAGGTTCATGCATAAAACAACAACCCACACGAAGTGGCTCGAAAACACAACATTAATAAACAACAACAAGGATCATGCATAAAACAGAAGCCAACAACGAAGTGGCTCACTAGGAAAGGAGACATACTTCCCTGTTTATTTATTACAGGAATATCAAATACCAACACTGCTAGGGATAATAATTCCCTTATATTTTTATTTTTTAGTTGATCCTTTATCACCTGCAAGAAAGAAAAGAATGAACATGTTAGATCAAATAACTCAGGAAAGATAAAACAGAGAAAACGAAAGCAGTCCATACTAAGGAACTTAAAGCATCCACAATGGTAGCTCCTTAAACCCACTTTTCTTAATAAAGAGCACTCCTTATTTAAGGAGTACCATTGTAGAGTTTTAAGAATCACTCCTCAATAAGGAGTTGCTCCTTAGTTAAAGAGTTGGTACCTCTTTCTTTGTGCAAATGTCAACCAATCAATGAAATCCATTTACCATGACTTGTTTTATATTTTTAATTAATTATAATTTAAAAATAAAAATAAGAGCCTAAGAAGTGCTCCTTATGTCTACTGCCATTGTTGGTACTTTATTCTTACCTAGTTTTTATCAAAATTCATGACGTGGAACTTAAGAAGTGTTCCTTAAGTACACTACCATTGTGGATGCTCTTAGCTTTTTTCATCAGCTTTTTCAAGATTCTCACGCTCCCCAGCTCTGTGGAGAATATCTTGCAGACATGGGATATGTCTCTCAGGCACCAAAAAAATAGAGTCAATACGGTGAAGACTCAATTTCTCGGGTGGCTTGGGCATAAGGTCAGCAGGTGAACAGGATAGGCATTGGATCAATGAGGGCCATTAGATGTTCTCTTATAGGAGGAGCCGATCGACTCAACAAGTTGACGATGTGGCTCCACCGACTGACCAGTTCCTGAGGTTCTCACTGACATGGAAAATAACTGTGTACTGTCTGCAACCAGAGAAACAGATTCGAAGTGACTACATGGAGTGGGTAAGCCCAAATCTTTGATTAGGGTCCCCCTTACCCGCAGTGGTGCGACTACCAGATCTACCTTTAGCTGGCTCTACAATATTCATCAGAGCTTGTAAAGGGTCAGGTCGCGCCGCTCTTGTGGTTCTTGGTAGAGCATCAACAACGTAAGAGGTGTGTCCATCATTCGCCGACAAAAACGTGTCTAACCTGGTTGAAGAATCAAACTCTGTGGTGACACTACCAACGACCAGCTCAACGGTCAACACCGGTGCATGTACATGGTCGGGTAACACCACCTGTTTCAAGCCCTCTCTGGTCTCGACACCACGAATGATGACAACGTCATCCGCTGGAGAAGACACTGATCTAGTGGTGGAACAAGAGACCGTGGTGGCACTACTTGATCCACTGAAGTACCTTGCTAGTTTCATGTTGTCTGCACTGGCATGACTCTAAAATGAGTCATCGAGGACCATATCAAACCGTGAGCCTTTCTTTTTTTCATTGAGTCTTAGACCAATGAACGCTTTTACTATTTGACATCGGGAATCATTACGACTTTGGAGAGAATGAAGCAGAATTATTAGAAAAGTATTTCCTTGCAAAAGGTTAAACGGTCTAAGGAGAACCATCAGCAATATTGAGCAACAAGCTGGCAAAAATTTGTACGAGTACTATGAGCACTTGAAAATATTGATCGTGAGTTTCACATATCCTGGTTACTCTGAGGAGAATATGATTGTTTACCTCTATAGTGGTTTACTTGATGATGAGCGTCGCATGGTGAATGTCGCTTGTAAAGGTAACACTCCAAACACATACAAGATATTTTTAGACATTTTTGAAGGATCTAGACAATCCAACCAAAGGTGTGGTTCTCATTGAGTCTGTGATGCATACCCTTCGACATTAGTCATGAAATCTAAAATAGATGAGTTTAAAGATGTAACTAGGAAGTTCAGGATGCAATGGTGCACTTTAGTAGGCAAGGCATGTTGGATTTGTGCCGGTGTATCCCATATTAAAAATGCATGTACATAACTTCAAAAACCCAATGTTGAAAGTATATGGAGGTTTTAAACTACCTCAAAGGCAAAGCTGTGATCCTTACTCGAATGCATATAACCATAAAAAATCATACTAATTTGAGGCCACAAGTACAAAATTTGAACTCATCTATGGTATTAGAATATTTTATTGAGCCTCATTTCCAAAAGTTGGGTGAATATATCATGTAGTTAGAAAATTAAAGAATTAATGGAAAGCTAGGTGAGTTATAGTGCCATAATGCTAATAAGTAGTGTAAAATTTGAAGAGAGGGTTTGAAAAGGGGAAAAATGAAGGACAAAACTTGAAAACGGGAGTCCAAACAAAGAAACCATATAAAACCTGCCCAAAACTGCTAGGAGTTTGTGGCTGCAACAAGTTATCCACGCCCACGGAGCTTACACAGAGGGAAGAATGCTTTTTGAAGTAAACCTTGACGTCGAGACCACCGGAAATCCACATCTAAGGATCTGACAATGATCGTAGCTTTGAACGTAACATACACTTTTCGCTACGGATTTGAAAAAAATCTCCCTATCATGCTGGGATAATTATGCACTCTCGATGTAGGAATGTGTGTCTTAAGATAGTATAGTTACCATAATTGCACCCGGAAAAAAGTGTATTATGCAAGTAAAATTGGATTTGGAGATCTTCCCTTTGGATGTTGGGTTTTGGCCCAATGGGATAAAGTGATGTGGACTTTGACCCAAAAAGAGAATGATAACATGGCTTTGGTCCAAGGGGAGTTTTAGCTCTGACACTTATCAATAGCCTCCGAAAGAGCCGGATGTTTAAACTTCGGAAGATCCATTGCTTATCCCTTGTAAAAGTATCCAAAGGTTTGCCAAGAGATCCACAAATTTCGTTGTAGTAGTTCATTTAATCTGGTAATTAGATGGCTTAATTTCCCTAATTAAGGCAAGACCTGTCAATTGTCTCGGGCAAGTGGAAAGTCCCTTCATTATGGCAGTCTTTTCACCTATTTTTCAAAGCTGCAATCAATTACTCCATTTTCCAAGGCACCTTTTTGTGTTCCTTGAGTGCTATAATATGCATGTATCTAGGAGTTTATTCCCTAGAAATTCTTATTCTTCCCTTTGTGTAGGAGTTTCAGTCATGCCTTACTTCTCTCTCTCTCTCTCTCTCTCTCTCTCTCTCCCTCTTCTTCTTCGGGGAAGCCCTTGATTTTCTTTCAATTCTTGTAATATTCTTGATGAAAAACATAGTGATTACCAAGAGAAAAGTGGTCTTGTTTTTGGGATAAAGGGATTTTATTCCCCTAAATATCTTGTATTCTCTCTAGAAAGATTGTTGTTTAATGTTCAACTTGTTGCCCCTTGGTCAGATATAACCACGTCTGTTTTCTGCATTCTCTTCCTTTCTCTTCTGTTATAGACACTTTTATCAATCTTTTTCCTTTTTCAGTGAATTTGACCATTCAGAACGCTTAAAATGGGGATGAAGCCTTTAGGCCTCTTGTCATACTAGTTTTCCAACCGCAGAAATGTGGGCAAGCTAGTTGGTATTTTCTTGGCAATTTTCATGTCTTATCGATGGTTTTAATGCTAGTATCTATTAAAGAGGAAAGAAGTGTTCTAAGATTATCCCGCATTCTACAGATGCTGCGAGATATCATATCTTCAGCCATAAGGGGTAGGTTTGACAGTGTGGTGCAATGAGAGAATAGATCAAACTTCATCTCGACTTCCGCATCCACTAAATCTTTGACTATCACATTCTTGATCGAGGATTCTAGAGCCCAAGGACATTACTCCTCCAATGGAATCACAATCGGCTCGTGAAATGAAAGAGCTGCCAAAGTTTCAAAGTATTGATCCCTCTTTTGAAGTAGTTTTTAGATAGTTAGGAAATGTTTGTAATAGTATAGGTTCAACTGTAACCCTTAGTCTTTGTAAACTTGAGCATCTTGCTTAATGAATAAATCCTTTTTTTTCTTTAGCTTCTTCTGCTATTTAATTCCCTCTTTTCTGGAGAAAATCATTTTGGCTAACTATCAGCTGACCCTTCACCAACCTTGTGAAATATAAGTATTATCCCTTAGAACCTCGCAAGATGAGATCCAATCCTTAGGTATCCACAGAGAAATCTTCAAGATTTTGGCCTTGCAATTTTCTAGTATGTGAGAGAAGATCTTCAACATTTTGGCCTTAGAGTTGTGAGAGCTGTTCCTCTGCATTTTTTCCTTAGAATTGTGAGAGTCGATTTTTAATGTTTTGGCTTTAAGAGTTTGTGGGGTGAGAGACGATCCTCGCTATTTTGGATTTAGGATTTTGAGAGTCGATCTTCAACATTTTTGGCTTTATGATTTTATGGGGTGAGAGTTTATCCTCACCATTTTGGTTTTAGTATTGTGAGAGTTGATACTCAATGTATTAGCTTTAAGATTTAATTAGGTTGAGAGCCAATCCTCACCACTTCTTTAAGGACGAACAGGGTCTTTTCGTACCCTTCAATTGTGGTACTTATTCATGTTGTCTTTCACCTTAGCTTGATAAATCTTATAGTTTTCTCTTTTTTCATCCATCAAATCTAGGTTTGTGCGGATTTCTTTGTCATTATTTTTCTCCTCTGCTCTGGTTGTCCGAAGGCTTTGACATGGAACACATGTCAGATCAATTCAAAATAATATATAAACATCTGTGGCTAGTAGTATCCAACCTGTAATAAATTTTTAGAGATGGACCCTGCACTTTGATGAGCTTTACGAACCCCCTTGGTGGACTTCTTGGATGAGGTGTTTTGCTTTCTCCGGTATCACACATCGCAAGAAGGGCATCAGATACTCTCTCTTATATAAAGGGTCATTTTGTATTGTATATCTCAATGGTTTGAACTTGATCTTTCTAACTTTCGCCTTATCTTTGGTAATGTGCCATCACTTAGATACTTTATGATAGGTGTTATCCTTTTTTTTGCTTCATCTATGTTTATTACAAACTCTCACTCATAATTGCGACACTTCAGTGTTTCCATCAGCAAGAGATCCTAGGGTAAGATCAGATGAAGCTAACTTTCTCAAAGCATTGGCCATCCTGTTTTTGCTCTCTCGGTCTGATGAAGTTCAATTTTCATCACGATCACCAATAGAAATTCCCAGAAGAAAAAGCCAATTCAAACATTTGATTGAGCCAATATTATTGGTTGACTATCATTGTCAGTTAATAATTAATGGTAATGTGACACAAGAGTGCTTGAAGGATTGGTTAGTCAATTCTGGTACATGCGGACTAGGGTAGATTTTTTTCTGTTATTACTGTGCTCGAAATGTGGTGTGGTGTTTTCCTTTGATTTTTAGTATTAAAATAAATAAATGTCCATGGATCGCTAGTTTAGTGTTGTGTATGTTCGGTTTTATCTCTAGGGTAAGTTTTGGAATGGATTGTTGGGTTGAATTTTGTGGACTGTGTGTAATGGATTATGATCCACTATAGTGCGGGCTAGTAATTCAACTAGTTCAAACATATGCGGGAGATCTTATATGTAATGAGTTCTAAATGTGTTGTTATGTGGTTGGTTTGTTATTGAGCTTAGATTGTTTATGCTGAAGGTGTTTTGTTTGTTATTGTGTTGCTATGTTGGATCTATTTTCCCTCTTATTTTTTACAACTGTTTACATCTTTTGTGCATTTGTCTGATCTGTGATGTTTTCTTTTTTTGTAGAAATGGATCTAGCTGGAGGTGCTATTGACAGATAGTTTTTTATGGCGATGATGAGGAGGTGGTTGAAATGCTTGTCCAGCCTTATAATACTACAGCAATTGACATCCTCTAAAAGGATGTCAACAAAACCAGCACTAGAACTATACTTGCTAAGGGCAAGACAACTGAGGGTGGAGAGATGGGTGGTGATCGCACCACTGGTGAGTTGAAGGAGAAGAAGAAGAAGAAAAGGGAGAGGGCTGATAGATCCTCGAGTCATTTGCCACCTCTGGTAAAAAAGGGTTATGGCAACCAACCTCACTCTAAGGTCCTGATGCGAACTGATAATTTGCTAGTGGAGGGGAAAATACCTGATACTCTCTCCAAACTATCTCTTTCTGATACTTTAGTTGTGGTAAGTTTGATGGGGAGTTGGAGTAACTTTTGCTATACTTTGATACTCTGTGTTTAGATTATTGACTATCATGTTTATATTTGTTTTGCTCTGTAAGATTGGTGAGAGTCTTCAGCTCGTGAGTGAGCGACTTTTGAAGTTCCCCATGCAGATGATTCACTCTTGGAGAAGTACAAGACTAAGAAGAAGATATGTGCAACCCTAGAGACTTCCTTTAAAGTCACTGAGAAAAGTGCGAACACTGCTGAGGAGCGTGCAAGGATCGCTGAGGAAGAAATCACCAAGCTTTGCTCTGAGGTTAAGGAAATGCGCACAAATGGGCCTGCTTTCCCTAGGTGTCCCCAAGTTCTGGTGGATCAGCTCAGTAAAACAAACTCATTCTTCAAGTAATTTGAAGATGTTTCCAGCTCTGCTCGCACCGTTGATTATTGCAAGGCTGTGAAAAACTTGCGCAAGTTGAACTCGTCTGTGATGGTGAAGATCTTGCCCTCTTTGGCAAAGTGTACCGCAGCGTTGGAAAAGTGGAAAACTATGCTCAATGATGGTTTTATTGAAAAAATCTCTGATGGTGGGCATCCTTATGTCTTGCTATCGCATCTTGCGACCTTCCTTCCTTGCCTTCCATCCCAGAGCTTTAAAGTTGCTCGGTCGATTACTGTGAAGGTCTTCCTTTTACTTCTCCTAATGCTACCCCAACTCAGATCCCCAAGGCTGATGCGCGAGTGGACAACCCTATATAGGATGCGAACCAAGGAGAAAATGCTCACGTTGTTCAGAGCATTCCACCCTCTCATACCAAAGTCAGTGGAATTCTAGAGTTGTGAACTGATTTGAAACAATATTATATGAACTTTTGTTTGTAATACCTAATGGAACTATTATAGATCATTATATTGAATATTTTGTTTGACTTTGCCTAATATGCCTATTCTGATTTTATACCTTTGCTCCATATTTGCTTATATACAGGATTTTGATTTTTTCACCGACCATAAATTTTTGAATCTTCGTGGCTTATTTGGGTCTAATGATCATTTCAGGCATTCCCTTGGATCTATGCCATCTGATACTTGGTGTCCTAGTCTGCCAATCGAAGCTTCTAAGTCCATATCCTCAAAGTATGTTGAATTTTTCTATGGTAGCCATTTATCTAACATTGGAGACTCGGATTTAAACTCTATTCCTTTATATCTTAGGTGGAATTCATCTACCCTACTAGTGGCTTCACCGGCTTCTAGAGATTGTCCCTGTACTAAATTTATTCCTGATAGTTATAACCTCTAGTCTCTTGATAAAGACATCACCCATACTTTAGCTGATATGGAATCCGTTAGCGCTTATGTTCGCTCGTTTAAGCTTCCTAAGCATGTTGAATAATGGGTGATGCTGTTGGGTCTATGCCCAAATTACATACTCCTTGGTGTGCACGATCTAGAACTTGCATGGATAAAAACTCTGAAGGAAACTCAAAAGCATGTTTGTGAGAAGAAAAAGGTTATGTTCAGAGCAGAATATCTTATCCACCGCCAACAACTGAATTTGATTAAGATGATTCATTGGCAAGTGGAGGCAAAATTCAGTGAAGTGTATCAGAAGACCAGTATCATAGACAAATAATGTTCTCGTACTGATGACTTATTTAATTGGTTGAAGAAGAAACAAAATGAATACGACCATCTTTCTAGTTGTTCCATAGAGCGGTAAAGCAAGTTCGACAAACAAGTTGCCATGAATCTCCAATTGCGTGGCGATAATGATCTCCTTCATGCTGAGTGTGCTCGTCTCGATTCGAATATTCATCAACTTGAGCAAAGATGAGTTGAAGGCCGCATATGCTAATTCTCGAAGATCGACTGGTCAGGGTGATTTAACTATGAATATTGGTGGTCAAATGGTCAACTTTTCTGAGGATGTCAAGTCGCATATTCACCATCTATAAGATGAAATCCACAATTTGGAGGAAGTGAACAAGAATTATGAGGTTACTGTTAACCTAATGAGCATACAACTTGATCGAGAAGAATTGGGTCCCATAACTGATTTTAAATCTTATTATGCCTTCTATCTCGATCGCATGGAGCAAAGTGGTCGAACCCACCATCCAGCTCACTTGCATATGAAATGGAGTTACGATCATATCGTGGCTGAAGAGCATCAGGCTCCACACTCTCGTCGTTGTGGTGGTTTGTCATCATTTGGGTCTTGTCATGCCTCAATGCAAAGATAATTTTTAGTGCAATAAGTTTCCCTTTGAATGTGTGGAGTACTATTTTTCCTTTTGTTTTCACTACTAGAAGTTATCGCTCTTTCTTTGTAATAATGCTAAACTCCATGGTTGACGCACTTTGGCTCGCGTGGTACTTTCATTGTTTTGAATATCTGTTTATTGTTTTTCTTTAATCTAGTAAAAACCATCGTAGATATATGTGAAAATTGCGAAGGTACAATGGGTTTTTTTTATTTTTTTCATCGCTTTTGTGCGATTGCTTCTGCTTTATTACAAGATCTATAGCTTGCATTTTTTGTATTGTGTGATGCCGCAAGATCTAATGCTTTCTTATGTCATTGTTTTGTAGTTATGTTTGCCTAATAGCAAGGTCTATAGCTTGCTTACTTTAAAATTTTGTATTGTGCAAAACTGCATGAACTATCGCTTGCTTTTGTTGTTGTTTTGTAGGCAAGTTTTCCTGATAGAAGGGTCTAAAGCTTGCGTACTTGAAATTTTGTATTGTGTAAAGCCGCAAGATCTATCACTTGCTTTTTTCACTGTTTCGCAGGAATATCTGCCTTATAATAAGTTTGATTGCTTGAAAATTGAAGATTTTTGCTATGAGAAATGGGAAGAAGTATAGGTTGCATAATCGATAATTTGTACTGTTGTAATCATGTATTTAAAAATATTCTATTAAGATTTTCTAATTTTATTTTGCGATTGCAAGGCATAGCAATGTTGTAAATGATAAAATTGATAGGCTCCAAAAGATTTCTTTTAATATTTAATTTGCGATAATATCGCCATCGAAACAAAATAAGGGAACATACATCACTAATGATCATGTCATGGTTTCTATACAATCAAATAGACTTCTCCTGCCTTCTTTGTTGATCCTACACATAAAATTTTCTCTAGTTGATTACGTACCAAGTGTTGGGAATGCTGCTGCCATCCATTCTTTCTAACTCATATCAGTTGAATTGGTGTGTCTTAGTTACTTTCTATGGTTCTTCCCATTTTGGGATCAACTTTCCTTTCTCTTCTGCCAGGGTGGCCTTATTCTTCCTTAACACCATATCACCAATACGAAATTGTGTTTTTCTGTGACTTTCTGTTTGTATGCTTTAGCCATAATTTCCTTGCATTTTGCTTCTGTGATCGCCGCCCTTTGTCTCTTTTCTTCGAGCTCGCCTAAGTCCAACATTATCAAATCAGGAATATTGTCCTCATTGTACTCTTTTACCTGGAGGCTTGAGTTCCCGATTTCCACGGGTATTACCGCTCCGTATATACAAGACTGTAAGGTTTTTCTCCTGTTGGTTGTTGCGCCATTGTTCTGTATGACCACAAGGTATTGGGGACCTCATCGACCCAGCCTGTTCGCTTTACCTCTAGTCTTTTCTGGATACCTTGAACGATTGTTCTATTTGTTACTCCCACCTGACTGTTTGCCTAAGGGTGAGCTACATATGTGAACTTTTGAGCAATTCCCAATTTTGAACATCATACAGTAAAGATTCCACTTGAACTGTGTGCCGTTGTCGGTGGCGATGGTTCGCGGGACCCCGAAGCGACAAACTATATTTTTCCAGAAAAACTTTCTTGTCACTTCCACTGTGACTCTTCCTAATGGCTTCGCTTCCACCCACTCTGTGAAGTAATCAATTGCCACAATTAGAAATTTGGCACTAGCAGCACCTTTTGGAAAAGGTCTGACCAGATCGATTCCCCATTTATCAAATGGCCACACTCTGTATATTCCCATTAAGGCGGCTTGTGGCTTGTGTGACATAGGGGCATTAATCTGGCAGCTTTTGCACCTGAGCACAAAGTTGTATGCATCATTGAACATGGTTGGCCAGTAGTATCCTGCTTGAATGATCTTTTTCGTGATTGTTCGAGACCCTTTATGCGTTCTACATAACCCTTCGTGTACTTCCATCAAGATTTCACTTGCTTGCACACACTTTATCTATGGAGACATGAATCCTTTCTTGTATAAGGTCACTTCTTTATAAACATAGTTGTGGGATATCATTTCTAACTTCCTGGCCTGTACCTTTTATGTTGGCAGTTTTCCCTTTTCAAAGTAATCAATTAGCGGTGTCATCCAGTTATCCTCCTCTATCTAAACCGTTGACACTGTTGTCCTTGCTGTGCTCCAAACTGGGATGACCTCCACCTTCACATCCATGTGTTCGGAATATGACTCGAACCCAGTTGTTGCTAGCTTGCTTAAGGCATCTGCTTTCGTGTTTCACTTCTTGGAACATGCTGGATGTTGAAGTATTCGAGGTGAGTGATGAGCTGACAAACTCTGGTCAACTATTTTATCAATTGCTCTTCTCTCACTTCGTAGTCTCCTCGTACCTGTTGGACCACTATATGTGAATTACTAAAGGCTCGAACACTTTTGACCTTCTTTTTCACTGTGAGGTCTAAGCCACATATTAACGCTTCCTACTCAGCTTCATTGTTGGTGAGTGAAAAGTCAAAACAAAGGGAGTATCTGTGTTCTCCTCCTTCTGGGTTGACCAATAGAAGTCCTGCCCCACAACCTTCTTTGCTAGTTGC
This sequence comes from Rubia yunnanensis, assembly GCA_037428765.1. Lineage (NCBI taxonomy): Eukaryota > Viridiplantae > Streptophyta > Magnoliopsida > Gentianales > Rubiaceae > Rubia > Rubia yunnanensis. Next base: position 17,681,931 of record CM075063.1, read on the forward strand.
CCAATCCATGAACAATTTCCAAGCGATATATTCCCACTTGGATTTTCCTTTGTACATCTCAAGATTTTATTGTGTCTTTACTTGATGCCCCCACACTTGTCATCTCTACACCCCCACACTTGTCATCTCCATGATAAAGTCTACTAAGGCCTGCGCTTTAATCGCGGTTCATGGTTGAAACTGAATCTCATATTTCCCTAATTTGAGGGGCCACTTGGTCATTCTCTCGAACGACTCTGGCTTGCTCAGGATGTTCTTGATTGGGTAGTTAGTATAGACTATGATCCTATGGCTTTGGAAATAGGTTCGCAGTCTTCTTGTTGAATATATTAAGGCTAGAGTCAACCTCTCAATTGGTAGATACGCCCTTTCAGCTTGTTGTAGTATTCTGCTGGTGTAGAACACCAGTACTTGCTTCTGGACTTATTGTCGCACTAAGATTGAGCTCACCACATTCATTGAAACCACCAAGTATAGATACAATGTTTCCCCATGAATTAGTGATTTCAACATTGGTAGTGTTTGAAGTTGCTCTTTCAATGACTCATATGCCTTTTGACAATCTTCACTCTACCTGAACTTTTTAGCCTTCTTAAGGACTTTGAAGAGTGGAAAGTATCTCTCGGCTGCCTTTGAAATGAACCTACTAAGCGATGCTAGCAATCCCATTAAAATTTGAACCTCCTTAGCTATCTGTGGTTGGGGGAGGTCGACTATCGCTTGTATTTTCTCTTAATTAATTTCGATTCCTTTTGAGGATACCTTGTACCCTAGGAATTTTCCAGCACTTACCCCAATTGTGCATTTTTTGGGATTAAGTTTCATCATGATCGCACACAATGTATCTAGGGTTTCCTTCAAGACCTACGCGAAATCATATATTTTCTTACTTTTTATAACCATGTCATCGATATATACTTCCGCGTTTTGCCCTATTTGACTGCGAAATGCATTATCGACCATCTTCTGATATATTGCCCGTGCTTTTTCCAGACCAAATGACATCTTCACATAGCAAAATATCCCACATTCTCCATCCGGAATCTGCCTTCTTCACCATTGCTGGGTTCACCAGCCATTTTTGGTAGATTACCTCATTTATGATGCCAGCTTGCAATAATGCTTTTACTTCTTCCTCAATCGCTTTTTGTCTATCATTAGTGAAACTTCTTTATTTCTACTTGACTGGTTTGATCGAGTCACCAATATTCAATGAATGAGTTGCAATGCCTAGGTCGACTCCTCTTATGTTTTGCACACTTCATGGGAATGTGTCATTGTGATCTCGCAGGATTGGTATGAACTTCTTCTTCTCCAAGTCTGGAAGGAACTTTCCTATCTTGACACACTTAGAGGTATCATTGTCATCCAAAATGACATCCTCAATCTCTTATCCTAGATCTGCTGGAGGGACTACCTGGTTGAGTGAGCCACTGTTCGTGACAGTACTAACCATCTTTGTTTGCTCTACATTCTTTCCCGCCCACATCGCAATTACCATACACATTATGGCTATTTTTTTTGTTTCCTCTCACTGTCATGATCCCTAAAGGGCTTGGGAACTACATGACCAGATGGTATGGAGAGCATATCGCCTTTTCTCTATTCATCCACGGTCTACCGGTGATAGCATTAAACGAACTCGGTGCGTCTATGACAAAAAAGTCACAAATGAAGTGCAGTTCCTATCATTATCGCCAAATGTTACAGGCAATTATATGTTTCCTTAAAGTTCTCTGCTCGTCCCGTGAACCCTACGGTCGAGGATGTGGACTTCTTCAAGTCGGTCCTTTTGAGTCCTAAGCTATCAAAGCACTCTACGAAAAAAGATTTTTACCACGCTTCCATTATCTGCAAATACTCTGTGAACTATTTCATTCCCGATCTTAGTGATGATGACCATTGGGCCATATAAGGTGAAGCGGTAGGGACTGCATCCTCTTCAATAAACGGGATTGTTTCATCCATATGTAATCTTTCGTCGACCGGCTCTTGTGGTGGTGAATATCTGGACTTAGCTTTCTAAGCATTATTTGATAAGAACTCTGTTGGCCAACGTATCGAGAAAACTACTCTCTTGAGAGCCTTATTAGATACGTCCTCTTCATAATCCACCATTGTTGTCATCTTTTGATTCTTGTTCCGAGTATTCGTTGTGGCTTGGGTTTTAACCATGGGGCTTCCTGCTTTGTTAGCTTGGTTGTATCTATTTCCACCGTCTTCTTTATTTTACTGGCTTAGATATTTATTTCTCAAGTTCTCCTCTATTTGCCTTCTCAGACCTCTACAATATTCAATATCGTGACCATGATCTTTATGGAAAGCACAATAGTATTCCCTTGATCTTTTCTCTGGGGTGCTTCATTGGTGCTAGTTCATGGAACAAATCTCTGTTTGTTTTCCAGATTTCCTTTCGTGACTTTGTCAACTGTGTCTCTTGAGACAGGATGCTTTTTGTTCCCGCTTCTCTTTCTTTGAAATGGAGAATTCCCTTCCCTTTCTTTGCCAAGTTCCTTTGTGAGTCCTCCATTACTCTTTTCTCTCCTCTTTCCTGCTCTATCTTGCGGCTGTTTGCTTCTTCTGTTTACACACACTGCTCTATCATTTTTTGTAGCTCCCTTGAGTTTTCCTGCATATTCTTTGTGAGTTCCTTATAAAACTCTTCTGATCTCATGCCCCCTGTGAAGGCACCCAAATAAGATTGAAAAGAAAGGTCACGAACTAACAAACTCTCCGTGATGAACCTACAGTGATACTCTGTTAAACTTTCATCACTTCATTGAACTATGTTATTCAGATACGCTATTGTCTTGGTCAATTTCAGTTATTGGTAGATGCGTCCCAAGAATAGATCCGAGAGTTGTGCCTAAGATGTATTACTTATGTTTGGTAAATCCTCATACTATGTAATCATTGTTCCCAACAGAAATATAGGGAACGCCTTAATTACCAACTCAATTCTAGCATCGCAAAATCTTATGCTATTCCGATAGGAATGTAGAAATTCTTTTGGATCAGTAGTTCCATCATAAAATTTTGACATGTAATGGAAACTTGAAGTCTTTGGGCATCTTGAAATTGTGAAGATGTGGTGCTAGTGGTGACTTATAAGCATCGTCATCTGCCACTATATCTCTCAGTTCGTCCCCATATTTAAGATCATCATTTTTTTGACTAAATTTTTTACTTACTCTCGTGGACTTTGGTTTGAGAGTGGCTAAGAACTGATTATACAGTTGCTCTCTGTTTGCTTCTAGAAATGACACGAGCGCTCTCCTTTCTTTTTTTTCTTTATTCGTGTTAGTAGACTCTGCCTCTTCCTCATCTCCCATGTCTTCCTTGTCGCATTCTTATTCTCCGCTAGGAACACATTCCTAATCTTGGATGGGATGCATGTTTCGGTTGCGTCCAGTTGTCTGGTCTTGAGTATGATGGCTTTGGCACATTTCATTTCTGGTGAACACCATTTCGACTTTGCTTAGAATGAAGAACTGAAAAAAATCTCGTCTCCACAGATGGCACCAAATGTTGTGGTATTCCCATTTTTCCTAAGTGACCTTCGTCCACCGCGATGTTCCTGCAAAAGGGATCCCATAAGTGGTTTCGGGGAAAAGGCTCTGACGCTCAAGTCAGCAGCTGCTCTATTTGTTATTAGGATTTTGTTAGTCTGGTAGCACTTACAATCATGGTTCCGCTTTATTAGGATTCATCATTGTGGGTTTGATCGTGGTTCTGATAAAGGCGGTTCGTGCCTTCAGCTCAATTGTGGCTCCTGCCTTTCTCGGTTTGTGGTTTGATTCCTCCTAACCAGCTTCCACCTTTTTCGGTTCGGTTCATAGCCTATTGTAGAGCCCAGTTATAGGCTGGGCCTAAAGTCCAAGTTTATGGGGTTCCTGGTCTAGGTATACACCACATACTCACTCTTTCCCTCTATATATGTCTTAGTTTCATTGATAAAATTGATGCTGTTTAGATTGTAAATATTTATGAATTCATAAATGTAAATATTATCGTGTGAGATATTGATACATGTATCGTAACACATATTTTCATAATACCATTTTAAAAAAAATTCCGTATGTAATTTGATATGTTAAAATTACAAAATCCTCAGTGAATAGGTACGAAATGAAGAAATGAAACAGTTATAGAAGAACAAGGGAAGTATGCATTATTCCCTTCATATTGAAGACACATATGAAACACATGTCCTGTTTGGTATAGGGTGTAGGGTGACTAATCCCCTGCTAGTGTGAACACATGTCTAGTGTGCATACAATCATCAATTTTTTTTTATTTCAGCTATATTTACAAAATTACGAGATTTATATATTTTTCGATAATGTTATAGTGGTTACAAAATTTTCAAATTATATAACTAACCTAAAGAGATGGTCTCCTATGAAACAACCTAAAATTTAGGCACAGACATTTCTGCAAAAACCAACACAAAACTTAATTTTCCCCAAATTTACTTGCAGCTTTTAAAAAGAACCTCATCCCAATCAAATATTTTAATAATTTCATAATATTCCCCGCTTATAGTTTAGTCTGCCTAAAAAAAGACCTGTGAACCTAAATTATAGCTAGTTACTTAAATATTTAATTACTATTCCGTACTTAATTAAATGTTCAATCTTTAATGTATGAATTTTACTTCCCGTTTTCTTTCTATCTTGGTTTATTATATCTCGATGCCTATTTTCTTGAGATTTCTACTTGAAGACATACATCTATCTAATGTACTAAAGACAAACATTTTGCATTTAAAAAAATTGTATTATTTAATTTTAAAATATTTTAAGGTGTAGTCAAAGAAAGAAAAAATAAATCCAGCTCGTTCCAAGTTAACATTATTATTACCTAATTTGATAAGGTCAGGGGTTCATATCAGATTGCTAGTTTAGTGTTGTGTATGTTTGGTTTGATAAGGTCAGGGGTTCATATCAGATTGCTAGTTTAGTGTTGTGTATGTTTGGTTTGATAAGGTCAGGGGTTCATATCAGATTGCTAGTTTAGTGTTGTGTATGTTTGGTTTGATAAGGTCAGGGGTTCATATCAGATCGCTAGGTTTTGGATTAGATTGTTGGATTAGGTTTTGTGGACTATGTGTGTGTAATGGATTATGATCCTCTATAGTGTAGGCTAGTAATTCAACTAGTTCGAACATATGCGGGATATGTTATATGTAACGAGTTCTAAATGTGTTGTTATGTGGTTGGTTTGTAGTTGAGTTAGATTTGGGCTTTTTGTTGATGACGTGTATTTCAGCGAGACTTAGATTGAAGATACATTGAAAGCATCTAATAATGGTTTAAGTTGGACTATATTTTGCTCCAGCTAGTGTCCACATGTCCGTTCAACTTTGAGTTTTTTGCTGAAATATTATTGTGATTTGTAATTGGCATCAACTCATAAAATTCAATGATTATAATAAATACATGAAACAAATTTTATAACTAATGCCAACTTGCGTATGTAAAGAATCTATAAATTTATCACTTCCATCTTCTTTTCAAAGACATAACACACCATTCTTATCTTCACTGAATTCCCGTGCAAGTAAATTAGATTTACCCTATGGCTTTCAAGAGTTTGAAGAGGGGCCGGTGTAAGACGGGGATGGTGAAAATATAGAACCAAAAAACTGGCAAGTCACTCTCTCCAAGCGATGCACTAATCTATTAAAAAAAGGCAAATAAGCTCTCCATTCTCATGGGAGCGAAAATAGCCCTGGTGGTATTTTCTTCCAGAGGAAAGGCCTGCTCATTTGGGAATCCTAGCGTATTTGAAGTCATTGAGCGCTATGAGGGTGAAAATCCGAGTGAAATCCACCCCAGAGTTGCCTTGGAGACACGACAAAATACTAGTGTCCACACCCTCATTGAAGAGTATGAAGCACTGATATAAAAGAATGAGGATGAGAAGATAAAGCACGAGAGGTTTAAAGTCCAACAATCAAATCGTAGTTGGTGGGAAGCTCTTTTAGAAGAGCTTAGTCTTGAACAACTTGAACATTTGAGGTTAGCCTTAAACATGCTCCGTTCAGATGTTCAAACTGAGTTTGGAAAGTTTTCGCCCACGTATGCAAATTTTAATGGAGCACCAAGTCCACCTGCTCAACCCATCCCTCCTCTCTGCTATCATGGATTACTTATCTCCCAAATACCATGCATCACCATCTGCTCCTACACCATTGCCGTTACTTCCTGTTATGTTGACCTGGTTCTGGATAAGCATGGAATTTCAGTGAAGGATGGACCCATATTTTTGGGTTAGTATGTTGATGATGGAGACTCTTGGTGCGGAGTTTTTCAGCAATCAGAGTTATGGAAACTTCTTCAGTCCTCATTATTTTCTTGAATGGTTATTTAAATTTAACTCTATGTTGCTTTTTCAGTGATAAAATGTTTGCATTCCTTTTTAAACATTGGATTTTATCGTGTTATTAAATGATTTTATTTAGAAGATGTTATGCTCCATTGAAATAATCTGATAAAATATTTACTTAATTATCTAGTTTCAGAAAATATTAAGTTGCTTGTATATGTTATAATTTATGCTCCACTGTATTGAAAAATATACATCCATCTTATAAAATTGTCTTAAAATTGATAATGAATTTATATTATTAACTTATAACCTTAAACTAACCACCAAATCTAATTTGGAAGTACAAATCAACCTAGGAATAGATCTCATGTTTATATTCTACAAAAACTTTAGATCACATGTTTCTATTCTGCAAAAATTTTAAAAAACTTAATTTTCCCAAATTTATTTGCAACTTTTAAAAAGGACCTCATCCCAATAAAAAAAGTTTAATAATTGCATAATAATCCATGATTGAACTTTAGACTGCCTAAAACAAGAATTTTTATGAACCTAAATTATAGCTAGTTAATTAAAACCTTAATTACTATTTCATACTTGATTAAATGTTCGATCTATAATAAATGAAATTTACTTCGTGTTTTCTTTCTATCTTGGTTTATTATATCTTGATACCTATTTTCTTTAGTTTTCTACTTGAAGACATACCGTTATCTAATGTACTAAAGATGAACATTTTGCATTATTTTTTAAATTTTGTATTATTTAATTTTATAAAATATTTCAAGGTTTATTCAAAGAAAGAAAAAATTAAAATAGATCGTTCTAAGCTAACACTATTATTTCCTAATTTGTTAGGGGCGGGGGTTCTAGTCCCCCCCACCCCCATCCTAAGGAGTTTTGGCCCTGAAATTCGATTTCCCCCCAGTGAACAGCTTGTGTACCTAACCCTAGTGTATGCTCCACTTCCCAAGTTGTTTCTTTAACCTTACAGTTTTAAGTTCCTAATCCAGTATCTTTACTGGAGTCTCCTCGTACATTATTTTTTTTTCATTCCATGCTAAATCCCCATGTTTTACTATGTGCTCAGGGTCAGGGTGGTATCTCTTCAGGAGTGATACACTAGAAAAATACCAGGTAATTTTCCTAGTTGGCTGGGAAAGTCCAGTCGCTACGCAACTGGTTTGATTCATTGGTAATTTTGGAATGAAAAGTGTACCTGGGAGTTAGCTTTTCTTATTTTTGTCCCGGACTAGACTCTTTTAGGGGTTATCTTCAGGAATACCTGGTCACCAACTTTAAACTCCAAGTCTCGCCTTCGGCAGTCTACATAGCTCTTCTATCAACTCTAGGCCATTTGTAGACATTGCCTTATCGTCTTGACATTTTCCATGGGTTCAGGAACCCAATGTATACTAGGTAGTGGGAGAATATTTTTCTCTCCAACTTCTTCCCAAATGAGGGGTGTCTGACACAATAGTCGCAGGCACCCCATGTAACCTTATAATTTCTTGGGTATAGAGTGTCGCTAACTTTTCTAGAGAACACTTCATGTTTATCGTCAAAAAATGAGCCTATCTAGTATATCTATAAACTACCACCCAAATCACATCATAATCATTCTGAGTCCACGATAATCCTATCACAAAATTTGCCATGAGGTGATCCCACTTTCACTCTGGGACCCCTAATCATTGTAATAACTCTAATGGTTTTTTAAGCTTAGCTTTGACTTGTTGACACATGAATCATCGTGCCACAAATTCCGCAACGTCCCTCTTCATTTCATCCCAACAAAACCCCTGTTTCAAGTCCCAACACATTTTGGTTTCTCTTGGGGGTACCGTATAAATTGGACTGATGGGCTTCCTCCAGCACTTTTTGTTTGATTTTTTAATCTCAGGGTAAGTAGAACCTACCTCTTCATTTCAGAACCTCGTTACCATCAACTTCCAAGTCTAGTAACTTACTTTCAGAAGTGAGCTTCATTGTCTATTTTTACCTCAATGGATAAAATAGCTTGTAACCTTAAGTTGGAGAATACGACACGGTCAGGTTTAACCTCACAGTTCCAACTTCCTAACTGAGATAAAGACTCGGTCTCTCCCACCACAGTATGCGTTAAATTTGCCTTTCTGCTTAAGACATTTAACATCACATTTACCTTGACAAAGTGATAACTAATCACCTAATTATAAGATCTCAAAAATTCCATCTACCGACGCTGGTGCATATGCAAGTTTCTTTGAGAGAACATGTACTTCACATTCTTGTGATATGAAATTACCTTAAACGTGGCTCCTTATAGATAATATCATCATTTCTTCCAGGCAAACACTACCGCCCCGAGTTCGAAGTCAAGGGTGGGTTAATTCATTGCATAAAGCTTCAGTTTTTGGGATGCATAGGTGATTACTTGGCCTTTTTGTGTCAACACGCATCCTAGACCATCTCCCGAAGCATCGGTGTGTGTGTGTATATATATATATATATAAAGATTGGAGGCAGTTGTCACTCGCTTCTTCAATTCTTAGGAGCCAACTTTCGTCTTTTCTTTCAAGTCAGACTTGGTTATCTTCTAGGTTTGACGGAATGAAGGAGTCACTCATTTAGAGAAATCTCTAAAGAAACACATATAGTATCCAGCCATTCCTAAGAAACTACGAAGCTTTGTGCTATTGGTCAGCACATTCTGGCTTGGAATGGTTTTGACTTTAGGGGAATCCACCAATATCCCTTCCTTGCTAATCATGTGTCCCAAAAAGTTCACTTGATTTAGCTAGAATTCACACTCGCTAATCCTGGCATACAAAGTATGTTTCTTAAGTGTTTGTAACATCTTATTCACTTGTAACTCCTGTTTCTGATGCAGACATTTATTGGCCTCTTTCCAGCAATCCTTCTCTTCATGGCTTCCTCTCTCACAGTACATGCAATAGACTCGAGGTGATTCTTCCTGACCACTAGCTACAAATACTTGGAATATGTTGTTGGGCTACGTCCCTTCTATAGCAAAACTCACCCGCTTCTCATCCGTCTATCCTAGGGCCTGAAAGGTTTGAGTCATTGTTTTAAATCCAATTTTCGGCTACTTTGTCATCTGGTCCGCCGTTGAACCTTGACTTCTCCATTATTTATCATCAGGTTTTTGTACCTAACTTGCACGATCACTACAGAGTGCAAAATCGGGACTTGCAAGTTCCCTTTACAAAAATTGTATGCTACTACTATAGTCGCTCTAGATCTCATTCTTAACCTACACTAGAATACTACTATAGTCACTCTGATATAACCTTACATGTTCCGAAGGTGGTTCAACGGTGGTGCTGCGATAGTGCGATGGCGGTGGGTATGTATATAATTTTCCACCCAAATTCAATCTTTGAGTCAAGGGCATTTTGTCAGTTCAAGTGTGGTCAGCGGTCGAATGTCAAGGTGAACGCTGAAAATACTACATGAAAGTTATCTTGACACTTTCATCAAATAGATTTTTTTTTTTTGAAAACTTCATCAAATAATTAGGGTTACTATTTTACTAACAATAATTACTTTGGGTTGTATCCCCATTTTAGATAGTTTAATCTCTTTGTACAAGTAGCGACCAAAGTGTCCTTAATGCAAATCTCCACTCACTGAAAAACCGGCACTGGTACACACACACGCACTCCCGCCTCTTCCCGAATCCCGACTTGCGAACCGAGCGAATCCCGGAAATGCTCCGCCCCGGTACCCGCCTTCTCCGCCGCTCCGTCAAATTCCGGCCATTCTCCACCGCCGACGACGGCGGCGGCTTCGCCGAGGCCTGGAGGCGCGCGATCCCTAACATCGACCCTCCCAAAACCCCGCTTTCCTTCATGCAACCTCGGCCTCCTCCTCCTTCCGATATCCCCTCTAAGCTAACCCTAAATATCGTCCTCCCGTACGCTTCTCAGTTGTCTCACAGAGAGGCCAGTATTTGTTACACATTTCCGTTTACTTTAATTTGATATGTTCATTTATTTGTGTGTTTTATTCGGTTGGTTTATTTGAATTGCGGTATAGTTTATGGTTGTTTGTCTGTGTTTATATTGAATTTATTGTTAGGGAATGCTTTATTTTAAGTTCGTGTGAATCGTGATTGTGGAATAGAATGAATATTGAATGCAAGAATGATGCAATTTTTACTCCCATGGCACTGGAATGTGTTCTTTAATAAAAATAATCTAAACACACCTTCCCCTTTTCCCGTGGGAATTGAACTCTTGAGTTAGTAGCTCTAGACTTCAATCAGGCCAGCATCCACTTCCCACCTGTAAGGAATTAGGAACATGCACGCCCACACACATACTCATTTCAGTTGAAGTTTGCTAAAAAATTAGTGCAATGTGCGGAAGCTGTTAAGTTTTGAGGGGATTCTTGAAGTTTTGGCTGATTCTTTCTTAAGCATGTTGGATAATCTTGATGATTTTTGGTATTTGTGACATTAATTTTCTTCTCAGACTCTCTTCTACTAAGATTTTCAAGTAGCTAAAGAGTTTAATAGTAGGTTGATGCATGTTTAATGCTGTCTAAAGTTGCAAATAAAGAGCAGGGTAAATTTTATCTGCATCATATGTCGCATTATAGGAACTATAGTCCTCTTATATTTTTGCAGTTTTGCCGCACACATTTTCTTCGTAGTCATTTTAAATGTTGTCATTGTGCTGGATATAGTCATCTGCATTTCTTTCTTTTTTTACTTTAGCTAGTTTTTTCAAGCCCTCAGCCCTCCGTAACTCCATTTGGTCTCAATTTAGAATAGGATCTGGGAAGTATATGCATTGATCTCCCATGATAAGTGTTTAACTGCTTCCTCTTATCAGGCTAGCTTAAAGTTGTGCCTTGCATGGAATGTATTAATATCAACCTAAAATGTTTCATAGAATTCTGATTTGATTAGAGTGGGGTTGGAAGAGATACGTTGCTGAACTTTTTGTTACTACTGACTAAGGTGAGATACCTATGCTCTTTGCCACGGATGTCAAAAGTTTGAATCATATTTTAACTAGTGAAGATGCAATACATTGTGGCTCAGATGTTTGCTCTTCGCTGCTCCTAGTAGGAGATTTGAGAATCGGCGTTGTTTTTGTGTGGTTCATAAGCAATATAGGAAGGATGATCATCCAGATATTTTAGGCCCTTTGTAACAAGGGCTTTTAGTTCTTGAGGTGGTGTGCCATTCTAGAAATTGGGGAGAAATCTAGCCATATTTCATTTATAGATGCAGCTTTTCAAAAAGGGGCTGTCAGCATCTATCCAATTCTATCTTAAGTGACGAGCACATTTCTCTTCAACTGCTGATGTACAGGTTGTGAGGAAGACTTGAGGTGGAATTTTTAAGTTATTCGCCTTTAGTGTTGGATATCTCTCTATTGAGGGTAGGTAGGTGGACTTTTGCTACAACTGGATATTTCTGCTGCTGGAACCTGTTCAACTTATTGTCAAAGGTCTTTATTTCTTCTGTTTGGAAAAAATAAAAAGTTGGAACCATTCAGGCCTAGCTTTAAGTCCATATGATCTCAATGTATAAAGTAGTATATGCAGCAATGTTCAAATTCTTTCTTCTACTCATATATTTTCTCTAGTAGTTTGCTAAAATTTTAACTTGTGTTACTCTGTGACCCTAGTGCTATTGGCAAGATGGGTTGCTTTGGCCTCTGACACTCGATCATTTACGGATTTTCTCCACAGGTTGACATGGTTAATATACCTGCAACAACGGGTGAGATGGGTATCCTTCCTGGACATGTATCTACAATAGCAGAGATGAAACCAGGCGTTCTGTCAGTGCATGATGAAAATGGCGTGAAGAAGTATTTTGTTAGCGGTGGATTTGCTTACATCCACTCAAACTCTTATGCAGACATCATCGCCATTGAGGCAGTGCCAATTGACCAGCTTGACTTGGCCTCAGCACAAAGGGGACTTGCTGAGTTCAGTCAGAAGCTGAATTCAGCCTCGACCGATCTGGAGAAAGCCGAAGCCCAGATTGGTGTGGATGTGTATAGTGCTCTCAGTGCTGCTATCTCGGGTTAGTTAGGTCTCTAGACACGGCTGAATCTGATTAAGCCATCTTCTTCTTTTATGTGGAATGCTAAAATCTTGTTGAACTCGTTGTAAGTATGCATAATCGTAGATTTATTCGGTCTGCCCTTCTTTTTATTGTCAAAATTTAAGTTTGCTGTCCATATAATGCCACTTAAAAATTTCCTACTCACACATTGTAAATGGTGAGAAATGGAGATTTGAAACTGTCTTAGATCCCCTGTGGCTTCGGACTGCGAGAGGTTTATGTTTCAAACTTTGAACTTTCATTCTCAGGCGCGCAGTAGCATAACTTTTTATTCTAAATGTCCCAACATAAATGAGAACCTATAGCTGATAGATTTCCGAGTTCACGTGTGATTTAAAATACAGGAAAAATGAAGTGTTTAAAGTTGGGGAGCGATTGCCTCTGGAACCCAGCATTTCAATTTTAAGAATTGGAGTTGAAAATTGCAAATTGCATGTGAATTTCATGTTTTGGTTAGTTTATAGAATTCCAATAGAATTGAGACTGAAAAAGGAAGAAGAAAATAAGAGCTGAAATCTAAAGGGTGACTGACCTAACCTGAAGTGTGACTCATACTTTGTTTACGAGATCATCACTGCCTAAAAAACCCAAATCTAGCCGGCATCGAACACATTCCCACATGTGCTGGCGAACCACCCGATCCATCACGAAACCCCTACTTCCCTCACCACAAAAGTCCCCACTTTCCTCATCACAAGAGCCCTAACTCCCCATCACATCGAAGAACTATTGCCACTATCAGTGCAGGCAACCAAGCTACCGAACGAGCACTCGGTTTTTTTGAGCAACGGTGCATAGTCTTGCGCCCAAGTGCTTGGTTCTCTCAAGTGCCCACGCCGCCACTCCGTCGCTCGAGTGTCAGTGACGACGGTGCACAGTCGCACAAACGAGTGCTCGGTTCTCTTGAGAGCCCGCTCAAGCGATACCGCACGTGGGCACTCAGTTGCTCGAGTACGATGCACGGTCTCCACCGAGCACTCAATTCGCTCGAACGCCTGCGTCCACACTCAGTTGGTCAAGCGTGTGGACACTCGAGGGAATGTGTGCATGGTCTCGCATCAGGGCGCTGAGTTCCTTGAGCGCCAGCAATCGTCCACGCTCGAGCAACGATGCACCATCTCTCAGCACGCGAGTGAACCACCACAGATATCCAATCAACCACCACCACCTTCGGCTGACTACTGACGTTGATTACTGCTAGGGTCAGGGGCAGAACCAGAAATTTTTTCCAGGGGAGGCTGAAAAATTTTTGGCGTCCGGCGTGCAGAGGCGGTGGGACGAGGCAGCTTCCGACGGCGGCCCGGCGGAGACCTGGTGGCGGACGGCGGTCAGCCGAGGGAAATGACGGAGGGAGAGGGAGAGCTTCTGCTGCCTCTGTGCAAATGTCGAATTGAACTTTGTTTGTGTTTGGATTATTGGATTGGGCTCTGTTTTTGGCCCAATCCATTTCACATTCCATTTTTTTCCCATTTTACTAAATGAAACGACGTCGTTTTAGTACTTAGGCATAAAAAAAAGAAGGCCGCATTGGATTGGGCTCCGTTTTTGGCCCAATCCATTTCACATTCCATTTTTATTTTTTTTCCATTTTACTAAATGAAACGATGTCGTTTCACTAACGTGAAACGACGTCGTTTTAGTACTTAGGCATAAAAAAAAAGAAGGCCGCAACGCGGCCTTCTTCTCCGACCAAACCTCGGACGTTTTCGCCGGAGACGCGCTCGACTCACCGGAAGACGCTCTCGGCGAACCGGACCGCCTCTGCTACCTCCAGCCGGCGATCGAGGTAGGGCTGGAGCCCTACCTCGCGTCCAATTGATTCCGCCCCTGGCTAGGGTTACTGCTAGGCCATTGTATTTTAAAATATAGAGAGCATAATTAAGGATATGAATCTACAAGAGTTAATGTAGTATGATACAAGTGTGATTTACCAATACACTTTCAATTCTGTATTTTAAAATCTAGTTTAATCAAACAATTAAATTGGACCAATTCCATAGAATTTCAACTCCATGACCAACATGAGGGGCATAAGTCCTTAAGAGTGTGTCACATTACGGGTTGCCTGTCCATAAGCTTATACACAAATTACTTATTTTTTACCTTATACACTGTATTTGATAAATTACATATAAAATTTATGATTTTTTTATTTTTTTTTTATATTTTCACCTTCAAATACATATTATTACTTGTTTTAACTTATAAAATACAATATTTAAATTTTATAAAAAAATTACAACATTTAAGGTAAGAGCCCTTGTAGACTGTCCATAAGCTTATGGAAAGACCGCATTTCATGAGACTTTCTCGGTCCTTAAATAAGATCTGGGTGGCTTTTGATCCTTTTCTTGTTTACTTTGTGTTTCAAGAAAGTATAATGAAAAACTATTAGAGTTATGATTTTTAAATTATGTCCTTTGAATATATACCAATATAACTCTATCTAAAGGTGTAAGTGTCAATAAACTCTCATATAATTTTAAGTACAAAAATAATCCTAAATAGTTGACATAAGTGCCAATATAACCCTAAAACACTATTTTTGGAATTGACCGGCGTTGACCACAGATAAAATGACCAAAATAGCCTCTAACCTAAAACCTAATAGTTTCAGGACAATTTTGCCCCCACCATCACCACCACCACCACCCCCCGTTCTCGATCACCCCACAACAACCACTTCCCGAGCGGCGTTGGCAACCATGGTGCCGAAGAAGAAAGGAAAAGCGAAGAAAAAAAAAGGTCACATCACCGGAATGGTCTGGGTTCTGTGACCATCGAAGAAGAAAGGAAAATCAACGAAGAAGATGAGGTATAATAGGAATCTTAATTTCTTTTCAGTTTTTTTATTTTTCCTAGGGGTAAAATTGTCTTTTCACTTAATTCTGGTTAAAAGCTACCATAATGGGTATATTTGCACTTACATTAACTATCTAGGGTTATATTTGCACTTTCAATTAGTAAAAGATTATATTGACACTTATGAATGAGATAGGGTTATAAAAGTAATTTTTCTATGTCCTTTTGTGGTATTTTTCCTTAATATTTAAAATATTCCCATGGATACTTATTGGAATCAAAATTTTCCTGCCGTTTGCATCGGAATAAGGGAGCCTTGGTTTCTTCTCCGCAAGTAATATATTGAACTATACTCACACGTTAAATTTGAGCTCCGTTTGAAGGAGAAATGGGCTCAAAAGTAGGGATGATAACGGGTCAGGTCTGAGCCGGGTCCAATAAGACCCAGACCAGAACCTAAAACAAATTAGTTAGATCCCATACCCAAACCCGATAGGTCTAAATGGATCTTGGGTCCAAAATGGGCCTAACTTTCTAATTATTTTTCTTCACTAAATAAAATATGTATAATCTTTAATACAAATAATTCAAGTTCAATACGGACATGAATTAATTCTTCAAGAAAAATATACAATGCACATTATTTGTTTAATTAAAGATAAAAATACAAAGAAACTATGAAAGTAATTTAGAAATTAGGATAAATAATATATATTTTGGGTAATATGGGTCTATGGGTTGGATCTGGGTCAGGTTTAGGTCTTAGTATTTTAGACTCGGACCCGGGCCTATTTTTTAAAATATAGACTCATACCCAGACCCACACTCGATGGGTCTAAATTTTTTGGATTCATACCCAACCCAACGGGTCTAGACCCTATGGGACTGGGTCGAGTCCTAGACTCAAGATCATCCCTATTCAAAATTGATTACTTGAAAAGTAATATTTTTGGGTTTCGAGGGATATTGGAAATATCACATTGGAAATGTGAGAGCAATATTTCTAGTATAAAGGTTAGGATGAAAATACTAGAGATATCAACCAGCGTTGTGAGAGACTTCCTTAAGCCATCATGCACACGGATCGAGACTTCCTTAGCGTTGGGAATGTTCTGTTCGAGCAGCCCCCGTTATCTTTTTGGAGCGTAGCTCCTGATCTCCCTGCTTCCTGAATTGAGGAGGTGTGAATTGCTCCACTATTTGCTCCTCAATAGTGGATCTGGCCTACTACCTCTGTTTCATTGGATGTGTCATACTAGTCTTACGTACTAGGATTTAGGAAATAAAATGAGTGGATGAAATTGAATTTAGAAAGAAAAAAGGTACAATGAGTTGATGCAAATGAAGGAATCTTACCAATAAACGAAAGTGTCAAATTCACAAAAATAACAAAAAAAAATGTGCTACATCCAATGAAGCAGAGGGAGTATGAAAAGCCGCCTTTACTGTCATTCTAAAATACACCAAACATCCACCTCTCTTCAACTATTCTCTGTTCTTCCAGAGTTTCATAGATTCATAGTTTTCCTTCTTGTTTTTCATCGAGTCTGAGAGTAAGGTATAAAAGTTTTGATTCGTTGCTTTCTGTTTCTGTTGTGGAGGTGGCTTTAGCAGTTGTATTCTGGCCAAGTAAGAACTGAATGTTAATGTATGTGGCAGGCAGAATTATACTAGCATAGAAGCTTGCATCTCATTCTTCAACTTTAAATGGTGGTATCAATTCTATTCTGAAGTGTTTTCGTGTTCTCTTTATCAAGAAAACAAAAGAACAGAAATTATGTTATTTAGTGGTCCTTAAAGCGCGAAAGCAACCATTATAGTGATGAAGAAGAAGAAAAGCAGGATGATTTTATTGGCAACAAAATGATTGAATTACGACATAATTAATAAACATACTGTAGGTGTTCAACTATATGAATCCAAATTCTTTACATAAATGATTCACTTACGAAAAAAACATCCTCTCAAATTCAACCAGTTGTTTTAGTGCACGCTGTATTTGCACTTTTTCACCCTTTTTTCCCCTCAAATTGTGGATGAACTTTATCTCTTTTGGGGTCGAAATTGGCCCGATCATAATAGGTAGTTTGTCATAATAAAACATCTGATTTGAACTAGGCTTCTACTTGGAGATTTATGGTATTTACGTATGGTCATATTATAAAAACATTTCACAAGATTTTATCGTTTATTTCAAATTGTTTCCCGTAGTAATGTTGGGGAATGTAATAAGAAATCGGTGGTCCTGTAGTTTTTGTTTTCTCTTTTTTTCCCTCTTTCAACGTGGTTGAAGAAGTGCGTGCAACGAGGTCAATCACATTGTTTCATTCTTCATATGAACATAGATTGACATTCATTTTCAACACAACACAACCACTGCCTTCATCATCTCTAACATTCATATCAAACCCACCTATAGTCAAACCCATAATAATAAACATCCGCACAACAATCATCAATCCCCCTTAAACAATAACATACATTGAAATTTGTTGGTGAATTTACCAATAACAAATTCAAAATGAAAAAGAAATCAAACCATGATAATATGAAGTTTATCACCACACATTTTTCAAATCTGAAGTCATTGCGGATCGAGTCGAATTTAAAAGGAAAGAGAGGAAGTGTTAAATTTGGGGAAGGAGGAAGAGAATAAGGAAGAAAGAAATAAGGAGGGAGGAAGGAAGGAAGAAACAAAAGGTAGAAGGAAAAAATAAAGGAAAAGAAAAATGACTGCTACTATGAAGGAGGGGCATAATAAATATGGAATATTTTTTAGGCTTTCTTACTTAGTGTGCACTCCAGACACTAGTTTCGACTTCGAAAATGCACTTTCTAAATTGGTTCCTCTTTAAAAAATTCCTTAGAATTACCTTAATATAGTAGGTTTTAGTGCATATTTTTGTAGGGTTTCTTACACCGCATTTCAACCGTCGTTTTTTGCTTTAGTGCACTCTAAACACATGTTTTGAAGTCGAAAGTGCCCTCGAAAATGCCTAAAAATAGGAGTTTTTAGTGCATATTTTTGTAGGGTTTCTTAGACGGTGTTTCAGTCGCCGTTGTCTACTTTAGTGCATCCCCAGATAGTGAGTGCAATGGGTATACAAGACATAAACAAATAAGAAACATGATATATACAAAACCAATCAGAAAGAGTATTATTTTATTATCCTAATTCTAATTGATTTACATTTCTATTAGGTTCCAATCCAACCGTCATACTCCCTTATACGACAGTTATTCACCAACCGTCGTCTACGAGTTTTTAGAGCCGTTTATCGCCAACCCAGCTACCGAAATATATGTTCTGAGCTCGAAAGATAGGCTAGACAACGGTTCCGGAAAAAAAATCCATAATTGTTGTGCAACAGAGCTGTTAATGCAATTTCTCACTACTACAAACTAGAACTATTGTAACACTTTTCTAGCAATACTTTATTAAAATGTTACAACATCTTAGTTACTTAAACCTTTGAAAAGTGTTAATTAAAACTTGAAAAGTGTTACGTAAATCTTAAAAATTGATACGTTAGATCTAATGCAATATCGCATAAGGTAATACTTGTGAAAGTGTTGAGATGCTAAAAATACTAAGTTGGACCTATTGCAATACTTTTACAAATATTCCATTACTTTAGGTGATGTTGCAATAGATCTAACGTAAAACTTTTCAAGATTTAGATAACACTTTTCAAGGTTTAGGTAACAGTTTTCAAAGGTTTAGGTAACACTTTATATGCTATTGTAACATGTTAATAATGTATTGCTAGAAAAGTGTTACAATAGCTCTAGTTTGTAGTAGTGTTTTTACTAGTGTTATGCAAGCTTAACTTAACCATTGATTTTAATAAAAAAAATATTGTATCCATAATTGAGGTTTTAACTAAAATAAATGAATTTTCATTAGTAAAAAAAGTATTTGTTAAATTTCAAGGTATCTTGGGCTTCCATGTTAAAACTAATTGGTACTAAGTGGAGGTGACCTAAGACCTTATATGTAATTCATTATCTTTGTAAGAAACTGATGTGAGGTATATCTTTCAACACGCCCCCTCACGTGCCAACATGGAAACACTCTACGACCCACATCGGGCCAAATTAAAGGGGATTCACACATCGCCCCAATAAACCCAACATGGGCTCTGCTACCATGTTAAATTTCAAGGTATCTTGGGCTTCCATCTTAAAACCAATTGGTACTAAGTGGAGGTGACCCAAGACCTTATATGTAAGTCATTCAGTCTTTAAGAAACCGATGTAGGATATATCTTTCAACACGCCCCCTCACGTGCCGATGTGGGATATATCTTTCTATCCCAACCATTTCTTTACATGATAGTGATGTTTGGGGCCTTATAGTTCACCTCTCCTCGTGGAGCATTTTTTTTACCATAGTTGATGATTATTCCCAACCTGTTTGGGTTTATTTATTAGTTTCTAAGTCTCAAGTACCATTGAAGATGTAGGAGTTATTTTCTTTTGTTCAGACACTGTTCTGCCATCCCATTAAATGGGTTCGGGCAGACAACGGAACCAAATTCCTGCTTCTCAGATCATTTTTTTTAGAGAAAGGTTTTCGTTTTGAAACCTCCACACTCTACACACCTCAGCAAAATAGGCGTATGGAATGGAAACACATACATATTCTTAATGTAGCTCGTACTCTTTGTTTTCAAGCTCATTTGCCTTTCGAATTTTAGGAAGAATGCATTCTTACAGTGGCTTACCTCATCAATCGCACGCTAACACCATTGTTAGATAGCCGAACGCCTCATCATTTCCTGTATGATCGCGCACCCGATTACAGCCATTTCCGTGTGTTTGGTTCATTGTGCTTTGCCTCTACGCTTTCACGGTCGTGTGATAAGTTTGCATCTAGAAGTTTGAAGTGCATCTTTCTTGACTACGCTGTTGACAAGAAAGTTTGGTGTGTTTACGACTTGGAGTCTCAAACTGTGTTTGATACCCGATATGTGATTTTTTATGAAGACTGTTTCCCATTTGCACCTATTTCTATGAAGATGCCATCAACTGGTCCATTACCATCTCCGTCACCTTCCGAATTTGACAACTCTGTTCTTGAGCCGTTCGACCCGAAGGAGCTGCCCAGTCCCGATGTGATGCAGCGAGCTCCTCCCGAGCTTTGGTCACTCGTTATAGATAGTTGCCGGTTGCCGCCCGCGATGCCAACACCAGCAAAGTTGAGCTCGCCCGTGGCCGCTCGCCCAAGGCCGACCGTGGCTACTCACCCAGGGCCGTCCGTGGCCACTCGCTTGGGGCTGTCCGTGGCTACTCACCCGAGGTCATCCGTTGCCACTTTCCCGGGGCCATCCGAGGCTGCTCTCCCAGAACCGCGACCATCTGTGACTGATGTGCGGCCTGCTCTTCTCCAGCTCCAGTTGCGGCCGTCCATGGCTGCTCAACCGTTGCTGCCCGTCCCGCAGGCGTCTCCTACCGAGCTAGCGCCTGCCTCACCTCCAGCTCCTCCATCTGTTGTACGTCCTCACATCACTCATCTTCGTCATTCTCTAGCTAATTTTAAAGACTACATATGCACTGCTACTCACTCTATAAAACCCCCCTCTACTGATCCCGCATGCTCGGATTCACTGTCATCCGGTATGTGTTACCCTATTGTTGATTATGTTTATTGTAGTAATCTTTCGATTTTTCATTCTAGATTTTTGGTTACAGTGACAGATGTTGCAGATCTGGTTTCTTTTTAAGTTGCTTATCGTCATGCTCATTGGTGTGCGACTATATCCGACGAGATTGATGGACTCGAGCGGAATAATACATGGGTTCTTGCTCCACTTCCTCCTAACAAGAAGGTTATTGGCTGTAAGTGTGTTTATCGGACTAAGTTTAAGTATGATGGTTCTATTGAGCGATACAAGGCTCGTTTGATTATCTTTAGTAATCATTAGATTGAGGGGACTGACTTTATTGAGACATTTGCTCCTGTTGCCAAAATGAGTTCAGTTCATCTTTTCTTGGCTGTTGCTGCTATTCGTGGTTGGAATTTTCATCAGATGGATGTTCACAATGCATTTTTGCATGGTGATCTTAGGGTGGAGATGTACATGCGTCTGCTTCCTAGTTATACACTTTCAGCACCGGGGTTGGTTTGCAAGCGTCACAAATCTCTTTACGGTCTACGGCAGGCTATGCAGAATTGGTTTGCTAAACTTGCAGCTGCTCTCCGCCTCTTTGGGTTTGTTCAGAGTCCGACAGATTACTCCTTGTTTTCTTACTTGAAGGATGGTGTTTCTCTTCAAGTATTGGTTTTTATGTTGATGATCTTATTATTGTTGGTTCCTCTCCTGAGATGATGACCAAGTTCAAGAAGTGTTTGTGCTCTTGTTTTCATATGAAGGATCTTGGTGCCTGAAGTATTTCTTAGGCATTGAGATAGTTCGTCGGCCTAATGAGATGTTTCTATCTCAGCGAAAATATGCCTTGGATATTTTGTCTGATACTAGCTTATTGGCAGCTAAGCCCACATATTTTCCCATGGAACAGTAGCACAATTTGGCGTGAGATGATGGTCCTTTGTTCGATGATTCTGCGCAGTATCACAAACTTGTTAGGAAGCTCATTTTTCTCACCATCACTCATCCTGAGCTTAGCTATTCAGTTCGTACCTTTGCCCATTTCATGGAGAAACCGCGTTTGGCGCATTGGCATGCAGCTTTGCGTGTTCTGCATTACTTGAAGAGTCATTCGGTCAAGGTTTGTTTCATCGTCTAAGAGTTCTCTTCAGCTTACAACGTGTTGTGATTCCAATTGAACAACTTGCCCAATTACTAGGAGATCATTAACTGGATATTTTGTGTTGATTGGTGAATCTTCAGTTTCTTGGAAGACGAAGAAACAACCCATTGTTTCTCGTTCTTCGGCTGAAGCAGAATACTGGGCTATGACATTCGCATGTTGTGAATTATTGTGACTCAGTCCTTTCTTTGTTCGTTGAGAGTGACGCATCCTACTCCGATGCGTTTGTACAACAACAGTCAAGTTGCTCTTCATATTGCAGCCAATACAATTTTTCATGAGAGGACGAAGCATATTGAGATTGAAAGTCATTATGTTTGTGATTTGATACAGTCAGGTGCTGTGGTTACTTATCATATTCGTACTGCTAGTCAGCCAACATATTTGTTTACGAAGGCACTTGGACGATATGCATTTTAGACTTTGTTTGGCAAGTTGGAAATTCGAGATCCACATGCTCCAACTTGAGGAGGAGTGTAGGAGATATTTTGTGAATATCTTCTGCAATATTATTGCACCTTACATAGAATCATTTTCCTTTCTTGACTCTGTAAAGACTGTTTATATATTATACCTTGTACAATCAATGAAAATAGACGTTCATATTTTACATTATTTACTATTTACTTTGATTTAAAGTTCAAACTAAAATTGACCGAGATGCTAATTATCATTCATCTTTCAACTTTCAAGTAAATTAAAAGTTAAAAAGAGTCAAACTCGAGTAACGTGTACATAATATTATTTTGAATTTGTATCATAAATAATACTCCCCCGTCCTACCTATTTACCTATTTTTGCAGAGAGAGAAAAAAGAAGTTATTTTAAAGATCAATAATTATATGGTTTCTTTTTCATGTGTTGTGGGGTACCTTTATTTTATTTTTATTTTCTATTTAATTATATTCTTTTTGAACATAAAAAATAAATAAAAGTTGACAAAAAAATAAATAAAGTGAAAAATACAAAAAATATGTGAAATGCCCTAAAATAGAAAGAGTACAAAAATAACTGGAACGGAGGAAATAACACGAATAAAATAACGTTACTTCGATACGGAGTTATGATTATCACACAGGAAGCCACGTTTCCAACATGTCTTTTTACTCATTCAAAAAGGTAATTAAAAACATTAATAAAATCATCGTATTTAATATAACTTTGTTTTCGTTTTTGTTGAATTTGTCAAATGGGCACATGACAACATACCAGTGACTCAGTTTCAGGTAGTATTGAAAGGTCATCGGCTTGACGTAGATGTGCCTTGTGCTTATATTACATCAACTTGCTCATCATATAGTCATAATTTAAATTATTAGTTCACCTAAGTACTCTTTGTCACTTCTAATCTATATACAGGTTTATTCATGTTATATTGGTGTGTCAAAAATAATGATAAAACTATTATAAACAAAATAAATTGACACAAATTGGAGTAATTCACTTAAGCTATGTTTGTTAATTTACGAATGAATATTACGATGATCAGAACTTATTATATTTTGAAGGAAGAAATAACACTACATATTTATGAAATGTGTAATAAATTGAATGAGATGAAATTTATACTCATAGCAAACCAGAATACATATGGACTTACTACGGATTGTGATAGCGGACTGTACATCATTCATAGGTTTAAAATTTAATTTTCAACTAATCCTTATTTACATTTACTTCCCTTGGATTTATAGTTATCTCATTCGTACTTTTCATAAGTTGTGGGACATATTTGCTGATTACCTTCTATACCCTATATAGGATTCCTTTTCATTCGTAATTTTGTATATGCTGTCTGATAGAGATTAAACCCAAAAAGGTCATTGGACTGAATGTGTGGTAGCCCAATTAGGAGAATATTTAATACTCTAATTTAATTATCGCATCCGTGGGTAATTAATGGCAAAATTAAGGAGAACGTTATTTAGGACATGGAGTATAAATACAAGGTATACATTTACTTATCATTCATTCTGTCTTAATCATATCAAATGCTTGGGCTAACTTAGGCATCAGAGTGCTGACCCCTGGAACCCCAGAGACAATTTTATTGCAGGTCCATTAGAGAAGAACTCAAACCCACGAATCGGTCGGTTGTCGGAGATGCATCAACTGGTGCTGACTGTGGGGACGACTAAGCCGGATCGAGGGTTTTAAGAGTTTATATCCACAGTTGTTCGAAGGAGTGAAATGTTGAGGTCAATAGGTACATGGGTTGGGTCTCCGCCAAGGTTAACATTGAAGAATCCAAGGGTAGAAGCGACGCCCGTGTCGAGGACATCGAAATGACTAATATTCAAACTTAGGTGGCATTTGGCGCAAATCCCCGAGCGCCAATCCAAAATGATGTGTCGGGACCCTCGAGGATGTTGGAAATGATGGGAGAGCAAGAACGAGGAAATATCGATTCCCTGCTCGAAAGGGTAGCCGACCTGAGGGATGGAAAGTTTGCGGAGGTTTTGAGAGACTCATAAATGGAAGCCTACGGTCAACACGAACAAGGAAATCAGAATGCGGGGAGAGCGACCCTAAATCAAGATGTGGAACGAGCAGCTCTGGTCCTGGCTGCGGCTGGCTATCGAATCACCCCTCTAACGAGGAGTGATAGGGTCACGCTAGGAGCATTACTGCCCTCACCTTTAGGAATAACCACAGGGTGGGCCTCTCAACCCCCAATAGCCTACCCTTATCAGGCATATGCTGGAGAAGCGCTACAGGCTAGGCCTCAACCTTCTATTCCTTGTTACTCCCAAGGTTCTGTATATTCGTTACCTCTGCTAGCCCCATCTGCTCCTGCCCTCGACCTGGCCGGTCCAGGAGCAGCATATGACATGCAAGGATACGGGAGTATGGGAATTAGTCAGGGGATTTACAATGCTTATGTCCAACCACCCTCACTACCAGCATACCCGAATCTCGGACAGCATCGGATGAACCCAGGATACAGAGTGACCCAACCTCCTTATATGCCATAGTTGAGCGGTCACGATAAGGGGCTAAACCTGCCAGGGGGGCAACGAGAACCTCCCTCGGATGCAAGTGAATCATTAAGAAAGGAATTGGATAGGTTGATCGGCCCCTTGGGCCAAGATGCAGGGTCTCCTTTCAGCTCGGTGATCACCGGGGTTTGATGGCCAAAAGAAGCGAAGCTCCCAGAAGGGCTTCCCACGTACAATGGTGAAAATGACCCTCGAGAGTTCATCTAGAAATTCCTGGGCTTGATGAATTCAGGGGATTTTGATGAGCAATTGACATGCAAGCTGGTAGGTAGCTACCTACGAGGAAAAGCACAAGAGTGGTTCAATAAGTTGCCAAGGGGCTCTCTTCGATCATATTGGGATTTTAGCAGAGCATTGTTGAGCTAGTATGCACAAAAGTAGAAGTTTACCAAAACTCTGTTGGAACTCTACCAGACCAAGCAAAAGGCAGGGGAGAGCATGGAAGCCTTCTATCATTGGTATGTGAATAAGAGTTTGGGAGTGAGAGAAACAACGGAGAATGAGGTAATCCAGGGGGTACCTGATAGGGATGCAGGATTTAGAATTGTACAATAAGCTAAGTACTAATACCCCCCAAGATTTTGCAAAAACTTTAGGAGGTAGTAGAGGAGGCAACTAGAAGGAAAAGAGATAGCCTTGCAGAGAAAGCGGGAAGAATTGTAGAGCATAGAGAAAAAAGGCCGGTCGAACCCATAAGAATGCCATTCAAAATGTATAATCCATTACCACCAAAGCTCAGAGGAAAAACCCCTGCACAGATCTTAAACATACATAGAGGGTTGTTCCAAGCACCCCCACCCTTGCAGAGTTCACACAACTCAGTTGCAGCTTGGAGGGAAACAAATTGGTACTGTGATCATCACATAGATTACAACCATGACACAAATGATTGCATGCAGTTAAGGATGAAGATCGATAGGTGTGAGTGGAAAAGGAAATTCCGAGGGTAAGGACATAGGAACCAGACTGCCCCCTCGAGGCCCCGAATAAACCAATGACAGCCTTATAGAAGAAACAATCAAAACAATGGGGGGAGAGGACATAGAAGGCCTCGAGAACAGGTATTTCAAGACAGGGGGCAGGAAGGAAGGCATGATACACCCCAGGAGCAACATAGAGGAAATCAAGGTAACCAAAATTAAGAAAACCCACCCGTGCGAAAGATAATTAACATTATCAATGGCATGGTGGGAGAGAGATCTTCGAACGCTTTCATAAGAGCTGAGGCTCGAAGGGTTCCTGCGAAAGAGCCCAGTCACAAGAGGTTTCGACTGGACTAGACGATCACTTTCCCGAAAGCGGATGTTGTACTGGACCAAACTCCTCATGTGGATCCTATGGTAATTTCAGCCATTATTGGAATGTCCTTGATAAGAAGGGTGTTCGATGATGACAGAAGCAGGGTAGAAGTGATGTTTGCTAAGTGTTTTGATCAGTTAGACATAGGGTGTAAAAACTTGAAAAAGTCTGCCTCCCCTTTATCCGAATTCACGAGAAACCCTATATTCTTCATAGGATAGATAACATTGCTTTTTTGAGTAGCAGATAGCAATAAAGGAGTGACCATCAGGTGTAATTTTTCTATCGTGGATGCTCTTTCCCCTTATAATGTGATTTTAGGAAAGCCATGGATGTGCCAGGCTCGGGCGGTCTGGTCACCTTATCACCCGATGATGAAGTTCCCAACTGAGAAGGGGGTGGCATCCATTCGAGGAGATCAAACTATGACCTAAAAATGTATCCTCACAGTGGTACGGGAAGCAAGAAGGCGAAATGATATGGCAACAATACAAGCATATGTGGGATTAGCTGATACAATACAGATACTTGTTCGGGATACAGGATCAGTAGCTGTTGGAAAGCTAATTCCTGAAGAAGCTAAAGGGGAGACAGAGGTACTTGTTTGGAGAATATGGAGACATGTTCTTGTGGGATACTTCTGACCTTATGGGAATACCTTCGAGTCTCGCACTGCATAGGCTGAATATTGACCCCTCGATTAAATCAGTGAAGCAGAAGAGAAGGGCGTTTGCTACCGAAAGAGAAAAAGAAATTAAAGATGAGGTGGAGAAGTTGTTGAGGGCAGATGACATTGAGGAGGTGTTCTACCCCGACTGGATTACTAACCCAGTCATGGTTCCAAAGCATGATGGAGCATGGAAAATGCATATCGACTTTACTGATTTAAACAAATGTTGTCCCAAAGATAGTTACCTGTTGCCGCCAATCTACAAGCTAGTGGAGGCCATAACTGAATATCAGGTTTAGGCATTCTTAGACACGCATAAGGAGGGGGGGTGATGGAGAAGCACTTACCCTTCTTTGATGTCCTTCGAAGGGAAAAGAAGTTTAAGTAGAATGGCAAGTGCAACGAGGCATTTAAACAGTTCAAGTGTTATGAGACGATATACTTTTATATTTCTGCGTCGCCGTTGGCAATCAACGTGGCCCTGGTAAAAGAAAAAGGAAAGGTTCAGCATCCGATTTACTTTGTCAGACGTGCTTTGCAGGGGTAGGAGATGAGGTATACTGTTCTGGAGAGGTTGATTCTAGCCCTGGTACATGCAACCAGAAGATTGAGGCCATATTTCCAGGGACACAATATAGTGGTGCTCACAAACCACCCCATTGAGATTTCAGGAAGAATGATGAAGTGGGTGGTGGAATTGGGAGAGCATGATATCCAATACATCCTCAAGTTGCGATTAAGGGTCAAGCACTGGCATAGTTTATAGTGAAAACTATAGAGCCCCTCGAAGTATGTTTGGATCCCATTCGAGAGGTGGAAGCAAACCAAATAAAGGTATGGAAATTGTATGTGGATGGTTCATCACATTCAGGAGGAAGTGGAGTCGGGGTTCTGTTAACTATTCCCAATGGCAGAGATTATCCTTATGCATTAAACTTTGCATTCAAAGCATCTAATAATAAGGCTGAGTATGAGGCATTGATCACTGGATTGCGCCTTGCAAGGGAGCTACAGGTGGAGGAACTGGAGGTTTTCAGTGACTCTCAAGTTGTGGTTCAGCAGGTGAATGAAGAATACGAGACCAGAGAGCATAATTTACAGAGGTACCTCGAGGTAGTAAAGAACCTGTTAAAAATGTTCAAATCTTATAATATAACGCAGGATCTGAGGGAAATCAATCATAAATCAGACACTCTAAGTAGGATCACTTCTTCGAATTTTGGGACCCAATCCCAGAATCAACTACTCATGGAAACTTTGAGCGGACAAAGTTTTGAAGAACCTGTGGTTATGGCGGTAGAAGTGGAAGACTCCTGGATGACACCGTTCGTGGCATACCTTTGAGAGGGTGTCCTGCCGGAAAATGAAGTGGATGCCATAAAGATGAGGTTGAAAGCTCCAATGTATGTGTTGCAGGAAGAAATGATGTACAAAAGTGGTCATTTGTAGCCATTACTTTGATGTGTTAACACTCATGGGGCTGATTATTTCTTAAGAGAGGTACACGAAGGGGTATGTGGCAGCCACCAGGGAGCCAAGTCTGTGGCGAGGAGGTTTATTCAAGTGGGATTCTACTGGCCAACTATGTTCAAGGATGCGAATCAATATTTTCAGGCTTTCTACCAGTGTCAAAGACATGCCCCTATACCACACGTTCCATAGGAAGAGATGAGAAGCATCTATAGTTCATGGCCATTTAACAAGTGGGGAATCGATCGGGTAGGCTCTTTTCCAGAAGCGCCAAAAAAATTCAGATGCTTAATAGTAGCTATTGATTGTTTCACAAAATGGGTAGAGGCTGAGCCCTTAACAAACATAAGAGGAAAAAAAGTCACCTCCTTTTGCTGGAAGAACATTGTGTGTCGTTTTAGAATCCCAAGGACGATAATTATGAACAATGAAACACAGTTTGTTCAGGATATCTTTAAGAAGTGGTGTGGGGAATATCAGATTAAGCAAAAAGTGACATCGGTTTACCACCCCAAGCCAATGGACAAGTGGAAGTGACCAGCAGAACGATAGTATACAAGCACGCCTCGAAGGTGCGGAAGGTAACAGGATAGGAGAATTAAATAATGTGTTATGGGCATATCAGATAGCTAAGTCTTCCACTACTGGGGAAACGCCTTTTAGTCTAGTATATGGCTCAGAGGCAGTAATCCTCGCAAAAATAGGTGTTCCTAGACCAATGATGATGGCTACTGTAGACGAGATGGTCAACCAACAGAATAGATGCCTAGATCTAGATATGGTGGAGGAAAAGAGGGAGTTAGCTTCTCTAAATGAGGCTAAAGTCAAAGAACGGGTCAGAAGATACCATGACAGAAGGGTAAAGAAGGTGTTGTTTAGTCCAGGGGATTTGGTAATTAGGAAAAATGAGAAAAGCAGAAAGGAACCGGAATGGAAGTTAGCTGCAAATTGGGAAGGACCTTATAAGGTGATCGAGTCACATTAGGGAGGAAGTTATGTTCTCGAACAGATGAACATGGTTCGAGTGCCAAGGAGGTGGAACATTACCAACACGAGAAAATACTACTAGCTATGATGTTTGAGTGGTTTGCCCTAAAGCGGCACTCCAGTTGATGTTCGGGCGGGTTGCTTTAAAGTGGCGCTCTAAATGAAATTTCCAGCCACAGGTGATGTTCTAGTGGTTTGCTCTAAAGCGGAAATCCAGTTGATGTTCAAGCGGGTTACTTTAAAGCGGCGCTCTAGATGAAATTTTTGGCCACGACTAATGTTCGAGTGGTTATCTCTAAAGCGGCACTCCAGTTGATGTTTGAGCGGGTTGCTTTAAAGTGGAGCTCTAGATGAAATTTCCAGCCACGACTAATGTTCGAGGGGTTTGCTCTAAAGCGGCACTCCAGTTGATGTTCGAGTGGGTTGCTTTAAAGCGGCGCTCTAGATGAAATTTCCAGCCATGGCTGATGTTCGAGTGGTTTTCTCTAAAAAGGCAATCTAGTTGATGTTCGAGCGGGTTTCTTTAAAGCGGCGCTCTAGATGATATTTCTAGCTATGGCTGATTTTCAAGTGTTTTGCTCTTAAGCGGCACTCGAGGGATACTTTTGTAATCTTGGAATGAAGAACTAGTAGACAAGATTGGCAGGATGTAGGTGGAAAGACTGAACCTGGGTAAAATGCTTGTGTCTGAATTTTTTAATTTATACTTATCAAAAATATTCGTACTTTGCTTTTCCTAGGGAAGTTGCGCATAGCACTCATATTCGAGAGGTAAAATATTTGAGATAGAGAGAAAATAGGCTATTTAGAGAAACATGCAATTTATTCAAACTTCATCAATTATATAGAGTAAAATGTTTTTAATACTAACAACTACATAATATTAATCGCCTAAAGCGTATTTATCTAGTGGGAGTGAATACTGCCTGGAACAAATCTTCAGTGGAGATAGGTTTTTCTAGCCCCTTCACTTTTGCCTCTATCACTTCGAGCTCTTCAAGCTTTATACCAGCTGTCTTTGGATGTCCTTCATTTGTTCCTCTACAGGATATTCAGAAGGATCAAGGGACGGTCTTACACTGATTCTTCGTGAAAGGTTCAAATGGGCCCTTCAAGGATGACTTGATGCTCTTGCTGCATTTAAAGAAAGATCATTAGGAAACATTGCTCGAGGGGACAAGATGCATGTTAGATCCTTTAGTGGCTGACTTTTATGACCGAGGAGCAGAACGAAAACTCGAGGGAGTAAATCCTTTTACCTTCAGCTCCGCTCACCAATCAAGTATAAGGTCAAAGGACTTTTTCTGCCGAGAAGTTCCATTCTCGTAGATGTAAAACTCATCCATCCAGTACCGAGCAACTTTGAGTAGAAATTTTGGAAGTTGATCATTGTTGAATAAATATGAGGAAGGAATACTGTGAGAAACCATGTGGGGATGAAGGCTTACTTTGTGTGCAACAATTTTTTCTTCGAATTCGATGATACGCTCCTCGACTTCTTTAGCCTGTACCTTACAGGCCTCGATCACCCCTGCGAGTCTCATGTTCGCGGATAAAAGGGATTCTACCAAAGAACTATCTTCAAGCAGGGGGCTCCTTCGAAGGGGTGGATGAGGTTCGCTTGGAGAGTGGGGATCCTCGCTGGCTTTCTTCCAAGCGAGCAATTCCTTTTAAAGGATAGCAACTTTGCACTGAACTAATAAATGTTGCTCGGCAAGTAACTCCCTCTGGGATACCATTTTGCGATTTTCTCCCAAGAAACCAATTAGGCGCCCTTCCACAACTGGAAGCCCGGTCGCAGTGGCAATGCAAGGCTTCAGAGAACCAAACTTCTAATAGATTTGACTCATCAGATCTTCTAGTTCTTCATCTATGGAATCGTGACCCTTAACCACTTCTAAGGGATAGATACCATTAAATTCTTTGCTCAGGAAGTCCTTAACAAACCCCTTAAAAGTATGATGGTCTTTAGATTGCCACAACTTCACCTTAGCTTCGAGATGGTGGAGCTTGTCCTTAAAGGACTCCTTCTCTTGATTTCAGTTAGATAGATCTTAGGAGGCCTTCAGAAGTTGTTTGTGTCTCATTTAACTCTTTTTGGGAACTCTAAAACTCTTCGCAAGAGCCTTCTAACACCCTTTTCAAGAATTATACTACGAAAAGAAAACAAAGGCAAAATCAATAGGTTGTGGCAAAAGACATATTTTTATTAATACTCAAGAAAAAAGAGGTTATAATTGGGGGGCCCTAAGTGAAAAAGTTACAATCAGGGACGAACCCTAGAGTTATCTTCCTTTGAGGTGGAATCAATCATTTCTCCCACTCTGACGATGGTTGAATTCTTCTCAGGAGAGGCATCCGTAGCCTCTGGAACGGGGTCGCTCGAATCTCCTCAGTATTGAAGAGCTGCCCTTTGGACTTAATAAAGTCCACATGGAAAAATGAAGGCCGTAATTTTTTATGGCCTCGTCCCATATCACGTCCAAAGTGGTTTCGAGCTCTGGGTTGACTAGATGATCCACCCGCTTAGCCAGATCTTCAGATAGAGAGGTGGACATTTATGGCTTCAGAAAGTCCTCGGCTAATTCGCTTCAACTGATCTGCTTGGCCACCCCCAGAAGATCAAAAAACATTTGAAGCAGCTCAGGGCTATTCAAAAGCTTGTGTTTGAAGGCTTAGAGCAGTTGAACCTGCATGGCTGGATCCTCTGTAGCTTGAACCCTCTTCTCGAGGGTATCCTTCTCCAGCGTCCATTGGCGCCTTTAAGCCTCAACACTTCGCCTCTCCCCTTCCAAAAGCTTTTGTTTTTATTCAAGCACCATATCCTTCTCCTTAAGAGCCCTATATTGATCCTCTAGAGATTGCTTTAACGGCAAATTCTCAGCATTTTGTTTGCTGAGCTCTTCACTGAGGTAACCGCAGCCAGAGGAACAAGTGGAAAAGAAGGCCGCCATTTTCTCAGTGGCCTTATGGAAATATTGGAAGGTCTGGAAAAATGGTTCAACTTAGATTGATGTTATACAAAAAAAATAGGGACATTAAATAAGTTTTGAAAAAGAACGGAAGAAAACCTCAGGGTCAGAGGCCATCTTCAAGAGATGATGCTCAATCCTAGATACAGATGCCACATCATTCGAAGGGGATGGAGATTGTTGATGGACATTCTCACCGCCATGTTCTCCTATTAATGGTCTTGTGAGGTGCTACTGATATTGTTGCTATTCTCCCTTGTCTTCTGGCGAACTTTCCTGGTGTGAGGAGGCTGCTCATCACCCATGGTCGAAGTAGGCCTTTTTATGCCTGCTGCAAAAGGGGAGGTCTATTTTGAGAGTGGAGACGCCTGATTCGGGGGAGTGGAGGCCTGATTCGAGGAGGCAATAGTCCCTTTGGGAGGAGCCTGGCCCTGCTTTGTGGGCCTCCGCTTCTTTAAACCCTTAGGAAGACCCACTGGAAAAAAGAGAGAAAGTCAGTCAGTAACAACAAACTCAACAACACAACAAGCATGAGAAGTAAATTCCTATTAAGGCACCTTCGGAGGCTCCTGAATGCCTAAAATCACTAACGATAGTCTCGAGGGGAGGGGCCTTCTCTGGGGCCCTCAAGTTCTCTTCTCCTCTTCCTGATATCCTTCAAGGGTATTTTATACACATACTCCTCGTAGATTGAGGGCGAGAACGCAAAGATGCTAATCTAGGAATTGGGGTTGTTTAAGAGGCAGTAGTCGAGGGAGTTGGATAGTAGTTTTTGCCTATCCCCTCAAGGGAGTCTCGGCAAATATATTCCCTGGGTTTGGGAGACTCGACTCGCATGCCCCAATTCCATGAAGAAACTCGATACCTTCCGCTATCAAATGAAATACCTTTCTTCCAGCTTCTCCAGTTACCTAAATTACCAGGAACTACAAAAACCTTATGATGTGCCTCTAGGCTGACAATCATGTCGGTAGACCGCCCACTATAGCACACAAAATATAGTGAGCAAAGCATCTTATACCTGGGCTTGATACCGAACTCATCACATCTAGTCAAGAACATCATGAAGATCACCAAGACATTAGGATGAACTTGCGTAGGGTTCACTTGGAATTGTCCAAGAAGTTTGGAAAAAAATGGGCGGAAAGGGAAATTTGAGCCCATGACGAAGTTGTCTGAGAGAAATTGAGAATCTTCCTTCGGGGAGGGAATGGGGGTATTTCCATCTCGAAAGTGTTAAAAATCAGCATCCAGGGCTATTCGTTGACCAGGAGGGATCGAGTCAAAAAATTTGGAAATAGCGGTCCCTACTACTGGAACTGGGGGCTCCCTCCTTGAGTCCCTTAGCCTTAACCTTTGATAAGCCCCCTTTTTCTTCTTTTGAGAAGGTTCAGTCAAAGAAGATACTTGAGGCGCTTTTGAGGGTGCTTCCTCCTCCTCGAGGATTGTCCTCTGTCTCAAAGGAGATGCATTCTCCTCCTCCTCTATGGCTTCGAGAGGTGTCTCCCTACAGACCAAAGATGTATTTGACCCCCTTTCCAATTCGAGCTCTGGATTCGGAGAGGGGTCGAAACCAATTTTGCTGCTCCTACGAGAATTTCTTATGTAGGGCTTGCCCATGCCTGGCGGCCAGTTCTCAACAGCATCTCGAGGATGCATATTAGTTATGGGGAAAACCCTCTCTTCCCCAGGGCTGTTAGCAACGTGATTAGATACGCCTTCTCTAACATCTGAATCGTACCGGAATTCTTCAGAATGGGTGCATTTCGAGTCGCTAATAGCTCTCTCTGGTGTACTAACCCCTGTTGCACCTACCCTAATCTCACCGGAACATTTCTCAAAAGTGGAACCCTCATGAAAGCGGAGCATGATTGTAAGGGGAGGAAATGAAAATAGAATAAGAATATGGATTAAGGAACTTACTAATTTTCTGGGAAAGGTGATGAAAATTAAATTGCTCGAGAGAGAAGTACAGAAAGAATGCTTGTAAGAAGATGTCTGCAAACGAGAAAAGTGAATAAGGAAGAGCGGATAAGAGGTAATTATGGGGGCTAAAAAGGCGGATAATTATTATTGCTTTAGAAATATAAAAAGTTACGGAAAAACGTAGTTACTTTTTTGTCTTCTAACAACGCACTATTTGGGGAGCAGTGACACACGCGGTTGTACAATACGCACATACCTTTTAGAATCCTAAACTACAGAGTTGATTAGAAAACCAGGTTCTCTCCCTCGAAGACAACCGACCGGTTCGTGGGCTTGATTTCTTATCGAATGGACCTGCAATAAAACTGTCCCTATGGTTCCAGGGGTCAGCACTCCAATGCCTAGGTTAACCCAAGTGTTTGATATGATTAAGACAGAATGAATGATAAGTAAATGTGTACCTTATATTTATACTCCATGTCCTAAATAACGGTCTCCTTAATTATCGCTCTTCATTACCCATGAATGTGGTAATTAAATTAGAGTATTCAATATTCCCCTAACTGGGTTGCCACATCTTCGGCCAAATGACCTTTTTGGGCTTAACCTCTATTATGAGCCACTAGAAAAGTAGGTTCTTAACCTTTGAAGGCTGGAACGTCATGAAGGCTCTTTGAGGTCTCGAATGCATGGGACAGTTCGAGGACTTTAAAGACTCGAAATGAACCATGCTCTTCGTTACTCTTACCTTCAAGGAAGAGAACCTGGTTAAGCCTTCAGAGGTCGAGAACCTGCAGGACATGGGGGCTCTTGATAGAGGTTAAGCCCAAGAAGGTCATTGGGCCGAAGGTGTGGTAGCCCAGTTAGGGAAATATTTAATACTCTAACATAATTACCACATTCGTGGGTAATTAAGGGCAATAATTAAGGAGGACGTTAATTATGACATGAAGTATAAATACAAGGTACACATTTACTTATCATTCATTCTGTCTTAATCATATCAAATGCTTGGGCTAACTTAGGCATCATAATGTTGACCCCTGGAATCCCAGGGACAGTTTTATTGCAGGTCCATTCGAGAATAACTTAAGCCCACGGACCGATCGGTTGTCAGAGACACATCACTATCTATATATTGGCTTTGTTTGGCAGAGTTTATAAGCTACTTTGCTTATAACCAAACCACTTTTAGTTTAGTGTTTCTCAGAGTGCTAAAAAATAGATTATTTTGAAAGCAGAAGCTATTTTAGGAGGAAAACTAGAAGCTGGTCTCAGCCTACTTTCAAAATAAGTCAGCTTTGCTTATAAGCACAGCTCTGCCAAACACACACAACCTTGTACCATCAATGAAATCACACGTTCATAGTTTAATGGTATCAGAGCCTAAATACTGAGAACCCTTAAAATTTTCCATCACATAAAAGTTAAAACCGTAGCCGCCCTTCCTTCTCTGTCTGCCACCTCCATGGTGATCACCGTTTCCGTCGTCAAGAAGTTCACCGCTGTAACCGCTGCCTTGTCCGATTAGCATGCGCCACTGCCATTTCCACACGTTGCCGCCACGTTCTACATTTGATGTCCACAGGTGTTTTTGGCGTAGGAATTCTTGGATTGTGAAGAACTTGAGAGGAAGCTATACATTTTACTTCTTTTCCCTTAACCAATGATTTTTCCCACTGGATTTTCCAGGCTAAGGTTTATAATGACGGGGTGTGCTCCAATGAAAAATGTTCTTATTTTATAAAACATTATTCCAGAGATGAGGCAAAGGAATTAAAAGAAAAATTGGTGAAGTATTGAGGCGAAGAGTGGATAATTGAAGAGATTTGTGTTGGGTTATGGGTCTCATCCAGTGTGAAGAAATCCTACACTTCATCGTACTTCATTTCTAACTAAGTTGTAACCTTTAAACTTGAGTTGAATACTTCATTAAGAATATTTTTTATTGAAGTTCCTTTAAGAAGTTATTAAGTTAGCTTTGTTAAAGCTTATTAAAGCTTCTTTATGGTCTCTCCTAGAGTTAATTTTTGTGGGTATAAACAGGAGAATAAATTGATGACAAAAGGAGAGGAAAAAAAGAGAGTTAGTTTCAAAAGTTAATGCAATAAATTAGTATCTATGTTTCTTGGTTTTCAACGGCAGAATTCAACTTTGTTGGCTTTGAATCAATTCATTTCTTCTTTTAGTGTGGTGCAACCCTTCATGGTTTGCTTTCTTTAATTTCATTGTCATTTAATTAAGTTAATTATGATTTATTATTATATTCTTTATTTGTTTATTTTCATTAATATGAGTAGCTAATTGTTTATTTGACATAGAATAATGAATCACTAGTTTAATGAATTTGTGAGGTGTAATCAATTTTATAATTATCATCTGTGAATTCCTGATTGTTGTGAGCATAATTTATTCTCATTTCATTTTGGTCTAATCAACTTGAGTTTAATAGAGATAGTGCTAGTTGATTCCACCAATCCGTAATTGTTGGAAATGATTAATAAGTGGCAAACTTGTGTATAAACAACAAACTGTCGTAACAGAGGTAGTGAATAATTGGGTAGGTAACCATTACTTGCGAATACTTGGGTTGTTATATGTATTGGGTTCATTTTGTGTTTATGCTATTGAATTATTTATCTAGTTTAGCGAATACCTGCTAGATGTATTCTGCTAAGGGAAGTAGCTAGTTCAGAAAACACTTGCTAACTATTGACGAGGTAAGAAAAAACTGGGGTAGTTCAGCAAATACTTGCTATCCTATAACTGGTTGATTTATAGATGATAATTTATTATCGTGCCAAGGATCAGGTCAATATAACTAGTGTGGATTTATTCTAGTCCCGAATTGCTTCTCTATTTGATAATATATTTGTAGTTTTAGTTTTATTATTTTCTTTCTTATTTGATAAAATCACTTTCTTGCAATA
Source organism: Rubia yunnanensis (assembly GCA_037428765.1). NCBI lineage: Eukaryota > Viridiplantae > Streptophyta > Magnoliopsida > Gentianales > Rubiaceae > Rubia > Rubia yunnanensis. The sequence continues at coordinate 17,719,184 of CM075063.1, forward strand.
AAGTGTGGTGGCTATACCAAATTTGATCTTTAGGAAATTGAATTTTAATTACACTAATCTTTGTGGAATCAACCACACTTATCACTGTGCTAGATTAATTCTTAGCATATATCAGGAATTATTTGGTGGTTAAACAACACATTAAATTGGCACCGCTGCCAGGTAGTGGTAGTTAGTTTCAATTTCTTTTTTCCTGTTGATCTCGGTTACATTTTTTATGAGCATATCTTTGAATTCCGAGCTGATATTTGATCCTGAGGTTGAGAAGACAGCCAAGAAGAATCATAAGGAAGCTCGTGCACGAAAACAAAGAGAACTCTCAGCTTTGGATTCTGCAGGCCCCTCATTTGGCCAAACAAAACCATCTCCTGAAGCTGATTTTTCTAAAGAACATAAATTAGAGATGGTTGAAGATGACAACATACTGATGTGCGAACTCACAAGCCATGAGGTGGGTGATCCCCCATCCCCTATTGTCCTACCTGAAGGAGAACCCCCATTCGAGATTAAACTCAATCTCATGAACTTGATCCCAAAGTTCTAAGGAAAGTCAAGGGAGAACCCTCATAAATTCTTGAACAAACTTATAAAGATTTGCAATTAGCGGCGTCCTAATGAAGTGTCCGAAGATCATTTCAGGCTTGAGGTCTTTCCTTTTGCTACGTCAGATGCAGCCAGTGCATGGTTTGCTACATTGGAGCTGAATTCGATCACTACATGGGCTAGTATGAATAAAGTTTTTCTTGAGAATTTTTTCTTTGACACCAAGACGTCTACAATGGAGGAGAAAATAAGATCTATTTCACAAGAGTACGAGGAGAACATCAATGATTATTGGGTTCAATTTAAGAAGCTAGCGGATAGTTTCCCAAACCACAAGATGTCTGAAGGGGAGTTGATGAAGTGCTTCTACTATGGAATGAGCATGGAAGATAAGAAGTTGCTCGACTCTACGAGTAATGGATTATTTTTTAAGAAATCGGGGGATGGAGGTAAGCTATTATTGAAAAATGTCCTTGAAGCCGCAAAAGAGTATGTTGAACCACCCCACCGTCAACCAAAGAAAGTGGCAGAAGGAAGAATTTTGGTTTGGGAGGACAAGATGGATGAGAAGATGGAGAAAATGATGGAAAAGATTATGTTCACCATTAAGAAGAAAGTGTCTTCGGTTGAAACTCAAAGGCTTTGTGATGTGTGGAAACTTAGGGCACCTGACACGTGATTGTGCTATAACTATTGAAGATGGAAGTGCTCAATCAAATGCAATTGGTAATGTTCATGGAGGCCAACAGAATCGTTATAACCCTCATTCAAACACTTACAATTCAGGTTGGAGGCATCATCTAAATATTAGTTTGGGAGGTTAAGAAAATCAACCGCAACAACTGTAAGAAGTCTACAAACCACCACCATAGAGAGAAATGTATCAAGTTTGCAACCCAATTCAACAACGGCAGATTAGGAAGTCTCTTGAAGATATGATGGTTGAGTTGATGGAGTCGCAAACATTACTGCAAAACAACCAAATTGCACACCAATAAGCTAGTCACCAAGAAATTAGAGATCTCAAGAATCATATGGCACAACTGTCAACTTCTGTGAATGAGATTAGAGGATGTCAGGGAAGACTACCGTCACAAGTGCATCCAAATTCACGAGAAAATGTGAATCAAAACACGTTACAATGTGGGAAAGAGATAAGTGATCCTCTAACTAAGAAACTGGAAATATTCATGAAACTAGCAATACCGCATGCTCCCATTTGACCAAATATGACATCTCTGGTGACGGATCAGACACCTTCCAGTTGGCCAAACATAACCTTATCTCTGAACAGGTTGCGAAAAAGGTTGAAGGTAATGCTTTTTTTCCTAAACAAGCTGAGGTAAGTAAGCTTTTTGAGTTTGAAAGATCCATCTATTAAAATTCTTGCCCCATTCCCTGGAAGGTTAGAAAAGAAAAAAGAAGATCCAGTTCATTTCTTATCTATATTTGGAAATTTTGACATTAACCTTCCATTTTTGCTGGCAATAAATTTACCCCCTCTCAGCAAATTTTTGAATGATTTTATTGCAGGGTAACTGAAAGATGTTGGTAAAATCATAATGGGTGAGAATGTGTGCGGTGATTCAAAAGAATTTACCACCCAAGTGCAAGGAACCAGGTATGTTTTCGTTACCTTGCTTTATATTAGAAATAATAATTGATCAAGCAATGTGTGACTTAGGAGCCTCTATAAATATTATGCCATTGTCTATTTATGAAACTTTAACTTGAGTAGACATGGTTGACACTAGAGTGATTATCTAACTTGTTGATTGATATTGTATATATCCTGAGGGTTTATTAGAGAATGTGCTTGTTAGAGTGAACAACTTTGTAGATCCAGCTGATTTCTATGTGGTCAAAATGAGTCATGGAACAAGGGGTGTTTTGTTGGGTCAACCTTTCTTAAGGACAGCTAAAACAATAATTGATGTAAGCAAGGACATGATTTGTTTGGAATGAAAGTTTACCTTTAATATTGATGATGCCATGAAAAATGATGCTGAAAATTTTTATGCTCTTGATGTGATTGACCCTTTTGTACAAGAATATCTTGAGATCAAATTCTTGAAGGATACTTTGGACATATGCTTACCTGAGAATGTGAAGGATTTTGATGGTAAGGGGATGAGTGATGAAGAAATAAAGGAGTTTTAAATGTCCCTTTATGCAAAGGAGGAACTTTTCAGTACAGGTTGAGCGTTCCAATTGGCCAAAAAGAATCTCAACGGCTCTGAATGTGCGGGGTTCCATTTGGTCAAACAGAACCTCTGCTACCACTTCCATCTGATGTCCAAGCTCCAACATTGGAGGTTAAGGACTTACCTGATCACTTGAAGTATGTATATTTGGGCAAGGATGAGACACTTCCATTTGTCATCAGTAGTGACTTAACTTAATCACGGGAAGAGCAATTGATTTGCTTACTAAAAGAAGCAAAAGAAGGCTATTGGATGGACTGTAGCTAACATCACCAAAATCAGCCCTGACATCTGCATGCACCATATATTGATGGAGGATGATGGCAAACCAAATAGAAAACCGTAACGGAAATTGAAACCGAACATGAGAGAGGTTGTGCTTAAGGAGATCCTTAAGCTACTTTACATGGGAATCATCTATCTCATTTGTGATATCAAGTGGGTAAGCCCTGTCCATGTTGTGCCAAAGAAATCAGGTTTTCAAGTTGTGGAAAACTCAAGGAAGAGGTTGGTTCCTGTGTTCTTAGTGACTGGTTGGCACATGTGTATTGATTATTGCAAATTGAATGTTGCAACCCGTAAGGACCACTTCTGTTTACCTTTTATTGATCAAATTTTGGAAAGGCTAGCAGGGAAGAGCTTATTTTGTTTCTTGGTTACTTTCAGATTTATGTGAATCCGGAAGACCAGGAGAATACTACATTCACTTATCCTTTTGGTACTTATGCTTATAAAAAGATTCCCTTTGGTTTGTGAAATGCTCCTAGGACATTTCAGCTATGTATGATGAGTGTCTTCTTAGATTTGATAGAGAAGTGTGTTGAGGTCTTCATGGATGATTTCACTGTGTACGGAGATTCTTTTGATAGTTACTTAGAGCACTTTGACCAAGTACTAGAGCGTTGTTTGAAGAGGAACCTGGTTCTTAACTACGAGAAGTGTCATTTTTTAGTGAAGGAAGGGATTGTCTTAGGTTATGTGGTTTCTAAGAAAGGAATTCAAATGGGTAAAGCAAAGGTGGATTCGATTGAGCAGTTACCATATCCTACCAATATTCATGAGATATGAGGATTTTTTAGGCATGCGGGATTTATAGACGTTTCATCAAGGATTCAACACAGACTGCTCCATCATTGACCAAGCTTTTACAAGATGATGTCCCATTCGACATGACATATGAGCGCAAGAAATCTTTTGATATGTTGAAGAAGAAGCTTATTTCAACCCCTATCATGCAACCACCTAACTGTAAGCTACCTTTTGAGCTAATGTAGGATGCAAGTGATTATGTGGTGGGAGTTGTGTTAGGGTAAAAGGTGGGAAAAGACAGTCATGTGATATACTATGCCTCTAAGACAAAGATATTGAACTCTGCTCAGTGCAATTACACAACCACTGAAAAAGAGTTGTTGGCGATAGTATTTCTTTTTTTTGTAAAAGTTTAGATCTTACCTACATAGGTAAAAGACTATTGTGTATACCAATCACTCAGCTCTGGAATACTTGCTTTCTAAGAAGGAGCCAAAGTCACGCCTTATAAGATGGATTTTGTTGCTCCAAGAATTTGATTTTGAAATTCGAGAGAAGAAAGGAGCAGAGAATCACGTGGTAGATCATTTGAGTCGTTTGATTAGGCCTGAAGACACTTCATCAATTACGGAGACTTTTCCCGAAGAGTATTTCTATTCTGCAGAGGTCTTCTAATTGGCCAAACCAGACCACAGTTTGTTGTAGGCGTCATCAAAAAATAGTCTCCCAGTTGGTCAACTTGAACCCCCCTGATGTGAAACCAAACCCTAACTTAGCCAAATGGAAGCTCACTCCTGCAAATCTGAACTTGCACAAAAAGGATGCAAGGCAAGGAAACATGGTATGTTGATATTATGAATTATTTAATCATTGGGTAGATGCCACACACATTCACAGGAGCACAAAGGCTTAAGGATGAGCCTTATTTATGGAAGGTAGGATCCGATCAAATAATTATGAGATGCATTCCCGAGGAAGAGCAAGCTGACATTCTCCTACATTGTCACTCATTGCTTGTGGTGAACACTTTGGTCTAAAACGAACATCTTGTAAGATACTTGATAGTGATTCATTTTGGCTAACACTTAATCGAGATGTATATCTTTTTTGTAAGAGTTTTCCAAGGTGTCAAAGGATAGGTAATATCTCTTATCGTGATGAGATGCCCCAGGTACCAATAATTGTTTGTGAAATATTTGATGTGTGGGGCATGGATTTCACGTGGCCTTTCCCTAACTCTTGTGGAAATTTATATATTACACTTGCGGTTGATTATCTAAGTGGGTGGAAGCTAATCCACTCGTACTAATGATGTCCAAGTTGTTTCAGGTTTCTTGAAATCTCATATCTTTAGCGTGTGTAGCGTACCTAGGGAAATCATCAGTGATCAAGGCACGAAATTTTGTTACCGCACCATAAAAGCTCTCATGAGGAAGTATGGGGTTCATTATAGGCTGACTATCCCATATCATCCTCAATCCAATGGCCAAGCTGAGGTGTCCAATAGGGAAATAAAACAAGTTTTGGAGAAAACCGTTAACCCCTGGAGGAAGGATTGGAGCAAAAGATTAGGTGATGCCTTGTGGGTATATCGTACTTTCTATAAGACACCTATCGGCATGTCTTCATATAGACTTATTTTTGGAAAGACTTGTCATTTACCTTTCGAGCTGGAGCACAGGGCATTTTGGGTTGTGAAGGAGCTGAATATGGAACCAACCAATTGTGAAGAAGAGAGGAAGTTCCAACTTCAAGAGTTGGCAGAGATCCAGTTGGAGGCGTATGATTAAGCTATGTGGTGCAAGAATCACACCAAGAGGTGGCATGACAAGAATGTGAGATCCAAGAAATTCATGGTTGGGCATAAAGTTCTACTTTTTCAGTCCAAACTTTGATTGATGCTCGGAAAACTCAAGTTAAGGTGGACAGGACCATTCGAAGTGGTTTTCGTTTTCCCAAACTGGACCCTAGAAATAAAGAGTTTGGAAGAAAAACTTTTCTTGTAAATGGCTACCGTCTCAAGCCATTCTATAATGTTTCTCAAGTGGCTAGGGTGGAAGAAATTCCATTGCTGTTCACCATTGATATCCGATCGCATGAAAAAGTCTAGCCAAAGACAATAAACAAAGGCTAATTGGGAGGCAACCCAAATGTTTTATTTCTTTATTAGATTTTTTTCTCTTTCTTAAAATTGGAATTTCTCATCTGCTCTCATTTCCTTGATCTACAGATTATGTGATACTTGAATTTTCACCGTGGACAATTCACACCTTTTGAAAAGATGGACTCACGAGATCTGTTTGGCCAAAGTGAAGGCCTGCATGAACCTTATTCTGATCCAACACTATCCTCTTGATCGGGAATTCCTCCGAACCCACCACTATAAGTTCTTTGTTTACCTTGTCATTTTTTATGTTTGAATATGTGTTTAAACCTTTTCTCGTAAGATCGTTGCATTATTTTCTTGAGGGAAAGCAAAGTTTAAGTGTGAGGAGGTTTATTTTGTGCTTTGTTTCATATTTTTATTTTATTTTTTAAAAAAAGAAAAAAAAATTATTTTTATATTTTGTGTTTTTTAGTCAAACATGTGTTTTGAGTCGATAATTTGGCATGAGGAAATTCTAGTGGCTCTTGATTAAAGTATCCGGCCAGTTGTAAACTTCACTGTTAAACAAATTTGGTAAATTTGATATGCCTTGAGGTTTTTAATGAGATTTTCTATGATTTGTGAAATTCGATTGATATGATTTTTGGGATGACGAAAAAGGATGAGTTTAATTGAATATTTTAGCCTAGAAAGTGAGGTTTGAGCTAGAGTAGAGCACTTTTTACATCAATATTTGTTCTGAGAGATCGCATTGTTATACTTTGAGTTGTTGTGTGTGAAAGTGATGGAAGGCACTTGGATAAACCACACAACTTAAATGGCCTACAAATTACATTAACCCCTAATGAAACACTTTGAAGCTTTGACTATGTTCTTAGATATGAGTTACTACATACTTAGCCAAAGCCTTGTTTTTTACTTTTCTGTTGGCCCTATTATGCATGTTATTGAAGTTGATTGTCCATCATGTTCTCTCGAGTAGATGGCATACAGAGCATGTGTTTAGTTTGCCAAAACACAAGGGTTTCGAAATTGAAGGTTGAATCTTATTGTGAACAAAAGTTATGCTAATGTTAGGCAAAACTGGAGGGGACAACTGTAAAAATAAAAATAAATCTGTATCACTTATTATTTTTTGCAATTATTTCCTCACTAGTACTGATTTTGGACTTTATTGGAGAAGAATGGTTTTGGAAAAATTCTAAAAATAAATAGCACATACATTTGATATATTACTTGGCTATCTCTCACTAGCCATGAGGTTGAAGACTTGTTGGTGAATGTCTATTGTACATGGATGATGGTTCAATAAAAGGCATGCATAATATTTTAATAGATATTATTTGAGCTTAGAACCCATGGGATCTCACTAATCTAAATGGTCTCTAGCCCCGTTACAGCCCTTGAGAAAGACCTTCTCGATTTGCATATTAACTTCTCGGCGTTATAACTTGTGAATTATTTTAGTGATTTCCCTTCATACATTGAGAGCAGTTGAGTGAAACCGTGGGAAAATATTCATTGCTTGTTCGATTTTGACTAAATTGATGATTGAATTTTATGATCTTGAATATTTTGATTTCAATTACTTTGGGGATGATGATTCCCGGGAGCGTTAACATGAATCTTTACTCCTTGTCAGGGGAAAATATATCATTATAACAGTACAATTTTAGATTTTTAAGTGCTAAATTTTTGTTTGTCCGGTCTTATCGCATTTTTCATTTTTTTCACTTAACCTTTTATGAGGTCATTTTAGATAGAGTCATATGAGGGAATAAGAACTTATGAGCACTGTGGATTGTTGATTGATCTTATATTCTTCACTTCATACTTGAGGGCAAGCATGATTCAAGGGTGAGGATATTTTATATGTCTTATATTTTGTTCAGATATTGTGGGATTATTATGATTTTACTGAGATATAATTTGCACTTTAGGTGTTTTTGGTGCAAGAATTCTTGGATTGTGAAGAACTTGAGAGGGAGCTATACATTTTACTCTTTTTCCCTTAACCAGTGGTTTTTTTCACCGAGTTTCCAGGTTAAGGTTTTTAATGAGGCAATGTGCTACAATGGAAAATGTTCTTATTTTATAAAACATTATACCAGAGATGAGACAAAGGAATTAAAAGTAAAAATACTGAAGTATTGGGGCGGAGAGTGGATAATTGAAGAGATTTGTGTTAGGTTATGGGTCTCATCCAATGTAAAGAAATCCTACACTTCATCGTACTTCATTTCTAATTAAATTTTAACCTTTAAACTTGAGTTGAATACTTCATTAAGAATATTGTTTATTGAAGTTCCTTTAAGAAGTTGCACTACATAATATTATGAACTACCCCAAACATATTCTTAATGAAGTTGCATATTCATTTCTACTTACCAAACATATTCGTACTTTGTATAATCATCTGTCCTCTGAACTTTTTAATTTCTACTTACCAAACCTATTCGTACTTTGCTCTGCCTAGGGAAGTTGCACATGTCACTCATATTCGAGAGGTAAAATATTTGAGACAGAGAGAAAATAGGCTATTTAGAAAAACATGCTATTTATTAAAACTTCATCAATTATATGGAGTAAAATGTTTTTGATACTAACAACTACATAATATTATTCACCTAAAGCGTATTTATCTAGTGGGAGTAAATCATGCCAGGAACAAATCTTCAGTGGAGATAGGTTTTCCTAGCCCCTTCACTTCTGCCTCTATCTCTTCGATCTCTTCAAGCTTTATACCAGCTGTCTTTGGATGTCCTTCATTTTTCCTCTACAGTATTAAGAAGGATCAGGGGGAGCGACGGTCTTACACCACTTCTTTGTGGAAGGTTCAAATGGGCCCTTTGAGGATGACTCAGTGCTCTTGCGGCATTTTGACGAAAATCCCTTGGGCAACATTGCTCGAGGGGACAAGATGCATTTTATCTCCATTAGTGACCAACTTTTGTGATCGAGAAGCAGAACGAAAACTCGAGGGAGTAAATCCTTTTACCTTCAGCTCCGCTCACCAATCAAGTATAAGGTCAAAGAACTTTTTCTATTGAGAAGTTCCATAATCGTAGACGTAAAATTCATCCATCCAGTACTGAGCAGCTTTGTGTAGAAATTTCAAAAGCTGATCATTGCTGATTAAATATGAGGAAGGAATACTGTGAGAAAGCATGTGGGCACGAAGGCTTACTTCGTGTGTGTCTCATTCAACTCTTTTTGGGCACTTGAAAGCTCCTCGCAAGCGCCTTCTAACACCCTTTTTGAGAATTATACTATGAAAAGGTAAAAATGCAAAACCAATAGGTTGTGGCAAAAGACATATTTTAATTAATACTCAAGAAAAAAAGGGTTATAATTGGGGGGCCCTAAGTGAAAAAGTTACAATCAAGGACGAACCCTAGATTCATCTTCCTTTGAGGTGGAATCAATCATTTCTTCCACTCCGACGATGGTTGAATTCTGCTCAGGAGAGAAATCCGTAAAATCTGGAAGAGGGTCGCTCGAATCTCCTCAACATTGAAGAGCTGCCCTTTAGACTTAATAAAATCCATCAGGGCAAAACGAAAGCCATCATTTTTATGGCCTCGTCCCATTTCTCGTCCAGAGTGGTTTCGAGCTCTGGTTGACTAGGTGAACCACCTGCTTAGCCAGATCTTTAGATAGAGTGGCGAACACTTGTGGCTTCAGAAAGTCCTCGGCTAATTCGCTACAGCTGATTTGCTTGGCCACCCCCAGAGACAAAAAAACATTTGAAGCAGCTCAGGGCTGTTCAAAAGCTTGTGTTTGAAGGCTTCGAGCAGTTGAACCTGCAAGGCCGGATCCTCTGCAGCTTGAACCCTCTTCTCGAAGGTATCCTTCTCCAGCGTCTATTGACACCTTTAAGCGTCAACACTTTGCCTCTCCCCTTCCAGAAGCTTTTGTTTTTCTTCGAGCACCCTATCCTTCTCCTCAAGAGCCCAATGTTGATCCTTAAGAGATTTCTTTAACTGCAAATTCTCAGCATTTTGTTTGCTGAGCTCTTTACGGAGATAACCGCAGCCAGAGGAACAAGAGGAAAGAAGGTTGCCATCTTCTCAGTGGCCTCATGGAAATATTGGAAGGTCTAGAAAATAGTTCAACTTAGACTGATGTTATACAAAAAAAGAGGGACATTAAATAAGTTTTGAAAAAGAACGGAAGAAAACCTTAGGGTCAGAGGCCATCTTCGAGAGGTGATGCTCAATCCTAGATACGGATGCCACATCATTCGAAAGGGGTGGAGATTGTTAATGGACTTTCTCACTGCCATGTTCTCTATCAATTGTCTTGGTGAGGTGCTACTGATATTGTTGTTATTCGCCATTGTCTTCTGGCGAACATTCCTGGTGTGAGGAGGCTGCTCATCACCCATGGTCGAAGTAGGCCTTTTTCTGCCTACTACAAGAGGGGAGGTCTATTTTGAGAGAGGAGACGCCTGATTTGGGGGAGTGGAAACCTGATTCGAGGAGGTGATGATCTCTTTGGGAGGAGCCTGACCCTGCTTCGTGGGCCTCTGCTTCTTTAAACTCTTAGCAAGACCCACAAAAAAGAAGAGAAAGTCAGTCAGTAACAATATACTCAACAACACAACAAACATGAGAAGTAAATTTTATTAAGGCACCTTCGGAGGCTCTCGAATTCCTAAAATCACTAACGATGGTCTAGAGGGGAGGGCCTTCTCTGGGGCCCTCAAGTTCTCTTCTTCTCTTCCTGATATCCTTCAGGGGTATTTTATACACATACTCCTCATAGATTGCAGGCGAGAACGCAAAGCCGCCACTCCATAAATTGGGGTTGTTTAAGAGGCAGTAGTCAAGGGTGCTGGATAGTAGTTTTTGCTTATCCCTCTCTAGGGAGTCTGGGTAGATATATTCCCTAGGTTTGGGAGACTCGACTCGCATGCCCCTATTCCACGGAGAAACTCGATACCTCCTGCTATCAAACAAAATAACTTTCTTCCAGCTTATCCAGTCACCCGAATTACCAGGAACTGCAAAAACCTTATGATGTACCTCTCAGCTAATAAAAGTGACAATCATGTCGGTAGACTGCCCACTATAGGACACGAAGTATAGTGAGCAAAACATCTTATATTTGGGCTTGATACCGAACTCATCACATATAATCAAGAACATCATGAAGATCACCAAGACACTAGGATGAACTTGCGAAGGGCTCACTTGGAATTGTCTAAGAAGTTTGGAAAAAATGGGCAGAAAGGGAAATGTGAGCCCACGACGAAGGTGTCTAAGAGAAGTTGAAGATCTTCCTTCGGGGAGATTATGGGGGTATCTCTATCTCGAAAGAGTAAAAAATTGGAATATGAGGCTATTCGTTGGCCAGGAGGGATCGAGTCCAAAATTTTGGAAATAGTGGTCCCCACTACTGGAACTGGGGGCTCCCTCCCTGAGTCTCTTAGCCTTAACCTTCGATAAGCCCTTTTTTTCTTTTTTGAGAGGGTTCAGTCAAAGAAGATACATGAGGCGCTTTCGAGAGTGCTTCCTCCTCCTCGAGAACTGTCCTCTATCTCAAAGGAGACGCATTCTCCTCCTCCTCCTCTATGGCTTCGAGAGGTGTCTCCCTACAGACCAAAGATGTATTTGACCCCCTTTCCAATTCGAGCTCTGGATTTGGAGGGGAGTAGAAACCAATTTTTCCACCCGTAGGGGAACTTCTTATGTAAGGCTTGCCCATGCCTGGTGGCCAGTTCTCAATGGCATCTCGATGACGCATATTAGTTATGGGGAAAACCCTTTCTTCCCCATGACTGTTAGCAACGTGATCAGATACGCCTTCTCCAGCATCTAAATCGTACCGAAATTCTTTGAAATGGGTGCATTTCGAGTCGCTAATGGCTTTCTCTGGCGTACTAACCCCTGTCGCGCCTACCTTAACCTCACCGGAAAATATCTAAAAAGCGAAACCCTCATTAGGGCGGGGCATGATTGTAAGGGGAGGAAATGAAAAGATTAGAATAAGAAAATGGATGAAGGAACTTACTAATTTTTTGGGAAAGGTGATGAAAATTAGATCGCTCGAGAGCCTGCAAACAAGAAAATTGAATAAGGAAGAGCGGATAAGAGGTAATTACGGGGGCTGAAATGGTAGATAATTATTATTGCTTTGGAAATATAAAAAGTTACGGAAAGATGTAGTTGTTTTTTTGTCTTTTGACAACGCGCTATTTGGGGAGCAGTGGCACACGCGGTTGTACAGTACGCGCGTGCCTTTTAGAATCCTAACCTACATAGTTGATTAGAAAACCAGGTTCTCCCCCTCGAAGACAACTAGAGTATTGCTATTTGTATTTAATTCTAGATGTAAGCTTGGTTTTCTTGATGGATCTATGATGTGTGTTATATTGTGTTCATATATTGTGGGATTATTATGATTTTATTGAAATATATTTTGTACTTTAGGTATTTTTTGTGCAGGAATTCTTGGATTGTGAAGAACTTGAGAGGGAGCTATACATTTTACTCTTTTTTCCTTAACCAATGATTTTTTCCGTTGGATTTTCCAGGTTAAGGTTTGTAATGAGGGGGTGTGCTCTAATGAAAAATGTTCTTATTTTATAAAATATTATTCCAGAGATGAGGCAAAGGAATTAAAAGAAAAATTGGTGAAGTATTGAGGCGAAGAGTGGATAATTGAAGAGATTTGTGTTGGGTTATGGGTCCCATCCAATGTAAAGAAATCCTACACTTCATCGTACTTCATTTCGAGCTAAGTTGTAACCTTTAAACTTGAGTTGAATACTTCATTAAGAATATTTTTATTGAAGCTCCTTTAAGAAGTTATTGAGTTAGCTTTGTTAAAACTTATTAAAGCTTCTTTATGGTCTCTCCTAGAGTTATTTTTTGTGGGTATAAATAGGAGAATAAATCGATGAAAAAAGGAGAGAGAGAAAAAGAGTTGGTTTCAAATGTTAATGCAATAAATTAGTAATCTAAGTTTCTTGGTTTTCAACGGCAGAATTCAACTTTGTTGGCTTTGGAATCAGTTCATTTCTTCTTTTAGTATTGTGCAACCCTTCATGGTTTGCTTTCTTTACTTTCATTGTCATTTATTTAAGTTAATTATCAATTTTTATTATATTATTTATTTGTTTATTTTCATTAATATGAGTAGCTAATTGTTTATTCGGCATAGAATAATGAATTACTAGTTTAATGAATTTCCGATGCCTAATCGATTTCATAATTATTATCTATGAATTGCTGATTGTTTTGAGCATAATTTATTCTCATTTAATTTGAGTCTAATCAACTTGAGTTTAATAGAGATAGTTCTAATTAATAGAGATACTGCTAAGTAATTGTTGGCAAGGGTTAATAAGTGGCAAACTTCTGTAAAATCAGTAAACTATCATAATAGAGGTAGTGAATAATTGGGTAGGTAACTATTACTTGCGAATACTTGGGTAGTTATCTGTATTGGGTTCTTTTCGTATTTATGCTATTAGAGTATTTATCTGGTTTAGCGAATACTTGCTAGATTTATTCTGATAAGGGAAGTAGCTAGTTCAACAAATATTTGCTAGCTATCGACGAGGTAAGAAATAATTGGGGTAGTTTAGTAAATACTTGCTATCTTATAACTGGTTGATTTATAGATGATAATTCATTATTGCGCCAAGGATCAGGTCAATATAACTAGTGTGGATTTATTCTAGTGTCGAATTGCTTCTCTATTTGATAATATTCTTGTAGTTTTAGTTTTATTATTTTCTTTCTTAGTTGATAAAATCACTCTCTTGCAATAAAGTGTGGTGGCTTCACCAAATTTGATCTTTAGGAAATTGAATTTTAATTACACTGTTCTCTGTGAAATCGACCTTGTTTATCACTGTACTAGATTAATTCTTAGCATATATCAGGAATTATTTGGTGGTTAAACAACACATCAATATATCACCAAGCCTTTCCCCGGTGAACCTTTTGCTAATGATTGGAGTAGTTTGAATTCTATGCTTCTTCATTGGATTGTTCAGACACTCAATCTATCGATTTGTTATGCTATCACTTATTATGATTTAGTTAAGGAGCTTTAGAATGACCTTCATCAGTGTTTCTCAATTGGTAATGGCCCACGTATGTGTCAGATTCATGTGGACATTTACAACTATCGTCAAAATGGTCAGATTGTTAATGCCTACTTTGGCTTATCCAAGAAGTTGTGGAATATTCTGCTTGCTTACATGCATCTGCGTACTTGTGTTTCATGCCCCGATGCTGCTATGGTTCAAGTTGAACGAGAGAAGGATATGGTTCAACAATTTCTCATCGGTCTGAACGATAACCATGTTACTCTTCGCTCATATATCCTTGCACAGGATCCATTACCTTCACTTGACAAGATTTACTCCTTTGTCTCTCAGGAGGAGCGTTAGAAGACTGTCATCTTAGCCTGTGATTCTGCTACATCGGCAGACACCGTGGACTTTGCTACCCGTCGTCAGTCATCCACTCCAAAGAAAGTTGTCACCACCTCAAGAAGCACCCCAGCCGTCATCGTTGATCGTCGGATTCTCACTGTTGCCAATAAGGTCATGATGTTACTACTTGTTTCCGCATTATTGTATATCTAGATTGGTACATTGATAATCGACCCTCTGCATCATGCCCGAAAGCTGTCACAAATCCCAAGACTTGCACCCTATCTAATGTGTCGTTCGCTAGATCCGCACAGCCAGTGACCATAGCCACTTCATCGGCGGTCCCCGCTGCTGCCGTAGTCTCCAATTTCGATCAATCCGCCTTTGGCCTAGCACTGTCCAAGGATCAATGGAGTATGGTTTTAAACATGTTCTCTAAGTTAAATCCTTTTGACAATATGTCAGGTAAGACTTGTTTACCTTGGATTCTTAATACCAGTGCTTCCTACCATATGACTAGCGATAAAGATCTTCTTTATGATGTTGAGCATGCTGAAATGTTGATTTCATTCTGCCTGATGGATCTATTTCTACAGCTGTTGAACATGGAACACTTTGATTTGGAGATGTTGTTGTGAAACATGTCCTATTTATTCTGGCATTACAATGCAATTCGTTGTCATTTCCAAGTTAACTATAGCTTTAAAATGACTAGTTTTGTGTACTGGAAAATTGTGTGTATTATAGGATACCAGCACGAGGATAGTGATTGGCGTGGGTGAACAACGAGGAGGGGTTTATTGGTTGCGCATATTGGGAGCTTTACAGTTTACACAGCCGTCCTTGTTCGTTGCTGCTTCAGTGTCTTCGTCTGCTTTATGGCATCCGCATTTTGGGCATTCGTCATCTTCAGTGTTGCCTTCTATCTTAACTATTTCTTTAAATACTAGTGATTTTAATAAATAAAAAATTCCCTGCTTAGCCTGTCATCAAGCAAAACAGCCTTGACATAATTTCCTTGTTAGTTCAGCTAAGGCTAGTCATTTATTTGAACTTATACATTGTGATGTTTGGGGGCCTTATGGTTCACCTTCTTCTAGTGGAGCATTTTCATTTTTAACCATAGTTGATGATTATTCCTGAGTTGTTTGGGTTTATTTATTACTTTCTAAGTCTCAAGTACCATTAAAGATGAAGGAATTTTTTGCGCTTATTCAGACACAGTTCCTCCGTCCCGTTCAACAGGTTCAGGAAGAAAATGGAACTATATTCCTGCCTCTCAGATCATATTTTCTGGAGAAAGGCATTTATTTTGAGACCTCCACAATCTACACACCTCAGCAAAATGGGCGAGTGGAACGAAAGCACAGACATATTCTAAATGTTGCTCGTGCTCTTTATTTCTAAGCTTATTTTCCTAATGCATTCTTACAGCTGCCTACCTCATCAATCGTACACCAACAAATGTGTTATATGGATGATCACCTCATAAGCTCATGTACGGTCGTGCACCAGATAACAACTATTTCCGTGTGTTCGGTTGTCTATGATTTGCTTCTCAGCTTCCACAGTCGTGTGATAAGTTTGCCTCTAGAAGTCGAAAGTGTGTCTTTCTTGGCTATGTTGTTGACAAGAAAGCCTGGCGTGTTTGTAACTTAGAGTCTCATACTATGTTTTTGATAGTCAACATGTGATATTTTATGAACATTGCTTTCCTTATGCACCCGTCTTTACAAAGATGCCACATGTTGATTCACTACCATTTCAGTCACCTGTTGCCTTTGACGACGTTATCCCTGAGCCGTTCAACCCAATGAAGCTACCACATCCTTCCAAGTCATGGCCAGCTCCACCGACACATGCATGACCTCTGGCAACACAACCGTCTGTGACCGGTCACCGACCAGCTCTTCCCCAGCCACGGCCGTCTGCAGCCGAGTCACGACAGCTACCGCCAAACTCACCGTCACCTCCTTCCATTGTACGGACGCCGCCTATCGATTTTTTGTCCTCTATGCTTGAGTCTAGTCGGTATGTTTGTCCTCTCAGCACTCGTCTGCGCCAGCTGCCTGTTAAATTGAAGGATTACATCTGAGCTGCTACTCGCTCAATAACCCCCCCCCAGTGGCGGAACTAAGGGGCGAGGGGGTGCTAGTGCCACCCCTAGGATCCGATGGCCTGGAATTTAGGCCTAGAGCCACCGGAAGCCACCGGATTCTGCCCCCCCCTTTGAGCCACCGGCGGCCGGATGGATCCACCTTCAGCTTTGCCTTTGCGCCTTTGCAGCGGCTCGGCTGAATGAAGAAGATGGCCTGTTTTTTTCTTTTTTTTCTTGTCTAACTAAAAAAACAACGTTGTTTTGGCTTAAGTCAAATGACGTTGCCCAAACCTAATATACTCAACTAATAAAACTCCATCCAAGCCCAAACCCAATATACTCTTCTCTTCCTCCATGCTCCAGCCAAAACGCAAGATCCACTGCAGCCTGCCCGCTGCCGTGCCGCCTTCCGCCACCTGCCGCCGTTCCCTTCCTCAACCATAATCAACGACCGCATGGTCCGTGTCCAAGCCAAATCATGGGCAAGGTATCAAGGAGCCAATATATTTTTGTTGTGTAATTTATGTTGAATAACTTGAATTGAGTTGCTTATTTGTGTGAAATTGTGAATACTGAATAGTTGTGTTGAAATTGTGAAATTGTGCTAAATATAGATATGAATAATTTAACATATTTTTGACATATTTAATTAGACATATTTAATTAGGCATATTTAAATTCTAATTATTATGTATTAATATTATTATGTAAGCGTTGTTTGTTAAAAAAATTATTGTATTTAGCGTTGCAAAATAAATTTTTGCCTCTTTTTCGCCCCCCCCCCCCTAACATATCTTCCTGGTTCTGCCACTGCCCCCCGCTAATCTCTCGTCGCCTAGTTCACTATCTTCAGGTACTCGTTACCCTATTGCTGATTATGTTTCATGTAATAATTTTTTGGTTTTGGTTTCTAGATTTTTACCTGCAATTACAGATGATGATGATCCTGTTACTTTTTCTTACGCCTATTGCCATTCTCATTAGTGTGCAGCCATGTCCGACGAGATTGATGCCCTCAAGCAGAATAATACATGGATTCTTGCTCCTCTTCCTCCTGGCAAAAAGGCGATTGGATGCAAGTGGGTGTATTGGAACATTTTCAAGTCTGATGGTTCTATAGAGAGACATAAGTTGTTCTTGTCAGATTAAGGGGACTGCCTTTACCAAGACGTTACCTCATGTTGCCAAGATGAGTTCAGTACGTCTTTTCTTGGTTGTTGTTTTTATTCGTGGTTGGGATCTTCATCAGATGGATGCTCATAATGCTTTTTTGCATGGTGATTTTGAGGATGAGGTGTACATATGTCCGTCTCCCAGTAATACGCTTTCAGTACCTGGATTGGTTTGCAAGTTTTGCAAATCTCTTTATAGTCTTGGACAGGCTCCGCGAAATTGGTTTGCTAAGCTTGTTGTTGCTCTCTGTCTCTTTCGATTTGTTTAGAGTAAGGTGAATTACTCTTTGTTTTCATACTTGAAAGATGGTGTTTCTCTTCATGTTTTGGTTTATGTTGATGATCTTATTATTTTTGGTTCATCTCCGGAGTTGATGGCTAGATTCAAGAAGTATTTGTGCTCATGTTTTCAAATGAAGGATCGTGGTGCCTTGAAGTATTTCTCAGGCATTGAGCTAGCTCATCGGCCTGATGGGATATTTTTGTGTCAACGGAATATGCATAAGATATTTTTCAGAAACTGGGTTATTGGCAGCAAAACCCACAAGTTTTCCCATGGAACAGCAGCACAATTTGGCGCAGGATGATGGTCCCATGTTTGATGTTTTGGCGATGTATAGACAATTGGTTGGGAAGCTCATTTATCTTACCATCACTCATCCAAAATTTAGCTATTCAGTTCATACCTTGGCCCAGATTATGGAGAAACCACGGTTGGCACATTGGCATGCTGCACTGTGCATTTTGCATTAATTTAAGAGTCATTCTGGTCAGGGTTTGTTTCTATCGACTAAGAGTTCGCTTCAGCTTACAACATTTTGTGATTCTAATTGAGCAACTTTCCCTATTACTCAAAAATCTTTGAATGGTTAATTTGTGATGATTGGTGAATCTTCAATTTCTTGGAAGACGAAGAAGCAACCAACTGTTTCTCATTCTTCAGTTGAGTCAGAGCATTCGGGCTATGGCAGTTTCTTATTGCGAGTTGCTGTGGCTCAAGTCTTTTCTGCATTTTCGGGCGTTGCCCATCCTA
The DNA here is from genome assembly GCA_037428765.1 of Rubia yunnanensis. Classification (NCBI taxonomy): domain Eukaryota; kingdom Viridiplantae; phylum Streptophyta; class Magnoliopsida; order Gentianales; family Rubiaceae; genus Rubia; species Rubia yunnanensis. The sequence continues at coordinate 17,737,762 of CM075063.1, forward strand.
CTCCGATGTGTTTATAATGTGATAGTTAAGCAACCCTCCATATTGTAGCTAATCCGGTGTTTCATGAGAGAATGAAGCACATCGAGATTGACTGTCATTTTGTTTGTGATTTGGTTCAATCTGGTGATTTGGTTACATACCATATTCGTACTTCCAGTCAACCAGCAGATTTGTTTACTAAGACACTTGGACGATGGTCATTTCAGATTTTGCTTGGCAGGTTGGGCATTTGGGATTCCCATGCTCCAACTTGAGGATGAGTGTAGGAGATATTTTGTGAATATCTTCTGCAATATTATGGTACCCTAGATAGAACCTTTTTCATTTGTGATTTTGTATATGATGTTTATATATTGTACTCTTATAATATTAATGAAATCACATGTTCATATTTTACAGAAGTGTAATATCCAAATATCGATTGATAGTTTGAGCATGAGTGAAAAATCATAACTTAAAAGAGAGAAGTGTAATTATTAGTAAAGTTAAGGGGGTGCTAATGATCTGGCCAAACTGGCTAACTGAATTGAGAAGGCAACGTCATATGTTGACTTCAGATAACTACTTACGGTTGTTAAACAAAATTCAAATGAATATAATTATATTTACCCGTCATTGTATGCTCTGTATTCTATGATATGATGATAAATAAATTCATATAAGTACACATTAATAATTGTCATTACATTAAGACAGGAATAATCTCAATTAAAAAAAGGTGGTCATTGTATTAAGACAATAATGATCTCAACAGTATGAAACAACTTTAGAACTTGCACTTATAAGTAATAAGATATACGATCATGCTTTCATAAATAATCTATTGCTTTCTTTTCTTTTTCTTCGCTGTCTTTTCTTTTTCTTGTAATTATTATTATTAAGTAAAAAGTGCTTATATAATATATATAATTTACATAAGTGTCAGTAATTTTTTGATAATTTAAAGTGTCAACGTAAATAAATGAAAGTACAAAAATACCCATTGAAACAAATTTAATTTGGAATTTGATGAAAAGTCTGTTTTGCCCATCTAAAAAAAGAAAAAAAAGAGTGAATTCACTATTATACCATTATACTCCTCCAAAATCCTAACCCTAACCAATTGCTTCTTCTTTTTCTCCCCGTTCGCCACCCCCCCCCCAAACATTCTCGTCGACTCTGTTCTGTTCTCCCTTCCAAATCCATCGCAATGGAGGGATTATTGCTCGTCAATTTCTTCTTCTTTTATTTTCCAATTTCCACGCCCGATGTTGGTCGCTCTCCATCGTTCGCTGATTTCTTCTTCTCTTTGCCGATTTTCACACCCGTTGTTCGTCGCTCCCCACTATTCGCCGATTCTTCTTCTTCTGTTCGTCAATTTCCACAGTGTTGGGGTTGGGGATGGATGGTGTTGGGGCTGGGGTTGGGGTTGGGTGGCGTGTTGGTGTTGAGCGAAGGCAGGCTGGTGTTAAGCAGTGGCAGGTGGTGGTGCATCAGTGTTGTGGTGGTGGGGGGTTGGTATTCGTGGTGGTAGTAGGGATTGTTGTGGTGGTAGTGGTGGTGGATTGTGGTTTGGTGGCAGCAAGGTGGTGGAGCGGCAATGGTCGGCGGTGGTGCAGTGATGGATGAGTAGCAGCGGTATCGGTAAAGGTAAAATAGTTCTTAGAAATTTAGATTTCTATTGAGGGGCATTTTTGTCATTTCAAGTGTGGTCAATGGCCGGAATGTCAAGGTCAACATTTGAAGGTTATATTGGCATTTTTGCAAGTATATAGGGTTATATTGGTATATTGGCCTATTATCAATTCTTATTCTACACCCTACAGTATTTTTTTTTAAGATAAGGCTATGTATTAGGGGCCCAATCCATGAAATAGAAGGTTTGTGTTACAAGGTTGGTTCAAGTGTCAACTTGAACCTCAAAAATATCATAATGCTAGTTTTGCATAAATAAAAAATTGCACAAAGGGGGGCATTGGAAGTGTTTCCATCCCCTGCACCTCCACCCCATGTGTTAATGTAGTGGGATGGTCGGACTTCCAAGTGCCCCTAAGTGCATCAAAGAGAAGAATTGATTGCGCAAAAGTAATCCCAAAGGAAGTGATTGTGTGAAGGTTATATTGCCCATCTGTGTCGCCTCCGTTTGTTTCCTGGAACAAATTCTAGGAGTCCTCAGGTTGTTCATCTGTGGAGTGGATTTCCTCGGTTGTGTCCCTTGAGGTGCAACCTCTATTGAAATGTGTTGTATAGACCATCCTTGAAAGTCTGCGTACCCTGCAAAAAGAGAAGATCGGCAGCATCTGACTTTTAATTAATCCTAAGTGATGGAACTTGTAATCTATCAAAATGCCAAAGCCCTTTAAGTTTCTGATCAAGTTGGTATAAATATATAAGAATTCTATCAGACTTTGCATTTTTTGACAGATAATCAACCACTAGGTTTCCTTGCCTCAAAGTGTGGGAGATCGGTATAAGTCTAAACAGTATATGCAGCTCCCATGCCAGATTAAAAATGTATCCAAGGAGCTTTATCTGGGTGTTGAGTGCAAACTAAAGCTTGTTTACAATCAATCTCAACAGTGAAGGAGAAAAGATTAAGTGTTGTTGCTACTCCATATCCTTCTTTAATGGCCATAAGTTCTGCTTGCAGAGCAGATGTAGCTACCTCAGTTTTTGTCACAGCAGAAACAAAAAATTCATCTTTGTCCCTCAGAATTATACCAATTCCATAAGAACCATCAGCTTGATGCCACGGGGCATCAACATTGATTTTGAAATCTTGATGAAGGAATGTCTAGTGGATGGCAACTATTCTAGGCTTTTTTGGCTGGATGAGGGAAGGGATCAGGCCAAGTTGAATCCAGATTATGTCCTCTCTTTTGTTGCTAGAGGTTGAATGTGCCCTAAAGTATTATAAATGTGCATAGTATGTAAGTAGAATGTGCATCATATGTAATTAGAATGTGCATTTGAATACATACAATAATTACAATCAATTTATAATAATATACTATTTTCTATAAAAAGGAGCATAAATTATAATAATATACTATCTCACATATATGAATGCACATCCTTACAACTTGAAATACACTTATATCAATAGCTATACAATGCTCGTGGTAAATCGGGGATATCATATAATCTTATTGTTGTTGTTGTTGTTATCCTATTCAACCCCATAATTCTTTGTAATTCAGGAGAATGTCTTCTCGATCCGTTCAGATGTTGTCGATGACGACTATGATATCCGAGTTGAAAATTATTACACGTGGCATGCACGGCTCGAGAAGACATTCTCTTAAATTGCAAAGAATATTCTCTTAAATTGCAAAGAATTTTCAGGTTGAATAGGAAAAGACATTTTTATTCCTCAAAATGTCAACGAAATCTTAACTTAATGGTTTGACTAGATAGAAGGCACAACTAAACATTTCTATTAGTTCAGGGGCCAAGATTATTCAAAAATAAAATAGAGGGTCAAAGGTGAATGATGACAATAGTTTAGGGTTATTGAAGTCGTTTGCCCTTATTAATAATTAGAATTTGGTTCAAACTAGGATTTTTTTAATTAAAATTAAGATAGTGTAAATAAATGTCTTTGATAACTTTTAAGATGTTAAGACGTAAATTTTAAAAAACAAAAACCGCCAAATTAGATATCAAGAAGCAAAGCCAAAAACAAAAACCGTCAAATTCATTTTTATTTTTCATGAATTACTCTTGTAATTTAGAGTGTATAAATTATTTATTTTTAAATTTAACTTCAAAATTGTTCCTTAATTATGCTAGGTCTATTCTCAAAATAATATAATAAAGAGAAAATAAATCACACCACACTTCTTATCCAAAAAAGACAAGAATATTTGTTGTGTAATTTTTCTCTCTCTGAAAAAGAGAGAAGCAAGGTTAGAAAATGAACGTTAAATGTCTGATAGAGAAAACCGAGGGTTTTCTTAGTTTTTCTTTGACAATCATTAGATTCTTCAGTAACAGGCAAGACAATCAGATGAGGACTATAGGATTTCTGAAAACCCTATCCCTTCTTCTTCTTTTCAAAATTCCTTCTGTATGTTGCTCTCTCTCTTGGTTTTCCATCCAAGAAAGTATTAAAATTTTTTGAGTTTCCAAGACAGCTTGCCCAATCCTAATTTTTTCTAAGACCAGGCTCATTCAATGTTGCCACCTCCACGAACATTCAAAGCTCTTCAGTTATAAAAGATAAATTTAAGTCAAGTGAGAAAGAAATGAGTGACGCCTCATCTTTACCTCTAACTAAGGATTATTTCACTCCTCTTGGGTCGGATTTCTCAGAGGAGTACAAAGAGCCTATGATTCCATAAACGGACCTATCAACAATCAACTGTGTTTCAAGGAGATGAGGTGAAGTGGTGATCACACAAGAGGATATCGAGGAGTTTGTGGAAATGAACCAAAACTGTCTGTTGGGTTTTTGGTTGGACAATAGGGATTTTAGCTCGGAGAGACTGAACGATTACTTTAGAATCCATTGGAGTGTTGCTGCCTATGTTTAACACAGATTCAAGAATTTTCAATGTCATAAAGTTTCAGACTAGGGAAGAGGCTTTGGCAGCTCGGCACAGAAGTCCATATTCAATGGTGGGTGGTATGTTGGCATTCAGGAGATATGGAGCTGGAATGGTTATGAAGAGGCTGAAAGTTGATAAGATCAAGATCCCAATCCAAATCCACGGGATATCATGTGAGTGTTTTTCACCTATGGCTGCTATTAAAATTGTGAACCACACTGGTGATATTATAGGTGTAGACATTGATCTTTGGCCTAGGATGAACCTAAAATATCTGAAAGCCACTATGTGGATAGTCCCTGGGGTGCCCCTAATACCTGGTTTCTTTTTAACTTGATAAATGGAGCTAGGGTATGGGTTGAGGTTAGATACAAGAGAATGTATAAGTTTTGGCGTAGGTGTGGAGTGATAGTGCACACATGCCAAAGATGTCCCATAACGGATGATAGAGCCCTAGAAAATTTTATACACTCTCATATGCAATCCCATAACGCAGTAAGGGGATCTAACATTGTGTATGATCCAAACAAGGAAATGTTTCCTTGTTCGTTGAAGGCACATTTACACAGGCAGGCTAAGAGGAATACTAGAATCCCAGAGGGTTATAAGGAATACATGTGGGAGAGGCATAATTTGATGCCAGAAGATCAAATCCAAGAAGGGTTTCTCATTTCTATAGAGATGGAGAATCATATACCAAGGCAGAATTTTATTGGCCCAGAAGCTGCTGGTGGTAGAAGTGACGAGGGAGGTTCATCAAATGGTGGTACTGGTCCATCATTCTTGGTGTTTGATCCATACTTTGGTGCCAGGCTTCAACAGGAACCACCCCAACAGCCTTCACAGCATTCTCCCCAGCCTGATCTTCCAAATGGCCATCTACCCAATGGTCATGTGGGTTTGGAAGTTTAGAATGATGGAAACAATGCTACTGAAGGCTCAATAGATATGGAGATTAGTAGTGAGGATCAGTTCAGAACTGTTAGAAACATTGCTTTGGATTATGTAGATGAGGTGGTCCAAGAAGATTTTCAAATACCTGAAATGCAGCAAATCCTAGCTCACACCAACTTGAATGCTCAAGCTTCGTTTAGCTCAACGAAAAGTAGTGGAAGCAGCAACACAGTTTCCAAGTTTGCTAGAGAATTGATGAGGGAGCTGATGCACGAACAAAAGGATGAGGAAATGAGCAATGCTGCTGCTGAGTTGCTGGATCTAAGCAGGGTAAACATAGCTGGGAATGAGCAGGTGCAGGAGGTCAACTTACAGGTGCCAGTCTAAGGCAGTAATGTAGACCATGATAGTCAGGCTCAAGATGCTCAAAATCATTCAGTCAGAAGAAGCATGAGGTTAATGGAAAAGAGAGAGGCTCAATGTAAGTCCATTTCACCCAAAAAGAAGGTAATGAAGAGGATGCATGGTATTGGGTATAAGAGGATGTTAGAGAAGAACAAGTAGTTAGCAGAAAGCAGCAACAAAGGGAAAGGCAAGGCTATAATGGTGATTTCTTAAGAACAGGAGAAAGATAAACCTCAGAAAGCGATCACTTATAACTGGAAAAATGATGAAGGTAATTTGGCAAGCTCAGAGCCAGTCCCTATACAACAAAAAAAAGGAAAGTCAGAAAGAGGGAACAATTTTATGATAGTGAGGAACCAAACGAAGAGGGCTATAGTATTCTCCCACTAAAAAAAGGTCCGGGTTTCTCATAAACAAGTTCCATTTGCATGAAGGGGATCGGACCTTATCAATATGGAAGGAAGCAATAACTGATAAGAAAAGAAAGAAGAAACTATCTTTTGAGGAGAAAGAAGGCAGCTCAAACAGTTCCCCGAGAAGGCATGAGATCACTTGCATGGAACTGTAGAGGCTTCAACAATGCCTCTACAAAGAAAATGATCAATCAATTGGTGAAGCAAAAGAAGTCGGGGATAGTATGTCTTTTTGAGACGATGGCACAACAGGAAAGCTTGGAAGCTTGGAAAGACAACTCAATATTTTATTATGTAGATCCAATTGGTAGATCGGTGGTTTAGCTTTATTTTGGTCTAGTAATATTTATGTTCAAGTAGTATTTTAAGTCAAAAAAATTTGTCAGTTTAGTAGTTTCTAACACCAATCGTGTTAAGTGGTGTTTAGCTTTCATTTATAGTCCCCCGGAAATGTTGGGAAGTTCTTTTGTTTGGAGCTGCCTGAATGATTTTTGTTGCTATGCTCAGTATCCATTAGTAGTTTTGGGAGACTTTAATCAGGTAATTACTCAAAGAGACAAAAGAGGTGGAAGACCAGTGGATGAACAAAAAACAGGTATGCATGAAGTTATAGACAAGTATGAACTCACTGAAATACAACACGAAGGACTTTGGTATACCTGGACAAACAACAGAGATTATCCTAAAAATATCATACAAAGGCTAAATAGATCTTTTCAAAACAGACATTGGAAAGTTTTCTTTCCATAAACGAAGGTATTCAATCTGCCTATAATAGATTTTTATCATAGCCCACATTTACTTGATCTAAACCCTAAGAAGAAGGTGCCAAAAAAGACATATAGATATGAAGCTTCCTGGGCTAAGTCAAAAGCATCAGATCAGGTAGTTAGTAAGGCTTGGGAAGAAGGATTGCAAGATTTACAGGTACAAGTTTTGAGCAGACCAGATCAAGCTCTAGACAAGAAATTGGACATTACTTTGAGATGCTTACATAATTGGAGTGATAGCTCTTTTGGAAATCTGGAAAAGAATATTAAAAATCTGGAATTAAGGTTGAACAATCTTCAGAAAAGTTTGGGGCTTCAACAAAACAAGCAAAAAATTTATCAGATTAGTTTGAAGCTTAAAGATCTCTATCAGAAGCACTCTGAGTATTGGCAGCAGAGATCCAAGCTGTCTTGGGTAAGATTTGGGGACAAAAACACTTGTTTCTATCACAAATGGGCGACCAAGAGAAAGAATCTAAACAACATACAAGGAATATATGGTAACAATGGTCAATGGATAGTTGAAAACAATTAAGTTTTCCACATCATCACAGATTATATAAGATATGTCTTCATAATACCAGAATGGTATCCTCCACCACATTTAGAGTAAATTTCTCTACAAGACTATATAGTTAGCAATCAAAGGAGACCGACTTCTGAACAAGGTAAGAGATTGAATCAACCATTCATGGGAGATGAAGTATGTAAGACTATTAAGGAAATGAAAGCATGGAAATCTCCGAGTGAAGAAGGCTTACCTCCTGGTTTTTATAAGAGGCATTGGAGTACTATTGGTCAAGAAGTCACAGAAACAATGTTATATTTTTTGAATAACGCTTCAATCCCAGATTAATGCAACAGAACACAGATAGTACTTGCACCCAAGAAAAAGAATCCTACTTCAGCTGGTGATTTTAGACCAATATCTCTATGCAATGTGAATTATAAGGTGATGGCAAAGATATTGGCTAACAGAATGAAAGAGTGCATAGGTGATCTCATTTCAGAAATGCAAAATGGTTTTGTCCCATGGAGATGCATCTCAGAGAATGTTTTAATAGCACATGGAGTCTTAAACTTCATGAAGAAACAGAAAAAACTGGGAAAAGAGGCTATATGGCTATTAAGATGGATATGAGCAAAGCATATGATAGAGTTTCTTGGAGTTTTCTGAAAATTGTGCTAAGACAGATAGGATTCTCTGACAAATGGATTGGGTTCATTATGTTATGTGTTTCAACGGTTTCATATCAGGTTTTCCTAAATGGAGAGAAATCATGCTACTTCAAACCGGACAAACAAAGGACTCGGGAAAGGATGCCCACTCTCACCATATCTATTCATACTATGCCAACATTTTTTTATCATCTTGGCTGGAAAAGAAGATACAGGAGAACAATGTTCCAGAGTTGAAGATTTCTAGAAATGGTCCAAAAATCAGCCACCTCATGTACGCAGATGACTGCATCATTTTCTCAGAATGCAATACAAGAGCGGTGGATGACATGGAAAAAATAATTGATCTCTTTGCTAGGTCTTCTGGACAAAGATTAAATTTCGACAAATGTGGAATGAAATTTAGTCTAGATACATCATAAAGTATTCAACGATATGCAAGGTACACTTTAAACATCCATGGGACTGAATTAGGAGGGAAATAGTTAGGTATGGATATAAGCTTTGAAACACCAAAGGTGCAAATCTACAGATATCTCATCAACAAATTCCATTAAAGATTTGTTTAATGGAAAACGAAGCTTTTATCTTTACCAGGGAGAATTACTTAGGCAAAACATGTGCTTTCCTCGGTAGCGATATATCCTCTTGGAATTTTCAGGATACCAAAGACTATTCTTAAAAAGCTAAACAGTATAATAGCAACTTTTATCTAGGGTAGTGAACCTGATAAGCGGAATATCCACTGGAAAGCTTGGTATAACATTTGCAGGTCCAAGGAGGATGGTGGGTTAGGTTTACGTTCTATGGAAGCGTTGAACAAGGCATTGCTTGGTAAAAATGCAAGGCGATAGTATCGAACAGAAGCTCCCTCATCAATAGAGTTTACAAGGAAAAGTATTTGGCAAACCAAGATTTCCTTGACATAGACCCCAAACCAGCAGATTCTTGGGGTTGGAAATCAATCTTGTGGTCCAAATCAGTTATAAAAGAGAATCTTGCTTGGAAAATTACCATTGGAAGAAAGGTTAAAATCATTGATCAGTGGATTCCTGGGATTACTAATCCATTATCTGAAAGGTCAGTAATCAGCTCTCAGACAAGTCCATTGGTTAGTGATCTTATTATAGAAGATAACAATTGGAGATTACCACTGATTCGCACAATATTTCCTAGGGAGGTAATTCCGAATATTGCAGCGATCCACACTGAAAAAATCTCTTCATGTCCAGATATACCTATATGGAGGCCTAATCAGGATGGGAGATATCCAGTAAAGAAAGCCTATCATCTATTATTCAAAGAGTTATGGCCTAACACACATCAGACCCCTCAAACTCTTTGAAAGTTTTGGAAGTTTTTATGGAATCCCAGTATCCCACATAAATTACAAGTCTTTGTATGGAGGATTATTAGCGCAGCTCTCCCAACAGCGAAGAACTTAGCAAGAAGAGAAATACTTGATAACACAAACTGTTCTAGATGTTCTTGCCAAATTGAAGATGATACACATATGTTTCTCGAATGTGAGGAATCCAAAAGAATATGGAGAATGTCTTTGTTAGGTTTTGATTTCAATTCAGCTCCCCAGCAAGATGTGAAGCAATGGTTTCTAGATTGGGTTAATATAGCCCCTTATAAAGAAGCGATTGAGTTATCAATCTATATATTCTGGGAGATTCGGAAGCAGTGGAACTTGAAAGCCTTAAACAACGAGGTTAAAGAAGGACTGGTATACTGGCCGAATGCCAGAGCCAACTACATAATCCTCAATCAATCTGAAGAAAATAATATTGTGGAATAGGATCAGGATGAGTATCTATTATACAGGTTGTCGCAGCAACAGAGAAGGATGACAAGAGAGATTACCGAGATCAATCTTCATGTTCAAGAATTACGAAATCATATGCATTTCATAACTTTTCGTGGATCCTACCAGAGACAGGGGAGTATAGGAACATCTGCGTGGAGAATCTCATATCATTCGCAAGCCAGAGAAGAAGAAGGAAGACACGAGAGACATGTGTACCCAGGTTTGGGCTTTTTTGTGGCAAATACACCTTTACAAGGTGAAGCGGAGACCTGCTTGAGAGCAATACAAGCTACTTTAATATCGAATGCAAGCGATATACTCGCCTACACGGATTCTATGGTTTTATCAATTGCGCTATCCACTCCAAGTAGTACACCTTGGGAGATCGAAGGCACAATGCAGAAAATTTTGCACATTACTTCGGGTTTGCATAGTTTGAAATGTATTAAGGTTAATTGTAGCTTAATATCAGTTGATCATGATGTAGCTCAGAGTTTGGGCAAGAACCTATGTAGCTTTTATCTTTATTAATCTTATGTGTGGTTTTCAAAAAAAAAACTCCTTGAAAATGATATTGAAATATATATATATGTATATATATACATATATATATACATATATATATTTGACACGTACTAAAAATAATTCTTGTCTGGCCCCTTGAGAAGCAATATTTTCATTTCCACAAAAACAAAATTGAGAAGCAATATTTTCATTTCTCAATTTGTTAAATTTTATTTTTTATTTTAAAAAATTATGTTAAAATCTCTTAAATTATAAACTTTGATCAATATGATTACTATCAGGCGCGGAGATAAGGGGGGCTGGACCAGCCCCCGCCAGCAATTTTTTTAGGGGTATTAATTTTTGAAAATTACCCTTCAGCCTCTGCTAGAAATTTTTAATACTACAAAAAAATTTAAAATTACTCTTCAGTCTCCATCCAAAATTTACTAATGCTACCATTTTAAAAAAAAAAATTATCCTTCAGCCTCCATAAAATTTTTCCTAATGCTACCAATATTTTAAAAATTATTCTTCAACCCCATCAGATTAGATAAATTATTTTTATTAAGTAATATTTTATTAAAAATTAATTAATTAGCCTCGCCAAGAAAATTTTCTGACTCCGCCCTGATTCCTGTGAGGGGTCATCCGTGGTTTTATTAATAAAGAATGATTTCAGTTTATAATGTGAGGAGAGTTATATAAACCGCGAACAAGAAAACAAAACCAAAAAAAATAGACGGGAAATGGAGTGCCACGTACGGAATAAAGACACTGATGAGGGTGCTCCCGTGGTGGTATAACAAGGGTGCACGTGTAGCGCCCATTAAAAAATCCGACCCCGGAATATTGCTCCCCGGAGTTGTAGCGAAGGGGAGCGGGGAGACATTGACCTTGAAACCTGAGCCCCACCTCTTTTTCTATCGTTTCGTATGGACGATAAAAATTAACCTATTCTCTAGTTTTACTGTGATTGTAAAAGACCCATCTCCGGATAGCGTTGTTGTAGAAGACAATTCAGAAGGCATGATATATTGAAATGTAAAAGAAAAATAATGATACACTCTCCACAAAACAAAGGATGTACTCCCTCCGTCCCAATTAAAGTTGCAAATCACTTGGGTTTGTGTAATTGGCCAAAGCACTACGCTCGCCTAAGTGTAATTAGGGTTTAATTCCCCCTTGATTTATATTATTATGGTCCTAAATCTTCAAATATACCATTTTGGGGTAGAACATGCTCTTAGAGTACGTGGGAGGCTCACCCCACTTTGTGTGAGTCATGTGGTAGTCTCACCTCACTTTGTGTGAGACACAGTTGTCATCTTAATGAGAAGAAGTTCGCTGTTTAATCCAAAAAAAAAAAAAAAGTTTCACATGTTGACTTTTGCAAGTTGATCAAAATTATTTTTGACCATTAATATCTTTACTTGTGAAATTTTAAAAAAAATAATAAATTTATATTATAAAAATAAATGTTACGACGATTCTAACAAGATCCCACATAATAGTATACTACTTTCGATATTACTCGATTTTTGTTTTTCAAATTAACCAATTTTGACTGAATGAATAGTATTTGTGCAAAATTAGGTGGGACAGATGGAGGAGTAGTTCTTTTAGTGGAACGATAGTTATGTTGTAAAAATCGATTAAATGAGGTAGAGTAAATATAAAAGAGAAAGTCTCAAAAATGCGACATTTTTATAAGTTTATAGTGTCAGTTTATAGTGACTTTTACCTTTAATATTATAATTTTTTATAAATTTTAAATTTTAAAGTTAAAATAAGTAATAATATGTATTTGAATGTGAAAATATAAAAATATATAATATAAAAAATTATTTTTAAAATTTCTAAATGTAGTACTCACTTTATTTCTTAAGTTTGACACACATAGCATATTTATATATTTTTCTAAATTTAATAAATACAGTGTATAATATAAAAAATAATTAACCTATTTATAAGCTTATGGATAGCCCCACTTAATATAAAATATCAATGTTATGTGAGAGTCCTTTCTAATGATTAATGTAAACATTAGAAATACTCCCTCGGTCCCTCCTTTTCACTAAGAGTGGCACACTTGTCTTATTTGGTTTTTTTTAAATGGCACATTTTTCATTTTTGGCAAGATTCCTACCATCTCATCCACTCATTCTACTTTTTACTTTTTACACTCAATTTCAACCTCCCATTTTCTTCACATTAATCCAAGAATCTAAATCTAAAGAGGGGGAGTATGTGTTATACCACTAATAATTGTAGTGGTATAGATGAATTGATCAATCCTGATTATGATAGGTAATTCGATCATGACTGCACAATTACTCAGCCTCCGAAATACTTAACATATCTTTTAAAATACCATTGAAATGACGATAAAATTACGTAGTACCATCGCTCACGAAATTTTGATTAAAATATTAGTATTAAATTTTATGTGCATTTTTTATCTTACAATTAAATTGAAAACAAAGTATTTTATTTAAAAGTTTAAAGTTTAGTCATTTAAGAAAAAAATATAATTTATGAAGTGAAATAATTAACTTAGTTAAAAATCGTTAAATATTGAAGGTAAAATTTTGGGAAAGACCACATTTCCATAGTCTTATAGAAAGACGGAATTTGATTATAATAATAAAAGGTAAAATATTTTAGTTGCAATATTAAAAAATCATTATACAACATGTAATAGTTATAAAGTTTATAACCCGATTTATGCAACCCAAAAATTTTATCTTCATTTCTTCTTATTTGCACTTTAAACCCTGGTCTTTCCATGACTTATGGAAAGACCGTCATTCAAGAGACGGACTCAATATTGAATACAATAAAATTTTATTATTTTTATAATATTTCATTCAAATTATTTAAAAAGTAATTATTTATATATTGAGATTCATTTTAAAAGGTTATCATAATTATATGTATCTCATTGCAATAAATAAAAGTAAATATCAAATGATATTTTTAGTCTGACTAATTATAAAATGTCCACATTAAATAGTTAGTCGGTCTAAAATAAGACTTTGTCATATATAAATAAATAAATAATATGTATACATATTTCTATCAAAAGTACTCTATAATTGTATAAAAAAATTCAAACATTTTGTTATTTCAGATTTTGTGTTTCTTTGGATTTTTTTAAGCTATATATATATAGACACACACACTAAAAAAACTTCCAGTTGCGACGCTTTTATGGAGCATCCGTGACACTCAAAAGTGTCGCTAAAATTTATTAGTGATGCTTTGTGAAGTGCCTCGATTCACTGTGTTACTAAAACATTGTGACGCGTTTAAGTATTGTTATATATTCTGTGACGTTTCAAGATGCAGTTCAATTTAGAAGTGTCACTAAATTTGATATAGTAATTAAAGTTTAGTGACATGTGAACGTGCCACAAATATTTATTGACACCTAAAGGTGGAGCAAATATTGTGACATTTCCTTATCTATCACAAAATATGCGTCACTACTGAACAATTTCTTTTTTGCAATGCTAGTACAATACGATATTTATGGTTTTAAATATATCCTAGAAGTTATATAATATAAAAAGATATAATTGATTATATAACGTAACGAATTAAAATCAGTTACACTATTATACTATTAATACTCCTCGTGTTCCAAACTAAGTTGCACACTTACTCTTTGACAGTCAACACTGTCAATATTTGAGCCCCATATTTGAATAGACATATAAACAATAAACTTATCATACGGGATGTTGTTGGATTCGATGTAGCAAGTAGTTTATAAATATTAATTTTTTATTTACCGTTACCATATGTAGTTAAACATATTAACAATCGAATATGTTTCTTGAAGACCGTGAAAAAAACTGTAAACGTTAGTCTGTGACGGAGAGAGTATTTATTTTTAGATAACTTGAGTTTAAGTTAGTCAAAATAATTTTAATATCCTCATTTGATAGCACCATCAAACTAAACTACAAAAATCAAATAATTTTTATTATATAGTACTTGGGACTAGCGTAAATTATGCACATGCCGTTAAGTTAGGCTTCGGTCACATCGAATGATATTTCTATTTGCCTATTCATATACTACCGTATTTTTTTTAAATGAAAGCACCCTAAGGTGGGGGTTGATATATTGGTGCCCCAAACCAGTAAGACCAGCCATATAATAATGGCAGTAGCTTTTACAAAAGGCAACCTCGTTGCCTCAAAATCGATGTAAGGAACTAAGAGTTTAATCTATACAGGTTAGTGGTAATATCTAGAAGAAGGAGTTGCGATTCCAAAGTCGACGAATCTCCACACCCCGTGTTAATTCGTACTTTGGCCAGGCAACTACTAGGATACAACCAGTAAGTAATTAGGCTGTTAGCTAGGAGTTAGAGAGCTAAGTACAGCAGTATACAGTCAATCCTCCATGGAGATTCCTTGAGCGTCACTGATGTAGATATTCGAGAGATAGCAACCGGAGAGCGCAAAGCGTAAATGGATACAGGACCACCATTTTAGGCCTTCAAACAGAGCCAAGGTAGCAGCAGTGCCACATCTGAACCGAATCATCCTATTTTGCTCATACCTGCATGTAAAAAATTCCCATCAGCAGTATCAAGTCCTAACATGGCCATGTTTCCGGATTCTAATATGAGGAAATTGCTCCATATCTAAGGAATATCTAAGGAAATGAGACCTTTTATATGGTCTGGCAAATTGTACAGGTTGAGTGAGTGATTATGGGAAGAATGATATTTAGCAATTGCATTAGCCACTGAGTTGCATTCCCTATAAACATGCTTAAGCACTGCTCCACATAATAAGCTTTTAACCTTGTAATCCGAGTTGAAAAGATTCCAGTTAGCAGAGTATGGATCTTTAATCATGTTAATGGCTAAAAGAGAATCTGATTCAATGATTAAAGGAATATCCCGGTGTTGGAGAGATTGACAAGCAGCTTGTATGGCTAATATTTCAGCATGAAGAGGAGATTCAGCCTCGATAGTGGTTGAATTAATGAACAGTGGGATGCCTGAGCTATCCCTCACAATAATCCCAACAGCTGTCGTATGAGTGAACCATGAGGCATCAATATTAATTTTAATAGTGTATAGCCCAGGCTTTTCCCAGCAGACAGACCGAAAAATTGGCTTAGGAGGTGGCCTAAGAAGAGGTAATAAATGCCTAAGTGGTTGTGGAAAAGCAGTAGTAGAGCTCATATATGTAGGGCAGGAATATAAGGATAATTTGATGAGGTCAAGTACCTCCGTACAGATAAGGTCAGCAGAAAAAGGAATCTGATCAAAGAGATTCCTAGTCCGAGCTTTCCAAAGACACCAACAAATGAGGGAAGGGAGTATTTTACATATCAATTGGTAGCTTTTAGATAAGTCCGAACAATTCCAGAAAAAATAGAATCTCTGAGAGATGGATTGATATTCAGGAATGTTGAAAAGAACCAGAGATGCCATTTTATTCCATATCAATTTAGCCAATGTACAAGTTATAAAAAAGTGATCTATTGAATCTGAGTGACAACACACAGGACATTTCGAAGCCAGACTATATCCACAGGTTATGAGTACATCATCGAAAGGAAGGAAGGCATGAAGCAATTTCCATGTAAAAATCGATATCTTTTTTTTGCAACAATGCATTCCACAGATTTTTAGAGGCCGGGAAGTTACCTGGAGAGCTTGTGAGAGTACGATATGCAGATTTGAATGAAAATGTGCCAGAAGTGTCCGGTTTTCATATGATCCTATCATCTCTGTCATCCACTACCTCCGCATTCTGCAAGAACAACAAAGTATCATTTTCCAGGAAAGGTGATATCTGTAATAGAATATCTGATTTATTACTGATGAAATCTGATACAGAGTACATCTGTAATGCATCATAGATATTACTTGGGATCTTATTAATCAAGGGACCATTGGGACACCAATTAGCAGTCCAAACATTACAGCTACCTTTACCATGGATGATAAGAGAATTTTCTTCAGCTAAGGAATTGACAGAGCAAATTCTTTTCCATGTAACAGAATTCCTATAAGAGTGTGGCAGAGACCATAGTAGTTTAGCCCATAAGGAGATTCCTAACTGACTTTTCCACCACAGCTTAAGGGAGCATGCATCTACAATTCCTTTGATGGATCTAAAACCTAAGCCATTCTGAGATGTTGGTTTAGCTAAATCTGCCCATTTTTTCCATGTTCTATTCCTTTTTCCATCAGTTTCTCCCCAAAAGAATCTGGCCAGCTTTTTCTCAAATGATTTGATTATATATTTTGGGGGATTAGTTACAGCCCATAAATGCTGTGGCAAAGAGTACAAGCAACTTTTAATCAAAATTAATTTACCCCCTGTGCTCAACCACTTATTTTTCCAATTTTGCAACTTTTTATCTAGCTTTTCCATCAGAGGTTGATAATATCTATTCAAAGTTCTGCCCTTGAAAATAGGGCAGCCTAGGTATTGAAAAGGGAAAGATCCCTGTTTCATTTTCATAATCAACCTCATCTGATTTAGTTTGATATTTGATGCCCTTTTACTAATGTAGAAATCAGATTTATGGAAATTAAACTTTTGACCCGAAGTGTATTCAAATATGTCAAGAAAAGCCTTAATTCTGATTAGATTAGATTTTGAGGCTTGCATAAGGATAATAGTATCATCAGCATACATAAGATGAGAGATTGCTGAAATTGAAGATGGCATCTGATAGTATGAGAGTTTACTATTATGGAAAATGAATGATAAACTCCTAGAAAAAGCCTCCGAAAAAATGTTAAAGAGAAAAGGAGAGAGGGGATCACCTTGTTTAATTCCTCTTGTGGCTTTGAAAAAGCCCACTGGGTTTCCATTAATTAGGACAGAAAAATAGTCTTGTGATAGATTAGACATTACAGCATTTAAAAAAATACCATCAAAACCAAACTTCATAAGGACTTTAAAAAGTCTCAGTTTACTCTATCAAATGCTTTTTGTAAGTCTAGCTTTAGAATACAATTAGGAACTCTACCCTTTTTATCCAGAACTCTAACCATTCCCTGAAGATAGAGAATATTATCTGAAATATCTCTATTTTTCATGATAGCTGATTGATTTTGGGAGATCAATTTGTCCATGTAGGGTCTTAATCTCTCCATTAAAACTTTAGAGCAGATTTTATTAAGAGCATTGGATAGACTAATTGGCCTAAAATCATCAAATGAACTTGAAGTAGATTTTTTAGGTATTAAAGTAATCCATGTGCTGGATATGCCTTTAGGTAAGGTAGAGCCCCTAATAAAATCATTAACTGCCTCAACTAAATCATTTTTAATAATGGACCAGCACTTAGAGTAGAATTTATTGGTAAATCCATCTGGACCCGGGCCACTATTCTTACTTAACCCTTTAATTACTGCCTCAACCTCAGATTCAGAGGCTGGCTTTGCTAATTCTATGTTATCCTGAGCAGTAATAATAATAGGAATTTGACTCAGAAAATGAGAATAGTAAGTATCATTAGGTCCTTGATTAGGATCAGATAACAGATCCGAGTAATAGGATATGGCTTCTTTCTGGATATCTGATTGAGAACTTAGCCATTGACCTTCTCTATTTTTGATTTAGAAATCTGCAACCTACAATTTTTCTCTTGTACCACCTTATAAAAAAATTGTGTATTATTATCCCCCAACCTATTTTCCTTTTCTTTATGAGCTCTCAGTAATAATGCTTTTTTCTCATTAAATTTATTGAGTTCAGGTTCTGAAGGATTTAAATCATAAACCAACTACTGAATTCTTAGGGATTCTTCAGCATTGATAACATTAGTAATATTCCCAAAGCATTCCTTATTCCAAACTTTTATCTCCTTCTTTAACCTAATCAATTTTAGGAAAAAGCCTAGTAAACCAGTCTCTACCATTTGTTTTTCCCAGTTCCTCTGAATTAGAGTGGTGAAATCCGGACGATTAAACCATACATTAAGAAATCTGAATGGTCTTGGGTTAAGATTAGATAAGTTAGAAATATTTAGGAGAAGAGGAGAGTGATCCGAAGTCTGTCTATTCAAAATTTGGATAGAAGAAGAAGGGAATTTATAATTCCAAGAGATGGTACTTAGTCCTCTATCTAGCCTTTTTGAGGTCGGGTTCCTAAGTCTAGAGTTACACCAGGTAAATAGGTTACCAACGGTGCTAATTTCCTGAATTCCCGAGGTGTTTATCCAATTATTAAAGTCTCTAATACTTCCCAAAGAGGGAGAGCTAGGGCCTCTATATTCTGTAAGGGAGGTAATAGTATTAAAATCACCTATGAAAATAGTTTCACCCGGGTTAATAGCTGACAAGTCTTTCCATAATGTCTTCCTACCTTCCCTATTCCTAAGAGCATATATGAAAACAGCATCCATATGTAAAATAATAGATCTGTGAGATATATGCACATGCAGATACTGCTCATGAGATGAGAGAAGGGTAACTGTAAACGAATTAGACCACATAAGCCATATTTTACCATTATACAAGGTCAGGCCATTGGAGAATTTAAGTGTATCCATATAGGATTGAAGTTTAGAGTTATCATGCATTGGTTCAATAATGCACAGGAATTGTATCTTTTTAAGCCTAACTAAGTTTATTAGTCTCAGCATTGATGTTTCCATACCCCTGATGTTCCATACCAAGAAATTTATTGAAAGAGAACCTATCATTGTTCACTTGACTTATGACTTTTAGTTGATGATCGAAGCATCAGTCTATTGATTTGGCTAAAGTGGTTAGACTTTTTACCTTTTGCCTTACCTGATAGGAAGTTCTGCCCCAGTGTTGGTGATGAGCTCGAACTAGCTTGAAGATTTGAAGTAGCCTCCTGATCTGGAGCAGGTTCATCCGGATCCACCTTCAAAACAGAGAACTTGTTCCCCATTCTATCTTGTAGAGAAAGAGTTTCATTTTTATTTCTATTCAGACTAGAAAGGGTAGTCCCAACCTGGATATCGTCTGTGGCATAAGCTACTGGAGTAAAATTTTTTAAGGATGTTTCATCAAGAAGCTTGGAAATAGAGTTATCTAGTGTAACCTGAGTTGTAGGATTAGAACGACTGACTGGGGGATTGTCTTTAACAATTGCAGGAGTTTCAGTAGTCCCTAAGGTAGTGCTAGAATCCAGGTTAAGAAGGGTATAGGTATGGTTCTAGGGTTAAGTTCTATAGCTTTCTCAGAAGCTGCTGAGTCTATCTGATCATTTGGGGAGATCAACGGAGGTATATCAAACTTCTTCCCAGTAGCCTGCCACTGAGGCTGGCCCTGAATTATAATGTGATCAACAGTTTTGACATTGAGATTGGGGGGAAAGGCTCTACACTGGGTTTTGGAATGCCCTTATTTGGCACAATGATCACAGTAAAGGGGAATATCCTCATATTCTACTTGATATTTCCTGTTGTTAGTTACAGATCCCAGTCTGATGTGGTTACAAATAGGTTTTTGAAGATCAATTTCTACACATAATTTAATAGTTGAGGGTCTTGTTAGCATATCAGTAGCTAGATCAGTTTTAATAAAGTTACCAATGCTATTGCCAATGGATTCAATTGCAGCTGAGTTATAGTAATACAACGGGACTTCCCTAATTGTACACCAAACTGGGACAATGGGCGATTCTTTGTGAATTGAAAAATCAGGAGTCCATTTTAACATTTTGAGAAGTATCCCATTAAAATTCCAGACTCCTTTCATCCATGCTCGTTGATAATCATTTAGTAATTCAAACCTAATGAGCACATGTTTGTAATCAAGGGAACCAAGTTGATACTTACCTGTGAAGCCCACTGTTTTGAAAAATTGTTCCAGTTGCTCCATTGAGCATCTACCCTTGGTGAATTTGCCAACTAGGGAATTTGCATAGTGCGAGGATAGTTTTGCTATTTGATCATCCGAGTATAAGCAAGCCGCCTCACCTAGGTGTTGCGATTTGGGGATAAGTTCAAGGTTGCTCGGTAATAGCTTTGATAATGGTGGAGCTTTGGTTTTTAGGATATCAGCGAAGGAAACAGGGGGAGGAGTAGGTTGGGTATCCTAGTTGGTTTCGTGAACGGCCAGAAAAGTTGGTCCCGACATCGCTAAGAGCCGTTAACGACTCAATTAGCCATTATCGGCTAAAGAATTCCGGCACAGACCAAGTGTACAGAGATTGATCAGATGGGGGAAGAAGAAATAAGGTTAAAAGGGGATAAAAGAGAAAGACGATGAATCGCACACAGAATCGCACACAGAGCCGTTGACATGTCCATATACTACCGTATGTGTTGTAGATAAATTTATCTTTCGAATTTAATCCTCTTTATATTTTATACAAAAACTTGAGTGAGACGGTTTCACTCATTTTTATGGTGAGATTGAGGGCCTAAGTATAATTATTTAAAGATGATAAATGACATGAGGTAGTTTATGTAATTTTTAAAACTTCATTCATTACTTTGTCTCACCGTAATTTATGGCGAGACGGTGTCATAGAAATCTTTCTCTATATTTTAATATGAAAAGTACTTCTTATATATTTTTTAGGTTCTTAAACATTAGAGTAAAGAGTCTGTCTCTTGAAAGACGATATTTCCATAAGCTATGAAAAAAATCAAAGTTTAAATTGCAAATTAGAAGAAATGAAGATAAATTTTTGGGTTACATTAATCGGGTCATAAAACTTGTAACTATTGCACATTACATATTAAATTTGTAATATTGTAACTAAAATATTTTACCATTTTATTATTTTTATTAAAACTTATCTTTGCATATACCCTTGGAAAAAAATGGCACCTCCGTTCCTTTTTACTCCTTTTTGAGTACACGTGACATTTTCCTATTTTCAAAACAAAAATATGACATTTTCCTTTTTGAGTTATTCTTTCATATTGCAACATTTGTTATTTGAAAATATTCTTTTAAATTTATTTATTTATTTATTTACTTTTAGGCAAAGTGTAGGGAAAAATCGTATTTTCATAAACTTATAGAAAGACGGAGTTTAATTAGAAATAAAAGGTAAAAGATTTTAGTTGCAATATTAAGTAACATGTAGTAGTTATAAAGTTTATTACTCGATTCATGCAACCCAAAAATTTTATCTTCATTTATTTTTAATTACACTTTAAACCTTGATCTTTCCATGACTTATGGAAAGGCCGTCTTTCAAGAGACGGACTCTTAATTTTATAAAACTAATTTCTTTCATTTAAATTCAAATATTTGTATTTTTTGTGACATATACATGGTAACGGAGGAGGAAGTAGTTTTAGATAGGCATAGATTTCATACTCCCTCCGTTTCATTATGTTTGACAACGTAGGTTTAGATGCTTTTTGCATGTTAAAATGTGTGGAGACAATTGAATGAGAAGAATAAAAAGTTTAATAAGTGATTGAAAATTATATACACTTTTCCATAAAAGGAAAAATGATAATTTTAGAAAAATATACAAAAATTGTAAATGGGTCACAGGAAGTATCACCTTACAAAAGAATACATAGTACACTAAAAAAATTTAGGGATAGGTGTCAATATAACTCTATCTACTTGAGTAAGTGCCAATATAACCCTACGATAATTTTTAGTGCAAATATAACCCTAACTAGTTAATGAAAGTGTCAATATAATCCTCAGACCCCATTTCCGGCATTGACCTCAATTTTTCAGCGATGACTCTATGTAAATTGACTAAAATATCCTTTGGGCTGACTCTGAAATTGAGTGGACAATTTTACCCTCATAGTTAGCCAGAACGCCATAGTTCGTTAAAATTATGTAGGGTTATATCAGCACATTATGTAATCTTATTGAGTTATATCAGCACATTCAGAATGTTTGTAGGGTTATATCAGTACATTTCTAATGTTTGTTGGGTTATATCAGCATATCCTTAAAACTTATAAGGTTATATTGACACTTTCACTAACTATATAGGGTTATGTTGGCACTTTCAAATATTGAAATATTATATTGGCACTTATGTCAACTAGATAGGGTTATAAAAGCACTTTTTTCAAAAAATCTAAATTTTCTCTTTTCATGATGCAATTTCTTGAATGTAATAGTGCATGGAGATTGTGAAACAAAAAGATATTTTGGTAAAACTAAAAGTATTTCGTTTACATTAATATGATTTGATGTAAAATATTTTGTTAATTTGTAAGTGTACATATACTAAATTTCCTACTTTGGCATGTTAATGACAATCATAGCTGAAGGTAATAAAAATAATTTATAAATAAATTTAATTTAATATAAACTATAATGAACTAATATTTATTTTATTAAGATATAAAATGTTATACTACCCCCATTTTACTATATTTAGCACCATGAGTTTAGATTTTTTTTCAAGTTAAAATGTGTGGAGAAAGTCAAGTGAGGAGAGTAAAAAGTTCAATGAGTGCTTGAGAATAATATACCTTATGCTATAAAAGGAAATGTGACAAATTTAAACATACAAAAATAGTAAATGTGTCAAACTTAAGAAAATATGGGAAATATATGTATGCAATTATTTTTGGGACTATTTATTTGATGTTGTCCGTTCAAAGTATTTCACTATAAGTAGTCACTTTATCTATCTATTTCATGATTAAATTATTAGTTTTATTTTTTAAAAAATTTATTCATTTTTACATCCAATTATTGAAAAAAAATCTTTATAAAATGTTTCTAAATTTTTTTATGTTATTAATTGTATGCATATACTGCTAGCGGAAGCCAATGATTTTGAGTCCTTTATTATTTTAAGGGTAATATGCAAATAAAACTCTATATGTTGAGCAAAGTGTAGCTATAAATTCAAATTTTTTTGTGCAAACATACTCCTTACTATTGAATGAAAATGAAAATGTCACCTTTTGACCATGATTTCGGCGTTAACTAATGAATTCTGGCCATTAACCTACTTAAAAAGATCAAAATACCCTTCTGCCCATTTAAGAAGAACAATTATACCCTCTCCACCAACCACCACCACCACCACCACCCCCGTCAGATCTATCGCTACCACTAAAATCTCCCCTACCAGACCCACCTCTATCTCCAAATCCACCACGTTCTGAACCTCCTCTGCCCCTAAAACCACCCTTGTCTTGTCACTATCGCCCACCTCAGCCTCCCCTCCAATTTCCACCTGCTCCAGCATCCCAACCTCCGTGAAATACCCGTCGCTCCACCCATTGGAATCAGAATCCACAGCTCCGGTCCTGACGAGTAGCGGGATCAAGTAAGATCACACCGCCTTCTTAAAATCCACCATCGCCCACCGCCTCGGCAGGATCTTCGGGATCGAAAGCACCGTCATTGCTACAAATGGGAACAACGAAAAGCACGCTAATAAAACTGCAGAAAAGCCCACAATATGCAAACCTCTGCAGTTCATATACCTTAACGGCACCGTCATTCCCAACAACGCTGGAATTCTGGCGATTATGTTGTTGAACGCCAAAATCGAATGCTTTAAGTAATCGAGAAACAGTATCGGGTAGAGAGCATTATCCATGATGCAGCTGAACCATTTCCAGAATCCTTCATGGAATCCTCAGAATGGGCCGAATGCCGACAAGATCCAGATTCGTACCCCGCCGTTCTCCTGGAAGCTAGTGGCGAGCCCAACCGTGATTAAAGCTTCTGGGACGCTCTAAAACAGGAGGGGGAGATGAGGAATCCGTGGAGGGATAACAACGGGCCACCTCCGGCCCAGAGGGAATCTTCTAGGGCGAACGGGCCGTCGGAGACTTCGTAGAAGATGAGGGCGAGGAGGGGCAGAAGCGTCAATTTAGAGGTTAACTTTGCATGTGATGCTTCGTTGACCATGAACTCAGACTGCCCAGAAACTTCTTGGTTGTGACTCAGGTGAAGACAATGGTGGCGGGATGGGTGGCGTTTTGGGTGAAAGATACTTGAAGATGGTGGAGAGAAGAAGAAGCAATTAGGTTAGAATGTCAAAATAATAGATTTATTTTATTTTAAAAAAATTAGGGGGATAAAATTAACTTTTCATTTAATTTCAATCTAAATTCGACAAAAAAAAGTTATATTTACACCTAACCTTAATTATATTTGCACTTTTAATTTGCACAGAATTATATCTACATTTTCATCAATTATATAACTTATATTTGCACTTTACTTTTATTTTAATTGTGGGAACCAATAATAGTGGGAGATGGGACCCAAGCCTACGCAACGCCAAGGTGGGATGTCACAAAAAGACAGATCACCGGGCCCCCTCCATTCCATAATTCATCATCATTCATCACTCCTCCAAATTCCAATTTTCATTACTCGGGAAAAAAACCAAATATTCTACTAGCAGCTTGATTTTCTAATAATTTGTTTTGAAAAAATTGTTTTTATAATTCTATCTAGTTGATATAAATGTCAATATAATCTTTTAATATTTGAAAGTATCAATATAACCCTATCTAGTTAGTGAAAGTATTAATATAGCCCTCTCTGGCAGCTTTTAGTCGAAATTTTATAAAATTACATGTTTGCCCTTCTAAAAAAATTAAAATATAAAAAAAACAAGAAATGTCGTTATTACCCTTAGACCGCCGCCGGACTAGGTAGGGTTATATCAACTCATTATAAAAATTGGTAGGATTAAATTAGCTCATTTTTAAAATTTATAGGACTATATCAACACATTAGTCAAAAATAATTGTAATATAAATACTTATAACCAAATTTAAAAATTGTAGGAAATTGATTTGCCATGGTTGCTCTAATCATTAGACATTTGACAGGAGCCACTTTCGTACAATTAAGTTTATATAGAAAAGTTATCGTACACAATAAATCACAAAGTTTTTGGTTAAATATCATCTACACTATTACTACATTAATTAAACACAAGGACTGGACTCCCTCAATCTTATAGCAAGGCAACGAGTTTAAATATAATTGTTTAAAAATGTAAAATGACATAAAATACTTTTTATAATTTTTAAAATTTTACTCAATCAATCATCTCACTATAAGCTATGGTAGCAAAGACTCATATAAATCTTTCTCTTAATTAAATTATATTGTAAAATTTTATACATATTCCTTTACTTTCATCCACATACACCATTTACAAAAATTAAGTAACCATGAAAGCACACTTTTAGTGAAAGGAAATAATAAAATTTAAGTAAAAATGAGAAACTCCATTTGTTTGATTACATTTGGCACATTTTCTTTTTTAGTTGTTTCTTTTGTACCGTCACACATTCTTTTTTTGGAAAGATTTCTTCAATGTCATCTACTCCTTATTCTATTTTTTTAATGTTAAATTCAATTTCATTTACTCATTTCTTTCACCATAAATCAAATCGAGTAAGTCTCAGAAAAGACGGTCTGTCCATAATCTTATAGACAGGCCAGAGGCTATTTTGCAAAAGGAGATTTTTTTTTAAATTAATGAAATCAACTTTTCAACTGTAATTAAAAGCGTGCAACATGTCTCTGCGATTCTTCTTCTCTCTCTGCAACAGGTCTCTTTTTCTCCGGTGATTCACTCTTCTCTCCGGCAATTTCTCAGCCTTTTCTCCACCTCTTCTCCATTTCTCCATCGCCTCTTCTCCGTTTCCTTGGAAATTTCACATTTTTGCGCTTCTTCTCCATGTTTCTCCGCCTCTTCTCTACAATTCTCCAGCCGCTTGTTTCTTCGATTCTTCTCCTATGTCGTTGTTTTGTTTCTTCATCGGTTGTTCATCGTTCACAGGATGAGGTATGTCGTATATCTAGGGTTTATTTTCGACAGTGTTATTACACAAATTTTGTCCGATTTTTCAAAGTTGGTGTGTTCTTCATTTTGTTTAGCGTTAGATGCACATCGTTTTCTAGTGTTTTGAGTTGTTATGTGCGTTTTTTGAGATTCGGTTTTAAAGTGTCCTCTTATTATCACAAAAAACTTGTTGATTGTTCGTCTTGAATTACGAGATGCATTAGTTTGCTTATATGTTGCAGTTGTTATTATCCAATGTGTACCTGTTAGTTGTACTGCGAGTGACCTTTTCTTCTTCTTCTTTTGTTGATCGTTCATTTTGAATTACGAGTTGCATCTGTTTACTTATATGTTGCATCTGTTAGTATTCAATGTGCATTTATTAGTTGTACCGTCTATGACCTTTTGTTTTCATTTGTTATTAATTGTACGTTTTGAATAATGAGTTGCATCTGTTTACTTATATGTTGGATCTATTAGTATCTCGTGTGTACTTGTTAATTGTGATGTGTATGACTATTTTTTATAAAAAAATATTATTGGTTGTTCATTTTGAATTAGGAACTGCATATTACATCTGCTACAATCCAATATGTATTTGTTAGTTTTATTATACAACGTGTACATGTTAGTTGTACAATAAATGACATTTTTTCCCATTTATTGTTGATTGTTCATTTTGAATTACAAGGGACGTCTATTTACTTATATCTTGCATCAGTTAGTATTCAGTGTGTACTTGTTAGTTGTATTGTGTATGCCTTTTTATTTTCATTTGTTGTTGACTGTCCATTTTGAATTAGGAACAACACATGTTTACTTATATGTTGCATCTGTTAGTATCCAGTATGTAATTTTTATTTGTATTGTGTAGGATTTTAAAAAAATATATAAATGTGTTATTGGTTGTTCGTTTTGAATCAGGAACTGCATTTATTTACTTATATATTTCATCAGTTAGTATTCACTATGTACTTGTTAGTTTTATTGTGTTTGACTTTTTTTTCATTGTCGATTATTTTTCATTTTGAATTATAAATTGTACTTATTTTTTTATATGTTGTACATGTCAATATCCAATGTGTATGACTTTTTGCAGGAGTTGGATCTAATTTTTTTTTAACCTTTAAGGAATCAGACAACATTGAACATTGGACTCCACAAGACATTCCGACACGAGGAGGATTCACATGAACATGACAATGAACTTGAAGATTCTAAGATGATCCCCCGTTTGAAGATTAATAATTGATTCATTGTATTAGAGACTGTTAGTTAATCTAGATAGGAATACTGTTGTAATTTTAAGTTCCCTAATGGCCTGTCACGAGCACTTTATCTTCCATTTTATTTAGATGTTGAGAGACCCTCTCGTGTTTTAATTTGGAAAAAATTGCATGTTTTTTGTACAAAGTATGCAGTGCTTTACATGTGTTGCCTTCACGCCAATGCAACAGGGATCCCCACTGTGAGGGAGATTGGTCCTAGCTACTTCTTTCATACCAGGAAAAAAAGATTGCCAAATCGTTCTCTATTGAATCGTAGTCACCGGATTGTAATCTCTAATGAAAAATATAGCTCCATGAGCAAAAGCTCCCGTCATGATGAATCCTGCAATATATTGGTGATGGGTATATAATGCAGCGGCTCCTCGGTGGAGGAGTAGAAGCCCTGGTTTACCTAAGTTTGAATTTTTGCAAATATAGGAGGATACTCAAAAATAGCAATTTTGTGACTTCTCTTTGATTTAAATCAGGGAACTCTGCTCATGTTTTTGAAAACAAACACATGTTTTAATGTAATCAGTATACATTGTAAGGTATTAAATGCAGTACATATGAAAATTTTAAAAACTACAAAATTATGTGACCTCTTTTGTGTATACTATAAGAGAGTACTAATTGTAGGCTAACATATGCATGTTTTAACAAAATATAAACAATTCACAACGTAACTTATGCACCACTTCATGGAAAATTTTTTGCTATACATAAAAGGAATTGATAATTCTAAATCATATGCTTCTTTTTATTTAAACAATACATGTTGTAAATTAATTGATGCAAAGTTAATACGACAATTTTAAATTGTAAAATTTTAACTTAACTTATACACGATCTCTTGGAAAATTTTCACAATTCATATTCAGAGATTTAAAACAAATGAATGTTTTAATACAAACGATAAGTATTGTAAGATAACAAGTACATAATATATATGAAAATTTTCAGCAGCATTTAGTTTGTGTTTTTAATAATTCATACAATAGAACTTTCAACAACAATATCCAAACTTCCAAACACACAACAACATCTTCACTCGACCCTTTCCATCTTCTCTCCCTCTCGGAACTATAAGTTACCGAAATCTGAACCTCAACTACGCAATGAACCTCTCTAGTAATTAACTAGCACTAGCATAATCTTTTGGATCCATTTCAGCTCCCACGATTTCATACATACAATTATAATTAAGAGAAGGAGGCCAAAAATGGCCGCCATTGTTCAACAGATCGTTAAAAGCCTTCATACTTCCAACAACTCCGATGATGTGATCCTCCTCTTCTCCTCCATTGACAAAACTGGCTTCGCCAATCTCTCTAACCTCATCCCCCCCTTATCCTCTAGACGTGGGAAGAATTTTGGATCCTCCAAGTGCTCTTGTCGTCGGCATCGATGTCGGAGATTCGGAGGTCGCCGGTGGCTCAGCTCCTCTGCACCTTGGCTTGACGAAGTGACATAGATGGTGAGATGGCTCCGCTAGAGAGATTGAAGTTTGGGAAAAATATGAAGTTTGGGAAGGAAGAAAAATGGAGAATGGAATTTTTTTTGCAGAGGATGAGAGTTTGGGGAAGAAGAATGAGTTGCACTTCAGTTTGAGAAGGAAGGGTTTGATTAATTTGCATTAATTGCAAATTGGTCCCTGGTCTGTCCATAAGCTTATGGACATGCCACGTCACGAGACCCAATCAATCAAATCACCTAAAGTTATAATGTCAAATATAGAAAAAACATATGGGATACTTCTTCTGTTTTCTTATAATTAACACATTTGAGTTATATTTAATTTATCGAAACTTTATTTTTTAAACAAAATTGGAATAACTTTCAAGTAGTAAGTTTATTTGATTCTTGTGGTGTAAAGTGATGTGTCAATTACAAAGAAAATCAATGGAATGAAGTGTATAAACTACTAGACCCTCTGTTCTAGCAAAAATAGTATAATTTCCATTTTCATCTGCCCAATTAGAATTGATATAGTTTGACTATTGTCTAAAATAATAAAGAAGTGCATTTTTAAATTTCCACAATATTCTCTTATAAGTTTGATAATTTTCACATTGAACTCCAATTTTTCCATAATACTTCAATTTTTCCATATGTATACCCTGCCACATCAGTTCAACTAAAAGAGTGGATTTAAAATAATTCCATCATTTTTTCAGGATGGACCGAGGGTATAATATTTTTAACAGTTCACTTAAAAGAGAGAATTAGAAGTAAGGGAAAAATGCATAAATAACCCTATTAAATTTTGAAAGTGCATAAATGATCCTATAAAATCTGAAAGTGCTAAACTAACCCTAAGTTTTTGAACAATGGTGCATATATACCCAAATTGCATTATGATGATGTTGAAAAAAAATACCCTTAACCTTAAAACTAAAATACTAATGACCATTATACCCCCTAGACTTCTTCTTCTTCATCTTCAACACCCTAAACCTTGAGCACAGCCGTCGACCTCCGCCACTGACAACCATCGACGCTGTCACTGACCACTACTGCCACTGTCGATCACCACCAACGCCACTGTCGATCACCACCAACGCCGCCATTAGGAGGTCATCGCCATGTCTCTCAAAAATAGTATTAATAGGAACAAATTGCAACTAACTACTAAATTGTAGCTAGTGGTAAGACGGGGTCGTCCACGAGGAAAATGAGATTTTATCTAGTGTTAAACGTAGTTAAAAGCACACGAAGATGTTACTCTAAGTGTGTGGTAACAAAGTGGGGGGTTTTGGTTTTTGAAAACACTACGCTTACTTTAAACTACTAACTTAACAAACAATTATAAAGAATGGTGTGAATACGATCACACTAGCACAAAAGATGTAATTGACTGATAATGAGTCTTGGGCGCAACTGGTTTACATTTCTAGACATCCTTTGATCATCCACTAACTATCATATTTTTATGCATTAACCACATATTGTTGAGAACTTGTCAACACCTTTCGAGTAAAGACATTTCTCACATCTCCTCGATTAGAGTTAGAGTAAGTGATCAGTGTCCCCCTATAAACCCTTATCCTCGGGTCACTCTAGACGATCGACGCCATAGACTTTCCCGAGAATATCAATAAACATGGAGACCCAATACAACTAGCCCAATGTCCTACAAGTGAGAAACATTAGGATATCACAAATATATCTACTAATAACGACTACGAGTATCAGCCTTCATGCTCTCCGTTATTAGCGAGTCACGTTGATAATTAGTCAAATCCATTCAAATTCATCTTAAATCTAATCAATTTCATCAATAATCGTAATTAGTTGTCACACTTAATTATAACCTAACACTGACTAATGATAATCACATCGACAAAAAGTCAAAGTCTTTCGGGTTTGCCCAAAAACCTAGCAAATAATTAGCCCACAATCATCAACTAGTTGATCATCCTAGTCTAAATCATGCAATAATCACACAAGAAAACACAAAACATACTCGATAATCAAAGCACAACATAGGAGAAATCAAATCTCACAAATTCATGCTAGAAATGTTTACAATTGCTCCAAAGAGTATATGTAGCCTAGATAACTAAAACCCATAGCAAATGAGCGAGAAATCATGGTAAACATAGAGTAAATGAGGAGAAATAAATGCAAAACTAGGGTTTCTTAAAGGAAAGTTTTGAGAGGAGAGAGGGTGAGATGCTAAAAAGTGAAGAGGCTGAAAAGTGAAGAAGATAAAAGCTGCTGAAATTCGTCCTTTGCGGGCCACGCTATATGTCGCGGGCCGCGAAGCTCATTTTGCCCAACATTTTATTTCACATTTTTGTCTTCGTGGGCTGCACTTTATGTCGCAGCCCGCGAAGGTGCTTCTACCTTCTTCTTATTTCCATCATTATGGATGAACAACTGATATGTTTTAGGAGTTTTTGTAGTCAATTTTATAGCACTCGAGAAGCCAAATCCAATGGTACAACCCTCAGAGGCTGGTACTTCTCGGATCGCTCCGAAAAATTGGTTTAAACTTCCATATCACAATCCATCCGCTTATTTGTCTTTCTTCTTTGATCTTTCTATCTTTCACCATGTTTTTGACTCATGACCTTCAATCTTCTACCATCCTTGTGAATGACCTTCACTAAAATACTTCGAAGTGCTTGCGATCAATCTACAAATTTAGCTCACAAAAAGGAATCTAGATGATCGTAAGGACCAAGAATCCATTAGACTCAAAATAGGTTACAAAATGAAGGATTTATATACAAAAACTGAAAGCAGTTATCTAAACCCCTTATTATGTAAACCTACCTAAATATAGATCTTCCAACAAAAAGATAACAAAAGAGATGTTAAGTGTTTCGGGAAATACATGCATTTGACGTCTCATCAGCCGCCAATCACCAATACCACCGGCGATCACCAATGCCATCGCTGAGCGCCCCCGAGTGCCACCATGTACACCACTAATATAGCCCCGACTATCTCCAAAGAACCACCGCTACTCCGCTAGGATGCCATCGCCACTCCACCTCCTTACCCATCTCCAGCACCACCTCCCTAGCCTCTAACACCACCTCCCCAGCACCACCACCTCACCTCATACTACGCCCTCCACCGCTCAACCCCAGCCTTTCCTTAAATCCTAGCCACGCCGCCACACTTTTCCACTCAACCCTAGCCTCGCCC
The DNA here is from genome assembly GCA_037428765.1 of Rubia yunnanensis. Taxonomy (NCBI): domain Eukaryota; kingdom Viridiplantae; phylum Streptophyta; class Magnoliopsida; order Gentianales; family Rubiaceae; genus Rubia; species Rubia yunnanensis. The sequence continues at coordinate 17,769,927 of CM075063.1, forward strand.
TCGACGCAACCCCAGTGCCACCTTGATGTACCTCTTCCTTCGCCCGCCACCACTCTACCCTAGCCCCGCCCTCAAACCTAGCCATACTTCCATGCTCCGCTGTTTAGCCCTAGCCCGCCCTCGATGCAACTCTAGCGCCGCCTTGAGGCACCTCCTTCGCCCGCCATCGCTTAACTGTAGATACGCCACCGCCACCGCTCTCCACCCTAGCTCCGCCTTGATTTTCCACCCAACCCTTCCTCCTCACCTCAACTCGCCACCACCGCTGAATTTGCAGAGGAGAGGAAATGGAGATGAGTTGCGGATGAGAGAAATGGAGATGAGAATCTTACAGTAGAGAGAAATGGAGATGGAAATGGAGGAAAGGGAGATTAAAGGGTAAAGTTATCTTTTCATATTTTTTAAATTTTTTAACTCTGGGGTAGTATGGTCTTTTCACCATTTCCAGCAAATTTGATTGTTGACATTTTGGTCAACAAAGTCCAGGGTTATTTTTGCACTTTCAAATTTTACAAGGTCATTTCTACACTTTCGTACAAAATATAGGATTAAAAATGCACTAGTCTCTAGAAGTAATTACGTTTTTTTTCTTCTTTGCAAAGCTTTTTGGGATAAGTGCCAATATAACCCTATCTACTTGAGTAAGTGCCAATATAACCCTATGATAATTTTTAGTGCAAATATAATCCTAACTAGTTAATGAAAGTGCCAATATAACCCTCAGACCCCATTTCTGGCATTAACCTCAATTTTCCGGTATTGACTCTATGTAAATTGACCAAAATATCCTTTGGGCTAACTATGAAATTAGGTGGATAATTTTACCCTCATAGTTCGCCGGACTGCCGCCGGAACAGGATGGGTTATATCAGCACATTATGCAATCTTATTGGGTTATATCAGCACATTCCTAATATTTGTAGGGTTATATAAGCACATTTCTAATGTTTGTAGGGTTATATTAGCACATCCTTAAAACTTATAGGATTATATTGGCACTTTTACTAACTAGATATGGTTATATTGACACTTTCAAATATTGAAAGGTTATATTAGCATATGTAGATTTTTTTCAAGTTTTTTTTAAGACTTTAAAAACTCTTAAAGTGTTAAAGAAAACCCTACAAAGTAACTTTCTTAAATTACTGCTAGTAGTACATTGTACTTCACCACTTCAAGTTTCATCTTTTTGGATTCTGAAAATAATTGCCAAAGTGGTCCTGAGATTATTCCCTGTTGTCCTAATCACCATTAATCTTGGTGGTCTCTACTAATGCTCCAATTCTCAACAATGTGGCAAACTCAGTTCTCAGCGTCACACAATTGATTAGCCAAACCACCAGTGTCCCATGCACCATCCCACACCCAATCCCACCCCTTCATTTTAAAATTACTCCCATTTTCTCCATTCTTCCCCCATCATTTACTATATAAACCCCACACCCCATCCCACATTTCTTCCCCCTTCTTCCTCTTTTCTTCTTCTTTCTTGAACAATACTAACTCCCCATACTTCAGAATCAAGCAAAATGAAGTCGGCTCCATACTTTGCTGGCTGTGAAGAGGTGCAAAAGAACACCATTTCTCAGCCCCATTTTCTTGATTCTTGCTCCCTCTGCCAGAAGCCCCTGGCTCTAAACCATGACATCTTCATGTACAGGTTGGTTATTGGTTATTCATTGATCGGTTGATTCTCAAGATTTGAACTTTCTTTCCCTTTTGGGCATGATAAATGAATGGAATCTGTCAATCTGATATAAATAGTATGTGTTTGTTCAGAGGGAACACCCCATTTTGCAGCCAAGAGTGCAGGCAGGAACAGATTGAGATGGATGATGCTAAGGAAAGAAGATGGAAGAGATCATCAAACAGAAAATCATCAGCATCATCTGCAACAGCAACAACAAAAACAGCAAGTTCAGATTCTAGGAAAGAACCATCTGCAGTTGCTGTAGCCTAATTGAAACAAAACCGAGACAAGAAAAACCTTGTAATTAATGATGGTGGAGAGAGCCCACCAAGAAATTTTGTTTGGTTTTTTCTGGGGAAAAATGGATCTGTATACTAATCATCCACGAACTTGATTTGGGCTGGCACTAGATTCTTGAATCTTGATGAGCATGGATCTGCTGGAAATAACAAATTAATGAATATGTACTGCAAGTTCAACAGCAACTTCAGATTCTTGAATCTGGTTTGTTTTTTTTGCAAAGTTTAAGGTTAATAGTTGTCCTATTCCGTCCGAGCTCAAAATTGCACAATTCACTTTATCTTTTACTGTTTAATCTTAAACACATATTTAAATAAATATATAAATAATAATATTATTACACTATTAAATTTATCATAAAAAATAATTTTTAAAGTAATTATTTATTTATTATTATTATTATATAGTTTAAATAAATATATAAATAATAATATTATTATACTATTAAATTTATCATAAAAATTAATTTTTAAAGTAATTTTTTATTTATTATTATTATATAGTTAAATATATTAACAAATCATTTTTTGTACCATTTAAGATGGAACGGGGAATAGTGAAATTAATTAATCTAATCACTAGGCTTTTATGGTGGAGAAGTGTAAATTAATTTGCTTCCAGAAGGACCCGAACTATGAAAATGAAATGAATGACTCACCCCTCTTTTATTTTAGTTTATTCCATGGAGAAATGACTCAGCTTGACAACTTTAGACAAAGCCAATTGCAACCACCCAACCTGTTGGACGGCAATTATTTTGCATCTTAGTCTTCTCTTGTTTTTTTCCAAAGACTACAAAATTTGTAGTAGTATCAAAATATACATTTTCAATGTGTTTATTATGTATTATTGAATTATACCAAGACTATAAAAAGAAGATAACAGTAAAGTAAAGATCCCTAAATCATGCTCTATATAATCTATATTTTACTATCTTATGTTCTAATACGTATAATAAATTTTGAGAAATATGCGAAAATGATCTAATTCCCTATGCCCCTATGTATCGTAGTTTACTATTCATCAATAAAGTTAATGTTGTTTGGGTTGTACAAATTTATAAATATATAAATGTGAAAATTATCGTGTGAGATATTGTTGTTGGTAAAATTAATAGTAGCGAACGAAAAAAATGCTTGGTCATTGGTCTTAGCAAAAACAGTTTTGAAGAACAGACTGGAGTGAAAACTTTTTGTCCAGAAAAGGAGTTCAAAAAACAATTTTGTTTTGAAAACAAAACTCTGGGCGCGATAAATCTCTGCCCTTGAAACGAAATTCACCTAACCCGTAGTGCAAGGTTCAACAGAGACATTCGTTCTCACGGTACCCCAAAAATATCCCTTACTCATGCACTCAAGAAGCGGGGGAGGAACTCGTAAGTATTTTGCTCAGAGATAGATAGCAGTAAAAGAGAAGAAAGAGAGAAGTGAGTTGTGTATTCTGAACTACTCAGGAACTCGCCTTTTATAGGCATACAAATCAACAACCGTAGCTCTATATCGTGAGAACGTGGAGCAGTTCAGGAGAATGTGGAGCAGTTCAGAAGCCCATTTTGGCTAACTAAAAGATAGGAATGGATAAGAACAGTCATGGACCGCGCAAAATTTGGAAGCACGCTGAAAACCAATTTTAACGTAACTTGACTGAAGGGTTAAAAGAGTTTTTACCATATTAGAAAGCTTTCAAACTCGTTTTAACCACGTTTGAAATATAGGGAGAAAAAATAGGGGTTTATTTTAAAATGTTTAATTATCTGAGAAGCCTAATAAATGTTGTGATCTCAAACTATTCCAGACCAAAAAGATTAATATGGGCTCAAGACCCAACTCGAACCGCCCCCCCTCCCCCCCCCCCGCCCCCGCCCCCGCTTGCCTCATCACGTCCGAGCGGTGCAGTCAGTTGGTCGGCGACGGAGGCGTACACGAGGGGTCTTTATTCCTCTTGCTCACTCGAGGTAGTAGTGAAGCAATTCCACATCCTTTCTAAACTTCCCATGTGGGACTAAGAGTAAAGACAAAGTGTTTTTCCCTTCAAAATTGATTTTGGGCTGATTGGCCCATTTTCATTACAAACAACCCCCCACTAATGCAAAAGGGCAAAAAGGTGATTTTTCTGAGCATGTGAAAGTTTGACACTTAAGCATAAGTATCTTGCGATTGAACTAATGCTTAGTGAATTAGGATGATCGCCTTGTTTTTCGAGTGTTCATATCTGGAACTCCTAAACAGGTAGATCATTCCAAGAGCACGCATCTTACTTGAATAAAACAAGTTCCGTGACAATCAACAACTTATAGAAGCCATGATTTCCATGGGAAAACTCATTAGTGCTCTAGAAAGAAAACCCTTAAAAGTCTTTCATAAAAGGAAGGCCAATCCTTTACACTCAAGTAGGTCCTTCCATCAAGTCTTATTAGACAACCCAATCATGGCTATGGAAAAATTTAGAACAATTCATCATTCAACCTCACATTATTTTGGCGAATCCCACAAGTCCGTAAAAAATTAGAACTATCTTGGATTCATTAAGAGCTTTAAGCTCATCCTCACAATGTATATATATACATATCATAGGAATGAGTAGGTTTGTACGTTTGTGAGTCTTTTCTTGGTTGGTTTGACTTCAAGTCGTTTAAGAAACAACAAGAGTATCCACAAGGAATTCCTCATGTAGTAGGGTTTTAACCCCATTCTTTTCTATGAATCTTGGAATCTCTTTCCACTTAGTCCTTTAGTAAATGGGTCGGCTAAATTTTTTTCTGATCTTACGAATCGTAAAGCTAGTACACTAGTCTTGATCACATTTCTCACACATTCATGCCTAATGTGTATATATTTTTTCTTACCATTGTAAGCTTCATTTTGTGCAACGCCTAAGGCTCTGAGAGTCTGAGACAGGTGGAGTGGGTTTTCCCCATAAAGGAATATCTACCAGTAATGACCGAAGCTACTCAGCTTCTTGCCCTACCAAGTCTAGAGTTATATGCAAGTATGTTTTGAAGACTTCGACGACATAACAAATCTTCCTAAGGTAAAAACATAACCACTAGTGGAACTTACGTCATTATTATCGATTACCCAGTTCACATCACAATATCCTCCCAAAACAATGGGATATCCTACTAGATGTAATACTAATTCCATTGTACCTCTTAGATATTTTAGTAAACATCTAAGGGCAACCTAATGTTCTCCACTAGGATTGTAGGTGTACCTACTTAGTCTACTCAAAGCATAGACAATATCAGGTCGGGTGTAGTTCATTAAAAACATTAAACTACTAATAAATTTTGCATACTCCCCTTGAGACACACTTCTTCCTTTATTTTTCTTTCAGCGAATAGTGGAGTCATAAGGAGTTCTTACTGGAACTACATCAAAACTATTAAATTTTATCAACACCTTTTCAACATAGTGAGACTGGGATAGAATGAAACCATTATCTTTTTTAGTTACCCCTAAAATGGCGTCAACCTCCCCTAAATCTTTCATTTCAAATTTAGAGGATAAGAATATTTTTGGTTTCATTAATAGCATCAATGTGTGTTCCAAATAATAACATGTCATCTACATAGAGACAGATAATCACACATTCAGAATAAAATAGTTTTGAATATACACAAGCACCATATCCATTCACAATAAAACCAAAACTAAGAATAGTTATATGAAAATTTTCATACCATTGTTTTGGTGCTTGTTTTAAACCATACAATGACTTCTTAAGTTTATACACCTCATTTTCTTGGCATGTTATGGTGTACCCAAGGGGTTGTATCATATATCTGTTCTTCTAGATCAACATATAAGAAAGCAGTTTTATCATCAATTTGATGTACTGACATTTTATGTATAGAGGCCATGGCAAATAGTGCACGAATTGTGGCTATTTTAGTTACAGGTGAGTATGTATAAAATAAGTCCACACCAGCCTTTTGGGTAAAGCCTTTAATTACAAGTCTTGCTTTAAATCTTTCTACTGAACCACCAGTTCTTAGTTTTCCTTTAATATCCATTTGCAACCTAATGTTTTTTATCCCTTATGCAAGTCTACCAAGTCCCATGTATCATTATTGATTCACTTTCACTGTTAACTGTTTCTCTCCAAAAGCTAACATCTATAGATTTCATAGGCTCTTCATAAGTTTATGGATCTTCTTCAAGAAGGTGAAGAAAAATTACTGACTCATTTAATTCATTTACATCTTCGAGTTCAGTCACAAAATCAGGTAAAAAGTCAGTTTCTTTTCTACGTCTCTTACTTTTTTGAATTTCACTATTAACATATTCTGGTACATGCACTGAAGTAGAACTAGTATAAATGGGCATCACAGTGGAAGATACATCATTCATATTCTTTAAAGGAAATATTCTTTCAAAAAATTTAGCAGCTCTATATTCGCACATTGATTTATTATGTAATCGCATAAATCTATAAGCAGTACTATTTTCAGCATACCCATAAATATGACATCAACAGTTTTACGACCAAGGGTATCACGTTTGAAAGTAGGTAAAACTACTTTAGCCAAACACCCCCACACTTTTAAGTATTTCAAGTTAAAAGTATATCCTTTCCACAATTCATGAGGTGTTTTATCTAATCTTTTATGAGGCAGCTTATTTAGAATATGACTGGCTGATAAGACAGCCTCTCCCCACATTTCATTAGGTATTCTGGAACTTAAAAGCATTGCATTCATCATATCCTTTAAACGTCTATTTTTCCTTTTAGCTATTCTGCTTATTTGTGGAGTGTAAGGTGCAGTGAACTTATGAATTACGTCATTCTTTTCACAAAATTCTTTAAGGGAGTTTGTACTGTATTCTCCTCTCCTATCTGATTTAAGTCATTTTATTTTTTGACCTAGTTGATTTTCAACTTCATATTTGTAGATTAGGAACTTTTGTTTCGCTTCATCTTTAGTTCTTAATTGGTAAATCTTAGTATACCTTGAATAATCATCTACAAAGGTTATGTAGTATCGTTTTCCACCTTTACTTTCAAAGTTTATAAAATACGCTAAGTATGTATCAACTAGCTCTAAAAGTTCAGTTACTCATTGAGTCACTTGTTTAAATGGTTTCTTTGTGATTTTAGCTTTGACGCAAGTTTTGACATTTTTCCAGTTGAATTTTTGGCAGGTTAGATAGCAAGTTCACGTGTTGCATTCATTTAAGTGCATTTGTACTAACATGTTCTAAAAGTGCATGCCAAATATCAAAAGATTCAATAATATAAGTAGAAGTAGATGCTTTATTGATAGCAGTGGTGTTTACAACAAATAACCCCCAGACATGTATCCCTTTCCCACAAATTGTCCATTTTGAGTGATAACTAGTTTGTTAGCTTCAAAAACCAGTTTGAGACCGACCTTTTTAAGCAGACCAACGTATATTAAGTTTCTACGCAAAGAAGGAACATAGAGAACATTTGACAGAGATAAATTATTTCTAGAGGTCAGTTTGAGAAAAACCTCCCCTTTGTCGATAACTGGGGCACTGCTTGAGTTTCTCACGTAGACTTGTTCACCATTGGCAACCTCCTCGAAGGTTGTGAACATGTCCTTGTATGCGCAGAAGTGTTTGGAGGCTCCAGTGTCAATGATCCAGTCTGTCTTGTTTTTGATCGGGTTGACTTCGAAGACTACAACAACAATGGTCTCCACATGTTCATCTTCGATGAGATTGGCTTAAGGTTTGTTGTTATTTTAGTTGGGTTTTTTGTTGGTGTCCTTGCGCTGGTAGCATTGGTAGGCTCGATGATCGGTTCCGCCGCAGACGTAGCAGGTTGCTTTGGACTTCTTCAGAGCTGTCCCATTTTTCTTAAATGTGCTAACCTTTTTGGCCAGGTTGGTTCCCTTCTTGAAGGCACCAGAGGACTTATACCTATCAACGTTTCCAGATTCTACAAGGTTAGCTTTAACCAAATTGGAAAAGGAAGAGTGTCCTTATCTTTGAGGCAATTGGCTTCCTCAATTTTCATGTGGATGACTAGTTCCTCCAGAATCATATCTCATTTCTTGTGCTTGATGTGGTTGCAATAATCAGACCGAGACTATGGAAGCTTTTCGATGAGTACGTTGGCTTGAAGAATGTCGCTCATCGTATGCCTTCTGCAATTACTTTGGCTGTCAGATTTTCGTACCCATGGACCTGGTCCATAATGGATTTGATGTCCACCATTTGGAACTTGAGCCAGTTCCGAACCACATATTTTTTCTTCCCTGCATCATTGGCGCCATATTTCTTCTGTAACATCTCTCATATTGACTTAGTAGATTTATTGGTGATGAATAAGTCAAATATATGATTCGTCATGTTGTTGAGAAGATGGCCCCTAGCAGTTTTGTTATCTTTCTCATACTTGAGAATCGACTTGAAAGTTTCCTTTGAAGGAACTTCAGGGGCTGTTTCTTTAGATTTATTGGTGGTGGGTGTAGTGGTAGAGATTTTGGGAGGATCGGTAAATTAGACGTAGTCAACTTCCAGTTGTTCAAGAAAAATCAAGGCCCTTTGAGACCAGCGTTTGTGGTTAACACCATCTAGAGGAGGTATTTTTTAAAGTTCATTCAGAAATATCATTTAACCAAACATAGATTTCGAACAAGAAGAAAAATTTTGTTTCAAATTTGTTGGTAAAATAAGTAGTAGCTAACGAAAAAATGTTTGATCACTGGTCTTAGCAAAAAATAGTTTTGCAGAACGGGTGGGTGTGAAAACATTTTGTTCAAAATAGGAATTCAGAAAACAATTTTGTTTTGAAAATAGAACTATGAGCATTATAAATAACTGCCTTTGAAAAAATTCACCTTACACGTAGTGTGAGGTTCAACACATGCGTTCGTTTGCCAAGGTACCACAGAAAACTCCCTTACTCGTGCACTCAAGCAGTGAAGGAGGAACTCATAAGTACTTTTCTCAGAGATAGATAGCAATAAAAGAGAAGAAGGAGAGAAGTGAGTTGTGTAATCTGAATTGCTCAGGAACTCGCCTTTTATAGGCATACAAATCAACAACCGCAGCTCTATTTCAGGAAAACATGGAGCAGTTCAGGAAAATGTGGAGCATTTCTGAAGCCCGTTTTGACTGACTAAAAGATAGGAATGGATAGGAACGGTTATAGGCTGAGTAAAATTTGGAAGCACGTTGAAAACCAATTTTAACGTAACTTGACTGAAGGGTTAAAATCATTTTTACCATATCAGAAAGTTTTCAAACTCATTTTAACCACGTTTGAAATATAGGGAGAAAAAATAGGGTTCTAGTTTAAAATTTTTCATTATCTGAGAAGCCTCATAAATGTTGGGCTCTCAAACTATTCCGGGCCAAAAAGATTAGTATGGGATCCCAACTCGATTAGCCCGCCTCGCCTCATTATGGGCGGGCAGTGCAGTCGGTCGGTTAGCGCATCAACGTGAACAAGGGATTTTATTTCTCTTGCTCATTCAAAGTAGTAGTGAAGCATTTCCATATTTAAACTACACACATCCCTTCTAAACTTCCCATTTGGGACTAAGAGTAAAGACAATTTTTTTCTTTTTTTTCTTCAAAATTCAATTTGTGTTGATTTCCCATTTGCATTACTAACAATTGTTACATTCGTCGTAACACATACTTTTAGAATATTGATTTTTTTTCTGATTTATTTTTACATATATTTTAAGATATTCAAGTTACAATATCATCAATGAATAGTGAGAATTAAAGAAGTGAGGCATAATTAGAGGGACACAGGGAGTATGTTTGTTTATAAATGCCTCGAGTTTTTTGAAGGTTCCAAAATGACTCTTGACTCGTGAAAGTACCAAAATAAAGTTGCAGTTTTGACATTAATTTTGACATCAGTTGGGCATAATGGTAATGTTAAACGAATAATTAGGGTTGTTTCAACACATTCGAAGAACACTTAGAGTTGTTTTGGTACTTTTGAAGAATTCGGGATTGTTTCGACACATTCACAAAAACATAGGGTCATTCACATATAAAAGCAAACAGAAAAAATCTCCCACCCACCCCGCCTGAGACTACCACTATCTTTCCTCACATAGAAGCCCACCACCATCGCTTCCCTTTCCTGCCAATGGAGAAGCCTACCACCACCATTGACCTTCCCACCACCACCATTGCCATATCCCACCATCGAAAATCCGTTGAAACCCACAATTTATGGAATTGATTTTCCATAATTCCAAGCGACCGAAATTCACTAAAAACACACGAAGCCCATCGGTGTCGGAGTTGGTTTGCAAGCCAAAGATTTTGTCGAAGTTGATTTTGCAAATCCATTTGAAAACTTCTTGTATGTGTTTCTTAAGACCCGTGTTTAGAGATGAACTAGCAACGACTGCTAAAGAGCCGCGTCCTTCGCTCAATGCTGCCATGTCCTTTCTCACTGCCACTGAGAATTTTCCAACACCCCCGCTACCTTCTCCAACCAATCACCGCCAGTGGACATTTAAAACTCTTAGGAGTCCTGCACGTATCACTAGTGTAAAAAAGGGTAATCAAAGGCCGTTTCATCTGCCTTCTCTAACTCTTCCTTTAATCATCAACGATCAAGGAACCGCCTTTGATTATAGTCCGAAGACAGTTCAGAAATTGGAACCTATTTAGGAGGTCTTATAAAAAAACCGCCAGAAACCTCAAGTTTTTGGCAGCCTTCAAGAAAAAAATACAGGAGATTCACTCATATTGTCAACATAGTATTTTTCAAAAAAAATAAAAATATCAATCTGAGGAAAAACATCAATATGAGCAACAAACATTCCAAGAAAAAAATACATCAATTAGAGGAAAACAGATATGGGGGAAAACGGAGAAAGATCAACATGTCATATGGTTAAATAAAAACCTCATCCTTCTCCGTCATGGTGGGTTTCTCCAAGCGGCGGTGGAGGGCTTCTCCAAGCTGCGTGACAGTGCGAGAGTGGCTTCTCAGACACGGAAACGCAAGAAGAGGGGAGGCGATGCGACAACAGGGAAGCAATGTGGCAGTGAGAGAGGTGGAGGCGGTGCGGCAGGGGCGTGAGGGCGAGAAAGAGAGAAAACCTAAGGAATCGGGTTCTAAAAAAACTAAGGGAGAACTGTTTGAGTTTTATTTATGTGCTGGGTTAAGAGGGAAGGTTTTGATTTTTATTTATATATTGGATTAAGAGGCCCAATAAATGCATCCCAATAAATACAATTTTACAATAGAATCACCTTTAATAAATTTTCATTAAAGGTGGAACCGCCGTTAATAAATTAAACCTTCAAAATGAAATTGTGACTTGGGAGGGTAGTTCCAAATTCAAAATTGAATTCGGACCCCAATTAAAGGTGGTTCCTCAAAACAAATTGAAGGAACCGCCTTTGATTGTTGCCTTTACCCTTTTTTCACTAGAGTATTGATAAAAGACAAAACTATAACTTAATATTTAAGATCATGGATCACATGTGTATAGAACCTATTAATTTGATGACAAAAACTCATGACTCTAATATGATATCAAAGCCAAAAGTAGGCTTGGTTGCCCCACTGGACGTATATTTTTACTGTTTGACCCATGACCGTTGTTCATATTAGCGCGATGAATAATACTGATGCATGTGAGTGAGTGTGTTAAGAGTCAGCATTATGAGGGACAAAACAATAACTTAATACTACCTCCGTCCAAGAATAAACTTTCTAATTTGACCTTTTGAAGTCAAATCAATCCAACTTCAATCATTAAATTCTTTTAATATATTTGTAATACTATTATCTTATCACATGTTTATAGATTCATAATAACATATATTTTTAAACTATTAATTTTTCATAATTTTTTTACATTCATAAAAATTTATATCAATAGTTAAACATTGATGCAGTTAACTCCAAAAAGTCAAATTCTGAAGTTTATTCTGGGACAGAGAGAGTGCATAAGATCAGGGGTCAGCTCTAGATAATACCAATTGTTTGTTTGATTAAAAAAACACGACTATAATAAAACCTATGCGGCCGTAGTCGTTTCAAGTGAAAATAAATTTTCCAATTTTCTCGATAAGAACATCCTATTCTTGGTTTGAATATAATATAAATGATATATAAATGTTATAAATGCATGGCGTGTTAAAATAAAATATGCTAGAGTGTTCTTAACAATTTAGTAAAGAAAAGTAATCGAAGAAAATCACTCTAATGTTGGGATTTCTCCTCAAATTCCAAAAATATTTAATAAATGGCTATCCAAAAGTCTTTGGTTCATGTATGAGGAATTCAAGGTTTTGTTTATGAATTAAGAAACTTAAGAGTTTGGTTCATGAATTTGGGAACTCAAGAGGTTGACTTGAACTCTTACAAATAGAGGGAGACTTTAGGGAGTTCTTCAAGCTATGTGACAAGATGTAGCCCCTTATGAATTTGAAATTTGGTTGGTTGGTCACACTTCATGGAGGTAGCTAATACGTTTGGTGAGCCATGTTAAATTCCATGTTTTGTTTTTCCCTACTTTCTTTCTTTTTTGTTATCTTGATTTGTGCGTTAAACAGTGATACCAACAATTGGTAATAGAGTCGTTGGTTGGTTCTGAATTATGATTCAAGATGAAGAAAAAAAGAGAAAGAATAAGAAAACAAAAATATAAGCTCAGGTGATATGTTGGTGAGTTTGGAGAAGATTGAGATTCACGAGTTGCCGTGTTTGATGAGTTATTTCCTGGTTGAACTTGTTAAGAAATTGGTTGTCTGTTCATACATTCATCTCACAAGGTCTTTCCTGATTGGACTTGTGAAAATCTGTCTGCTTTTTTACCAAGTTCTTTATTGTTGGATTTATTAAAATGGCCTGTTCCATTGGCAAATTCTTTCCGGTTTGAATCTACTCAAATCAGTTTGTTCTATCACAAGCCTTTTCCTGGTTGGACCTGTTTAAATATGCATTCTAGGGCTATTTCAAATCCTTTCCTGGTTGGATTTATATAGATTGGTGGCATTAAGGTACCTTTGGTACATCTGTTTGACACTTTTCCCATGCATCTATTTTCATCTAGTACATCTGGCACAACCATCGTGCATCTGGTACATCTGGCACTATCACTGCGTGTCTGGTACATCTGATACAACCACCGTGCATCTGATAGATCTACCACAATCCATGTGCATTTGGTACATATGACACAACCGTTGGGCATTTGGTGCAATTGGAACAATTAATACGTATATGAATCTGGAATATCTGTCTATATGCATCTAGCAGTTAGGAGATTCAATTTTGGGGGGGGGGGGGGGGGGTTGGGTGATTGTCATGATTACATTAAATATTTCTTTTTATGTCTAATGTTGGGATTTTTGAGTCGAGGGGGAAATTGATGAGATTTCTTCTCAAATTATACAAATAGTTAATTATTGACTATTCCATGGTCTTTGGTTTATGAAAGAGTAATTCAAGGGTTGGTTCCTGAATTGAGATCCTAAAGAGTTTGGTTAATGAATTGGAGGATTCAAAGGTTGACTTCAACTCTTATAAATAGAGGAAGAGTTAAGGAATTCTTCAAAAAGTGTGAACATATGTAACCCCTTTTGAATTTGTAATTTGGTTGGGTGGTCATGTTTGGCATACCTCCTGACATAAGTAATTTCTCTGACCCATTTAAATAATAAAATTAACCTTCTCTCCAGATTAACTCATAATTCTCTCTCTCATCTAGTCACTCTCCATCTCTCCGCTTCGTCGACTTCGCCGCACAACCCCCCCCCCCCCCCCCCCCCCCCGCACATGCTACTCAAAGCCAAAATCAACATTATCGACTGATTCTCCCTCCACCACCACTCCCAAAGGAATAACGATGATGAAGCTCTCTTGCATGGAGACAGCAAGTCTATGGTTTGGAGCGACACCTGGTGGTATAACTCCTTTTCCGCGAGTAAGATCATGATGCACCATCGTCTATCTCAGTTCCTTCCACCTCAATCGAGAGCTCTCTCCGCCATTCAATTCTTAGTTTTCTCTTTGTTCAATTTTCAAGGTTTTGTTTGATTTTCCTACAATTTGGTGGGAAAGGGTGCTATCATTTACGTTGGCACCAAAGTTGTCGATGATCCGAGATTGGGGCAGGCGAAATGAAGAAAAGAGAGGCAGATGAGAAAGGCATGCATGGGGGGAATGAAGAAGATGAAGTAGGGCATTTTAGTAATTTCACATTCCAAATTATAACATCGATTTTCTTTTTCTGCAGGATTGACTGGGACAAAGGGAGTACTTAATTTTTCGATAACTTTGAAAATAATGTATCATATTAAGCTCCACTATTAAAAAAATGTTTGTTGTACTCCCTCCGTCCAATTCAAGCTTCACCTTTTGACTTTTAACAGTTGATTTGAAAAATGTTTGATCCTTAATATTTTTCATTAAGGATAATTAAAACTTGTGAGAATGTGATATACTGAAAATATATGTTATAACGAATCTAACAATCTATCACACAGTAGTAATTAAAATATTATATTGGGACAGATGAAGTATTATTCTTTTAGAATATTCATTGTCATTATTCTTGTCATCAAATCATCTCTCATTTGAAAAGTCTCACAAATCAACGGTTTGATCAATCATGAAAAACCTCGTTTCAATAACTTTTATGATCAAATTATAATTATTTATATATTGTGACACGTATAAAAAAATTTCAATATTATAGGAACATTGTTGCATTAAAAAAAACAAACATCCACTCACCTCATAAATTGCATCAATTATAAAATGACCCCTTATAAAGGTTAGTCGGTCTAAAATAAGACTTTGTGATCTCATTTACATTTATTAATTATTTTTTACCACTTATTGTGATATGGACAAAGTACTAATATGCATATCATGACTTATTCATGATATGAATCTCATTGCGAATACGCTGGATGCGGAACTTTGAAGAAGTACTGTTAACGAAGGTTGATCGTAGCACCCTCTTGAAATCAAGAGGACACATATGAAATCTATTCACAACACAAATTTATGATCTTCACTAACATAAGGACAAAATTCCACTCAACCCAACCACTAGTTGCACCAAATTAACACAAAGAATCCAACGGTTAAAAGCAATAATTTATAATAGAACAAACCTAATGGTTTTGAGGCTCGATAAGCAAAGAGTATGAACTCAAACTCTTAATACATGATGTATAAAGTGTTATTAAAATGTTGAAGACCATCCCTTATTTATAAGGATAGGTTTGGTCATTACAAAACATAAAGAAGACATATTTTGGTAATTCTTATCAGAAACTGGAATGGTTTATGGTAGTTTTAAAAAGTTAAAACCATATCAAGCTAAAATGCCAAATTTAAATCTAGATACGACCAAAATATTCAAGATGAATTCTTGAATGAATAGTGTCTTATCTAATCTTACCAAATATAATCAAATCAGAACTAGTTTTACCAATTCTAATTAAATCATAACTGAATATTCTAAACCCTAATTTAGGTATAGCCGAAACAAAACTCTTCTAAGCTAAAATGGCCAAATTTAATTGGCTAAAAGCAAAAATAAATAATGTCTAAAACTATTACATAAAAATGTCTTCATGAACACACCATCTCACTGAAAAACCCAATGAGAAAAAAAATAGTGTTCTTAATGAAACCATCTTTACTATTTCGAAAAAAATGTACAATTCTTCCAAGGCAATTCAAAAATAGATTTAGGTTCTTCTTCTGGATATGATCAATCAAAGTATTCAATGCAACATCTTAAATTTCTTCCTTTCCCTAGTCATAGGGCCAACCATGCCACTTAGAAGATCCCGAACATAACCCTTGAATGTTTTATCAAGTCTTAGCTTTCTTCATCTATGGAGTCATCTCGATATTCGTATCCCATTATATTGTGACTCATGTAAAATCATCAAGAAAAACAACGGATATTTTCATGGTGGTTCAGATTTTATGAAGAAGACTCTTCCTTGCGGCGGGGCATCATTGCGACAATGATAGGTATTTTAGATTTTTCAATAAATCATAACGACGTCATTTCCATCGGTTTATCTTTGATGGAAGCAAACACAAGGTTTGTAAAATTTTGTTACAATTAATTTGCCAAAATATTTTTGGCGATTAAAGTGGCTACCGAGAGCTTTCTCCAGGGACGTCACGGGCACGGGAGGTACTTCTTTCTTTACTTTTATTTTTCTGCTACTTTTAAATTTTCCCCAATTCTGGGTGGGAGACTCTTAATTTTGAATCTTTTTACTTTCTATTTACCTTAATTTATTTTTCTTTCTTTAATTCTTTTTTTTTCCTTTTTTTTCAGGTTAAAAAAATGGTAATTAAAATGTTTTTTTGGATTCAAGCATCGGGTAATAATTGTCTTTGTCAATAAATATTTTCGGTAAATGTTTATTAAATTTTGATCTGTTATCCAAAGATTTAAAGACGATAATGAGAAATCCAAGACAGAGTCTTTTGAACAACGAAATTCTGATGATTCCGTTATTTATGAGAATTTAAATCAGATTCGTAGACTTTGATCCATTAGGATATCCTTTTGGAATCGAGTTAGAAATAATTCTACGCATTATAAGTGACTCCTTTACCCATTGAAAAAATATTTTTGGTAATTAAAACAATCGATTTTACTCTTCTAGTTTAGGGAAAAGATTGAACGAGATGGAGACAAATTGGATATTTAGTTGGGGAGATTCATTTTTCTTTATTTTGATTGCCTTGATATTTGATTAGAAGTGTAGATGGAACATTTTGAGTGTGTTTCATCTTATGATTCATTGTTACATGATATGTTTTGTAGTATTCTCGAGTCGATGTTACAATGAGAACCACTTATCCTTAGTGTGCTCTTCTTATTTCAGTATGAGTCCGTCTCCTTCGAAACCGTCTTATCGTAAGACCAGGGACTAGAGTGAAAATAAGTAAAGGGCAAATGAAATTTGGGGATGCCATAATGAAAAATGGAAAAAATGAAGGACTATACATCAAATAAACAAAAATTGGCACAGAACCCGTCTTTCTTCTTCATCTTCCTTGCTCCGCCAGTGCTGCCTCGCCTCCGCTGTTGCTACCTCACCTTCTCACCTGTTGCCTCACCTTTTCTGCCATTGCCTTGCCTTCTCCGGCGTAGATCCGACGTATGTTTGATACGTTCATCATTCGATTGACGGAAACTTACCCATGAAATCGGTCCCCAAAATCAATTTCCGGAAACCTCCCTGAAAATCTTCCTTCAACATCCGCAGCGCTCATAGTTCGACTATACTCTGAGTGCTGGTCGGGTGCGGATCGTACGACATTGAAACCTATATGAGTGCAATCCATTTTTCTACGGTTGCCTCAATCGGTGAAGCAATTCCAGCCGACTAAAGACTGAAGTGTTGCCATGGATGTGGACTTCAGTGGTGGAATTGGATGTTTCATTGTGTTCTTGGAGGCGCAAATGCATGATGAACATAATGAATCGATGGGATGAAGAATCGATAGATTTGGGTTGTTGAATTGAGCAGAATTGATTACGGATCTGGATTAGGAAAAAGCTTGAAGACAGGATCTGTTGTGGACAAAGGTTTGAAGCTAGGGTTATGACAATCTACCAGCGCACTTGGAAATCGCAAAAGTGGTGGAAATTGCAGTTCTTATGACATCAGTGTAGAAGTGGAGTTTAAATTATATTATTATGAACAGATGCCAAAGTATGTGGTTGTGGTTAATTTTTTTTTATCACAAAATCTACAATGTGAACAGGAAATTTAGTTCACAAAGGTAGGAATATTTACTCCTGACGAGCTTGATGCTTTGGCATCTGTTTTACAAGTAGCAAAGCAACAGAAGACTTTGGAAGTGAGACCAAGAAGTGATCTCTCAGCCAATTGACAAAACTAGTTCCAACCGAAAATCAAATGAAAATATTAAAACATCAGTAGTATTAAAATTTAAAAGATTATTTCACACTATTGAAACATCAAGAATACATCAAAATAAAATCTAATATTCAATATCAATTTTTAAAAATGACATATTGGAAAGTTAACACGTAAATCAAAAAGAAAATATAAGTTAAAAATTCAAAATTAAGATAGTAAAACATCTCAAATTAGTGTTGAAAATATACATTCCATTTTTATTGCATTTGAAAAAACTATTTTGATGTTCCACTTCTATCCACTGATGTTATTATTTTTAACATGATGATTTACAGATGTATGCCGATACGTTTCACTTTATGTATATTACAGATGAATAAGACAAAAAATATCATACACTGAAACTCAATATCAAATTAATTAAATGAATCATTATTGTCACAACAAAAAGATATAAAATTAGCATATTAAAGTGACAAAATTTTATTTGAAATTTTACATTTGCATGTGAAAATGTCAAACGCCATAACTATCGAACCATCAAACATCATTCATTACAAAAGGGTTCAAATGCCCTACAAAATCGCTAACTTAAAAATTGAAAATTTTCAAATCAAGGTAAAACATCAATTACAATCAAGTTCCTCAATACTAACACTAACAATTAACCATCATAACTGAAAAATCAATGTCAAATAATACATTATAAACAATCAAATTTTATTTTTTTGTTTCCCTTCGCCATTGGTTTTTTCACAGACTTGCATTCTCCCACTGGTTTTGAAGAGGATGACTCTCTTACTGCATCAACACACAAATCAAAGGTCAACTACGATTCTGTGTTCAAGGGATCACTTTCAAAGCATGGTTCATCATACCATTTTTTTATTAACTCATCAATTGCATCTTAGAGCTCCGACATGGACCTGTGAAATAATATAAAACATCATATACAGTAATTAAAATAGCAATATCTGTCATTAAAATATCACAATAACACAGATAAACATCATTGACAACTACATTGAGGAAAACCAAATATAACATTTAAAACATCAACCTCAAAATTTTAAAATATCAAACTGTACACACTAAAATATTAAAAGAACATAACAGAACATCAGTTGCATACTTAAATATGAAAACACCATAAGCATCAAACAATGAAATCAAAAATATTACACCAACACACATATCAATACTTAGAGCTTAAACATGAAAGCTTAAAGATAGAACCTGAAATATCAACAACAATATCTAAAACATCACAGCTAAAAAAAGGAAAGAAAACCTACAGTTCCTACTTCATTCTCGAATGTAGCAATAGTGGGCAAGTGCTCTTGGGCATCTAAGAAACAACGAAACCAACACAAAAATTAGCACAATTAGTAGCAAAACCCTAAGATATCACACACACACAATCAAAACAACAAAACTGAACATCATGACTGTGAAGGTTCCAAATGATAGTTCGTGGATTTTGAAACAAGTAGGTAAGTGCAGAAATGTCCTTCAGGGTATGGAGATATGGCAGGAGCTGAAGCGGGCAAAATACTTCTGTACTGGAGACATCTACAAGGCACTACGAGGTGAGCAAAATGCTGTATTTTGGCGACACATATGCACAGCTAATCAGGCATGGCCAAGAGCTGTTTTTATGCTATGGATGTGCTGTAATAACAGGTTACCAATCAAATATAGGTTGAAGAAGTTTGGAATGAAGGTTGATGGTGGATGTGTATTTTGTACGGAAGCTGAAATGGTGCAGCATCTTTTCTTTGAATGTGCTACATTCAAGGACATCTGGTGCAAAATCCTCAGCTGGATGCAATGGAAGCATGTTCCAGCAAGGTGGGAAGAGGAAAAGCAGTGGCTAGCAGTGAGGTGTAAAGGTAAGGGAAGCAGGGCTCAGCTTATGAAAATAGCTAGTGCGGAAACAGTGTCTGCCTTATGGAGTTGGAGAAATGATAGAAGCTTTGGAAAGGAAAAGACCGGAAAAAATATTTTTGATAGCATTATTGACTGTCTAGTTTATAGAGCTTGGGCAAACACAAAATTAAGGAGAAAATGTGTTATGTGTTACGTGTTATGTTTATGTTAGGTGACTAGGGGTTTTGGGGATTTGTGCAGAACAATTTTGAAGAAGTATTAATGAAAGTAAATTTGTCCCCAAAAAAATGCACATTTAAAACACTACAAGAATCAAATACTGATATTAAATCATCACTTCAACACAGTACTTAAAACCTAAACATGAAAGATTAAACATAAAACTTGAAACATCAACAACAGTATTTAAAAAGTCACATCTGCAAAATAGAAAAATTTATATATCCTCTTTCCTTCTTGATTGTAGCAACAGTGGGCATGCATTCTTAC
This sequence comes from Rubia yunnanensis, assembly GCA_037428765.1. NCBI lineage: Eukaryota > Viridiplantae > Streptophyta > Magnoliopsida > Gentianales > Rubiaceae > Rubia > Rubia yunnanensis. The sequence goes on from CM075063.1 coordinate 17,790,132, forward strand.
ACATCTAAAAAACAACAACAAAAACAACACAAAAATGAGCACAAATCTTAACGAAACCCTAAGATATCACACACACAGTCAAAGCAATAAAACTCAACATCAATTACACACTTAAATCACTACAAGCATCGAATGCTGGTATTAAATCATCACACCAACACAAATAAATAGTACTTAAAACCTAAACATGAAAGATCAAACATAAAACTTGAAAAAATCAACAACATTAATTAAAAAGTCACATATGCAAAATTACAAATTTACAGATCCTCTTTCCTTCTCGATTGCAGCAACAGTGGCTAAAGCATTCCTAGACATCTAAGGAACATCATCAACAACAAAAATATCAGCGCAAATCCTAACAAAACCCTAAGATATCACACACACTCAAAACAGAACATCAATTGCACACTTAAGCATGAAAACACCACAAGTATCAAGCGATGAAATTAAAATATCACAACAACACTGAGAACAATACTTAAAGCCTAAAACCTGAAAAATCACACTGAAAACGAGAAACATCAATACCTGTAGCTAAAACATCACGGTTACAAACGATTTTCCTTCTCGATTGCTGCAACAGTGATGCAAAACACCTTAGAAATCTAACAAACAACAATAACAACACAAATATTAGCACAAATCCGTAAGAACAACTCAAAACACACAAAAGAATAGAGAAATCCCCAAATATTAACACATTGAACAACATAAACCCTAGAAAATCAAATGAACAAAAAAAAGCAAACAAAAATCGGAAAAAACAACAAAATATGCATAAAAACTCAGAGCAAAGACATTACCTTCAAAGATTAACACAAAACGAAGCTTGTATAGTGTTCAGCCGCAAGAATATCGCCAGAAAATTTGCTGAAAAACTCTGAAAATCGCCACGAATCTCTGTGCCCATGAAAGAGGAAGAAAAATGAAGATGATGAGCGGTCGAATGGAAGAAAATGAGCTAGAATTGAAGATGGAAGGGAAATGGAGAAGAGAGAGAAAAAAGACATTTGAGTTGGAGAGAAGAGATAATATGAATGTTTTATAAGAGAGGAAAGGAGAAGACAGAGAAAGTTTCAGAAAAATATGAGAGAATAATGAGGAAATGTTGATATTTATACTAGGATTTAAATGTAAAATAATGAAATTTCACATCCAACCGCTAGACTTTTAAAAGCTTTAATTAGAAACCTTGTGCTACATTCTTAATTTAATCTCTGGTTTCGCTGCGAGACCGTCTCGCACAAGACTTTGTCTTTCCTCATAGACCTTTGCTTAAAATTTAATATTGACTAGTATCTTTGAGTGTCTCTCTCACTACTACTGACCTTTTAGATTAGAATTGTAATATTTAACTAGCGCTTCTTAGTTAATAAGTTTATCTCATAACATAATCACACAATATACAAAATTGAATTTAACATAACAGAAATAAGAACACTATAAACCCTCATCTAATAAACGAATTAAAAAGAAAAAAAACGGTAAAAGACCCTGTTGTGGGCTACATTTCGATTTGGTCCTTCTACTTTTGTCACCAATTTGGTCTCATAGCCGCTGTAAATAAATAAGATTCCACCATTAAACTATATGAGGGTCTGGATTAAAATATTAGTACTCCATTTGTTTGCTTTAGAGTACAAGCCACACAGCTTCATGCAAACATATTATTGTAATATTGTCAGCAGAGGCGGAGATTAAGGGGGCCGGAGGCTGGAGGGGGCTCCGGCTTCACCCCTAATTTTTTTAGGGATATTAATTTTGAAAAATTAACCTTCAATCTCCATTAGATATTTTTTAATACTACAATTTTTTTTTAAATTACTCTTCAATCTCCATCAGAAATTTACTAATGCTACTATTTTTTGAAAAAATTACCCTTCATCCTCCATAAAATTTTTTCTAATGCTACCAATATTTTAAAAATTATTCTTCAACCCCATCAGATTAGATAAAATTATTTTTATTAAATAATATTTTATTAAAAATTAATTAATTAGCCCTCACAAGAAAAATTTTCTGCCACCGTCCCTGACGGTCAGCACTGCAAGAATCGCTTGGGCAACCGGTAACATTTTGTTGGGCAAGGGAGAAACAGAGGCTGCCACCGTATCTTTTATTATTTGTTTTTAGGATTTCTGCAGAGCACAAATCTTGAAGATACGTTAGGTGCACCTAAACACACTCTAAGCTAGGAATGGCAATTCAGGTCGGATTTTGATTACCGGGTTTGAGTTGATGGGCTGTGTTCATAATTAGGGTTATGGACTACCAATTTTACATGGAAGGAGCAAAGGTGGGAACAATAGAAAAGAGTAAACTAGAATTTTAATTATCTTATATTCTAACACCTTCTATACACGATCTTCGTCGGATAAACCGAAACACTGAGCTTGGAATGAGAAAAAACAAAAAAGAAAATAGGGAAGTCATTCAGTAAACATATCAGGCAACTAATTGGAAGTAAAAACATGATGAATACAAATCTTGCCAGATTCAACCAACTCCGAGAAAAATGATAGTCCGACCTCAATGTGCTTGACCCATTGTGAGCAACTGGATTTTGAGCCAAAAACATTGTGACAACGAAAGAGGTGAGACAGCAAGAGGCAGATCAAACAAATCATGATATATTCATGTAGATAATCCAAAAAGGAGAAAGGTGATCCTGGTTGATCAGTAGTAGCAAACAGAAGACTCGCTTCATCAAATCGGGCATGACAAGTATTGTAGATGCATCCAGAGGTCATGTCCAAACACTGAAAAACCTTTATACAAAGAGTTGTAACCAATGAAGACACATGGAATGTATTAAGAGATAACTTGTCCACCCGAAAAAGGATAGGCTTAACAACCAAACATATGAAAGTTGGAGTATATTGGGTGCAGTTAAATAACAAAGTATAAGGTGCAACTACATAAAGTACACACATTGAAAGGTGAGTGATAGTGCAAACTAAAAATGCATCACCCCAGTGCAACAGAGGTAGACGTGAATGGAACAACATAGTAAGGCTCATTTCCACAATGTGGCGATGTTTGCGCTAAGCACACCCACTCCGCTCAAGCATATAAGGACATGAAATCTAGAGATGGATACCTTTCAAGGCAAAAATGAGTGTGAAGATGAGAATTAAGTAATCAGTGCCTCCATCGCTCTAAAAGACCTTATTATGAGCAGAGAGGTGATTCTCCACAAAAGGCTCAAATGGAAAGTATGAATCAACAAAGTCTAATTTGCGAAGAAAAGGATATAACCTAATAAACCGAGAGTAATTATCATGAAAAAAGAACATAATAAGCAAACATATTAGCGAGTAAAACAGGGTAAGGAAACCCCCCCCACAAATCACAATAATTAAATCAAGTACATGAAAAACATGTTTTAAGTTTTCAAAAAAAAAAGTCGACCCTTTTCTATAACATAAGGGGTACATGTATAAGGTTTAGGCAATAAGAAGAAACATATAACACTCCAAATTTGTTCAAAATAGAATTAACACTGTGGGACACATGTCCACGGCGAGCATGCCATGACTCAAAAGAAACCCGACTGTGATTATTCTGAGAAAAAGTAAAAAGAATTGCTTCACCTTGATCCAGCAAATAAAGTATATTTTCAATGTGACCTCTGCCCACGACTGCCTTGAAAAATTTGTTTTGATTCACAGACGATCGATCATCAAAGGTAATTAGAACACCAAGATTTGGGGTTAACTTGTTGTAGACAATTATTTTTTGGTATTATTCAGTACAAATAGCACATCAGATAATTGTAAAACATAAGTAATTTGAGAGTCACCGTGACATGAAATAGCAATAGATGCACCATTACAAACAAAAAAAATGAAAGTTACATGTACATGGTGTGACACTTTCTAGGACATATGATGAAGAGACTATGTGATTGGTGGCCCCTGAGTCAATATACCAATCCAAGGTATAATCTGTTGTAGAAGGCTGAGAAGATATGAAAGTTGAGAGAACTCCGAATGCGAGGAGCCAAACAGAATTAAGAAGAGGCTCATGTCCATTTTCCCACACCATTGGCATTGAATTTCAGCCCCATGGCCACAACCAACTTTAGAATGGACCAACCACCAAAGCTTTCACCGCAGGTGGCTCGTGTGCCAGACTTATTGACAATGCCGCATGATCCCACGCACGATTGTCACCATCCTGATCAAAAGCCAAAAAATGCAGCAGGCGTGGCGACGGATGATCTTTGAGTGCTCTGCATACCAAAACCTGAAAAATTACTTAAAAAATATTTTCGGTTTTTGGCTTGAGAAACCATGTCAACAATACACCACCATCAGAGACATGTTCATAATTAGATCACTAAAATCTTTTAAATTCAATATCGAGGGCAATTAAAAACCAAAAAGTCAGGTCGTCGCTCGTCGAAGAAGCACTCGTGGTAGCTATTTTTTTGAGTATGGATTTGAAATTTAGATGTAGGTTGTGGATGGTGGCAATTCCCCAGGGTTGCAGAACATGGACACAAAGATTCGAGATGCTAGACTAGCTCCTGCTTTGGAAAATTCCCAACAGTATCTGATGAGACGTCAAATTCATGTTTTCTTAAAGCATTTAACATGTCTTTTCTAATGCTTATGTTGGTGGATAGTTAAGTTTATATAGGCTTTGCACAATTGGAAGTTAGAACCATAATCTTTGGTTTTCCTATGTAACATCTCTATTTTGTAGAGCGATTGTGAACTGATTGAGTGTATTGTGTACACATATTTTATGTACCTTTATGAGCTTCTTTTTTCCATTTGATGTGCACGTAGGTGTGTTTTTGTGCAGGAAATCATTAGATTGTGTGCTAAAGATGAGGAGCAATACACTATACCTTTTTCCCTTAACTGTGGTTTTTTCCCACAGGATTTTCCCAGTAAGGTTTTTAATGATGTAGTGTGCTCCAATGAAGAATGTTCTTATTTTACCTTCCGAGGAGGGATATAAGACATTATTCTGGAATGAAAGCTCTGAAGCAATTGAATCGTGCTACGAAGAATTTGGGCTCATGCAAAGAATGTTGAATTAAAGAATAGAAGGTCCAATATGCAAACCAAATTAATTAGCCCAATATTATTTTCCTTTTCATAGTTGGTTTGTAAATAGAGTTATTGTAAAACCTATAAATAATTCTCGAAGCCATGTTGTAGCTTGGTTTTAGTTGTAAATCGCTATATCACGCCCAGTATTTTACTTACTTACGCCCTACATTTTGTACAATTTAAATACTTATGTATTTTGTATTAATTTAAACGAAATTGATTAGTTACAAATAATTAATTTTAAATCAATCATAATTAATTTAATTAACATAAATATTAGATTAATTGTCTAACCAAAAAACGTAATGGCTGACCAGTGGTGGTCAACGCCACCGGTGGTGGTCAACGGCGGCGGGTGGTGGTCGTTGCCGCCTTTGATTTTTGCTGGAGGTTATTTTCAAAATCCGACGTGAAAATTTGCTGCAACGTCGTCTTCTCCGACGAACACTTTCCTTCTCTTCTCCAGCCCGGTCTCCTCTACTTCTTCAGCGACCGGTCTCTTTCCATTCCCTGTCCTCCGGTCTCCTCTCCTTCTCCAGCGACCGATCTCCTTCCCTTCTCCGGCCCCCGGTCTCCTCTCCTTCTCCGGCCCCCGGTCTCCTCTCCTTCTTCGGCCCCTAGTCTCCTTCCCTTCTCCTGCTCCGACTCTCCTTCCCTTTCCCGGCCCACACTCTCCTTCTCTGGCTCCGACTCTCCTTTCCTTCTCTCGGCCCCATTCTCTTCTCCTTGTCCTGGCGCTGTCTCCTCTACCCTTTCTCCATTAAAACCGCCGAATTGGGTCTCCTTGACCGGTTCTCTCGGGCCAGACCCGGACTAGGTCTTTTGAATGGTTCTCCTTAGGAAGACTCGAACTAGGTCTCCTTGACCGGTTCTCCTTCCTAAGATCCAAACCGGGTCTCGTTAACCAATTATCCTTCCCAATCCCTTCCTGGTTCTCCTTTCTTTCCTAGCCTTCTTCTCATTTCCCTATCAATTTTTGGTTCTCCTTTCCCTTCTCCCAGCCTTTTTCTCCTTGCCCAGTCCAGTTCTTCTTTGCCTAACTACCATCTACCTACAGTTAATGCCATTTACCCCCCATTTAATTCAAAAAAATGAACAAAATATCTATAAAATAGGCTGTAAAAATGCTCATTGGGAAGATTATATTAGACTTTTTACTCTAAATTTGGGTGTTGAAAGCTCCATGTCTTAAGAGGTATTTTTTTTAATTCAAGTGCTAGTTTTTGTAATAATTAATAGTAAAGTTATGATTTATTAGTTGTTAAGTAGAAAATTGTATTCTATCTCATAATTAATAGTTGTGATATTTTATTTTAATTTCATATATAGTTGTTTAACATTTTATTGTTTATGCATGTCTCCATATATTGAATTTAATTTTGTTCTAGATTTCATCATTTATAGTTGAAAATATGTTAACTAATATGCTTTTTTATCTTAGTTAAATGAATAATTTGCAAAAATAAGTAATTATGTAATTTAAATATGTTAAATTAATATGTTAATTTTCATGATTTAGTTCATACGTTGTGATATAATATAAGTACATTTTTTATGACTTACACATATTTAAATACTACATATGGTCCCACTAATGATGATATAATTCGGTACAATATTTTAGTTCATACGTTTTTTCTATATTTATAAGTAACATAAATTATAAAGGTTCTACAAACATAATTTAGAGTAGTTCTAGTAATGTGTTGGGAATTGTTGGTAGGCTAATGAGATAATATTAGTATAACATATAGTTCTACTAATGATGATATAACAAATTTAGTGTGATTTTACTAATTTTTTAAAAAGTTGTTACAAATAAAATAAAATTTGTGTAACTAAGCCATAAGAATGTGTAGATGTCTTCTATTTTTTTAATGTGGTTATAGATTTCATGACTAGTAGTGAGAACTATTATACTTTAAATATGTGTAGGTATCTTTTATGCACTTATAAAAAAGATTAAGTGTTATATTAATTAGTTATTAGAATGACTTATGGCATCATTGTGTTTGGTATTATATTTTCGTGAAAATAATTACTTGATATATAATGTTGTTTAAGGATGGCAATGAGTCATATGGAGCGATTCCAGGGGAGAATGGTTACTCAGCATTCGCAACCACAAATGTGTTTCCAAGTCATATCGAAGCTTATTTCTACCTGCAACAGACTGCTCGTCGTGTAGGATTTGAACTTGTCATGGGGTTATACAAGAAAAATAAGAATGGGCCCCTTACGATATATTGTATTTGCAATCGGGGTCAGAATGATAAGGTTATCGATATGAGCGATTCAGATGTTGTCCGAAGAAGTAACACATTGACAAGAAGTTGTGATTGCCCTTTCATGATTGTCATGAGAGAGTAGCACATAAGAGGGTTGGAATGTAGTACCATGCAATGATTCTCAGTGAGGGATGCACAACCACCAATTTTTAGTGTACGCTGAGGGGCATAGACAGAGTAGCAAGCTCCATGTACAGGTGAAACAAATGATTAGAGATTTGACAAATGCCGAGAATACTACCAGACATATCAATGTGAGCCTCAATTGTTCATTTTCGGACCTGCATCAAACCATTAGGCATGTGTATAATGAGCGATTGGCTTATAGAAGAGAAAGACGAGGAGGGTGCAACACAACTGAGAATTATTTGCATCTTGCCACCTCCAAAGGGTATGTTACTAGTCACCGCTCAGCAATTGATGGTACTTTGACACAGTTATTCCTGGCTCATCCCGAAACTGCTGTGGCATTTCAGACTTATCCATGGATTGTGGTCATCAGTTCAACGTAAAAGATGAATCGATATGGCATGCCATTCATTGAGATGGTTGGTATGTCTCCATGTAACACAAATTTCCTGATCGCCTATGCCATTGTCTTCAAAGAAATGGCATAAAATTATGAATGAGTTCTTCACGCACTTAGAAGCTTTCTTGTCGATGGACCGTTCCCTGAGGTTGTGGTCACCGATCATGAGCTAGGATTGATTAGGCCAATTCGGGTAGTGTTTCCAAACTTGGAGCGTTTGCTTTGTACTTGGCATATCAACAAGGATGTGGGGGCACGTGTTACTTTGTTAACATGGAGTAAGTGGAATGGGGTATCCTTAAAAAATAGTGCATGGTTACGGGGTTGCAATGCCTCAATCATTATTGCCTACGAAGCTGCATTGGTAGTTCTGAGGACGGGTTGGTCTTGGAGCGGAACTGTTATTAGTTATGTTGAGACCATATGGCTCAACCCCCATAAGAAGTAATTTTTTCGGGCATGGACAAATAGATTTCTTCATTTTGGGAACACAACTACATGTCAGGTCGAAAGTGCACACTCGTCATTGAAAGAGTGGTTAAAAACATCAACTGGTTCCCTGGATACGATATGGAGGCGTGTCGACCTGCTGATATTCAGGCATATTACTATGATCAAGGACAACCTCGAGAAATTAAGAACGCTTATTGGTAGATTGCACCATAGAGTCCTTTTTAACAACTTGTTCTATAATGTGTCAAAAATTGTCTGGATAAATTGATGTTTGAGCACAGAAGGATGGAAACACTTGGAGTACATATTTATGCATATTGTGGTTGTGTACTGCGTTCGACGCATGAAATACCATGTGCTTGCATCATGTGGATGGAAATTGAACAAGGAATCCCCTTGTATTTGGACGACATTCATCCACTATTTAAGACACTAGTATTGGGTGATGACTCGCAGAACAGGGAAAATATTTCTAGAGGTGATCCGGACCAAGCATCGTTCAACAGTTAATTGGAGGAGTTGGCCTGCAGCGACCCATCAGTTCTCTGTCGGGTTTCTAGCTACATAGAGGAGCAGTTGCATCCAGAGGATAGTGGCATTGGAGATCCGAACGATGTTACTAGTGCACGTGGAAGACCAAGCGAACAGGTACCCCGGTCAAGATCAACTAGGCAATCACCGAGCTACCACGAGCACGTGAACATGCGGTATAGGCCATTTCCAAGTGGGTGTAGTTCAAGGTCACAGGGGCACGGTACATCAGGGAGAGGTAGTCGACATGGTAAATCTACCGATTATTCTCAAGTCCTTTGATTGCAATGCATAGTAAGACCACTCCGTGAGACTGAAAATAATCTGACCTAATCTAAATGTAATTTTTCTCCTGCAGCGATATTCCCCTACCTTGAAAGTGTCCCCCACATTGTCAGCGTTACATCGAGGGCTGGAACAATTTTTTGAGTGATGGAAACTGTGGCTTTAGATACGTTACTGATGCCTTCCATGTAGATGGTGAGGGTGAATGGTGTGGAGAGCGTCGGGCGGTATTTAATGAGTTATCGACTCATTGGCCTGATTATGTTCCCATATACGGTTCGAAGGAGAACGTTGAATTGTCCAGAACCCGTATACACCACACCAAAGGTCCATTTGGACGTGAACATTACTTTGAGGTAGCTACGGATATTTTTCCTGCCTACTACAGCATGGTTGTAGTTTTATACTACATTCTAGAAAATGGGTCGGTAGACTATTGTTGTACAGTCCTGCTATTGAGAGTGGGCGGGAGCGAGGATGGAACAAGGAGATAGCTACACATTGTATATGTGCACAATGCAATCCATTTCGTAAGGATAAATATGAAGGAAAACTGCCCCATACCCATGTGGTTAACCTATAGACCACATGGAGGAAGTTGGATGTTGCTGGGTGAGAATTACCCTTTTGTAGGAGGATGGTGGCTTGGAACAAAGCATACACGCATCCATAATTAATAGCTGTGTAGGACTATTATTATTGCAAACCATGTTGGGTACTTTTTTATATCAAAGAATGTAGTGAATTGCATTGCATCATACAAGGGTGATGTCATTGAACACAAAAAAAGAGTTCGGAGTACAAAAATGAACAGAAAATAGCAAAGAGTTTGAAGTACATAAGTGAACAAAAATAAAAAAAGAAGTTAGAAGTACATAAGTGAACCAAAATAAGCAAAAACTTTGAGGTACATAAATGAAAAAAAGAGCTAACAGTATACTAATACAGAAATGAACCATTCTCCTAGGGAATGAGTTCATAATCATGGCGTCTGCGATACTCCTCGCGACGACGGATCCAGGTAGCCAACAACTCCCTTATACACTGATCGACTATTTCATTAATGTTTGTAGAGTCAACAGTGAAATTTATTTTTACCGAATTTTTTTAATTCTTACTAGTATGTTCCAAGATAACCAATCTAATGCAATAAATTAAAGCATTAATGACACAAGACTTGGTTACGCACTTTGGTGAAATCCACCTACATCTTCAGTGTCTGACCTAGTTCAGAATGAATCCACTAATTAGAAAGATACATTGCAAATTACACCATACAAAATACTTATCTTTACTAACTATAACGTGTGACTTCCGCTAGCTCACCTAGCTACCGATCCGCCTTGATCAGACTCCCTCTGACCTCGAAACTTATTGACACTGGATCTCCTCCTCCTGAGGAATTAAGGTATACGATTATGAACTTTGAACAATAGGTCATGTATGTTGGAACATAGAATTCTGGCTCTTTGCAATTCTCTTAGAAGATTGAAAATCTCTGTGCAGATTTTCTCTGATTAAAACCGTAATCAATGCAGCTGTGGTTGTCCCCTTTTATAACCATGAGCATATCAGAACTCTCCATGATTATCTCCATAATATTCCTATTCCTTATCTACTTCTTGAAGCATATCCAAATCCCATAAATAAAGGGATTTTCCTTATCATAATATCTCTTATATATTCGATAATATCAACACCATATTTGTAGGGATTTTCCATAAATCAACTATGCTTCTACACACCTAATATATAACAGAATATTTAGATTTCCATATCTCACAAATACCAAAATATTATGTCCTTTTTCCATTTCTGCTTCAAGCGTTGCCATTTGAATGGCTATTGCCCCCAGTCTCGCATTCAGGACCACCAGTTTAGCCTTCTTTTCAGCAGTTGAAGAAGTAGACCCAGAAGGACTCCATGGTAGATCATGAACATGTCGCAACCCAAATGTCTTCTTGTTCGGCCTTAGGAATTCTGTGTCTACAATCATATCTTTTTCCTTCCCCTTTACCTTGGCACTCTTAGCCAACACTAAAATCAAACTGGGATAGATAATGACATGTTTTGCTTTGGGAGCTGTAGCTTGCCTCACCAGGTTCTGCTGGATAAACAGTCCAAGATTGACTGGCTTCTGTGTTTCAACACAGAACAGTAACTTGGTCATTTCTCTCGTCAGGGAAGTTATGTTCGAGGATGGCATCCAGCAGTTAACTGCTATCTGATACAGGCTAAAAAATCTTGATGAAAAATATAAAGCTTGTGAATACCCTGCTTCAGGCCACTTACCCTGTATCCTCCTGAGATTATCTCCAGTATTTGATCATCTGTTACTCTTAAATCCTCAGGAAATACCCCCTCAAATTCTGGTGTTTGCAGCCCCAAAACCTTATTTATTCTGGCAGCTAAGAGATCCATAATCTTTCCCCGCACATACACCCTTCCAAACCAGGGAGAGTCAGCTTCCAAATTTTCAGCCATCAAGTTGGCCTAAACCTCAATGACCACTTGCCTATTATGCTGAATATGGACAGTGACCGCCCTATTCATTCCTATCAAATCCAGAAAATCTGAAAAACTACTATTCCAGTATGCCTCCAGGTCTACAGATCTCTCAGGAATAAACTTACTTTCAGCAAAAAATTCTCCCATCTCCTCACATTTTAAATCAAAGTATGAGAAAGAAAGTGCATCACTTACAGGGAGGGGATAAAACACTTTCCTCTTGGTAGATTCCTAATTCTTCTTGGCCCTTTTTGTTGGTGGAGAATCTTTGGTTGCAACCACCTTTATTTTGCCCTTGACCGACTGTAAGAACTCATCAAGCACTCCATCACTTGAATAGTTCATCTCAGGATGTTCTTGTGTTGGAACATACTGAATATCCTCTGCTCCTTCTGTTCCAGCAGTCCGTGCTCCACGATTATGCACTTCTTCTGATTCACTTGGTTCTACGACTAGTTCTTCATTGTGAGCTCCTTCCTTGTCATCATGTGCATCACCAGTTATCTTAAACTGGTCTTCTCTTTCCATATAATCATCTACATCCATCTTTACACTATTTTCATCCTCAGCCTGTTGTGTTGGAACATAGGCAGCATGTTCCTCTTCCTCACTGTCAGAGACTTCAATAACTATTGGTTTCCTCAGCTCTTTCAATCTCTGAGCTGCCCCCAAATAAAAAAAATCCTACATGCAGCCTATTTGTAGACTGAATCACTTCTTGTCCTGCAGCCTCCCCATCACTAATTTCTCTCATAACAACACAGCTCGGACGAGGAATAGATGAATAAATATAAAACTTATCCTTCCCTCTGTACTCTTCATACCTCCCCCCAGGAACTTCACATTATAGTTTTTGACATTCCACAAATCTCCAATATTCCCGGTCACAAATTCTTTAACCTTGACATTCAGGAATTTGCCATTTATGCTCTTAATCTTTGTCAAGTCTACTGTCAATCTATTAGCTTCCAACCATTCAAATATATCATCTATAGTCTTGGATTCTACCCCATGGATTTTAATAGTTGGAGGATCAGGGTTAGTTACATTTTGACATAGACCCTTTCCTTTGTTACTGGGGCTTCCATCATGATCTCCATCACCCAGACCAGAGCCACCGACTTCGAATTCTTCTCCTCTCTGTTCAACATTGTTAACTTCTGGAAGTTTGAAAGTTTCGTGAGTTTCGGATTCGACCGAGGGAGATTTTGTGGTTGAAGACATTTTTTAGCACAAAGTTGTTGTGGGAGAAAGATCGTGGGGAGATTTTTCAACACAACTTCGAAGAATACCAAGAAGAATGGGAGAGTGGCCGAAAAGAGAGGGATTTGAAAGGATTTGGACAATTTTGAATCCATCACAAACTCTTCAACTCTCTTCCTCTTTTTTTTGTGAAGCCCCTTTTTAGTTTTCCAAGATGGGTAATGATGACTCTTTTATCTCTTGTCAACTCAAGATATCACATAAAAACAATTTCCAACATATCATAACTTCTAACTATCCAGCTATTCTTCTTCTATTTTTGCACAACTTTTCTTCTTTTCTTTTTTTTTGTTTTTCTGAATTTTTTGATAGCAAATAATAAACAAATAAATTATTGACATTTAACTAAAGGCAAGGATTACCTTAAATTTGACAGACACCTAAGTGCTGTCTGAGATTTTCAAAAGTGGCAGTGTCCAACGGCTTTGTAAAAATATCAGCAAATTGCTCGTGTGTTGGAACATAGACTATCACAACTTCCTTCCTTTTACAAGATCTCAAATAAAATGATGCCTTATATCAATATGCTTAGTTCGAGAGTGTTGGACTGTATTCTTTGAAATATCAATAGCACTTGTGTTGTCGCATAAGATCTTCAACGGGCCTTGATGAATTCCATAGTCGTTCGTCATTTGCTTCATCCATAATAATTGCGCACAACAACTTTCAGCAGCAAGATATTCAGCTTCTGTGGTAAATAAAGAGATTGAATTTTGTTTCTTACTATACCAAGAAAACAGATTCGTGCCAATAAAGAAACATCCACCAGTAGTGCTTTTTTGATTATCAGTATTACCAGCCTAATCAGAATCACTGTACCCAATCAACTTAGAATCTTGATTCTTAGAATACCAAACACCATACTCAGAAGTCCTATTTACATATCGGATAACTCTTTTGACTTTCGTGAGATGAGACTCTTTTGGATCAGCCTGAAATCTTGCACATATCCCAGCGCGAAGGCATACAATAGACTCTCAATCATTCCCCTGTATAACTTTTGATCAACTGCAACTCCTTTTTCATCCTTGACCAGTTTGTCAGAAAACTCCATAGGTGTTCAAACTGCTCGGGTATTGCTTAAACCAAATCTCTTCACAAGATGCAATGCATACTTGCTTTGATTTATGAACATGCCATGTTTTCCTTGCTTAACTTGCAGTCTTAGAAAGTATGTGAGCTCTCTAACCATGCTCATTTCAAACTCAGCCTATATAACCATGACAAAATCATGTACCATAGATGGTGAAGTAGAACCGAATACTATATCATTCACATAAATTTGAGCAATCAGAATTTTTGATGACTTATCAAATACAAATAAAGTGCGATCTACTCCCCCTTCAACGATAACCTTTATTAAGAAGAAAAGTTAGTAAGTTGTTCATACCATGCCCTGGGTGCTTGCTTTAAACCATATAAGGCCTCTTGAGGCGACATACATGATGAGGGTAATGAGGATCCTCAAATCCTTTAGGTTGTTCCACAAAAACTTTTTCATTTGCCACACCAATTAGAAACGCACTCTTGACATCTATTTGATACAAAGTAAAGTTCATAGAACAGGAAATAGCAAGTAAAATTTGAATTGACTCTAACCTGGCAACTAGTGTGAATGTCTCATCAAAGTTAACACCTTCAACTTGTGTGTATCCTTGAGCAACCATTCTAGCTTTGTTTCGAGTAACAAGTCTGTCGGCATCAAATTTATTTTTAAAAATCTATTTTGTGCCAATGACATTAACACCCTTAGGGCGAGGAGTGAGATACCATACATTGTTTCTCACAAACTGACCTAGTTCTTCTTGCATTGCAGCAGTCCAGTATTCATCCAGTAACGCCTCCTTGTAATTCTTTGGTTCAATGAGAGAGATGAAGCATTGTAATCCAGCAAAATTCTTGTAATACACCTGAGGAACTGGTCGAATACTCCGTGCCATTGATTCAGGTTGATCCTGTGTTGGAACATAGGATACGGCAGTGGGGGATGATGTTCCAACATGCTCAATGTCAACTGGTTCAACATTAGTCTGCTCAGATGTTCCAACATGTGATGAATCTTCCTTGTCAGGTTGATGAGGCTGTGTTGGAACATGAGTGTTACCAGGTTCTTCTACTTCGACATCTGAGTTTTGTCCTTCTTCAGAATCGTCCACAATAACATTGATAGACTCCATAACTGTGTTGGTCTGATTGTTATAAACACGATAAGCAAGGATGTTGACAGAATACCCAAGTAAAATTCCAGTATTGAATTTTGCCAATTGCTCTCTGTCTCTGATGATATAGCACTTGCTTCCAAACACATGAAAGTATGAGACATTTGGTTTCCTGCCCTTCCAAATCTCGTAAGTTGTTTTGCTGGTGAATGGACGCAAATATACTTGATTAATCGTATAGCAAGCTGTGTTAATAGCTTCTGCTCATCATTTTTTGTGAATTTCTTTCTCAGCTAACATAACTCGAGCCATCTCCTGCAAGGTTCTGTTTTTCTGTTCTACAACACCATTCTGCCGAGGAGTTATTGGTTCAGAAAACTCATGTTGAATACCAAGCTCATCACAGAAATCACTAAATTGGGAATTTTCAAATTCTCTGCTATGATCACTACGAATTCGAACAATCTTTCCAACTGGACTTCCTTTTTCAGTCTGTAACTTTGTCACCAGACTTCTGAATACTTCCACCGTATCAGATTTTTCTTTAAGAAAAGCTACCCATGTATATCTGGAGAAATCATCAACACATACAAAGATATATTTCTTTCCACCTATACTAGGCATATTGACTGGACCCACCAAATCCATATGCAATAATTCCAGATTTCTTGAGGTGGTTAAATATTGAACTGATGAGTGGGGAAATCAAATTTGTTTACCTTGTTGACATGGTCCGCACATAATTCTGTCCTTGCTTGTTAAGGTAGGCATACCTCGTACAGCTTTTGCATTTGCAATTTTCACCAAGTTTTTGTAATTGATGTGACCGAGCTTCCTGTGCCACAGAAATCCTTCATCTTGCTTCGAGATCATACATTGTACTTCTTGTTCCAGCAGATAAAAATTATCTGATGATCGTATTTCTAAAAGAACCTTGGCTTCTCCGTGTTTCACTATGCATTTATCTTTCTGAAATACCACAATCATATTATCATCACACAATTGACTTATGCTCAGTAGATTGGCCTTCAGGTCTTACACTAGTGAATACTGGAAATCCTCCAATCTGTGGTTCATCTTTTCCAACCACTCTACTCTTCTTTCCATCACCAAACGTAACATAACCACCATCGAAATGTGTGATATTTGTAAGGAATTCTTGAGTTCCAGTCATATGGCGAGAGCATCCACTATCAAAGTGCCACGAATCTCTGGAATATGATGTAAGTGAAGTATGAGCAACAAGGCATGTACCAGATCTTTTGACAACCCACATCTTACTGACCGTTATGGTTTTCTAAACTTCCCCTATGTTGGAACATACAACGAGTTGACGTCCTGCCATTTGATCTCTGAATAGTTTCTGACATTTATCCTCAGAGTGACCCTGGTATGAACAGTAGCTGCAGATGAGAGGTTTCCTTTGATAGGGCTTGCCGAAATTTCTCCTTACCTCTCGAAGCTTTGTCTTAAGATTCGCTAGATTCTGAAGTAACTCGTGTGCCTCAGGCTTGAGTGTGCCTGTGTTATACCCAATTCCGTGTCGATCTCCAAAATTCTTTCCCAAATCCAGAATATCATCAAGCTTAGCTTTTCCAGAATTCAATTTAGAAATTATTGCTTCACAAGTCTCAACTCTCTTGGTTGCTAATATAAGCTTTTCATTTAATTCTTCAATTTCCTTTCTGAGTTCAACAACTTTTACATGCAGTTCTCTTTTTGTTTCCATCAGCTGCACTTTTTCTTCCTTCAGTTCTTTGTTTGTATCAGCCACTTGAAGCCACATAGCATACATCTTTTCATAAGTGTTGTAGATTTCTTCATCACTAACAACAAGTCCATCATCTTCAACACTGGATGCTTCATATGGATTTATATTGGAACATACAACTTCAACTTTATCCAGTGTGTTGGAACATCCATCCTTTGATGCATCATAAATTATTTCTCCAACTGCCACATAGTTTCTTACAAGTTCTTCTTCGTCTTTCTCTTCTTCTTCATCTTCACTCCACAAGGTGACATAAGATTTTCCCTGTTTCTTCCGAGTGTTTGCACATTCAGCATGAATATGACCATATCCTTCACATTCCCTGCATTGAATTCGTCCAAGCTATTTTGGTTCACTACTTTGATTTCTGGAGAACTGCTGATTTCCTTGCTCAAATCTTGTTCCACGATTATTACCAGTATCCTGTGGCCTTGGTCTATTTCCTCCAAACCTCTCCTGGGATTTCTTTTTTACTACTTTCTTCAGTATTCTTGAGAAATTATTCGTGATAAGTGCAAGCTTTTCAAATTCATCATCGCTGTCAGAATCGTGATTGTCCTTTGATGAAGATGTTCTGAATGCCAACTCCTTTTGGACCCTTTTTGTAGCTGGTTGAAACGTCATCTCATATGTCTGTAATGATTCCATTAGTTCATCTAAGCTCACAGTGGCTACATCTCTTGCTTTTTCAATTGCCACAACCTTCATCGCAAACCTTTTAGGAAGAGATCTCAAGGTCTTCTTCACTAGCTTCGCCTCTTTGTAGACTTTTCCAAGTTGATATGCCATATTGGAGATGTCCCTGAGTTTTCCATTGAATATAGCAATGGAGTCATCCTCCTCCATCTTGAGTTCCTCAAACTTAGTAGCTAGCATTTGTAGTTTAGATTCTCGAACTCGACCGGATCCTTCATGAACAGTTTGCAGAATATCCCATGCTTTCTTGGCTTGATGACATGTAGAGATGAGTTTGAACTGGTTTTCATCAACCGTAGTGAAGATTGCATTTAGTGCCTTTGAATTTTCCAGAGATGCCTTGAGGTCATCAAGAGTCCAACTCGCTTTGTCTTTGAGTTTCTGTTCCCTTTGACTTAACTCTCCTTCTTTCACCTTAGAGCTTGTATCAGCATCTTCAGCAGGGTGATTCCACTCATTTTCAACATAGAACCACGCAAGTTCATCTAGTGAGTTGATTGAAAACTCGCATGTGTGCTTTCCAATAATTGTAGTTGTTGCCTTCTAGCAGAGGTGGTCGAGACACCGAAGCTCCTTCTTTAGTTTCCATGGTAAAACCGGATCACACTTTCCTTGACACAACCAAGGGAAAAATAAGTGACTAAGCTCTGATACCAAATGAAATTTGGTTTTACCGAATTTTTCTAATTCTTACTAGTATGTTCCAACATAACCTATCTAACCAAGTATGCAATAAATTAAAATATTAACGACACAAGACTTAGTTACGCAGTTTGGTGAAATCCACCTACATCTGCGGAGCCTGGCCCAGTTCAGAATGAATCCACTAATTAGAAAGATACAGTAAAAAGTACATCATACAAAATATTTATCTTTACTAACTATAACGTGTGAATTCTACTAGCTCCCCTTGCTACCGATCCACCTTGATCAAACTCCCTCTGACCTCAAAACTCATCGACACTGAATCTCCTCCTCCCGAGGAATTAAGGTATATGATTCCGAATTTTGAACAGCAGGTCATGTATGTTGGAACATAGCTCTTTGCAATTTTGTCGTAAGATTGAAAATTTGTGTGCATATTTTCTCTGATTAAAACCGTAATCAATGCAGCCGCGGCTGTCCCCTTTTATAACCATGAGTAGATCGGAACTCTCCATGATTATCTCCATAATATTCCTATTCCTTATCTGCTTCTTGAAGCATATCCAAATCCCATAAATAAAGGGATTTTCCTTATCATAATATCTCCCATATATTCGATAATATCAACACCATATTTGTAGGGATTTTCCATAAATTAACTATGCTTCTACACACCTAATATATAGAAGAATATTTAGATTTTCATATCTCACAAATACCAAAATATTCTATCCTTTTTACCGTATATCTTTTAGGCATTAATATGCTAATTTGCATGTTCAGCATTGAAAGTTTTTCGTTTCCAAATATGTTCACAAAAACTGCCAATTAAAATATTCTCTGCCAATTAAAATATCAATGCATATCTCTTGACTTTACAAACAGATCCAAGTCGCTCATCAAATCATTCAGCAACTGATATACGGGAAACATATATTATCATAATGAATCAATTAGATTTAATATAATTAATTAAAGCAAATAGTTAGAGAAAACTTACCAGTAAATCTAGAATGGTTGTATATGGTCTGCATCTAGTACCATCATGTACAAGATTTATGATGAATGGGTGAGAATGAGTTGTGAACCAATCCTCGTAATCCAAGGTACAGTCAGATGGACCGGTGGAAATAGGATACTCGCTAGCTGACCTCTGTGCTATGCATTTGCCATACCCCATAAAGTCAACTGCATCATCCCTGAGTAGGTCATTGAATAGCCAGAAGGATTAGCGAGCCTGGCACAGGGTTCTGGCACAATCCTAATGTTGTACGGTATACCTTGTACGACACCAAACTGGCGCACCACATGGTCAGGCATGTACGCCTCCATTACTTTGAGGTATCGAATCACACCGCGTAATGAGTCCTCCCCTTCCCATCCATGACCACGTCAGATCCATATGGCAACCAATCTACATGTAGTTGTTTCCGAAAATTGTAAAAGTCACATGACATCCAATCTACCTATAATTCTCACAATAAATTTAAAACATGATAATCATACCTGGTGAGCCTGTAAAGCATCCAGATGAGGCCTGATGATCACAAGATGCTGAGTATCCTTCCCCATTTTCTCCCCAGAGTGCCACCGGTTGGCTTGTCCCAGAAGAGCTGGCAATGTACTCATTCTTAGACTAAACATGGGAAATTACTCGTAGATCCATGCTTGCAGTAGCGTGCAACATCCACATAGGTCGCGAGCCTTAAGTCTGGAGGCAATTCCTAACTGTAAATACAAATTGGGCGGGGCCGCTGAGCCCCAGGACAATTGCGAATCAGCTACGGGAGCAGGCTGGCTCTAACCTTAGTCCCGGTATTATAAAAAAAGAGTTGATGAAAAAAGGGTCAACATGTAGCACATGAATTGGAAGTTATCGCTCTGACCTGCTGCTACACACCTCGCCATCAATGCTTGGCCATCAATATTACCTCCGTTCTAGTCTTCCTTGAGGAAGGAATCCACATCTTTCCCAAATATATTAGCACTTGCTTCCTGGATGGCCTCCACCAAAATGGTACTAGCAACAAAGCCACCAACAATAGGAATTTAGAGAATCATCTCAACATCGTGCAATAGGACGGTCATCTCCTTGAAGGGCATGTGAAATGAGTTCTTTTTCAGCTGCTACCTCTCAACAAAAGCAGATATCAACTCCATATCAAGGTACTTGAACATAATCGTGGGAAGGTGCGACAACCGGTCGCACGTATCCTGGCCTGAACAACATTGCTGCAATCCAGGAGTGTGGTGATTAGTTGCTTACAAAGAATTGCACGACTATGACATTTCAGCACACTTCGCTCTATACCATTCCAAATATCAACTGCGACATGGCCTCCAAAGCTGGGTATAATAAGGTCATCTTGCAGGCCACTGCCCATCGGTCCGTGCACAAGCCATGTTTCATCAACTACATGCTTTCTCTCATTCCTAACACCCATATCAGTTCGAACCTCACCAATATTGCACGATCCACCTGAAGATTGGGCAAATTGATCAACTCTATTCCTGTACGTATGTCTACCTCCTCCACCAACAGGTGCTAGAATTCCAACCTCCACCTACAAAGTCGTCACAGGTTGGCCACAGGGGGGAACAATGCATGTACCCTGCCTACCCTCAACGACCATTGGTGGCTTTACACCACAACCATATAGTGGGCTAGATACGGGTGCTTGATCCCCAAGCTGTAAATCAAAGAATGATTGCCAGTTTCCTTCCTCACGGATTGAATGCACTCTACCATCAGTGAGAATGTTAAATTCCGGACCATCCCAGGTTAGCATGGGATCAAAAACATCATTGGGCCTTGGAGAAGGCTGCTCAACATGTACCTCGTGATCTTGCACAATTTCCTGCAACTGTTTCTGGATAATGACGCGACCTCTCGCTTGTCTGGCTGACACACTAATTCCCCTTTGTTGTATACAACGACCTTTATTAATGGGTCAGTGCTCGCCTGTAATACAAGAAATATAATTATTATCATAACAATTCATTACTTGTAAGAGAAATATAATTACATATATAGAAATAAAATATTAACTGATATAAAAAAATAATACATAATTTCAAAGTACTTATGAAAAAAAAATATTAATAGATTATAAACTACATTTTCAACTATTCATGTAATTTTACATCTTATATATTGTAATAATAAAGAACAAATTCTTAACAAAACATATAATATTTCCCATACAAAGAACTATTTATTTTTATTATTTACAAATTATATAATAATTTACTTTAAATTTTACTTTAAAATAATTATTTAATCATATCATCATAATTTACTTCAAAATTATTTTATATATTTTAAATGTGATTTTCATAATATTATTTTAAATAATATTATATTATATTTACTTTTTAAATATTTTAAGTATTTTTTATTTAAGAATTTAAGCTAAAAAATATTTTTAAATTATTCTACTTAATTTCAAAAAAATTTCAATATTCAATATTTACCTTTAAATTATTTACCAGAATAAAATTTTAATTTTTAATTTAAAATCTTATGATTAATTTAAATTACATTTAATTTAAAATTTTCATACTGCCACAGCCGCCCATCTCCTTCTTCCCGTACCCTATCGCCGCCGTCTCCTCTCCCGCCCGATGCCACCACTGTCTCCCTCTTCTCCCACCCATTCGTCGGTAGTCAAACTCCATATTCAATCCAATTCCAGATTCAGACAAATATCCTCTCCCGCTCAACCGTCTACGGCCTCTCCCGAAAGCTAGTTCAACCAATTCTAACAATTCTAACAATTCAACAGATTCAAAGGTCGCCGGAAAGCTCAAACCAATTCCAGTTTCAGACACATATCCGGCCAAAAATACAGATTCAGGCGAGATTCATTAAAAAAAAGACTTACTTTTCCAACAAGATTCAGGCAATGTACGGTGGTCGGCTGTGGTTGGTGATGGTCAACGACGGCCAGCGACAGGCAGTGGTCGCCGATTGGTGGCGGGTTCAGAAGGAGAAGAGGCAAAATATGGTTAAAGTGAGCGAGGGAGTTTAAATTTTATCCAAAATCAAATTTTATTACTAAAATTTTTTAACCCAATTACTTTAAATATAAATTTTCAAACAATAAAAATATAAAATTAAAAACATTAATATATATATATATATATGCGTAAATAGTAAAATACATTGCGTTAAATAGCAACCACCTTTTAGTTTTGGAGCCGCCGCAAAAGTTAGGGGGGAACTGTACTTATGTTGATACTATTCATCATATGTTTTCTTTTTCTTTTTTTATATATTTTTTAGCTTTTGATAAAGAGATAAAATCAGTTTATTATCAAAGATGGCGTTGTTTTTGAGGGAAAAGCACAAATTATCTCCCTTTGCTTTCAAAATAAGTCAATGTTGCTTATAAGCTTGTCCATACTCTCTTTAGATGACACAGAAGTTTCAAATTCAAAGATAAAAGCAAATTCCAAATGCTATTGCTACATCAAAAGACTGTATCATGTCAAGGAAAGCTTGAAAGCCAAAGATAAGTTAACCCGTTGATATATTTGCTACAGAGAGAGAAATCAGACTACAACAGGAAACGATAAACCATCCAAGCTGGATTCATCAAGAACAGAATGCCCTTCTCCACATTTCATGCCAATTTCCATTCGACCGACTTTCAGACGTTCTTCCTAGGCCTCCCTCTCTTCTTTGCTCCAGGTTTTGGTACCGTCCTATTTCTCTGCTGCATCGTCCCACCAACTCCAGGCTTTGGCACACTGAGTGTCACATATCCCTGCTCCGCCACCCTACCAAAAGAGCTGTTCCCCTGATTCCCAGAAAATATTGGTGGCATCCAATTCGGGAATCCAGTACCAGAAGCAACCCCCTTTGCTCCACCACCCAACTTCCCATTTACAAATCCCATGGGGAAAAAACCCCAACAGCAATAATATGCCTCCTTTCCGGGCACTGTGGGTGGCAATGATGATAGCTCCATCCCAGTAAAAGCCCTCCCACAGTTCTGACACTTCAGACAACACCCCTCATAAGCCCTGGGATACTCATACAAGTGGTAGCAGTCCGGGAAACAGTCCAAAATGCCATTACAGTACCAGCCTAAACTTTCTAGCCCCACTTTGACCACCAGTAACACCACTCCCCGATTTACCCCTCTTACTTGATCCTACACCTGAACCCTGAGCGCTGCTGAGTGAAAGTATGAATCACCATTCTAGGTGTGTCTGTCGTATTAACAATATATAGAATAAAAGCCTAGTAGATACAATGAACCTGGCCTATTCTAAATATGTACAAAGATATCTTGATATCAATCAAGATATATCAAGATATCCTATCACCCCCCCTCAAGCTAAGCGCAGGGTTACTAGATACGCAAAGCTTGGAACGAAAAAAGATTAAATAAAGTACTAGACAGACCCTTAGTAAAAATATCAGCAACCTGCAAGGATGACGGGACATGACTAACACGGAGCTTGCCAGAGGTAACCAGCTCACGAACAAAGTGGTAGTCAATGTCAATATGCTTGGCCCGCTTGTGAGCAACCGGATTCTGAGCAAGGAAGATGGCACTACTGTTGTCACAAAGCAGAAGAGGCGACGAGGATAGAGGAACATGAAGGTCCTTGAGCAGATTGCACAGCCAAGCAAGTTCAGCAGCAGAGTTCGCCATAGCACGAAATTCAGCCTCACAACTGGACCTAGAGACAGTAGGTTGCTTCTTGGCACTCCAAGAGACGAGATTACTGCCAAGAAAAATGGCATAGCCATAGGTAGAACGACGAGTCTCAAGACAGCGAGCCCAGTCCGCATCGAAATATCCTAAAATGGAAAGACGTCCGGAAGACGGGCGAAAAATGAGACCATAGTGAAGCGTGCCGTGAACATAACGCAGAATGCAAGTGACAGCCGAAAAATGAGCATCACGAGGTGACTGCAGAAACTGACTAACAGTGTTAACTGCATAGGACAGATCCTGCCGAGTAATAGTTAAGTACTGCAATGCACCAACAAGAGAGCGGTAAAGCTTGGGGTTAGAGAACTCAGAGCCCGAAGAGCTAAGAAGCTGCGAACCAGGAACAAAAGGTGTAGAAACTGGAGCAGTATCCGTCATACCCGCACGCTGAAGAATCTCCATGGCATACTTGGCTTGCCCGAGAAAAAGACCAGAAGATGAGCGGGAAACCTCCAAACCCAAGAAATAGTGTAGAGCTCCAAGATCCTTGACAGAAAACTCACGGTCAGTGCGATCAATGAATCGACGAAGAAGACTGGAGTCATTACCGGTAAGGATGATGTCATCCACATACACCAACAGATATAGAATCTTCGATCCCTGAGAGAAGACGAACAGTGAAGTATCAGCAGAACTACACCGGAATCCCAGACGGAGAAGATAAGAGCTGAAACGTTGAAACCATGCTCGTGGAGCCTGCTTAAGTCCGTAGATGGCCTTGCGAAGACAACAAACATAATCTGGACGAGCAGGATCAGAAAAACCGGCTGGCTATTCCATGTAGACGGGAGAATCAAGAAGACCGTTAAGAAATGCATTCTTAACATCCAACTGATGGAGCGGCCAAGAAAAAATGGTGCCGAGAGAAAAAATAATACGAACAGTAGAGACTTTAATGACAGGACTGAAGGTATGAGTAAAATCAAAACCGGGTTGCTGGGAAAAACCCTGAGCAACAAGCCGTGCTTTGTACCGATCAATGCTGCCATCTTGAAGACGCTTGATACGGTAAACCCATTTTGAGCCAACAACATTCACACCAGAAGGACGAGGGACAAGATCCCAAGTGTGTTGCCGACGAAGAGCACCCATCTCCTCATCCATAGCCGCAACCCAGAGAGGATCTTTAAGAGCAGTACGAAATCCACGAGGCTCAGTCTGGGCCAGTAAGGATGCAAGAAAACTAGTCATCTCGTAATCTGCAAACTGCTGATTTGCTGTGAGGCTACCTGTCTGTGAACAAGTCGTCATGCGATGTGTCGGCCTGGGTGGGGAAGGCAATGGAAAAACAGGCGAAGAGCTGTCAGGAGAAGAATCAGCAGACTGAGCAGTAGACACAGGAGGCGAGGAACGAGGAGATGACTGTAGAGAACTAGCAGAAGATGATGAGGACAAAGTGTCTGGGTTGGAAACACAAGTCGAAGACTGGAACACAGGAGAACCAGAATTAGTATCCATGTCCAGATCAAGAAAAGTCGAGATATCCAGTAAGACAGCGGTAACTGAGAGCGAAACAACATAGATAACCCCATCTTCGTAATATGGCAGTGTTTCCGTTCTGCTCTACCATTCTGTTCAGGCGTAGCCGGACAAGAAATTTGGTGAAAGATTCCTTTTTCCGCAAAATGAGACCGTAATCGAGTATTCGTGACTTTCGTGCCACCATCGCTTTGAAACACTTTAATCGAGCAGGAGAACTGATTTTCAACTAAGATCTGAAACTGCAAAAATGTCTCAAAGAAATCCAATTTTCGCTTTAACGGATAATACCAGGTAAAACGCGAGAAATCATCGATAAAAATGGCATAGTAAGAAAATCCACTTTCAGAAATGATTGGAGCAGGACCCCACATATCACAATGTATCAAATTAAGGACAGATTTTGCCTTTCTAGGATTGTCCACAAAAGCAAGTCTCTTACCCTTAGCCCTTTCACATGGTGAACAAAGAGTGGGTCTAGGGGACAGAGAAATGACCTTAACAAGGTTCAATTTATTCAACAATGAAATAATGGAAAAAGACGTGTGACCAAGTCTAGCATGCCATATGTCAAAAGAGGATCTATGTTTATTATCTTGAACATAAGCAACAAAAGCAGCACCGCATTGCTCCAACACATAAAGACCATGATCACATCGACCTCGGCCCACGACTTCCTTTGTGGCCCTTTTCTGAATAACAAATGAATGCTCATCAAAAGAAATCACAGCATTTAAGTCCCGGTTAAGTTTACTAATAGACAAAAGGTTTTTCGTAATATCAGGAACTACCAACACATCAGATAAAGATAAATTACGAGAAAACCGATGACAACCAATATGAGTAATAGATATAGGACGACCATTAGCAAGAGCAACAGAACGGTTACCATCATACGGAACAACGCTGTCAAGACCAGAAGCTGAGGAAGTCATGTGATTTGTCGCTCCAGAGTCTAGATACCAATCAGAACTAATGTCATTAAGGGAGGCAGAGGATTGGAATGCATCAACCAGATTTGCAGACTCAGGATTCGGATTGGAGCAAGTCCGGGCAGTGTGACCGTACTCAAGACAGAGCTGATATTTGGGATTCCATCGCTTCTTGCGGCGAGAACCAGAACCACCAGAGGCACCATTTGGATGACCAGAACGGCCAGAACCACCACCACCACGGCCGCGCGTGGTGGTCGGCGCCCCAGCTGAGGGCACGTGGGCGTCACGCGCGTAGGGGTCACGCACTTGGGAGTCACGCGCATGTGAGTCACGCGCTGAACCATATCTGCCATTAAAACCAGAAAAAATAGAGGAAGCGGTAAATGCAGCGGGAGAAACCTCCGTTCCGGCAGCAGCGGTGCCCGTTTGATGAAATATTTCATGCGATCTTGCCCGAGCGACGACGTCGGTGTAGGAGGGCAGCGGTTGTTGAGCGAGTTGCACGCTCGTGAATTCAGTAAAGCCCGGTCCGAGACCGCGCAAAAAGATCATCGTTCGATCTCGAGCAGGGACCAGAGCACCGAGTGAAGCGAGCCCGTCGGTGATGATCTTGAACCGGCGGTGGAACTCCAGAACGGAGGAAGAGCCGCGACGGACACTGTGGAGTTCATCGTGAAGTTGCAGTTCGCGGGATGACGAAGTGTTGTCGAACGCCGCAGCAAGAGCGTTCCACATCTCCATCACCGTGGCGCAGCCGATTGTCTCGAGCATACTCTCCTCCGTGAGTGACGATCGAAGCAGCGCTTGAAGCCTCTTATCCTGGGCAGTCCAAGAAGCTGGCGTGAGGACGGTGGCAGAGCCATCAGAAGTGGAAGATTTCGGCGAAGCAGAGGTTGTGGCGGAAGCTACAGGTTTGGGGATCGATCCGTCAAGGAAGCCAAACAAGTTTTCCGATTCGAGAAGCACTTGAACCTGTGATTTCCACATCATATAATTGCCTGAAGTTAGTTTGATGGGTAACATATGAATGAGGGTGGTAAAGCTTAAAGGAGTTGCTGCCATCGTGAGGATGAAGCAAAGGTGAGTTCAAGAATTGGAAAAGAAGGCTAGACTTTGACTGGAGATTAGGGTTTACAGCAATCACCTAATCGGGGATGGATTTTTGGTAAAGACAAAGGAATTCTGGATTAACCTGTCTGATACCATGAAAGTATGAATCACCATTCTAGGTGTGTCTGTCGTATTAACAATATATAGAATACAAGCCTAGTAGATACAATGAACCTGGCCTATTCTAAATATGTACAAAGATATCTTGATATCAATCAAGATATATCAAGATATCCCATCACTGAGGTTGCCATTAGTAGCCTGAGAAGTTGTATTGGTAGCTCTACCACTTCGCCTCACTGGTAACTTCCCAGAAGAATCGTTCTGATTCTGACCCTGTGTTGTCTGGGAGGCCTGCTGTTGCTGATAATCCTTGTGACGCTTCATAGCAGCAAGATCTATTTTGGTGAACACTGAGAAATCCTTATCAAAATGTGCTTTCTTATTTGAATCGGAGAGAATGCTCCATGCATCAGCGACAAGGCGGAATGCGGTGTCAGCAAATGGGAATTTGTTCTTGTCTGGATGAAGGAGAAGGGCTAATTTGCGGTACTGCTTTTTAATCAGTTCAGGATCATCAGTGAGATGGGTGATTTGGAGAATAGTGTACCAGTCATTTTGTTGACCAATACGCCTTTCAGAGGCTAAGAGGACTTCGGCCACCGCTAAGATCTGCTCAGAGCCCTCAGGTAATGGTTCCGTTTCTTGAGCTAAGACTGCAAACTCTTTGCTTCCAGCAAAATCTTTGTTCCGGAGAAGCTTCTCAGCAATTCCCAGTAAGCGTTCAGCTTCTACCCTGCTTGTGGTGGTATGGTGCTCCATATTTCAATTTCTTTCTCTGGATGATCTTTTGCGTTCCACAGCCGGTGAGCGGATCTGAAAACCGGTGTCGGTATCAGAGCGGAAGAAAGCACGAGAGGAGAGGCGGCTGGAGCCGGTGGAGCTGTGAGTGTGAGGAGGCAAGCTCCGATCTTTACGGGGGAGAATAACTGGGAAACATAAACCATGCCCTCATCATATGTTTTCTTGATTGGCGTGAAGACAATTTGTGAATGTTTCATGCAGTAATCTGCATTGAGTTTATCGGTTCCTATTGTCTTTTGCGTTTTAAATTTGTGTTCTTATATTAATGCATTATTTTGTTATTTGTCTAATTATTATTAATATGTTTAGTGGCTGAATCTCTTTTACGATTTAGGGTAATGAAGCATTGACTATAATTTATATGTGAGGTCTAATTGTTCATTATAATTGATTTGCATGTATTTTTAATTGTTATCTGTGTATATTTTATTTCTGAATTTCTTGAGATCTGATCAACCTTGAGTTATTTGAAATAGTGTCAATTAAATTCCGCTATTTATCTTTATCTAGTGGGTAGATTTAATTAGTGGCGAAACTAACAGCAGATAGTGGGAACAATTGGTGGATAATTTGTGACAACTGATCTGATTATGAATTATCTGATTGGGTTTCTTTGGTTCTTAATGCTTTTGAGATATTAAATCTAGTTTATAGCTGATTCTTGCTAGATTATATCTTAATTAGGGAAGTAGTCAGTTTATAGCTGATTCCTGCTGGTTATCGATAAAGTAAGAAGAAATTGGACAGTGTCTTGTAGCTGACTCTCGATAGCTTATAACTGATTGGTTCATGCGAAATGATTTATTATTGCACTTGTGATCATATAAATTATTAGTTAATGTGGATTTACATGTTGCCGGAATTCATTCTCATATTGATATTTGTGTCTATTTACATTCTTAGTTTAAATTAATTATTTTCTTAGTTAATAGATTATATTCTGATCAAATTAAGGCATGGTAGCTAACCAACAATCAAATCTTTAGAAGAAAGAATTTGTTTACACTGTTCTCTGTGGATCAACCTTGCTTACTCTATACTTGAATTTATATCTGGTAAGTTAACAGGTTCATTTGGTAGAAAAATGACCTATCATGAACCTAATGGGATTTTACCCTTGTGAGTATCTAGATCTCTTTTTGTGAGCTTAAAATGTAGATTACTCATGAGTAAAAGTCATTCACAAGGATGGAAGTAGATAGAAGGCCAATTGCAAGATTGGTAGAAGAATGAAGGTCATTGATCTTAAAATGGTAGAATATTGAAGATTGCAGAAGAAGGAAGCCAAAAGTCCGAAGGAAAGAAAGAAGACATGGACCTTGCAGTATTGCACAGTGCGTGTGAGTAGCTCATGCCTAAGTAAGTTCCACAGGGCATATGTCGTGCTTATCAGCATGACCCGTGCAATTAGGGAAGGAACGAAGGCATCTAGGACACAGGTCGTGCAATTTAGCGTTGCTCGTACAGGCAGAATGAGCCGAGACTTAACTACAGAAGACGGGCTGTGTAGATCTGCATAACCCGTGCAATAAAAAACACCTGGGCACCCTTCCAGTTTACGGTATGTGCAGATGCGCACGGACCATGCACGTTTGGAAGTTAGGGTTTAAGAGTTGGGCTTTTTAGGCCTTTTTCTCTCTTCACTATAAAAGGCCTAATTTCTTCTAAAAATGGAGAGGGCGGCAGCATTTGCAATAGATCTAGGTTTTGACTCTCTCTTTCTCTCTTCATTCATATCACTTTCCCGTGGTATTTAATCCATCTAATGTCATAGGTTTGATCTTAGTAGCATAATTTATGAATCAGGGATATTTTTAAGCATGATTTGACTTAAAATTTGTGAGATTTTAAGATTCATGTCTATTTATGTTGCTATAAATTATCATGCTTAATTTGTGTTTTAACTTGTTGTCATTGTATGTGTATTGAATGTGATTAGGATGTTCACCTAGTTTAGTTCGTGCATGATTTAGTGCTAGGCTTTGAGTTTAGCTTGGTAGTGTTGGATTATCAAACTTTCTTGTAGCCTTTTGAGTACCGAGGTTTAACACTATCCCTGTGACCTACCCGGTGCTATAGGGTGATAATAGTAATTGTATTAGACGTGCCCGATGTTTAAAAGCGTCCGATTAAATTCCTAAAATAGGCCGGGATGGCCAAAATAGTTTGGGTGTTTTTAAACATCCTAAACAAGGGTATCACGATTAATGTGCGAGAGCTAGGTTCCTAGTTTGTGGAAACTAAGTATTGGGCCTTGTAGCTATAGACCTTAGAGTTATCACGAGGTACTGATGTCCTAAGTGGCACAAGATGGGCTTAGGATAGGCACTCACGGTGAAGGTCCTGATGATCCATGCTACTACTGGGCTTAACTTGCTACAACGCAAAGCATTGGCCTTTAAGCATGAGCTTTTAACCCCAGTAGTGAGGGTTAGAGGTGGCAACGGGTAACGCACCTCTAGCTATATGTGGAAGAGATGAGATGTTAATGAAAGGGCATAACCAACATGGTGCGATAGACTGAGGGAGTTCCCTGGGAATGAACATCTTCACATCATGTGATATAGCACTAAATAGAATTATAGTTCTTTAATGTTGATAGAATTATATAATCAAATCTTTATGTCTTTAATGTGATGCAAATTCCCCCAATGCTAGTTAATCATTATCTTAATCTCATTTTAGTTATATGTCCATAACTAGTAGTTCAATCTCAACACAAACCCCCCTTATGTATGCTATTTCTAACACACACTTGGGGGGACGCCCGAGGGTAAACTTAGTGACGATATTCTTTAAACCCCTTTATCCATGTGGATGACACCTAAACTTTCCATTATCTACCTTATACGATGCTCGGGTCCTCACTAGTATCCCATATGGAATGAGAAGTTGCTCAATCGATAACCTCCGACATCATTTCTTTTGGAAGAGAAGAGAAGAGGAGACCACAAATCCTCTTGTATTCGATGATCCAATCATTATTGGCGATGAGAGCTTTTTTATTTGCGGCTCAGGCAGAAGAGGCACCACCCGACAGAGAGGATGAGGCAAAAAACGTTGTGGATGAGGGTGGCTAAAACATCGTACATGGAGTAGAACCATCTAAGAAATAAAACAACTTCTGAACATGAAGGATGTAATGGACCCAATTCTTCCAAAGCATGAAATTGGGGGACAAAAGCTTGATGTGGAACATGTGTATGAGGGTGTTATAGAGAAGATTTTGATCAACCATGAGAAAATCATTTGATCGGGAAAAAAATGAAGAAAGTGGGGAAAGAGAAAAGGCAGCCAATGGCTGCAATAGTGAGGAAAAAATGGGAAATAAGCAGACTACGGTTACTCAGTTCGATAGAAGAAAAAAAGAAGCAGCAATTAACTAACGACTCTGATACCATGTGAAAACCCTAAATGATTAGGGTAGTGGATTACCAATCATATATACTTTCTCCACTAGTGGAAGAATGGAAATTAATGACTCTGTTAGAAGGGTTTTGAATACAGAATCATAATTTCAGGCGTTAAATTTTGAAGGACTGCGGTTCAAATTGAACCTACACATATCACATTTCCTTCACTTTACTTTCTGTTCTTGCGTGAACACAAATCACTCATCAAACAAGAATGATTTCCTTCATTTATGATTTTTCTCTTTCCTTTCATTCCTCTCAATTTTTCCCTTCCTTCCTTTCATATGTGTTCGCAAGAAGAGTCAAAATACCTGGGTTGCATCAATTCAAAATCCATAGGTTTCATTGACTGGTATCTCCCTATTCGAAATCCATAAGTTTCAAAAAATCCTTTTAAAATCCAAGTTTGAATTCTGCTGCAAATCGAACTCCTTTTCTCCAAGTTGAATTCTCCACCAATGTTATCAACCAACCGCCGCTCCTACAAGGTGAAGATTTTAGGGTTCAATTGACCCAATTTTTAGTAAGTCCAATTGGGAGAAAGGTGTAGATCTGAGATGTTAGTGTTTGATAGTGACGATTTTGATGTTTATGACACTATTTGATGATTGATTGTGTTGAAAGTGATCTTGTGGGATGTTGTGGACATGTTTGAAGTAGTATTTGTTGACTGATTTGGGTGTTAGTAGATGCTTTGGGAAATTGATGGATGGATTTATTGCCGAAATAGTGTGGGGGAAAGAGCTGTGATGTAGCTCTTTTTTAAAAATAAATTGTCGAAAGCGCTTCTAAGGTAGGAACTGCATGTACGACAGGTTGATCAATTTCGTGCATCACCAGTTGCGATGCACGACATAACCAGGGATGGCGATTCAAAATTGTTGTTGGACAGGCAAAATAAACGCCTTAGATAGTGCCTTTCTGCACTAGAGTTCCGTCCCAGAGAAAGATTCCTATTTTTTGGTCATTTTTTTAATCCCTGTTTGACCATAAATTTTAGTTTTTATACGGGCAACAACGGGGGCGGAACATTGTTGGTACCAAGGGTTGCCTTGTCTCCCCCAGTTATTATTTTTATTATGGGTATTGTAAATTTATCTAGTGTTTTCTTTGTTTTTTAAAGGTAAAAAAGGTTGTGGCCCCTTTAAGAAATTTCATTTAACACCAACACAAGAATAAAGCAGTTTATAATGGTATGATTTTTTTAATCGTAGAGTCTAATAAGAAATAGAATTCCTTTATAATCTAACTTTACCTTTAACATTCATCCACGTTATACATGAAAAATAAATTTTTATCAAATTTATTTAATCACTGATATTTTTTATATAATCAAAAGGAGGAGATCACAATTTAATAAAGAGTGAGTCTCCTGACAGACGGCCTGTCCATAAGCTTATGGACAGGCCACTTATTTCTTACCTTATATACTGCATTTCTTAAATTACATACAAAATTTAAAAATATTGAAAATATTATTTTATATGATATATTTTTATATTTTCACCTTCAAATACATATTATTACTTATTTTAACTTATAAAATGCAATATTTAAATTTTATAAAAAATTAAAACATTTAAGGCAAATGCCCCTGAGGATTGTTCATAAGCTTATGGAAAGACCGCCTTTCCTGAGACTTTCCCTTTAATAAAAACAAGAAGGTTGTTCATTGTGAAACTATCAATTTTGTATTTTCTTTGGCACTAGTTTGTCTTTAGTATTTTATTTCTTTTATCATTTGAATGAACTAATCTTTTATGCTTTGTTACTTTAACGGTCGATTCGAAGTTAATTTTTTAAGTATAAATTCAGCACACACACACACCCCCGCCCCCCGCCCAAATGAAATTCCCGGTTCCGCCCTTGGGTAATAATATTATTATGTGAGATAATGTTAGATTACATGCAATATCCATTTTCTAAATATAAAATTTACTTTTATACACAATTTGTATATGTAACTAAAGTTATCGGTGGTTAAACATGATTTGAAAAAGTTGTCCAAAAAATAAAGAAGAATAAGGGTACAATAGGAACCCTAACATCTTCTATTCTAACAGGTTGACTGGTCAACATTTTCAACCATGAGAAAGTCTCGTGAAAAACGGTCTTTCCAGAAGGTTATGGGCAGTCCTTAGGGGCTTTTACCTTAAATGTTGTACTTTTTAAATAAAATTTAAGTATTACATTTTATAAGTTAAAACAAATAATAATATTTATTTGAAAGTGGAAATATAAAAATATATGCAATAAATTTTTTTTAAAAAAAATTCTAAATTTTGTTTACAATTTAATAAATGCAATGTATAAGGTAAAAAAATATGTGGCCTATGAACAGATCTCTTGTCAGAAGACCCACTCCCCAACCATAACTCATTATTTTTTTGGGTGGACGGACTAGATTTGGTGAATTACTTGTGTTGTTTCTGAGAACAAATTTTTTTTTGAAATGCACACACCACTCTATTACTATAACCCAGTTGCCTCACACAAAGGGGGTGAGGCTCCCCTTGCGTCTCACACAAAGGTGGGGTGAGACTCCCACATGACTCACACGAAGTGAGGCTCCTACACCAATACGGTGCAATTGGAGGCTTAAGCCCCAGAAACTGCCCCAAGCTATAATTGAACCTGGGGTGCCTCTGGGGCGGGCATACGCCCTGGCCACTGGGCTACTCCCAGTGGTTTTAACTCTTACTGAACTCATTTAATTAAACAGGTCAATCAGGTCAACCCTAACATTTACCTGGTCATTCCATTTAACCTCAACCTTAACCCACTATTTTTTCAGACCGTTGATTGTTATCAGATTTAGTTGGAAAATGCACTAGTGTAAAGACAAAATCTTGTGCGAGACGGTCTCGCAGCAAAAGTAAGGATTAAATAGTTAATAATATAGTATGTGGTTTCTAATTAAAGTTTTAAAACTCTACGGGTTAGATGTGAAATTTCACCATATTACATATAAGTCTATGTATAAATATCAAACTTTCCTCGTTATTCTCTTATATTTTCTAAAAAAAATTCTCTCCTCTCTTATTATTTCTCTCTACGCATATTCTTCTTCCCTCTTTCCAGCTCAAATCTCATTTTTCTCTCCCTTCTCCATTTCTCTTCCATCTTCTTCAATCAGAGCTTGTTTTCTTCCATTCAACCACTCATCATCTTCATTTTTCTTCCTCTTTCTTGTGCACAGTGATTCGTCACAATTTTTTAAGTTTTCCGGCGGCCGAACACAATAGAGTTTCATTTTGTGCTAATCTTTGAAGGTAATATTTTTCTCGGAGTTTTTAAGCATATTTTGTTATTTGTTTTCTATTTTTGTTTGTCTTTTTTGGTTCATGTGATTTTCTAGGGCTTATGTTGTTCACCGTGTTAATATTTGAGGATTTATCTATTAATTGTGTTTTGTGAGTTGTTCTTACGGATTTGTGCTAATATTTGTGTTGTTG
This sequence comes from Rubia yunnanensis, assembly GCA_037428765.1. Taxonomy (NCBI): domain Eukaryota; kingdom Viridiplantae; phylum Streptophyta; class Magnoliopsida; order Gentianales; family Rubiaceae; genus Rubia; species Rubia yunnanensis. Next base: position 17,825,314 of record CM075063.1, read on the forward strand.
CTACTGTTTGTTATATTTCTAAGGAGATTTTCATCACTGCTGCAATCGAGAAGAAAGAATGATTTGTAAGCTTTCTGAATTTATAGCTGTGATGTTTCAGCTACAGGTATTGGTGTTTCTCATTTTCAGTTTGATGTTTCAGGTTTTAGGCTATAAGTACTGCTATCAGTGTTGTTGTGATGTTTTAATTTCAGCGCTTGATACTTATGGTGTTTTCATGCTTAAGTGTGCAATTGATGTTCGATTTCGATTGTGTGTGATATCTTAGGGTTTTGTTATGATTTGTGCTAATTTTTTTTGTTCTTGCTGATGTTCCTTAGATGTCTAAGAATGCTTTTGCCATTGTTGCTGCAATTGAGATGGAAAAATGATCTGTAAATTTTGTTATTTTGCGGATGTGAGTTTTTAAATAATGTTGTTGATTTTTTCAAATTTTATGTTTGATCTTTCATGTTCAGATTTTAAGTATTGTTTATCTGTGTTGGTGTGATGATTTAATATCAGTATTTGATGCTTGTAGTGTTTTAAGTGTGCAATTGATGTTCAGTTTTTTTTTTGCTTTGATTGTGTGTGTGATATCTTAGGATTTTGTTATGATATGTGCTCATTTTTGTATTGTTTTTTATGTTTCTTAGATGTGTAAGAATGCATGCCCATTGTTGCTGCAATTGGGAAGTAAAGAAGATCTGTAGATTTTGTTATTTTGCAGATGTGATGTTTTAAATACTGTTGTTGATATTTCAGGTTTCATGTTTGATCTTTCATGTTTAGGTTTTAAGTACTGTTATATGTGTTTGTGTGATGATTTAATATCAGGATTTGATGGTTGTAGTGTTTTAAGTGTGCAATTGATGTTAAGTTTTATTGCTTTGATTGTGTGTGTAATATCTTAGGGTTTTGTTAATATTTGTGCTAACTTTTGTGTTGTTATCACTGTTTCTTAGATGTCTATGAGCACTTACCCACTGTTGCTGCATTCAAGAATGAATTAGCACTACTGCAGGGGACCCCCTATAGCACCAGTATTTTGGTACATAGGCACCTGCATTTCGAGCCCTGGCCTACCGGTGCCTAAGTAGGGTTGTGGTGAAACATAGTTACAAAGGCACTGGTACTGTATACCGGTGCTGGAATATAGATTTTAGTACAGGTATACACTACCGGTGCAAAAAATCTACATTCCAACCCCTTACTTAGGCACCGGTGCTATAATCGTTTGTTTCGGTGCTAGTAAGTAGGTGAAATATATAAAAAAAATCCGAGGCCTGAATATGAAACCCAGACAAACAAAACACAAAATAACTAGAATTTCATGTAAGAAAACTGAAAAATTCATAACCACAACTTTGAAGTTCATTACATATATCTAAAAATACATAACAACCCACAATTCATGAAACAAACTAGACCTAAACATAGATTAACAACATCAATTATCATAAACACTTGAACCTAATATCCATAAAACTTGGATAAAACCAACGAACCAAAATTGTGAAGGTGAGGTCGGAAGCAAGGGCTAAGGCACGATACGGTGGTGGCGCTGAGAGCTGAGGCGCTATGGATCTGTGCTCGGGGATATGGCATCGAGCATGTGTGGGGAGGGCGGAGAGGGGGTCATCGCCGTCGGGGAGATGGCATCGGGGCTGGTCCAAGAGATGGCGGTGGTGGAGATAGAGAGGTGGAGGAGGAGGAGGGAGATGATGGAGAGGAGAAGGGAGAGGATGGTGAGGAGGTAGAGGAAATGAGGGTGGGTTAGATTTAGAGTTTCAGAATTAGTTTATATAGACAAAATTTTAATGGTTGAGATTCAATCAACAAAAGAAATCAATGGTTTAAATGAATCCAAGTTGAGTTCCTTTTTCTTTAACTCTATAGCACTTATTTTTGTACCGGTGCTAAAAATAAAAACCGGTGTTAAAAAGAAAAACCAGTGCTCAAAACGGCTTATATCGGTGCCTATGTATATGAAAAGTAGCTGCTTAAGGCTGCTTTAAATGACTTTTAAAAAAAATTGAACCCAAGAGTAAATCTGAGAATTTTTTTCAAAGTATGGAGCACTGGTACCGACTGCTATAAATAGTTGATACCGGTGCCTATGTATATTAAAACCAGCTGCTTATGACTGCTTAAGTGTGACACATTTATTATTTTTTGGACCAGAGAACAAACATGGGGAAAAATTCTAAGTATGTAGCACATGTACAAATACTGGTGCTAAAAAGTAACTCATACTGGTGCTAAGTCCAATATTTCAAAGTTTTAAACATTCCCTCCAAAATTATGAATGAAAATTCAAGAAATTCATTTTCCCGCCATAATTTAGCACCAGTATAAATGATAGGAATGCCGGTGCTAGTATTATTTTATCTCTAAGTTAATTTTTTAAACTTTATTATTAGGTCCATAGAAATTTGGAGGTGGTGAATCAAAAAATTGAAGATACCAAAACAAAATTAAATAAGAGATGATTGTGTGTTTGAAACTTTAGGGTCAGTCGGTGAATGGAAGAGCCTCAAACATATTTATGAAAAATTACGTATGGCCCAAAAATTTGTTACGACAATATCCTTCTCTCAAAAATACACAATTTTTGTTATTCTTGCATAAATATATAAATAGAAAATAAATAATTTTTTTGATGAAATTTTGAAAAGCGCTAGTACATGTTCTAGAGTAACTTAGAGTTGATTAATTAGAAGTAAGAAAGAGAAATTGGAAAGAATTATGGATATGTTCTCGTGCCCGATTGTTAATAAATAGTTTATTATGGATTTGGAAAATACAACAGGGGTGTATAAGGTAGCATCACGTTCAAGCGGATTTCAATTTGGAGTTACAAGTAAAGTTTTTACCTTTTGCAATTAAGTTCCTCCAAGAAAGTTGGAGTTGTCGAATCATGAAATTGGCGACACCAAAATGCAATTCAATAATATACAATTGTGAATTTGCGATTTGGGCATGTATTGGTGAATGGAAGGGACTCAAAAGTCAACATTGATTACTTCTACATAGTCTTGGAAAATTACACTATGGCCTAAAATTGTGTTACACATTATCCATTACTCCAGAATACATTATTTTTTGTTATTCTTGCCTAAATATAGAAATATAAAATAAATAATATTTTTGGTGAAATGTTGGAAATTACTATTACATGTTCTAGAGTAACTTAGAGTTGAATATTTAGAAGTAAGAAAAGAAAATTGGAAAGGATTATAGATATGTTCTTATGCCCGATTGTTGATAAATATTCCGCTAGAGACTTGGAAAATACAATAAGGGTGTATGAGGTAATTTCACGTTCAAGCAGATTTCAATTTGGAGTTACGAGTAAAGTTTTTCTTTTTGCACTTAGGTCCCTCCAAGATAGTTGAAGTTGTCGAATTACGAAATTGGAACACCAAAATACAATTCAATAATATACAATTGCAAATTTGTGATTTGGCCATATATTGATGAACAGACGAGCCTCAAATATTAACATTGATTACTTCTACATAGTCTTGGAAAATTACAATAATGACCCAAAATTGTGTTACACTATTATCTATTGCTCCAAAATACACAATTTTTGTTATTCTTGCCTAAATATAGAAATATAAATAAATTAAATTTTTGGTGAGATGTTGGAAAATGATAGTACGTGTTCTTGGGTAACTGATACCATAAACTCATTTTCAAGAGTAAATCATACCATAAAATCGGTGCTGAAATCTACCAAAATCGGTGCCGACAACAATAAAAGCAATTGCTTATGGCTACGTCAATTTTTTTTAAAAAAACCTTTACTCAACCCGAGAGCTAGATCAAGAAATTTTGTCTAAGTACACAGCACTGGGGGTTCAACCGGTGTTGATATAGTGTATGCCATTGTAAAGCACCGATTTCGAAAAACTGGTGCTGGAAATAAATTCCAACACTGGTTTTGGTGAAATACCGGTGTTGGAATTGAAATCAGCACCAGTTTGAAGGTCTCTGAGGCTCAAACTTGTGGCATAGTACTTGTTTTCCAGTAGTGTAGGAGCTGTAAGTTTTCTTTTTTTTAGCTGTGATGTTTTATCTATTGTTGTTGATACTTTAGGTTCTATCTTTTGAGCTTTCATGTTCAAGCTCTACGTATTGTTATGTGTGTTTGTGTAATGTTTTTAATTTTAGTATTTTATGCTTGTGGTATTTTCATATTTATGTATGCAACTGCTGTTCAGTTTTTGTTCTTTTGATATTTTAGTGTGTACTGTTTGATGTTTTTCAATTTTGAGATTGATGTTTTAAATCCTGCATTTGATTTTTCTCAATTTAGTTGTGAGCCATGTTATATGTGTTATTGTGATGTTTTAATTACATATATTGATGTTTTAATTACTGTATGTGATGTTTTATATTATTCCACAGGAATACTTTCCAAGACAGAGCTCTATGATATCATTGATGAGATATTAAAAAAATGCTATGAGGAATCATGCTCCCGGGGGTGTTTCCTTGAACAGCAGATCGGAAATTGACCTTTGATCATTGCGTTGATGGAGTAGAAGATCCATCCTCTCCGATTATGTGATTTTCAGTTAATTTTAATGATCTGATTTTTTTTAGCATTTTTTTATAATTAAATAATTTAATTTGATGCTTTATATTTTATGTTTGAATATCTTAATTTTATTGCATACTTCAAATTTTCATTTTGATGTTTGACATTTCTTATTTGATCTTCTAGTATTTTCACTTGATTTTTTAAATCTATTTTAATATGATGAATTTTAATTTACATATGAGCTTTTAGAAAGATTAAATTATTTTTTTAGTTCCCTACAAAATATCTTATACCATGTTTTAGTCCCCATTTGCAAATCAACCCTTATACGGTACCCAAAAAATTCAAAACAATTTGTTTGGTCCCCAAAGGTGATTTTCAAGGAAAGTCAACGGTAAACTTGGTCAAAATATGTTAAATGACCATTTTACCCCCGAATTTAAAAAAATCTTCGTCTTCTGCGCTTCTCCACTGCTTCGATTTCTTTGTCTTCTCCACCGATTCCAATTTGAATTCACTAGGGCAATCAACATTCTCCGCCGCTTATGATTAACATTCTCCCCTGAACCCTAACATTCTGATCAGCAATATCTTATCTTTTCCAGCTATAAGAAGACTTGTGTTGTAAATTTTGCTGCCAGGAATGTCAATGGAATTCGGAAATGCTCGGAACGGAGAAAGGCCTGGAGGTCTAAGCCACCAACAACAATGCCGATGAATCCATAATTCCTCACCAACTTCAGAATAATAAAGTATACAATTGACGGTAACATTGAAAGAGGCGGTGGAAATTGAAGAGGCTTGCTGGTGGAAATTGAAGGCGGAGGCGGTGGAAAAACAAGCTCTCATCGGTGAAAAATGAGCTCTCATCGACTTGTTTCTTTTGTTGTGGTTCTCCGAAAAATGAGCTCTCATCGGTGGAAGGCGGCAGTGGCGGAAGGAAAATTTTAATTAGGAATTTTAAAGATAATTTTTAAAATTAGGAATTTTTAATTGAAAATATTTTTTCATTAGTAAAATTACCATTATACCCCTGACTATACCAGAAAACCATTTAGTCTTACCGGAAAACCACCTTTGAGGACCAAATAAATTGTTTTGAATTTATTGGGTACCGTCTAAGGGTTGATTTGCAAATGGGGACCAAAATATGGTATAAGATACTTTGTAGGAAACTAAAAAAATAATTTAGTCTTTTAGAAATCAGGCTCAAATGCAAATTCAGCCCAATCACCAAGTCACAATACCAGATCTGAGTTTAACCTAAATTTCACCGAACAGTCAACAAAAAATCGATGAATGCTGCCGAGCGCCGACGAAGCTTCACGAATCCTCACCGCCAAATCCTCGCTGACGAAGCTTCTCAAATTGTTCCCCAATGCATATCCTTTACGAATCCTTGTTGACGAAGCTTCGCCTTTCCGCCGACGAATGCTGCGACAATTAGAGTACCCCATCTCGTCGCACTCACTGAAATTATTTTTCTTCGTTTGAAAATCAGTCATTGATGTCGTCAATTCGAGAATGCAATGTTGTCGATTCGAGAATGTCGGTGCTCTGATGAGTGACACTGACATTGCGAGCTTCTGCATCCAGACGCCCGTCTCCCTAATGACTGCTGGTGAGGCTTCTCCAATGGAAACTCTTAATCTCTCGCCGTTGGATCGTGTCCAAGAAGGTGGGAAAGAGAGAGGCGGACACTGGAGGCGGGAGTCACTAGGGTTTGCAGAAGAGGGGAAACTGTTTTATTTTCTGAAATTGCATATTAGTCCCCCAAAATTTAGGACTTATTATAATATATACCCCAAGCCATTAATATTTTTAAATTAACCCCTAAATTTAGTTTTCCCTTACGGTAAAACGGTCTCGCAGGAGACGGATTCCTAGTGTAAAAGCCTCTATTAAAACAACAATAAAAGGTAGTTTCTTTGATTTATTTTAGGAACCACCTTTGTGGGGGTTCCGAATTCAGAATTGCTATCCCAAGGTTCCCATTCATTTTAAAGGCCATTTAGAATTGATCAAAGGCAGAACCACCTTTGTGGGGGTTTCGAATTCAGAATTTCTATCCCAAGGTGCCCATTCATTTTAAAGGTAGTTCAGCAGAACCACCTTTAATTGACATTGATTAAAGGCAGGTGTTTTGTAGAATCGCCTTTAATAGGCTGCCTTTGCTAGATTATGGCGGCAGTGGAAGTGGCGGATCAGCGGTGGGAGCAGCAGTGGTTATGGAGATGAAAAAGAAGAACTTAGGGGTTTTTTTGTCACTACATTTTTTGTTTTAAGACTAGGATTATTTTAGTCTTTTTAGGTATGGTCAATGCCGAAAAATGCCAAGTCAATGTCGGAATAGAGCCAAAAGGTTATGTCGGCACTTTTGATGTAAAAATGGGGTTATAATCGCACTTTCGAACTTTACAGGGTTTTATTGACACTTTTGACCATAACATATGGTCATACATGTATTTTTAGTATCTTTTCCAGAAAATGAACATGCCTTCTTCCCGATTGAATGCCTCCACCAGTCGAGTGCCTTTCACTTCATCGATCAAGTGCCTCTACCCTTCTCCATTCACCTTGCCACCGATCGAATGCCTCGCCGTTGTCGCCGCTGTTGCTGTTGTCCTGGCCCTCTGTCGCCTGTGTCACCGTCGTCGCCTCCACCATCTTCAATTTTACTATTTTGGGGTTAATTTTGTACAAGGGTTTGAGGTTTTCAATTTTTCTGTAAACTCTTTGAATGATTTGAGGTTTGAACTTTTCAATTTCCACTGTTGATCTTTTAAATTGGTAAGTGTTTTTTCTCTGTTGATGATTTAAGTGTGAGCTTGTTGTGCTTTAAGGCTACCGGAAACCACCTCGGGTTCCGACAACTGAACTTTTTAGAACTTGTGATATAGGTTTTGACTTCGAAACTGAATTTGAATCCTATTTAAGGATAGTTTTTTTAACTGCCTTTAATCGTCACTTGAAATGTGTTTTATGTGGTATGATAAAACCGATTTTAATAACCTCTCTTTCCACCAGAGTTTCCACCCCTAGCTACTATAAGCTTCTCCTTCTTTGTTATTTATTTGTACTGCACATTATTACACTTTGCCATGGCTTCACAAACACACAGTCACACTGTGATTAATTAATATGGAATTTTGAAAAAGAAAATAATACTACAAGCAGAGCGAAAATGTGCAAAAATAAAGTTTAATAATCTATCTATATCTCTGAATATGATAATTTGATTAAGATTTAAGAATGAAATAAATGATCAAAAACTTGAGCGATGAATGTACTTGCTCACTCCAGTTATTCTCAATCTTCTTAACCACAAAAGAGTTGGTTATAAACCTATGAGAGAGCGTTAACGACCAAAAATAGCATCTCGTCGCTTCACCACCAATCACATGTTTAAAATCTCTCTGTCCATACCCGTAATGGGTTCTGTTCTGTTCCGTAGGAAAAAACTCTCCCCGGATTGAGGAAGTGAATTTTCATAACAATTTTACCCTTCTCCAATAATAATCTTCTTTATTCATAAATAAAAAAAAGGAACAAAAAATCGTAAAATAGCGTGTAGGCTGTTTTTAGGTAATTAAACCCTTTTCTGATGGAAACTTTTCCTTTTCTTCTTCCTAACATCACGGAGCACCAAACATTTGTTATTCACCTTTCTCTCCCATTTCATTTATCAACTGATGACTTGAAAGCAATATTGGTTGTGTCATTGAACCATATTGATCTTCAAAAATGGCTTCATCCAAGGCACCCATATGCATGCTGTTTTTTGCGTCGATGGTGATGATGGCGACATCGACATGTGGTGTGAGCATTGGTGTGAATTGGGGGACTCAGGCAGCACAAATCCTGCATCCATCAAGTATTGTTCAGTTGCTGAAGGACAACAAGATTTCGAGGATAAAATTGTTCGACTCCGATCCTTGGGCCGTCAAGTTCTTTGCCGGGACTGGGATTGAGGTCATGTTGGGCATCCCTAATGATCAGCTCCAGAAGCTCAATGACTATGATAATGCCAAAGATTGGGTCAAGAAAAATGTTTCCAGTCATTTGTACGATGGTGGTGTTAATATCAAGTCTGTAATTTTCTATCATTTTCATTCTTCTAAATAAATAAAATGATAACATCGATAACGTTACGTGCCCGTCTGTTTGCGTGGAATCGAGAAGTTATTAAAGTTTTGCATGTGCAGATATGTTGCGGTAGCCAATGAGCCATTTCTGAAGAGTTACAATGGTTCATTTTTCAAAACTACTTTTCCAGCTTTGAAGAACATCCAAAAGGCACTCAATGAAGCAGGATTAGGAGACACAATCAAAGCAACCATCCCTCAAAACGCAGACGTCTACGACACCGGCTCACAAGGTCCCTCGGCAGGGCAGTTTCGCGCCGACATCAGAAGCATGATGGCCGACATCGTCCGTTTTCTTCAGGACAACAATGCACCATTCCTCGTCAACATCTACCCCTTCCTCAGCCTCTACGAAAACCCTAATTTCCCCGTCGAATTTGCCTTCTTCGACGGAAGAGCAACGCCTGTCCAGGACAACAACATCCAGTACACGAACATGTTCGACGCCAATCTGGACTCCCTCGTCTGGTCCTTAAAGAAAGCCGGTGCTCCGAAGGTGAAAATCGTGGTAGGAGAAATCGGGTGGCCAACCGACGCAAACATAAACGCAGACAGCAAGATGGCTCAGAGATTCTACAGTGGCTTCCTGAAGAAAATGGCTACCAAGAAAGGCACGCCAATGCATCCGGACGACATCCTCGTATACCTCTTCAGCTTAACCGATGAGAACCAGAAGAGCATTGCTCCGGGGAACTTCGAACGCCACTGGGGGATCTTCGGCTACGACGGAAAACCCAAGTTCCCTGTGGATTTCACCGGTGCAGGGCAGGAGAAGATGCCGGTGGCGGCGAAGAACGTGCAGTACCAGCCGAGGCAATGGTGCGTCCTGGATTCGCAAAACACGAACAGCTCCGGTGAACTCAAGGCTTCCATCGGGTTCGCGTGCTCGGAATCCGACTGCACCAGCCTCGGCTATGGCGGATCATGCGGAAACCTGAAATCTGCGAAGGATAATGCGTCTTATGCATTCAACATGTATTTCCAGATGAACGATCAGGATGTTAGGGCTTGCGATTTTCAGGGTTTGGCCAAGATTGTTAAGGATGATCCTTCTACATCACAGTGCCTGTTTCCGGTAGCTATAGAAACCGCAGCAGCTTCTGGGATCCGTTCTAGTGGATTATTAGTGGCGTTTCTGGTATCGGTTGTAACCCTATTGTTCTAAGATCGAACGATGTGAATCTTATGAAGTATGTACGTATCTTAGGATGATCAGCAATAGCTGAATCTGATGATGCTTTGTCCGTGGAAGTGAATTTGAAGCATGGATTAATAGAGAAAATGACATGTTTGTGGCTACAGTAGCCACAAACGGAAATTGCATGTGCAGGACGCATTACGGTAATGCGTCCTGCCATTTTAAAATTTTTTTTTGTTTAATTTCGGTCAAAGTTTTCAAACGAGCAACCAGAGTGTGACACGTGGCAAGGACGCATTACCGTAATGCGTCCTGCCATTTTTTATTTTTTTGATTAATTTTAGTCAAAGTTTTCAGAAGAGGAATCAGAGTCTGACACGTGGCAAGGACGCATTACCGTAATGCGTCCTTGGCCGAAATTTTTTTTTTGAATAATTGTACTGGAAAAAATGCGGTAATACCATGTGGCAGAATTGGGCGATGCCACGTGGCAACGTAATTAATTCAGTGCTAAAAGCTGGTGAGAATGAGTTAATGGAGCCTTTGACACGTGGCGCAGAGGGGTGGTGCCACGTGTTTTTCGTTTTTAATACCTGGTCAAAGTCAAGAAAATGCGGCCGAATGGCGCTGCGCCACGTGGCGAGGACGCATCTCCATAATGCGTCCTATGCCAGAATTTTTTTTAAAAAAAAATTCTGGTAAAAAATGAAATCGGGCGATCGAATGGCTGAGCGACATGTGGCATTAAATTTTTTTTTTAAAATCCGGTCAAAATCTGAAAATTGAGCGGTCGAATTGTTGGGCGCCACGTGGCGCAGGTTGCATTATGGAAATGCTTCCTCCAACAGCATAAATGTACGTTTTTTTCCTCCTCTTCCAGCATTTTCCATCTTCCTTCCTCCTCAACCATTTCTCGATTTTGTCATTCTGCTAGCCTCCATTCCACCGGTGTGTTGCCATCCCGCCAATTCCCCTCCACTCATCTCCGGCATTGCGCTAACGGCGTCCCAACACTTTCGATCGCAGTTCGTATTTTTTAAAACATCCGGTATGGTTTCCTGGTTTTTTGCGCAATTTTTGTTTGGGTTTTCGTTTACTACTACTGATTTTCTAATGGGATTTTGGTTGCAGTTGAAAGAGCTGGACGTTGACCGCGTTGACCCGACGTTGACCAGGACATTGACCGCCGTTGACTGCGTTGAGCCGGGCGTTGACCGCCGTGAATACACACTGAATGCCTCGAATCGACGTTGACCTGGCTGACCCGACGTTGACCCGACGTTGACCCGACGTCGACCCGACGTTGACCGCTTAGCCCGGCGCTGTGTTTCACCATTGACCGGATTCTCAGTAAGTCGCACACTCTCACCCACTACGTTATCCGTATGAATGTAGTTAATTACGCCATGAATAATTATACGAACGTGTTCCAAGAGATTATGTGTGTATTACCCGCGGACTGTCAGTTGTTGGCTGTTGGGATGGTTTATAATCCCTAGAGATCCCGGAGGAATGTGGTTAATGTAATTTTATGTGTGCAATTGTGTGTGTACTTTGAATAATTAAGTTTGGTCCGTTGCGTTTAGTAATCTTGTGCGACTGGATGGAGTAATGATGTGAATTGTTTAGTGACTGGTCTGTTGAGCTTGTAGAAAAAGTAATGACATTTGAGGATCTTGTGAACTAGAATGTGGACTGAGAAGGAAATGAAAGTGATGCCTATGTATAGCCGTTGAACTGATTAATGTGTTATGTCTGTGTCTGTAGTGTTGTCATAGTGGCCGGGTGTAGGAAATGTACGTACTTGACGATACAATGAATAGGAATGTCCGACGAGTGTGAATCTGAAGTTATGTGTTTTTGTGTTGCAGTTGGGCGATGTTTTTGGCGGTGTATATGTAGAGAGGGGGTCAGATCAAGTTTGATTTGAGTGTGGGTGTGTATTATGATCCTCCAATGCCGGAGCGAGTTGTAACTCTCGAGAGGCGGTTGAACCACTTAGAATTGGTTGATGTAATTGTAACGAGACTAGTCATTGTGAGGGAGAGTTGTTCGCTGAAAATGTATTTCCGATGTCCCAAGCTGGTTGGTTCCGCGGTATACTATCGATGTTATCCCGTGGAAGATGATGAGTCGACCACATTCTTCTTCAACATTGTTGATCGAATGTCATTGTCTTCTGCAGATTTTTACATTGTTGTGGAACAGTTACCAATCGCTAATGTTGGGGCGCAGGGGACCACGTTCTTGTCATTGCTGAGCAACGTGCAGAACTCCCTATCGGTACCCAGTATACCACCACCTGTTCGTAGCCGGGGTTTTGAATTTGGTGAGCCCAGCCAATCAGGTAGGTATGCCCACGTGGATTGTGCCCAGCCATCCACAAGTGGTGTCTTGTATGTGGTAGACCCTGGCGAGCAGAATGTCTTCCGCAATCGGCATGACGGTAGCGAAGATGATGGTGATGAAGCTGAACTTGACGGTGGAACTGAGGATGATCGTACCTTATCAACCGATTCCAATCCCGGTGAAGAGGAAGAACAATTGGCGAGTACGAATAGCGTACCCACGTCGTTCCATATTATGGCAAACCCAGACACGTAGGCCTACTATAGAGATTATGGGGGCCCCGATGAGGATAGCTATGACCCTACCCATTTTGGGTCTGGCATTTCTACCTATGTTCAAGAGACTGGTGAAGTGGACATGAGTATGCGATTTCAGACAAAGCCGCAGTTGGTCGAAGCTATTTCTCGGTGGAATTCTATGATGAACAGGGAACACAGGGTTGTGGAGAGCAGGTCATGCACATGGTATGCGAAATGCAAGGACGTCGTCGAAGGAACTGGGAATTGTGTTTGGGTTTGCAGAGCTTCGAAAAAGGCTTCGCACGGTATGTGGGAGATCACTAAATGGGGTAGTAGCCATGGGTGTGTCGGGGCTGGTCGATCTACGGGTAACATGAATCTGACATCGGTGATGATCGCCCGTTCAATCCGCCACCACATTGATGTAAACCCTTCGTACACCGTGAAAGATGTGCGAGCTCAGGTGAGCGATGAGTTCAATGTCACGATTTCCTACAAGAAGGCCTGGTATGCTCGGCAGAAGGCAATTGACATGGTATTTGGAACGTGGGAGGATTCGTTTGAACAGCTCCCAACTTTTATGGATGAGCTTGTAAGGGCTAATCCGAGCACTGTTGTTGATTGGGCTGACGTGCCTGACAGAATTCATGGTCCCGGGTGTAGGAAATTTAAATTTGTGTTTTGGGCATTCGGTCAGGCAATTGCAGCCTTCCGCCACTGCAGGCCAGTGATCAGCGTAGACGGGACTCATTTGAGAGGTGCATATAAGTCCACAATGCTGGTCACCGTGACCCACGATTCAAATGATTGCATCCTCCCCATCGCTTATGCAATTGTCGACGAGGAGTCTAACGAAAGCTGGAACTGGTTCATGGGGAGACTACGTCTTCACGTTGTTGGTGGTGATAGCAGACCTATCTGTGTCATATCAGATAGGCATGCAGGACTTGTAAATGCGATGACGACTATGGAGGAGTGGATGGAGCCAGCCGGATACCACCGGATTTGCTTGCGGCATTTTCAGTCCAACTTCTTATCACATGATCGTGGGAAGTTCAAGAATGCGCTTATGAAGACTCTGGTGTGGCAGCTTGGTAGTGCCAGGCGAGAGAGCAGGTGAAAGGAGTACAAGGAGGAGCTGGAGAGTATGGATCCATCTGCTTGGGCTTGGCTGGAACGGCAAGATAGGAGTACGTGGTGTCTTGCCTTCGATGACGGTGATCGGCGTTGGGGAATTCTGACGACGAATCTATCAGAGAGCTTCAACAACTGCTTACGGCGCGCACGCCATCTCCCAATAACAGCGTGTGTCAAAGCAACGTTCGAGCGGACTGTTGAAATGTTTGCACAAAGGCTTACCGACGCTACGAACTGGAGGTATTTTCTCCGTTAATTGCATTTTCAGATTTACCTGCATGCCGGTTTGCTGAATATGAGATATTGCCCGTTCATCCAGGTCCGTGTTCCCTGAGAGGATCTGGAAAAAGTTCCGGAAAGAGGATACATTGGCACAGGGACATATCGTCACCCTGTTCAGGCATGCGTCGCAGACTTACAGGGTTGTGGCGAGGAACATCGACGGGAGCATAAGTGAACGACATTACACGGTCAAATACCGAAGAAGAGAGTGCACCTGTCGCGAATGGGAAATTTTTCGTTTCCCTTGTTCCCATGCCTTGGCCGTTTGTCGGCACAGACGTGACGATCCTGCAAGTCTATGTGACAGGGTGTATCACACGACCACATATGTCCAACAATACAGTCAGGGTTTCATGCCCGTGCGAGATCCATCACTCTGGGAGCGTGCCCGTTGGAGGTTGATTCCGGATGCAGAAAAGTTTCGCAACAGGAGGCGTGAACAGTTTGCGGAGAGGAGGATAAGGAATCAGATGGATGAAAGGGTGGCGGGGGAAACCAGGGGCGTGCGTAGGCGTGGGCGTGGGCGTGCTTAGTATCGTGGTGCCATATGGTGTCTGTAGTACTACCTCTAACTGTCATTGTGTTTGCATTGTACATCGACTGGAGAGGGCATGCTTAGTCTGTCGTTCGTAGTGTGATCTAGTATTTCTTGTACTAAATGATATGTGTAGCAGATTGCGTAGTATTACTTATATTTGCGAATTATGTCTCACATCACGCAGTGTTACTTTTATCTGTGCTATTCTTCCAGAAAAAACATCTAACTAGGGTTGATACTTGATCGCAGGAAAACACCATGTACCATCCGGGACCCATTGAGGAGGACTTGCTGTACCTCCATCAGGAGCACCGTGCTCGTGCCCTATACAATGGATGTTTAGAGGACGAGGCACTGCAGGTGCGTCGGTGCGACGGGGCATGCTGGACCGACCGACTGCCAGAACAGGTTATGGGGTATGTACGGGACACGGGATTTCAGGGACTCCTGGACTCTTCCACAATACAAATTGACCACTCCCTCATCAGTGCCCTAGTGGAGCGTCGGCGCCCGGAGACGCACACGTTTCACCTACCGATGGGGGAGGCTACGGTCACCTTGCAGGATATAGGGGTCCTGTGGGGTCTACCGCTCGATGGCATCCCAGTCACAGGTGTTAAGACCGTTAGGTGTACGGAGGAATGACAGCTCATCTGCACAGACTACCTGGGAGCTACACCAGACCCCACTTGTATCAGGGGGGGTCGCATTAAGGCCAGGTGGTTAGGAACGGTATTGCACATTCCGTTCCCCGCTGCTCCCACTGATGTACAATGCCAACAGCGGGCTAGGGTTTTCCTTCTGCTGCTTCTTGGGGGAATGCTGATGTCCGACACGTCCGGCCACCTCATCCCATTGCTCTACTTATTCGCACTTACGGATCTGGGTGCAGTCCATCGGTACAGTTGGGGTAGTTCCATTCTTGCATGCTTGTACAGGTCGTTATGTGATGCGGCAATCCCACAATCTAAATCCATATCTGGGCCACTAGTCTTGCTACAGGTAAAATTATTGGTCAACATAGTCGTTCGTACCTACCGTGCTTAATATTAACGGGCATTTCTATTGCATTTATTGGCAGTTGTGGGCATGGGAACGCATACCATCCATCCGACCTGCCGGGGCACTACAGGTGACAGTGACGATGAGTGCTCTTGGATCCCGGTACATGTCTTATTCCTCAATCCACGGTATTCATAAGTCCACATGCAATTCTATAGTATGGCTAATGTATTTCACTCTGTTTCTCATAGGTGGAGGGCCCGTTACGATTGTTCACAGTCACCAATGCACGTTCTCAAAGTGTACCGTGACCAACTGACGTCTCTCAATCACAATCAGGTATAGGAATAACTGGGTTTTGATTTCTGGACTTCGCACGAACAATGGTTTCATTTACCTAACCGCAACACATGCATGTTGTCTCAGTTCATCTGGAAGCCATATACGGAGGACGTCCTGGAGCAACTCTCACGGTATTGTACACATGGTAGAAACAATTGGCTGCTATGCGTCGACCTCATCTGCTGGCATGTCGTGGAGTTCCATCATGCACATCGTGTTCTCCGGCAGTTCGGCCTCATCCAGCCAATACCCACCCAGTTGGTCAGTAGGGATGAGTACAACTTACTCCACACCGGAGACCGTCGAGGAATGTCTGGCATGTATTGGCGTGTCGAGCACAGAAGATATCTCGACACTTGGGAACATCGGTCCAATCGACAAGCACCTACACTGGGGAGTGCGGATCCATACCTACCTACCCGTGATTATTTGGAGTGGTACTTCTGCAAGACGGTGTCCTTCATTGATCAACCAGGGTGGCCTGTAACAGCTACTGAGGGTTTCCACGGAGACGGTGCAACCGCAGAGTACTTGGTATGTCCTAAATTTCAAATATTGTCAAGAAAGAATACAACAGAGCTCCTCAACATTACATATCTGACACGTTTCATCTCGATTCTATAGTTGCAGGCAATGACACAGTTGCATGGCATGTCAGACATTAATTTGGATGGATGGCCCCCACATTGTGCGGACGTCATAAGGGGGATGCATCGTGTTGTCACACGTAGTCTACAACATGCGCATCAGGCCTCCAGGCTGCAACACTATCAACTGTTTGTGCACTGTGAGGAACCGCCCCCTGGTGTGAGGTACACTACCTCAGAATCCACCGTTAGGCCCCACCTAGTCGACAGGGAGGTCGGAGGCCTCATGCTAGGGGGCAGGCAGAACACATTGGTCCATCACAAGCGGGGCCCTCACATGCGAGTCCACCGATTTGCGGACCATCAGCCGGGGAACCCTCACAGTACAACATGGATGCATCAGATTACAATGCATATGTCACTCTGCAATCCAGTCATCCGTACATGTCGCATATCGATCTATCACATACAGGTACTATTCCATATGCCTTCTGTGATTCGAATGAGGAAGCGGGGTACGAAATGGAGGACGACATGCCGGGGGAAGCTCCACATGAGGAAGAACATGTACCCGCACAGACGGTTGTACCACGGCGGACATCCAGGACCATACGCCCTCCCCCGTGTGGAACGGGTGGAAAGCTATGCAGAGACCATCGTTAGGGCAGTACATGCTGTTCGACACTAATTGGCATTACATTTCCAACGTACTGTTCCACACTGTATATTTATGCTAACTTGTATCCATTCTTACAAAATATAATAAACATTATTTCATTCACATATTACATTAGCACCGTAGTTAATTGCAAATCTCAGTTTCAAACATTTTCAAAAAAATAGCATGAAGCAATACTCATTCCAGGACTCGTTCAAGGAGCTCCCGAGAAATAAATTTATGCAAATTCGTACTAATTTCCAACATTCCGCTGATTAATTTCCCGACATATAATATTAGGCGGCTTCCAAGGACTCGTTCCATAAACGAGTCCTCCGCATAATATCCCGAAGAGCTAGACAATCCCCCATTCGGACACTGTTTTAAAAAATGCGTCCTCCAAATCCTTCCGTAGAAAATCAAATTAACGCCAGGTCTGAGGGCTCGAATCAAAAACGATTCCTCCAAATACTTTCAAAAAAACAATTCGCCGGATCTGAGGAGTCGTTCCCAAAACGAGTGCTATGAGAATCATTTCGAGAAAAATAAAATGTTGCCAAACCAGCCATTATTAGATTTTAGAAAAGAGTCCTCTAATTAATGCTAAAAATAAAATCGTTTCCAAAACGGGTCCTCTAATTCATTTCAGAAACAAAAAAATTAATCGTGACTACATCCAAAACAAAAAAATGAAAGGACAAATTAAATTAAAATAAAAAAGGGGGGAAACATTTTCGGAAACAAAACAGGAGCACTATATTTAAATTCCAAAAAAAACGAAAAAAAAACCTTCCCGGAGATAATGCGTCCTCGTTAAAAGCCAAATAAAATAAAAATGGGGCCCTGAAGGACGCATTATGGAAATGCGTCCTCCCCCCTAAACGTCCAAAAATATTGCATGCCCCATTTTGGCTTTTTTCACCATACAAAAATCAAGCTATCTGGATTAATAATCAGATGGAACTATACAAAGCTGTGCAAAAACGAAAGTGCCTGTAGGGGATTACAGGAAAAATATATAATGCCGTGAGGCCTAATTGTGTTTGAATTTATTAAACGATTTAGTTGAAATCTAAGATTTAAAATTTTGAGAAAAGTGTGTTTTAAATCTTACACTCCCTCCCACCCATATTAATTGGCATATTTTAACTTTTGAAAGTTAAACTGAGCCAACTTCTACCATTACTTTCTATTATTATATATGTAAGACTATTTATAAATATGAATGTGTGTTTTTCATTGATGGTACAAGGGTATAATATATAAATAGTATTTACAGAGTCATTAAAGGAAAATGATTCTATCCAAGGTACAATAATATTGCAGAAAATATTCACAAAACATCTCCTACACTCCTCCTCAAGATGGAGCATGCGGATCTCGAATGCCCAACTTGCCGAGCAAAGTCTGAAATGTCTGTCGTCCAAGTGCCTTTGTAAATAAATCTGTTGGCTGATTAGCAGTGCGTGAATCAAATCACGAACAAAATGACAATCAATCTCAATATGCTTCATCCTCTCATGAAAAACTAGATTGACTATCACAGTACAAACGCATCGGAGTAGGATGCACCACTCATAACGAACAAAGAAAGGACTTGAGCCACAACAATTCACAACATGTAACTGCCATAGCCTGGTATTCTGCTTCAGCTGAAGAACGAGAAGCATTAGGTTGTTTCTTCATCTTCCAAGAAATCAGAGATTCGCTAATCATCACAAAATATCTAGTCAAAGATCTCCTAGTAATTGGGCAAGCTGCCCGATCTGAATCACAAAATGTTGTAAGCTGAAGAGAACTCTTAGCCAATAGAAACAAACCTTGACAAGGATGACTCGTTAAATAATGCAGAACGCACAAAACTGCATGCGAATGCGCCAAACGTGGTTTCTCCATAAACTGGGCCAAGGTATGGACTGAATAGCTAAGCTCATGATGAATGGTGGTGAGATAAATGAGCTTCCCAACTAGTCTGTGATTCTGCGCAGAATCGTCAAACAAAGGACCATGCCAATAATCCAGTATCAGACAAAATATCCAAGGCATATTTCCTCTGAGACTGAAACATTACATCAGGCTAACGAGCTATCTCAATGCCTAAGAAATACTTCAGGGTACCAAGATCCTTCATATGAAAACAAGAGCACATATACTTCTTGAACTTGGACATCATCTCAGGAGAGGAACCAGCAATGATAAGATTATCAACATAGACCAATACATGATGAGAAACACCATCCTTTAAGTAAGAAAACAAAGAGTAATCTGCCTTATTCTGAACAAACCCAAAGAGGCAAAGAGCAGTAGCAAGTTTAGTAAACCAATTTTGCGGAGCCTGACGCAGATGGTTAAGAGATTTGCAAAGCTTGAAAACTAACCCAGGTGCCAGAAGTGCATACCTAGGAGGTGGATGCACACCTCCTCCTCAAGATCACCATGTAAAAATGCATTGTGAACATCCATCTGATGAAGATCCCAAC
The DNA here is from genome assembly GCA_037428765.1 of Rubia yunnanensis. Lineage (NCBI taxonomy): Eukaryota > Viridiplantae > Streptophyta > Magnoliopsida > Gentianales > Rubiaceae > Rubia > Rubia yunnanensis. The sequence continues at coordinate 17,844,742 of CM075063.1, forward strand.
TACAAATAGCAGCAATTGCCAAGAAAAGATGAACTGAACTCATCTTGGCAACATGAGCAAATGTCTCAGTAAAGTCAGTCCCCTCAATCTAACGATTACCAAGTACAACCAAACGAGCCTTGTATCACTTGATAGAACCATCAGACTTAAACTTAGTCCAATAAATCCACTAACAACCAATAGCCTTTTTACCAAGAGAAAGAGGAGCAAGAACCTATGTATTATTCTGCTCAAGTGTATCAATCTCGTTGGATATAGCCGCATGCCAATGATCATGGCGATAAGCATCAGAAAAAGTAACCGGATCAATAACATCTATCACTGCAGCCAAAAGTCTAGAATGTGAAAGTGAAAAATTACTACAAGAAACATAATCAGTAATAGGGTAATGCGTACCTGAGGACAGTGACTCAGATGACACAGGGTCAGTAGAGGGGGGTTTTATGGAGCGAGTAGCAGTGCAGATGTAATCTCTTAATTTAACTGGAGGCTGACAAAAATAAGTGTTGGGAGGATGGACGACAGATGGAGCTGCAGGTGGTAAGGCGGGCACCGGGTGGGAGGAGTTAGCCACGGAGCGGTCACGGACGACCATAGTTGGAGTTCGGGACGAACTGGCTGCAGACCAGTCATGAACAGCCGCAATCCTAGTGGCATGGTCACGGTCGGCCTTGGAGCGCCTGCTGGTAGAGCGATCACGTACGACCGTGGGGTGGGCATCGCCGACGGCGACCAATATGACTCGACGGTGAATGGATGAAGCTCAGGATGAGCTGTCTGCGTCAGATCGGGACTAGACGACCCCGCTAGGTTGGACGGCTCAGAAATGAAGTCATCAAATAGGGGAGGTGACAGAGATGGATGGGGATCAACAGATGGCATCTTCATAAAAATAGGTGCAAAACGAAAACAGTCTTCATAAAATATCACATCCCGGCTATCAAACACAGTTTGAGACCCCAAGTCGTAAACATGCCAAGCTTTCTTGTCAACTGGACAGCCAAGATAGACACATTTTCAACTTTTGGATGTAAACTTATCATGCAGCCGTGGAAGCTTAGAGGCAAAGCACAATGAACCGAACACACAAAGATGGTTGTAATCTCGTGCGCGACCGTACATAAAGTGATGAAGCGTTCGTCTATCTAACACCGATGTTGGCGTGTGATTGATGAAGTAAGCCACTGTAAGAATGCATTCTCCCCAAAAGTCGATAGGCAAATGAGCTTGGAAATGAAGAGCACGAGCAACATTAACAATATGTCGGTGCTTCCATTCCACACATCCATTTTACTGAGGTGTGTAGACTGTGTAGGTCTCAAAACGAACACCTTTCTCCAAAAAAATGATCTGAGAGGCAGGAATTTGGTTCCGTTGTCTGCTTGAATGCGTTGAATGGGAAGGCGGAACTGTGTCTGAACAAACGCAAAGAACTCATTCATCTTCAATGGTACTTGAGACTTAGAAACTAAGAAATAAATCCAAACAGTTCGGGAATAATCACCAACTATGGTCAAAAATAAAAATGCACCACTAGAAGAGGGTGAACCATAAGGCCCCCAAACATCACAATGAATAAGTTGAAACAAATTACTAGCCTTAGCAGAGCTAACAAGAAAACTATTTCTAGAGTGTTATGCACTGTGACATACCGAGCAGGGAACAGATTTATAAAAATCACTATTATTTAAAGAAATGGCTTGGATAAAAGACAACACCAATGAGAACAAATACCCAAAACGCCAATGCTATGAAACAGATGAAGACATTGAAGCAGCAACAGACAAGGACAGTTGTGTAGCCCTGGGAACTCCCAATTTGCACAACCCATAAAGCCCTCCTCGCTGTTCACCCATGCCAATAACTATCCTCGTGCTAATATCCTGTGGTACACATAATTTTCCAGTAGGCAAAACTGAACATTTTAAAGCAGCATTTAACATGGAAAATGATAGCAATTTGCATCGTAATGCCAGAATAAAAAAAACATGAGCCACGACAACATCTCCAAAACAAAATTTTCCATGTTCAACAACAGTTTAAATAGAACCATCAGGGAGGACAACATCAACATTTTCAGCATGCTCAATATCATAAATAAGATCCCTATCGCAGGTCATATGATACGATGCACCGGTATCAAGAATCCAATGTAAAGTAGTCTTACTTGACAGATTGTCAGAAGTATTTAACTTAGAGAACATGTTTAAAATCGTACTACATTTCTCCTTGGACAGTTCTGGGCCGAAGGTGGATCGATCAAAGTCCAAAATAACGGCGGTGGCGGCGGCCATAGGTGGAGTGGCGGCGGCCACTGGCTGAGCATCTGTGACGAACGGCGCACCAGAGGGCGCATGTCTTTGGGTTTGTGGCAGCCTTTGGGCTTGATGCAGGTTGACCATTCTCAGTGAGCCATTCTGGATAACCAATAATATGGAAGCAAGTAGTAATATCATGACCCTTTGGCCACAGTGAGTGCAAGTAAGACTTTGACAATCAACGACGGCTGGGGTGGATACTAGAGCGGAGGCAGTGGACTTCGAAGTGGAGGTTTGCGCCTGATGACCGGCAGCAAAGGCCATAGTGTCTGACAAGGTGACATAATCATAGGCTGAGATGACAATCTTCTGGCGCTTGTCCTGAGAAACAAGGGAGTAGACTTTGTCGAGTGAAGGTAACTAATCCCGTGCAAGGATATATGAGCGAAGAGTAGCATAACCATCATCCAGACCAATGAGAAATTGATGAACCATCTCCTTCTCACGTTCAAATTGAACGATAACTGCATCGGGACATGGAATACACGTATGTGGATGCATGTAAGCGAGCAGGTCAATCCACAACTTCTTGGAGCGACCAAAGTAGGCATTGCCAGCCTGACCATTCTGACGACAGTTGTAAATATTTGCATGAATCTTACACATATGTGAGTCATTCCCAACTGAGTAACGTTGATGAAGATCATCCCAAAACTTCTTAACCGAGTCATAATAAGTAATAGTAGAATGAAAAGATGGATCGAGTGTATGAACAATCCAACCAATAAGCATGGAATTTAAACTACTCCAAATATCAGGAAAAGGTTCACCCAGTAAAGGCTTGGTGATGGAACCATCCAAGAAACCAAGCTTATGTCTAGAATTAAAACCATGATGAATGGAAGCACTCCAATCATAATCATTATCACCCTTCAAGTTCGTTGAGGAAATAAGCAAACCCGATGATCTGAAGGATGAACATAGTACGGATGCGAGGGAGGTAAGTGTAACACCCCAGTTCCATGACCTACCTGCTCAACGCAAGTATCGGGTCGGACTTGAGCATGCTACCAAGAATCCAACGAGTTGGATTACTTATATGCAATAATGAGCAATGCATATTATGCGAAAGCAATTTTAGAATTCAAAACCTAACTTACTCTTACAATGAAAGTCTTATAATATGTGTTTTACATGGTTTAACAATAAAAGTTCTAAATTTGTTTCTAGATACAAAAGCTCATCCAGGATCCTATCCCAAATGAAGTAAAAGCTTCATACACGAGCTCTCACTCTTTCTGCTCAACTACACCTGATTAGGGTAAGCTCCTTGCTTAGTGAGGTTCCATCGTCAGTATTTACCAATTGGAGTTTTAGCGATCATTTAAAGAAAATAGCCACATAAATCCTAGCACATAGTAAAAGGATACGGGTGGTTAATGCCAAGTTGCAGTCAAGTGCCTATAAGGAAACTCTTACTAGCATACCAGGCATAACCTTTTCAGCAGTGCCTGAAGGCTATTAATCAAGAATTAATTCTCGCCAACCACGCCTAATCAGATGTTCAATTACGAACTCATATTAGATCCAGGTGGTTATGCTAGCATACCAGAAACTCCATGTGTAGCCGGTCTAATCAGACGTCCGGTCTATACCATTCCCCGCCGACTTCGACCGAACTACAATTGCGTCAGGGACCCCGTAGAGCACAACCAAGTAATCAGATAGTACGTAATCCAAGTTTGACACGGCAAGATAAAGTACAAGCTGGTTATCCACAGAAAATATCAGAGCAATTAATTATCTCAGATTCACAATAATTAAGTATAGTGTGATAAAGTATACACCGTTTTAATTAATATAAAACCAAATAATAGACATGAATATAACTTACTATTATTAAATATTTCATATAACATATAAAATTTTAAACTAACACATTTAAATTTAACATGCATAAAATAATAAATTTTAATTCAATTCTTGTTAGGGCGATGAAAACACTCACCTTAAAAAAAAAAGGCCAATCCCATTTAGATTTACCCTCACTGAAACTTGTACAAATACCTTAGTTTCCATATCTTCTTATTTGTAAATGAGATGGTTTCTTCATAATTAAAATTCCCAAGAAACCACACGCATATATGAGAGGATAATGAATTATCATAGTGGTTTGCTGTTGGAATGAAAATGAATGGGAGGAAATGAATAGATTTTGAGAGAAAGCTACAAAGAAATGGCAAGCTGCCGTCCTTCGTTTGCAAGAATTGGGTTTATATATAATATTGAGCTTTCAGAGAAAGCTTCTCAAGGCTTCTTCACGTGGAAGGCTTTGGTTTACTGACACCTGACACAATTTTTATCTCTTTAATTTTCATTTGGATAATTTTACCTGTCTACTTGCAAACCTTGCCAACTTTCAACTTCCAATATTATTCTTTTCCATTTTTTCTTCTTTTAAATGTGAAATTCAACTTCTTTATCCCTTCCTTGTTATTTTATTATATTTTTCTTTTAATTTTCAATATTTATAAATAATTATATATAAATAATAAATACAATTCTATTCTCTGAAATTAAAACAATATTAGAAATGATAATTTATTTAATTATTAGTATTTTAGTTTAATATTGTAATGCTCGACATCTACATATATTATTTAGTTGATAATATTAACATAAATACTCACATATTAAAAAAATTAATGGATATGAAATAGATTATAAAATAAAAATGTTGTTATAGAATATAGAGTGACATACAAATTTTAATAAATATTATTTATTTATTTAATTCTTATTTTTATTAGATTACATGTGAAAATTTATTATTATTTATTATTATATATGATTGTGATAAGTATTCAATTTAGTAAACGATTATAAAAGTTATAAAATCTGAAAGCAAGCTGGGGAAATGGAATTTTGAAGGAACAAGATGCCAATTAAGAATGGTTCACTAAAGGGAGATGAAGGAAATGTTTGGTTAATGTGGAATAAGATGAAGGAAACACTGAGCCATAAAAATGAAGGAGATGGGAATTATATAAAAAGCTCTCTTACCTTGGGCACCGGTATACACTACCTGTTTTATAAATATACATTTCAACACCCCTAATTAGGCACTGGTATGTTGAGGGGTTGAAATACCAATGCATTTACTCATTTGTACCGGTGCTAATAAATATGTGATAATAAAAAAAAATGGTATGTTGAGGGGTTGAAATACCAATGCATTTACTCATTTGTACCGGTGCTAATAAATATGTGATAATAAAGAAAATGAGCATCGGTTTTACCAATGTTCATTTCTTATTAAAAAAATAGAAATCAACTTATTTATTAAAACACGAAAAATGTACTAAAAAATGTAATAAATTGTTAATTTAATTCAATGAACACTCAACACTAATATTCAACTAAAATAGGTAAAACTAACTCGTATCAATCTACACTAATAAAAAAAAGTGCTTATAACAAAGGTTGTTAAATCTTGAGCTAGTGCTATTTCTTGAGATAGTGCTATTTTTTTACCTTTAAGCACAAAATTTTGATATGCCTCTCTAGCGGTAATTATATGCTCTTTAAGCCTACATTATCAATTGAGCATATATAAGCATAAAATCAATCATAAATGCAACAACTGCCATTTTGAACATTGAAGGAAAAAAGCAAGATTCACACTAACCTTTGTGTTTACCTCATCACCCTCTTCCTCGAATCGATCCGGATTTGTGTGCAGAACTCCGGGGTCATCTCTATATGAATTCCCTCGAAATTGTCCTCATCCCAGTACTCGATGAAGCTAGAGGGTTCCTTGACATCGTTGAATGGGGGCAAAACAGATTGAGGAGGCCCATGGTGAAAGAGCATAGCGGAGGGGAGATCGATTGGGAGGGAAAAGAGGGGTTGGGCGGTGGCGCCGACAAAGAAGGAGAGGTGGTGGAGGAGGAGGGAGAGGAGGTAAAGACGAGACAGTGGGAGGGCAATGAGAGGATGGGTTATATTTAGGGTTTCAGATTTAGTTTATATATACAAAGTTTTAATGGTAGATATTCAATCAACAAAAAAAATTAATGGTTCAGATGAAACCAAGTTAGGCTTCTCTCATTTTTATTTTTAAAGTATGGTGCACCAGTAAAAATACCGGTGCCCAAAGGGCTCATACCGGTGCCTATGTATATGAAAAATAGCTGCTTAGGGCAGCTCTAAATGACTTTTTTTTTAAAAAAAATTGAACCCAAGAGCAAACCCGATTTTTTTTTCTAAGTACGGAGCACCAATACAAATATCGATGCTTCAAGGGCAAGATGAAGAACAAAAAAATTTTGGAATTCAATTTTGGATAGCATTGTGTATAGATAGTGAGAAATTCCAAAGGTTAGGAAGCAATGTGCAGAGTTAATGATAGAAGAGGTATAGTGAAGTAGAAAGGGTTGTACATCAGACAAGGTTGAAAATTTGATCAATGAAAGTTAAAATATTTCCTAAAAAAAATACAAATATCGATGCCCAAATTGCTCATATCGGTGTCTATGTATATGAAAAGCAGCAACTTAGAGCTGCCTTAAATGGGGTACATTATTATTTTTTAGACCAGAGAGCAAATCTGGGAAAATATTTCTAAGTATGGAGCACTGGCATACATACCAGTTCCTAAGTATTTGATACCGATGTTGAGTCCGATATTTCAAAATTTTAAACAATTCCTACAAAATTTTAATTTTTACTATTAGGTCCATAGAAGAAATTTGGAGGCGGCGAATCACAAAATTGAAGACACCAAAACACTGTCAAATAAGAGACAATTGCGTCTTTGAAATTCGAGGTACATTGGGTGAACCGAAGAGCGTTTAACATATTTATGGAAAATTACACTATGGCCAAAAAATTTGTTACAACATTATCTCTCTCCAAAATACACTATTTTTGTTGTTCTTGCATGAACATAGAAATAAAATAAATGATTTTTTTGATGAAATGTTGAAAAATACTATTACATATTCTAGAGTAACTTAGAATTGATTACTTAGAACTAAGAAAGGAAAATCGAAAAGGATTATGGATATTTTCTTGTGCTCGATTGTTGATAAGCATTTTGCTACGGAGTTGGGAAATACAACGGGGGTGTATATGGTAGCATCGCGTTCGAACAGATTTCAATTTAGAGTTACGAGTAAAGTTTTTACCTTTTGCACTTAGGTTCCTCCAAGCAAGTTGGAGTCGTTGAATCACAAAATTGGCGGCACCAAAATGCAATTCAATAATATAAGATTGTCACTTTAAAATTTGGGCATGTATGGATGAATGGAAGGGGTTCAAAAGTCAACGTTGATTACTTATATAAATTCTTGGAAAATTATATTGTGCCAAAATTGTGTTATGCCATTACCCATTGCTCTAAAATACATTATTTTTGTTATTCTTTTCTAAATATAGAAGTATAAAATAAATTATTTTTTGGTGAAATATTGAAAAACGCTAGTACATGTTCTAGAGTAACTCATGGAATGATTACTTAGAAGTTATAAAGTGAAATCGGATAGGATTATGGATATGTTCTTGTGCCCGATTTTTGATAAATATTCCCTTATAGACATGGAAAATACATTTGGGATGTATTTGGTAGGATTACGTTCGAGCGGATTTCAATTTGGAGTTTCGAGTAAACTTTTTACATTTTGCACTTAAGTCCCTCCAAGGAAGTTGGAGGCGTCGAATAACAAAATTGGCAACACCAAAGTGCAATTCACCAAAAACGATCGCGAGTTGCCGATTTGGGTTTGAATGGGAGAACAGAGGGGTCTTGAATCAAAACAATAATTACTTCTACACATTTTTTGTAAATTACATTGTGGCCTCAAATATTACAAACACACCCTTCTACATATTAATGAATGAACCCTCTCTCCCAAAAATCCACTTTTTACTCGCCAAAAAAGGGCAAGTGAGCATTAAATGCACTCCTAGCACCGATTTATTACAACTTATACCGGTGCTAGATATTATCTCACCATAATTTTTATCCGCCAAAATTACTATTCCGATCATAGACACCAGTATTAGCACCGATATATGTCATTCATACAAAATTGGTGTTGGAAAATATTAATTTCAGACATTTTTTTCTTTTAAGGCACCGATATTCAGCGAACCCGTGTTGGATATATTCATATGCACCAGTATAGCACCGGTATATGTCATTTAGACCAAACCGGTGCTGGAAAATATCAAATTCAAACATCGGTATCTAGCACCGGTATTTAGTAAATGGGTGTTGGATATATTCATAGACATCGGTATTAGTACCGGTGCCTATGAATAAACCGGTGCTGAATTTTTTCTTCAAAGACACTAGTATCTAGCATTGGTATTTAGTTAACCGGTGTTGGATTTATTCACAGGTATTGGTATTAGCACCGGTGTATGTCATTAAGACAAAACTAGTGCTGGAAAATATCAAATTCAGACATTTTTTCTTGCAAAGGCACCGTTATTTAGTGAACTGGTGCTGGAATTATTCATAGGCACCAATATTTTGGTTCATTTTCCAAATTACGGGGCCTATGATATTTTTAGCATCGGTATTATTCTCCCACCATTGACATACCAGTGCCTATGTACATATTTTCCAGTGGTGGGAGTGCACTAAAGCAAACAACAATGGTTCAAGAAACCAAACAAAAATATGCACTAAAAGCTACTATTTGAATGCACATCCGGCATCCCTGACATCGAAACTGGTGTCTAAAGTGTCTTTTCAAGGGTAGTTTCGACATCGGAACATGTCTATGTAATGGACAAAAATAGACTGTGGTGGTTCTTAAAAAACCCTAAAACAAAATTCATCTTTTTTATCTCCTTCCTCCCTAGCAGCAACCCTTTTTTCCTTCATTTTTTTCTTCTTCTATCTTTTCTTTCTTTTGTCTTCTCCTTTCATTTTTCCCTAAGTCCAACACGTCCTCCTTTCCCTTTTGAATTTGACTCCGCGGTGGCGACTTCATATTTGAAGAATGTGTGGTGCATAATATCATTGGTATGGTTTTTACTCCATGATAGGATAATTATATGTTGTTCTTTCATTGGGGAATTTAATTAAAGTGTTGATGTTTGAAGTGTATAATGGAGTTTTTATGGCCAAATTATGCAGGTAACATGGAGAAGAAACAGAGGACGGAAGAAGCATAATTTAGCATCAAGATTGAAGTGCAAAGGTGCAAGATTGAAGAGAAAAAGGTAGCAAGCAAAATGGAAGCAAGAAGTTGGGCTAAATTCATATGCTTAAGCCCACTAGTTAGTTTGTAATAAATACTCTTCCTAGTCCAAGATGGATTAGTAAGATATTTTGGTTGGTAGATTTTATATTATTTTACTCATTTTGAGCTCTATATAAATACCAAGAGCCAAAGTGATGAGGAGACTTTTGGGGGAACAACTTGTGGAGATATTTTCGGATTCTTCTTCTTCTTGGAAGCTTGGCCGAGAGCCCTAGTTTTGGACTCTTAAGTAAATTTGATTTTTTTTTCTTGTCTTTTCTTCTTTGTAAATTCCTTTACTTCTCTTAGTTAATGAAATCATTTCTTTATCTTGTTTTCTTTGTTCATAATATGAGTAGCTAAATTTCTTAGTTGGCTTGGATTGATTCAAGGTTGATTCATAAAGTTGTGAGGATTGATATGCTTAAAAGTGTTCTTGCAAGTTCTTGGTTGATTATTGTATAAACTTAGGCTTTGTGGGTTGAGTTTGATCACCTCAATTCATGCTAAGCTAGAGCTAATTAAAGTAGCACTTTCTTGTAAAAAACAGATAACTGATACAGACTGTAATAGCAGGAAAATAATCAACCGGGTAGGTAGCTGTCTTTAGCAAATACTTGGATGTCTACCTAAATTAGGTCCTCTTTGTATTAATTTAACAATCTAGTAAGTTTAGCAAATACTTGCTTGCTAGTGGGTAATAAGAGAGGATTTTAGGAGTTCAGCAAATACTTGCTCTTATATAACTAATTGATTTGCGGGGATAACTAATTTGTAGCCGAGGATCAACTGAAGAATCAACGAGTTAATCTAAGCCAACTTCCTTCCTCTTATTCTAGATTCCTTCCACTTTAATTTAGTGCTTTCAGTGTTTATGAGTTATTGTGTGCCTATGTCTTTGTGTTTTTAGTTTTTTTTTTTTTAGTAGTTTTTAGTTAAACAAATCTCAAGTTTAGGCGTGGTTGCTAAACCGATTAAATCTTTAGGTCAATCAATAGAATCAAATTGTTCCCTGTGGATCGACCCTGCTTACCCTGTACTAGTTTCATTATTATTGGAGTATTGCAGGTTTTATTTGTGTGAGGTAAACGACGCTCACCAAATTGGTGCCGTTGCCGGGGACACGGTTGTTGATTTCTGTTGTTTGTTCTACTGATATGTGTGTTAGTTTTTCAGTATATGACCAGGTCTGATAAGCAGGTATTGGAGTTTGATTCTGAAATAGAAAAGACAGCCAAGAAGAATCGGAAGGAAGCTAAGTTGGAAAAGTTGAAGGCTGCAGGGGAACCTCAGTTTGCCCAAATCGAGACCCTTCCAGAGGCAGAAACTGAAGTTAAAACCGATCCTTCTCTAATGGCGAATCCTAATCTTAATGCTGACAATCCCTATATGTGGGAACTTACTGGTCACAGTGAAGAAGACCCCCCTACTCCCATCCAAGTGGCACCAACAGGGAGTCCCATTGAGATTAAGTTAGGCCTTTTGAATGTTCTTCCGAAATTCCATGGAAGGAGCACCGAAGATCCATACAATTTTCTGAATGAGTTCATAAAAATTTGCAAGGTGCAAAAGAGGCCTGAGAATGTCACGGAGGAGCAATTCAAGCTAGTTGCATTTCCATTTAGTTTGACAGGGGCAGCAAACCAATGGCTTTCTAGCTTACCACCAAATTCCATTACTACATGGAATGGTCTCAAGAAGCAATTTCTGGAGTATTATTTTCCCTCCACAAGGACTGAAACGTTGAAGAGAGAGATTTCTAGTATCCATCAAGAGTTTGATGAGCCATTAAGTGCATTTTGGCTTAGGTTTCGAAGGTTGGTGGATAGTTGCCCTAATCATCGCTTTTCGGAGGGACAATTGTTGCAATATTTCTACCAAGGGCTGACTTCGGTGAACAAAGACCTTATGAATTCAGCAAGCAATGGGGGATTTTCCCATCTTCGAGTGAATGAAGCTAGGGAAATTGTCAAGAAATTGATTGATTCCAAGAAGGAATATGACAGAGGTGATGTGAGGATTTTAAAGAAAGTGGTGGATACAAGCTCTTCGGGTGAGGATAAATTCAATGAAAGGATGGATAAATTGGAGAAAATTCTTTCAAAAGTGGTTGATAAAGTTGCTACTCCAAATACAAGCTCTTCTTCTAGCCCTTATGATCGTCCATGTGATACGTGTGGAACATATAGCCATACCACTTTGCAATGTAATTTTGCATTGGAAGAGCCACTTGTTCAAGCGAATACTATGGGGAATTGGAATGAGAGGCAGCCTAGGAGAGATCCTTATTCAGCTACTTACAATCCTGGTTGGAGAGATCATCCAAATTTCAGATGGAGAGATCAAGGAAACCCACCTCAACAAGCCTATGTTCTACCGAATCAAAGAATTCCTCAAGCTTATCCTCAAAATCAGCCACCTCCTCAAGTGAAGTCAATGGATGAGAAGCTAGATTTGATGATGAATATGCTTCAAGATCAGAAAGAGAGTTCTAAGAAAGCCGAGGCTACATTGGACGAGCATACCCGTCAAATTTCTCAATTGACAAATTCTTTGAATGAGCTTCGAATGCAACAACCTGGACTTCCTTCTCAAGTACAAATGAATCCGAGGGAGACAGCAAAACAGATCACTCTCAGAAGTGGAAAAGAAGTTGAGTCACCACCAAAAAAATTTGCAAGCGAGACCAATAAGGATCATCCTCAGCAATCTGGAGCAAACCCTGATTTGCCCAAACAGAGGCTGGTGACAGAAGCTGAAAATCTGGTAGGGGGTAATTTTGAATTAACCAAGGAGGAAACTCCGAGGAAGGTTCTGAATGATCCTCCAGTGAAAATTCTTCCTCCCTTTCCTCGTAGATTAGCAAAGAAAAAAGAAGAAACCATTGATTTCTTGTCTATTTTTGGAAAAATGGATATTAACATTCCTTTGTTGCAGGCAATGAGACTACCACCAGTGAGCAAGTTTTTGAAGGATTTTGTGGCAAGGAAACCACAGAACTCAAGCAAGGTGATCATGAGTGAGTCGGTTTCGGCAGTGCTAAAAAGAGAATTACCTCAAAAATGTAAGGACCCGGGTATGTTTTCTTTACCATGTCATATAGGAGAGGTAAAAATTGAGTCTGCTATGTGTGATTTGGGAGCTTCAATTAATGTTATGCCCTTATCTGTTTATAAGAAATTGATTGGAGCTGAATTGGTAGATACTAGGGTTGTGATTCAATTAGCGGACCGATCTTGTGTATACCCCGAAGGTCTTTTAGAAAATGTTCTTGTCAAAGTCAATGAATTTGTGTATCCCGCTGATTTTTATGTGGTGAAAATGAATCATGATAATGGTGAGAATAATTCTGGAGTTTTGTTAGGTCGGCCTTTCTTAAGGACGGCAAATACTGTTATTAATGTGGGAGATGGAACAATTTGTCTTGATTACTATGGTGACAAATATATTTTCAGCATTGAAGATGCGATGAAAAAACCACTTGATGCTGAAAATATATATGCCATCGATGTAATTGACCCTTTAGTCCAAGATTTTCTTGAGGCTGAGTTCTTGCAGGAAAGAATGGAGATTCCATCATCTACAGGTGCTACAGAGCTGATGTTGCAAGGAAAGAGTGATAAGGAGATTTGTGAGCTGCTGTGTTCTTTATATTCGCAAGAAGAAGTTTTGAGCACTGGAACCACTCTCGATTTGCCCAAACAGAGCTTTGCCGACAGACCATTGCCTTCTGAAATTTCACCACCAGTTTTGGAGCTTAAGGCACTGCCACCAAACCTGAAATATGTGTACCTTGGGGAATCTGAAACCTTGCCAGTTATTGTGAGTACCAAGTTGGAGGAGTCTCAAGAAGAAAAATTGATTGCCTTGTTGACGAAGTACAAGAAAGCAATTGGTTGGACTTTGGCGGATATCACGGGAATTAGCCCTGACATTTGCACACATCATATTTTATTGGAGCGGGATGCAAAACCTGTTCGAGATCCTCAAAGGAAGCTCAATCCTAACATGAGGGAGGTAGTTCTCAAGGAAATCCTTAAACTTTTATCCTTGGGAATTATTTACCCTATTTCGGATAGCAATTGGGTTAGTCCGGTCCATGTGGTACCCAAGAAGTCCGGTATTCAGGTGGTGCAGAATGAAAAGAATGAGTTGGTTCCCACTCGGCTAGTCACCGGATGGAGGATGTGTATCGATTATAGGAAGCTTAATGCGGCAACTCGGAAAGATCATTTTCCACTTCCTTTCATCGATAAAATGTTGGAGAGATTAGCGGGGAATAAATTCTTTTGTTTCTTGGATGGATATAGTGGATATTTCCAGATATGTGTGAACCCCGAGGATCAGGAAAAAACTACTTTTACATGTCCTTTTGGCACCTATGCTTATAGGAGAATGCCATTTGGATTGTGTAATGCTCCGGGCACTTTTCAAAGATGCATGATGAGTATTTTCTCGGATTTGATTGAATCAAGCATTGAAGTATTCATGGATGATTTTTCAGTGTATGGGAATTCTTTTGAGATGTGCTTGAGTAACTTGGAGCAAGTATTGATTCGATGTGTGAAAAGAAATCTAGTCTTGAACTATGAAAAATGTCATTTCATGGTGGATGAAGGCATAGTTTTGGGGCATGTAATTTCCGAAAAAGGAATTCAAGTTGACAAGGCTAAGGTGGAGACCATAGAACAACTACCTTATCCTACCAATGTCCGGGAGATTCGTGGATTCTTGGGGCATGCTGGATTTTATAGAAGGTTCATCAAGGATTTTGCCAAGATAGCGCAACCATTAACCAAACTTCTTCAAGATGATGTTCCTTTTGAAATGAATGAAGAGCGCAAGCTTTCCTTTGATGTGCTTAAAGAGAAACTCATCTCTGCCCCGATAATGCAACCACCAAATTGGGACATGCCCTTTGAATTGATGTGTGATGCAAGTGATTATGCGGTAGGGGCTGTTTTGGGACAAAAGCTAGGGAAGGAAAGTCATGTGATTTATTATGCTTCTAAGACTTTGAATCCGGCTCAATGCAATTACACCACTACTGAAAAGGAGCTGTTGGCAGTGGTATTTGCTCTTGATAAATTCAGATCTTATTTATTGGGATCAAAGATCATTGTCTACACCGATCATTCGGCGTTGAAATATTTGTTTACAAAGAAGGAATCCAAGCCGAGGTTGATTAGGTGGATTTTGTTGTTACAAGAATTTGATTGGGAGATAAAAGACAAGAAGGGTGCTGAAAATCATGTTGCTGACCACCTGAGTCGGTTGGTAAAACCTGAGGATGCAATCCCCATTCAAGAATTTTTTCCCGAAGAACATTTATATGCTGCCACAGGCCTCGAATTGGCCAAACCGAGCCCTCTTACAGCAGCATTGCATGGGAAATCTGCTCATGATCCATGGTTTGCAGATATTGTTAATTTCATCACCACTGGGGAAATACCAGAAACCTTCAGCAATGCCCAGAGAGTGAAGCTCAAGAGTGAGTGTAAGCATTATATTTGGGATGAGCCATATCTTTGGAGAATCGGTTCGGACCAAATCATTAGGCGATGCGTTCCTGAAGAAGAACAAAGTAAAATTCTTTTGCATTGTCACTCTTTTGCTTGTGGAGGTCATTTTGGCCCTAAACGTACAGCTCGAAAGGTTCTTGATAGTGGATTTTATTGGCTAACTATTCATAGAGATGCTTACATGTTTTGTAAGAGTTGTGCTAGGTGCCAAATGACAGGAAATATTTCGAAACGTGATGAAATGCCTCAAACTCCCATTATTGTGTGTGAGATATTTGATGTGTGGGGTATGGATTTCATGGGACCTTTCCCTAGTTCCTATGGTAATCTTTACATATTACTTGCGGTTGATTATGTCTCAAAATGGGTGGAAGCAAAATCCACCCACACTGATGATTCTCAAGTTGTTTCAAGATTCTTGAAATCACATATTTTCAGTAGGTTTGGAGTGCCGCGAGCAATTATTAGTGACCAAGGAACTCATTTTAAAAACCGCACCATTGAAGCCCTTCTAAAAAAGTATGGAGTACATCATAGATTGGCTACTACTTATCATCCTCAGTCTAATGGCCAAGCGGAGATATCAAATAGAGAAATAAAGCAAGTGCTAGAAAGGACGGTGAACCCATCTCGGAAGGATTGGAGCAAAAGATTAGATGATGCTCTTTGGGCTTATCGAACCGCTTTCAAAACTCCTATTGGAATGTCCCCTTATAGGCTTGTTTTTGGGAAAATGTGCCATTTGCCAGTGGAGATTGAGCATAAGGCTTATTGGGCTGTGAAGGAGATGAATATGCAACCTCTCAAGTGTGAGGAGGAACGGAAGTACCAACTTCAAGAGTTGGAGGAACTCCGTTTGGAAGCTTTTGATCAAGCTATGTGGTATAAGGACAGAACCAAAATGTGGCATGATAAGAATCTGAGGTCCAAGGAGTTCAAGGTTGGCCAGAAAGTACTACTCTTTCAGTCAAGGCTTCGGTTGATGCCCGGGAAACTCAAATCAAAATGGGCTGGCCCCTTTGAGGTGGTCTCTGTTTGGGCAAATGGAGCTGTTGAAATCAGAAGCATGGATACAGAGAAGTCTTTTCTGGTTAACGGTCATCGTCTTAAGCCATTTTACGATGCATCTCAAGTGGCAGTAGTGGAAGAAATTTCACTATGCCATATCTTCGATACTTGACCGATTGACAAAGTCTAGCCACAGACTGTAAACGAAGGCGCTCATTGGGAGGCAACCCAATTTTATTTTATTTTTTCTGTTTGGTTTTCTTTTATGTGAAATATAAATAACATTATAATTTTGATGCCTTCCATTTTGTTGTGCAGGGATGTGCTTGAAAAGGAATTACTTTGGGATTAGTTTTCTGGGGTTTAATTGACGAAGTGAAGAGGCTGAAAGGCTAAATTGCAATTTTCAGATTTGATAGGGTAAAACCCTTCTTCTTCCCCTTCAAATCGCAAATCAATTTCCTAACCTTCCCAAAATTCTTTTCACCGTGCTGAAATCCTTCACTCAACCACCGCAATTCCACCGCCACGCTGGGAAATTTACCGGCGAGGCCTGATTGTCCAGAAGAACCCATCGGGATGACACCAAGAATGCCCAAGAAGGTTGCAGGAAGAAAATCCAAGCGACAACCACCACAACCTCCTGTAATCCTCGCCGCGGCACTACCACCTCCACATTCCCCTTCTCCATCTCCACCACAATATTCTCCACCTCCTAGCTCATCACCGCCGGTTCAACCATCACCGCCATCAACTCCCCCAGACTCTACACCACCCGAATTACCTCCACCGCCACCATTGCGGCTCATTGCAGCAGAACCTTCTCGACTTCGACAAAAGAAAATGGCCGTGATACCTTCATCGAAGAAAACCCTAGTTCCGGCGGGGAAGAAACCTTCTCAGAAGGGCAGCAAGCCCGACGCTACGGAGAAGGCGTCGCAGAAGTCCAAGAGTCGTGCTAGTGTGAAACGCAGCAGGAGAAAAGAAGGGGATGTTGCTGGTAGTTCTTCCGCCGCGCCGCCGCCTCCGCCGAAACGTGCAAAGACCTCAAAGAAGGATGCGCCGCAACCTTCAACAGAAGCAACCCCTGTTCAGACCACCGGCGATCTTCCAATTCCACCTGAGATTATTGTGGAATCAGGGGAAGCACTGCTTAAATTCGAGGACCCTGATGTGCAAGCTCGAGCTCTTAAACGAACCAAGAAACGCTGTTCTTCGGGTTTACAATTGCAGGTATCTTCCCTTACTTCTTTAGGGGTTTCTGACAGGTTTATGGAGTATTTTGATGCCATAGGTTGGAAAGCATTGTTGTCTTTGCATTCCGTGAACTTGTATGTGAAATTGTGTGAGGAATTTGTGGTTAGTTTTCGGTTGAATAAGCAGGTCGCTTTGAATGTGTCTGAGTCTTGCATTTCGTTTCGGTTGGGATTGCAGAACGTGTCTCTGAGCCTTAATGAATGGAATTTGGCCCTAGGCTTGATTTCTTATGCTGATTTAAATTCTGATTCATATCAATCTGGTTTTATTGGAAATTATGTGGATTTTCCTGGTTTTAATCCTGTGACTGCTTGGAAACTGTTAGCCCCTAATTGTCCTGATCTCTATGATTCTGCTAAGTCCAATATGCATTGGTTGGCAGACCCTGTTTTGCGATTATGCTGTATGTTTATTCTGCGCAATGTGCTTGGTCGTTCCACCACTTTTACTAAAGTGAGCCAACCTACCTTGTTTATTCTCTGGTGCATGCATTGTAAGCATAAGTTAAACCCTGGGTATATGTTAGCTGATACACTGAACAGTATAGCACATGATTCTGGTCGCCACATGACTTTATGTGTGCTTGTTGGTGTTTTGCTTGATAAGAATGTACAGTTGACTGTTCCTGCTTCGTTTGAAAAATTAACTCAATCCCAAGTATTTGATTTAGAATACATGAGAAAGAGCAATTTGATTTATGATGCTGACAATGTTGTTAAGTTTCCTCAGCCGGGCCCTCCAAACCCGAGCTTCTCTTTTTCCACTGCAGGCAATAGCACTTTTCTTGATAAAGTGCGTTCCCTTCGAGCAGATGTGCAATCTTTGCACATGAAACTGGATGCTGTAGCTGCTCAAAATGGGTATATTCAAGCTACCTTAAGTGCTTTGTGCAGCACTTGGTTTGCCAGGAATTCACAGCCGCATCAACCCCAATCCTGAGTTCCCTAATTCCCCTCTCTGTTATTTTCGTTCTTATTAGTTTGTTTTTGTTTGTTTTGTTTTGTTTTATTGATTGTTATCTGTTGGCTCTTCTCTGTTCCACTACACTTGCTTGAGGGCTAGCAAGCTTTAAGTGTGAGGAGAGTGGTTAATGGTCTAGGTGTATGTTATTATTGGAATGTTTAGGTGTCTTTTATTATTTGTGTGTTTTGTGTGTTGTAGTGTTTGTGTTTTGTGCATTTTTTTTTTGTTCCCTTTTTGGTCTCACATATTCAGCATGATAGGAGTACTGGAATTGGCTTTGAAATGGAATAACTGTGCATGTTGAGAGAATTTGATTAGTAAATATTATTGCTTGATATCCCCTTGAGAATTAGAGATGATTAACCCCTGAAATCAGTTGCACTTGAATGAACTTGAGATAAATTAGATGAGTTTGAACAAAGCCTAGCAGATAGTAAGGATTGAGCCTAAAGTAGAGCACTCTCTACATCCAACTTGTTTTTGAGAGTTGTGGCAGCTAGGTTAATGCATGATGAGGTGATAAAAGGCAAATTAGGACTAACCCCACATCGTATATATAGCCATCCTTTATATCCCTTAGTGAACCCCTTTGAGCCTAACTTTTTCTTTGCTTTAACCCCGTAAATAAAAAAAATTTATAAAAGATTGTATAGTCCGAGCCTTGTTGATATCCTTTTCTTGACCCTATTGTGCATACTCTTGAAGGCTTATGTATTGAATTCATCCATGGTGTAATATTGCGTATAAGGCATTCCACAAGTAGGGGTATGGATCTGAATTGTTGTTCTGTAATTATGTTGTGTTTCCCTGGGATTAATTGTGAAAACAGTGCTGTTGAAAAAAAAAAAAACAAAAGAGAAGAGAAAAAAAGAAAAAAAAATACAAAAAGAAAGAGAAAAACAGAGCACTCAGATGTGATATGGGAATTGCCTAGTTGAGATGGATGGTAAATATGTGATGGAGTATGCATAAGATGTTTTGAATGAACTTAGAGCCCGTAGGATCTTACCATGTTCATACACCCTTAACCCCATTACAACCTAAACAAAAAGTCCTTTTTGATCTTCATGTTTTGATTAATGCTGCCACGGTATATATTGAGTGAAATAACCCTTACTTTTGAGTGGATTGAGTGACAACCGTGAGGAAGTTCATCTTGTCTATTTTGATCGGGTTGAAAACAAGTTTGACTGATGTAGGGGGGATTGATTTGATAGTTTAAAGGGGGATGATACCAATTCTGTTTATGAAAGGAGACTTGATATCATGCATAGTGAACTTTGTTGATGAGCCAATGAAAGGAAATTTGAAGTGCTGAATATGTGACCAAGGTTTTGTATATACTCTTTTCTCTTTTCTGTTTTCTGTTTTCTGTTTGGGTTTGTTTTTTGTTTGTTTTCTGTTTTTTCTGTTTTAAAGTATGTTTCGGTTTGTTTTTAGAGTGTATTAGGCGATTGGGAATTGTGACTGAACAACATGCTTTATTAACATACTTGAGGACAAGTATGACTCAAGTGTGAGGATTTGATAGGATAATTATATGTTGTTCTTTCATTGGGGAATTTAATTAAAGTGTTGATGTTTGAAGTGTATAATGGAGTTTTTATGGCCAAATTATGCAGGTAACATGGAGAAGAAACAGAGGACGGAAGAAGCATAATTTAGCATCAAGATTGAAGTGCAAAGGTGCAAGATTGAAGAGAAAAAGGTAGCAAGCAAAATGGAAGCAAGAAGTTGGGCTAAATTCATATGCTTAAGCCCACTAGTTAGTTTGTAATAAATACTCTTCCTAGTCCAAGATGGATTAGTAAGATATTTTGGTTGGTAGATTTTATATTATTTTACTCATTTTGAGCTCTATATAAATACCAAGAGCCAAAGTGATGAGGAGACTTTTGGGGGAACAACTTGTGGAGATATTTTCGGATTCTTCTTCTTCTTGGAAGCTTGGCCGAGAGCCCTAGTTTTGGACTCTTAAGTAAATTTGATTTTTTTTTCTTGTCTTTTCTTCTTTGTAAATTCCTTTACTTCTCTTAGTTAATGAAATCATTTCTTTATCTTGTTTTCTTTGTTCATAATATGAGTAGCTAAATTTCTTAGTTGGCTTGGATTGATTCAAGGTTGATTCATAAAGTTGTGAGGATTGATATGCTTAAAAGTGTTCTTGCAAGTTCTTGGTTGATTATTGTATAAACTTAGGCTTTGTGGGTTGAGTTTGATCACCTCAATTCATGCTAAGCTAGAGCTAATTAAAGTAGCACTTTCTTGTAAAAAACAGATAACTGATACAGACTGTAATAGCAGGAAAATAATCAACCGGGTAGGTAGCTGTCTTTAGCAAATACTTGGATGTCTACCTAAATTAGGTCCTCTTTGTATTAATTTAACAATCTAGTAAGTTTAGCAAATACTTGCTTGCTAGTGGGTAATAAGAGAGGATTTTAGGAGTTCAGCAAATACTTGCTCTTATATAACTAATTGATTTGCGGGGATAACTAATTTGTAGCCGAGGATCAACTGAAGAATCAACGAGTTAATCTAAGCCAACTTCCTTCCTCTTATTCTAGATTCCTTCCACTTTAATTTAGTGCTTTCAGTGTTTATGAGTTATTGTGTGCCTATGTCTTTGTGTTTTTAGTTTTTTTTTTTTTTAGTAGTTTTTAGTTAAACAAATCTCAAGTTTAGGCGTGGTTGCTAAACCGATTAAATCTTTAGGTCAATCAATAGAATCAAATTGTTCCCTGTGGATCGACCCTGCTTACCCTGTACTAGTTTCATTATTATTGGAGTATTGCAGGTTTTATTTGTGTGAGGTAAACGACGCTCACCACTCCATTTCAAAATTATTATTGGTAAACTCACTTACAAATTCTTATGTATGTTATTGTTCAAGGTGGATCGATGATTGTTTAGGCAAAATTTACCATATTTTGGGTTTTGATTGAGCTTAAATATTAAATATATCCTTGGAAGTTTATGTTTATTTACATCTTATTGCAATTTGGAGTTTTAGAAGAAGAATTGTTAAGTTATTGCAATTTGTGGTCAGTATACCCATACCGATCTGCGTTGTGGAAACATGAAAAGAAGTGACCAGTTATACTTGGAACTGGAAGAGGAGAAAAAGATTGAAGTGTGGAGAAGAATTCATATATAACCCTACATAATTCACAAAAGTGCACGTATAATCCTGTGATAATTGAAAGTACAAATATAATCCTAGATAATTAGTTTATGTGCAGATATAACCTTTTCCAAAAATTTGAGACCGGAATTAGATAAAAAGACCAATTTAACCCCGATGAATTTTATTCAAAAAACCTGAAAAACTCCCAATTAGATAATGACCATATTGCCCCTACCCATTTCTTCTTCATCTTCTAATCGCCACCGCCAGAGTACCCTAAACCCCTACCCATTTCTCCACCTTCTTCTAATCGCCCACATCACCGGAGTACCTCTTTCAGGAGGAGGCCACCGCACATCACTGATATAGTGGGGCGAGAATCTGACCTACTACACTAGCATCGCCTACCTCACTGGCTCCAGCGCTGGTGCCGCCAAGGGCTTCGAATAAATACCAGCACAAGAAGGTCGACTGCAGAGGGTGGTGGCGGTAGCGGGATCCTTTGTTTCGGAACATGGGAGCTCTATTTTGCACGGGGGATTGTGATTCAGTTGAATTGGCTTTGCTGAGCCTGCAAATGGGACAATCCCATGTCTAGAATCCACCATGGCTGGCATTTGGCATAATAATTCTTCACATCTCAAATTTCCTGGTCTCCAATTCAGCGTCACCGATACCTCAGGAATCGAGGTAATATGTAATTTGTACTCTGATTTGGATTTCATTCTACTCTGAGTTGTACCCTAGCTACTTCATTTGACTTTGAGTTGGATTTTATTCTACTGTGATCAATGTTGTAATTTGTACTTTGAGTTGGATTTCATTCTACTGTGGTCAATACTGTGATTCAGTGGTGATTTTTTTAGTTTTGTGGAATTTGTGACTACAAATAAGATGGCAATGCAATGGTGGAGCTGTAGCGGAGGTACATCGGCGAAGGTGGTGGAGGCGTAGCAGTGAAAGGGCAAGGGTATTTTTGTATTTGAAAATTTTGTTTTGGCCCAAAGGGTGGTTTGGTCATTTACCATTGGTCAATGGCCGAAAATGGCCAGCCAATGCCGGAATATAGTCTTTAGGGTTATATTGTCACTTATGTAAAGTAGTTAGGGTTATATTTGCACTAAAAATTATCTCAGGGTTATATCTGCACTTTCTCAATTATATAGGGTTATATTTGTATATTTTCCATTGAATTATTTGTAGTTAAGTGAGAACATGTTAATTTTGTATTATATGTTTTTACTGTAGTAGTTTCTTGTTCAGTTTAGATGTTGAAAAGTTTGATGGTTCAAATGACTTCAAATTGTGGAAAGTGAAGATGTTAGCTCACCTCAGGAACATGGGTCTCGGGAAGGCTCTGAACGGGTCTGATAAACAGCTGGCAACATGGGACGCGATGAAGAAGGAGGTATTAGAAAGAGTTTTCAACACCTTGATTCTTAGTCTCGGTGATAAGGTGTCGTGTGAGTTGATCGGTGTACGTCGGCGACCAAGATATGGTTGAAACTAGAGTCACTTTACATGACAAAGACGTTGTCAAGCTGGTTGTTTCTCAAGGGAAAAAAATTCACGTTCAAGAAAGTGAGAGGAAAGTATTCGATGGAGCATCTTGGAAAGATTAACAAGTTGATTGTCGATATGGAGAACATTGGAGTGAAGTATGAAGATGAAAATCAAGCATTGGTTTTGTTTTATTCATTGTCGAGGTAGTACGAACACATGATTGACATTCTTCAACATAATAGAGAGGAGATTACTCTTGACGAGGTTGTTGGATCAATGAAGTCAAAGGAACACAAACGATGGATTGGAAGGTATTAGTGTACTATCAAATTATTTCTCTCACCCTAAATCAAACTGCAATACTCCTTACGTCCCTCTTTAACTTGTAAGGATTATTTTTTCACAATCTCTAATATAAATGTTTATTTGCAAATATATGTAACTACAGATAATAACAACACATAAAAATTGATATTTAGAAACTTCGCGTTACGACTAATCTAACAATATCTCATACGATAATATCCTTACTCATATATTTATTAAAATATACGATCAAAATTTAACAATTTTAACCAAAAAAAGTTCTTACAAGTTAGGAAGGGACAGAGGAAGTATCTATTTTTCAGTTCTTGTATCACAAACAGTCTTTGTTTTTGCTGCGTTGACTTCTAAAAATTTCTTCCTAATTTATTTTTTAAATGTCAATTAATAAAACTTTTAAATTATTGTATTTGCAGTTTTTCTTTTTGAAAAAAATGTTATCTTATCACTATTCTATTTATTTGTAACGCAAAGACTTACTTTTATTATTACTCAAAAGATGGAGAAAAGAAAATTCTCTTAACAAAGTCTGGTCCTAAACCGACTAATCATCGGATGAAATCATTTTATAATTGTTGATGAAACCATTTTATAATTGTTATAGTTAATGTGGTGATTTGATATTTGTTTTTATTTATTGTAGTGATGTTTTTATAACTTTTAATACCATTTAAATGTATCTCAATTTAAAATAATTATAATTTGACCCTAAAAATTATGAAAGTGATTTTTTTATGATTGGTCTAACAGTTAGTCGGTCTAACAGGAGACTTTCTCAAACTCTTTTGTTAAAACTTTGAGAAAAGTGTGTTTTTAGCCCTATATTTTGGTCGAAAATGCAGAAATGATCTTGTAAAATCTGAAAGTGTGAAAATAACCCTGGATTTCGTTGACCAAAATGTCAACGGCCAAATTGGTCGAAAATACGTGAAATAACCATTATACCCCTGAATAAAAAATAAAAAAATAAAACCATAATAGACACTAATAACCTCCAACTCTCATCTCTTTCCACGTTCTCATCCTTTTCTCCCAACACCCCCCCACCACCACTTCCACCACCGCTCAACCCGTCGTTTGCACCACCCTCACATTGGACTCGCATAGGCAATGAGACTCTTAGCGACGGGGGGCATGGCCATGAACGGCTAGAAGCAGAGGCCATTATACAGCAGCGGGTTCTGGAGGATCAATCCCGGCGCAGGCTACAACTGGTGCTATTGGAGTGGCTTCTGGAAATTGGGGGCAACGTTGGAGACTTCGGTGGTGGTAGTGGTGGCGGCCTCCATTGTTAGGGTTTATGAAGAACAGGAGTTTAAGAGCGTTGGTGGTGATGGGTTTCAGCGGTGGTGGATGGTTGGAGGAGGGGGCTAGGGTTGAGCGGTGGTGGGGGCAAGGGTTGAGTAATAGGGTTAAGCGTTGGTGGGGGGTCTTGCGGCTAGGGCTGAGCGAGGGAGAGGTGGTGGCTAGGGTTTCTAGGCGGCGGAGAGGTGGTGGCTTGGTTTCTGGGTGGAGAATGAGGGAGACGGAGTTGGTGATGGTGAGTGCAGGTGGCGATACATCAGCAACAGGTGGTGGACGGAGGTCACGCGACGGAGTAGCAGTTCAACAGCGAAGGTGTGTTTGACGAAGAGGAAGTGTAGGGGTGAAATGGTTTATAAATTTTTAGTTTTAAACTTAGTAATATTTATGCCTTTTCATGTTTGGTCAACGGTTGACTTTTTGATTCAACACCGGAAATGAGAAAAATTGGTTTAATTGCACGATTTTACAAAATATTAGGGTTAATTTTGTACTTTTAGATTATACATGGTTATATTTGCACTTTTTTAATTTAATGGGGTTATTTTTCACTATTCTCTAAATGTTCTTTATTTTTGGGCATTGCTATTTCACGCCCTGTATTTTACTAGTTACGCCCTAATACGTATGTATATGTATAATACTAATATTAAGATTTTAAAATAAAACAAAAATCAACAACAAAAATTTAAAATCAAAATAAAAATTAAAAATAAAAAAAATCAAAAACAAAACAAAAACCGCAGCCGCTCTGTGCGCCACCACCGCGCCGCCGTGCGCCACCGCCGCGCCGCCATGCGCCGCCGAGGGCCACCGCGCGCCGCCGTGTCCCGTGACGCCACCGCGCGCCACGCCGCCGTGCGCCACCGATCTCCGCCGCTACGTGCTCCAGCGCCGCCGCCACCACCGCGCGCCGCCGTGTCCCGTGACGCCACCGCGCGCCACGCCGCCGTGCGCCACCGATCTCCGCCGCTACGTGCTCCAGCGCCGCCGCCACCACCACCTATTTCTCTTCTTCTTCGTCTTCTCCGGCAGTCCTAGCCCCGCCGCCGTCCTACCTTCTCCTTCGCCTCGTCCCCACCGTTCCTCCTCCTTCGTCCTCCGTCTCTCCTCCTTCGTCGCCGTCGATCGAAGCTAGCCCCGTCGATCAAAACCCTAGCCCCTCCGTCTCTCCTCCTTCGTCGCCGTCGAGCTCCGCCATCCTAAACCCGTCGAGCGAAGCTAGCCCGCCATCCTCCATCGTCCTCGAGGGAAACCCTAGCACCGCCGGCGGAGAAAGGGAGAAGTGGCGGAGAAGCGGCGGAGAACGGGAGCCCCGGTTCGCGCCGAGGGCGAGGAGAACGGAAGGCGCGCTCGCGCCCGGACCGTGGCGAATGGAACCGGCGCCCGTCGCGCGAAGGCCGTGGCGAACGGATCCGGCGCCCGTCGCGCCCAGGCCGTGGCGACCGGGAGAGCCTTCGGCTCGCGCCCGGACCGTGGCGAACGGAACCGGCGCCAGTCGCGCGAAGGCCCTGGCGAACGGGAGAGCCTCCGGCTCGCGCCCAGGCCATGGCGAACGGGACACCTCCGGCTCTGCGGCGGTTTGACTCGGCCGCGCGCTCGGCGGCGGCGCCCGGAAGCGGCGGCGGCGACGCCCGGCAGCGGCGGCGGCGATGCCCGGAAGCGGCGGCGAAGCCCGGCGGCGGCGCGGTGGCACCGGAGCAAGGCGGAGCCAGAGCAGCAATTAAATTACTAATAAATTAAATTAATATTAATTAAATTTAAATTTAATTAAATTAAAAATACATATTGTATATAAAACAGTATAAATACAGGGCGTAACTAGTAAAATACAGGGCGTGATATAGCAATCCACTTATTTTTAGAGAAAAGTGCTTCTATAACTCTACTTACTTGACATAAGTGCCAATATAACCTTCCAGTGTTCAAAAGTGCCAATATCCCTAGATAGTTAGTGTAAGTGTCAATATAACCATATCTGAAAACTTTAGCCAGAATTTTATAAAAATATATTTTTGCCCTTCTGAAAAGAAATTAAAATACTAAAAAAAGGAAATGATGTTATTGTCCTTTAGAGTCATTAATACTTCAATATAGCAGGACCGCCATCGGACTACCGTCGGGCTGCTGCTACACCGCCACCGAAATAGGTAGGGTTATATCACCACATTATGAAAACTAGTAGGGTTAAATCAACACATTCCTAAAACTTATAGGGTGGCATCAGCACATTCGTAAAACTTATATCAGTACATTCGTAAAGAGTGTAGGGTTATATCAGCACCACTATAGAATAAAAATGTTTTAATGATATTTTGTGTATTTTGTTGTGTTTGGTCTGGATTGATTATTGGATGACCTTTGGTGTTGTGTGTGGTTATTTTACCGTGTTCTTCGACGTAGGGTTTTTAATGTTGATAAGTTTTGAAATGAGGCTATGATATGCGATAATGGTGTTTAATATGAATGATGATGTCATGATGTCAAATTTTATGGTGTATAAGATATTTTTATGATGTGATAATGATGTATATGATGATGTGGTCGCTCATTAAGGTCAGTCGAGTACCACACACTTAACTTTTATAATATGTGTTCATATAACCCTATAAGTTTTAGGAATGTGTTGATATAACCCTACAAGTTTTAGGATCGTGCTGATATAACCCTATTAGTACCACACACCAGATCACCACTGGACCGCCACCGGAACAGGTAGGGTTATATCAACACAATAGTGCCAATATAACCCTATCTACTTAAGTAAATGCCAATATAACCCTATGATAATTTTTAGTGCAAATATAACCCCAACTAGTTAATGAAAGTGCCAATACAACCCTCTGACCCCATTTCCGGCATTGGCCTCAATTTTCTGGCATTGACTCTATGTAAATTGACCAAAATACCCTTTGGGCTAACTTTGAAATTAGGTGGACAATTTTACCCTCATAGTTCGCCAGACGCTGCCGGACCCCGTCGGACCACACGAAATACATGAAGAATCATCATTAGAACCAACATACTGGCCGACCATCGATGAACTGGGCGAATTAGCCAACCAAAATTAGCTTCAGTCATTATGTATTGAACATAAGCAAAAGCCTCAGTAATAGTCAAATGATAGTAAAAAGTCATAGCAAATCCCGTAGCTACTTGTACTAAAAAAACAAGTAAGCGTAATTCCCCCTAAACAATAAAATATATTAACGTGCGGCGGGATATATTTACTAGTTATATCATCTGCAATCGCCTGAATCTCGAGACGCTCTTCGAACCAATCATAGACTTTATTGAGATAGGCATAATTCCCCCTTGGAGAGCCATAAATACTGCCGCCGGTACATGTAGGGTTATATCAGCACATTCCTAATGTTTGTAGGGTTATCTCAACACATTTCTAATGTTTGTAGGGTTATATCAGCACATTCTTAAAACTTATAGGGTTATATTAGCACATATTATAAATATTAAGTGTGTGGTACTCGGCTGACCTTAACGGACAACCACATCATCATATACACCATTATAGCATCATATTAATATCTTATACAACATAAAATTGGACATCATGACACCATCATTAATATTAAACACCATTAGCACATATCATAACCTCATTTCAAAACTTATCAACATTAAAAACCCTAGGTCGAAGAACACAGTAAAATAACAATCACACACAACACCAAAGGTCATCCAATCATCAATTCGGACTAAACACAACAAAATAAACAAAATATCATTAAAACCCCTATATGTTATAGTATGTGCTTATATGACCCTACATTTTTTTACTAATGTGCTGATATAACCCTATAAATTTTAGGAATGTGCTGATTTAACCCTACCATTTTTCAGAATATGCTAATATAACCCTACCTAATCCGGCGGCGGTGTAGTTTTACCCTACCTGATTCGGCGGTCCGATAATTTTACCCTACCTAATCCAATGGTGTATCAACACATTATATGTAGGGTCATATACATCGGATGTTTACCCTACCTAATCTGGCAGTGGTGTATTGATGAACCTAAGGGTAATAACATCATTTCCTATTTTTTGTATTTTAATTTTTTTTCCAGAAGGGCAAACATGTAGTTTTATAAAATTCCGGCTAAAAGTTGCCGGAGAGGGTTATATTGACACTTTCACTAATTAGATAAGGTTATATTGGCACTTTTGAATATTGAAAGGTTATATTGGCACTATGTCAAGTAGGTAGGGTTATTAAATTACCCTTTTCTATGTTTTATGAATCTATAATTTAAATTTATATACTAATTTAGATTTATTTCCATTGGACTAATATTCTTCCATATTTTGGGACAATTTTTTTTTGTAATAACTTCTAGTTTACTATCTTCTAAAAGCAAGATTTTAATTAAATTTTTTCCAACACCAAATCTTTTTTATAAAAAAATAAAGATTACTAAAATTTGGTCCAACTGGTCCATGCTGGTCCAAAACCGGAATAATTTTGGTCCGGTCCTAGTCCTAAACAATCACTAACTGGTCTGGTTCTCGGTCCAAGGTTTTTCATGATTCTGATTCCTGTCCTTACCCATTCCGATCCGGTTTTAGACCGACGAATACCCCTAGTTATATCAGCACCTATCCCTTATTTTTATTAGACTAAATTGTTTTTTTAGTCCCCTACAAAGTATCGTATACCATATTTTGGTCCCCATTTACAAATCCCAAGGGTGGTTTTCAGGGAAATTCAACGGTAAAATTGGTCCAAATATGTAAAATGACCATTATACCCCCAAGTTTTAAAAAATAAAAAGTAAAAAAAAGAAGAAAAGCGTTTTCTTCTTTGCTTAGTCGGTTGCACTTGTTTTCTCCGCTGTGGATTCAGAGCCGACGAGCCAACTTCAGCCACCGATGCCGCCGCCTTCTTCTTGTACCTCAGCGCATTCTTCTGCTTCAGAACCGCCGTCGCCGTCTTCTCCTACTTCAGAACCACCGCGCTGCCGAACGAGATGTACACCACTGAGGATGCTGGTTTTCCGTCCAGCCATTCGCGACAATCGTCGACCTTATAGACATTCACGCTTACGTTGGTTGATGCATCGATTGGATATTTGAAGAGCGGGCCGATGGATTTAATCGGGCAGATTTTAGACATGTACTCGATCTCGTTCTTCTCCAGCTCTTGGAATGATTCCATTAAAACGAACTGGCTGGGCTTGGACGCCATGGGTCTGAGCTTGGGTGGGAGAGGGATTAGGTTTACCGATGGTGATGGCTGAGTTTTCGGATGGTAGCAGTGAGAATGTGGTGATGGGGAAGGGTCACGACTGACTGAATTTTTCGGTGAGTAGCGGCGGCGCCACCGGTTGGTTGGCGGTGCTGGGAGGATGAAAATCTAAATTGAAGGTGGTGGTGGAAGGTGGTGGTGGGAGGCGGCGGTGAAAAATTTAAGAAAAAGAAAATTAGGAAATTTAAATTTAAAATATTTTTTAATACCATTATACCCCTAGTTATACCGAAAAACCATTTAGTCTTACATGAAGACCACCTTTGGGGACCAAACAAATTGTTTTGAATTTGTTGGGTATTGTCTAAAGGCTGATTTGTAAATAAGGACCAAAATATGGTATAAGATAGACTAAAAAAAACAATTTAGTCTTTTTATTATCTCGCATGGTAAAGTTTAAATAACCGAACGGAAATGAAGAAGAGGTTTCCCAGTTGATAAACTAAAAACCTGCTAAAACCCTTCCCATAAGCCGTCCGTCCATCCGGCCGGCCGGGAGCTCATCTCCGACGTCTTCTCCGGTGAAGCTCCGGATGTCTGCATCCGTGCGAGGTCTGCAGGCAGTTCTAAAGGTGGGTCCCATCTTTTCCTTACATTCACATTACCTCCGCATTCTCTCCATAGCCCGCAAGTCCCATTCTTGCTCTTTTAGCAGTAAAGAATCTATCTTTATGGATCACAAGTTCGATTTTCTCGACCAATTTACCCCTTTTGGGCACCTACCCAGCACTTCCAGCAGCGTAATTAATTCAAATGAGAGGCGTAAACTCGTAATCGGATTATCAAGAATGATTAAAGAGCAAGAAGGGTGTTTGTTAAAGTCATTTTCCAGTAGCTTTTGCCCTTATTTACTTGTAGAAATCTTGAAATTGTTTGATAACCGGCAATCTGCATTTGCATTTTTTAAGCTGGTGTTTTCTGATTGTTCGGAGGTTATTGTTGAATCATGCTGCATTTCTGCGCATTTGTTGTCAAATGAGAACCTGAGGTACATGGCTCAGGATGTGGTGTATTGGGTTGTCAGTAGAGTTGGGGAGTGTAGGAGTGATGGGGTGGTAGAGTTCATGTGGAGGGAGCATTTTAAGTATGAGTCGGATTTTTCTGTTCTGGATTCGCTGATGCGAGCGTTCCTGAATGCCGACATGATTTCTCAGGCATTGAAGGTTTTAGGTAGGATGAGGGACGTGGGACTTTTGCCGAGCTCGTCTGGTATGGGTATTTTGTTTAAGTTGTTGCTTAGAGTAGGTGACTTTGGTAGTGTGTGGAAATTGTTAAGGGATATGCTGCATAGAGGGCCTCCTCCGAATAATACTGTGTATAATGTGATTATTCTTGGATTTTGTAGAAATGGGCGTGTTAGGATAGGAGAGAGCTTGTTGTCTGTGATGCAGAAATATGGATGTGAACCGGATGTGTTTGGGTATAATATACTGATAAATGCTTACTGTTTAGGAAGTCGGACTTCTCATTCGCTACTTTGGGTGTATTCTATGGTGGAATGTGGGTGTAAACCGACCTCATCCACGTTTTGTACCATTATTAATTCTTTTTGTAAGGAAGGCAACATTGTAGAAGCAAGGAATGTGTTTGAAGCATCAAAAGAGATGGGTATTACACCGTGCACTCTGACGTTTAATGCTTTGATGGATGGGTATGTGAAGGCAAGAGAAATCGGTCAGGCTAATTTGTTGTATGAAGAAATGAGGAGAATGGGTGTTCCTCCTGATTGTATAACTTTTAATATTTTGGTTGCTGGAAACTACAAGTTTGGAAGGGTAGATGATGGCAATAGATTCTTGAGGGAAATATCGACGACAGAATCGATTCCAAGTTGTTCAGTATTTGACGTGTGGGTTTCAGGATTGTGTTGGGCCGGAAGATTAGATGAGGCTTTCTTCTTTCTGAATAGTATGCTTGAGAAGGGCATGCCTCTTAGTGTTGTTGCTTTCAATACCATCCTTACTGCATACAGCAGGGAAGGATTGCAAGAGAAAGCCTTCGAAATCTATAACATAATGCTTAAATCCGGCCTTGTTCCTTCTGCCTCTACTTGTACTTCCCTGCTGGTTGGTCTATCTCGAAAGGGCAGGCTTGATGATGCTAAATACATCATGGATAAGATGTTGGAGAGTGGCTTTCCTGTCAATAAGGTGGCTTTCACAGTGCTTCTGGATGGATATTTTAGAAAAGGAGACATAAAGGAAGCTCAAAGTCTTTGGGATAAGATGGACTGCAGAGGGATGAGTCCTGATGTTGTTGCTTTTTCTGCCTTCATTAATGGACTATGTTTAAGAAGCTTAATTGATGAGGCATATGGCTGGTTTCTAGAAATGAAAAGAAGAAGATTTGTACCTAACAATTATGTTTATAATTCTTTAATCGCGGGTTTTTGCAACTGCGGAAATATGGATGAAGCATTAAGGTTGGAGAAAGAGATGATGGAAGAAGGTCTCATGCCAGATCTCTTTACTGTTAATATCATCATTAACGGGTTCTGTAAACAGGGAAGAATGAAACTAGCAATTGAAACCTACATGAGCATGCCGAGATATGGGTTAATCCCAGATATTGTTACTTACAATACCCTCATCAGTGGATATTGTAAGGTGTTTGACATGGTCAATGCAGATCGTGTTGCGAATAAAATGCATGCCAGTGGATGGGAGCCTGATTTAACAACCTATAACATATGGATGCATGGTTTTTGTAGCAGCCGGAGAATTAATCGAGCTGTTCTGATACTAGATGCGCTTGTTTCTGCTGGAATAGTTCCAAATACAGTGACATTCAACACTCTGATGAATGGTATCTGCAATGATATATTGGATCGTACGATGATTTTGACTGGAAAATTGCTGAAGATGGGTTTTGTTCCGAATATTGTTACAACTAACTTATTGCTGTCACATTTGTGCAAACAAGGAGTACCTCAGAGGACTTGGATGTGGGGGCAGAAGTTAAGTGAGATTCAATTTGAGTTCGATGAAATTACATATAGAATTTTGGAGAGAGCATACAATGACATACATAGTGATGTTGAACCCAAAGAGAAAGCAACTGGAAAGATCCTATTTCTAGATTTCCTCATGTATATTACGTATGATTACATAAGTAGAAATAAGCTTTGGAGCCAAAAATGTGATCAGTCTTTTGAATTTGTTGAATATCAGAGCTCTGTTGCAGTTATAAATTAAGCTCAGTACAATGTCAAACCCAGTATGATCTTTTGTTTTGGCGAAACTGAGAATACAAGGGTGTAAAACAAGATATTGGATGAGCAACTGTAAGTTCTGGATATCTGATCATATTCAGATCAAGGGCTGAACAACTGGGAAGGAGAGAATACCTGTTAGTGGGAACATTGTATTCCTGCAGTAGATGTTCCAAGATGGTGAAGAAGTTTATTCTTGTCAGGCTGAATTGGCTTACACAATATCACAGAATACTCGAGGCATTGGAAATCTGAAGCACTAGTATGTATTTTCCAACTGTTCAAATGCTTATCTTTTTCTCTTTTAATCTTTCTAGCAGGAAACTCAAATCTGTTAATGTTGAATTTCTGGATCTTATAGTCTATTTGATTTTATAGTCTTGCCTTTGCTTGTATTTTTTTCCTGATACAGACTACTGATGAATTTGCGTGAATTAGTAGCAAATTAGGAAATTTTAATTACTTGGACTGTTACCATGAGCTACTTTTCTCTAAGACATGTTTCGGGTGCATGTACTGATACGAATTCAAGATTGAGTTAAATAAGGCATGAATGTCACTCAAGCTTATTATGAAAGAGTTTCGAATGAAATAAGATAAAAATATGATCTTAGACTCTCAAAAATAGGTGAAAAGTTGCCCATATTGTAGTAAAGACTGAGTGAAGCCTTATGGTTTAGTAATAAAAGTCACTGGATATGAGTTGCATATGTATTGTTTCTTTGTACACTTGTATTTGAATTGAGTTATGAAATCACATTGATAACATCTACGCATTTGAAGGTGAAAAATACCCGAGAAGGAGAAGATTGGCAAGTCTATCTGTTTGGCGAATGCTCTTGGATGTTTATTGGTGGAAGTGTCATTTCATAACTTAAAAGATATGTGTAAACTGGAGGTTAGCTTCTTTTCTTCCATATCCATTTTGAGTAAAGTTGTTGTCAATCACATTTAAATATATCCCCTTTGTACACTTCTACTTGAATTAAGTTATGAGGTCACATTGATAACACCTACGCATTTGAAGGTGAAAAATACCCGGGAAGGAGAAAATTGGGAACTCCATCAGTTTGGCACATGCTCGTGGATGTTTATAGGTGGAAGGGTATTATCATAACCTAAAAGATATACATAAACGGAGGTTAGCATCTTTTTTCCCATATCCATTTTGAGTAAAGCTGTAATCAATCACGATTAAATATATGTCCAGTACCTTCTCTAGAATAAGGAGCACAATCCAGAGCACAATCCAGATTCACTCTTTAAATTTCCATGGTGCTGTGGTGTAGTAGTCTAGAAGACTCATGTCTCCTTACTCCAATATCCATTCCACTTATGAACAATTTTAATTTTCTAGAGTTCTTGTAAATGGATGGAAAGGTGAGATGGATTTCAGAGGTGATTGGCAGCTCTAAAAGTCCTCATCGATTATCCTGAGTATGCGGATAGAATGCTGATTCCTCATATCTTCTGCTGGATTAGAATCGGTTTATGATTTGTATTTCAGAAAGATCATCACCTCAGTGGCTGTGGTGATTGGTCGAGGAATATATGAACTTTTGGCTGTAATGATGGTGACTGGGCCTGTGTATTGTCATTGATTGCTATGTTGGTTGCTCTTGCCTGACTGTGAGAAGTGGAGTGTTTCGTAGTTTCAGTCTGATGGCAGCAACTTGGGATCTGTGGTTTTTGCCTTGTGGGAGCTGAAGAAGATATGAGGAGCTGGGATTAGACAAAGATGGAGAAGTCTGCATCTTTCTTGCATAATTTTGTCTTTTGTATAGTAGAAGGCGGAGTGCGTTAAACTTCGGTGTTTCCTGAATGATTGTGATGTGGTGGTGTTTTAAATGTCATCACAAGCAAACGGGAAAATAGGGACAAGGTAAGGAGGGTCCATCGCCAGTGATACTTGGTTACATGTGTTACTGAATCACTGGTCTACTTCTAAAATTCCTCGTCTGCTGAATCATGTTGGCTGGTGAAGGTTCTACAGACACGCGTGTTTAGTCCCCGAGGAAGCGTGAACAGGTATTTCCCGTACAATCTTCATTCTACTAAACTAATATTCATTACTGGTTCTCAGTGCTGTTGAAAACTACATCTTGCAGGACCAATTTGAAGGAAACTCCAGATGGTGTAGCTGACAACAAAAGAGAAGTGCAGCCTGTAAGTTCCTCAGAGGCTCAAGTTTGGTGTCTTTCTTTTCGCTGTTTCTGGTAAATAATCATGTACAGAATGGGAGGATAATGTGTAGAAATTCAGGATCGGAAAAATAGATGTGCACGCGTAAGTGTTATGCTGAGAACTGATGATGTTGTAGGATTAGGAGTTCGAAGTGCACAGTACTGTTTTCGTTTCTAGGTTTAGCATGCAAGATTTTGGTGGATCTGTCGATGTTTGACACATTATGATATCACAAGGTGAATCTAATACCTTTAAGCTAACCTTGTCATCGAGCTAAATTGCTGTCATTTCTCATATTCGCATTAAGAAGGCCTTCAGTTCATCTGTTTAACAATATCCTAGGAAAATGCTAAAACATTTGATTTCATTTACATATCAACAACAGATGCTTAAGTGGAAAGAAGATCCTAAACACTAGGTCATCTCTGTCTCTGCATTATCATAAATCTTCTTCCAAAAACTCCATCGACATGTTCACTCAGCTTAGCCAGATGAGCTATCCTCCTTTTTGCCGATTCAGATAGTTTCATGTGCATAGTCGGCTTCTCCTCAACCTGGCCCATTTCGACACACTCGTTGCTCGTGTCAAGGGAGGGAGGGCTGGAAGTTACTTCGCCCGACATTCTGATCAACTCCTTCAGTTTCTCCACCACCTTACTCATCTTCGGCCTGTCCTTGGCAGTTCTCACCAAGCAGCTATCAGCTAACCGAGCTATAAGCATAGCTGCACTCAGCGAATACTGATCTTCAAGCCTTGGATCCATGATGGTCTTAAACTTTCTACCACTTGCAGGGTACAATTTCACCCACTCGAGCAGTTTCTGCTCCGATTTAGGCCTGTTCCGTTCAAGTGACCGCCGGCCAGTCAAGATCTCGTACAGAACAACGCCGAAGGTCCAAACATCACTCTTGGATGTAAGATGTCCAGTTTCAATGTAATCTGGTGCTGCATATCCATATGTTCCCACAACCTGAGCAAAGAAAGGTCGACAACATTAACTTCATCTCAATCTTAATCCTTTCTTAAATCTAAGCAAACTTAAACCTATGAATACCCATGAACATACCGCTGTAGAAACATGAGAGAGTTCACCGGCCGGCCCCTCCCGGGCAAGGCCAAAGTCCGAAAGCTTTGGCTTGAAATTGTCATCCAGCAGAACATTTGATGTCTTGAAATCGCGAAAAATCACCTGAAACCATATGCAGCCAAAGGTCAGCTCAGAAACGACACAAGCATACTAGTTCAGTATGAACCACAACATCAACAGAGTTTAAGTGAAGCACATTTTAATCCTAGACAGTTTTATCAGAAACCTTAAGAACAGCAAACTCATACAACCATCATATCCAACAACCATGAAGTTCTTAGGGTGAAAGACAGAACCTGAACTTCCAATTCTTCGTGCAAGTAAGCCAATCCCTCGGCCGCTCCAAGCGCTATCTGCAGCCGTGTTTGCCATGCAAGAGCAGGATAGGCCTTGCTGAAAAGATGATCCTCCAGGCTTTTATTTTGCATGAACTCATAAACAAGCAGCCTCTGTATACCTCTGTCTCCATCCACAGCGCAGTAGCCCACAAGCTTCACCAGATTCGGGTGCTCCACAACGCCAAGAAACTGCACCTCAGCTACCCATTGCTTGTGCCCCTGCAAATGCACCAACAACGACACATTGATTAGACTGAACTGAAATGAAGCCTAAAACTTCTTCTTTTTTCCACCAGAAACCATGCCTGAAAACCATCTCTACTGAGCTTTTTAACAGCAACAGCAATGGGATCACCCTTTCCACTAACAGGCATAATGGTACCCCGGTAAACGCTCCCGAACCCGCCTTCGCCAATCTTTAATCTCCTGTTGAAGTTATTGGTAGCATTTGCCAGCTCACTGAAGGAGAACACCCTCAGATTGTGCCCCTTCTCTTCATACAACTCAGAAACACTGCGCCCCGGCGTCGCGGAGCCTGAAGACCTGTCGCCCCTTTCAGTAACGGTGGAACATGATGAGTTACCAAAACCATTTTCAACCATCTTGGATTCACTTTGACAGGATAAGATAGGCGCTGATCGCTGTTTCCTACTCCTACTTCTTCTCATATCTCTCAAGGAGCAGAAACACTCCATGCTTTCTTCTTTCTTTGAAAAAACACAAGTTTTTTACCATATGATCAAGAATTCTTGAAGTTGCATATGGATTAATGAGGGTGCAGAACAGCGCACATGGAGAAAGTGATTAAAAATGAGCAGAAAAATAGTTTTGTCAGCAAAAATGAACATGAGATCAATGTCAAACTTGATGGGATGCAGGAACTGAAGAGTCCCAGAAACTAGGAGAGTCTTTAATGATCAAATGTAATTTGTTTCTTGACATTGTCATCATTATCTAGTTCTTGAATTTGTCTTGTTTTTTTTGTGTTATTTTATATTTTGTTGGTGTTGTTGGTCAAGTTGCTACAGTCCAAGAACCAACCAACGCGTTGCGCAATAAATTTCATTGATTTGGTTGATTTTGTTTGCTTTTCTTATTGGTTTACTACAACTTCATTTTTTGTTTTTTGAGAATATTGCCTCTCCTGTCCCACTTTAAATTTTGTGACTGTTTTTTCACAATTTATAATGAGCATTTTACCGTAACATATCTAGTTACTTATAGTATTGTCGCATAAAAAATTAATTATAAAAAATACTCCATTCACATTATTTCATATTGCTTAATTTGATTTTGCAAGTCAAACTTACTCAACTTCGATCATTAAATTTTATTATTGTACATGTAAAACTATTATTATGTTATATGTTGTTCGATTAATCGTAACATATATTTTAAACCTGTTATCTTTTCAGAAATTGTTTATACATATAAATAAAGATATTAATGTATAAACTTTAACTTCCAAAAGTTAAATTAAGTAATATGAAGTGGGACAGGGGAAGATTTTAAGATGAATCTAATAATATTTTAAATAATATTTTTATTATATATAGATTAATTATATTTACAATTAAATTTATAAAATTTGACTTTAAACAAGTA
The DNA here is from genome assembly GCA_037428765.1 of Rubia yunnanensis. NCBI lineage: Eukaryota > Viridiplantae > Streptophyta > Magnoliopsida > Gentianales > Rubiaceae > Rubia > Rubia yunnanensis. The sequence continues at coordinate 17,882,952 of CM075063.1, forward strand.
ATTAGAAAATTTAAACGGGCACGGAATAGGGAGTAGAAAATAAAGGACATTTAAGGCGTTGGTTGGGAAATAGCAATAGCAAACAATTTGTTTGGCCGATTTCCATCCGGGGCAGGTAAGGTCTTACCCACGAGGGAGATGTGACTGAAAGTCAAACTAGCTATGAGGAAGATTCTTAAAAGTGATTTGGAGAATAAAAGTGGATGAAATGTATTACTCCCTCTGGTCCACTTATATTGGCCTACTTTTCTAAAATGGCTGGTTTTTTTTTAATGGCTCTCTTACACACTTTCCATTTTTAGGGGGGGGGGGGGGGACCAAAGTTCATATTTTCATCTTTGCCCCTCCACTTCCCATAATTTTACAACCTTTAATCCATCATTACAAGGTTTAATTTTGCTGACCCAAATGTTATTATGGAATTGGGTATAAAACTCAAATCCTTAATCTCTCCCTGAGTTTTTCGAATTGGGTCTCCAGCCCAATTTTGTCTCTCTGCCAAATCATTTCCCAGAGACCCAATCCATTCTTTAACCCAATGCGCCAAACCTTTATTAGGTTTGGAAACCCTAGAGACTCTTCATTCCTACCTCCTCTACCCTCGCCACTCCTCTGAAATCCATTTTCTCTCGGCAAAGTCGCACCCTCGTATTAGGGTTCCGCCATGCCGTCACCGCCACCTTCCACCTCGGATCCATACTTTACTACCTTTTCTCTACCGCCTGACACCGATCCGGACCAGTTTCGATCGGCCTCTCCCGTCGACCACAATTCCTACGTGGAGGAGACTCCCGACGAGCTGCCTCAGAGCATCAAGCAAGATGGTCGCCCTTGTAAACCACCTCCGGCCAGCATAATCGAAGGCGATTACATTGAGTCGCAGTGGCCATCCGTGCTTTTTGCGAGTTCAGACTCTCAGACGGACGAATGGTCGCCATTGAACTTAGGTGCGTTCCATGTTTTTACAGCTTCCTTGTGCTGATTCTTTACACTGCTTGTTTATGCATTTTTATGAACTCTTCCAGTGTACCCTTTTCCTAGGTGATTCGGCCCCCTCACTTCATGAGCAGCCGTCGATAGGAAATCAACAGAGGTTATTATCGGTGTGGACGGAGGAGAAGAGATGGCTTCTTCAAAAGGTAAACCCGAAATTCGTACCAATGCTTCTTGGAAAATGTGGGAATGAAGCACCGACAGAGGCCTGTATCAACAGCTGGATTTATTTATGTCCAAGACGTGAAAAAGAGTGAGTTTGGAAAAGTATGTGTTGTAATAATAACTGTTATGAAACTGCTGCTGCAAATAATTGTTTGTTGGTTTGTAATTCTCGTGAATTGTTGGTTTGGAGGCTGTTATTTTTTATGTATTGTGCAACTACTGTATGTCGCAGTAGAATATTGCTTCTGTGGTGAACTATTCTTGGGAAACGTCTGGTGGTGTTTATTTCTAATTTGCAGGGATTGCACAGATCTCGCCGGAGTTGCCAGAGATTGATTCGGTAAGGAGGGTAAATCTGCTTTAATGTTTTTCGATGTGCAACTCTCTTCTGTGTCATCTACTGTTGTTGCGTGTTTTGCAGGACATTCTTTGTGCCACTGCCACTCTTCATAGTGATAGGCAACTTCTGTATACGCAGTATACGAAGAAATCCAAAGAAACTTCGTATGGGATGCTCCAAGTCTTGCCAAAAACTGCAGGCTGGCTGGCTAGGTATGGATTCAGGCTGGATCTTGATTTTTAATTATGTGGCATTTGTTTCAGGTTTACTGTTCTGTTGAGTTATGTTTGTGAATCGCGACATTGTATAGATGATACCTTTTTTCTGCAGGGAAGGTTACACGAGCTATGCATATTCGGATAATCCAAACGTTCTCTATAGGCCTTTTGTAAGTGGATCTCATGATTGATCCATACGACGTTGGGATCGCACTGAAGAGCAATTCCACATTCAGGTGTGATGCTAAGGCATTCTAGCTCTAACATGAGGATTGCAAATGCTTCACAAAGAGGACCTCGTCGTCAGACTTATTGACTGTGAGCTTCTAAATTTGCAGGAGGAAAAAGAAAGAAGGTTGGAGGAGATGTTTGAATCTGATGGTGACAATGCGTTCAAGGAAAAATATAATCCCGGGGAAGAACTTCCGGAGCAGGGGGCAACAGCATTAGCAGGGAAGGAAACTCGTGAAACTTTGACAGCTACCGATTCCATCCTTGATGCATTAGGTGTTGCTGATGAAGAACAAAAGCGTTTAACTGAACATGAGGTATACTCTATTTTTTCGACGTTTATTAATTACTGAAATATAGAGGTGAGGCACACACTCCTCCTGCTAATGTAGTTCTCAAGTTTTCAACTCCTTTATGCATACAAATATTATTTGTAGTACTCCAATTTTATTCATGGATAGGGTATTATAAACTCTTGTCAATGCATTTTCATTTTCAGGAGGCTAAGCCGAAGGGAAAAACTGCAGACTTTATCCCCAATATAATCATGCTTGGACGTTCTCCATCAGAATACGTTTGTAATGCAGTTTCTAATGTTCGCACAAATGATCTGGAGCAGACATTACTGGTAATTGATATATTTATTCCTTCTGTAGTACTTAATTTTTGTCCTGGTTTGTTGTAATCATTGTGTTCCTACTTACAAAACATACTTCTAAATGGACATATTGTGTTCTATAATTACGCTGCAGCCAAATATGTACGAAGTATTCAAAGGCCTCATTTATTATGTTGATCACTAAGCAAGAAGTGCCTAGAATTGAACATGTTCCTCGTAACTCGTGATATGAAATATATGCAAAAAGAAATATCTGCATTGCCCCTGGTCAAATGATAAGCTGAACTTAGATAATACAGATTTCAATTAAAATTGCATCTTTTAAAACATGGTTTTGTGAGTTGGGGCTTTCCCTACCCCTGGGAAAAACTCTCATTCTAGAATTGAAGAACATTCAACATGGTTGGGCTGCACAGCAGTGGTTTCATTTGCATATCTTTTTTTTTCTTCTGGTGGATGCTGATTCTTTCTAATATCACGTTCTCCTTGCAGGCACTGCCTTTCTCAGATGCGTTGAATCTATTGTCTTACTTGCAGGGCTAGGCTCATGTCCCTGATAAGGTTTGCACTTTCATCTAGATGAATCACTGTCTAATCATAGTAATGATGTTGTGAATTAAAACTGCTTGGGCTTTTGGTTAAACTTGTTGTGTCTAATGCAACTATGAGAAAGCTTACTTCTGTTATTCCCGCATGATATAGAAAGAGCTTTATTTTTATTGATGAATAATGATCATATACTGCAAGCTGATGTACACCAGAACTGACTCTGTCCTCACTGATTACACTAAGCTGATAGTAATTTTTAGTCCTAATATAGTTCTAAAATTGCTTCGACTCTTTTGGCAGATTGAGCTTGTATGCAGGGTTGCAATAGTGTTGTTGCAAATTCATCCTTTCCAGTTGGTTTCAACTATTTCTGCCAGGCCGGTTGTAACCCATCTCAGGGACATTCTCCATGCAACAGTCAAGGTAACTATGATGGCAGAAATTTTTTTTTCTATGTAGGCATTATCAGGAAGGGTTTTGAATGTTATGAACTTAATGTGTCTGTCTCCTGAAATGTACAGGAATGCAAAGATACCCTTGGATTTAACCTAGCAGCAATGGATCATCTGAAGGTGAGTTATCCTACTTGCACATAATTTAATAGATATTGCAACTCACAGTTTCAGAAAACAAAGAAGCTCAGGTAGCATTTCTTTGTTTTTGTTATGTGCGTTTCCTTCAGCAACATGTTCCTTAATATAGTTGCTTATTTCAGTTGATATTGGCTTCTTTCGTAGGCTTGAAGAAAGAATTCAAGATACGAAAGCTGGGACCAGATTTTGCGACAGCAAGCATTGCTGAATGCACCCGCTGGAAAAGCATCGGGATAGTGGACAGTAAGTATCCAAAACATTAGCTTTCATTCAATGTGGTTGCATTTAAACAAGCTATTGCACAAAATATAGGATCATGTTTACATGATCTTACCCATTTCTAGAAAATCACTGCAACCATCCTAATGAAAGCTGTAGAAAAATACATTAATAACATTTCTAGGCTGGTTGAATGTCACCTTCCTGTAGGTCTTGGATCAGCCTATGAAGCCCACTCGTTACATTTCTTTGCTGCAAATAAGCAACACAAGTTCTTACCAACGCGTCATCCACCTCTAGGCTCATAGGCAATGCACCACTTTTAGCTAACCGTTCTTTGCTCATGTGCGGTAACTTATATCCATTTGAACCACCACATTTCATTATCTCCACCATGCATCCTTGTAGAGTTAGGAACACACTGTCGAGTGTCCTTGCATTCAATTCAAAAAATGCATGCTCAGTTGCTGAAATTAAGTCGTCAATGGTTTTTGACGTTGTTTGGTGTTGCAAAGATTGAATAGACCTAAAAAACCTAGGTCCAACACATTTAGATCAGGTGAAGTAGGTGGCTGGAAACCCAATATGATGTCAAAACCATCCGCTCTGGCCATTTTTCTGAAATCAGCATCATCATCACAAATATGTGGTCGTGCATTGTCCTGTTGAATAAGAATGTTTGTACTAGCAAGTAAGGGCCATTTTTGCTTGATTGCGGGAACTACTTTTTCCAGCATGTACCTCTTAGTTACCTCATGATTTACTGATTTTTCGGGGACTGTAATTAGTGTTCTAGCGGGGCGATTCTTGCTTCTGTTTTTAGCAGCCTCCTTCGTCACCATCGGCCAAATGCCAATTTTGCCATCAAATATTAGGTCACCATCTTCGCTGTACATAGGCCTTGAAACAACACATAAAAACATAACTTTTGTAATGTACCTCTTATTTTGTATAGTCCGATGTGGCTCCATTTCTTCAAGCAGTAGATAATATCTTTCAGCAACCCTTGTCATAAAAAACCACTTCTCGTCAATGTGAATAATGTGATGCATGTCCTTGAAACTTGTTTTCTTACTCAAACTGTTGTGCTTCAAATGACTAACACAAAATTGTACCCTTTTCAATTGATTGACTTCTGAGATTTGTAGTTTTATTGCATTCGAGTGGCTTCTCAATTGCTTTTCTTGAATCCATCTATACATTGTTGACTTACTTACACCCATGGCTGCAGCAAATGATCTTTCTGTTGTTCTTTTGGGAAGTGGAGTGGCAAGAACCTGTTCTCTGTCTATTTCAATTGATGGCCGCCCTCTTTTGCCTTTCGCTTTTGGCTGCAAATCTACTTTCAGCCCTAATCTTTGTTGTTTTCTTTGCAGACCAGCAAGCCTTGTTACTGTCCTCGTAGAAATGTTCCACCGAGTTGCTGCCTCAATGCGCTTCTTCCACGAGAGCTTACCATTTTCCTCATTCTGCCCAAAGAAAACACTGATGTGGGTGCGCTCAAGCTCCGATAGTCTTCGCCTTGCCGGTAGACTGACTTCTACTTCCTCCACGCCCTCCACATCACCTAGATCCCCAGCACCATCCATTATCTTACCTTCAAAATTCCTGCAATGCAAACCTCTGGTTCAGTGGGTTTTTAAGTGGACTGTTTTAGTTTGTAAATGAATAGGTTTTGAGTATACCAGTTGCAATGGTATTTATAGGGATAATGCTCATTGGGAAACAATATGGGATAGGGCTGCTGTATCCCATATTGTTGAATTTCAAAAAATTTTCCCTCTAAATTGTGTTGGAAATGTAGATTTCACCTCTACATTTGTGAGAACAACAAATTTTCCCTCCAGAAATTGGAGCTGTTTTTGAGGGAAAGTTTAAGCATAAATTGGAGGCTTGCTTTTGTGAAATTCGAGATTAATCAAGTGTCCATTTCAGCACTTGTCAATCACTTCATTCTCCATTTTCAGAAAAAAGGACATTTAAAAAAAAAAGTGTGTCAAAAAGTTGAGGCCAATATAAGTGGACCAGAGGGAGTATAAATTATTTTTTATAGTATTATTTTAGGCTGATTAATTGTCAGATAAGATTAATTTATAATTAATGTGACTAATAAGGTGAGTTGATGTTTATTTTTATTTATCATAATGAGATTCGAAAAACTTTTAAAATACTCTCTCTTTTCACTAAGAGTGGCACACTTGCCTTATTGATATTTTTTTAAAATGACACACTTTCTATTTTTGGCAAGATTCATACAATCTCATCCACTCATTCTACTTTTTTACTTTCTACACTCAATTTCAACCTCTCATTTTCATCACATTAATCCAAGAGATTAAACCTACTGTGCCACTTTTAGTGAAACGGACAGAGTATATCGCAATATATAAATAAGGGCGAACGACGTGGGAGGACTTTGAACTCTTGTCATTGTTCACTTTTGGTCCCTTTTCTTTTTTTTGAACACTTTTGGCCTCTTAACTAACAGAATTGCTTATTTGTGGTCGTTCCATCCAATCAAAACGTTAACTCTAAAGTCTTCTCTGTTAATTGAGGGTAAAATAGACTTTTCATCTTTATTATTTACAAACCCAGCCTCCTGCATTTTCTTTATTTACATACAATCCCTATTTATTTTAATTACAAACCCCGCCCTCCTGCTTTTTTAAAAACTATAATTCAACCCTAACCACTCTCCCACATTCTCCTTCGGCAACCCGCACCACTACCCCTGCCCCAGCCCATGCCCCTACCACCACCACCCATCCCAGCCCAAACCCCACTACTGCCGCTTGCCACCTCAACCTCACCTCAAAGTAACCCTAATCAAGCCGTTCACCGCAAGATTGATTTAGGGTTTGCCAGCAACGAGCCCGCCACCATCCCATTCGTTCGTCCCACCGCCTCTTGTCCCGCCACCACCCACAACCCTTCGCACTGCCACCTCCGACAACTCGCCGCTTCTCTCCACTCGCCGGAGGATGAGAGAGAGGATGAATGCGGAGGAAGCCGATGGTGGGGGGACAAAGGCGGTAGGAGGCGGTGAGACAACGACGACGATGTGTGTGGTGGAGGGATGGAGTCGGGAGCGGGAATGGGGAAGGGAAGGGGAAAGGGGAAGGGAAGGGGAAAGGGAAAAGGATAAATGGAAAAGGAAAAAGAAATAATATAAAGGAAAATAACAAAAATAATAAAAATAAAAATGGAAATTATTATTTTGCCCTTGAAATTGACGTTTTGACCGAACTTGACACTTTGACCGGACAGAAGGGACACGACTCAATAATTCTGTTAGTTGAGAGGCCAAAAGTGTTTTTAAAAAAGATAAGGAGCCAAAAGTAAACGATAGAGGGAGTTCAGGAGTCTCCCAAATCGTTCGTATTATAAATAATTATAATTTGACCATAAAAATAATTGAAATGGAATTTTTCATAATTGGTATAACCATTTGTCGGTCTACCATGAGACTTTTTCAAACAATTTATATTAAATCCATTTTGAATTTCCAAATTCATGTAACAAGTTAAGCTCGTCAATTTTGTAATAGCCTAAGATTCAAAAAAGATAAACGAGATTTGGTTACTCCCTCCGTACCAGTCTATTTTGCACAGAATCTTTTCTTGGTTAAATATATTAAACTTTGACCACATATTTGAATAGGTATATGAACAATAATTTTATCGTATGAGATATGGTTAGATTCGTCGTAACATATAGTTTCAAAATATCAAATTTTTGTGTGTCATTATTGTCCGTATCTAGACATATTTACAGTCAAACATATTTATTTGAGACCGTGAAAAGTTTCTGTACAGAATAATATGGTGGGACATAGGGAGTGTGATTTGTTGCTTTATTTTTAAACCGTTGAAAATGAAGACTAAATTGTTTTGTTGGTCCCCTACAAAGTATCTTATATCATGTTTTGGTCCCCATTTGCAAATCAACCCTCAGACGGTACCCAACAAATTCAAAATAATTTGTTTGGTCCCCAAACCCAGTTTCGGCCTATTTTCTGGTTTTTCGACGCACGTGCCGAGCACGTGAGTTTTTTTCCCAGTAAGGCCAGGGGTAATTTAGTAATTTAGTAACTTTTCTTCACCAGCCATTATACCCTGAAGCTTCCTCCCTGCCGCCATCTCCACCGTCACTGATCGTCGCCATTGACTAAACCATCACCGGTCGTTTTGTCACCGTCACCGGCTGGAGGTCCCTTTCTTCCCCAATCTATTGCTCCCCGATTTGCTCTCCTCTGATTTCCCCAATCTGACCCATAATCCTCCGATTTGCTCTCCTCCAATAACCCACCGGAGCTTATCTGAAGGCTTCGTCGACTGAAGCTACGCTGCTGAGCTGATTGTTCTGTCCTCATCAGAGTGTTGCACAGTCTGTCGGGCATTGAGTTGAAGCAATCCCTCAATGCTAGTCAACGCGGTGGTCCTCCGCCGCCGCCGCCGGAGGCCCTTCGCTCATCACCATTGGCCTTAAGATAGCTCGAATGTTAGGATAAATCAGACTACTGATTTATCCTAACATCGAAGTTCCCCGCAAGCTCAACCCTTTAGATCGTCGTAGCCTTTCATTACTTCTCGATCGAGCTGGTGCCCTCGCCGAGTCCACTAAGTTAACTCGCTGATTCCACTGAGTTAACTCGCTGAGTCCACTGAGTTAACTCACTGAGCCGGCGTTGCCTTCGAGCTTGTTGCCTTCAGCATTACCTATGAGATGTGCCTTCCGTCCAGTGCCTCGAAAAGTAGGGGTGGAAAAATGAGATGTGCCTTCGAGAAGTAGATGTGCCATCGAGATGTGCCTCGAAAAGCTTCGTCATTGGCTTCTTAGAGCTCTATCATCGGCCCCTCGAGTTCAAGCTCCGCCGCCGGAGCCTCTTTTGAACAGGCCGCATCGGAGCCTCCTTCGAACTCGCCGTCGATGGCCCTTCGAATTCGTCGCTGCCTTCGAGTCCACCACTTGTAGTTGGTGTCTCTCGAGCCCTAGGGTTGCCCCTTCGAAATCCCGGTGGTGCTCCATCAAAACCCGCTGGTGGTGCCCTTCCGAATTGACCGGTAGTTGTGATTCGAAATAGCCGCCAGTAGTGGTGGGTTCGAATCGCCGGTGGTGGCCTCCGAAATCCGGTGGGGGTTGCTTCGGCTTGCCGCTGGTGGCGGTCCTCAAAATCCGCCGGTGGTGGAGTTTTGAATCCGATGACTTCGAATCGGCCTCTGGTGAAGAAAGCCATGGCACCGCCGCCTAGGGTGAAGTAAAAAAAAAGGAGTAAATGTAATTAATTTGTAAAATTACTGAATTAGCTCTGGCCTTACCGGAAAAAAAGGCATGTGCATCGAAAAACCAGAAAACAGGACGAAAACTGGATTTGGGGACCAAACAAATTATGTTAAATTTGTTGGGTATCGTTTGAAGGTTAATTTGCAAATAAAAATAAAAATATGGTATAAAATAATTTATATATGACAAAAAAAATAATTTAGTCAAAATAAAAATTTGATGGCTCCCACAATTTTGTTGGTCTTACCTAGTACCGGCCTACCGGGACTCATGTAACGGTTTAAGGCTATTGGGAGATTATTGTTAAGTTGTTGCTCAGGGAATCTTCTGACCACTAAAGATTTAAAGTTGTTACTACCCGTCCCGGTCAAATTTGAAAAAAATATTTTTACAATCTCTAAAACATATGTGACCGTAAATAGTAGTATATATTTATGTGTAATAAGTACACATAAAATATTAATGATTAGAAACTACGTGTTGGAATGAATTTAGCAATGCCACATGCAAAAATATTATTATTTATTTATTTTAAATAATATTTGCTTCACTAAAAGTGACACACTTGCTTTAATGCGATATTTTTTATTAAAATGACATTTTCCATTTTTTGCAAGATTATTACAATCTCAACCATGCATTCTACTTTTTACTTTCTACACTCAAATTCAACCTCTCATTTTCTTCACATTAATCCAAGAACCTAAATGTAGCGTGCCACTTTTAGCGAAACAGAGGGAGTAATATTTCATCTGTCCCAACTTAAATTATCCACTTATTTTATGACACTATTCTCTATCAAAGTTTGACCTCATATGTGAATAGATATATGAGACATAATATTATCGTATGTGATATTGTTGAATTCGTCGTAACAAGTAGTTTCTAGAAGCTAACTTTTTGTTTGTTGTTATTATATGTAGCTAAACATATTAATGGTCAAACAAATCTCTCAAACGATGTGCGATGATTAGACTGTAATTTAATATGAGATGGAGGGAGTATTATTATTTTTATATATGTGTAAATTTGGTTGAACGGAGGGAGTACATTGAATTAATTATTAATAATTATACACACATGTGATCCTCTTTAATTGCCAAAAATAATGATCCTCTTTATTTATTTATTTGATTAAATTATCTCTAAAATGAGGGTTTATAAATTTGCCATCACTTTTTCTATTGAACTTAATTTTGCATAATGTGCAATTACAACATATGATAATGGATTAATCCAATTACACTGAGACGCTAGCTATATTTTACAATTCTACCTAAGACCTTAATGGCTAAAAGAGAAATACACAAACGCACTAATTGATATTGCAGTGCTAAACAATAGCCTATGTGACAACCATTTATCCTTGGTTTACTCTTCTCATAGACACATATGCAATGGCGGAACCAAGGGGCGAGGGGGTGTCGGCACTACCCCTAAGATCCTGTGGCGCAAAAATTAGCCCTATGATGCCACCAGAAAAGTTGGTTCTGCCACCCCTTTAAACACTGCCTCCACCCCAGTTCTTCTCAAAATTTTGGAGAAGATAACCAGTCTTTTTTTAAAAATAAAAACTATCAGGCTACTTAAATGAAGTCGTTTAAGTATTGGGTTAAATAATATTTTTTTTGCTTTAAGAAATCAAAACGATGTTGTTTTGCTAAAAAAACGACGTCGTTTTGAGTTCTTTAAGCAAAAAAATAATGAGTCAAGTGATAAAATGACCCTAACTTTAGACTGAAAGTGCCAATATAACCATGCAAAATGAAAAAGTGCCAAAATAACCCAAAATTTATGATAAAATGCGCAGTTATAACCTTTTGTCACTATTCCGGCTTGACTCAACAAGTTGGGTGTTGACCGAGCTTGAAATGACGAAAACACCCTTGCTCCCATCAGTCGAATTCCCATTTTACCTTTTAAATGCTTATGAGGACAAGGTTTTACCTTAAATATGTGCGAGAGTTTACCTAAATATATTATAACCTGAATTCGACCTGAATTTTAATTGTTTTGCACCTGTAAAATTTCTGTCTGTTATCATAAAATTACACTTGAGTTTCCAATCTTTTCATAGTTTATGGAAAAACCGTCTTTAAGAGACAGACTCTTCTGTAGATTGTAATTTTTGTGTGTAGTGCCTATGTTGTGTCCTTGATACGCTTATGGGTTGCGAAAGTTTAGCTTTTGAATTTTGATTAAAATTTGTATAATTTTAATTTTACACAATCTTATTTATAAGATTTGGAATTTTTTATCTTAACTAGCACTCAGGATCAGATCACAAGGTTTATTATTACTTAACTAGCCCTCGGGGTTAAGCAACAATGGAAAAAGCTTGCAGGAAACGAGAGTTGAACTCAAAGGTTTGTATTTTTTATAGATAAAAGATGGTATAAAAATTGAAAATACAACCCCTATTTATAGGGTTGAAATCGGCCAAACCCTAATCCTAACCAGAACGGGATTCGGTGATTTCTGTCAGATGCTGAATAGAATTATGGCAGTTTTAAGAAGCTAAAACCACATCTAACTAAAATAACTAAAATAAGCTGACTATGGCCGAATTCATCCATATCACACCTTGGATGAATATTGCCTTATCTAATCTTACCAAAACTAACTCTAAATAGAATAAAATTGAATATACTAAACCCTATTGGATTGTAATCTCAAAATTCGATCTTCAAAGCCCACATGACTGAGCTATCAGTCCAATAAACCCAAAATGAAATAATTTTACGGTGATCACACTACCTCATTAAAATTCCAGTGGGGAAAAAAGAGTATAGTATTCTTTATGATGTCTTCAGTTCTTCAACAGTTTTGAACAATAAATCCAAGATGTCGATAATGACTCCTTCTTCAATTCTTCATCATAAAGGCTATCAATCAACACATTTAAAGTAGTATCCCTAAGCTTAGTCCTTGACCTAGTCATAGGTCCCGTCATATCACTTAGAGGATCCCAAACAAAACCTTTAAATTTTTTATCAAGATGTGGAATGTCTTCATTTATGGTGGTAGTCTTCTTGGCATGTCTATCATTCCCTCTGTGGTCGAAATGATTTGCCCTTTAAACTTAATCGTTTTCAATGGTAAATGGAGATAAATAAACAACATTGAAGGTCGCACTAAAACTATAATGATTTTGGTAACTCAATCTTGTAAGCATTGTTGTTCACACGATCAAACACTTTAAAAGGACCATCTCCACGTGGACTCAACTTAGATTTCCGAACACTTGGAAACCTCTCTTTTCGCAGATGAACCTAAACATAATCTCCCATGTTGAACCTCATCAACTTGTGGCTTTGATTAGCTTTATCACCATTCTGTGCATTTGCCCGTTCAATTTTCATGCGCACCTTCTCATGAATTTTCTTCACAAAATAGCTTTCTTTTCTCCATTAAGATTTTGAACCTGTTTAAAATTCAAAGGAAGTAAGTCAAGAGGTGTATTAGGTAGAAAACCATAAACAATCTTAAATTGAGGTATAGAAGTATAAAAATGAATAGTGCATTTCTAAGAAAACTCTGCAATCAGAATGCATTTTTCCCAATTCTTCAAATGTTTCTGAACTAGGGCATGCAAGAGAGCTACATGATTCGATTGGTCACTTATGTTTGTCTATCAGTTTGAGGATGACTGGTAGTAGAAAACAACAATTTTGTCCCTAACTTGCACCACAAGGTATTCCAAAAGTAGGATAAAAATTTGACATCACGATCAGAGACAATGGATGCAGGAATCCCATGTAGCCAAACTACCTCTTTCAAATATAGATATGCAACATGTTCTGCATCATCTGTTTTCCTACAAGGAATAAAGTGTGCTATTTTTTAAATCTATCCACAACCACAAAGATAGAATCATTACCTGACTAAGATCGTGGTAAACCGAGGACAAAATCCATGGAAATATCAACCCAGGAATGTGTAGGAATATGTAATGGAGTATAAAGACCACGAGGCTTAGTTTTTTACTTAGCCTTCAAGCAATCAAGACAATTCCTACAAACTCTGTCAATCGCTAGTGCCATTTTCGGCCAGTAGAAGTGTTCTCGCAATAAATTACAAGTTTTAAATGCACCAAAACGTCCCATCATGAGCTTCTCTAACAAGAAATTCACGCATAGAACAATGAGGAATACATAACCTATTATTCATAAACAGGAAACCATCATGCTGAAAAAACTTCTCATAAGCACCATTTTTACATGCAGCATAAATAGTTGAAAAATCAGGATAAGTCGCATATAAATCTCGTACGAATGAAAAACCTAACATAATGAATTCCAATCGTGTAAGTAAAACATGTCTACGACTCAAAGCACAGCAACAACATTTTATTTAACCTTTTTGTAACGCAACACATAAGGAAAATATTCAATGAAACTAGACCATTTAGCATGACGCTTATTCAACTTCATCTGACTCTTCAAGTATTTCAATGACTCATGATCACTATGAATGACAAATTCTTTATGCAATAAATAATGTTTCCCAGTTTCTAGTGCACAAACAATTGCATAAAATTCTTTATCATACACAGGATAGTTTAGAGCACCGCCCTTTAGCTTTTCACTGAAGTAGGTTATATGCCGATTCTCTTGCATCAAAACAGCACCAATACCAACATCGGAAACATCACAATGAATCTCAAAAGTACCATTAAAATCAGGTAAGGCAAGCACAAGAGCATTACATAATCGTACTTTCAGCTTATTAAATGCATTCTATTGACTCTCAGACTAAACAAATTTGACATCCTTTTTAACTAGTTCATTTAGAGGTGTAGCAATAGATGAGAAATCACGCACAAACCGTCTATAAAAACTAGCTAAACCATGAAAAAAAATGTACCTGGTTGGCATTAGTAGGTCCTGGCCAGGTTTTAACTCAATTTTGGTTTTGTTGACTTTTATGCCCTCCTTAGAGTCCACAAAACTGAGAAGCGCCACCTTTGAGTGCAAAATATGCACTTCTTGATGTTCGCATAAACAAGACTCACATAGTGCAACAAGAACCATTTTAATATGATCAATATGCTCATCAATTGATTTAGAATAAATCAAGATAGCATCAAATAGACCACAAAAAATTGACCAATAAACTTTCTTAAGACATGATTCATCAACCGCATAAAAGTACTAGGTACATTAGTTAAACCGAAAGGCATAACAAATTAACAATCCATTCATACAACCTGAACTTAGTCTTAAATGTAGTTTTCCATTAATCCCCTCATTAATTTGAATCAGATGACAACCCTGAGTCAAATCAATCTTAGTATAAATCACAGATCCATGCAAATCTTTAAGCATATCATCTAACCTAGGGATATGCTGGCAATACTTAATAGTAATCTTGTTAATAGCACGATAATAAATGCACATACGCCAAGTTTTATCTTTCTTAGGAACTAAAATGACAGGCACAACACAAGGAGATAGAGATTCTCACACATAACCTTTTTGAAGTAATTTCTCGACTTGTCGTTGTAGTTCCTTTGTCTCCTCAGGGTTTGCTTTATACGTCGGACAGTTTGGAATAACCGAACCTGGAACCAAGTCAATCTGGTGTTCAATACATCGCAAATGTGGTAAACCTGCAAGTAAGGCTTTCGGAGAGACATCCTCAAATTCCTATAGCATCTTAGCAAACCTTGAAGGAACATGCATAGGAATATCTTCATTGAAAAAATAGCTCTCTTTAAAATACATGATAAGCACAAAAGAATGATTAGCAAAAGAATGATTCACATCCCTAATCGATGCATAAAATGATCTACCAGAATCAATAGGAAATTCATGTCTCATCATGTAAATCGATGGCAAAGGACTAAGATGTGAAGATAGAATTTTATGCGACTTATCATAATCATTCTTGGACTTACCTAGTTTACCTGGAATGGCCACCCTTGATTTTTGGTCGATATTATCAAGGTTTTTTCCTCCATTTTTACCTTGTGGCCAAGCTCCCTCAAACCCTGACTAGGGTTTTGTTTGGCCACTTTTTCATCAGTCGCAAACTTCTCTTTGTCGACTTTCATACGTCTCTGTGCCTCTAGCACTTACACTGGTGACAGTGGAATCAAAGTATACCTTGTTCTATCCTTAATCATAGTAATTTTGTTAGTATAACCATCATGCATAGATTTTCGATCAAACTTCCAAGGTCTCCCTAAAAAAATATAACTAGCTTCCAGGTATAACAGCACATAAGATAGAATCATGGTATTTTCCAATCTTAAAGCTAATCATGAATTGTTTGTTAACCCTAATTTCACCACTACCATTTATCCAAATAAGTTTATATAGTGATGGATGAGTAGTCACATGCAGAGACAATGATTTAACAAGAAGATAAGACAAAGTATTAGCACAAGAACCACCATCAATAATCAGTAAACAATTCTTATCTTTCACAAGGCAATGAGTATGAAAAATATTAATTATTTATACCTGTGTTTTGGCCATTTTAGAGTTTAGGACTCTTAATGACACAAAGTTACCTTGTGTTTCCGAACCTTGTTCACCGTGATCATTTATGATGATCTCTTCATTTACCTGTTTTTCACCACTCTCATACAATGGTGGCATATCAGTATATTCATCTTCTTCATCTCCTTCCACAATGGTTGTTAATACTCGAGTATAAGGACAGTTACTATAGGCATGTCTTATTTCTTTGCAATGGAAACAAGTAGGCGTATTAACAGAAACCGAACTTGACGAAGAAGTAGTGGTTTTACCTGGAATTTTTGAAGATTGATCGGGTGTGGTGCCATCCTTCTTTCACTTGGAGCATAATTTGAATTTGTATAGGACTACATTGAACCACATCCTCCCAGGGTCGTTCCCCTACTTCAACCATAACTAGGGTTTCCGGAGTCAAAGCCTGGTCTTTGACTGGAAAATCTGGGATATGGTGTCCTTCGTTGCAGGGTACTCTCAACCAACCATGCTTTCACCAATAAATTAAGCATAGATATGTATTGTTAAAGCTTGACCGGTATTTGAAGGTTTTCACGCAAGCCATTAATGAATCATTTTTTTATGAATGCATCGTCTTCTTTCATTCCAACCCTTCTCATGGTCAACTCAAGATCTTGCTAGTATTCATCAACTGTGTGATTTCCTTGGTTCATGTTGGATAGATAAGAATGTTGTTCCATCAAGTAAGTAGGCCGAGCATAATATTAGCAAAGCTCTTATCTCAATCTCTCCCAGGTGTAGATAGGCTTCTTTCCAGCAAGATATCGCGACTCTTTTTTATTTTCCACCATTCAGCCTCACAGTGAGTGAAGGAATACTGCGCCACCTTGACTTTTTCTTTCTTCCGATAATTATTGAGATCAAACAGATTCTCAATTTGTCGTTCTCAATCAAGATACTTCACCGGATTATGTTGACCATCAAATCGAGGGATGTCATACTTCAATCCCTTGATGGATTGAGCATCATCTGAACCCAAAACAGATCCCGAGTTGCTCTTCAATCTCCTTCGAGAATGATGTTTATTGTGGCGGTGCTTTCTAGAAGACCCTCAGTGTGATCGCCTTTTCGAACCATCATCAGAATAATCATTTGAACTACTAGAACAATTGAATTGGCGGGAATATCTTTAGGATTCTTCCCTCTTGTCCGATGATGTAGGTGTAGGCGGTGCCATGCTGTCAACTTTTCTTTCCAATCTTTGCACCTCACTCATAAGTGCATTTATTGTGACATCAAACCGATATGGATCATTGGCTTCTTTAGGTTTAATTCAATGTTGCTCCCAACTATCTAGAGCCTCTTCTTGTGGATGATCACCATGCCTGCCATCAGAGGTGTTCGTTAATGGAAAATTGTTAGGATCGCTAACAAAAGGCAGGATGAATGGATTTTCATCCTCCATCTCCGCTAAGCTGCTAAGAAAAATAAATGGTTAGTATAAAAATTGGACCCCTCCCCCCACTTTCCCTTTGTTAAGTAAGGTCACTCACCAAGTGTATAACACTCACAACTCACAAGGCAAAGGCTAATGCAAGGGTAATTGATCAATGCACCGCAATTTAAAGCAAAAATATGGAGATGAGTACTGCAGAACTTATTTCGAAATTTAAAAATATATGATGACATGGTAAGATTGAAACCTATTTGGGTCGGCGGCCCTATTACTTAGAAAGAAACCCCTTAACCCAAGTCACACATACCTGGGCTTGATATTGGGCCAGTCACTAGAAGACAAAGGAAGCTAGGTCATAGGCCAAAGATATTAGAGTTTAGGAGTAATCTAAATATAAAGATATTAGGGTTTAGGAGTAAGCTAGGTCGCCAGCCATGAGAATCAGCCTTGTGATGCCATTGCTTGGATCGGGAGGTGTAGATGGCCATCTCATGGAGTGCTTAGGTGATTCGTAGGTAGAGGCTTATGAGCGTAGAATCCATGGAATCATGTGGTGGATGAAGCTAGGGAATCCTCGTAGAGCTTTGATCACATTAGCCAGTTGTTGGTAGCAGTATGTTATCATATCATTTCCCCTTTGATGTCACCTCACTCTTCGATGGCCATGATACCTTCGACGAATCATGTTTCTTCAGTGGCACTGAAAGCACAAATCAGAGCGCTACCCCTGGCGAGCCAGGTGTGCGGAGCCCATATATAGGGTTTGAGAGGGAGGCTGTGCAGCCTAGACCCCAATCATGTTTCCTTGATTACATGCAGGTGAGCTACCCCATTCTTGTCCCAATGACAGGTTACCCTCTCCCGGGCATCGAACAGAGTCGTGGAGTCATGCCTTGGGTAAGGGTCCCAGACCATATAGGAGGCTTAGGAGGCGTACCCCTCGTTAATCCCGTGGATCTTTGAGGACCCTATCCAGGGGACCCCATCGGAACAAGGGGCACCAGTACGGTGGAGCTAAGCCAGCTCTAGGCAGGGAGTTGGACAGATTGATAGGTCCAATGAGGGAGACAGCAGGATCCCCGTTCGGTTTGGTGGTGACGATATCTCAATGACCTTAGGATATGAAGCCACTGGAAGGACTTCCTACATACTCGAGGGATTCAGACCCACGAGAGTTTTTCCTAACTTTCCTCGGGTTGATGAATTCTTGATATTTTGATGAGAGATTGACATGCAAGTTGGTGGGTAGCTACCTTCGAGGAAAAGCTCAAGAGTGGTTCCATAAGCTACCAAGGGATTTGCTGCATTCATATCGAGACTTCAGTGGGGCCTTATTAACTCATTATTGCTAGAAAAAGAAGTTCACCAAGACATTGACAGAGTTTTACCAAACGAAACAGAAAATGGGGGAGTACACTGCCACCTTCTACCACAGGTATATTGATGACAACCTGGGGGTGGTCAAAGACTTAAAAAATGAAAATTTCCAGGAATATCTGTTGGGAATGAAGAATTTGGAGTTATATAGAAACTGACAGCGAATTCCCTGAAAATGCTTCAACATCTCCAAAAGGTTGTAGAATAACATTCAAAGGTGGAGGAAGCCATTTGAAAGAAGAAGGAAGAGCTAATGGCTAAGCAGTCCAAATCTACTGACCCAGGGTAAGAGACCAGTCGATAGACCAACCTTCAAAAAGTTCACACCCACGCGACATTCCCCAGCAGACATATGGAATATCCACAAAGGAATTTTCAAACCACTCCCCTCATGAATGACAGCCAACAAGCCTCCACGAATAGAAGAGCCACCAATAAATACTATGATCTCCACAAAGATTATGGGCACAACACGAATAAGTGTGCCCACCTTTGATTCAAAATCGATCTGTGTGAGAGAGAAGGCCTCTTAAAATAATATTTCTGCCAACCCCATAGATATGATAACTCGAGGCATAGGAATAATCGAGGAAATAGGTGGCCCCCTAAAAGAAACTTTAATGCTAGAAACTGGGTGGATTGTGGCCCCTAGAGGCAGCGGCACAAGCGTCGCGAGGAGCAACAATGAAACCCCCAGGCTGAAAACAGAAAATGAAGGGAACCCTAGTATTCATAGGGTGGTCAATGTTATCAGTGGTGTTGTTGGTGAAAGACCTTCGAACGTAGTTATGAAAATGAAGTCACAACATGTTCCAGCAGGAGAACCAGTGGGGAAGAGGCTTCGACCAGATGAAACAATCACGTTCTCTGAAGTAGATGCAGTTCCTAATCAAACCACTTATGCTAACCCTATGGTCATTTCTACCGTGATTGGGACCGTGCTTGTGAAAAGAGTATTCATTGATAATGGAAGTGGAGTGGAGATTATGTTTGTAAACAGCTTTGATCAGCTTGGGATTGGACGTACGAACTTGAACCTTGTCAAGATTTACTAGAAAGATGGTGTATCCAATAAGGGAGATAGCCTTGCCTATGAGGGTAGCAGATGGTAACAAGGGGGTCACGGTACAATGCAGCTTTACAGTTATCGATGCTTTCTCTCCCTATAATGTCATCCTTAGGAGACCGTGGATGTGCTAGGCCCGAGCTGTGTGATCGTCATACCATTTGATGATGAAATTCCCTACAGAGAATGGAGTGGTGCACATTCGAGGGGATTAAATAGTTGCTTGAAGCTGTAACCACGAAGCAGTAAATAGTGCCAGAAAGGAAAGAAATGTATCTTCGGTGCACGGGGAAGCAGGACCGGCTAACACCCACCTACTCTCCATTCGAGACGTGAGGATTGTAGTGGTAGGAAGAATGATGAAATGGGCTATAGAACTGGGGGAATATGATATACATTACAAGCCTAGGGTTGCGATCCAAGGGTAAGCCTTGGCGGATTTTATTGTGGAAACTACGGATCCCATTGAAGACATTTTTCAGACAAAGGAGAAGGGAGTATGGAAGTGTTTGTAGATGGATCCTCTCATTCAAGGGGAAGTGATGCAGGGGTACTACTCACTAGCTCCGATGATACTGACTATCCTTATGCCCTGTATTTCAAGTTCAGAGCCACAAACTACGAAGCAGGGTACGAGGCCTTGATCATCGGCCTTGGATTGGCTACAGAGATGAGGGTAGAAGAGGTGGAGATATTCAGTGACTCACAAATCTTAGTCAATCAAGTGAATGGGGAATACAAAGCCCAAGAAGCTAGCCCGCAACGCTATTTGAAGGTAGTAAAACCTTTGATAAAGTGATTTCGATCATTTACTTTTTTACATGTACCAAGGGAGAAAATCACAAGGATGATGCCTTGAGAAAATTAGCTTCTTCTGATTTGGGTGAATTGGCACAAAAACAAGTAAAATTTAAAACTTTGTATCAATGAAGCTTTGAAGAGATCATTGTAATAGCGGTTTTTTAAGGAGGGATGTGGATGACCCCCATAGTTCGATACCTCCAAGATGGATTGCTCCCAGAAGACCCCATCGAAGCACAAAAAGTTCAACTCAGGGAACCAAAGAATGTCGGGGCCTTGTATTGAAGGGGGTATCTACAACCCTTACTTCGATATGTCACCCCTACCAATGCACAATACTTGATACAGGAAGTCTATGAGGGAATCTGCGGTAGTCATCAGAGAGCTTGATCGCTAGCAAGGAGAATAATTCACGCTGGGTACTAATGGCCAACCATGTTCGAAGACGCCAACAAGTATATCCAGGCTTGCCATCAATGCTAAAAGCATGCGCCTATAACCCATGTTCCCCATATAGAAATGATCAATATATAGGGAATAGACCTAGGATCTTTTCCTGAAGCACCCGGGAGGTTCAAGTACTTGATAGTGGTGGTTGAGTACTTTACTAAGTGAGTCGAAACTGAGCCATTATCAAACATCAAGGGTAAATCTGTCATCTCCTTCTATTGGAAGAACATTATCTGTCGCTTTGGTATACCAAAGGTGTTCATTACAGGCAATGGGACCTAGTTCATGAGTGATCCCTTCAAAGGTTTGTGCAAGGAGTTGAAAATCCAACTAAAATTCACATCAGTATATCACCCCTAGGCGAACGGGTAGGTCGAAGTCACCAACTGAACCCTAGTCAATGGAATCCGAAATAGACTGGAAGGAGCAAAAGGAAACTGGGTCAATGAACTACCCAGTGTATTGTGGTCATAATGAATAGTGGAGTCTTTTACCACGGGAGATACACTGTATAGGCTAGTGTATGGCTCAGAGGCCGTGATACCCGCAGAATTGGCATGCCCAGCCCCAAAATGATGATAGCTAGTGATGCCAGCAATGAGGATAACCATTGCCTCAACTTGGATCTAATAGAAGAAAGACGAGCCACAATGTCCATCTGTGAACCAAAGCCAAGGGAAGAGTGTAGCAATATCATGATCAAAGGGTGAAAGGAGCACAGTTTGTTAAAGGGGACCTCGTCGTGAGGGATAATGAGAAAAGCAAGCAAAAACCAGAGGGAAAGCTAGGCCCTAATTGGGAAGGGCCTTATAGAGTGCTCAAAGCTCACCAAGAAGGGAGTTACACCTTGGGTTCGATGAATGACGACCGCATTCCTAAGTGGTGGAACATAGTTAACCTTTGACAGTATCACAAGCTGTGAGAAGAGTTAACCTTAAGGTTTGTGCGGTTGAAGAATAGTTGGTTTCACTATGTAATTATTCCCAGGTTGTATGCTCTACGCAACAATTGGTTGACTTAATGAAAGTTTTGATATTTCTCCCAAATTACAGTGCATATTTCTTGCTTTCAAGCAATCAAAACTTCTCTTTTAAGCGTCCAACTATTTCTCGTTTTCAAGCGATTGAAACTTCACTTTTAAGCATCCAGCTATTTCTCGCTCTCAAGCGATCAAAAATTTTCTTTGAAGCATCCAACTATTTCTCGCTCTCAAGTGATCGAAACTTCTCTTTAAGCGTCCAACTATTTCTCGCTCTCAAGCGATCAAAACTTCACTTTTAAGCGTCCAACTGTTTCTCGCTCTCAAGCGATCAAAAATTTCCTTTTAAGTGTCCAACTATTTCTCGCTCTCGAGCGATCGAAACTTTGCTTTTAAGTGTCCAACTAGTTCTTGCTCTCAAGTGATCAAAACTTCACTTTTAAGCATCCAACTATTTCTCGCTCTCGAGCGATCGAAACTTTGCTTTTAAGTGTCCAACTAGTTCTTGCTCTCAAGTGATCGAAACTTCACTTTTAAGCATCCAACTATTTCTCGCTCTCAAGCGATCAAAACTTTGCTTTTAAGCGTCCAACTAGTTCTTGCTCTCAAGTGATCGAAACTTCACTTTTAAGCATCCAACTATTTCTTGCTCTCAAGAGACCAAAATATTACCTCTTAGCGTAAAGTAAGTCTTTCATTTTAGTGATCAAAAGATCGCTCCTAAGCGCAATTCGCGCCCTTTTTTCATTCGAAAGCTCGCTTCTAAGCAATCAAACACCCGCCTTCTAGCGTAGCGGTAATTTTCATTTACTGCACGGTCGAAAGTCCGCTCTTAAGTATTAAAGACCCTTTTTAGCAAAAAAAAGTTTGTTTCAAGCGTGAAGAAATATATGCCTGCTTTCTCTGCAATCGAATGGTTCACAATTCAAACAAATAGATTGTATCTGATCGAAGCCTAATTGTTTAGTACCTTTTGTGAAAAGACAACTAATAAAGTAATCGAATGATTCGTTTGTCTTATCGGGATATGCTCAAAAGTCAACCAACTACCAAAAAGGTTATACAAACAAGAATTTTATTAAGGTATAACATACAACACATGCTCATTCAGACCATTGAATGTTCTCTGGCTTCACCCCTGTAGTGATCGTAAATCAACGGTAAAATTCATTCTCCGAAGCCTCGGGGATAAGGATGGTGCGATGCCTTCGATAAGGTATCAAATACCCGGAAGGTGATGGCTCCCTTTCCGCATCATCCTCGACATCATGAACGTGTGCAGGAGTCTCCTCCACAGGTTCAACCGACAATACTCGACTAGAAGAGTCAATAGGAAGAGTTGTAACGTAAGGCTGGGATTTACTTTGGGTTTTCTACTCCGCCTGAGTATTCCCTTTCGATTGATTTTGCTTCTTAGAAATCCTTTGGGAATTTTTACCCTTCAGAGGAACCCTAGACGAGAGGCCCTATTTGAAGGACCCACTCCTTGGGAGTGGCCATTATTCTATGACCAAAGGCGCTCTTTCCATTCGTAAATGACATCAAATGCCGCATGATAATTAGGATCTCTATCTAAATCCTTTCGAAGAAAAGCCATCTCAGTATCATACAAAAATCTAAACATATCACCAATAGAGCCCATGTCAAGGGCCCCCGTATGATAACCCATGTGCTCGAAGACTATCTGAATACAGTCGTATGGTGGATACATGGGCTAACATCTAGCTCAAGAGCTGGGAGTTATAACTTACAAGTTTGCTGCAAAACTGCTGGTTATCATCGATGACCCCTTGTAACCTAGACACATCTTCGACGAGGAAGTTATCTCATTTGGCCATCTCGCTAACCTGAGATTTGAGCTCCTTGACCTTATCCTAATGTCGCCTGCTATCACCCAACTAACTTAAGCTTCGACATAACCTGGCATCGGTAAGACGCTTATATAAACTAGAATATTCATTCATCATCTCTGGTAAAGTATCTTGATGACTGAGTTTGCTAGCATTGCATGCTTTATCTACTATGGCGAGGGCAATGGCCGATCGACCAGCTGTAGGGTCACCCTTCAATTTATTAAGAATTTCTCTTATCGAATGGTGGTTATCATCTTGCCATGATGACAACTCTTTGTTAGTATTGGATAAATTCTCTCTTAGATAGCTCAACTTAGTCAGAGCCTTCGAGAACTCTGCCTCAACTGTAGCAAGCTCTCAAACTGACTTTTTCATCTTATCTCTCATTAGAGCACTCTATAAAGTAATAAAAAAATATAGCTAACCATTTGAACCAATAAAATTTATAAAACAGGTTTGGTTATCCCATTATCATCGAAGCATTCGATTAAAAATTGTTAAGGATTACAAAACACTACTTAATAAAAGAGACAAGTAGAGCTCATACATCTTATCCCTCGTGACCTATGCGAGGGTTAGTTTCATCATTTGCAACATTGCCAAGGCCATCCCTCGCCTTGTCCTTGCTCCCTTTGGATGACTTGTTACCAGTCTTCAAAGAAGGGTTAGGAACAATGAAGTCTCAAAGCTCTAAAGCCGAGTAGAATCGCTTCCCCTTTTTTAGGGCATCAAGAAGTTGACATTGGAAGCCACCCGGGCTTATTAGCTTATCTCAACCTTCTTGTAGCTTCTCCTTGGCTTCGGCATCAGTGCGAGCCTTGAGAGCCTTAGAATCCTCGGGGTTTAGGAAATCGACTGCCCAGTTATAGACATCAGTGCAAGCCCACACCTTTCCAAGCCCCAAAAGGTGAATGAATGCATCACTCATGTCTTGGGACGCCATCAACTTGTCAACAAAGGTTGACAGTAACGCATGTTGAGACTCAGGTGTAAGCTTCTTTAAAAGGCGCCTCTCTTTCTCATTTGCCTTCCTCAGCCCCCCATCCTTGTCATCCATCTCCTTTTGCATCTTTGCCTACTCCTCTCGTTGGGCCGCTTTAACTTTTTTTTTTTAATTTAAACCATCCTAGGATGGGGGGAATTTATTTGGCTCCCCTAACCAGATTAATAAGCCCAAATAGGCGCTTAGAGTCTTAGAACTTTACAGGTTACAAAAGGATCATACTAAGATGATCGTGGAGTCTAAGTGGTCATGAGGCAAAGCCTTGCTTCCCAAAAGTGGTGTTTCCACCATAGCTAAGCTAAAAGAAAAATGTAGTTCATCTATGTACCATCATTGTCTGCCTGAGATAACCAAATAACTGACATACCGCGAACCGGTCGGTGAATCCGAAATTCGAGATGCCTAGTAGTCAACAGTATGCCAACCAAGAGGTAAATCAAACCAGAGCTAACTCAAATTGCAACAGGTTAGCCAGAAGCATCAGTAAACTAAAACAGCAGAGAAGTATTCTCAAATGTTGTAATCTGTGATGTGTGCTTCCTTTCATCAAATCGACACCAAGTGTAACTTCTGATCAGTTCCTTCTCTATCCCTCCTTACTAGCATGGTACCTGAAATTTATGGAGGCAAACAGCAGCAACCTTGCAAACGAACAGAAAGAAAATAAGCAGTTACAGTCACTTCCTCCTGTTCTATATCCTTTTGATGTCCTTGTATTAGCCAACTCGTATTGCAGGAAAACCAATGGAGTCTAAAAATAACAATCCCCTAAAGAAATTAGGCATTGACCTAATATCAATATCACCTTGTAGATTGTTTTGCCTAGCAAAGTTTGCCAAAAAATCAACTGCCATATTAGCTTGTCTAGGAATGTGCTGAATTGAATAAGAGGAAGAAAGTTCATGAAGTGCCTTACTTATTGAGAAAAATCTCCAGGGGCATCTGCTAGGGTTTAGAATGCTGTTGACTGCTGTTAAGCAATCCGATTCTACTCCACATAATCCTAAAGCTAATTCTGAACAGGTCTCATATCCCATTTTGATAGCCAATAGTTCCGCAAGCAAAGGAGATGAACATCCCAGTTTTTTAACTCTTAGTTTGACTACCTCCCCCCTCCAGTCCCTTATAACTACTGCAGTAAAAGTAGAACCACTAAAGATCCAAGAAGCATCTGTGTTTATTTTAAAGCCAATGAGTGGTTTTTTCCAAATTACTACTGTAATTGCAGGTCTATGTTTTTGAAAAATTTTAGGAATGATGTTTGCCTGAACCCAATGTTTATTCCTCTCCCTGTTCCCTTTCAATTTATGAGCTGTAAAGATTGTGAAGATAGTCTAATTAATTTCATGGATACAATTCTCACAGGTAAGAGGTCTGTTCTCAAAAAAGTTATTGTTTCTGCTTGTCCAAAGAGCCCAGATTGTAGATACAAAAGCAGCATTTATCAGTTTTGAGTGTATTTTTGAGTCAGCATTGTAAGATAAAT
Source organism: Rubia yunnanensis (assembly GCA_037428765.1). Classification (NCBI taxonomy): domain Eukaryota; kingdom Viridiplantae; phylum Streptophyta; class Magnoliopsida; order Gentianales; family Rubiaceae; genus Rubia; species Rubia yunnanensis. Next base: position 17,909,073 of record CM075063.1, read on the forward strand.
AGTACTCAACCCTACTCTTTAGATTAGAAAAACTAATTTGTGGCAGCTTTAGTAGGGAGTGGATACTATTCCAAACTGAGTGGGATCCAGTACATGAGTTAAAGTAATGATCAAGATTATCCTTATTGCTCAAACAGAAAGGGCACCTCGAAGCTAAAGAAAAACCCATCCTATTTAGAACATTGTCAAAGGGGAGGATGGAGTTTAAGGCTCTCCAAGTATGTATAGACATTTTTCCAGGAATGTATGAAGACCAGACCTTATGAAAATGTGTGATTTCAGGATTCCTTTGTCTGAGAAAGTTGTATGCAGATCTGATAGTGAAATTCCCATCTGTTGTTTGAGTCCATACTAGCTGGTCCTCATGTAGATGCTCCAGATTTGCTTCCTGCAATATTTGTATAATATTGGTAGCCAAAAAAGGCTCCAGCCTTGGTAAGTAAGAAGATTTGTTATTGATGAAAAAACTCAGAGTAAGATCTTCAAAAGGGATGACCCTATCCTCAGGCCAGATATAGTAAAGGGCACCATTTCCCATCCAGTTTGAATTCCAAAATGAACAATCCCCTTTACCAAAGATGATCCTACTTAAACTGTTTGCCATTGGAGTTACAGCACTTATTCTACTCCAAATTTGGGATTGTTTGTAAGTGACAGGTAGTGTCCATAAAAGTGAGGACCATTGAGTCTCATTTCTCTGTAACTTCCACCATAATTTACATGAGAAAGCTTCCACTATGGCTTTCAAATCTCTTAGACCTAAACCATTTTCATTTACTGGATAACTCATTCTTTTCCATGATCTCCAATTTTTCCTACTCTCTTGATATGATTTTCCCAAAATTAGACTAGATGCCATCTTTTCCATTATTTTAAGAACTATCCTAGGGGGTTTAAGGACTGCAAATATATGTGTTGGAATTGAGAGGAAGCAATGATTGATTAGAATGATTTTACCAGCTAAGCTTAACCATTTATTCTTCCAATTATGAATCATCTTTTCCATTCTCTCAATTACTGGCAAATAGTACACCTTTAAATTCCTATCAGAAAATATAGGGACTCCCAGGTATTTAAAAGGAAACGAGCCTTTCTCCATTTCTAATATCCTTTTAACTACTTGGACATTCTGTTGAGAAGTTTTATGTGAAACAAAGAATTCTGATTTTGCAAAATTAACTTTTTGACCAGAAGTGGTCTCATAAGCCTTCAGAAAATGTTTAAAGTGTCTTAAGTTTTCTAGCTTAGTATTGAGAAAAACAGCCGTGTTATCTGCATACATAAGATGAGTTAGAGGAGAACGTGATTTGGGGAGATCAAAGTGTTGTAAATATCCAATACTGAACAATTTCTTCAAACCCCTAGAGAAAGCCTCCGATAAAATATTGTATAAGAAAGGTGAAAGGGGATCACCTTGTTTAATTCCCCTAGAAGAGGAGAAATAACCAGATATAACACCATTTATTAATACTGAGAAATTTGCAGAGGCAATGTTTTGCATGATAAGTCTAACAAATTTGCCATGGAATCCAAACTGGAGTAAAATGGAGTTAAGAAAAGACCAAGAGACCCTATCGAAAGCCTTTTGCATATCTAGTTTGATAATCAAATTTGATATCTTAGACTTTCTAGAGAGTAATCTTGTCATTTCATGCATAAGAATCACATTATCCGAAACTTCCCGTCCCTTAAAAAATGCACTTTGCTCAGGGGAAATGAGTAGATGCATTAAAGGTTTAATCCTCATCATTAGAACTTTAGAGAAGACTTTGTTAACAAAGTTAGATAGACTTATAGGCCTAAAATCTGCAAATGTGTTTGGGGTGGCTTTTTTGGGTATTAAGGTGAGCCAAGTACTAGAAATTGCCTTTGGAATGTCACCAGTACTTACAAAATCATTAGCAGCATCCAAAAGATCATGCTTAATTATATCCCAGAAAGTTAAGTAAAAGTCTCCAGAGAATCCATCAGATCCAGGTGAGCTAGTTCTATTAAGATAAAAAACTGCTGCTTTCAGTTCTTGTGAGTCAATGGGGATAAGCAAAATTGAATTCTGTTGGTCAGTTATAACCCTAGGGATCTCCTGCAGAAAGTGTTTAAGATATCTCCCATCATTCTGAGTTGTATCCTCATTTAAAAGATTCTAAAAAAATTTAACACCCTCATCTTTTATCAAAGTCGGGTCAGATATCCAGTTTCCATCCCCATCTTTAATTTTAGTTATTCTAGATCTTATTTTCTTTTCCTTAATTGTGTGGTGAAAATATCCTGTGTTAGCATCACTTTGCTTAAACCAGTTTACCCTATCTTTTTGCTGCAGAAAAATGTTGTATTCCTTCTGAGATCTGAGGAGCAAAGTTTTAGCTTTCAATAGATCCTTTCATACCAATTCATCCTGAAACTGCTGATATTGGATTTCCAGTTCATTAACTCTTAGCTCCGATTGTTCCAGATTGTAATTTACATCTCCGAACACAGTTTTGTTCCATTCTTTAATTACTATCTTAAGCCTCTTTAACTTGTGAACAAAATTTTTCATTCCTAACATGGAGGAGGGTAAATTCCAATTAGAAGCAACAACATCATGAAATTCTTCTCTATTAGACCACATCTCTTGATATCTGAAAGGTCTTGGAGCTATTTCTACTGCTGATTGAATAGATAAGAGAAGAGGAGAATGATCAGATGTCGTTCTGTTTAGAACCTGTATGGAACTATTCAGAAAAAGCTCTAACCAATCTAAGTTTCCTATCCCCCTATCTAGCCTTTGAAAAAGAAGATCCTTCCCATTGTCTCTATGTCTATTGTTACTCCAGGTGAAAGAATTACCAACAGTAGGTATTTCATGTAAGTCCATCATAGCTAGGAAATCATTAAATTGTTTCATGCTTTTCCTTGGGGTGGATTTCCTACCTTTATATTCATTAACAGATACTACAGTATTAAAATCACCAATATAAATTGAAGGATCAAGTGTTGTAGTTTGTAGATCTAGCCACAGTTTCTCTCTCAAATTTCGATGAACACTTGCATAAATGAAATTCACATTCCAAAAGGCTGAAGTGGCATTATCTGTTACTCTAGCTTATATAAACTGATCAGATTCTTTTATAATTGTCAAACTGAAATTCTGATTCCATAGAAGCCAAATCTTAGCAGTGTGAGCATGGAATGCATTGTTATAACCAAGTTCATGTTTCAAATGATTTAAAAAGTGATTATCATGCCATGGTTCAATTAGACATAAAATGTCAATCTTGTGTCTCATGTTTAAAGATTTTATTCTATCTCGAGAAGTGCCATAACCCCTAACATTCCATACAAGAATTTTTCCTATTTTGGTGTACTTAATCATTTAAAATTAGGGGGGAAGCTTTTTGAGAGGATCTTAGTTTCCTTAAATTATTAAGTGAAACATTTGTATTTTTTCCTCTTTTGTCCACACCTTTCTTCAGAATTTCTAGAGGAGATGTGCTTACCTGTAGTTGTGCACTTTGCTTTGCATCAGAGTTGTGTTCCCCTAAAGTGCATTGTTCATGGATTCTATCACTTTGATCTTGCACTACAGGGATGCTCTGCACTACAACTGGAGCATTGTCATCTAAATTACTCTGCTCTTCAGCTGGAGTTTGATTTTGTTGAAAACTCTGAATCAGTTGCGGAGTGGATAGTGCCACATTGTTATCCTTTTCTACATTCACCCGTGGTAACTGAGCTTCATGTGTCTCCAAAGATTCGTGGAAAATATCGACTGCATCCTCCTCTTGACCTTCATTCTCTTCGTCCTGTATGTCAGTTAAAGTATGGAAAGCATTTGATATGGACACCATGTTCCTCTTAACTAAAACCTCATCTTGAGCAGGAAGAGGTTCCAGTTGAGCAGGAAGGGCTTCTGACTGTTGGGTTTTTTTCCTCCAGAAGAAATTAGTGATAGGTTTGGAAATATCATCCAGTGAGTAAAAAGGTTTATTTCTTTTCACTTGTGACTCCTGGTTTTCTCTCCTGTTATTATTTCTACCCAAATTATAATCTGATTCCTGAATTTGTAACTGAAATTCCATTTCCTTTTGGGAGACTGATAAGTTAGATGGTCCTCCCTGTTCCAATGGATCTTTAGAGTCTTTACCTAGTGTATTCAGAGCCACTGCAGAATGTTTTCCATCTTTACCTATATCTAAAATAGCCTTAGTCACATTTGGCTTAGCTAAATTCCTGGTATTCTTCCTTAGTTCTGGATGCAAGAAATTGCAGTTTGTCTGACTGTGGCCTATAATCTTACAGTGGTTGCAATACAGAGGTAACTGATCATACTCAATATTATAGTCTGCAACTTTATTACCTATTCCTACTACAATTGAGTTTGGGATTTGGGCCATAAGATCCACTTCAACACAAACTTTTATAGCAGAGGGTCTAGTTAGAGCTTGGGTTGCAGCATCCATTTTCAGAAAATTACCTATCTGACTATTGATGCCTTTAATGGCTGAGATGTTATAAAAATGTAAAGGCAATTGGTGAAAAGTTACCCATGCTGGAACTATTGAAGATTCTGCCGTAGGTGAGAAATCTGGGGTCCATTTCTGGACCTTCATTGAGGCTCCATGAACCATCCATTGGCCCTTCATCCAGCACCGCTGATAATCCTCGCAATCCTGAAATCGAATGAGAACATGTCTATAATCAATTGAACCCAATTGGCATTTAGCCTTAAAACCTATTGATTTAAAAGCAGAGACGAGTTTATCCATAGTCGGTTTCCCCCGATTGAACTTTCCAACCAAGGCGTTCTGATAATGGGAAGCCAATATCTCGCCTTCCTCCGGGGGAAGGATGAAAGCCAGTTTGCCCTTATATTTTGTAATTGGATGTAGATTAGGCGTGTCTGGGAGGGTGGTTGTGAGTGATGAAGGTTTGGTATTCAAAGCTTGAAGGAAGCTTTTTCCTGTGGTTGTGTTGTGATCAGGTGTTAGGTTTGGCGTCGGAGACGCCATTACCATCGACCAGTTACCGTCGAAAGAGCCGTTAGGCAGAAAAGAAAGAAGAAGAAGAGAAAACAGTAACTGAAATGTGAGTAGTGGATTAAGTGTGTGTTTCGCACGTCGGTTTCGCACACAATCAATTGTTGTGAAGTTTGCTAATAACCATGCTTTAACTGATACTTTGATAGGCCCTTGTAGGAGTGATAGGACCTAATTGCCAAAGATACCAGATGACTGCTAGGCTAATCGAACAGCTGACACCACCTACAGAAAAGCAAAAGAAAGAAGTTAGTAATAACTTATATACATGTAGAATCAGTAACATATTAGATAAGAAAAACACATCATACCGAAGGTTCGGTTCTTAAATCCCCAAGATACTCCAGAGACAGGCCTTCATTGTTAACCTCATCATAGAAGTTTTCATTGTCAACCTCATGGGAGGGTCCAACATCTTTGACCATTGGCTTCTTCGACTGCCTCTCCTAGACAAGGGGCTTTTCCTAAGACCCCGTCGGAACATGAGCCAGAGTTGGTTGCCTAGCTGGCACTTTCATCTCAAAGGTTCCCTCATATTCAAGAGCATTAACAAAGTCTTGTGCATGACTCACTGTGCAGAAAATAAGTAGATTACAAACCATAACAAAAGAAGAAAGTAAACTTCTAAAGGCAAAAGCCCAAAGACCTTTGGAGGAGTCCAAATAGGCTATCTCTTTAACAACCCTCGTAGCGGAACCAAAGATTGAAGAGGCCTTGGACAAGGTGATATATAATCCCCTCTCTTCCTTTTATTAGCGCTTGCAGAATGATCCTCTTCGAACGCTCGATGACGGCCGAGGCATAGATACGTTAATAGACTCACTCTATCCAAATGAAAGGCTTCACATCCTTGGTGGTCTCAGGGTGGTAAGTATTGGTATCCAAGGGTTCAGGCTCTCGAAAATGATCTACGTCCTCTTGAAGTCTCTCAAGAACTGAGAACTTCCTCTTTCTTGTTTCTGCAATAACATCGGGGTTCCACGAGGAGTTCGATAGACTCCCAAGCTTTCAAAGGACAACGCTTTATTATACCACCCAGAGCTTTAGAAATGGGGGATTATGAACCTTTGACCCGAAAGTTTGTTACTTAGGGTAAAGGTTCCCTTTACGTCCCGACAACTAATCAAGAGGTATACATCTTGAAACACTTTGTAACGAGGTTCTACGCTTACTTCCCTACATCGAACTAGGAAAGCCATTATTATTACTATTATGTTAGGATGGAGTTGGGATAAACTCACATCGAACTCTTCCATTAAGCTTGATAGCAAGGAAGGAAAAGATAAACTAAGGCCAGACCTAATATGCCTACAGTAGGTCAGGCCCTTCCTAGGGGTAAAGAGTCACGATTAATCACTTTGAGAGCTCTCAGATCAGTGTTGGGAGGGATGCGTTAGTAGGATGGAATTTCTTCGATAAGTTTTTGTATTTCTTTGGGAAAGGTGTACTTCGCTGAACTATCGCCCCTCAATAACGATTCGGCATGGGAACACATAAATCTCCTCTTCGAAGGTTCGTATATAATTTTACGTGCAATTCTCTCCCCCCTGGAATTTCCTATGCACTCGGGACTACCCTTCGAGGACTCACTTACACCCTCTCCGGCTAGCTCACAAGATTTATTGGACCTAACTCTAGAGGAATCAATCCCCTCGTCAGGATTAGACACCTTGCTTGAGCTGGGAATGGGGCTCACAGACTCTGTATGTTCAAAATTGGTCAGAATTTCAACTGACCGGGGAAGAGATTCCTTACCCAAAAATCTGACTTGCGATTGACTCACCCCTCGCTACTTCTTGGGATCTACGAGGGAAGAAGAAGAAGGAAAAACATGGATAGGGCCAGAATCCATAAGAACTTATTTGTCAAAATGAAGGAGGAGGAAAACTAGAGATTGGGGGTTGAAGAAGATGACACTGTAGAGATTCTCAGAGAAAAAACCTGCAAACAGAATAATGAAAGTGAAAAGAGGAAACGGAATTTTTGTGAACTATATATAGAGGAGGAAGAGAGAGAAACACGGAGTAATCATTGCCTAAAAAGGCGGGAAATATAAAAAAAGTAGAAAAAAGCAAAAAAAACCTATTAAATAACCATCAGCATGCACCGTCTTTCCCTTAATATTCCCTTCACGCAATTTCCTTGGGAATCCCAAAGGTCGAAATATCTAGAAAAATCCAAGTGCTCTTCCACTAATCCAACGGGTAAAATACCTTCGAAGACCCCTCACCTCATAGTTGACCAAGACCTGCAGTGAGAGCAAGACATAGCCTTTGGAGAATTGAAGCTCGAAAGCTAAATCCTCGATAGTTCGAGCTAAAACTTCGATGATTACAACTAAAAGGTTATCCCTTAGCGAATAATGCATGGGCTTGATATTGGGCTAGTCACTAGAAGACAAAGGAAGCTAGGTCATGGACCAAGGATATTAAGGTTTATGAGTAGTATAAATAGAGAGGTATGTCTTCTATTTTTGGTAACACTATCTTTGCCTACATTTACTCTCTACAAAATTGCTGACTAGACCATCGGAGAATCTCCCTTTAGATTTCTCGGGGTCTGTTTCTTTTTTGTAGATCACAGGCTGCGTTGGATCGGATCCGGGTCGGGTGTGAACGAAGGTCACCATACGCATCAATAAATAAACTCAAAAGTGGGATCTAATATCTGGAATCCCAAATTCTACATAGAATAAGGAACAAAACACAATTTGAATGGCACGAATAAGAGCTGTAATGAAGATGTTATGATCAAAATATGAATGCTTTATATAGGTAACAAATAAGTTTCGAAAATTCAAATAACTTTTCCAAAAACAATTTGGATTAGGAACTCAAGCTCAAATCCATTGTGATAAAGGATTTTAATGATTTACTTTCCTCCCAAGTCGAAAATTCATATCAAATCTCCTCTCACTTGGCTCCTTTTTTTTTCCTTTTTTCTCTTCCCATTAGGATTTTGACTTTTTTTCCCTTTTTCAAATCGGATTTCCTTTTTCTTTCTTTCTTTTTTCAGCCACAAATTCAATTTTTTTTGTACACTATAAAACACTCAAAATCAGAATCTTATTCCCCAAGCAAAAGTTTTCGAGCACAATTCCCAAAATTTTTGGAAATTGCAAATCTACCCCCAAACTTTCAAAAATTACAAACTGGCCCCAAATTTCTGATTTCAAAAACCCTAAATTCCGATTTCAAAAACCAAAAATCTGCTGCTTTCTGTTTTTGTTTATCAAAACAATTTTGGAACAAATTTAGCCTATATAAAACTTGGAATAAGAAAACTGCAACTTGCTCTAGATTCAAATGAACTTTGAGGTATTCAAGGTCTTAAGAATCAAGAATATGACACTATATCTTAAAACTGACACAAGACTCTCTCTTTTTTTTAATAAGGTGTAATCAAGAATCAACGAACGATTTAAGATCACAGAATCAAATAACGATAAAGAAACAAATAGGATTATGAGCATGCAATAATTTTCAAAAGAGTGGACGAAAAATATCACAAGTACATAAACTGTATAAGCTACCTAAAAACTATGAAGGTGGATAGTAATACCAACGTATTCTAACTCTTAGACCCTTCAACGTCCTTCAACTCTAGATTCAATCCTCCTAATAAGAAATATCAAACAAACACAGTTAAAATATGAAGGGAAAGAGTTTATAAACCAAAAAAATTTGAAAATAAATTAATGTAAGAAACTCGAAAACCCCTGAGTAATTTCGGTCGCAGGTTATTTTGCTTTGCTCTGATACCAACTGATATGAATCCTCTTGCGAAGAAGCTGGATTGCGGAACTAAAATCTTTGAAAAAGCAAGGGAACTCAAAAACCCTAGTGTGCCGCACGAAATTCAGAAGTCTAGCACTCGAGGTACGCCAAATTTTGACTTTCTCTCTAACTAGCACTCAGGATCAGATCACAAGTTTTATTGATACTTAACTAGCATCAGGGTTAAACAACATTGGAAGAAGCTTGCAAGCAAAAAGATTATGAACTCAAAGGTTTGTATATTTGATTAATAAAAGATGGTATAAAACTAAAAAATACAACACTTATTTATAGGGCTAAAATCGGTCAAACCCTAATCCTAATCAGAACGGGATTTGGTAATTTCTATCAGAAACTGAATAGAATTATGGCGGATTTAAGAAGCTAAAACCATATCGAACTAAAATACCTAAAATAATTGACTATGGCCAAATTCATCCATATCACACCTTGGATGAATATTGCTTTATCTAATCTTACCAAAACTAACTCAAATTAGAATAAAACTGAATATACTAAACTCTAATGGACTGTAATCTCGAAATTAGCTCTTCAAAGCCCACATGGCCGAGCTATTAGTCCAATAAACCAAAAATGAAATAATTTTACAATATTTTACAGTGATCACACTTCCTCATTAAAAACCCAGTGGAAAAAAAAGTATAGTGTTCTTCATGATGTCTTCAGTTCTTCAATAGTTTTGAACAATAAATCCAAGATGTCGATGATGACTCCTTCTTCAATTATTCATCATAAAGGTGATCAATCAACACATTTAAAACATCATCTCTAAGCTTAGTCTTTGACCTAGTCATAGGTTCCGCCATGTCATTTAAAGTATCCCGAACATAACCTTTAAATCTTTGATCAAGATGTGGAATGTCTTCATTTATGGTGGTAGTCGTCTTAGCTTCTCCATCACTATCTCTAATTATTTTACATGGATCTATCACTAATATTGTTCCAGGGACTTTTTTGTCCAATTTCTTCTTATCATTTTCCCGCAATCTGCAATCTACCAAAAAAATCAAAAAATTATTTTGAAATGTTATAAAAATGCAAAAAATCAATATGATAATCGAATTGAAAATTATAAACATCAGCAAAAAATTGCAAAACATCAACGAAAATTCATAAAACATCGACTAAAAATTGCTGCAAAAAATATATTAAAAAGTAGGAAAAAATAACAAAAAATAGAAAAATCATTGACTACAACTAACAAAAAATCAACTGAAATCATAAAAACATCAACAAAGCTTAAATTATCAATTTTTTTATAAAAATATAAACATCAATCTATATCACCCAAAAGCTAAAATCATCAATTCCTATCATCTAAAGTTTACCAAAACCTTTTTTAAAAATACGCCAGCATAAGGAAAAAAACACACTACAAAACATAAATCATATCACCAAAAAACCTACAAACATCAACCCCTATCATTTAAAACTCACAAAGAAAATTAAAAACATGAGAGGAAAAAAAACTAAAAAATCACCTCATATAAAAAAAACTACAATAATCAACTCATATCAACTAAAACTCACTCGAAAAATGAAAAATATCAACATGAGAAAAAAAAACTAAAAACATCAACCAAAAAACTATGGTACCCCAAGAGTCTAAATTCTTCACCATGAAAATCATAAAACATCAACAATTTTTTAAAGAAAAACTACAAACATCAACATGTATCACCCAAAAGCTACAAACATCAATTCCTAACACCTAAACCTCATCCGAAAAATGAAAAACACCAAAATGAGAGAAAATACACTACAAGCATCAACTCATATTACCAAAACCTCAACCGAAAAATGAAAGCATCAACATAATATTTTTAAAAAAACTACAAATATCAATTCATATCATCCAAGAAAACTACAAAACATCAACTCATATCAAATAAACCTCACCCAAATAATGAAAAATATCAACACGAGAGGAAAACAACTCCAAACATCAACCAAAAAGCTACAGTACCTCAAAAGCTACAAACATCAACTTCTAACACATAAATCTCATCCAGACAATAAAAAACATCAACATGAGAAAATTTAAAAAGAACTACAAACAGCTGAAGAACATAAATTCTTCACAAAGAAAGGTGGGGTTCAAACCCAAGACATCAACCTCAATGCTCACAATTCTAACCACCACACCAAGGAACAATTGTTGAACATTCTCTCAATCATATATTAATAAACCTCAAGCATATAAATTCTTTTAAAAATGGACACAGCAGGTTTCGAACCCAGGACATCAGCCTTAAAGCTCACAATACTAATTAACCACCACACCAAGGAACAACTGTTGAACATTCTCTCAATCATATAGTATTAAACCTCAAGCATATAAATTCTTTAAAAAAAATAGGACACTGCAGGATTCGAACTCAAGACCATGACCTCATATTCCAAACCACTAACCACGACAATAGATAACATTTATTGATTATGCACTCAATTAAATATACATAAACCCCAACATCTCTTTGAAAAAAATTAGAACACAAATCAAACCTCACCTCTCATGGCAGAAGCTCGTCGCCGCTGCGGAAGCATGTCTGCAAGCGCGAGGTTCTTCTTCAATGATGTGCGTGAATCTCACGTGCGCACTGTCGCCTTGCCTCCGCTAGGCTCCTCTGTCGTCGCCTCTGTAGTTAAAACCCTAGATCCATTGCCTATGCCTCGTCCCATGCATTCGCTGAGCATCGCAGCACCAGATTCGCTGTTAATCGCCACCAGATTCGCTGTCCATCGCAGCGCCAGATTCGATGTTGAACGTTGAACTTGTCGTAGCGCTAGATTTGTTATTGAGCATCAGACTCGTTGCAGTGTCAGCGTTAGCGTCATCGTCTCCTCCTCCTCCAATCATATCTGATTCACGGTAAGGCGATGTTTGAGATCCAATTCACGGCAGAGCAGGGAAGTTGTGCAGCAAAGAATTACAGAGTTAGGGTTTTGCAGCGGAGCAGAGAGGTTGCGTGGGGGTTTTTGAGAACAGACTAGAAATATCGGTGAGATCCCGGTAGAATTCCGGTGGGAGGAGCGGTTTTCGATTGGAGGAAGAGGAGAAAAGAAAAAAGGGCAAAATACTGATATGACCCTATGTTTTGGAGGTTTGTGCTAATATGACCCTGTGAAGTTGAAAAGTGCTATTATAGCACTGTGTTTTGCATCAGAAGTGCTGATATAACCTTTTGGCACTATTCCGGCATTGACTTAGCATTTTCCAGCATTTAACATAACTAAAAAGACAAAAATAACCATAGTCTTAAAACTAAAAATGTAAAGACAAAATTACCCCTAGCTCTTCTTCTTTTCTATAACACAGCCACTGCTCCGACGCTCAGCCACCTCCGCCGCCGCCGACGAAAACGTTTGAAATTAGAAATTATTGATAACAAACTGGAGTATACCATGATTTAGATTAGAATTTACGAGGATTATATCATGATTTATTTCTAATCACCGGACAATAATGAGGAGTATACCAGATCTGGCGGGTAAACTGGAGTCCGCCGCCACCTCGTCCCACCATCACCACCGCTGCCTCACCTCGCTGCCTCACCGCCTCAACACCTCCGCTACCCCAACAAACCCTAGCACCGGTGAATACTCCCACTAAAGCTTGACGCCACCCCTCTCGAACTAGCTACTGCTGCCCCTCTCGAACGTCACCCCTAGCGCACGCGAGATTGATAGGGTAAATCAGTTCAGCGTAACCAATTCGGATTGAGGCGATGGTGGTGGTGGCGTACTCTGCCCAAAAAAATTGGATCTGAAAGTAAAATGCGCCGAATCAATTCAGATGGTGATGGTATACTCCTCGCTGCGGCGGTGGTCATTTTGGCGATTCGAACTGCGGTGGCAGAGGCTGCAGCGGAGCAGAAAAAGATTGAAAGTTGGACAGAAAGAATGAGAAGGAATCTGAATAAGGAAGAATGAGGTTTAATGAAATAAATGAATGAGGGTATAATTGTCCTTTCACTTGTTATGAATTTTTATTTTTCTAAAACAGGGGTATAATAGTCATTTCATGTATTTCCGGCCAAATTCAGGCCTCCAGGGTCATATTAGCACATTCAAGTAAAACACGGGATTACAATAGCACTTTCCAACTTCACGGTGTCATATTAACACAAACCACCAAAACATTGGGTCATATGGGCACTTTACTCAAAGAAAAATGAAAATTTCAAACTTTTTGTGATATACGTATATAGTATTTTCACAATTGCACTATAAGTCCCTAAATTTATCAACACATTTATAAAAAAATTGATTCCAAATAGAGTTTTCCTATAATTGCACAATAAATCCTGACCTAAAGTTTAGTCTGCCAAAAACAAGATTTGTGATTTATAAATTTGTGATTAGATTTATAATAAATTAATTTTTAAGAACAGTGCGTTGGATATAAAATAATTATTTTAAAGTACTTAAAGAAGTATTTTAAAATTTAAACTAAATTAAAGATGAATTTATGTCAATCCCGTTTATGTGATTGCGTTATACTCTCATTATTCAATAAATAACAATTATACTTTCTTTAAATTCACAATTATATTGAAGAAAGGAAGAAAATTCAACTGAAAACGTATCTTTTACTTTCCAAAACCTAATTCAAATCTTGTGTTTTTTAAAATAAAATCCAATTTACTACCATTAAGCAAGATTCTCTTAAGTCAAAGTCTTGGGAAAGACCGATTTTCCATAACCTTATGGAAAGACGACGTCTAACTAAGAGGTTTTAATTGTAATATTAAAATTTTATTATATAACGTGCAGTACGACCCAATTAATGCAACCCAAAATTTTTATCTTAATTTTTTCTAATTTGCAGTTCAAACCTTTATCTTTCCACGACTTACGGAAATACCATCTTTTAAGAGACGAACTCTTTTTTTAAAACTTTAATTTTGGTCAAAAACCTAAATTTTTACCCACAATACTAGACCTAATTGTTGCATTCCTTTTTTCCCATCTTTCCATCACTTGGGAGATGGGGAAACGGTAATTTTTCAATTGATATTCTTCAATTTTTATGTTATTGAATAAGTATGGATCTGTCTCCATACATTAGTATTGTTCTTCGACTTGATAGATTAAATTGTTGTTTTCATGATGATCACTCTATTTAGTTGTTCATGTCGAAGTTTTGTTCTTGATCTGGTAGTACAAATCGTATTTTTATAATTTTGTGTGTTTTTGGTTAGGTTTCCATTATTATGGGTGCTTTAGATCTGTGTTTTTCAAGGTGTTTACAGTTTGAACAACATAGATCTGTTTTGGGTCAAGTGGTGTTGCAATTCTTGAAGATCCCTGTTTGGCGAAGAGTTTGATGTGTGATATGCTACTCTCTGCCAAGTGGTCCCGATGACGATATTATAGTTTTTATTGGATCTTTAATTTGTAACAGTACAAACGATCAGTCTGGTTGACATGTAATTTAGATATCTTTGCAATAGATTAGTTATTGCTAGAGGGTAGTTGAATTAAATGTTAATTTCACTTATTGTAATCGTTGTTGGGCGTTTTCCAACAAATGTGAATGATTATTTTCAAAAGAAAAATTTGTTGCATTCCTTGTAATCCTATTTTAAAAGACAGCAAAAATATGGCAGCATTTTTTTATGTGGGGATTTTCTATGTGGGGAGGTGAGGAGTCAGTTATATGCTAACACGTGGCAATTGAGTGAATAAAAAAATAGCGAAATGCATGAAATTAAGTTTTGACCTCACTCACTTACCACGTGTCAACATATAACTGGTCGCTCACCTCCCCACATAGAAAATCTCCACACAAAAAAATTCTTTAAAATATGGTTGTCAAAAAGTATGAAAAATGGCATTTTGAAAAACACCGTCCATTTAAAGCACGGAGATAAAGAGGGGTACTCTTTTTTCTTTTATTTTTTAAGGAAAAAGAAGGTAACTCCTCTAAAACTCGTGTTTATTGCTGTTAGGGAATGTTCCTTTATCGTATACTCATGTGATTTATCTCTTTTTTTTAATTGAGGGTGTTTATAGGGTTTCCCTCCCTTTTATATTAAGATCAATTTGCACAATGTGCCTTTACAAACATATGATATGGGATGAACCCATTAACACTGAAACGCTAGCTAAATGTTATAAATCTAATCTAAGGTCTCAATGTCATGAAGAGAGATATACACCTAGGCCCAAATCGATATTACAATATAGCGCAAAAGCCTATGTGGCAATAAGAGAAGGGCTCGCGGAAGATAAGTGGTTCCCGTCGTATCGTCATAGTGTAGCCACAATAAAATCGACCCAAGACTACCATCAGAACAGACACGATGAAGTGTCAAAAGATACGCACACAAAATGACTCATGAACACCTCTGGTCAAACATCTAAGGCAATCAAAATAAAATTAAAGAGGCTCCCCAACTAAAGATCAAGTCTGTCTCCATTTAACTTAAACCATTTCCCTAATGTAGGAGACTAGGACCCGTCATTTTAATTGCCAAAAATATTTTTCATAAGTATCCTGATATCACTTATAATGCGTAGAATTATCCGTAACTTGACTCCAAAAGGATTTAAGGACCAACTTAATTGGTTTATCAATAACATTGGCCTCAACATCCTTATGGATCAAGTCAACAAATTTGATTTATATCTTTAGAGAAAAAACAGTTTTGCCATAAGTTCGTATAATACAACTTTGACTTGGATTTCTCCTCACTGTCTCTTTAGATATCAGATCTGAAATCAATCCAATTTTAATGGCTCGGGCTGCCGGAAAAATATACATTGACATAGAGAATTCCTTCTAACACTTGAGAAAAATTAAAAAACCATTTTAAAACTGCCCATTTTAAAGCTGAAAATAGCAACAAAGAAAATCGAAATAAAAGGGAAAATAGCATAAATAAAAGCATCCCACCTATGAATATATAAAAATAAAGAAAAGAGAAATACCCATCATGAAAATCACTGAAGAAAAGCACCCAGGTTTGAAATATTCATACCCTCATCTTCCCACTATTGTCGCGATTGAACAACAACAAAACTTTGAATGTCTGGGTTGATCGAGTTACTGGAAACTTCAACTCGGATCTTTAACCGAGTTTGACCGAGTCAAACTGAGTTGATCCGAGATTAACTGAGTCAAACTGAGTTGAGCCGAGCCTAAAATCGAGTTGAACCGAGCCTAAACCGAGTTAACTGAGTCAGTCCTTGTAAATCCGAGTTTGGATCTTGAGTTGGGTAGAAGCCCGTCGTGTCATCACTCGCCACCTTGCCGACATTCGAGTGACCGAGTTGGCCAATTCGGTCACTGTAGCTGAAAGCTTCGACGGGCAAGGATCTAGACCGACGGTAAGCCACCAGAACCACTGCCTTGGACAGAAAATTGAGCCACCAAACCACGAGATCTAGCACTGTGTCGGCCTTAAACGCACCATAACTAGAGTTTGCCATCGTGACGCCTCCGTTTGCAACTGGAGTGACGATGCCAAACACCGCTGGAGATGCCGCCGATCAAGTCGGAAACGAGCTTCTTAGAAAAAAGATCTCTCTTTTTCTTGTCGTGGTTTTCCTAGAGATGATGGGTATGGAGGTTTAAGAGATTAGGACGGTTGGGAATGTGGTGGGGGGCCGCCGGAGGTGGTGTTGTCGGCGGTGGCCCCCCGGACGTTAGGGTTTAGGGAAAGGGAAAGTTGGTTGGAGTTTAGAGAGAGTCGAGGATGAAAGTTGAGTACAGTTTACTCACTTACTTATTAGTCCAGTTGAAAAAAAATGTAAATCAAAGTGTGATTCATTTCATTTACATGAAAAAAAAGACACACACAGATACTTTTTTTATTTTTTTTATTAGGGATCAGATAGGTAAAATGGGAATGCCCGAATTGTCGTAACAGGCTTTAGGCCCGGGCACCCTTCTCGCATATTAAAAATGCGAGCATTGACCGCTCATCACATCCCCTTGAAACCGCCTGAAGGATCATAGACACACAGATACATGCACTTGTATGGTTTCCGAAATCATAACCATCAGTACCGTTCCGGATATTTAGAGGTTTTGGGTTAAATATTAAAAAAACAATCTTTAAATACTTATTATTGTTTTTATGATTTACATATATTTTAACAAAATTTAAATTTATTTAGCATAATATATGTAGAAAATATGGGTAATAATATGTTTTTGTATTCATGATCTGGGGTTCATTATATAGTGGTAAAAAAAGCTTGTACAAACTAAGAAAATGAAATATAATCTAATTACAATTATAAGTAATATTTATATTCCTTAATACTCATGTTCAAGTTGGAGCATGGGGATCACAATTGTCAAACTTGCCAAGTAGTGAATGAATCCGAGAGCATTGGTAAACTAGTTCGCATGTTGATTTGAATTGCAAATATGATGAGTAACAATAGTACCAAACTATACAAGATCCCGGACAACAATCAACTTCTATATTCGTACGTTCATGGAACACCAGATTTGTCGCAATATGAAGAACTAATTAACTGTCACAAAACGGTCGCATAGGATTAAAATGCACAACACCTAAGTCCTTAAGCAAATACTTAGGCTCTGTTTGGCAAGGCTTGTAAGTGCTTTGCTTTTAAGCTAAGCACGTATTTTGTGTTTGGTAAACATCTAAAAAAGTGCTTATTTAAGAAGCATAAGCTATTTTTTGAGGAAAAGTAGAAGCTGGTCTCCCCCTGCTTTCAAAATAAGCTAACTTTGCTTATAAGCACAGCTCTACCAAACACACCCTTAAGCCACAACAACTCACAACTAGTAACAGTCATAGCACGATATTCCGCTTCAGCAGAATAACGAGAAACCGTAGGTTGCTTCTTAGTCTTCCACGAAACCGAAGAATCACCAATCATCACAAAGTATCCAGAAAGAGAGCGTCATGTAATAGGGAATGCAGCCCAATCATAATAAGCAGTCAACTGTAATGCACTACATAAAGAGAGAAATAATCCTTGATCAGAATGACTCTTCAGGTAGTGAAGAATTCGAATCGCAGCTTGCTAGTGAGGAACACAAGGAGACTTCATAAATTGAGCAAGTGTATGAACCTAATAGCTAAGCTCAGGACGTGTAATGGTGAGGTAAATCAAGCGATCAACCAGACGTCGGTACTGTTCAAGATCATCGTAAAGTGAACCTTCAACACGCGCCAGATCGTGTTGTTGCTCCATCGGAAAATCAGCCGATTTAGAAGCTGATAAACCTGTGTCAGATAAAATGTCCAAGGCGTATTTCTGTTGTGAACGAAACATCATGTTTGGTCTTCTAGCAATCTCAATACCCAAGAAATAAAAACAAATCAAGATCTTTCATGTGAAAATAAGAGCTCAATTATTTCTTGAATTCAGAGATAAGCGACGAAGAACTACCAGCAATAACCAAATCATCCACATAAACAAGAACATGCAAAGAAACTGAGCCACGAGAGAAACTAAAGAGAGAGTTATCTGCTTTACTCTGAACAAATCCAAATGTGCGCAAAGCCAGAGCCAATTTTGCAAAACAATTGCAAGGGGCTTCCGAAGACCATAAAGAGATTTCTGAAGGCGACATACATGTCCAGAAGGCGCAAGATAGCCAGGGGGCGCATAAATAACTCTTCATGCAGATCACCGTGTAGAAAAGCATTATGCACATATATTTGATGACGTTCCTAACTACGAATGATTGCAACTAATAAAAAGAGGTGAACTGAACTCATCTTCGCAGCAGGAGCAAATGTCTCAGTATAGTCAATTCCTTCAATTTGATGATTCCCAAGAACCACCAAACGAGCTTCGTGACGTTCAATGAAATAATCTGACTTGAACTTTGTACAATAAACCCATTTGCATCCAATCACAGTCTTATCCAGAGGTAGAGAAGCTAAACTCCATGTCTTATTGCGCTTAAGAGCAGTAATCTCATCACCCATAGCATCACTCCAATGAACATGCTTCGATGCCTCAGAGTAAGTGGTGAGATATGCACTAGAAGTTACTGAACCCAAGTTCTAGAATGCATACTAGAAAATTTATCACAATTTACAAAATCAGTAAGAGGATAGAGAACACCTGAGGATAGTGATGGTGCATGAGTGATCATAGCAGTAGGGGGGGTTCAATATCAATAACGAAGCAAGCGTAGTCTTTAAATATGCAGGAGATCGAAGATCGCGAACACTCTGTCAGGGAGGAGGCAGCTCGCCGGTAGGTGGCAGCGCCAGGGTAACCGATGAGGCAGCTGGAGGAGCGGGCAGCAGCTGGCGGCACAGGCAAGATTAGGGCGTCGGTAGATGGCGCGTGAGGCGCATGAGGGAAGTTGTTCGGCGGTGCGTGCAGCGCGTTGATGATGTGAAGATAACCAAAATTATCCTTCTATATTTGTTTGAATCTATGAGGAGCAACAATAGTAATATAATGTCAACAAAATAAACAACAAACTAAGCACACAAGACACAAGCATTTACGTGGAAAACCCCTCCAATTCAAAGGGTAAAAACCACAGGGTCAATCGACCCACCTCAACCATTTTCATTAATCAACCAAGAGTGTTACAAGACCCTTAAAACCAATCTTCACCCTTCAGAATTTAGCTACACGGTGTGAAACCACCCTGCTAAAATTTCAGCAAAATCCAACAGTCGAATTTTGAGAGAATGTAGATTTACCGAAGCTGCAACAATGGAACTAGAAATTCCCCTTTGCACCCACTTTGTGTGTTTTCTCATCCTCTCTTGTTGTTTCTCCCAACTGAACCAAAACAGCCACAACCCTAAGTAAACCCTACTCCAAAGGTGTGCTAAAATGACCGGAATGCCCCTTTTTAGTTTGGGCCAAATTCTACAAATGCTTGGGCTAATTTTCTCACAATGGAGGAAAAAGCCCAACAGTCGAAACCCTGGATCGACCGGAAACAGTGTAAGCCAGCGATCTAGGCTGGAGGCCACTTTTGGTGGCGATGGTTCCGGGGGTGGTGAAGTGGTCGGCGTTAGGTAAGCATCCGGGATCGGCAGTGGTGATACCAGCGGTGAGGTGATAGCATCGTTGGTATGCACTGGGGAAGTCGATGTCGGAGAATCATGGGTCACAGCGTATGGAAACTGGTCTTCAAAGAAGTCATCATCCCGACTGTTGAAGAAGGTACGAGATTCCAAATCATAAAGGCGATCTCCTTTCTTTCCAGCAGGTTATCCGAGAAACAAACATCAGAAACTTTTTAGAGCAAACATGTCACGAAATCTGGGAATGTAAGAAGCAAAACACAAGCATCCAAATACCTGCAAAAGCTTTTAATTTGGAGCTCGTCCATAGAGTAACCCAAATGGTGTGCAACCATTGAGTTGCTTTTTCGGTGTCCATTCATCAAATTTGCAGCTGTAAGAACACATTCTCCCCAGAAGTTAATTGGCATATTAGCCTGAAACGCAAATCACGCACCATATTTAACAAATGACGATGCTTGCGCTCAACACGACCATTATGATGTGGTGTATCAACCATAGATGTCTCAAAAATAATCTCAGATTCAGCAAAGTATGATCTCAACGGCAGAAATTATGTACCATTATCAGCACGGTCATGACAAATGGAGCACTCAAACAGGTTCTTGATCAAAGCACAAAATTCAATAAATCTAGAAGATACATCTAACTTAGCAACTAATAAATAAACCCAAACAACTTGGGAATAATCATCAATATCGTTAAAAAAAATGCACCACTAGAAGCTAGTGTTCTATAAGGACCCCAAACATTACAATGTATTGATTCAAACAATGAACTAACATTTGAAGAACTCAAAGGAAAACTATGTCTAGTCTGTTTTGCTCTACAATACACAGAGCAAGGAGCTGAGATATTTTTGCGCTAAAATCAAGAGTAGGAACAGAAGACAAGAGGAAGGATGTCCAAGATACTGATGTCATAAATCAGATGAAGAAACTGAAGCAACTATCGGAATAGACTACGGGATATGAGGACGAACACAAGTATCTAGCAAACGAAGCCAATAACCCCCCCCCCCCCCCTCCCTCCCTCCCCCTTGCTGTTCAACCACACCAATCACAGTCCTCATACTAATTTCTATAAAATGCAATAATTTTCTGTAAATAAAACTAGACATTTTAAGGCAGATAACAATCTAGAGCATGATAATAATTAAATAACATCGCAAAGTAGGGATGTAGAGCACATGAGTAAGGGTAACATCGCCAAAGCAAATAGTACCATATTGTGTAGCAGATGACACGGATCCATCAGGCAGTATAACATTCATGGAATCTAATTACAATTACAAGTAATATTTATATTCCTTAATAATATATATTTTAGAAAAAAATAGTTGGCAAAATCTTGGGAAAGACGGTATTTCCATATGTTTATGGAAAGATGAGGTTTAATTAGAATAATAAAAGGTAAAAGGTCATAGTTGCAATATTAAAAAATTGTTATGTACGTGTAGTAGTTATAAAATTTATAACCCGATTCATGCAACACAAAAAATTTATATTCATTTCTTTCAATTTGCACTTTAAACATTGGTCTTTCCATAGTTTATGAAAATATCGTCTTTCAAGAGACCGACTCAAAATAGTTTACTAAATATTTAAAAATTATAAATATTACATTTCTAAAAATCATAAGCTATTTCTGTGAGCATTTGACTGTTCGTCGTTTCCATTATGTAAGAGCATATCATCATTATCTTTTTAGTTTTAATATTACACAAATTCTTTTTTTATATTGACTAACCATTGAATGGAGTTATTTTATAATTGAGTGTAATTAATGGAATAATTTAATATTTATTTTTATATAATGCATTGAAATTTCTATAAAATTGAAAAGCTTTTAAACTATATATAATACTTTGACCCTATAATTATTCAAACGAGTTTTTTCATTATTCACCTAGCTGCTAATAGGTTTAAAAGAAGCCTTTATCTTCAGATTATTATTTAACATATACAAAATTCCTACCTTATCGGGAGTAGTTTCACAAATCAAGCTTAATTTCCTCATAAAATAAAACGAGTCCGTCTGTTGAAAGATGGTCATTCCATAAGTAATGGAAAGACGAAAGTTTAAAGTGTAAATTAGAAGAAATGATGATAAATTTTTCGGGTTGCATGAATCGGGTTATAAACTTTATTACTACTACACGTTGTATAATAAAGTTTTAATATTCCAACTTAGACATTTTACCTTTTATTATTCTAATTAAACTCGTCTTTCCATAAGCCCATGGAAAGACCATTTTCCCCAAGATTTTGCAAAATAAAACTACACTTGATTTACACTCTTCTCCCTATATTCGTCTTCTTCTTAGGGTACTATATAAAAGAAATCTTGCCAATCACATGGTTGGCACAAACCCTCACCAGGGGTAGAAAGGTAAATTCCCATGCACAATTTGACGCACATGGCTGCCTGACCATGTAGGTGTTGTCAAGTGGCTGCCCAAAACGATGTCATTTTGGGCATTTTTACAAAAAAAAAGGCTGCCTAACCATGTGAGTCTACAAGTGCTGTCAAGTGGCTACCCAAAATGACATCATTTTGGGCATTTTAATGGTTGACACAAACTGTGGTCAAGGGTAGAAGGGTAAATTCCCATGCACACGTTAACGCACATGGCTGCCTAACCATGTAGGTGCTGTCAAGTGGCTGCCCAAAACGACGTCGTTTTGGGCATTTTTTAAAAAAAATTACTGCCTAACCATGTGCGTCTACAGGTGTTGTCAAGTGGTTGTCCAAAACGACGTCATTTTGGCCATTTAAAAAACAATAATAATAAACCATTGAACGGTCCGAGAGGTGAAGGTTCCAGTGGAGGTTCGAGAGGCAGTGGGTTCGAGTGGTACGGGTTCGAGAGGTGAAGGTTTCATTGGAAAATTTGAGAGGTGAAGGTTAGGGGTTCGATTGGAGAGGCGGCCATTTGAGTGGTGAAGATTCAGGTGGAGAGGGTTCAAGTGGAGGGGTTCGAGAGGTGAAGGTTGAGGTACAGAGGGTTCAAGTGGAAGGGTTCCAGTGGAGGGGTTCGAGAGGTACTGATTCGAGAGGTGAAGGTTCAGGTGGAGAGGGTTCAACTGAGGGGTTCCATTGGAGGGGTTCGAGAGGTACTGATTCGAGAGGTGAAGGTTCAGGTGGATAGGGTTCAAGTGAGGGGTTCCATTGGAGGGGTTCGAGAGGTACAAATTTGAGAGGTGAAGGTTCTATTGGAGGTTCAAGAGGTGAAGGTTCCAGTGGAGGTTCGAGGATCGAGAGGTTCGAGAGGTGAAGGTTTCATTAGACAATTCGAGAGGTGAAGGTTAGGGGTTCCATTGGAGGGGTTCGAGAGGTGAAGGTTGAGGTACAAAGGGTTCAAGTGGAGGTGTTCCAGTGTAGGGGTTCGAGAGGTACTGATTCGATAGGTGAAGATGTCGATCCCAACCCTAGCGACGACAGCACTGATGACGATCAAAACCCTTGCACTGGCAGCGCTGATGCCGATCCCAACCCTGCGCCGCTGATGTCATTGCGATGGCCCCACTGTATAGATCCCAACCAGCTCACCGATGCCACACCGATCATTCCTAATCTTAGCCCACCAGAGGCGGAGTAAAGCACCTGTGGAAGTGAAAGAAATGGCGGAAGTGGAAGAAATGGATGCGGCGTGAAAGAAGAAAGAAAAAAAGTGCTTTTATAACCCTACCTAGTTGACATATGTGCCAATATAACCTTTCAATATTTGAAAGTGCCAATATAACCCTATATAGTTAGTGAAAGTGCCAATATAACCCTATAAGTTTTAAGGATGTGCAGATGTAACCCTACAAACATTAGAAATGTGCTGATATAACCCTACAAACACTAGGAATGTGCTAATATAACCTAATAAGATTGCATAATGTGCTGATATAACCCTACCTAATTTCAGAGTTAGCCCAAAGGGTATTTTGGTCCATTTACATAAAGTCAACACTGAAAAATTGAGGCCAATGCCGGAAATGGGGTCTGAGAGTTATATTGGCACTTTCATTAACTAGTTAGGGTTATATTTGCACTAAAATTATCATAGGGTTATATTGGCACTTACTCAAGTAGATAGGGTTATATTGGCACTTATCCCAAGAAGAAAAGAAGAGAAGAAGGAATAAGAAATAATAGGGTTTGGGGGTTAAAACTGTAATTTCACTTTTTATGTATTTTTTCAATAATAATCAGAGGGGTAAAATTATCTTTCAATCGATATCGGTCTTAAACTGGCAGATTGGGTAAAATTGTACTTGTGTCAACTATATAGGGTTATATTTGCACTTTCAATTATCAAAAGGTTATATTGGCACTTACATTAACTAGGTAGGGTTATAAAAACACTTTTTTCTTAGTTCTAATTGGATTGGAATTGGTAAGACTAGTTAACATTGATTTGATTTGGTAAGACGGATAAGGCAGAATTCAGCTTGGAGTGGGTATGATGAATTCGACCATCACTTAGATTAAATAAGGAAGTTTAGTTTGATATGGTTTTATTTTCTTAAAACTACCATAAGTCATTCCATTTTCTGACATAAGTTACCAGAATTTGTCTTCTTTCTGTTTGTGTTGGCGAACCTATGTAGCATAAATAGGGGATGGTTTTCAAAATTTAGTACACTTTTATCAATCATATATTTCATAATTTGAGTTCATACTCTTTTCTTACTAAGTGTTTAAACTGTTAGGTTTGATCCATTGAATATTAGTGCTTAGAACTGTGGGATTCTTTGTGTTAATTTTGGTGCAACTGGTGCTTGGCTTGTGAAATTTCCCTAGAGTTAGTGAAGGTTAAAGTTGTGTTCTTTACTAGACTTCGGTTGTGTTGTCTTATCCTATGATGGTGCTTCAATTCACCTTCGTGAAGAGTACTTCTAATCATTCCGTAAACAGAGTTTTCATAAGGAGATTTATATCAGAGACAAATCGAAGAATTGTGGTTTTGACAAATCACACCAAAAATCTAGCTCAGAATATGAACTTCAAAAAAAGAATTGGAACAATTTCTTGATATGGAGCTAAGTATTAACAAAGATAAAAAGAACACTGACCTCAAGATAAATATTGGAATACAAAGTTTTTTCGTTCTTTTCTAGAATAAGAGACAAAAGAGGAATGCCACATATTGACTAAATGATGCTAAAGGTGTGTGTATAGGACAAAACATAAAGAAATATAAATCTTAATTCTACCCACTTTCAAGAGTTATTTACATCACTATATCCTCATAAAAGTCTTATTCTCCAAATCACTGCATTAATACAACCATCAGTACCAACTTAACTGAATGCTACTCTTATGAGACCTTGTGTAGCTCGCTAAGTTTTAAAATTGCTTAAATTTATAGCACCAAACAAAGAGCCAAGTCCTAATGGGATGCCTCTGTCTTTCAACCAAGCCTATTGGACATTTTGGGATCAAAACTTACACCATCCATTCTACAGTTCCTTAATCAAGGAAATCATGTGGTAAATTTGAATGTTACAATGGTGGTTCTTATTCCTAAAGTCTACAAACAATCAGGGGTATCGGAGTTTAGACCTTTAATCCTATGCATATTTATGTACAAAATCATCTCTAAATTCATCTCTAACATTATCGATAAAATTATCTTGTAATATCAAAGTGTTTTTATAACGAAATGCCTTACATCTAATAACATTCTCATTGTACAAGAATCCTATCATTTCATCAAAGGAAAAACAAATTGGGGGGGGGGGGGGGGGGGGTAGGGGACTTTAGAGCAATGTTTACCATCAATTCAGTTTCCTTTTATGCTAAACGGGTAGCACTTTGGCAATACCACACCATCCAATAGTACCAGATAGTGAGATCCCGTATCACTATGCCTATTTATTATATATGAGGATATATCATCTCAAATGCTTCAATATATTTTAAATAGAAAAGTCATTGCAAATGCTATTCCACTTACTTTTTGTTGATGGTATCTTAATATTATGTGAAGCCTCTACTTGTGAAACCACACATTTGAATTTTATTTTATTAGAATATGAGAAAATGTTGGGACAAAAGGTGAATTATGATGAAGCATCAATCTCGTTCAGTCTAAACGTTGAAGGGAAAATTATAGAGTATTCTTTCACTTATGGGAATGACATAATCGACTGGACCAGATTAAGATATGGATCTGCCAACTATCTTTGGAAGGTCAGTGTACTCTTCTTTGGAAACATTTGAAACAAAAGTTTGGAAATTTTTGATAAATGGCTACCAAGATTAGGGCTTGCAAAACTGATATCACAGTCGGATAATTATCCTAAGAATATCACTGTCATACAACTATTGATTAATAATGGAAGGCAATGGATTTTAGATTTGATTAAGAATACATTTACATTCAATACATATAAAGTTTATCCTGTCATAGTTATTCCAATACTAAATGAGAAACAAGAAGACTTAAACTTGGATACAAACTGCAGATGGTATATACTCTATCTTTGTTGGTTATAGCCTATCTGTTGATTTAATGTATTTCAATAATGAAAGTCACACAGCAAGTAGCACCCAATAACCCTCTATTCACTTGAAAGTGATACGTAAGCTTCTTGTACATAATAAAATTGTCATTTCATTTGGAGATAATTCAAAGATTAGCCACCTCTGCACAAAATTATCAATAAAAAAATAAGATCGGAGAAAGTCATTATTTGTCTTGCACGATCAAAGATAACATCTTTGGAATATATATTCATCAATTCCTTGTTAGCCCACCAACTTTGGTTTGCAACAGATTTACATCATGGAATATATCAATTCCAACAACTAAATTTAATCCCCAGGGTAAAAGACATGCTCCTTATGCTGGATTAAGATATTGTAGCACATAAAAGCAATGTTGATGAATCATTTACAGTGTCATTATAGTTATAAGCTCTTACGCAATGAAACTCATAAGATTCTTCCATCTCATTGTGTAAAATTCTCTTTACACTAATTGGAGGATATAAAACATGGAAAAAGATATCAAATAAGTTAAATGAATGAACATATAGCTCTACTCAAATCATTGATCCTATGCAAACTTCTAGAAAACATACTTTTTTTGAAGCAGCAAAAGGCCCGGACTTCACATGCTTAGGTGGTGAATAAAAGATACAGAAAGCTCTATTTCATATAAATATGTAGAGTCAATATAGATATATCGAATCCTTACAATGCAACTTGTTGAAGCGTCAAGTTTGAGACATGCACTTATCAAATGTGTAGTACTAAAACTATATCTAGATGTAGTAAAATGAGATGAACAAATAATCATCAAAGTCATTTACAAAGATGAGGAAGATAGATCAGATCATGAACACATATGCTCATATATTAAATTACTAAAATCAAATTTACATAATCCAGAAGTGCGGTGAAATCCAAGACATGTAAATACATTACACATTAATTTAGCACAATTCCTAAAGAAAAATATCTTAAATTCTTATTTCTGGAGTTCAACTTCAAAATTTTTAACTCTCCACTCATCAATGAAATAATTGTTTGATTCTTCTATATATAAAAAGAGCAGGTCTCCTGACAGGTGGCCTATCCATAAGCTTATGGACAGGCTAGAGGTCAATTTACAAATTAGAGAAAGTTGAAGAAATTCGCGGGTCGGGTGGGTTATAAGACAAAAATGGGTCACCCAAAAAATGGGTTCAAAATCCTTGCTTAATTCATTCTTCTTCTCCAAATTACTGATCTATTCTCCGATGTCCTCCTCCGTACCATTCTCCCTTATTCGAGGGCTCATATTACGAATCGTTCATCGTGACGAAGCTCGTGGATGAAGAGTGCATCGTCACCTATAGGCTACAGGACCCTCCTCAAGGAATATCGCAAATGCAGTGAGTTCCAACAAAGCCTCTGGTGACGGTGACGAGGACGGAGAAGAACACCAACAGGGTTAGGGTTTCCAGGGTAGCAGAATTCGAGGTGATGGAGAACAATGCAAAGTTTATCCTCTGTGGGTCCCTAGAGAGGGTGGATTAAGCGTCGTGGATTAATGGGAGCGTGCTCGAGAACGATGCTAAGACTGGGTAGAGTATGGATTGTTACACAGTGGCGGCCATGGTCTCCAGTGGCTCTACATTTTTCCAGCCTAAGATTGGGATTTCGTCGCCGGTTGTCGAGGTCTATATAGCTGGGTGCTGTTTGGGGAAGCCTGTGATTCTGACCTGCTTCTCTCATGTGGCATAATATTCCTAGGCAATATTTGGTAATTCTTGTAATTTTCACTTCATTTTATTTAATACACAGCCTGAAGATTGATGTGAATGTCACTATTTTACTGTAATTGTTGAATTCATATAAGTGATCCTTGAACTTACTGATTGGAATGAGCTATTGTAAGGTGGACTTGAAGCATAGAGATAATTGGCATCTGCCATACTTGCGAATCTAGTTTAAGTTGGCCATATATTTTTGCATATGTGGTAATGTTCTGGACAATCTAGTTTAATTTCTGCGAATGATTGATGGTTACACCTTAAAGGTTGTTGCCGATTTTTTGAATGCTATCAAGGAGGAAATATTTTACCAACATGTTGATTCCCCTGGATCAAGTTTTGTTTTGGAAGAGATTGTCTCTAGCTTTCCATCCATGTCACAGACATCATCGTTAATCGCTCTTAGGTTGATGAAGTTGGATGAGTTAGTTGCGCCTCATCTCGAAAGAGTTCAATCCCTAAGAAATTCTAAAATTGTTAGAAGACTTGAAGGTATACTACTTCTATAAGAAGTAATTTCTTAAGAGCAGTGCTTCGTATACTTACTGATAGAATATAATTTTTCAAAATGCCATCTGGTGAAAAGATATCTATAAATCTCGCAGATTGTCTGTTTTTCATATATGTACAGTTCTGTTCATGTTGATATTTATATGACTTTTAACATTCAGGGAGGACTGCTTCACATCGATAGTTAAAACTTTTGGCGGGCAAGCTGAGGATACAATACAGCAAAGGGCATCAGGTCTTAATTACGTCAATCAGGGGCGGAAACAGGAATTTCAGTTAGGGGAGACCCAAATTTTGCATTTTTTATGAATCGGGCACTAATATATATATATATATATATGTATATATATCGGGCACTAAAATTCAAATATATATATAGTAGATTAATCCATTCAGTGGTCAAAAAATTAAATACAAAAGTTAAAAGGAGAGAACTTAGAGCATCCACAATGGTATCTCCTTAAACTCACTTTTCTTAATAAAGAACACTCTTTATATAAGGAGTACAATTGTGGAGTTTTAAGGATCATTTCTTAATAAGGAGTTGTTCCTTACTTAAGGAGTTTGTACCTAATTCTTTGTGCAAATGTCAATCAATCAATGAATGTCAATTAACATGGCTTGTTTATATTTTTAATTAATTATAATTTAAAAATAAAAAAGAAATGCCTAAGAATTGCTCCTTAGGTCCACTACCATTGTTGGTAGTTTATTCTTGCCTAATTTTTATCAAAATTTATGATGTGACACTTAAGAAGTACTCCTTAAGTCCACTACCATTGTAGATGCTCTTAAACACTCTAAATTACATCAAAAAAATTGATGAGAAATATTTTCTATTTTTGCTTTACTTCTTCATATCTAATTTCAAGAGTTTAGTTTTTTTTTAATTCTATCTTTGATTCTTCTAAGAAACCAAATCCTAATTTTAATAAAATTAATTTTATCATAAAATTTTGTTAAAATATTTTTTCTGATAAATATTAGACATAAAGTTGAATAAATAAAAAATTCAATTATTTGTTGGTCGTGAAATTTTGTTTTGATCGAAATCATCTTGTATAATTTGGGAAGGATATAATATTGGCTTCCTCGAGCATTAAAAAAACTAAATGAAGTACAATTGAAAATAGAAGTGCTAATTGAAATACGAACTCTAGAGGTCTAACCGAGAGAGATTTCCCAAGAGATATAATTACAGTTGGACACCACAGTATAAACAAAGAATCCTATCATTATGAGCCACTATATTCCTAAGTCGATTTTTTCTTAAGGGGACCCCCATCTTTTTTTTACCTTTAAAATACGAAAAACACATTAAATAAATACAAAATACCTATGGTAAAAAAATAATTGGTGGGGACCAGGCACCCCCTAGTCCCCCCAATGTTCCGGCCTTGAGTCATCAATATGCTCTTTAGTTAGGATGGCAGTACTCAACTTCACACGTTTCTCGGTGTTTGGAGGATGAAAGTATTACTATTGTGATCTTCCCAGGCCAGAGATGGAGTCAAACAGATTGCCCATCACATGTACTAATGTTTTTTGCGGGTACCATTTTTGCACCTGAACGATGTATCAATGTACAACAGTTAAAATAGAGAGAAAGAGCATGTTGCTATGAAATCCACCTGTTCCGGGCATTCATTGTCCGGTGCTATTTCTTATTATCCTCATCATGGCTCCAACACAATCCTAAGTTGGACGACCTACAGTGTTAGAGGAGACTTGCTGTTAAGACACAAAACGTCAAGAACACTTGGATGATCCTCATCTAGGGATCCAAAAGATGTTGTTGCGTATTTGGAAGTTTAGATATTTTTGCTCAAACTTCTAGATGTATGAATTTTGGTGCTATGAACATGTGACAAATATTCAAAAAACGAACTAAATACTGCTGAAATTTTTTGTATATATTATGCACCTGTTATCTCACAATATGTATCGTTTGTATTAAAATATGCACTAGTTTTAAAACTCTGAATATGAATTATGAAACTTTTCTATGAGATCATGTATAATTTAAATTATTGATCGTTTCTGTTTTGTTAAAACATGAATATGTTAGTCTACAACTAGTATATGTTATAGTTTATACAGACATGGAAGACTAAAATTTGACAATTTAACATTGTTATATTGACCCTACATTAATTACTTTACAACATGTATTGTTTAAATAAAAACACGCATATAATTTTAAATTATCAATTCCTTTTATGAATATCAAAACTTTGTCATGAGGTGGTGCATAAGTTATGTTATGAATCGATTATGTTTTGTTAAAACATGCATATGTTAGTCTACAACTAGTATATGTTATAGTTTACACAAATAGAGGAGACTAAAATTTGACAATTTAACATTGTCATATTAACTTTGCATTAATTACTTTACAATATGTATTGTCTAAATAAAACATGCATATGATTCCTTAAAAGTTCAGTGTCATCTTTGTCTGAATCCTCCTAGTGTCGGAAGTTCTTGTGTAGTCCAATGTTCAATATTGTCTGATTCCTTAAAAGTTAAAACCAAAAAAAGTATAGATCCAACTCCTGAAAAAAAAACCCATACATATTGGATATTAACAGTTGCAACATATAAGGAAACATGTAAAATTTCTAATTCAAAACGACAATAATCAACAATGAAAGTAAAAGTCAAACACAATGAAACTAACAAGTACATACTGGATCTAACAAATGCAATATATTAGTAAACATATGGAGTTCATTATTCAAAATGAACAACCAACAACAACATTTTGAAGAAAAAAAATAAAACTAACAAATACATATTGAATACTAACATATGCAACATGTAAGTCAAGAAGTCTCGTTTGCTGCAAAAGGCCATCTACTTTTTCCCCCAACGCTTTTCTCCCCATTTGGCTCCTTCTCAGTACATCTCCAAACACCAACGCCCGGGGGGCCGTCGCCGTCAACCACCACCACCTCCGGCGGCCCACCCACCACTTTCCCACCCGTCCTAATCTCTTAAACCTCCATACCCATCATCTCTAGGAAAATCACGACAAGAAAAGGAGAGATTTTTTTCTGAGAAGCTCTTTTCCGACTCGATGAGCGGCATCTACAGCGGTGTTTGGCAGCGTCACTCCGGTTGCAAACGGAGGTGTCACGGTGGCAAACTCTAGGTATAGTTTTTTAAGGCCGACCCAGTGCTAGATCTGATGGTTTGGTGGCTCAATTTCCTGTCCAAGACGGTGGTTCCGGTGGCTCAACGTCGGTCTAGACCCTTGCCCGTGTTCAGCTACAGTGGCCGAATCGGCCAACTCAGTCACTCGGATGTTGGCAAGGCGGCGAGCGACGACCCTCTGCCCAACTCAAGATCCAAACTCAGATTTACAAGGACTGACTCAGTCAACTCAGTTTTAGGCTCGGTTCATCAGGCTTGGCTCAACCCGACTCGGTCAAACTCGGCTCAACTCAGTTTTGACTCGATCAAACTCAGTCAAAGAACCGAGTTGGAGTTTCCAGTAACTCGATCAACCCAGACATTCAAAGTTTTGCTGTTGTTCAGTCGCGACATCAGTGGCAAGATGAGGTTATGTATTTTTCAATCCTGTGTGCTTTTCTTCAGTGATTTTCATGATGGGTATTTCTCTTCTTTTTTATTTGTATAGATTCATGGGTGGGATGTTTTTAATTATGTTATTTTCCCTTTTATTTCGATTTCCTTTGTTGCTATTTTCAGCTTTAAATGGGCAGTTTTAAAATGGTTCTTTTTCTCAAGTGTTAGAAGGAATTATCTGTGTCATTGTATATTTTTCTGGTAGCCCGAGCTGTTAAAATTGGATTGATTTCAGATCTGATATCTAAAGAGACGGCAAGGAAAATTCAAGTCAAAGTTGTATTATACGAACTTATGGCGAAATTGTTTATTCTCTATAGATATAAATCAGATTTGTTGACTTGGTCCATAAGGATGTTGAGGCCAATGTTATTGATAAACCAATTATGTTGGTCCTTAAATTCTTTTGGAGTCAAGTTACGGATAATTCTACGTATTATAAGTGATATCAGGATACTGATGAAAAATATTTTTGGCAATTAAAATGACGGGTCTTCGTCTCCTATATTAGGGACATGGTCTTAAGTTAAATGGAGACAGACTTGATCTTTAGTTGGGGAGCCTCTTAAATTTTTATTTTGATTGCCTTAGATGTTTGACCAGAGGTGTTCATGAGTCATTTTGCATGCGTATCTTTTGACACTTCATCGTGTCTGTTCTGCTGGTAGTCTTGGGTCGATTTATTGTGGCTACACTATGACGATATGATGGAAACCACTTATCCTCCACGAGCCCTTCACTTATTGCCACATAGGCTTTTGCTTTATATCGTAATATCGATTTGGGCCTATGTGTATATCTCTTTTTATGACATTGAGACCTTGGATTAGATTTGTAACATTTAGCTAGCGTTTCAGTGTTAATGGGTTTATCCCAAATCATATGTTTGTAAAGGCACATTGTGCAAATTGATCTTAATATAAAAGGGAGGGACACCCTATAAACACCCTCAATTTATTAAAAATAAATAAATATATATGCAACATGTAAGTAAACATGTGCAATTCCTAATTCAAAACTGACAAGCAACAACAAAATAAAATGAAAATGCATACACAATAAAACTAATAAGTACACATTAAATACTAACAGATGCAACATATAAGTAAACAGATGCAACATATAAGTAAACAGATGCAACATATAAGTAAACAGATGCAGCTTGTAATTCAAATCTCACAACTAACAACAAATGAAAAAAAAAATCATTGACAGTACAACTAACAAGTACACATTGAATGCTAACATGTGCAAGATATAGGTAAACTTATGCAGTTCGTAATTCAAAACGAAAAAGAGAAGAAAAAAAGTCATTCACAAAAGGTCATAGACAGTACAACTAACAAGTACACATTGAATACTAACATATGCAACATATAAGTAAACAGAAGCAGCTCATAATTCAAAACGAATGATCAGCAAAAAAGAGAAGAAAAAAAAGGTTATTCTCAGTATAACTAGCAAACACACATTGGATAATAACAGCTGCAACATATAAATAAACTAATGCACCCCGTACACCAAAGTTGAATATTAAAACACAATAGTGAGAATTCATGATTACACTGACTTAGAAGAATCAGAATTCACGTGATCATGGTGAAATAAGAAACTTTGATCATTCAAATGTAACATCTCACACAATGTGAGGGAAATTCCAACCACTATATGGAGAAGCTAACCATGATATAACTCACTAGTAAAAATTTGCCCACAACAACCAAGAGTCCAAGACTCTACCTCCATATTACACTAAATGGAAAATGTTTTCAATAGTCTACCACTAAATTACTCCATCAGTTCAACTTAAAAGGTTGTACATATTCGTCTTCAACTTAAAAATGAACATGCATTTTCATCTCAATTCAAAGTGAACGGATAAAGCACGGTTGGAAGAACGCTTCAACCTACCAATATAAATACTACTACAAAGTGGTCTAATTTTCTTAATTTCTTCCATTTAGCACTACCGTTTCATTTCTTCAAAATGGCATGGTATGAGCTAGAAGTTATGTGCAAGCACATCCGAATCTGAATGAAAGATTGTCCAAGTTACCAAGCTTCACTTTTAATATACCTCATTCTTGTTCTTCTTCTTTTGTCTCTTCATTGCCAGCTTTCAACCTCATAACAACATCCCCACCATCCTTCGAGGAATCCTCCTCACCACTCCGATGAGCGGCGGCGCGTGAGAACCTCTTAAATCAGTACAATCCCCAGGAGTTGAAGAGGAATCCTACCGACAACGCAGAGAGCGCAGTGAACGTGAGCCACATCTTTCGAGCCTCGAGCCCTGGCTGCAGGGTCCACGCGAGCCGGAGCTTTAACTGGAGACCGAGAAACACGATTTTGGTTCACCTCGGCTTCCATGTCCATCCAATCACGAGGTCGATCATCACCGCAAGCCAAATTGGAACGATGCAGAGCAAAATGTCGAGAAAGATCTCCATCAACACCGGCTGATCGAATTGGCGTTGGTGTCGTTGGAGGCAACATTGGCGTTGGTGAATAACCGATTGAGCGCTGAATTAGAAAGCTTGGACATGATTTTATTGGGCTTGGCCCACGGTTACCTCTTTTTAAATTAATTTCAAACAGGTCTCTAGTATGTCTATAAGCTTATGAATAGGCCGCATTTCCTGAGACTTACCCATATAAAAAAATGTAGAGTATCGAAAGCAATTTTAGAACGGCAACTTTATGTTAATATTTAATGGAAAAATTAATGTTATAATTATAAATTGGCAAACTTTTGCGCCAAATTCAATTGAGTTGTTGTCTTAGACAAGTTATATACAAGTGTGGTGATATATGATGTATATGAATATTACAATATCGTAACTATATATTTTTAGGCCAGTAATAGTAGTCCATTTTACAGCCTATAATGTCTTAGATTTTTTGTTGAATCGCTAGTAAAAGGTAATAAAGACTAATGTCAAAATAAAAATTTGGGGTTAGATTGAACTTATATCAATATGTTATAATTTATAATTGTTGGAATCTAATGCTCTCTTCATCCCAAATAAATTTGTATAAAAATTTTTTTCAGTCAAATTTGTTAAATTTTAATCATATACTTAAATAGATATATAAGGAATAATATTATTATATGTGATTTTAATTTTTTCAACATGCTAATTTTTTACATTATTATAATGCATAGTTACATATATTTACAGTAAACCACACGTCGGTCAAAATATTCTATATATGCATATTTAAGTTGGACGGGGCGTACTATTATTTGTTTCAATCATGCATCCCTCATTTCCTTCCTTAAAAAAATGCTGAAGCACAAAACGAAAACGTAACTGCAGTTTAATTTTTCTTGAAGCCCTTCAATTTAAATTTTGACAAATCTAAACCAATTATATTTGTGTAAAACTTTAGTTATATGCAAAGGTATAATTTATGTTGGGAAAGTCTCAGGAAAGGCGGCCTTTTCATAATCTTATGGACAGTACTCAGAGGCATTTGCCTTAAATGTTGTAATTTTTTATAAAATTTAAATATTGCATTTTATAAGTTAAAACAAGTAATATTATGTATTTGAAGGTGAAAATATAAAAATATATGATATAAAAATATTTTTTCAAAAAATTTATATTTTGTATGTAATTTAAAAAATACAGTGTATAAGGTAAGAAATAAGTGGTCTGTCCATAAACTTATGGACAGGCCGCCTGTCAGGAGACTCACTCATCCGGGTTGCAATTGAGAAAAGCATATATGATCCAAAATTTTAATAGTTCCAAAATACTTCATATATATTAAGATTTTTATGTTAACCCTAAATTATAATAATATTTTGATTTTAGTCCTTATTATCATTGATCAATGAGTCAACATAGAACCTCAAGTAATGTGATGTAAAATAGACTACTAATGCCAAAATCATATAGTCAATGGCCTATTTATGCTAAATGTGAGAGGTAGGAAACCAAAATTACACCTATACCAAAGATAAGGGGTTAGAACATTTTAGGAATGTAAACGTGACAATTGTTTATATGTCTAAGATATTTCTAATTTTATTTTTCATTGAATTTCCATTTTCATTTTTTAAGCAATGATGACTTCAATTAATTCAATGTTTTATGGTTTTTCAGTATCACATGTGGTACGTCATGGGAGGGTCATGGGAGAGCAAGATAGTATTGAAATAGAATTCGATAATTATACGAGTGGTGAGGTGGGAAAATTGTTTTATTTTGTAGTACCAATTTATAAGATTGAAATGAATTCAAAATTTGAAACTATCATAAATGATTAAAAGACCGGATACAAAGATAATAATTAGAGGGGAAAGAGGTCAATTAGCAGGTGTTCACTTTTATAACTATCACCTAAGATTTTATTACTTTACTAGCGTCAACCACTATACATTTTAGCCATTGCATTATTACGAGAAAATTCTTTGTTTGTGGCTACAGTAGCCACAAACGGAATTTTGATGGGGAGGACGCATTTCCGAATAGCGTCCTCCCCTTTTTTTTTTTTTTTTTTTTAATTCAGGTCAAACTTGTCAAGCCACGAATGGGGAGGTGACACGTGGCATGATAGCCATACCGTATATCAACCTCCATTTTTAATGCAATTTCTGCCCATTTTATGTAATTCCACGTGGCGTCACCCGAGCTCACCACGTGGCAATTTCTGGTGGTGCCACGTGGCGTGGAAGAAAGTGTTTTTCTGCTTAGAAATAGAAAATGCCACGTGGCACGTCCCGGTGATGCCACGTGGCTGTTTCTGCCGACGCCACGTGGCACACACGTTAATAAAATTTTTTTTAGCCGGTCAAAGTCAAAATTTGCGGTCGAATTGTGCATCGCCACGTGGCAAGGTTGCTACACGATATAGCGTCCTTGACCATTTTATTTTCCGTTTATTATTTATGGATAAATAGAAAATCTGGCGGCCGAATGGATGGCCGCCACGTGGCATGGCATTTTTGTTTTTTTTTTTCAGGATAAATGGGAAATCTGGCGGCCGAATGGATGGCCGCCACGTGGCAAGGTTGCTACATGATATATCATCCTCCTTTCTCTTTATATGCACGCATTTCCTTCCTCTTCCAGCATTCTCCTCTTGCTTCATCTTCCTCATCATTCCTCATTTTCTTTGTTTTAGTTGAATTGCTCTCCATTCTTCTTCAGCATTGCATCACCCGCATTCCGCCGTTTTTCGACCGGAGTTCGTGCGTTTGAAAAATTCTGGTATGCTCCCCGTTTTTTTGGTCAATTTTTGTTTGGGATTTCGTTGTTTACTATTGAGTTTCTGATGGAATTTTTGGTGTAGTTGCAAGATCCCGAGATTGACCGTGTTGACCCGACGTTGACCCCGTTGACCCGGAGTTGACCGCGCGTTGACCCGGAGTTGACCGCGCGTTGACCCGCACGAATCGACGTTGGAACCCTCAAATCGGCGTTGACCCGGGCGTTGACCGACCTTGACCGCGTTGACCCGGGCGTTGACCGACCTTGACCGCGCTGACCCGGGCGTTGACCGACTTTGACCGCGTTGACCCGGGCGTTGACCGCGTTGACCGACCTTGACCGCTTCGACCACCGCTTTGTTTCATCGTTGACCAGATTCTCGGTAAGTCTTACACTCCCACCCATCATGTTATCCGTTTTATAGTAGTTAATTGCGCCATAAATAATTGTACGAGCGGGTTTGAAGAGATTATGTGTGTATTACCTGCGGACTGTCGTTTGGTGGCTTTCGGGTTTATTTATAATCCATAAATCAACTGCGGTTAATTGTATTTTTTATGTGCGTAATTGTGTGTGTGCTTAGAATGATTATGTTTGGTCTGTTGCGTTTAGTAATCCTGTTTGACTTGACGGAGTGATTATGTGAATTGTTTAGTGACTGGTTTGTTGAGCGTCCTCCCCTGAAGTAATGTGTTGTGTTGCAGTTCCGCGATGTTTTTGGCGGTGTATATGTATAGAGGGGGTCAGATAAAGTATGATTTGAGTGTGGGGGTGTATTATGATCCTCCAATATCGGAGCGAGTTGTGGCTATCGAGAGGCGGTTGAACCACGTAGAATTGGTTGATGTGATTGCAACGAGACTGGCCATTGTGAGGGAGAGTTCTTCCCTGAAAATATATTTCCGATGTCCGGAGCTGGTTGGCTTCGCGGTATACTTTCGATGTGTTCCTGTGGAAGATGATGAGTCGACCACATTCTTCTTCAACATTGTTGATCGAATGTCATTGTCTTCTGTGGATTTTTACATTGTTGTGGAACAGTTACCAATCGAATGCCACGGGGCGCGGGGGAGCACGTTCATGTCATTGCTGGGCAACATGCATAACTCCCTACCGGTACCCAGTATACCACCAGCGCTTCGTAGCGGTGGTTTTGAATTTGGTGAGCCCAGCCAATCAGGTAGGTATGCCCAAGAGGATTGTGCCCAGCCGTCCACAAGTGGTGGGCTGTTTGTTGTAAACCATGACGTTGGCGACCACGACACTCGGCATGACGGGAGCGCAGATGACGGTGATGAAGCAGAACTCGAGGGGGGAACTGAGGATGATCGTTCCTTATCAACCGATTCCAATCCCGGTGACGTGGAAGAGCAATTGGCGAGGACCAACAGCGTACCCACGTCGTTCCATATTCTGGCAAACCCGGATACGCAGGCCTATTACAGAGATTATGGGGGCCCCGACGAGGATAGCTATGACCCTACCCATTTTGAACACGGCATTTCTACCTATGTTCAAGAAACTGGTGCAGTGGACGTGGGTATGCGATTTCAGACAAAGCCGGAGTTGGTCGAAGCTATTTCTCGGTGGAATTCTATGATGAACAGGGAACACAGGGTTGTGGAGAGCAGGTCACGCACATGGTATGCGAAGTGCAAAGACGTCGTTGAAGGGACTGGGAATTGTGTTTGGGTTTGCAGAGCTTCGAAAAAGACTTCGCATGGTATGTGGCAGATCACCAAATGGTCTAGAAGCCACGGGTGTGTCGGGGCTGGTCGATCTACGGGTAACGTGAATTTGACGTCGGTGATGATCGCCCGTTCAATCCGTCACCACATTGATGTAAACCCTTCGTACACCGTGAATGATGTGCGAGCTCAAGTGAGCAATGAGTTCAACGTCACGATTTCCTACAAGAAGGCCTGGTATGCTCGACAGAAGGCAATTGACATGGTATTTGGGACGTGGGAGGATTCGTTTGAACAGCTCCCAACTTTTATGGATGAGCTTGCAAGGGCTAATCCGAGCACTGTTGTTGATTGGGCTGCTGCACCTGACAGAATACATGGTGCCGGGTGTAGGAAATTTAAATTTGTGTTCTGGGCATTCGGTCAGGCAATCGCAGCCTTTCGCCACTGCAGGCCAGTCATCAGCGTAGACGGGACTCATTTGAGAGGTGCATATAAGTCCACCCTGCTGGTGGCCGTGACCCACGATTCAAATGATTACATCCTCCCCATCGCGTTCGGGGTTGTGGACGAGGAGTCCAACGAAAGCTGGAACTGGTTCATGGGGAGACTGCGTCGCTACGTTGTTGGTGATGATAGCAGACCTATCTGTGTAATATCAGATAGGCATAAAGGACTAGTAAAGGCGATGACGACTATGGAGGAGTGGATGGAGCCAGCCGGATACCACCGGATTTGCTTGCGGCATTTCCAGTCCAACTTCTTGTCACACGATGGTGGAAAATTCAAAAATGCGCTCATGAAGACTCTGGTGTGGCAGCTCGGTAGTGCCAGGCGAGAGAGCAGGTGGAGGGAGTACAAGGAGGAGATGGAGAGCATGGATCCATCTGCTTGGGATTGGCTGGAACAGCAGGATAGGAGTAGGTGGTGTCTTGCCTTCGATGACGGTGACCGGCGTTGGGGAATTTTAACGACGAATATGTCAGAGAGCTTCAACAACTGCTTAGGGCGTGCACGCCATCTCCCAATAACAGCGTGTGTCAAAGCAACGTTCGAGCGGACGGTTCAAATGTTTGTAGAAAGGCTTACCGACGCTACGTCCTGGAGGTATTTTCTTCGTTAACTGAATTAAATGAGCTTCACCTGTATGCCGGTCTGCTGATAAAAAGATATTTCTCGTACATCCAGTTCTGTGTTCCCTAGTAGGATCTGGAAAAAGTTCCGGAAGCAGGACGCATTAGCACAGGGACATGTCGTCACCGTGTTCGGGCATGCGTCGCAGACTTACAGGGTTGTGGCGAGGAACATCGACGGGAGCATAAGTGAACGACATTACAAGGTCAAATACCGAAGAAGAGAGTGCACCTGTCGTGAATGGGAAATTTATCGGTTTCCTTGCTCCCATGCCTTGGCTGTTTGTCGCCACCGCCGTGACGATCCTGCAAGTCTATGTGACAGGGTGTATCACACGAGCACGTATGTCCAGCAATACAGTCATGATTTCATGCCCGTGAGAGACCCTTCCCTCTGGGAGCGTGCCGGGTGGAGGTTGATTCCAGATGCAGAAAAGTTTCGCGAGCGGAGGCGTGGACAGTTTGCGGAGAGGAGGATAAGGAATCAAATGGATGAAAGGGTTCCGGGCGATAGCAGGGCCGTGCGTAGGCGTGGCCGAGGGCGTGCCTAGTATCTAGGTGTCACAGGGCGTCTGTAGTAGTACCTCTAACTGTCGTTGGGTTTGCATTGCACTGTTGTCGATAGGATATGGCATGCTTAGTCTGTCGGCCGTAGAGTGATCTAGTATTTCTTGTATTAAATTATATGTTAAAAAGATTACGCAGTATTACTTATATTTGGGAAATATGTCTCACATTACTTATATTTCTCTGTGCTATTCTTCCAGAAAAAACATCTAACTACGGTTGTTACTTGATTGCAGGAAAAAACCATGTACCATCCCGGACCCATTGAGGAGGACTTGTTGTACCTCCATCAGGAGCACCGTGCTCGTGCCCTATACAATGGGTGTTTAGTCGATGAGGCACTGCAGGTCCGACGGTGCGATGGGGCCTGCTGGACCAACGAACTGCCCCAACAGGTCATGGGGTATGTACGTGCAGCGGGATTTCAGGGACTCATTGACTCCGCCGCAATACAAATTGACCACTCCCTAATCACCGCCCTAGTGGAGCGTTGGCGCCCGGAGACGCACACGTTCCACCTACCGATGGGTGAGGCTACGGTCACCCTGCAGGATGTAGGGGTCCTGTGGGGTCTACCCCTCGATGGCATCCCAGTCACAGGTGTTAACACCGTTAGGAGTAGGGAGGAATGGCAGCTAATCTGCAACGACTACCTGGGAGCTACACCAGACACCGAGTGTATCAAGGGGGGTCGCATTAGGGCCCGGTGGTTAGGAACGATATTGAACAGTCCTCTCCCCGCTGCTCCAACTGATGTTGACTACCAACAGCGGGCCAGGGTTTTCCTTCTTCTGCTTCTTGGGGGAGGGCTGATGTCGTCGACGTCCCCCCACCTCATCCCGTTACTATACTTATCTGCACTTACTGATCTGGGTGCAGTCCACCAGTACAGTTGGGGTAGTTCCATTCTTGCATGCTTGTACAGGTCATTATGTGACGCGGCAATCCCCCAATCTAAATCCATATCTGGGCCACTCGTCTTGCTACAGGTAAAATTGTTGATCACTATAGTCATTTGTACATACCTTGACTTCATATTTACTGGCAGTTCCATTTCATTTACGTACAGCTGTGGGCATGGGAACGCATTCCATCCATCCGACCTGCCAGGGCACCACGGGTGACAGTGCCGCTCAGTGCTCTTGGATCCCGGTACATGTCTTACTCCTCAATCCACGATATTCATAAGTCCACATGGTATTCCATAGTATGGCTAATGTATTTCACTTGGTACCTCATAGGTGGAAGTCCCGTTACGATTGCTCACAGTCACCAATGCACGTTCTTAAAGTGTACCGTGACCAACTGACGTCTCTCACTCATAATCAGGTATGGGAATAGCTGGGTTTTGATTTCTGAACTTCGCACGAAAAATGGTTTCATTAACAAAACTGCAACTCATGCATGTTGTCTCAGTTCATCTGGCAGCCATACACGGAGGACGTCCTGGAGCAACTCCCGAGGTACTGTACAGATGGTAGAAACAATTGGCTGCTATGCGTCTACCTCATCTGCTGGCATGCCGTCGAGTTCCATCATGCACATCGTGTTCTCCGGCAGTTCGGCCTCATCCAAACGATACCCATCCAGTTGATCAGTAGGGACGAGTACAACTTAGTCCATACTGGCGACCGTCGAGGAAGGAATGGCATGGATTGGCGTGTCGAGCTCAGAATATATCTCGACACTTGGGAACATCGGACCACTCGACAAGCACCTACACTGGGGAGCGCGGATCCTTACCAACCAAGCCGTGATTATTTGGAGTGGTACTTCCGCAAGACGGTGTCCTTCATTGATCAACCAGGGCGGCATGTAACACCCACTGAGGGTTTCCACGGAGATGGTGCAACCGCGGAGTACTTGGTATGTCCTAACTTTCAAATACTGTCAAGAAAGAATACAACATACCCCCTTATGACATTATATATCTGACATATTCACCTCGATTCCGTAGTTGCAGGCAATGACACAGTTGCATGGCATGTCAGACATTAATTTGGATGGTTGCCCCCCACATTTTGCTGACGTTATAAGGGGGATGCATCACGTTATCACACGTAGTCTACAACATGCGCATCAGGCCTCCAGGCTGCAACACAATCAACCGTTTGTGCACTGCGAGGAACCGCCCCCTGGTGTGAGGTACACTGACCTCAGAATCCATCGTCAGGCCCCACCTGCTCGACAGGGAGGTCGCAGGCCTCGTGCTAGGGGGCAGGCGGAACACACTGGTCCATCACAACCGGGGACCTCATATGCGAGTCCACCGGGGCCCTCACATTGCGGACCATCATCCGCGGAACCCTCACAGTACGACATGGATGCATCGGACCACAATGCATATGTCACTCCAACGTCCGGTCATCCGTACATGTCGCACATCACTCCATCACATTCGTGTACTATTCCATATGTCTTGCGTGATTCGAATGAAGAAGCGGGATACGACATGGAGGAGGACATGCCGGGGGGGGCTCCACATGAGGAAGAACATGTACCTGCGCAGCCGGTTGTACCGCGGCGGACATCCAGGACCATACGTCCTCGCCCGTGTGGAACGGGGGGAAAGCTATGCATGGACCATCTGTAGGACAGCACGTGCTATTCGACGCTAATTGGCATTACATTTCACACGTACTGTTTCCCACCGTACATTTATGCTAACTTATACCCGTTCTTACAAACAATATTAGGCTGCTTCCGTATAAATATAAATATAAATACATAAATATAAATATAAATATAAATAAAGATATATATATAATTATAAATAAAGATATATATAAATATAAATATATACCATTCTGTAAATATAAATAAGGACATAAATATAAATATAAATATAAATATAACTATAAATATAAATAAAGATATATATATATATATATATATATATATGAACAACTATAAATACATATATATATATATAAATATAAAAACAGATATTTATATATATATAAATATAAAAAAAAGGCGTGCTATGAGGTAATTTATACCTTCAAAAAACCAATTCGACGGATCTGAGGAGTTGTTCCCAAAACGCGTGCTATGCGAATCAACAAGTGAAAATTAAAATGTTGCCATACCAATCATTATTTGATTTCAGAAATGAGTCCTCTGACCGATGCTGAAAATAAAATAGTTACCACACTGTTCTCTACTTCGTTTCATAAACGAACAAATAAATCGTAAATACTTCCGGAACAGAAAAGTGACAGGACAAATTACTCTAAAAAAATCCAACAAAAAAAATGTGGAAGGGGAGGGAGTCCTCCGAAAAGGACAAAAAAAAATGGTGGAGGGGGAGGACGCTACTCCATGTAGCGTCCTCCAAAAAAGAGGAAAAAAAAAAACCTGGAGGGGACTCCATGGCATTCAGCAGCGTGGAATGCAAGAAGGGGAGGACGCTACATGGAGTAGCGTCCTCCAAAAAAGATTAAATAAAAAAAACATTGCTACAGGGGAGGTTGCTATATGGTAATGCATTCTCCCCCCCCAACGTCCAGAATTTAGACTTGCCCTATTTACGTCCAACTTGAATTTTTTTGGCACACAAAAATCAACAACTCCATTATTACTCAGTATTCCATTCCCTTACTCGGATACGTGTTACCATCGGCTGCCATCTTTCACCATTTGCTCAACACCTTCCACTCTTAGTACTCAAGTAAGTTAAAAGAGACATTAGAGAGTGATTGAAAAAACTCGTGGAAGGACAATAAACCTTATAAAATCTCATTCAACACCATCCACGTAGGCATCAGGAGTGGCATAGCACTGGAAATCAACGTAATTGGAGATGGCATCGGCGGAGGCAACGAGGTAATAGGGAATGACTCAATAATCCCTCAATAAATGGGCAACGATCTCCACAAGCCAGCTTATCAGTGGCGAAGCCATGGACTAGGACCACGATCCTCTCTCGAAGTCCATTACTCGGCGTCCAGAGTGTGCTCGATTTTAGGTTTCCAACTTCGATGGTTTTATGTTAAGGAAAGCGTTGAAGCTAATGTAAGAGATGGAGAAGCAGAGTAAGCTGCGATTTTTTATATATATATAAGTATTTTGACTCTTTTTTATGAACGTGGGTTTCAATCAAGAAATATGGTAATTAAGAACATAGCAAACTATAAGAATTTAATTCGATTTCTACGAATTTTCTACTCTTTCTAAGGTTGAAAATGTTGAGAGAACAATAAAACATAGAC
Organism: Rubia yunnanensis; assembly: GCA_037428765.1. Lineage (NCBI taxonomy): Eukaryota > Viridiplantae > Streptophyta > Magnoliopsida > Gentianales > Rubiaceae > Rubia > Rubia yunnanensis. Next base: position 17,954,056 of record CM075063.1, read on the forward strand.
GGATAGTGGAAGATATTGAGCGAAGGTTGAAGATAAGCGAGCTGGAAGATACTGTGAATCAAATAAGAAATAATATTTCCTTGCATCGAACTCCATCTAATAGTGTCGATTTCAACAGGTGACATACCAACTTGAGTAAGTGTCAATGTAACCCCCAGATAACTTTTAGTGCAAAGCAACCCTAACTAGTTGATGAAAGTGCCAATATAACCTTCAGATAACTTTCCGGTGGTGACCGACATTGACCACACTTAAAATGACTAAAATACCCTTAGACCTAAAACCTGTGAAAATTTCTCCCTCAAACCACCACCTCCGCCGCTAGGCCACCACCACCACCCCTCCATCCAGCCACCCCCAGTGCCCCACCTCCAGCTCCGCCCACCTAACCCCCAACTCCGTCACCACCTCGTCCCACTGGCCACCACGAACCCCAGTGCCACCCTCATTCAGCAGCCCACCTCCGCCAACTCCAAATCTCAGCTACTCGTTATAGGCCAAGTTCGTTCAATTTTCGAAATAGGTATGAACTGTCTTAAAACTTTAGTTCTGAAGGCGGAGATGACTTTGCGGATGATTTAAAGCCGAGTTTTACCACAACGACAGATGGGATGGATGCAAAGTTGAAAGAGGTTGCCGCATGCTTTGAGGTCGATGAATCGGAAATCAAAAAAGTGTGGGAGAGATTTATTCGTTCAGACCAGATGTGAATTTTGATGAGTGAACGGCTTATGACACTAAAGAAAGTGTGACCCCGTACACCGCCGAAGAATGCCGAAGAAAAGAAAAAGGTTGCGGCGGAAGTGGAAGAAAATAGGTGGAAGAAAAAGAAGGGAAGAGAGACGAAGAAATAGGGTTTTGGGGTATAAAATTGCAACTTCTTCTTTTTATTTTTTGTTTATTAAAAAAATTAGAGGGGTAAATTTGTCATTACAATCAAATTTGGCGTTAAACTGTCGGAATGTGTAAAATTGCACTTACATCCACTATTTAGGGCTATATTTGCACTTTCAATTATTAAAAGGTTATATTGTCACTTATGTGAAGTAGGTACAGCTATAAAAGTATTTTTTTTCTCAAATACATTCAAAAATATATAGAGAATGATAATGCATAAAATGAAGTTTTAATTCATTTTTAAATTATTTTTTGTATACTCTTTTGCACTTTCAAATATATAGATAAAACTTATCACATGTGCATTCTTTTGTGCATTTTTCAACAACAATATATAGAGTCCGTCTCTTGAAAAACGGTCTTTCCATAAGATATAAAAAGACCAAGGTTTCAACGGCAAATTAGAATAAATAAAGATAAAATTTTTGGACTGCATTATAACTACTACATGTTGCATAATAAACTTTTAATATTGTAACTAAAACTTTTTACCTTTTTATTATTTCAATTAAACCCGTCTTTCCATAAGACTATGAAAAGACGGTCTTTCCCAATATTTTGCCTCAATTTATAATTTTAAATTTTCCTTAGAATATGAACATAGAAAAATAAAAATGTATATGAATTTCGTACATATAATTTGGGCAAAGTTTTGGGAAAGATCGTTTTTCCATAGGCTTATGGAAAGACCGTCTTTCCATAGGCTTATGAAAAGACTGGATTTAATTAGAATAATAGAAGGTAAAAGGTTTTAGTTGCAATATTAAAAATTTATTATGCAACGTGTGCTAGTTATAAAATTTATAACCTCATTCATGCAATCCAAAATTTTTATCTTCATTTTTTTTTAATTTACACTTTAAAGCTTGAGTCCGTCTCTTGAAAGACGGTCTTTCCATAAGTTATGGAAAGACCAAGGTTTAAAGTGTAAATTAGAAGAAATGGAGATAAAATTTTCGGGTTGCATGAACCGAGTTATAAATTTTATAACTACTACATGTTACACACTAAAAGTTTAATATTGCAACTAACACCTTTTACCTTTTATTATTTTAGTTAAACCCCATCTTTCCATAAGCCTATGGAAAGACCGTCTTTCCCAAGACTTTGCCTTAAAGCTTAGTCATTCCATGATTTTTCATAAAGATCGGACTCAAAAATTGTACATAATTTTGGGCCAGATATAGCGAATTTCCCAGCCCAAAATATCTTTTCACATAAAATTTATATTAAATACTATCTATATATGTACCTTTTAGGATTCATTCACCCACGTTTTCTAGCTATTATTTTATTGTTTTATAGTTCAAAGTTTTCCCCTCTGTTTCTCTCCTTGATTTCATCCCATTCTTAGTGTGATTCGCGAATTTATAGGGCTACCATTGAATTGGATATGAACACGTCCCAATACTCCATGTGAAGGTACATTTTGGATTTTTTTTTTTTATAATGTTTAAGTCCGTTCAAATAATTTTATGAAATGGAACTTTTTGTGTGCCAATTTAATCCGTAAGTGACAGAAATCAAAATTCTTTTACGAGATAAATTCATTTCCCTTGTTTATAGGCGTCATTAATTTTATTTTTGGGTAACTTGATTTTGTGCTTGATTTCATATGACACGATTCGAATTAATTGATGAAAATGAGTATAATTTGTTGTGTTGGCTATGATTTGGATTTGTAATCGTTTTAGGGATATTTTTTCAAGTTGATAGGTTAAAATGGGTTATTTCACATATATATTAAAATCCTTAATCATGTCACCTGAAATTTGATTTTATACATACTAAATATGTGCACGTGATGATTCAAATTATGGCTTCTGTTTGTATGTAAGCACAACTCAAATTGATGAGTAAAAATGAGGTGCTAATTGTAGTTGTATCACTATATAAGATCAAGTTAAATTAGTTATATACTATCGAAAGATGATATCCATGTTGATTAGGGTAAAGTGTACGAAAATTGGAGTTTTGTAATATCCAAGAAATAAATATACATTTCAAAGTATATTATTGTGTGTTACGTGGGGTGTATGCATTCCATTTTGTACATTTTGTAACTATTCATTTCATCGTAATATATAATTATGTTAATGAGATGCGCTTTTAAACTATTAAAATATGCAGTCGGCCGTTGAAATACCGTACATATGATATTCCAAATCCCATCATTGGGATTACCTTTATTTAAAATATGAGATATAATAATCAGTTAAGTAAAGATATAGGTTCATTGATAAGAAAAAGATGAAAGCGTCGACAAAAATTGACTAGACGAAAAATAAAATCCTAGTCGGTTCGGTGAATTTTTATGTCCTAAAACATTATGTGTAGAGTGATTTCTTACTTGCTCTGATTGAAAGTCGAGTATATATCTCTTATGCGTATGGGAACGATTAGAACCGGCTAATCCGTAAATCTAAAAAATTCACCCATGGACATCATCGGATATGATTTGTCCATACACAAAATAAGAATATGATTATTTTTAGCAGTATTCTATAAGATCTAGAATTCAATGAAATTGTCGGATTACTTTTAAGATCAAATAATTGAGTTAAAAATTACCAATCTCACAGCTCGACCTATCTCAAATACTAGTAAATTTTAGGGTAGAGTGACATCTAACTCTCTCATAAACCATCATGTATAAAACTCCCTTGGATTTAATGGTGCCATGAACTATGTGCGTTAAGAATTTGAATATGAGCTTAGATACATGAATGCAATTATTGTGATAATGCTGTATTCGTCCACATCTTCAAATAGAGATGTAAATCAGTGGAATTAATGTGGTGTGAGAAGGAAAGGTTAGCATGCATTGCTAAAAAAGGGTGGCAGCTATTTCTGTAGGCACACACATTATGGTTCAAAATGCACACAATTGGCGCCATTACACAAGTTTGGCAACCTCGTTTCTGCTTTTAGTCTAGTCTATGCACAACTTCTGCATTTCACACACCGAAACTTTGCCTCAAAATCTTGAAATTAAATCACCTTCGAAGATACGTTGTAAGCAAGAAAACTGCCCTTTATTGCACCTTTCCTTTCTCTCTTTCTCTGCAGCTTCATTAACTTCCTGCATAATGGTCTGCACTCCCTTTGTTTGCTCCATTTACGCCTTCAAGTTTATGTGTCTTTCTGAAAACTGCAGGATAAGGGGTTTGGTTGGGGCTTCCAAGGTTTAGCGGAGATGGACATCGTTGCCAATATTGCTTCAAGAGTGAAAGCAAGGAAATTTTTTAGGGACGGGGGAAGAAAGAGGAAGAGGAACAAGGGCTCTGTATATGTTGTCCTCAGCAGTGAAGATACGGAGGCTCAAAGTTCTGAGGGAGGGAGGCCTTCTGAGGAATATGTTGTCCTCAGTAGCGAAGATACTGGGGCCGAAAATTCTGGGAGTGAGAGAACTCTGAGTGATACTGAGAGCAAGATGGTGAGGAGGAGAACAGAGCGGCGGAGAAGAAGATATGGCTTCGATAGGGATCGGCCGAGCTCTAGCACAAGACTGAATCGAGGGAGCTCGAGCAGGAGATCTGGCGAGAAGACGCCCAGTGGTACTCATCTCTTCTCACTGTATCTCTTCTGGTTTCTGTTGTTGATGCAAGTTTCTGAGTTTATTTGTCATGCCCCCATACGTTTTTGGTTTCTGTAGCTGAAGCAGTAACTTGTGCCCCCATAAGGCCATAACCGTATCAGTAGCACGCAGCTATTAAATGATTCATGGCAGTATTTTCAGTTTGACAGCTTTTGTTGAATCAGTTTGAATACTTTTTGCTGAATCTTCTCCTTATATATAACAAGTGATTGCTATTACTTTTCCTGGTTTATGCAAGTTCTTGAGTTTATTTGTCATGCCATGTTGAGTTCATCACTGTATGGAACTGCTCGATTCAGAGGTTTTTGCAGAGGTTTTTGCCTCTAATTTGTAGTGCCATGCTGCCATTTTCCCATCTGATCTGAGGATCTAATAAAAGAAAGGGAAACTGATGAAACATTACTGTGATTGAGTAAATTTCATGGTTTACAGTCTTTCAAACATACATGTTAGAACTTAGAACACCATATCATAAACTTGTGGTATCTCACAATACATCATACTTTGAAACGCCTGCAGCTGGTGGTAGCAGTCAAGGCAGGAGCAGGGGGATCCCAATGGGCAATGGGGTCGAGTTTGTTCCCGACACTGCAGCTTTCGCGTCCTTGGAGAAATATGGTGCTAGATCAAGGGATGTTCAGTCTGAAGGAAGGACCAGGAACCCAGAGCCTAGTAAAACACGGTTCCAGCCAGAAAAATCTACCCAATCTGCTGGTATAGTATTTCATCTACTGAATTTATGAACCTGTCAAAATTGTGCTGTTATTATGAAGTGGCTTCTGTGGTAAATCTTGTTGGAATTTGACATTGTTGTTGAATGAGGCCAGATTTTGTTTAGTTAAGGATGGTTGTATAAATTATTTGAACTCTGTCAACCATTTCTTCTAATGCAACATTGTCAAGTCTGCAGCCTCTTCTGCCAAATTAAAATACCAATGGCTAAAGTTGCAACTGTGTTTGATTGAGTTCTTGGTGATTTTTTCTCTATGTTTTCTCTTGGATGATGTGATGCCCCATTAGGCAGTAGATTGATCACTGGACTCTTGAAAGTGATCTGTGTGAACTCCAACTTGTATAAATTAAGAATGATTTTCTTCGAACAAAACACTGCATTTGTTGATGCAAGTTTTTGAGTTTATTTGTCATACCCCCATAAGTTTTTGGTTTCTGTTGTTGAAGCAGTAACTTGTGCCCCCATAAGGCCATAACCGTAGCAGTAGTACACTACTTTTAAATGATTCATGGCAATAATTTTGGTTTGACAACTTTTGTTGAATCAGTTTGAATACTTTTTGCTGAATCTTCTCCTTATATATAACAAGTGATTGCTACTATTTTTTCTGGTTTCTGTTCTTGATGCAAGTTCTTGAGTTTATATGTCATGCCATGTTGAGTTCATCACTGTTTAAAACGGCTTGATGTTCGAGGCCTGCCATGGTTTTTGACATTGATTTGCATCACAATCAGCAAGAGTGGCTGGTTTTACCAAGTAATATATATATGTGACATGTATAAATACTAAGATCTTAGCAGTTTTATACAGCGAGTGCTTTCCTTATTCCAGGTTCATATCACATGGAGTGCCGCGGCAGTGGATCTCACTTCAGCATGGAGAGTGGTGATTCTCTGTATGGAAGCCGTGGCAGGCGTGAAATGGCTGCAGCTGGTGGTAGCAGTCGAGGCAGGCACAAGGGGATCCCAGTGGGCAATGGGGTCGAGTTTGTTCCCGACACTGCAGCTTCCAAGTCCTTGAAGAAATCTAGTGCTAGATCAAGGGATCTACAGTCTGAAGGAAGGGCCGGAAATGCTAGAACTGAAGTCCCGGAGCCTAGTAAATCACGGTGGAGAGGGGACCGAGTTGAAGAAGCTGTCCAGCCAGAAAAATCTACTCAATCTGCTGGTATAGTATTTCTTCTACTGACTTTATAAACCTGTCAAAATTGTGCTGTTATTATGATGTGTTTTGTGGAGTAGATCTTGTTGGAATTTGACATTCATGTAGCCAGTTGTTGAATGAGGCCAGATTTTGTGTAGTTAAGGATGCTTAGATAACTTATAAGGCCAGATACAAGTAAAAATATTTTTTCTGATGCAACATTGTCAAGTGTGCAAGAAGTTGCAGCAGGTGAAGGATGCTGCTGCAATTTGTAAGGTCATTGCAGTAGATTCATGTAAAAATCTTTTTCTCTAATGCAACATTTCACATTTCACTTACTCATGTAATTTGTAAGGTCTATTGTTGTTTGCTCAAGTACATAATTGGTTTTTTTAGAGAAAACAATATGATTGTGGAGGGAGTGTAGAAGGTAACATGAAGATCAAACTTTACTTTCGACAGATTTTAATGTCTAACCACTTGATCACAAATGGAAATGTCATCTGTCATTTGTCATTTGCCTTGCCTTCAGCTTTAAAGTGTGGCATGTGAGGCCACCTTAATTTCAGAGGTTTTGTAGAGCTATAATCTGTTTTGTATGTTGGAAACAAACTGTGGCTTCAAACTTATCATCCCTTAGTGTCTAACTTAGTGTTTTTATACTGACAAAGATATGTTAGTGTGGTCAACTTTGTGGAACACGCACGCTTGTTTACGTGGTGTTAGAAGCAAGCCTTTCAGTTATGATTTTATTACTTTTAAAAAAAAAAGAATGGATGGAAATTGAAGAAGAAGAAAACAATATCTTATCAGTTTGTAGTGTGAGGGGGGTGAGTTTAGTTAACCATATAAGAAACAATGTCTTGCCACGTATCAGCCTGTGTGTTTTATGGATGATTTTGGTCGGTTAAGTATGCTTTTGTTATAATGGGTATTTCAAAGCTGCCATAAGTAGATTAGCTTTTTTCTGAATGAGAGAGTAATTTCTCATAATGATTCTGATTGATTAAGAAGAGTATAAATAAAGTATCAAGTAGACTAGTCTAAACATAACTCTAGCATAGTCATCAAGAATAAAATCTTATCTAATCATCAACTTGTTTTATTCTAACACCCCCCTCAAGCGAAGTGTTGGATGCTCGCCGACGCACAACTTGGACCTGAAGAACTCGAGCAGTAGACGAGAGAGTCCTTTGGTGAAGATGTCCGCAATCTGAAGAGAAGTCGGGACATGAGCAACGCGCAGCTTGCCAGATGTCACCAACTCACGAACAAAATGATAGTCAATGTCGATGTGCTTCACCCCCTTGTGCGCCACCGGATTCTGAGCCAAGAAGATAGCACTGTTGTTGTCACATAACAGCAATGGAGCACCAGAAAGAGGAACCCTAAGATCACGAAGCAAATGAGTGAGCTAAACCACCTCTGAAGGAGTGTTGGCGAGAGCATGGTATTCAGACTCAGTGCTGGAGCGAGAAACAGTGGGTTGTTTCTTGGCACTCTGAGAAACCGAATTCCCACCAAGATAAACCGCATAACCATAAGTGGACCGTCGAGTCTCCAGACATCGGGCCCAGTCAGCATTAGAGTAGCCTAATACCTCAGGAGTACTAGCAGAATGAAAACTAAGACCAAAATGAAGGGTTCCACGAACATACTGCAAAATCCGTGTCACTGCAGCGAAATGGTCATCTCTGGGATCCTGAAGATACTGGCTCACTGTGTTGATCGAGAAAGCTAAATCCGGACGAGTGATGGTGAGATACTGGAGGGCACCAACAAGGGAACGATAAAGTGTAGGATCCTGAAATTGAGGACTAGTAGAGCGGTGAAGCTGAGAACCGGCGACAAATGGTGTAGAAACAGGGGCCGCATCAGACATACCTGCCCGAGTTAAAATATCCCGAGCATACTTTGCTTGGCCAAGAAGTAACCCTGAGGAGGTAGGTGAAACCTCAAGACCAAGAAAGTAATGGAGAGCACCAAGATCCTTGATCGCAAACTCTCTGTGTGTCCAATCAATGAACTGACGAAGAAGAGTCTAGTCGTTGCCTGTAAGAATGACATCATCCACATACACAAGTAGATACAGTAACGATGACCCTCTCAAGAGAACAAATAAAGAAGTATCGGCTGAGCTGCACTGAAAACCAAGCTGTGTTAGATAACCGCTGAAGCGCTGGAACCAAGCCCTAGGAGCCTGCTTAAGACCATAAATGGCCTTCTGCAAGCAACAAACATAGTCTGGATAAGCAAAATCCTGATAACCAACGGGCTGCTTCATATAGACCGGAGCATGAAGAACACCATTAAGAAAAGCGTTCTTAACGTCCAACTGATGAAGTGGCTAGGAACGCATGGTGGCTATGGCGAGAACTGTCCGAACAATGGAGGCTTTGACCACTAGACTGAAAGTGTGGTCAAAGTCAAAACCCAAAATTTGTGAGAGACCTTGTGCCCTGAGCCTAGCTTTATGACGCTCAATAGTGTCATCTGGTCAATACTTTAGTCTGTAAACCCATTTGGAGCCAACAATATTGACGTATGATGGGCGAGGCACCAAATCCCAAGTGTGTTGTCCGCGAAGAGCTGTCATCTCGTCATCCATGGCAGAAACTCAAGCTGGATCCTGAAGAGCAGTGCGGTAATCCGTGGGCTCTGACTGAGCAAGTAAGGCGGCAGTAAGACTATGAGCAATGATATCAGAATAATCTATGCGCTGAATAGCTCTAGTCGACGATCGAGTAGCTATACGATGAGTGAGAAGCCGAGGTGGAGAAATTGGAGGAGCAGTCGCAGCAGGCAAAAGGGCCGGTGAAGTGACAAGTGAATGAGTCGATGAGATGGCCAGTGAATCAGATGGGCTGGTCGACGGACCAGGTGAGCTGGTCGGTGGACCAGATGAGCTGGTCGATGGCGGGATGGGCGGAGCAGGATGAGTCCGAGAGGCCACTGGATGGTCCGAATCGTCAGAGGTATGGCTAACTTCAAATGGTGATCGTCCGCCAAGAACCGGGGTGGACAACCGATCTATGGTATAAGCAGTTGCAGCAAAGACGTGTGGCTAGTGGGAGAGAAGAACATGAGAGTGGTACAACATAGACAAGCCCATCTCAGTAATGTGGCGGTGCTTGTGCTCAGCCCGACCGTTCTGCTCAGGAGTATACGGACAAAAAATCTGATGATGAATTCCTTTTTCTGAATGTGAGAGTGTAAGCGGCCATTTACGAACTCAGTCCCCTCATCACTCTGAAACACTTTAATGGTGGAAGAAAACTGGTTCTCCAAAAAGCCTTAAACAGGCGGTAGACATCCCAAAAATCATATTTACGACGAAGTGGGTAAAGCCACGAGAGTCGGTAATGATCATCAAGGAAAATGGCATAGTAGGAGAAACCATCGGCAGATATAATAGGAGAGGGCTCCCATAAATCACAATGGACTATATCAAGTACCCTAGCAGCACGTTTATCATTTGTATGAAAAGATAAACGTTTCCCTTTAGCTTTTTCACACGCTTCACAAATGGTGGGTTTAGGTAAAACCTACGAGACAGCTAAGGATCCAGAAGCACGCAAACCAGAAATAACGAAATGCAGAACATGACCAAGTCTAGCATGCCAGATTTCAAAGGACGCACGCGACTTATTTGACTTCACAGTAGACATTAAGCAGATGCACCATAGTCTAAAACATAAAGACTATCCTCAATATAACCATGACCCAAGGTTTTCCTTGTGATTTTATGCCAAATAATAAAATAACGATCATCAAGGCAGGCAACATCATTTAAATCTCGAGTTAATTTTCTAATAGAAAGTAAATTTTTAGTGATATTAGGCACAATAAGCACATCATAAATAGGCTAAGACTTAGAAATCTGAGATTCACCAACATGAGTAATAGGGAGTTGAGAACCATTGCCAACATAGATGTGGGAAGAGCCATGGTAAGGTCTCATATAATCAACAATTGCATGGGATGATGACATGTGCTTTGTAGCGCCAGAAAAGTCTGGAGGTGGTCGCCAAAGATTACGCCGGAGAAGACAAAATATACGCCGATAAAAATGAAGAAGACCGGAGTCTGCAGCCGAAGAATTGCCGAAGTATGGCAGTCGAAGAATCAATTCTAAGGAGATGACGAGGATATCCACTGGAGGTAGAGCCGCTACCGGCGAAGATGAATCTGACACCGGAATTGTCGGTGAAGATGACGCCAGGCAAAGGGCCGGAACTGAAGACGATCACCGCTGGAAGGAACTGTTGCGGACCTGAAGACGTCGAAGATCTGAGAAAAGATGCCGGAACTTGACCGGGACTTGGCCAGAATTTTTCCAGTTTCCGGTGGAGGTTGATCGGCCGGAAAAAAAAGAGAAAGGATCAGAACTTGCTCTGATACCATGAGAGGGTGATTTCCCTTAATGATTCTGATTGATTAAGAAGAGTAAAAATAGATTACCGAGTAGACTAGTCTAAACATAACTCTAGTCTAGTCATTAAGAATAAAATCTTATCTAATCGTCAACTTGTTTTATTCTAACGCTGAAGAAAGAGATTTTGATTAGCTAGAGATTGTTGGTGCAATGTAGTTATGTGTGTTGAATTACCAGCCTTTGGTGCTACTCTAAATTAATTCGTAGTTGTTTTGCTAGCAATTATATGTGTTCAAATGCATCGAACTAAGTCTATGAATTGTTTGTGCAGGAGCCGCTAATCCTCGGACTGATCCTGATTTTCTCCATTGGAAGAAACTATTCAGCAAAGAGTTAGGCTTTCAAACATCAAGCGATGATCCGACTCAGTATCAGGAGGAGAGGGAAGAGGAAGAGGTGCAAGTTCTTCCCGATCAGAGGCGCATTTTCAGAGGCTGGGATCCAAGTGATACGGGGATCGAGCTTGTTGGAGAGAATGTAGATGAAGCTTTCAGAGGGAGATCAGCAAAACTACAGAAGACACGTGGAAGGCCGAGGAAAGCACCTGTTCAAAAAGGTATAATTTTTTTATATCATTTTGGCTGCTTTATTCTCCAAGTTTGTAAACATTTCTGATCATTTTCCTGAATTGTGTAGCTTTTGCAGCCATGGAGGGTGAAATGCCAAGGCCCCCACCTCTAAGATCAGATCCTGATCATGCTGACTCTTCATCAAGCGAGACAGATAACGATGATGAAGACTACAGGCTTGGATTATCTGAGAAGGATGAGTCTGAAATCTCCTTGTCTGATGAAGATGGCATTTCGGGTGATACTGCAGTTGGCAAGGCTGGTTGTGCTGAGGGTGTCGTTTGGGAGAGCTGCGCCTCAAAGAGACTAAAAAAGACCTCATCTCATTGTGTGAGGCTGGTTGATGTGGAGGATCACCTTCGGAAGGCTGTCTTCAGCACTGAGGACAGTGCTGCAGCAGATGGCAATGTAGCAGCCGGGGATATCATCCCCGAAGATGCAACTACAAAGGTGCGCGTTGAGGAGACCATTCCAACTGATGTAGCAACTGATGCTGGAAATGCACAAGTGGAGAGCGTTCAAGAACAGATTGTCGCGAAGGAACGAGCTCAGGAGAGCGCCACTGCAGCTGATGACAGTCCTAGCGATGAGGTGATGACGGAGGTAAATGTTAAGGAGGGCGATGCAGTAGCAGAGACGATCCCTGAACATGTTATCGCGAAGGGAGGCACTGTTGATGTTGCTGACACTCCCGAGGAGGAGGTGATGATGGATGCATGTGATGAGGAACCCAATGCAGCTGCTGAGAATATCACGAAGGAGGTTGCAAAGGATGCACATGATGAGCCTCAATGCAACACCGTAGAGCCACCTAAAAGATCAGGAAAAGCCATCTTGAAGACCAATGGTGATGAGGAGAAAGTTATCCATGTGAAGTTGGCACCTGAGAGACGATCACGTGGTGCGAAAAGAGGGAAGTTGTCTGATGGAGCAAGGAAGACTACTGTTATTGCTAGCTCTAGAAAGAAACCTCATCAACCTAGGAATGGACAAGAACCGGTGCTAGTGGCTGAAGAGAACATAAATTCTAGCAGTAGTGTCCCTCTGGAGGCCTCTAAAATTCCTGAGAGCAACAGTATCCCTCAGGATCAGCCTTTGAATCCGAGTGCTGATCCCGAAACTAGAAATGGGAAGGAAGCTGCAGAGGGAGATGGCACTGAGGATCATTCCAGTAAGCAGAAAATACTAGTGCCAACTCAGAAAAAACTAGTGACTGTTCTGATAGATTCCATCCTCGGAGACGGGAGTGTCCTGGAAGAAGAAGCTCAACAAGAGCCGGTGGTAGAGCCAGCTTCGTGGAATGGCTCCACCCTGCCATTGAAGTTCAGGTTCGAGGATGAGGATCCCGAACCAATAGTAAAGACTGATGCTGAGCTAGAGGTTGAAGCCTTGTTCGAGGAGAGCGGGTTGAATGATGGCAAGTTTGGAGACGAGAGTCATTACGAGGTTCGTTTATTTACACTCTTCTCAACATATAAGCATCCCTCATTTGCAATTCCTTTGACATTCACTATATAAATTTTAAATGTGGTTTACAGGAGGAAGAGATTAAAAAAGAAGCTGCGGAGCAAAATTGTGAACATGAACTGTACATCGATTATAGCATAGGACTCATCTGTCGCCACTGCTTCTACATAGCAAAGTACATAAAAGACATAGATCCAGAATTTGTAAGTGTCTTTTGCATTCTTACTTTCTTGAGTTTTCTTTTCTCTTCTTTTTGGTGTTCATAAACTGTTGCTTTTTATGATTAGATCACAGAGCATGCACATTCGCAAAGATGTGTTGATCGCGACAGACGATCGATACTGGACGGCCTCAACTTCACACCTGAAGAGGCTCAGTTGGGAGCTGCTTTCAGAGCAGAGAATGGAACAGTATGGGATGCGATCCCGGGAGCGAAGGCCAAGATGTACGAGCATCAGCAAGAGGGGTTTGAGTTTATGTGGAAGAACCTCGAGGGTACTATCGAGCTTGGTGAACTGAAGAACTCCGAGGACAGTGATGTTGGAGGATGCATTATTTCACATGCACCGGGGACTGGAAAGACCCTTTTGACACTGATGTTCATCAATGCCTACCTCAAGATCTTCCCCAACTCGCGGCCAATGATTATAGCTCCAGCCAGCATGCTTCTTACATGGGAGGAGGAGTTCAAGAAGTGGAACATGGATTTTCCATTCCACAACCTCGGCCACTTCGAGTTCACGGGCAAGGAGAAGAAGATCCTCGATACTCCTGTCCCAACTGGGAGATCAATGGACAAGGATGTGATCAGACTAATCAAGATATACTCATGGACTAAAGAGAGGAGTGTCCTTGGCATCAGTTACAACCTGTTTGAGAATCTTGTCGGAGGGGAGTACAAGAAAGTGAGGAGGACTAGGAAGGTTGCGCCGAAGCAGAAACCAAAGGTTGGCCAGCAATCTCACAAGTACAAGAGGATGCTTTTAGACATGCCAAGGCTTGTGATCATGGATGAAGGGCACACTCCGAGGAACAGCAACAGTTGCATCTGGAACACTGTCCTGAAGCTGCAGACAAAGAGAAAAATCATCCTCACCGGAACTCCTTTCCAGAACAACTTCTCTGAGTTGTTCAACACGTTGCGCTTGGTAAGGCCCGAGACAGCTGACAGCCTCTCGAGAGAGAGGACTTATGCTCCCATGCTAGCAGCGAAGGGAGGAAAGTATGCGCAGAAGAAGAAGGTGGATACTTTGGAGGCTACTGAACAGCCTAGTGTGGACAAGGCCATTGAGAAACTGAAGGATATTATTAGCCCTTTTGTGCACGTCCACAAAGGGCACATCCTTCGTAGGAGTCTCCCCGGGTTGAAGGACAGTGTTCTTCTCTTGAAGTCTCCGCCATTGCAGAAGCAGCTGATCAAGCTCATTGAAGGCACTCGGGCTGCTTCTTCATTCGACTATGAGTATAAAGTGGCGCTCCTATCCACTCACCCCTGCCTAGCAGTGCACTGCTCCCTGGATGCGAGAGAGCGCACTGCAATCAACATGGATGAAGTAGTGAGCTTAAAAGAGGACTACAAAGAGGGCGTGAAGACGAGGTTTGTTATGGAACTGGTTCGGCTCAGCATTGCTATGAATGAGAAGGTTCTTGTGTTCAGCCAGTACCAGCAAGTCCACAAGCTTCTGTCAGAACAGATTCGATCTGTCTTCAAGTGGGAAGAGGGAAGGCAGGTGATCCAGATGCATGGGAAGCAGGATCAGAAGCACAGGCAGCACATCATCACTAAGTTTAATGATCCTAAGAGTGAAGCTGTAGTGTTGCTGGCCTCGACCAAATGCTGCTCTGAGGGGATCAATTTGGTAGGAGCTTCAAGGGTGATTCTCCTTGACGTGGTATGGAACCCATCTGTGGAGAGGCAGGCGATCAGCCGAGCTTACAGGCTAGGACAGCAGAAGGTGGTGCACACTTACCACCTGATGGCCGCAGGAACGAGTGAGGGAGATAAATATTGCAGGCAGGTGGAGAAGGACAGGTTGTCTGAGCTAGTTTTCTGCTCTACCACAAAGGAGAATGTGACTGAGCAGGATCCTGGTACAGCTACAGCTTCAGCATCAGCTTCAGCCGTTGATGATGCCATCCTCCACCGCATGCTAGAGGATGAGAACTTTAAAGACATGGTGGAAAAGATCATCTACCAGCCCAAGGAAGTGAATCTAATTGAAAGCTTCACCCTTGCTACTGTTGATCGGGAGTAGCATCTTTAATTTCATTGTTGTTTCAGACTTTTGGATGATTGTTGTTTGGATTTGATGACTTTTTTGTTTGATTGTGTTGTTGGTTTGGATTTGATGACTTACTGTTGCGGATTTGATTTGGACAACATATGGTTTGTAATCTTATTTTTATTTGGATAGTTTTGGATATTATTCTGATTTGGATGATTAGTAGTGGTGTCTGATACCATGAAGGGTTTTCTATTGCGAATTTTAGCTTGTTTGTTTGGATTTGATGACTTTCTATTGTGGATTTGATCTGGACAACGTATGGTTTGTAATTTTGTTTTGATCCGGATGATTTTGGATGCGAGCAGTAGCTAGCTTTATAGCCATGTAGTGGTGTCAATATTGGGAGGATTTGTATGACTCACAGATATAACATACTTCTTAAGTAGTCTAAGCAGCAGAAATTAGAACACGCTAAATATGCATACATATATGTGTGAAGTGCACATGGTTGATTCATCTGCGCCTGCGCTCGCACCGTCTGCAGAAACTGCAGAAATCCATTCGAGGAAATGAGTTAATTCTTTTGGTTACATTACAAGTGAATGAATATGATCCCACATTTCTTCACATAATGGAGGGGGCTTTAGCATATAGAGCCCCCTGTGTACCAAAACACAAAATTCCCCAACTCTTCAACCATCTCCAAAGCTTTTGCACATCAATAACATAAAACGAATAGGCATCATCATTCTGAAGGAGACAACTTTTACAATAAGATAAGCTCTGCAAGTCAAATAGAAAGAGATTCTATAATCTTCACTGGTTGGCTTGCAGCGAGAGTTCTTGAAATGGTAAAAAGGAGCATAATCTAAAGAAAATTTGGGAAGGTTGCCATTTGATGCAATGGTTGGATGCTCAATATAACGTCTAGGAATCATCAATCCAAGTAACCATCTAGGAAATTAAGGTTAAAAAGCGTTCAGGGCAACACTCCCATCCCTTCATAACATCGTTGTCCCCACAAACCTCAATAAAACATGAACATATGTATATAATATTTTATATCTCTATCTGCAAATTCAGAGGGGTAACCTAAACAGAGAACTAGAAAAGGAATTCCACTACCAGACATCGGTGAGCATCACTATCCACTATATAAACTTATCTAGTCTCCATGCTTTGTTCGAACCAGGAGGCCTGAACATGTCCAGACTTAAATTGGAGCTTGCGCACAACTCCTTCAACGCTGAATCACTTCTTTCGGATGCAATTGTTTCCAGGGTGGTTCCAAGAACTTCAGCTGCTAGCCCTATCTCCACAAGGCGCCCTGGCTCTTCTCCACCGCTGCATATTATTTGTCCAATTTCACTTAGAGGTACAACGCTCTCCAGAACAGTTCTTCCAAACATACGACCAAGATATTCAGCAGCCTTTGGAGCATCATTTACAGCATCTTCCAAGTTCTCCAGTGCGGCATTAAACCTGACAAACAAATCAAAGTCAGCATCCATATAATCCCAAGCAAAATAACTGCACATCCTGATATAATGATTTGCCTACCCTCTGATGAGCTGATCTTGACTTATACTTTCATCTCGATTCTTTGTGAGCGTGATGAGAAGCTTTGTTAGGTGGTCCCTTTCCATATCCTTCCTCTCAAAAGAATCCATGACCCACAAAGAGATCATTGATGGGTGGAAATCAGGGCTTTTCAATTCTTTAATGCACAAAGCAACTTCATTTTCATCTTTGGCACTGCAAACACAAGCTTTTGAATGAGCATGTGGAAAATAATGGCGACATCTTTCTACACAACAGTGATTAAAGTACTTTCTGTACAACAGATAAAGCAATATTTATTTTAACACCAAATATGCATAGCAGGTACTCAACACATTTGAAATAGAAACAAGAAAATTACTCAACCATGAGAATGAAAAATACCTGTAAAATTCTTTAATTGTTGACATGGACATCTTTCGCAAGCCCTCTTCAGACACCACCTTATCAGAAGTAGCATTTTGTGCAGGTACACTGACACTGCGTGTAGGAGGAGTAACAGGACGAGACCTATCAATACCGCGATCTGCATTCCTACCATCTCTATCGCCATAATGACTATTCCGCTCTTGCATGTTTAATTGATCATAAGCAGATGGACCTGCCAACCGTTCTGGCATGTATCTTTGAGTGGAATCTTCTCTTGATGAATGAACTATTCGTTCAGAAATAGTATTGTAACCATTATTAAGCCCAGGTCCCACTCTCCTTGACTCTCCACTACTTGGCCGATCAGGTAATTGAGTACCTGAAGAAGCGGTGTGCCCTCTAGATGACATTCCCTGTGCAAGGCCTCCTTGGGGTCCCAGGAATGGAGAATCCTGACCACCTAGGGATCTCTGTGGAAGCGGAACAGACAGTGGTCTACTATCCAGAGTATGCCTCTCATCTATCCGAACATCTTGACCCCCAGCGCCATAACCCCGGAGCTGAGACCCGGGACGGAAGCTGCCCATATGGGAGCTAGGAGAAGCTAACGATCCTCTAGGAGAAAAATCAGTGGGCTGGCCCCTTCTAACAGAAGAGCCCATACTCGGAGCACGAGACAGACCCCTAGCTTGTGCCTGACGTTCTTGAGCAGCATCTCTGTGTACTTCGTCAATCTTCTTTGGCCCTTCAATTTTTCTCCTCTGCTGCCACTTATTCTTTCTCAGATCAATAGAGTCTTTCAACATGAACCTCACTCTAGAAGACAGTTTCATGTCATTTGATAATTTCTCCATAATATTAAAATACCCATCGATATGTTCTTTAGCCTTTGAATGGTCTATCATTTCTCCAATGGTGCTCATCAGTTTGCACAGTGCTTCGACATCTTCCTCATCATGACTCTGATACTGAGAATCCTCACCCAGCAATTTCTTTATGCACTCGTGCATTATTCTCTCAGTCAACATTCTCTTTTTGTAGAGTTCACCAATAAGTCTAATGTTACCCAACATTCTTCTTCGTGCCTGCAGTCGCTTCTCCTCTCTTACCTCTGGTGACAGCTCAGCTTCACCTTTCTCATCAACTTTGTTAGCTTCTGCCTGCTCTTTTTCTCCTCGCTCAAATTCTTCTTGACACTTGTTCAATAATAATCTCTTAAATGTGATTTTTTCTTCATCCACGGTCAACTCTGGTAACTCTGCAGCAAGATGATGACAGAAAGTGGCATACATCTCACAGAAAGTTGGCTCCATTAAAGCTTTATCAAATATTTGGGAAATCACACCAGATAAGGTGACATCATTGTCAATATTGACTTGCTTAACTTGCTCGAACAATTTTTGAAAGTTTTGAGGAGTGAGCTTGTTCAATATGCCCTTTAATTGCCTCTGTTTAGCTTGTTCCTCATCCGTCACTTTACCAATTTCATACTTCCTTTCTGCTTTGTGCATTACTGCTAGTGGGGTTTGAGGGGAAGGCATCAAACCCTTTTGAAAACCAGTTCCTCGCTGCCACCTCTCAGAGTCAGGATTGCTTCTTGGCACACCCATTTGCGGAACCACAGACTGCACTTGCCCCGGAAGGATGCCACCTTGATAATTAACCTGTGCTTGCATTCGTGGGTTCCTTAGCACCCCATGATTGGGCACTTGACCAGGACGAAACATAACCAAATTAGGGCCATAATTCATATCCATCCGCATATCACGCCCAATCATAATCGGCCCAGGAACTTTATTCCATTTCTCCTCTTCACTTAAGTTACTTCCTCGGCGATCTAAACGAGGCCCTCTTCCAGAACCAGAATACTGATCACGTGAAACACCAACATTAGATGCAACCAACACCTCAGTTATTTCAAGCACCTTTTCAAAACCTTCAGGAGGTTCACTAAAATGCTCTGCAAATGTAAGTAAGAAATCCCTTGAGTACTTCTTAGTCGTGACTCCATTGCTATCTTCAGGATCTGCTGAAGTTTCCAATTTGGGAGTAGATAAGTCAGCTGCATCTTCCCAGTCATCGGGTTCAACCTTACTCTGACCTGCTTCCTCCTCGGCGACCTCAATTTTAGACACATCGGAAGGTGGTGGCTCCAAATCATTGCCGGAGGTGCTCTCTGGCATCTCTGCAGAAACTGCAGTTTCTTTCTTCTCCTCTGGTCCCTTGTATGCCAAGTATAGATCTGCAGTAGGCCCACTACTGTCTAATTTTTTAAGCAACTCTTTCCTTTTCTTCTTACTTTTAGGTCCAGTAGTTTTTGAGACATATGGCTCTGGCACGAGTTTCTCTTTGGTACCAGACACATGTGCAGATGTAGCACCAGTATTAACGTATTCAACAACATTTTGATCGTGTTCTAACTTTTCTTCAGAAGACGGAACTAAATCAAGTGTCTCCTTTTCTGACGTAGAAAATCCAGTCACAACAGTATCTATGCAATCAGATGTACTTACAGAAGCCACTGTATCATCTTGAGCAGTAATATCTGAAATCGAAGACCCCACCTCAGCCTCTCCAATACCTTGATTACCAACACCAGTACCCTTACCATTCTCCAGGGCGATACATTCTTCCAGCTGCCTTGGCAAAGTTTCCCTAACCTCCTCGGGGACAGCCTCTCTGCTAGCAGGTGTTCCCTTCAATGCAGAACTACCTTTAGTTGTATCAATAATTTTATCAGGTTCTGAAGCACTGGGTATCAAAGATGTATCATCAATCTTAGAGTGCTCCGTGGAGGCTACTTCTTGATTCTTTTCCCGGGAGATTTCAGAAGTTGCTCGGTCACCTTCCTTAGCTGTAGCAATTAGTCCTTTCAAAGGCTCTGAAATCTTTTCATCTTCATGCTTTAAATCAACAGCACATGGTTCAGCCAGTGTAACCATTGACGCCATCTTACTGGGATTTTCAATCACCACATTACTCGCAGGAGAAAGAGTTGCTCCATTAACCTCTGGTACCTGAGATGATGAAACTGATGCATTTGTAGATTGCCCATCAGCCTGCAAAAAAAATCATCAATTATCAACAAAATAAAATCATAAAACCATACGATGAATTTTCAGAATTGCTATAAAACATCCAAGAAAAACAAACAATGCCTAATGTGGTACCACAGTTTACCCACTACATACTTTTTCTTGTTTATCAGACACTGAACCTTCGACAACTGAAGGTCCACGTGAAGGCTTCTCAACAGGAACCAGAGAGGCAGGAGGGACTGAATTTGGTACCTGGACGTGCCCAGACTCAGAACCTGTGAGTCCAGCAGACTTGGATGTCTCGGGCATGGCTACACCTGCTGGTCCCAGACCTGGTTTTGACTGTTGTAAGGAACTCTGAGATGAAGGCTCCACGTCCCTTTGGGATGGCTTTGAAAATTTTTGAGAATCTCCTTTTGAAGCACGGGGTGAACTCACTAAAGATGCTCCATCTCTTTCTCCATGAGAACTAGTCGCAGGCTTCACTGTTACCTGCAGTTAGAGAGTTTATTGTGTGAGATTGCATTGTAATATGAACTGGCAATCAAGAGTTCCAGAAAGAAATTCAATAAAATCAATTCAGGAGTGATCCTAAAGTAAATTGGGTTTAAAATTTCACCAACCTGATTATAATATCTAAGTGGCTGTGGAGTAGGATGTGTAACTGAACTTGTAGCTTGGAAGAATAGTGAGTTAGCATTATAAGGATTGGGGTAGTAACTGGAGGGACGTGCAGGAGAAAATGAAGTAATAGGTTGTGATTGAGGAGGCACATAAGGGTGTGATGTTGGAGCAGCAGTACCATTAAGCTTCAATTCTTCGTGTGTTTCTGGGTGAGTAATCTTTACAGGTTTACGAGGACCACCATACTTTCCACTCTGTTGCTGTGGAAATTTGGGAGCCATATTCATTCCAATGCTACCCACTTGTGGAGGGATTTGGGGACCCATCTGATTTGAAAAACTTAAGTTTTGACTCTGATGCAGGATGCCTTGTGGCTGCATATGATGAGGGAGACCTGGCACAAAAACCTGTTGTTGCACAGATGGGTTGCCTATTTGTAAAGGCATTGGCATGGGCATGGGCATCGGCAAAGTAGTAGCCGACATCGCCTGAGACTGAATCTGCGGATTTGGGCCACCAAATTGAACAGGAACTTGAGGCTGGTGAAAGGTCATTTGCATCGGCATTGCTGGAATAGGATGCACAGATGGCTTTTGCGTTTGAGCCACGGGAGGAGCCACTGAAACTTGAGTGTCCCTTTTGGGTTTTGCAGCAGGATACCCCTCAGAAACACTAGGCTGATCAGCTGGACTAACTTCCTTTGGCAACTGCTGCCTTGGAGCAGGTGGATATGGCGCGGCTGGTGAAGTTCTGAAAGAGTCATGCCGAGCCTGAAAAACGCAACACGGAAAAGGGCACCTAATAAGTTGTTTACTTTTGTCCATTTTTTACAGATCTTAAAGCTAATCCCAAGCAATATGATATCCTTCCACACATCAGAGAATGCCCTTTGATGTACAGAAACTATAAATCATTTTAAAAAACTGGAGTAACAATAAGTAACATTCTTATAAGAAGATTTACTTCAGTTCTCTGAATCCAAGCACAAAATAAATCAATGACAGCAAGGAACAAATACTACACACGGTGTAAAAAAATTGGCAAATTGCAATTGCAGGGCACTCTGAAGCATACAGAAAAAATGAGGCACCGGGGGAATAGATGATCAACAATGAGGTATAACCTCCATCACTTATGCTCATGCGAACAAAAAATTTCAAGTATTTAACCAAAATACCATCTTAAGCAGGACTCAGAAACTAAGAGAGTCTTCCACAAATTCATCAAGGAACAGAGATGAAAAAAATTGATTCATCGTGACAACACAATATATTTTAAAAATAACAATATTCCCAAACCTGGTCACGCTTCTGCTCATCCAAATTTGGTGGGGCTGAGCTAGTACGAGCGGGTATCTATAACATGATCAAAACAAAGTCAGGTCTTTCCTATTCCCTCCAGAGAAAATAATGATATCAAGAAGCAGATGAGAGGTAGGGGGTGCAATAATCCAAAAAATAAGACTAATTTCCTTGATCCATGTCATGTTATACCTGCATTCCATTCATGAAACCTGGACTGATAGACCCGAACTGCAGAGTGTACGACTGAGATGCCTCAGCTGTAGGTAAACAACCAAGACACAGTTAGTGATACAAACATCACAAGTATTAAGAATTACAAGAAGACTTGAATGAAACGCCTAGCCACAAATAACCAAACATCACACGCGATATCAATAAACAAATTGGCAGACCTTTAGGTGGAGTTGCAGGTGCTGGAGAATTCTTAGAGTCTGCAATAACAGCAGGAGGAACATTAGAGGACGGGACTTTAGGCGCTCTTGAGGTTCTTGGAGCGCCCACATCTGCTGGTTTGACAACTGCAACATTGGCTGGTGCATTTGGTCCTCCTGTAGAATAGGCAAAAATACAATCACCTAGTGATGAAAAAAGAACCATTTCTTTCAGTTCCAGTAAAATTGGATATTTCCATATTCTGATTCACATATAATGATGTGTCCATGAAAAGCATCACAAAGTCAGCAACTTTCCATTCATTCGCCACTTTAAACCCCAATTAAGAAACCAAACCTTTTCACGATAGTTATAACCAACCCCCCAAAACGTAACCACATTCTTATCACAGCCTGTATTTAACACAAGACATTAAACCCTTCCCCCTCACATACCGTGAGAAGACTGCTGCAGCTGCTGTGGATGTGCACCATTCTGCACAACCCTCGAAGCAGGAGGAGCAGTACCGGAATCCGGATTCACAACCTGAACATGCTGCCCCCTGGGCCCGCCTCCTTGCACATTGCCACTGTGCTTCTTGTAGCTAAACCAGAATAGCAGTACAAATAACAATATTAGAAAAACTTTCAGAAACCCTAAATCCAAGCATGCACCACCCTATCCAAACCCTAACGCTTACATCCTGTTCGACGGGAGCGAAGGCTGATTGCTGCTGCTGTGGTGGTGAGCGGTGCCGGTGCTGGGAGGAGGGGCGGTGGCGCCGCCGCCGCTGCCGGAAGTTCCCCTGCTGCCGCCGCCTGAGAAGTTGCGGTTGGGATTCGATCGACCGGATTTCCTGTACTGGGTAGACTCGGTCCTATCAGCCCTTGATGGATTATGGGACATAAATTCGAATCCTCAAAAAACCAACGCTTGAAAATTGTCCTGCAGATCCACCGATCAAATCAACGGCCGCGTCTCGGAGAATCAAAAGCCACCGGAAAAGCAATTAAGCGCAGAATGTTTTACCTGGAGTAAAGTGTACGCTACGGGAAAGAGGGAACGGAATTAGGGTTTTTACTGAGAGCGGACGATGGCGGGAACCATGACGACAGTGCGATTCTAGAGAGAGAAAGAAGGGGGAGGGAGAGGAGAGAGAGAGGCGGAGGATGGTGAATCTCGTACAGAGAGTGTGGTGTGTGAAATTTTACTGTTTTGGTTCTAGAGAGAGAAAGAAGGAGACGGTGAATGTTAGAGAGGGAAGAAGTATATATACTGGTGCAAATATAGTTTATTTTTTTCCAAAGTGTTGGAAAGATAAGATTGAATTAAAATTATAGAAAATTAAAAAATTTAATTATAATATTAAATTTTTATTATATAATATCTAGTAGTTGTAAGTTTATGATTCGATTAATATAACCTCAAATTTTTATCTTTATTTTTTCTAACTTTTAGTTTAAATCTTGATATTTTTATAAGTTATAGAACGAATATCGTTAAACATAGATACAATAATAAATTATTAGAATTCTGAGACTATTAGGCGAACAGAGTTTGGAACGCAGTACTCCTCCTCCCATTTTCCTCCTTCTTCTTCTATCTTTAAGTAATGTAATTTTTTAAAAATTAAAAAAAACAATTTAAATTTTATCTCACTTTTCTTTTGTTTTTCTTTTTCCTTTTTTTTTGGAAATTCTTCTCTGCAAAGTCTTGGGAAAGACGATCTTTCCATAGCCTTATGGAAAGACGGGTATAATTAAAATTATAAAAGGTAAAAGGTCTTACTTGTAATATTAAAATTTTAGTATGCAACATGTTGTAGTTATAAAATTTATAACCCGGTTCATGCAACCCGAAAATTTTATCTTCATTTCTTTTAATTTACACTTTAAACTTTGGTCTTTCCGTAACTTATGGAAAGACCGTCTTTCAAGAGACGAACTCATTCTTCTCTTCATCAATTCATATTATTTTCTTCTTTTTTAAGTGTGTCCCTTTAAAGACGGTCTTTCCATAAATCATAGAAAGACCAAGGTTCAAAGTGTAAATTAGAAGAAATGAAGATAAAAATTACAGGTTGCATGAACTGGGTTATAAATTTTATAACTACTACATGTTGCGTACTAAATTTATAATATTGCAACTAAGATTTTTTACCTGTAAACATAAACCATCTCTACATGTTCATTTTAATTTATATAAATTTTATAATTTATTTTGAAATTAATTATAAATAGATTTGATAAAGCATTCCAAACAATATTTTTCATTATAACTCTTGGAGTGCGTCTCTTGAAAGACGGTCTTTCCATAAGTCATGGAAAGACCAAGGTTTAAAGTGTAAATTTTATAACTACTACATGTTGCATACTAAAATTTTAATGTTGCAACTAAAACCTTTTACTTTTTATTATTCGAATTAAACCCCGTCTTTCCATAAGCCTATGGAAAGACCGTCTTTCCCAAGACTTTGCCTAACTCTTGAATGAGAATGGTTATTTATTAATTAAGAAAAAAAAGCTGACCGCTCATTAAAATAAAATTTGCATTTGTTCAAAGGCAAACTCTTGGGAAATACCGTATTTCCATAGTTTTAGAGGAAGACGGGGTTTTATTGAAATAATAGAAAGACAAAATATCTTGGTTGTAATATTAAAAATTTATTATACAACGTGCAGTAGTTATAAAGTTTATAACACAATTTATACAATCCAAAATTTTTATGTTCATTTCTTTTATTTTACAGTTTAAACATCGATGTTTCCATAAATTATGTAAACACCGTATTTGAAGTGAAAATAATAATTATTATAGTTTATATTTTAAACACAAAGTATGAATTACTATGCGCGTCGTATTGAAAACCTGGTTCCGTCTCCCTTTTCATGAGAATTTGATTCCGCCCATGGTAAGAAGTATGGAGGATAGTCGGTGTTAAGGAATTAGAATATTAGTTGTAATTTTAATTATATTGTATTACTTTTTTTTTAACTTGTATAGGTATTATGTACAACTATATAATGTATCATGAGATCATGAATACAAACATAGATTACTACCCTTATTTTCTGCATATGAATTTAGCTAAACATTGTATCATCGGGTAATGTTAAATTAACGGTTTGGGTTAGGGTTTTCTGGTCGGATTTTTAGGGTTTCAGCTTGGGGGAGGGTTGTGGTTAGGGTTTTTTGGTCGGAGTCGAGCACGTTCAGCAACTCTGTAGCGGCGGTGGTGGCAAAGCAGTGGCGATGGTGATAAGGGTAAAATAATTCTTAAATTTAGATTTCAATTAAGGGATTTTCGCCATTTTAAGTACGGTCCACAACTTGCTTATCAAAGTCAACGCTGGGAGTGCCACTAGAGAGTCTATTGGCACTTTAATTAGATATTTAGGATTATTTTTTTACTTTAAAAACTTGAGAGTTATACACTTTCACAACATTATATAGGATTATATTGGTCTTTCGCCCTACAATATTTGTAATGTCACAAAATTGTTTCGTATAATTTATAAATCGACCAAAATATTTGTCATTCATCAACTTAATATATATGTGTGGGTGGGGGATTTATCATTCACAAATTCATATTTTGGAAATATTTATAATTAGTATGATTAATAAGGTGATTTGACACTTATTTTTATATATTGAGACAGTATTTATAATTATGAAAATCTTTTAAACAAATTTTAATTTTAAACAATAAGAAAATTTCTCATATTAGACCGATTAACGATTAGACAAATCATGAAAACCTCATATCAATAATTTTATGGTCAAATTATAATTATTTATACATTACGGTACTTTAAAAAAATTATTGATAAATAAAAATAAATATCAAAAAATCTTATTAATCACACTAATTATAAAATAACCATATGTAGCTGTTAATCAGTCTAATTATAAAACAATAATTTATGATAAATAATTATAATTTAAATTTAAAAATTATATTAAAACATGAGCTTATCTCTTGAAAGATGATATTTCCATAAGTTATGAAAAGATCAAAGTTTAAAATGTAAATTAAAAGAAGTGAAAATTAAAAATTTGAATTGCATGAATCGGGTTATTAACCTCTATAACTACTACACGTTGCACAATAATTTTTAATATTATAACTAAAATATTTTACCCTTTATTATTCTAATTAACCTCCGTGTTTCCATAAGTCAATGGAAAGCAGTCTTTCCCACGATGTTAGTTATATTATTATCCCAAGCACCATATAATAGATATTGTCTGCTTTCTGTCTGTCAACGAGGGGTATTTGAGTCATTTTGAAACCCTTGGTTTAATAAAAAGACGTCGTTTTCAATCATGGTTTGCAATCATGTTTTCATTATTCTTCTGTTCTTGAAAGAAAGGATTTTGGGAAAGAGTTTTCTGAGTTTGATATTCACACAATGAACGGAATTTATACCCAAATATACATGAGTTGACTAGACTAACTAAGTGAAATATAAAGTTTATTACAACACAAACTCTATTACTCCCCCTCATTGGAGCATGAAGATCGAGAATGCCCAACTTGGAACTGAGATGGATGAAAGCAGCCCGTCCTAGTGCCTTGGTGAAAATGTCTACTGGCTGATCCGAGGTGGAAATATGATGAGTAGAAATGACACGCGAAGACACTAGATCACGAACAAGATGGCAGTCGATCTCAATGTGCTTGGTCCTCTCATGAAAGACTGGATTGACTGCAATGTGGAGGGCAACCTGACTGTCACAAAAGAGTCGAACCGGAGAAGAGTGGGAAACGCCAAAGGAGCGAAGGAGAGAACGGAGCCAAAAGATTTTGCAGCAAGCATTTGCCATAGCCCTATACTCGGCATCGGCTGAAGAATGTGAAACAGTGTGTTGCTTCTTGGTCTTCCAAGAAACTGGCGAGATGCCCAAGGTGACAAAATACCCCGCGACAGAACGTCGAGATAGGACAAGTTGCCCAGTCTGAGTCGCAGTAGGCAGTCAGAGCCAAGCTACTATCTCGAGAAAGAAATAAACCCTGTCCTGGGCTGCCTTTAACATAGCGTAGAACTCTCAAAGTTGTAGACTAAACGTTCGGCTGCTGCATGAACTGCGAAAGAGTATGAACTGCAAAACTGAGCTCAGGTCGAGTGATAGTAAGATAGACCAACTTCCCAATAAGGCGACGATACTGCTCAGGGTGATCATAATCCGGACCAGAAGCTTTGGCAAGGGCCTACGTTGGATCCATAGGAGAAGCAAAGGGCTTGCAGCCTAGCAGACCGGCTTCTACCACCACCTCTAGAGCGTGTTTGCGTTGAGAGACAAAGATGCCTGATGGATTGTGTGCAACTTCTAGTCCTAGGAAATATTTAAGAATTCTGAGATCTTTCATATGAAAGCAAGATGACAAATACTGCTTGAAGGAAGATATGGCAGTTGACCTATCTCCAGCAATAATGAGATCATCGACATACACCAAAATATGAAGAGTATGACCAGAACGAGTAAGACTGAATAATGAGTAATCAGCATAGCTCTGGCGAAACTTGTACTGGTGAAGATCATGAGTAAGCTTAGAAAACCAGTTTCTATGAGCCTGCCTGAGACCATACAGGGACTTATGTAGATGACATACCTGACAAGGAAGCGCCTTGGAGTAGCCCGGATGTGGAGTCATAAAGACAAGCTCGTCCAAGTCGCCATGCAGAAAAGCGTTATGAACATCCATTTGGTGCAGTTCCCAATTTCGTACAGCAACAACGGAAATAAATGTACGAACTGTTACCATCTTAGCAACAGGAGCGAAAGTCTCATTGAAGTCGATGCCTTCAACCTGGCGATTCCCTAACATAACAAGACGAGCCTTATAGCATTCAATATTGCCATTAGACTTGTACTTGATGCGATACACCCACTTACAACCAATTGTCTTCTTGTCAGGAGGAAGAGCTATGAGAGACCAGGTGCCATTTCTGTCGAGGGCCTCAATTTCAGCATGTATTGCATCACGCCAAGGAGCCTGTTGGACAACCTCTAAGAAGCGAACTGGTTGGCCCGAGGTGACTGTGGCCAGGAAGTGAGCATGAGCTGGAGCAAATTTAGCGGAGGAGACAAAACTGGTGATCAATTATGGAGTAGAGGAGATAATCAACTGAGAATCATCACAACGCATAGAACTGCATACAAAATCCTTAAGTAAAACACTGGGCTGACGTTGGCGTGAGCTATGCCGAACGTCTGAAACAACCTCTTCAGCTGGCGAGATGACCGCGGCAGGCAGCGAGGAGCAGTCACCGGTCGGCGCGAGCTCAGCGGCGAACGGGAGTGGAGCTGGCGGAATGGCCGTGGATGAGCTGCCTAGGTCCGGATGGATGCTCCCCCTGACCGTGGAGGAGGGAGAAAGTTGCGAAGAAATCCCCCTTGTTGTGAGGGGTGAAGCATCCGGACTATCGAAAACAGCCTGATGAGTGTCTACCTACGTCGAAGTGGGCGACAGAGAAGTGGATGAACTCTGAAATGGAAACATATCTTCAAAGAACACAACATCTATGGAGAAGAAAAACTGTTATGATTCAAGATCATATAGACGCCAGCCTTGCTTTCCACTTGGATAGCCCATGACGATGCTTTTGCGACTACGAGCAGCAAACTTGTCCGTAGGCCGAGGAAGAGTGGAGGCAAAGCAGAGACACCCAAAGACCCGAATGTCTGAGTAATTCGGAGCTCTTTGGAAAACCAAATGAAAAGGAGTCTGATTTTGAAGAACCGGAGTGGGAGTGCGGTTGATCAGATAGCATGCTGTAAGAATACATTCGCCCCAAAACTTGATCGGAAAAGCAGCTTGAAACCACAAAGCACGTGCCACATTTAGGAGATGGCAATGCTTGTGTTCCACTCTACCATTCTACTGAGGTGTGTAAGCGCACGAAGTCTCGTGAAGAATACCGTGGGAAGCAAAGTAAGCCTTAAGACCAAAGAATTCAGTACCATTGTCGGACTTGAAATGACGAACTGATGTCTGAAACTGAGTGATAGTTAATGCACAAAAATCCATAACCAGTTTTAGAACCTCTGACTTGGACTTAATTAAATAAGCCCATGTAGCACGAGAGTAATCATCAATGATGGTAGCAAAATAATTTGCCCCACAAGAAGCAGGAATTCTGTATGGTCCCCAAATGTCACAATGAACAAGATCAAACAAGTGTGTGGCTTTATTAGAACTTAACGGAAAAACAACTCGGGTTTGTTTGGAATGAAAACAAATATCACAAGGAGTAGAACTCTGTACAAAAGCACAAGGAACGGGTAAAGATGCTAAAACTGTAAAGGAGGGATGCCCCAGTCTTCGATGCCACAACTCGGCTGAGGTTACCTTCTCGGTCTTGGTCGCAGAGCAGGCACGAGCGGCTGCCGAGAAATGCTATAACCAGTAAACACCATGTCTCTGCTCACCCACACCTCACTATCTTCGAATCGCTTTCCTAAAGTATACACAACTTTTCGATCAAGAAAGCAAAACAACGAGCATTTAGAAGCAACCTAGCAAAGGACAGGAGATTGCATTCCAATGTTGGAAGATACAGAACATGGTCAATCCTGGCAGACTGAGAAAAATCCAAAGAACCTTCATTGGCTGCTAAAACAACATGGTTATTTGGAAGCTTAATAGGCACAAGAGCAATATCGACAATATCATGTAGGATGGCAAGATTTCCAGTCATGTGAAAAGAAGCGCCCGTGTCGAGAATCCAGAGAGAGGGCTTACCAGTAGCATCTGAAGAAGGAGTGTTCATGGTGTTATACATCTGTAATACTGCCAGCCATTGGTCGGGGCTGAGATTCGAGCCTCGAGTAGCGGACTCCGGGAGGGACATGATGTCGAACGCGTGAGCGGAAACTTGCTGTTGTGCCGAGAGGGCGACTCCGACTGGCAGGCTGCCACGGCCACGACCAGCCTCCTAGTTGCGCACCATGGCCGACCGGTGCACGAACCCCTCAGGAATACCATGGTGCTTCCAGCACTTAGAGATGTCATGTGTGTGCTTACCACAGTGAGAACACACGGGACGCCCGGCTGATCGGTCCGGCGCAGAGGGAGGCTGAATGCACACCAAAGGTATGGACTTGGCCTAAGCTACAAATGCCATACCATCGGATTTGGTATCGCGTTCGAGCATGAGAGTCCTATGGTGTTCTTCCTGCACGACCAAAGCATAAACGCGATTGATGGACGGGAGGGGCTCTTGCACCATGATGCTAGAGCAAAGAGTTCTAAAGGAGTCATCCAACCCAAGCAGAAATTGGTGAAGATGCTCGACATTGCATTCTGCACAAAGTTTGGTCGTGATATTGCAAGTACAATTTGCGCAGAGACATGCTTGAAGGGGAACATATGTCTGAACTTCATCCCAGATCTTCTTGAGAGCGCCATAATATGACGCAACAGATTTCCCACCTTGGCGACAATTTTCCAAGTCTGCACGAAGCTAAAGGAAACGTGGCCCGTTACCGACAGAAAATCGATGACGTAATTCCTCCCAGAGCTCAAAGATAGTTTCAAGATAAGTGATGGAAGATCGTAGAGACAAATCAATAGATACCCATCCGATGAGTATGGAATTGACACTATACCAGTCATCAAGATCAACAGGGGCAACATTGTCTTGAGAGATGCGACCATTAACGAATCCTGGTTTATGTTTAGCCTTGAGTGCGTTCTTCATCGAGGTAGTCCACTCCTGATAGTTGTCACCCTTGAGAACAACCGGACAGAAAGATAGTCCTGGGTGATCTGAAAGGTGAAGGTAGAAGGGAGAAGAATGATCAAGAGGTCGCTGCAGTGGCTGAGGTTCGCCACCGCCATGGACACTCCAAGGCGGCACCCGCGGTGTGTGGACGACGTTGTACGAATCACTCATTGTGGGCGGTGAGTTTAGACGGTGGCTGAGATAAAAAAATAGGGTATTAGAGAGTTGGCTCTGATACCATGAAAGAAGGGATTTTGGGAAAAAGTTTTTTGATTTTGATATTCACACAATGGACTGGATTTATACCCAAATATACATGAGTTGACTAGACTAACTATGTGAAATACAAAATCTATTACAACACAAACTCTATTAGTTTTTCAACGCACACTGCAATTCTCTCCCTACTTTCGATCCTTCACAGCCTTCAATTGAAACCAAGTTTCTGACCAAACTAAAACGAACAATTCCAAGACAGCTGGTTTCATCTCTTGTCAAAATCAGCCATTGTTGATCCTCTTAAGTCACCCCACAGTTTAAGAAGGATTCATTGCATAACCAGTGGGAGGAGGAGACAAATTGGAGGTAGTTTACACTAATTGGCTGGTGCAGATTCTTTCTAATGTTATAGTTTTTTTAGATTTTATGTGTTCATTTATGTTATACTTCGAGTTTATTAGGAGTTTTGAGGTGAATTAGGGCGAAAGATTTTGGAAATTCTTACGTGATCTTATGTTTGATTCGATCTCGAAATCGAGTGTATTGAATTAAAGTGTTAGATAATTCTTATCTGATGTTGTGTGAAACTTGTGTTTGATTCCATTTGTGTCGATTATCTTGGTTGAACTGTGATTGAATTGAATAGGAGACGGGTCTGTTTCAATCTGATGTTTTTATTTCGCTTTCCCCATAGGATCAGTATCTATGTGACCCTAATTTGATCTTTCTTCCTACCATTTGGGATTAAGGCTGAGACCGTAAAAATTGTTGATTGCCTCTATGCTCTGCAATGGCCTAATAGTTCTAAATGTTGTTTAAGCTGATATTACATATGCTGGTTGGTTAAGGATATACTCAATTCTACCTATTACTTTAACTACTAATATAAATAAGGTCAAAAAATTGGGTGAAGGTTGCATCATTTAAGGTTTTCTATTCAATTTATTCAGTTAATACAAGTTTATGACCATATATATGTATGAATTGTTTTAATGGTCATCTGGGGATATACGTTACTATCTTCATGGGTATCTTGTTGCTTAAGGTATCACGTTTAATGGATAAAAGATATGTATGTTCTTTTTGTCATGATGTTAATCTAAGTACTTATTTTTTTATTCTGCTCTATCCTGCAAAGCTGAAATGCTCTTTTTTTACCCTCATGGTTGTTTTTTTTGTACTTATATGAGAATACTAGGCTATTGGTCTTGCACTTTTTCTGCATAGTTTTACATTAAGTATATGTTTTCTTGTGCTTATATGCTTCAGGATACAAGGAGTTGGCCTTTGGTTTCTCCTTTGCCTTCTTACGGAAGAGGTAGAGAACGACCTGGAGGAAGGTACTCGAGCTTTATCCATGGCGATGGGCTGCGCAACTTAGTAATCACTGGTTCGTAAAGTCTATATACCTACTGCTTTCATGACATTTTTTTTGCTTAAGTTTGATGTGAGTTTATGATTGTGTTTGTGCATGTTACTTGTTTTTTAACGGTGAACATAAAACGAGGTCATCATCTTGTAAATATGTTCATCGGCTCTCTGTAGGTGAGAATGGGACAATTGATGGTCAAGGTGAAGTGTGGTGGAACATGTGGAGGCAAAAAACCCTTCTCTATACTAGACCAAGTCTTGCCGAGTTTATGAACTCAAGAAACATAATCATATCCAATGTCATCTTCAAAGATTCGCCATTTTGGAACATCCATCCTGTATATTGCAGGTAATTAATCCATCAAGGGTTTTCAATTAATGATCACTGGAACTGAAATTTGTGCAGTATAACAATGCAACACTTATAGTTCATGTAAAATCCTATACTGGTCTTGTTTTGTGTGGTTGGTTATAGCGATGTCGTGGTCAGATACGTCACTATATTGGCTCCTCGTGATTCTCCCAATACCGATGGAATTTATCCAGTACATTTACGACACACATTGATAGTGTTTTGATATCACGAAACTATATTCAAAAATAAACAACACAACTATGTCTTGTCTGAACACACCCCTGGATTGATGACTATGAGCCTGATGTGCTCTTTCGCGGAAAATATTATTGATATCAGTGAAAATAATGTAAAATGATTCCACATTCCCTTCTATAACTTGTTATTTTTGCCCTAAACAGATTCAAGCTCTCATGTTTGCATCGAGGATTCCTACATTTCCACAGGCGATGCCCTTATAGTCGTGAAGAGTGGTTGGGACAAGTATGAAATAGCCTACGGCCACCCCAGACACGACATCACCATCAGGTGGGTAACCAGATCATCCCCCAACGTCGGGATAGCAATCGGAAGTTAGACATCGGGTGGGATCCACGACGTGCTAGCCAAGCACCTAAGCCTCTACAACATGGGACATAGTAGCTAATTACTAGGCCTGGGTTGGACTTTTAGGACATGCACGCTAATCTTGTTTCCAGGGATTTGCATTGTCTTTTCTGGTGCTATTTGAAAATGTGTTTTTTTCCAACTCTGCTACTGCAGGTTTGATGTGTTTTTATTCACAAATTAGTGTTATTTGTTGTCATATGATCCGTGAATAAGCTTGATTTTGAGTTTAGTAATATGCAAGTCATGTATTGGGCCACTTGCCTTGGTGCAGTTTATTTGAAGATGTGCTTAAATGTTCATCAGTTGTTGGTGTTGCAAATTTGGTGGACTCCTTGCACCGATTGTAAGTTTGTTGAGCAGGAGTTAAACACCTATACTGCTTGCATCTTTCCTCATTATTTTTATGAGACTTATAATGATGTTTAATATGGCTGCTTGAGCTAAAATTTGGTATAGGTGGGGCATCATATGAGGATTTCATATGCAATATGCACTGCCTATGCGACTGAGGTAACTTCTACAACCTCATTATAATAAAAGAAAATTACAGTCTTGGCTGATTACTCGATGCGCTTTGCATGGATTATAATTTTTGTAAATGCTAATATTTTTATATATAACTCATAATACTCATTTGAGCCGTAGGAAATTAATTATTCCAATCATTATGTGTATTTTGTTTGTTGCTCAACACTAAGCTATTCGAACTTTCTGTTCTCTGAGGATTGGAGAGCTTGAATTCTGTTTATTAACTGCTCTGTATTTATGAAATGACCTTCTCTTTTCTCCCGACTTCATCCCCTTTTTTCAATCTTGTACATTGTGAAATCACAATCCTCGTCTAACAAAATCTGACTTTTGTTTGTGTATCAGTTCACTCAGAAGTAGTCGAAGAGAACATTAGATGAAAATACGTGTTGGTATGCCTTGAATATGTATTAGCCGCTTCGACAAGTTGGTACGGGAGTCTCGCGATATAGCTTGTCTCTTTATTGGACTGCTGTTGATTTGAGCCGAATTGTGTTTTGGCCCAGTTTATTAGGATTTAGTGGAGACAACATATAAAGTGTCTCTCTTCTCTCTGTAAACATTAATTCAGATATAGTGAATCCGTCTCCCGTGGATGTAGCTAAAATTTGGTGAACCACGTAAATCTTGTGTCTTGTTATTTTCGCTCATATTTTCTGTTCTTTCTCCATTCCGCACAACAAACTGGTATCAGAGCGGTTTCTTTTTTCCGGTGAGATCCGTATTGGGTGTATCAGATTCTGGGCTCATCGGATCGGGGCTGATCGGGGAGAAAGATATCTGGGTTGAACGTGAAGATCGACAAGTTTACTGGGAGAAACAGTTTTAGTTTATGGCAGATCAAGATGCGAGCTTTGCTGAAACAGCAAGGTTTGTGGACTCCGCTGACGAAGGATTTCGCGAGCAGTTCTGGCGATGTGGTGGGTCTGGAAGAAAAGGCACACTCGACGATTATGTTGTGTCTCGTGAACGAAATCATCACTGAGGTCTCAGATCAGGAGACTGCTGCACAACTGTGGCTGAAGTTGGAGAGTTTGTATATGACGAAATCTCTAACCAACAAGCTGCTTCTGAAACAACGCCTCTTCGGTCTCCGAATGCAGGAAGGTACGCAACTCAGAGACCATCTAGAGCAATTGAATACTTTGTTATGAGAATTGCAAAATATAGATGTGAAAATTGAAGATGAAAATGCTGCTTTGATTTTGCTAGTGTCTTTACCGCTTTTGTATGAGAATTTTGTTCAGTCATTTATTGTTGGTAAAGATTCTGTGTCTCTGGAGGAAGTTAGATCCTCTCTCCATAGTAGAGAGTTGCGACACAAGGCAAACGGTACAGGTACAGAAAGTCAGGCCTCTGGCTTGTTTGCTAGTGATGGAAACACAAAGGGCAAGGGAACCGGCAGTAAGAAGAAGGGCAAGAAGTCATCTTCAAAGGGTCCCAAGGCCAATGATGTTTGTAACTACTGTAAGGAGAAGGGGCATTGGAAAAAGGAGTGTCCGAAGAAGGCTTGTAAATCTGGGAGTACATCTGGTACTGCTGTTGTGGCTGAAGGGGATTTTATTTCTGAAGATGATTTTGCTCTAGCTGCTACTGGGAAAAATAATCATCCTAATGCGTGGTTTCTTGATTCTGGGGCATCTTACCATATATGCCCAAGGAGAGATTATTTCTCAACTTATGAGCAAGCTGAGGGCATCATTACTACGGCAAATGGTGTTGCGTGCAAGGTAGTTGGGATTGGTTCAATCAAGATCAGGACGCATGATGGTAGTTTCTGTACTTTGAACAATGTCAGGCATGTTCCATCGATGACAAAGAATCTGATTTCTCTTCCTACGTTGGATAGAAAGGGTTTCGTCTACTCAGGGAGTGATGGAGTTATGTGTGTCTGCAAAGGTTCTAGGCTAGCTCTGAAAGGTGTTCTGCATGGTACTTTGTATTTTCTACAAGGTTCCACGGTTATGGATTCTGTTAATGTTGCATCTTCGGAGGTTCACCAGGATGATATGACTAAGTTATGGCATATGAGGCTTGGTCACATGGGTGAAAGAGGGATGCATATTCTGTCGAAATATGATCTTCTTGGTGGCCACAAGGTCAAGAGCTTGGACTTCTGTGAGCATTGCGTTTTTGGGAAGCATCACCGCAGCAAGTTTCCTAAGGCAATTCATAGAACAAAGGGCACATTGGATTACATCCATTCTAATTGTTGGGGACCTTCCCGAGTTGAGTCATTGGGAGGTCACAGGTACTTTGTTTCTCTGATTGATGATTACTCAAGGATGACTTGGGTTATCATGATGAAACATAAGAGTGAAGCTTTCTCAAAGTTCAAGGAGTGGAAAACTTTGGTGGAGAATCATACTGGGAAGAAGATCAAGAGGCTTCGAACTGATAATGGGCTGGAATTTTGCTCGTCTGAGTTTGATCAGTTTTGTAGGGATGAAGGGATTTCTCGTCATCATATAGTCAAGAATACGCCACAGCAGAATGGCGTAGCTGAGCGGATGAATCGGACATTGCTGGTGAGAGCGAGGTGCATGCTCTCTAATGCTGGTTTGGAAAGGAGATTCTGGGCAGAGGCGGTGAGTACAGCTTGTTACTTGATCAACCGCGGGCCTCACACAGGTATAAAGTGCAAAATACCTATGGAGTTGTGGTCAGGTAAAGTTGTTGATTACTCCAAGTTAAAAGTTTTTGGTTGTACATCTTATTATCATGTTAGTGATGGTAAGTTAGAGCCCCGAGCCAAGAAGGGTGTCTTTGTGGGTTATGGAGATGGAGTTAAAGGCTCCAGGATATGGTCTCCATCTGAGAAGAGGGTTATTATGAGCAGGGACGTTGTCTTTGATGAAAATTCTTTGCTTAGATCTATGGCGAAGCCCATAGTTGTGCCAGAAACTAGTGGAGTTGATAAACAGGTGGAGCTTGAAATCACTTAAGGTGAAAATAGATTGGAACAATTTGAGGTGGATCAAGAGCCACAGACAGAATCTGAGATACCGGAATCTCCACCACCAGATCCTCAACCATCAGGAGCTACAGTCCGCAGTTTAGCTCGGGACCGACCCAGGAGGGTTGGAGTTGGGGCACCCAAGAGATATGGGTTTGAGGATATGGTGGGTTATGCACTACAGGTTGCTGATGAGGTGAATACTCATGAGCCATCCACCTACAGAGAAGTTGTTTCAGGTACTGATGCTGACAAATGGTTTGTAGCAATGGGAGATGAGATGGAGTCCCTCCAGAAGAATCAGACATGGGATTTGGTTCAACAGCCTCAAGGGAGAAAGGTTATCACTTGCAAATGGGTTTTCAAGAAAAAGGAAGGGATATCACCTACAGAGGGAGTCAAGTACAAGGCTAGAGTTGTTGCTAGAGGTTTCAGTCAGAGAGAGGGAGTAGATTACAATGAGATTTTCTCACCAGTGGTCAGACACACTTCCATCAGGGTGTTGCTAGTTATAGTGACACATCAGGATTTGGAGCTTGAACAACTTGATGTGAAGATCACTTTTCTACATGGAGAGTTGGAGGAAGAGATATACATGACTCAGCCAGATGGTTTCCAAGTTCCTGGCAAGGAAAAATATGTTTGTAAGTTGAAGAAGTCCTTATATGGGCTTAAGTAGTCTCCGAGGCAGTGGTACAAGAGATTTGACAGCTACATGCTTGAGTTGGGCTACACAAGGAGTTCATATGATTGTTGTGTCTACTACAGCAAGTTCAGAGATGAGTCATTCATTTATCTGGTGCTTTATGTAGATGACATGTTGATAGCCTCAAAGAGTAAGCATGAGGCTCAGAAGTTGAAAGGACTTCTTAGTGCTGAGTTTGAGATGAAGGATCTGGGTGCAGCTCGGAAGATACTAGGAATGGAGATTCTTAGGGATCGAAGTCAGCGGAAGCTTTTCTTGTCACAGAAAGGCTACATTCAGAAAGTGTTGGCTAGGTTTGGCATGTCTACAGCGAAGCCTATAGACACTCCTAGTGCTGCAAATATCCATCTCACCACCACGTTTGCTCCTCAGTCAGACGAGGAGAAGGAGTATATGTCCCGGGTTCCTTATGCCAGCGCGGTGGGGAGTTTGATGTATGCTATGGTTTGCACGAGGCCAAATTTAGCACAGGCAGTCAGTGTTGTGAGCAGGTTCATGGGGCAACCGGGAAAGGAACATTGGCAAGCTGTGAAGAGGATTTTCAAGTATCTTAGAGGTACGTCTGATGTGGGTCTCATTTATGGAGGTGATACCGAGTGCTTAGTTACAGGCTACTCAGATTCTGATTATGCTAGTGATGTTGACACGAGGAGATCGATGACTGGTTATGTATTCACTTTGGGAGGTTCTGTGGTTAGTTGGAAGGCAACTTTGCAACCTACAGTGACGTTGTCTACTACGGAAGCAGAGTACATGGCTCTGACAGAGGCTGCAAAGGAGGGAATATGGCTGAAAGGGCTGGTTAGTGATCTTGGTCTACATCATGATCAGGCTACTGTGTATTGTGACAGCTTGAGTGCAATCTGCCTAGCCAAGGATCAGGTCCATCATGAGAGGACCAAGCATATTGATGTCAGATATCATTTCCTAAGGAGTGAGAGGAGAATCAGGGTGAAGAAAGTGGGAACTGCTGACAACCCCGCTGATATGTTCACCAAACCTGTTCCATGTAGCAAGTTTCAACATTGTTTGGACTTGCTGAACATCAGAGCTGATTAGGTGCTCTATGGGCAGTCCCGGGAGTGGAGGGATAAGTCTGCTCATCTGGCACTGTAATGGTGCGTCTGGAGTTTCTGCTTTGAGGATTCAAGTCAAGGTGGAGATTTGTTGGTATGCCTTGAATATGTATTAGCCGCTTCGACAGGTTGGTACGGGGGTCTCGCGGTATAGCTTGTCTCTTTATTGGACTGCTGTTGATTTGAGCCGAATTGTGTTTTGGCCCAGTTTGTTAGGGTTTAGTGGAGACAGCATATAAAGTGTCTCTCTTCTCTCTGTAAACATTAATTCTGATATAGTGAATCCGTCTCCCGTGGATGTAGCTAAAATTTGGTGAACCACGTAAATCTTGTGTCTTGTTATTTTCTTTAATATTTTATGTTCTTTCTCCATTCCGCACAACAATACGGGATATGATGATAATGTTTGTAGCGAACATGATTGCTAGATATAATCAATATAGTTGACCTCATATAGTGTGATTAAGGCTCACTTGTTGTTTCTGATAATCTTTTGTCTACTTTAGAAGCGAAAGCTACTCATTTCTATGACTAAATAATTGGATGGTTGTTATTTCATAAAACTCGTAGGGTTTTAAGTTTTTTCAAATGTATTTGATTCTTCCATCCAAATGTTATATGTTGGAATCTTTTGTATGTTAAGATGTACTTACTTGGCTTACTTACTGAAAATGGACCAGAGTGCTGGCAACAGACAAAAGACTGGATCCATATGCAAGGGAAATGTCTGCCTTAAGTATAAAATACATTAAATCTACTTGGATTGTGATATTTTAATGCGCTAAACATGTCATTTGTGTTGCAGGATGAACCGTGAGAGTGAACGTTATCATTTGCATTTGTTGCACGAGAAAAATAAGGTTAGAGCACCTTAGTGTTTTTATGGTTCAATGATTCGAAATAGGGTACGAGAGAATCAGTTCACCTAGTTGATTATCGCAAGGATTCTGTGGAAAATGGGAAGTTTAAGAGGATTGATGCCATTTTGAATATGGGAATCAATATCCATTTAATGTACCATTTGATCATTTGGGAGTATTGTATAAGAGGGAATTTCGATGCTGCATTTGCGTACGTAGATAAGATGTTTGACAAAAGGCTCAAACCAGGTTTCACAGTTTACGGTACTATTCTCGATGGGGTGTGTAGATGTGGGGATGGAAATGCGGTCAAAATGGTGGTGGAGAAGGGGTACGTAATGCTTGAAGGAGAGTATGATGCGATTATTCGAAAACTCGCCCATTTAGGGAATCTATGCTGTGAGAATGGTTTCCGATAGAGCTTGCGCTGAGGAGGTTGAATTCTAGAATACTATGGGAGCATGTTGAAAGTATTCTCTGAATTGTGGAATTCAGGATGCTACCGAAATGTATCACGCAGTTTTGGATAAGATTATGGTGGAGCATATCGATGATGGTTGCTTTACAGCGTTTGCAGATTGTCTTTACATGCATGAGCTGTTAGGTGAATTATTTGAACCGCTGAAACATATGATCAAAAAGGGTTTTCATCCTCGGACGACAGAGTAATCGAAACATGTAAAATCTCAGTGTGGAAATCTCGAGTGACGATGAGCGAAGAATCTGCTGCATTATGTTCTTGATAGAGGGATAGTTCTTGTCCCTTTTGCTACTGGTCTTTGGTTAAGAACTATTATTGCAGTGGGCAGATTGATGCAATCACTAAGTTGCATGATAAAATGAAAGCTGATTTCAATGTGGAGACTTACAATGTGGTTCTCAATAGAATGTTTAAAGAATTTAGAGTACAGGATGCTGGTAGTTTGTTTGAAGACATATAAATGTGAAGAAAGTTTTTGATGATGTGAGTTGTGATTATATATGGTTTGAAGCTTTGTCACGTGAAAGAATTTATTAAAGGGTTATGAATTTGGATGTATCATGTGGGGCCGTGAGAGTCTCTTTAATTACAGCAATATAATGTAAAAATTCAAAATTGGGGTGCTTAAAGTTTTAGAAGTTTTTGCATCCGGTGTTTTGTTGTTGAAAATTCACAAATATCCAAAAGCCTTTGTATTTAAAAACTCTTGGAACTTCAAGAAAAACATTTGGAATATGGGTTTAGTTTCAAGAAAGTATATCTCCTAGCAGTTATGATTATGTCCTTGTACAACTGAAAAACACAGTTCACACCTTGCGCACAATATACACAATATATGCCACTGCTTTCTCTTCTTCACTTTCATAATTAATTTATATATGTTATTTTAATTATTTATAATTTAATTTTATGCAATTGTGAGAGATGGTAAAAGAAATAAAGGAACCGTTACTCCAAGAGAGTACTATTGCTATAGGCTGCAAATGAGAGATGATGATTTATCAATATTTTTACACGTTGGACGATTATTGCAACAATTTGTGGTTGATAATTATATTAAAATTGAGACATGCAAATCATAGATGTCCATAGTCGAGGATGATCCACATTCCATTATATTATTGTTTTAAACATTTCAGGGGAGCAAACATATGATTCAGTTAATTAATTTCATTTATATTGATTTGTTAGGTAATTGTGAGATTATACTTTCCATAATAGTGAACTTATTATTTTAGTATTTTACTTTATTTACTTATATTATTATAGTGGTTTTTTGTCTTGTGATTTATACTTTGCATATAATTTTTTGTGTGCAATCTGTATTCTTGGTTCCAATAAATTACATTCGATCTAATGATCTAAATAGATGGTCTCATGCCCCAAAAAAAGTTGCTCGAATAAATATTATTAACATAATAGCAAAATTATTCTCTTTTAAAATTTAAATGAAAGTGATATTTAAACAATTAACAAATGAATGATTATATTACACCATAGATGATCAAAATTTTGTATTTACTAGAGAAGAAGCACGTCATACTCCCTTTCTTACTTTAATGGTAAACTTGTTGAAATTATAGGGAAATTCTCAAGAAAGACGGTCTTTCTATAAACTTATGGACAGTTTTTAGGGGCATTTGCTTTAAATGTTGTGATTTTTTTTATAAAATTTAAATATTGCATTTTATAAGTTAAAACAAGTGATAATATGTATTTGAAGGTGAAAATATAAAAATAAATCATATAAAAAATATTTTTTAAAATTTAAAATTTTGTATGTAATTTAAAAAATGCAGTGTATAAGGTAAGCCTGCCCATAAGCTTATGAACAGGCCACCTATTAGGATATCCACTCGAAATTATATTCTAATGTTTACGTTTCTCAAATAGCCTACTATTTGACAAGCTCACCACCATTTCATCATTGAGAAATTTGAATTGAAAGAGCAGGTATACTATTTATTATTAATTAAAGTAGATAATTATAAGCATAAATGTATTGTAATATTAATTTTTTTTATGATAAATACCTCATTCTTAAAATGCTTTTTTTAACGGTTCATTATTCTTCTCTTATCTAATATATAAAAAGCTACTCCCTCCGTCCCACTTTATCTGCATAGAATTTTTTTACGGTTTTCAAGAAATATGTTTGACCGTTGATATGTTTAATTATGTACAATAATATCAAATAAAAAATTGATATTTAGAAGATATTTATTGCGACGGATTCAACAATATCACATATAATAATATTATTGTTTATATATCTATTCAAAGAGAAAGTCTCAGGAAAGATGACACTTCCATAAGTTTATGGACAGTACACAGTACAGAATGGCTTTTACCTTAAATGTTGTAATTTTTTATTAAAATATAAATATTGTATTTTAAAAGTTAAATCAAGTAATAATATGTATTTGAATGTGAAAGTATAAAAATATATAATATAAAAAATAATTTTCAAAATTTAGTACGTAATTCAACAAATGCAGTGGTTTGTCCATAAGCCTTGTGGACAGACCGCCTGTTAGGAAACCCACTCATATTCAAATAGTAAAAGTGCAGTTTAAAGTGGGACACATGGAGTATTTGTATCTCATATGGAATAAACAAGTAAACAAGGAACTATTTATTCAAATGTAATATATATATATATATATATATATATATATATATATATTTATAAATCGTAATAACATTTAAATAGTTCATAGAATTATATTTTGTTTTCTATTAGGGTCTCTTGATAGTTGGCCTATCATTCAATTATGGACAATTTATAATATTTTTAAACTTAATCCCTGCATTGCTTAAAATATACACTGAAATTTTAAATTTTAAAAAGTTAAAGTAAAATTAATTTTAAATTAATTTTTTACTTTTTTATATATAAATAATATAGTT
This sequence comes from Rubia yunnanensis, assembly GCA_037428765.1. Classification (NCBI taxonomy): domain Eukaryota; kingdom Viridiplantae; phylum Streptophyta; class Magnoliopsida; order Gentianales; family Rubiaceae; genus Rubia; species Rubia yunnanensis. The sequence goes on from CM075063.1 coordinate 17,997,193, forward strand.
TTATATTCAAACACCCCTTATTACATATTTTAAATTATTAAACACAATATTTAGAGTACAAGCATAACAGGCCAATCGCCAGCATTTGGCCCAACTTACATTATAAAAAATTTAACAAGTTTTTTTTCACAAATTTTATTTTTTTTAAAAAATATTTTAGTTCATATTCTTACTATAAATTATTTCTAGAAAGATTATAATAACTATAATTTTATATTCATTCATTTTTAATAAATTCCACCTCAAATGATTACTTTTACTTTATGATTCCTATAGTTAATATTACAAGAATATATTTATGATATTATTTCAAATTTTACTTTATCTATGAAATGTAAATACTAAATTTTTCTTTAAAAAATAATTTTAATGAAAATAATTGCACATCACACGGTGGAACTCCAACTAGTACCAGTGTAATAGAAAACTAAATCTTTACCGTAGAGTTTTTTTTAGCGTCAGCAATTTACCCTATAATCTGTTGGCCCGTCGCTAGCCTATATTGAGATTAGTTTATACGTCAACGCAAAGAATGCGAAAAGTTGGCCACGCGCCTCCTTGAGAACTTAGGGCGCCACCTAAACCCAAAGGACAAAAAATTGGATTTGGTGAGACGGTGAACGCACGCAATGGATTTTTATATTATCCTTATAAATATACGGAATGACCTAGAGTTAAACTAGCCAATTGAATTGATCAGGTAATTATAAATCCTCCCACTAAAAATGAAGATGACGTGATTGTCGTTTTTTTTCCCTTAAAAGAAAAATGCTAATCTGTTTCACTAATAGTGATATTATAAGTCGATCTACTCAAATTTAGGTGAAGAAAATAAGTTGATGAAATTGAATATAGAAAGTAAAAAGTTAAATGAGTAGATGAAATTGAATGAATCTGACAAAAAATTGAAAGTGTGCCAATATAAAAGAAATAACTAAAAAAAAAGTATAACAGTAATAAAGAAGGCAAAGTCTTGGGAAAGACGGTCTTTCCATAGGCTTATGGAAAGACGGGGTTTGATTAGAATAATAAAAGGTAAAAGGTCTTAGTTGCAATATTAATGTTTTAGTATGAAACATGTAGTAGCTATAAAATTTATAACCCGGTTCATGCAACCCGAAAATTTTATCTTAATTTCTTCTAATTTACACTTTCAACCTTGGTCTTTCCATAACTTATGGAAAGACCGTCTTTCAAGAGACGGACTCAATAAAGAAAGAGGGGAATAATTTTGGATCACTGACCGGTGAGACTATAATCGGCTCTTGCGTTAAATTGGGTAATTCTCGTCACAGCGACGCTTCATCTCCCGCTCGTACGCCGGAGTATCTTCTTGCTTTCCCCGTATTTTCCCACCATCTTTGCATTTTGGTGGAAAGTTTTTCTTTATGTTTTAAAAATGCAACAACCATCCGTGGATTCTATTTCCTATTTTTATAATGTCTATTTCAGATCTTGAGAAATTATGGGGCAACCTAACCTTAATGGAAGATGAATTGAATTACATGACGATGTTGCCGACTTTCGTTAGTCCATTGTTGGGAAAATTCTGGCCCCAAGGCGACTTCCTCCTGAAGTGGTTTTCAAACTTTTTCGGCAATTGTGGCATCCTCAAGGTCAGTTAACGGGTCGTCGGGTGCATCCCTTGGCGACGACGTTTTTTTATTCCAATTTGACAACACTGCCGATAAAGCACAGGTTTGGATAGCCGTCTGTATTGCTAATCATATTGGCAGTTTCCTGGGTGTAGATCGGGATTCTAATGGCAATCTTAAGGGGCAGGTTATGTGCATTCGTTGCGCCATTGATATTACAAAGCCTTTGAGGATGGTTCAAGTGATTGCTAATGTTACTGGTTCGATCCCAATACAGTTACGATACAAAAAACTGCCTGAATTATGTTCTTTCTATGGGCGGATTGGCCATATCTCGAAGGACTGTGTGTTTTGTTTTGTAGCACCTTCGGAGTTTAGAAATAAGGAGCACTGTGGTCGCCGCCTCTTTGTGAAACGTGGTTCTTCGCCTTTTCACTCTTCTTCGACTCAAACTGGACATGAATCTTCCTCGACACAACGTACGAGTGCTGCTGCTGAAGACACTTATCATGTTTCCTCTACAGATCCTGGTGTTCCCTTTACTGATCCTGGTGTTTCCGCCCCAACCTTTGTATCCCTTCATTTGTCTCCTTCGGTACCTTCAACTTGCTTTAAAATGACCCTGGAGGCTTCTATTCCTCAACACTCGGTTAACGTTCAACATGATTTTCAATGCATGTTTACTTCTTTGGCACCAGTTACTGAGGTCTCTAGTCGTGGAGTCATTTTGGAGGATTGTCCTTCACCGGAGAACAATAGTGCCTCTTTGCCGAAGCCTGTTGTTGACAACCGGTCCGGTGGTGTGTACTCTTTTACTGGGGAAGATAATAATCCTCTCTCGACTTTGGATCTTGCATCCCCTATACCTGCTGCTGTTGCACACAAGGATTTCATGGATCCTTTGCTGGTTTCCATTCCTATTGAAGTTTCTACCGATGCTTGGGATGCTTTGAAGAAGTTTAAACGACATTCACGTGGTCATACTGCTGCTACAACTAGAGTTTTTTAGCGCAAATATCCAATTGACGATCTTCAGCAGTTTGTTAATCAAAATAGGGATAAGAAAACTTGAAGGATGGAGGTTTTTGATCCCCGTGTCGTGTATGATTCATCCTTTAAGGCAATGACATGTGTCAAGCCCCAATCATGCCCATCATTATGAATCTCAATAGTTGGAACTGTCGCGGGATTGCTTGGGCTCGATCAATTCATAAATTACGCACTTTGGTGCATTTGAAGCGACATTTATTGTGTGAACCCAAGTTGTTAGACTAAATCAGACTCCTGATTAGATTATGATTTATTCTGATTAGAGTTATTTCCTTATTATACCTCTATTGTACTCTCTATATATTTAAATATCAATAATACAATTAATAACGGCAAATCATTCTTTCATGGTATCAGAGCAAGTTCTGATCCTAACTCCTAAATTTTAATTCAGCGCCTCTCTCCTTCTCTCTTTTCCGGCGAAGTTCTGGTCAAATTCCGGTATCCTCCGGCGTCCTCTCAAGTCTCAATTTTCCGGGAAAATTTCCATTTTTTTCAAGCGGAGTCTTCCTCCTCCGGCATCCTCCAGCGGCGGTCTCCTCCTCCGGCATCCTCCAGCGGCGGCATTCTCCAGCGGTTGCCTCCTCCTCCGGCATTCTCCAGCGGCGGCTCCTTCGCCGGAGAAGAAGAAGAAATCTCGGTTGTCTCGGCCGGCGTCCTCCTCCGGCGAAGTCCAGCGGCGGCCTCCTCCTACGGCGTTCTCCAACGGCAGCTCCTTCGCCGAAGAAGAAGAAGAAATCTCGGTTGTCTCATCCGATCGCGAAGCCATCCGGAGAAGAACGACCGATCGCGTCACGGAGAAGAAGAAGACTCGTCCGCGTGTGAAGCCACGCGCGAGTCATCTCGCGTGCCAGAAGGAAATTCCGCGCGTGTAGCCACGCGCGAGTCATCTCGCGCACCAGAAGGAATTCCGCGCGTGAAGCCACGCGCGAGTCATCTCGCGCACCAGAAGGAAATTTCGCGCGTGAAGCCACGCGCGAGTCATATCACCAGCAAGGGAGTTTCTCGCGAGTTGATTCAAATTCTCGCGAGTTGAAGCTGTTTCTCGCGAGTTGCTCACATTCCGACGAGTTTCTCAAATTCTCGTTAACATCCAGTTAATTTCTGTGCCATTTTCCGGTCTTCCGCTATGGTTCATTTGGGCCCTATATCTCGGGCAGATTGCTCCACTAATTGGATTGCGAACAAGGTGTTGTTTCAGGCTAGTTTGAATGGTCCCAATTGTCATTCTTCGTCAAAACAGTGGATTGTTGATTCAGGTGCTACATCTCATATCACTGCTCACACCAGTCATCTTGATCAGGTACAACGTTATCGTGGTTCTGATTCTATTCTTGTTGGAAGTGGTGAATCATTATCTATTTCTCACATCGGTCAATGTCATTTATCTGGTTTCTCTGTTAATGATGTCCTTGTGGTCCCTAAGATTACTACAAGTTTATTGTCCATTAGTAAGCTTACTCGTGATCTACCTGTTCGTGTTATATGTGATGCCCATTAGTAAGCTTACTCGTGATCTACCTGTTCGTGTTATATTTGATGCCGATGCATTTTCCATTGAGCACAAGCTTACATGGGTGATAATTGGTAAAGGCCGTCATAGGTCTGGTCTCTATTTTCTTGAGAGTGGTGATTCCAGTTTTTTAGGCGAACTATGCTCTACAAAGCTTCATGCTTCTTTTGAGCAGTGGCACTCTCGCCTCGGTCATGTATCTCATGATACTGTTCAGTTATTGAATCGACGGGGCCTTATTTTTGTCACTTCTGCTATGCCTGCATCTGTCAGTTGCTCTCCTTGTCAGATGGCCAAGAGTAGTCGCTTGCCCTTTTCCACTAGTGACAAGCGTGCTACTGGTTTATTAGATAAAGTACATTGTGATTTGTGGGGACCAGCTCCTGTTTTATCTGTCGGTGGTTTCTCTTATTATGCCATTTTCATTGATGTTTTCTCGTGATTCACATGGTTTCTTCCAATGCGGCATAAGTTGGATTTCTATGACACTTTTATCCAGTTTCAGAAATTCGTTGAGAATCAGTTTTCTGCTAGGGTTAAAATTTTTCAGATCGATGGTGGCACCGAGTTTAGTAATCACCGACTTCAGGCTCATCTCATATCATGTGGCATTCATCATCATATGTCCTCGCCTTATACACCTGCTCAGAATGGCTGGGCCGAGCGAAAGTATCGTCACATCACAAAGACTGGTCTTGCCATGCTTTTTCACTCTTCTGTGCCGCACTGTTATTGGGTGGAAGCTTTCTCCTCTGCGGTTTACATTATTAACCATCTGCCTAGTTCAGTTATGAGTGGCAAATCACCTTTTGAGGTTGTTTTTGGTCCTGTGCCTGACTATACCCTCTTTCACCCGTTTGGTTGCCGTGCATTTCCATGTCTGCGTGCCACTGCTACTGATAAGTTTGCACCCGATCCATTCCCTGTGTTTTTATTGGCTATAGCCTTCGTCACAAGGGCTTCCAGTGTCTCGATCAGACGTCTGGGCGCATCTATATCTCTCGCCATGTTCGTTTTGATGAAACTTTCTTCCCTTATGTCTCAGCTTCCACGGACAGTCGTTCGATTTCAGATCTGGAGATTTCATCTTTTTTTTATGGAACTGTTACTTCATCGATTGGGGCCACCACGCCTGTGTCTGTGCCTGTTCCAGCTGCCCCTCCTTCACCACCATCTTCCATCTGGACGGCCGACCTGGACCCGGCTCCTCGCCAATCGCCCACCATATCTCAGCCGCTGGCCAGCACTCCTCAGCCACCATCTCAGCCACCGGCCACCACGTCTTAACATGTATTAGCTATTCTTTCTCCAGTGACTTCCGACAGGCACTCTTCGGTCAGCACAGCTCGATCTTCCTCCGTGTTATCAGCTGGTTCGACTCCTCCAGATTCGTCGCCCCAGCATCGTACTCATCGGATGGCCACTCGGTCTTCTACTGGTGCCATTCAGCGGCAGGATTATTCGGATATTATTACTCATGGTCTCACTGCTGCACTCCTCTCTCAGACAGAGCCCACTGATTATCGCACTGCCCTTCAGGATCCAGCCTGGGTTTCAGCCATGGATGATGAGATGGATGCTCTTCGTGGTCAGCACACTTGGGATTTGGTGCCTCGACCTTCAAATGTCAATATTGTTGGCTCCAAATGGGTCTATAGGCTCAAGTATCGACCAGATGGCACTATTGAGCGTCACAAAGCTAGACTTGTGGCGCAGGGTTTCTCGCAGATTCCAGGTTTTGATTTTGACCACACTTTCAGTCCTGTGGTCAAAGCCTCCACTGTTAGGACTGTTCTCGCCATAGCCACCATGCGTTCCTGGCCACTTCATTAGTTGGATGTCAAGAACGCTTTCCTTAATGGTGTTCTTGATGTTCCTGTCCACATGAAGCAGCCTGTTGGTTATCAGGATTCTGTCCATCCAGACTATGTTTGTCGTTTGAAAAAGGCCATTTATGGTCTTAAGCAGGCTCCCTGAGCTTGGTTCCAACGTTTCAGCAGTTATCTGACATAGCTTGGTTTTCGGTGCAGCTCAGCTGATACTTTTTTGTTTGTCCTTTCGAGAGGGTCGTTATTACTGTACCTACTTGTGTATGTGGACGATATCATTCTTACAAGAAATGACTCGACTTTTCTTCGCCAGTTCATTGATCGGACACACAGAGAGTTTGCGATCAAGGATCTTGGTGCTCCTTATTACTTTCTTGGTCTTGAAGTTTCGCCTACCTCCTCAGGATTACTGCTTGGCCAAGCAAAATATGCTCGGGATATTTTGAATCGGGCTGGTATGTCTGACGTGACACCAGTTTCTACTCCATTTGTTGCTGGTTCTCAGCTTCACAGCTCTACCAGTCCTCCATTTCAGGATCCTACACTTTATCGTTCTCTTGTTGGTGTCCTCCAGTATCTCACCATCTCTCGCCCTGATTTGGCATTCTCGGTCAACACGGCGAGTTAGTATCTTCAGGATCCCAGAGATGACCATTTTGCTGCTGTGACTCGGATTTTGCGATATGTTCGTGGTACTCTTCATTTTGGTCTCCGATTTTGCTCTGCTAGTACTTCTGATGTGTTAGGATACTCTGATGCTGATTGGGCTCGCTGTCTGGAGACTCGTCGGTCCACGTATGGTTATGCGGTTTTTCTTGGTGGGAATCTGGTTTCTTGGAGTGCCAAGAAACAACCCACTGTTTCTCGCTCTAGCACTGAGTCTGAATACCGTGCTCTCGCCAACACTGCCTCGGAAGTGGTTTGGCTCACTCATTTGCTTCTGATCTTCGGGTTCCACTTTCTGGTTCTTCACTGTTGTTATGCGATAATAGTAGTGCTATCTTCTTGGCTCAGATCCAGTGGCGCACAAGCGGGCGAAGTACATCGACATCGACTATCATTTTGTTCGTGAGTTGGTGACATCCGGAAAGCTGCGCGTTGCTCATGTTCCGACTTCTCTTCAGATTGCAGATATTTTCACCAAGGGGCTCTCTCGTCCGCTGTTCGAGTTCTTCAGGTCCAAGCTGTGCGTCGGCGAGCATCCGACGCTTCGCTTGAGGGGGGTGTTAGACTAAATCAGACTCCTGATTAGATTATGATTTATTCTGATTAGAGTTCTTTCCTTATTATACCTCTATTGTACTCTCTATATATTTAGATATCAATAATACAATTAATTACGGCAAATCTTTCACAAGTCTTCTGTTGCTTTTGTTGATACTTTAAATCCGCAACTTCATTTTTATGGTGTCGCAGTTGGTTCGCAGAGCCAATCTGGTAGTCTTGCTTTGTTATGGAATAAGCAAATTTAAGATGATTTAAAATTATCTTCTTCTCGGTACATTGATGTGCATGCCGATATACTTGGTCAGGAGATTCATGTTACAGGCTTCTATGGTGAACTATAGGTTTCTTGTTATCGTTTAGCTTGGGAACAGTTTAAAAATCTATCTTCCTCCGCTGATATACCGCGGTTATGCTTGGGTGACTTTAATAAAGTACTTCCTCAAGATGAGTTCCAAGGAAGTAACGTGCAGATAGACAAATTTGTAGTTTCCGAGAGCCCTTGATTATTGTTGCCTTTTTTACATGGGTTGTTCTGGTCGCCTTTTCACGTGGCATAGATCAATACGTGATCCCCACACTTAACGAGGGAGGTTGGACATGTAATCAACGTCTTTTGGATTGCTTTCCCTAGTCTTCCAGCTTCTCCATTCCCATGGTTTTCTCGGATCATATAAGCGTCGTGGTTCACCTTAAACCTTGTGATTCTGGTTCTCATAGGTTTAGACATCATAATTGGTTTTGTTTTGAAGCTCGTTGTGTTAAATCCTCCTATTGCGCAAGGATTATTGAGGAAAATCAGTCACAGTCTGCCAAAGGTTTTACTGGAAAATTGAAGGACGGTTATGTTGGATTATTATGCTGTTGTAGGGTGGCTTTTTCTATTATTCCCAAAAGGTTAGATGAGTTAAAAGAAAATTTGTTTCGGCTGGAACATGGACCAATTACTAGTGTTGGCTGTGTTGCCCAGGAGCAAATTAATTCTTTCCATAGAGAATTACTATGCTACAGGAATTCGAGAGCATCAAATGGCGCCAACGAGCTAGACAACATTGCTATAAAGAATACAAAAATACAAGTTTTCTTCATTGTTTTGCTTCACATTGGGAGTGTACAAATCATATACCCGGACTTCGAGATACATCCAATAACTCGAAGACGGATGTTAAGTATATGCCATAATATTATTTTGAACTATCTCAGTGGTTTGTTCTCGTCCACTAATCCTCCTTGTTGGGATAGAAGACCAGTAGAGGATATGATTTGATTATCTTTCCATATAGATGGGTATTAGAGTAATGGTAGAGCTCTTCTTATTCTTTATTTGTACTCTATAAACATATCTTATATATAAATATCACCATCAAGATTTACCTCGAACATGGTATTAGAGCAGGAACATCCTGCGATCTCTTTTTTCTTCTTCGTAGCATTTTTGCTGTTCTCTTCTCCCTTAAAATTCTTTTTTGCTGCTGCCTTTTTATTTATTTTTACTTTAAACGCAACCTGCATTTGTGTGCCATGGTATTCAAGAAATTTTGTTGCTCCCTCTACCGTATCCCTGCATTTGAGTTGGTCTTTTCTCTTTCTGTTGTTGTTACCTTCACAATTGGATTGCTACTGCATAATACTCCCAAGTCCAAGCCTATTCGCTGCTGTCAAATATTTCTTCCTCCAGAATCTGCTTCTCTCTTCGTCCTCATCAGTTCGATGGCCGCTAGCGACAAGAAACTGCCGCACAACACGATGATTCATATGCTCAACGTCAAGCTCTCGTCGGATAATTTCATGCTTTGGCGAACCCAAGTGAAACATGTCCTTGGTTCACAAAGTTTGCTCAGCTTTCTTGATAGTTCTCACTTGTGTCCGCCCCTGCCAATTCGTGCTCCTTCTTCCTCTTCTTGTTACCGCTGGGTTTCCTCTCATCGTTCTAATTCTGCTCACATTGCGGAGTCTTTTCCGTCCCTACCGTTAGAGCCAACTTCTCGCACATCTGATTGGTATATTGACTCAGGAGCCACCAACCATATGAGTTCCACCGCCTCTACTTTAGAGAGTGTCACTCCATACACCGGTGACTCTTGTGTTTTTGTTGGTAGTGGTGATCGTATTTCTATTTCTCATATAGGTATTTCTCATATTGGTGATTCTCAAATTACGCCTACTTTACGCTTAAATGATGTATTAGTTGTTCCGTGCATTTCTAAAAATCTCCTTCTATCAGTAAGTTGACTCGTGATTTGGGTGTTCTAATTACCATTGATGATCGATCATTTACCATTCAAAACAAAGTCACCAAGGTAATTGTGGATAAAGGTCATAATGAGGATGACCTTCATGTGATAGATAAAGGTGAAGCAATGTTGGTGTCTTTCATTCAAAATAAGAAGGTCATGTACACCATTTGAGCTTTGACATGCTCGATTAGGTCATGTACCCCATAGTGTTATTTCCACTTTGAGTAGTTCTTGACTTTTATCGGTTTTATCTTTACTGCCTACACCTCATACATGTGCCCCTTATGTTATGGGAAAAGGTCACATGTAGTCTTTTGTTAAAAACCGTAAATATGCCTGGCATGTTCTTGATTTGGTTCATTATGATTTATGGGGTCCTGCCCCAATTTTTATATGGGAATGGATTTGCATGTTATGCGGTTTTTGTTGATGATTTTTCAAGATTTTAGTGGCTTTATCCTCCTCGTCCTAAGTCCGACTCTGTTGATGTGTACATGTAGTTTGAGGCTTTTGTTGAAAATCAATTTTCATCTCGTATTAAGATCTTTCAGAGTGACGGTAGCACTGAATGTCTTAACACTCGCCTTCAGACACATTTTTCCACGAAGGGCATTCACAGTAAAATGGGCATGTTGAATGCAAACATTATCACATTGTCGATATGGCATTGACGATGCTCTTTCAGTCCAGACTGTCTTTATCCCATTGGAATAATGATGTAGCCACTGCAGTTTACACTATTAACCGACTTCTGACACCGGTGCTTCATGGCGAGACTCCTTATAGTCTTCTTTTTAGGCATCCTCCGGTTTACTCTAACTTCCATCCTTTTGGTTGTAAAGTATATCCTTTTACCCGGCCTTATGCAGCTCACAAATTATCCCCTCGGAGTCTCCCATGCTTTTTTCTTGGCTACAACTCACAATATGCCTTTCTCAATGGTGTTCTTGACGATCCTGCCTACATGGTACAACCAGTTGGATATAAGGATCCCGCTCGCCCTGATTATGTATGTTGCTTGTGCAAAGCTATTTATGGGCTCAAGCTGGCACCTCGAGCTTGGTTCCAACGGTTTAACACTTATCTTCGACAACTTGGGTTTCTTTGCAGCACTACTGATATCTCTCTGTTTGTGTTCTCTCAGGGCAATACCTTGTTGTATCTCTTGGTCTATATCGATGACATTATCCTCACGGGTAATGACTCGCCCTCTATTCATCGGTTCATTACTCGCACGTATCAAGACTTCACCATTAAGGATCTGGGTCCCTTGCTCCATTTTCTTATTCTTTGCAGCGCTGGGATAACAGATGTTCCTATTGCTACCTCATTTGTTCCACAATATCAGCTTCATAGTGATTCCAGTGGGAAGTTTTCCAATCCCATCGCTCCTTAGTTGGCGCCCTCCAATATCTTATGATCACTAGACCTTAGCTCATCTTTGTAGTTAACTCTATCAATTAGCATCTTCAGGACTCTCGTGATGATCATTTTGCATATGTCACTTACATTCTCCATTATGTTCGCGATACTCTGCATTTTGGTCTCTCTTTCCAGTCTGTGTGCTCCTCCAAGGTTTTGGGATGCTATGGTGCTGACTAGACGCGTTGTCTTAAGACTCGGAGATCCACATATGGGTATGCCGTTTTTCTTAGTGGAAATTTGGTTTCTTGGAGTGCCAAGAAGCATCCCATAGTTTCCCATTCCAGTTCCAAGTATAAGTATCGAGCCTTAGCCAACACTATTGCTGAAGTTGTCTGGCTCTCTCATCTTCTTTGTAATCTTTGCTTTCCACTGTTTCACACCCCTCTACTGTTGTATGACAACAACACTATCTTTCTGGTGCAGAATCCCGTTGCTCATAAGCGGGCCAAGCACATAGACACTGGCTACCATTTTGTCTAGGAATTGGTTGGTTCTGGCAAGCTTCACATCAGTCATGTGTCTTCTTCATTGTAGGTTACTAACATTTTCACTAAATGACTCTCTCGTCCTCTATTTGAGTTCTTTCGTTCTAAGCTTTGCGCCTCGGAACATCTGATGTTTCGCTCGAGGGGAGGTGTTAGAATAAAAGATCAGTAGCAGATATGATTTGATTATCTTTCCATATAGATAGGTATTAGAGTCATGGTAGAAAATTTTTTTGATTCATCATTTGTAATCTATTTAAACCTGTCTTATATACGAATATCATCATAGAGATTTACCTTTAACCCTCCTCTCGAACTTATGTCACAAATTCTTCAACGGCTGTAAAATATAATTATTTTTGAGGATAGTACTTCTCTCATTCAGCCATATTCAGAGGAGGAAATTGTTCGGGCTGTTAAACAGTTGCATCCTTTTAGGTCTCCAGGTCCTGATGGTATGCGTCATGTTTTTTACCAGAAAATTTGGAGAATCATTAAGCATGATGTAACTGCTCTTGCTCTCAATTTCCTTAATACTAGTACTCTAGAACCCTCTATGATCTATACGGATATTGTACTTATTCCAAAGGTTACCCAATATGATCTGATCACACACTTTCGATCAATTAGCCTATGCAATGTTGTCTACAGAATCATTTCAAAGGTTGTGGCTAACAGGTTGAGGTTGGTTATTCTTTCCATTATTTCAGACTCTCAATATGCATTTGTTCCAGACGGTTTAATTATAGATAATATATTCATTGCACATGAATTTCATCACACTATCAAGGGACACAGACAAGGTATGAAGGGCCATGTGAGTGTGAAATTAGATATGAGTAAATCTTTTGATCGTGTTGAATGTACGTTTGTCCTTAGTGCTATATCGCACTTGGGTTTTCTCTTTCACTTTGTCACCCTTATTGATCGTTGTGTTTCCAATGTTTCTTTCTCTTTCATTCTCAATGGCGGTGAATTGGGTCATCTGCAACCACATCGTGGTCTTAGGCAAGGTGATCTTTTGTCGTCAAATCTTTTTATAATTTGCTCTGAAGTGTTTTCGAAATCCTTATGGATTTATTGAAGGATGGTAGATTAAGAGGTTTAAGTGCCTCTAAGTATGGCCCCAGGGTTTCACATTTGTTTTTTGCAGATGACACTTTACTTTTTTGGTGAAACAACTACAGATAAAGCTTCTTACTTACCATGGAAAATTTCTTTATTTGAAAGCAATTTGGCCAACATATGGAATCATGACAAATCCAGAGTTCTTATTAGCCCGAACACATATGAGGAAATGAGGAACAAATTTGTGACATCCTTCAAATTCCTGAATATCTATCACGTGGAAAATATTTGGGGTTACTGTATGAGTTTGGCCGAAATAAAAAGGAGGTCTTTCGGGGAATTATGTATCGCATTCGAAAAAAGATTCATGGTTGGAATGAGAAGGTTGGAAGCGGGAAAGGAGGTTCTAATAAAATACTCCCTCTGGTCCTCTATTTATTTCCTCCTTTTTCTTGGCATTTCTCAAGACATGTTTGACAATCGATATATAACTTTAGTTGCATACAATAACAAACTATAAAATTTTACTTTTAAAAAATTACGCGTTACAAATAATCCAAATACATCTCACGTGATATCAGTTATTGTATACAACAAAAGTTATCGATAGTCAAACATGCCATGGAAAAATTGCGGTCAAAGGGAGCCATATAAGGGACCAGAGAGAGTATGTACTTTAGGCCTTTCTGACTTACACTATGAGTTACCTTCTTATTTCCTGAAACTATTACTCGGCAGATTGGTTCCACAATTTCTAACTTTTGGCGGGGCGATAACATTGATAAAAAGAAGATCCATTGGGTGTCTTAGGCGAAAATGTCACAATCAAAGTTACATGAGGGCTTGGTTTTCATGATTTGGAAACTTTTAATCTTGCTCTTTTGGGTAAACAAGCATCGCGAACACTCGCTAATCCATTTCTTTTACTATCCTGTGTTTACCATGATAAGTATTTTTCTTCGTCTTCAATTCTATATTCATCTTTAGGTTCTCAACCTTCTTGGGCGTGGCAGAGTATTACTAAAGATCTTGATGCTTTGAAGCCTAGGTGTCGCAAAAACATTGCTTCAGGTTTTGAAACATTGGTATGCTCTGATCCTTGGCTACCACACACTGCTACTTTTTTTGTTCGGACCCCGGATCATCTTCCCAATCATCTTATAGAATTTGGTAAAAACTGATTAACTAATTATAATATCCGGAATTAGGTGTGTGTTATTCTATTGATAGAAACGTATCTATTTATACAAGTTGTACTTCAACTAATTGATCCTAACTCTCTGGGATCATGGATTGCGTCTGACTAACTAATCCTACAGAATAGGTCTTATAGCTGACTAAGAATACTAAATATACAAAACTAATATTTATTCTACACCCCCCCTCAAGTTGATGTCGGGGGAGAAATGTCGAGCACGCCCAACTTGGAAATAATGTTTCGAAAGATATCTGCACCAAGAGGCTTGGTAAAGATATCAGCAAGTTGATCAGACGAACGTAAGTAGCTGGTGGAGATGAGGCCGGATATCATCTTTTCGCGGACGAAATGACAATCAAGTTCAATATGCTTCGTACGTTCGTGGAAAACAGGGTTACTGGCAATGTGAAGAGCAGCTTGGTTGTCACAGTAAACTCGTATAGGTTGTCGAGGAGGAAATCCAAGGTCAGAGAGAAGATAATAAAGCCATTGTATTTCAACAGTGAGAGTAGCAAGAGAGCGATATTCAGCTTCAGCGGAAGAGCGGGAAACTGTAGGTTGCTTCCTTGTTTTCCATGAAATAGGACTAGAACCAAGCATGGTGATGTATCCCGTGGTAGAGCGGCGAGTAGTGGGGCAACTAGCCCAATCAGAATAAGCAAAACCAACGAGAGAAAGAGAACTTTTTGATGAAAGTAGTATTCCCTTACCAAAAGACCCTTTAAGGTAGCGGAGAACACGATTTGCCGCATCAAGATGGGTAGAATATGGATTTTGCATGAATTGACTTAGAGTATTAACGGCATATTGAATGTCAGGACGTGTGACCGTCAGATAGAGAAGACGACCCACGAGGCATCGATAAATAGATGGATCAGGAAGGGGTGTACTTTCATTGGGAAGTAAATGAAGATTTTGTTCCATAGGAAAAGGAGAAGAGCGAGAACCCAGCTGTCCGGAATCAGATAGAATATCGAGAGCGTATTTACGTTGACATAAAAAAAGACCTTGTTTGGAACGTGAGACTTCAATACCAAGGAAGTAACGAAGAGTGCCAAGATCTTTAATAGAAAAGGAACTAGCAAGAAATTGTTTAGTCTCACTAATGATGGACAAATTATTACCAGTAATGATGATATCATCAACGTAAACAAGAATAAATACAGAGATATTGTCTTTGATATATGTGAATAGACTATAATCTGCAGTCGATTGATGGAAACCACGTGATTTAAGAGTAGAAGAAAATTTATAAAACCATTGTCGAGAGGCTTGTTTAAGGCCATAAATGGATTTATGTAATTTACAAACAAGATTACTATTCGTGTGATGAAAACCGGGAGTGAGCTTCATGTAGACTTCTTCATGAAGGTCACCTTGGAGAAAGGCATTATTGACATCAAGTTGATGAAGGGTCCAACCGCGAATTGCAGCAATTGAGAGAAGAAGACGTACAGTGACGAGTTTGGCAACAGGTGCAAACGTGTCGTGATAATCAATTCCTTCAATTTGATTATAACCCTTTGCAACAAGACGAGCTTTATAACGCTCGATTGAGCCATCAGAATGGTATTTTATTTTGTAGACCCATTTACATCCAATGGATGATTTTCCAGGAGGTAAATGACATAAAGACCAAGTACGATTAGTTTCGAGAGCATGAATTTCAGAGGACATAGCATCTCGCCAATGAGGAGATTTAACTGCCTGGGAATAAGTTTTTGGTTCTGTGTGATCAATTATTTTGGATATAAAATCACGATGAGTAGAACTTAAAGTGCTTAAAGAGAAGTGTTTGGCGAGAGGATGTGGAGTAGTCAAACAGACATTGGTGCAAATAAAATCATTATAACGAGACGGACGACGACGATCTCGCACAGGACGGTCAGGCCTGGAAGGAGTAGAATCAGGAGTGATAGGCGCAGGAGAAGATGGTGGACTCGGAGCTGGAATGGTGTCAACATTAGTCGCAGGAGATGTCGACGGACTTGAAATAGGTTCTAAAATAGTATCAGTAAGATCATCATTTAAAGGGGTGATACTAATTGGAATAGGAGGTGAAGAACTAGATGAGGATGTATTAGAAACATTGCTATAAGGAAATATGGATTCATGAAAAATGACATCGCGAGAGACATAAATTCGACGAGTAGAAATATCATAAACTTTATATCCCTTTTGACCAAAAGGATAGCCAATGAATATACCAGGCTTAGCACGCTGGTCAAATTTATGTCGTATATACATATTTTTGGCAAAACATAAACAACCGAATACTCGTAGTGATGAATACGATGGAGATGTGCCAAACAATACTTCATGAGGAGATTTAAAGTGAAGAATCTTTGTGGGTAATTGGTTAATCAAGAAAGCAGCAGTAAGGATGCATTCACCCCAAAAGGAAAGAGGTAAATGACTTTGAAAACGTAAGGCTCGAGAAACATCCAGAAGATGACGATGCTTACGTTCAACGATCCCATTTTGTTGGGGTGTTCCAACACAACTACGTTGATGAATGATTCCATGAGTTTGACACCAAGTTTGAAATTTGGTGCAGAGAAATTCAGCTCCATTGTCTGAACGAATGACTTGGAGTTGAGGAAGAAAAATTCCACCACTTCCGGTGTTGATTTTGGAGATGTCGCCATTGAATTGACGATTAATATGAGAGAAAAATTGGGTTATCATATGAAGAAATTCATACTTTGTTTTCATGAGATATATCCAAGTACAACGTGAATAATCATCTACAATAGTTAAAAAATAACGAGATCCATTTGTAGAAGGAACGGAAAAAGGCCCCCAAATGTCTACATGGATTAACTCAAAGCATTTTATAGAATGAGAAGTACTTGTTGGAAATAATTGACGAGATTGTTTGGCTTGAGGGCAAACATCACAAGTGAAGTTTTTATTCGAAACAATATCAGAAAATTTGCTTACAAGAAATTGAAAACGAGAATTGCCTGGATGACCAAGGCGTGAATGCCATAAATCAAAACTATTACATTGACGGAAAAACAATGCTTTATTTGAATAAGCAAGAACATCATCTAGATAATAGAGGCCATTTCGCATACTACCCCGACCAATCTTCATCTTCGAGGAAAGGCCCTGAAGTAGACAATGATAATAAAAAAATGTGACTACACAACCAAGTTGTCGAGAAATTTGAGAGACAGGTAGTAAATTAAATTTGAAAGATGGGATATGAAATACATCTTTCAAAATAAGATTTGTAGAGTGTTTGATTACACCAATATGAGTCACTGATGCTATTGATCCATCAGGCATTTGAACATAAATGTTCTTCTTTAATGGATAATATGAAGAAAATAATGAAAGTGACGTGCAAATATGATTTGATGCACCCGAATCAATAATCCAAGAAGAAGATATATAATTTAGAGCTTTATCTGCTAAATGGGCAGAATATAAAATTTTATAAATAAATTTACTTGCTAAATGAGCCGAGTGATCAATTGGAGGATCATTTGCCAAGAGGGCCATCAGCTTGTTGTATTGATCAGGAGTGAAGGATGGAGTTGGTGTTGTAGTTGGCTGATTCAGAGCTGCCATGTGCTTAATTGGTGTTGCAGAATGCTTTCCGTTGCCGCCGTCAGGGTATCCATGCAGCTGGAAGCAAGTGGCTTGAGTATGACCATGACGTTGGCAGTGATTGCAGAAAGGACGTGAACGCTTTCCAGTGTTGCGGAAAGAAGTAGCAGCATCCATGGCATTGTTGCGGTTGTTCCATGTTGAGTTTCTTGAAGTGTGGAGGGCAGCAGAGTCCACGACTGGAGCATGTATGTCAAGCTCTTGTTGTTTCTCCTCTTGACGAACCAAGTTATAAATCCGTTGAATGGATGGAAAAGGCTCCATAAGGAGAATCTGACGACGAACCGAGGAGAAGCTATCATGAAGTCCTTGTAGAAACTCCATAGCTCGATCTTGATTCATTTGATCCATGATAGATTTTGAGTTGGCACAAATACATGGAGAGATGACGACAATGTTGTTTAATTCATCCCAAAGAGATTTCAACTGAGTAAAGTATGATGAAACAGTCATGCCTTCTTGTTTCAAAGATGGGATTGACTTCTTAAGTTGATAGATCTTTGGTGCATTGGATTGAGAGAAACGATCTTTAAGATCATTCCAGATTTGAGCAGCAGTCTCAGAATATAGAATACTAGGGCGAATTTCAGGCGAAACAGAATTGAGAATCCAACTGCTCACCAAGTCATTGCAGCGTTCAAAATTCTGAATATCAGCTTGAGTGTTGGGTTTAGACATGGTTCCATCAACAAAACCATATTTGTTTTTGGCTCTTAAAGCCATAGTGATTGCTCGACTCCATGTTGTATAATTATCACCCGTTAGGAGAGGCATAACGAGGACAGTGGATGGACTCTCGGAGTGATGAATATCATAGAGTTTGGATGAGTTGTTTGGAATAGTAGAATCCGGATTAGGATTTGGAATGGTACGATCCGGATTGGGATTTGGATTGATAGGCTCATTAGGATTGAGTCCCTCAGCCATGATGATGATTGAGAATTGACAGGAAATAGATTGAGCAGGATATTGTAGAGAGAGTTAATCAAGCTCTAATACCATATAGAATTTGGTAAAAACTGATTAACTAATTATAATATCCGGAATTAGGTGTGTGTTATTCTATTGATAGAAACGTATCTATTTATACAAGTTGTACTTCAACTAATTGATCCTACCTCTCTGGGATCATGGATTGCGTCTGACTAACTAATCCTACAGAATAGGTCTTATAGCTGACTAAGAATACTAAATATACAAAACTAATATTTATTCTACACATCTTACTTTTGTTTCTGATTTAATTGATGATCACACTTATCGCTAGAAGAAAGATTGTCTGCAAATTTTTTTTGATAAAGATGATGTTTCCGTAATCCGAACTATCCCTCTTGATACATGTCATGACTGTAAGACTTGGCTTTGGCACTTCACAATGTCGGGAAAATTTACTGTTTGATCTTTGTATCATGTTTTTCTTGAGCGGCGGTATCGAGATGCTGATCCCCAAAACCCCACACCATCTAGATCAGATATTTTATTTTGGAAAACACTTTGGTCTCTGCAGCTTTAGAATAGAATTCAACACTTTGCATGACTGTTTACAAGGGATTCTCCGCCAACTTTGGAAATTTTGCATCATCGATCGATCGACATCCCTAGTACATATTCACGTATCCTATGTACCTCGCCAAATTTCTCGACAAATCACCTATTCTTCTCCTGCAACTTTGCCACTGCTATTTTTCAATCGGCTGGTATTCATACTTTAGTTTTGGCAAGTTCACATAATAGACCAGCTCTCTTTTTCCGTAAGTTTATGACTAACAATAAAGCTTCTATTGCAGAGATTTTCATGGTTTTATGTGAGTCAAATTGGCAACAACGTAACTGGAAATTTTTAACAAATCCATAGCCATGCAAAAATAGTTGTAGCTTCGGCAATTCATAATTTTCAGAGTTTTCACGACTCTAATCCCTGGCCTGAACGTTTACGGAATGACTTCCAAATTTCTACGTTGTTGTGAACTACTACACATGGTGCAAGAGTTTATTTTGGTGCCTCCATATCGTCAAGTACACAGGTTGTTGGTTTGGGACTTCTATTTCTTGACCAACACAACACTTTTTTCCACGCTCATGCATATTGACGCAGTTTGTTCGGTCACCTACACATGCTGAAGCATTGGCTTTGAAAGAAGCAATTTTGGCTGGTGTCTAACTCCATTACCAGGATGCTACTTGATTGATGATGCTTTGAGTGTCATTCTTATGGTTCGAAATTGTTAATTTGAAAGAATATTTTGGGGGGATTTTCTCTCACTGTTATTACTGGGTAAAACAAGCCTATTTATAGGCAGAATACAATAACGTAAATACTAAAAATAGAACGAACGTGGATCACTATTCCACATCCCTAGAATATCTCCTAACAGTTACAACGTAAACAACCAACAAACTTATCCACTAAGTTTGACTACATCTAGGTAAACAAAACAACGTAGAATTATTCCAACAATCCCTCCCTTAAACTGAACACTGCAGTGATCAGTTTACTGCAGTAATTTCATCACACCAATCATCTCTCTAAAATTCTGGAAAGACTGAATTTTGAGAGCCTTCGTAAACATGTCAGCCAACTGGTCTCCACTTCTGCAGAACTTCAACTCAAGAATGCCTTCTTCATATTTCTCTCTCAAAAAATGGTACTTCACGTATATATACTTAGACCTTCCATACAGTTCAGCATTTTTGGACAACTTTATAGATGAAGTGTTATCACAAAGAATTATAGTGGCTCCTTCCTGCATGATCTTCATAAATTTTAAGACATTCCTCAACCAAATAGCCTGACATCCACAAGCAGTAGCTGCAACAAGCTCTGCCCTTGTAGAAGATAAAGTAACGTTTGGCTGCTTTCTAGATGACCAAGAAATTGCACATGTTCCAAACATAAAAACAAAACCAGGCGTACTTCTATTTTCCACAACGTCACCTGCAAATCACTGTCAGTAAAACCCAGTAAATTGGATTTTTCACCATTTTTGTAAAATAAACCAAGCTCCCTGGTTCCTTGCAAGTAACGTAAAATTCTCTTGACTGCTGACATATGCATCTCCGTAGGATTTTCCATAAACCTACTAATCATACCAACCGCATGCATTATATCTGGACGTGTAGCTGTCAAATACATCAAGCTCCCCACAATTTGTCTATACAGAGTGCTATCAACTTTCCTCCCTTCCAAATCCTTGTCAATTTTTGTGCCAAACTCCAAAGGTGTATGCACAGAATTGCAATCCTGCATATTAAACCTTTCCAAAATTTCTCCAACATATTTCTTTTAACACATAAAAATTCCAGCATCAGACTGCACAACTTCAATGCCAAGAAAATAGCTCATCAATCCAAGATCAGACATCTCAAATTCGTTCATCATGGATTTCTTAAAAACAGCAAACATCTTAGAGCAATTTCCCGTATAAATAAGATCATCAACATATAGACAAGCAATCAACATCTTTCCACCATCCACTTTAACATATAATGAATGCTCATAAGGACACTTCGTAAAACCATACTTTAAAAAGTAAGAGTTAATACGAGTATACCATGCTCGAGGTGCTTGTTTGAGTCCATAAAGTGCTTTCTTCAATCTGTAGACTTTATCCTCACTTCCTGACTTAACATAACCAGGTGGTTGATCAATGAAAACCTCCTCTTTGAGATATCCACGCAAAAACGCCGATTTCACATCCAACTGAAATATAGGCCACGAGTTCTGAGCCGCCCAAGACACAACCAACCTAATGGTATCATGCCTGGCCACGGGTGAAAATACTTCAGTATAATCAATCCCGTACTCTTGCTTGTACCCTTTCGCCACCAATCTCGCCTTACACTTATCGACCTCACCATTTTGCTTCAGTTTGGTTTTATAAACCCATTTTACACCAATGGATTTATGACCTGCAGGAAGATCACATAACTCCCACGTATCATTCTTCTCAATAGAACCTATCTCATCATCCATGGCTTTCTGCCATTTTATCTCTTTTACTGCATTGTCAAAACTTGTAGGATCACAGTCAGCAAACAAAGCAAAATACATAACTGTATCATCAACACCGGGTACCTCATAATCAATCATCCAATTCGGCCTCTTTCTTGTTCGGTGAAATTAGAAACCACTTCTTTTCCCTTATCATCTGGAATCTTCGTATAACACTCAGAGCGATAGTGACCTCGTCTATGACACCGATAACATTCGATGCTAGACTTGTCGAACTGTCCACGACCTCTTCCTCTGCCTTGCTGGTCAGCCACACTTCTTCCACCATGTCTTCCACCTCTGCCTCTGCCTTGACCTCTACCTCTATAGAAAGAAATAAGGGTGACAGCCTTCAAAGCTTGTTCTTTAGTGGATGACTCTCGTGCCATTGTTTGCTCGTGAACCAACAAAGAACTTTGAAGTTCATCAATAGAGAGCTCATCGATGTCCTTCGATTTTTCAATGGAACAAACCACATAATTGTATTTGAATGCCAGCGAACGCAGAATTTTCTCAACAATAACTACATCGGCTATTGTTTCTCCAAGGAATCGCATCTTGTTGGCTACCGCCATCGTACATGCGAAATATTTTGTCACCAACTCATCATTCTTCATCTGCAACATTTCAAACTCCTTTCTTAACACTTGAAGCTGTGCACGCTTCGTACGCGTTGAACCTTGATACTTCTTTTTCATCGAATCCCATATATCTTTGGAAGTTTCTTTGCAAAGAATAGTTTCCAAGATAGAGCGATCGATGGCTTGAAACAGGTAATTCTTCGCCTTCAAATCTTTCAACTTCAGACTTTCTAGTTCTGTAGTTGATAGTGTAATACGAGGAGGGGTAGTAGACGAACCTTCACCATCCGTCGTACTAGGCTTTGGAATGCCTGACTCAATAACTCCCCAGTATTCTTTTGATCTCATAAAATTCTCCATCAACATGCTCCAATGATCATAGTGACCATCGAAGCGTGGAATTGCTGGCTGCACGAAATTTCCTTCAGCCATCTTTTACTACGGTAAAAGATTTACTCGAAAGCTACAGCTTTCTAACCTCGCTCTGATACCACTGTTAATTTGAAAGAATATTTTGGGTGATTTTCTCTCACTGTTATTACTGGGTAAAACAAGCCTATTTATAGGCAGAATACAATAACGTAAATACTAAAAATAGAACGAACGTGGATCACTATTCCACATCCCTAGAATATCTCCTAACAGTTACAACGTAAACAACCAACAAACTTATCCACTAAGTTTGACTACATCTACGTAAACAAAACAACGTAGAATTATTCCAACAGAAACGATGATGGCGTGGAGATTCCTTATGATTTCTAGGATTTGATACATGAACTATGGCTCTTTGATTCATATCCATCAGTTCAAATTGACTTGTTGGGTTCCTAGACTGGAGAATTACTCATCTCATTGCTTGGCATCTCTTGATAGATTTAGCTCTTCAAATTCATTTGTGTGGCACTCTCCACCTAATTCTTGTATTCAAATGATTTTGGACGATTTCCAATACCTTAAAATAATATTACTATGTTTGATCACAAAAACAATTGGCTCATGCATTATGGCTTATAGAGACAGAATGAGCATGTGTTTGATAAAGTTGTGATTATAAGTAAAAATGGTTTATTTTAGAAGTAGGGCAGACCTATTTTTACTTTTTCTTCAAAAATGTTTTCTATTTTTAAAATAAGTATTATTTTTGGTAGTTTACCAAACGCCAAAATCTGCTACACTTACGACTTACAAGTCATGTCAACACACTCTAAAGGTTATATCATATTTTTAAAAAGGCAATATTTAATATGTTTCTTCTTCCGAATGCTTCACAAATGTTTGCATAAAGAGGTTTGATTCCAAATAGATGAATCTTTAAACCCTATTCCACCTAGTCCCTTACTTTAACACATTGCATCCCAAGAAGCTAATGCAAAATATCTCTCAATTGGACTCTTGTTCCATAGAAAACATCTGCACATTTTTGTAATTTCTTCATGAATGTTTTCAGGAATCTTGAACACGCTAGCCCAGTGTCCTACAATACTCAACATGACAGTGTTAATAAGTTGTACTCTCCCTGCATAAGATAACTTTCTTGAATCCCAATTGTGCAGCCTTTTTTCTGATCTTGTTAAAAAAATGGCACAAGATTCTTTAACACACCTA
This sequence comes from Rubia yunnanensis, assembly GCA_037428765.1. NCBI lineage: Eukaryota > Viridiplantae > Streptophyta > Magnoliopsida > Gentianales > Rubiaceae > Rubia > Rubia yunnanensis. The sequence continues at coordinate 18,020,615 of CM075063.1, forward strand.
CATGTTGATGGTGACAATCCCAAATATTTCATGGAAAATCTTCCTTTTTGAATCTTCATAATATCAACCAAAATATGATGTTCTATATCACTCATGGCATAGAAGTACGTAGTAGATTTTAGTTCATTAACAGCCAAACCTGTTGTACTTCAAAAATCATCAAATGCATCCCTTACTTCCTTTAAATGTTTCTCACTAGTTTCACAAAATATTAAAAGATCTTCAGCAAACAGTAAACTATTCATAGCAACCCTTCTACACCTCTGGTGCTATCTTATCTTTCCATCTCTAAATATTATAGCCAATAATCTAGTGAGACAATTCATACACACTAAAAAAGGCAGATGAGACAAAGGATCTCCCTGCTTAACTTCAATTCTACCATCAAATGCCCCAGGGTGTCCTCCATCAACAGACAGACAGAAGTTTGAAGACTTTACATAAGTTTCAATCCAGGATCTAAATAAGGTTGGTAATCTCAATTCATTCAACCATTTAAATATGAAATCCAACTTTACAGAGTCAAAGGCCTTCCTTATATTAACTTTTATCACACAACTAGCTTTCATTCCTTTCAGCTTATATTTATGAACAAGTTCTCGTGCCAGTAGTATATTATGTCCTAAAAGTCTCTCCTTCACAAAGGCACCCTGATTTAAACTAATTAAATCAGGTAATACATCACTTAATATAGCACATAGTAATTTTGTTACTACTTTATATGGCACAGAACAACAAGTGATAGGTCTCAAATCAGAGGCAACTTGTGAATTACTAATCTTTGGGACCAGTAATAAATTAATAATACAACTCTACTCAACTTTTTAGGCCATTCTTCACCTTCAAATAAGCTTTTGATTGTTTTTTTTAAAATCCTCACCTATTAATTCCCATGCCACCTTATATAACTTGCCATTAAACCTATCGTAACTTAGACTTCTTGATGACTTTATCCCTTTCAAAGCTTTTATGATCTCAGCTTCATTAATACTTTTATTTAGGGATGTCAATGGGATGTCAATAGGGCGGAGCGGGTGCAGATAATAGTACATCCATACCCATACTCACCTAAAAATTTCATACCCATACCCACCTCATCGGATATTATACAAAATCCATACCCGCCCATCACCCATTTGGATCTCTCTACCCACTTAATACCCATTGTATTCATTCTAGTTATATCTCCAAAAATAGCTAAAATCCACTTTCTATAGTAAATTTTATTTTAAAATTTAATAAATATATATACATGAAAATATTGTAGGTAAGATATATGAATAAATAATAATTTGTTTTTTTTATTAAATTAGCGGGTATATAACGGGTTTAGTGGGGCAGAGCGGGGATGAATTAATATCCATGCATGACCCACTACCCAAACCTGCCTAACCCCCACCAAAACTACCTCCATATTGCCCCAATGGGGCTGATACGAAATGGGCCTACACCAAAACCCGCCCCACTATCATCCTCTATTTAGCCTGCTTTATTACTCCGATTTTAGTATTAGTACTGCTCCTTCAGCCATAATTTCTTTATCCAACCTTCCTATTATACTTCTCCATCCACCCAACTGCGATCTAGAAGCATTTAGTTTCAAACAAACAATAACCTTCAAGGTCTGCTTACAAGGTTATTTTATCAAAGAGGTATATGATCACATAAGTTATGCCATCATTTTGGGATCTTGTATGTGTGAAGGGAGTTCTTGTATGACCTCCTTTAACTTTATTTAAATTTGAAACTTCAACGACCACAAACAATTGAAAAGTTGAGCTTGCTATCTGTTGTTATCTTCGATATTGGCTCTAAAATAGGGTCTTGAGAAATTGAATCTGACATGCTAGGGGTGAGGGGATACCAGCTGAAGCAGAACCACCAGATAGAACATTAATAGTGGTGTGAAACAATGGTATGCTCCTAGACCAAGCTTGTATCTTCTGCTTATCTCATTCTGTCAAGTTTACTAGAACAAGAATCTTATAATTAGCAGACAGAAATATAGTCTAGTTATATGGAAAAAAGCTAAGAGCATATAAGTCATCTTAGCGCAAGCATGATTGTATCGTGTACATTATATTTGATAATTTTATATTTCATGAATCGACATTCAACTTCTTCATATTTACAACAATGAAAATCTAGGAACATTATTTGCTTCTACATTAATAAGTAAAAGATTCATAACGCTAAAAATTTGTCCTCGTTATGCCACATTTTACTAAAAGTTTGAACAAAAAAAGTAGTTCATGAAGGGTTGCTGATGAATTCAGAAAGAGTTTTGAAGATCATTGTTCAAGACTACTACATTGTTCATAACAATATATTCCTAGACCAAATTGATTTTTGAGGCAAGCTTGGGAAAGGTACTTTTGTGGTTCATGACATACTCATGGGCATGACGAAATTGGCTTGGAGTTGGCTGGGTTTTCAATATGGTTCATTGAATTGGAAATAGTTAGGAGTTGACCACGAAAAATGAATGGAGATGGGGCCTTGATGCCATGAAAATTATAGGAATGAGGATCACATGAATAATTATTTTGTGTTTGAATGTAGCTTGATACTTAACAAATTGACTGAACACAATAGCCCGTGTAGCACCTTTTAAGGTGTTAAGACAACTTTTGTGCACGGGAAATGGGGATTGGAAAGTGATGCAATTTATTGTGTCTGAATGCAGATTAATATATATATATATATATATATATATATATATAAAGGAATTAATGATGGAGCTGACAGAATGCGATAGTCTATGTAGGACCTTTTAAATGTGTGAAATGGCTACAAAAGTTGACCGTTTGCTTAAAAATGGTGGTCAATTGTAAAGACTGTCAAGCGAAGCGTAAGAGAACAAGTTATACACAATTTCATTACCATCGTACATGTATTTTTACGTGAATCTTCAGGAGTTTAGATACAGTCACATTTGCTCCCGACCACTAGAAAAACCTTAGCACCTCGCACGAGAAATTTGTGAAGGTTAACACACATATTCCATCACTTTAGGCATGCATATGGTAGAAGTTTTCCCCCACCCAAGACTTTGCGCACTCCGTTGTTGCGAACAATTGTCAACATGTGGGATTTATCTACGACCAGCTACCTCAATTTTGAAGGCCTTGATGTAAATTCTCAAGGCAGAATCTACAACTAATCCAGAGACCCCTTTATGGAAGGTCTTGGCGGTATTTCTCAAGGTAGAACTTGTTGCTGAAGGCCTTGGACTTTCATCAAGGTTATACAATACGATGGGAAGAATCGAGACATTTCTCAGCCTGAACTTTAGACCTCAACATTGAAGAAGTACTCACCACTTAGAAGGGCCGAGAATCAAGTCTTGGTTTAATATTTATTGAAGGGTGAAGATTTTAAGTCAGGTTTGGGTTCAATAATTTGAATAATGAACATAGTTGTTGAGCTAGATAATGATTAGGGAATTTATTTGAGCAAATATAAAATGGAAATTATAGAATCTTGTTAAGAATTTTATGTCAATTTTTGTCAGTTTTTTTCCCCAAAAAGGAAGGGAAGAGAATAGGATGTTTTAGTTTGTATGGAGTATATGACTTCAGATTTTGTAAAAATTAAGAGCATCCACAATGGCAGTGGACTTAAGGAGCACTTCTTAAATACCACATCATGAATTTTGATAAAAACTAAGTAAGAACCAACTACCAACAATTGACCTCCTTCGCAGGTAAGAACTCAGAGTTTTAAAAGCTCAGGTTCTATAATATAGGAAGCTGCTGCTTCATCATCGAGTCAAAAAATGCAATGGCAGGTGTAGTATCCGTTCAGGGAAGCAGCTTCAAAAGGCAGCAATTCACAAGGGCGTGCAACAACTTTTGTTCACATTCTGCAGCAACAAGAACACAAGATGAGAAACCAAAAATTCAGAAGAATGACACACAAAAATCTCAGTGATGAAGAAAGATAAGCTTTGGCCAAGTTTCTGTTATTGCACCAAAATAATGGTATGATTGAGCACAACAAAAGAATAGAAGCTTCAGTAAGGTGGGGGATATCAATCAGAACTGTAAGCACAATCTGGGCTCGAATTAAGCCACAGTTAGAAAATGGGCAACCACTGGATGTAAGGGAGAGAAAGAAGGGCATAATTGGTGCAGGGAAGAAAGCAGTAGATCTCGAAGCATTAAAGGCATTACATTTGACCAAAATGAGGCCCGTTGAGGCACATGATCAACAATAAACATAGGGAAGAACACCATTCAAAGATGGATAGCAATAAAAACATCAAGAGCCACACAAATGCTATCTGTTGACCATCCAATGCAAAGAAGAAAGGTTACAATTCTCATTAGCTCAGCTCCTTCCACATAATTTATAGTTTACGAACATGTATAATGTCATTCATATGGATAAGAAAAGGTTTTAACTTTCAAAGCCAAGCGTTAGGTACTTTCTTGCCCCGTATGAAACCCATCCACATATGAAAACTCAACATAAGAGCCATATTCCCAAACTAAGTTTCCTTTATGCAGCATCCAGGTCTGTCATAGATGCCTATGGAGTAGTACAATTTGATGGCAAAATATGGATGTTCCCTTTTGTAGAGTACGTACCTGCCAAAAAAAGAGCAAGAATATACCAACGGGAACAATAATAACTACCCCAATAGGTTACATAACCTATGATGTCACAAAGAAACTCCTATTAAAGAAGGTGATCCCAGCAATAAAAAGAAAATGGCTCCCATTTTTTAGTAGGAACATAGTGATACATTAAGACAATGCCAAACCACATGTGAAAAACAGTGATGCCCATATTAGGGCTGTTGCTAGCTCATATGGGTTTAACATGCAAATAATATGGCAACCCCCAAATTCACCAAACCTGAATGTGTTAGACCTAAGATTTTTTTTAACTCAGTCCATCCTTGCAGTATGAGTGTGTATCTAATACCCTAGATGAGCTACTACATGTTATCAACCGGGCTTTTGAAGCTGATACCCTACAAACCCCAAACAAGATTTTCCGATCATACCAACATATGATGTTAGAAATCATAAAGGTTAGAGGGGGTGCAACTATAAGGTACCACACATGGGGAAAGATGCACTTGAAAGGGCTGGGTTATTGCCTAGATTACTAACAACAGCTAAGGCTACAGTTCGTGAATGCATACAACATTAATTGAAGCTCGAAAGGCAGAATAGATCAGGGCTCTAATGCAAGCAATGTGAGTGCAAATCCTAGTAACCGAAGGATGAAGAAGTTTCAACAAATATTTTGGAAGCTTGTACACTTAGTAGCACATAAACCCGTATTTTGTTCATAACACGTGTTTATTGTACAATCTTCTTTTGAAATACATTTTGGGATGTGAATGCATGTATTGGTGAAGGAAAAAAATCCCAAGTCCATGTAAACACAAACAAGTCCATCATGTATCAATGCATCACACTAATGCCCTGCCAGATGCATCACTGTATGGCTACTTTTTTTTTTGGAAAAAAACAAGTAACATCATAGCCAACAGCTACCACAAGTCACTGTAATCTAACATGCAGTTTAGCATTGAAACGCACACACAAGTTGCCTTGCCAATAGCTTCTTATAGAAACTTGGTTGCAAAAACCCTACAAGAACAACAAAACCACAACAACCACACCAACATCAACTTATTATGAATACAGAAACAACACATCAGCAACATTAGATCCGCCACAAAAATAAGGCCAGCATGACCAATACCAACACATCAACAATGAAAAGATGGCCAACAAGACCACTGAAAATACAACAACAAACCAAAGAAGGCCAGCAAGACCATTAACATAATACTAACACAACGACAAATAATTTCAAAATCATGCCGTTTACTAGTACAACACCAATATCATCCACAACCAAATAATAAAAGAACAATCAAATGCACCAAGGCACACTTAAGAAGCAACATTTCATTCACTTCCCCCCTATAAACAAAAGAAAATAGGGTTAGCATTTATCAAATACACTATGTCATTACTGGGAGGACCCCACCCCCACCCCCGATAGGCACAAGAATTTTTCCAGCTGGGATACCGATGCCTAAGTGACCCAATGCAAATTGGAGACTTATTAGCACTGGTAGGACATACCGGTGCAAAAAATGAGTACCGGTATGTTATGTACCGGTGCTTAAAAATATTTTAACCGATGTACAAATAAGAATCACTAGGTATGGATATTGGGCACCAATAATTAGGATATGTGCCAGTGCTTATTTCCTAGCACCGGTTTGAATGTGTTCCGGTGTCTTAAAACTTGAAGAATGTGCTAAAAAATGGAACCGGCAAATGATAAATTAACACTGACAATAAAAACATGACAGTGCTAAATATTTTAGCACCGGTAGTAGTTAAGTACCGGTGTATTTTTTTCCCACGTGGTTGTTTTAGAATTGGGACTAGTAATTTAGCACCAGAAGTTTTTGTATGTTATCGTTTCCAATAGCACTGGTATAGTTATAAAGGTAATTGTTTTATAGCCCTGGTACATAATTAAGTATGTAATCGGTGCTGATTTTTAAAATAATTTACGTGGATAATTTTTAAATTCTAGTGCCATCCCGGATCAACCACGGGGAAAAAGGATATTGTTAATCCCATTGAATTGTCGAAAAAATTGTAATTATGCTATTGATGAAAATATGAATCAACACATGGTAAAAGAAAATAAATTATGAAATTTCAATGTTAATACACAAATTCCCATCACCCATCCACACATATCAATCAACGAAATAGTTCGGATCATTTTTTTGCCTCTTTTGCACACATAGTAACCCATGCCTCACAGCATTTGGCTGCCACCTCTTGAAGTTCATAGGTGTTGTATTGGCCTTGGTTCTTTAGAAAAACCCGCGGTTTATTTCGATTAAATATCAGCTAGTAGGGTGGGATTATCGCAAAAGAAGGCAGGCATATATTATGTTACTTATTTTGGAGTTTCGATACTTACGTCAAGTGGATTCTTCGAAGTTGTCTTCAAGGCGAGCTCCTCCAGGAATAGCATGACATAGTAGCTGCATTCCCAGCTACTTCCTTGTGCTCGGTGCTAAGATAGAATACAAGAATTTATAATGTATAATCTGTGTACAGAGAGAAGAAAAGCTATAAAGTATGTGAAACTTTTTATAGTGAATACTTACGTTGATGTTTGTTATCTACCAGCTGAAATCAGTTGAGGATTCATTCTTCTTCAAACTCTCATAATGACATGCAAGCTCGGGGATAGACTTATTTCAAATATTAACTTTAAAACTATCATGGAAAGAAAGTAGGCTTATTTAATGGAAAGTAATACCTAGAAAGAACTTTTTTTCCAATGTAATTGTTAGACTTTATACCACCGGTGAGTGTGTCCAATGTGAAGACAAGGTTAGTACCTAAACAAATGAGGATGAGGAACCAATGTGACTTGCGTTAGTACTTAAAAAATTAATCTCTATGGTGAATTTTACTAAACTGATATTAATTTAAACATTATTGTATTTTGTCTGACCTCCTGAGGTTAGGGACCAAAAAATGTTAGCGTCTGATGCTTTCATCGTGTCCTGTATGAGGGCAAGCTGGTAATTAATGTCACTCTCCTGAAACAAGTTGTCATTTCTTTCGGTGTTTGGGACACAAAATTGGATTCTCCCGTTGTTCGTACCCTCCACTTTACTCCACAGTTGCTGTTAGCGCACAACTCAATTTATGACATAGATATGTTAACGAACTAGAAACAGAAATTGAACTGTTTGGAACCTACCACATCCACAGATCTAGCTGTGTATTTGAGATCCATGTCATGTCATGACAATTCCCGAGCTTGCATCCGAACTCCAACAGTTGTAGGATGCAAATGGAAGTTTTGTATTGTTTGGCATATGTGGATACAAGAAACTAGTTGAAATACACAACCTTCCCTATAGCATTCATTTTTTGCCTTCTTATTGCACAGGTCGATGAACTCCCTCATCATTGGATAGTCATTTAAGTTGTGGTGGTTTACAATCTTCATGTAGTTAGTAAAAAAATATGTGTTCAGTAAATGAAAATTTTCCAAATAGAATATTGGATATAATGATGAGCTATGATGGCATTACCAATTTTAGCAGCTTGATAGGTGTCATGTCCTCCCCCCACAGACAAAGTAGAGACAATGTAATTTGAAAAAATTACATTTAAACACTTAGAATATGTAAATAATAAAATACTTATTAGGAATAATTTAATTGAGATACCTCATCATCGGGGACGTCAAGGAATTCCAATCCTTTGTGCACCCACTCATTGACAGTTACATCCTTCTCTTGTTCGTCAGGGGTATCCAAATCCTGGTCAATCAAAGTCATTGTCTAGTCAACCGCATGTCCAAGGGCCTTTCCGACATCGAAAAATCTAGAATTGGCAGGTGTCAATCCCACTTTAGCATGGAACAACGACTCATATACTCATATTCGTGCGGTTCCACTTGTCGATGTATGCCTGTGGTGCTTTCTTTGGAGAAATCCTTTCGCCACCATGGCCATTAACCTGTCTAATGTCTTCAAGAACAAAGTCACTTTCTCCCTATTCCATCATACATCGTAGAACTTCGTTTGTTAGAAAATATATAAACTATATTTCCTAATAGACCAACCATGGATGATAGTTTTTTGCCTCCTCATCACTTAGAGCACCATCAGATTTTGTCTGTGACGCGCTTACTTTTCCCAATGCCTTTTCAATGAATGACTTGGGATCATCGAGCCCCGTTGGTACTTTGACTCCTCCAGCTGATACGATCCCTTTGACTAGTTGGTCAAGGTATGCCACCATCGCCTTCACCACTAGTTGGTTTGCACTTTGCTTCTTTCGGATTGTCGGAGTGGGGGACAAGCTGCTATTGCATTTGCTTTAGCTGTGGGACAAATGGGGCACGATAACATCTTTTGGGAGGTTGGTTTGAGTACCCTTATACCTCCCTGGGTGATCCTGCTTGCCAGTTGCCTTTATCAGTATGTCCTCCCTAGGTTGGAGAACCAACGTGCCTTTAGCATCCTCTCCATTCATTCTTATCTGTGATGGGGCATAAAGTATAAAATTTTAAAATAATGAAAAGAGAAAAAGAACATTAAAATAAGAATATAAACACTTAAAGGACCAATTATATGAAAATACTCACAATATTTTATGCAGCAACTCTGTCGACGGGATTAGTATATGTGGTTTTATCTGCCAGCTTGATGAACTCGAGGTATACCAAGGACCAGTCCACATTGAACTCCATGCTCTAAATATCATTCTCGATCTCTTCCTCCATCAACCCCTGCACAGCCTATTTCACTCTCTCTTCTTCTTTATATTTCTCAATGATCTTAGCCCGAGTGACCCAGTGATCGCTTGTTCCAGTCCGATGTGTGTAAACATTTTTCTTTGATTGCTTGCTATTCGTGGCACTTATTTTCTATCCAAATCACAAAAAATTAAGTTAGTAAAATGTAATCAATATTAGTAGCTAGAAACTAAACTGTGTTGTGAAGGCATGAATGTTGATATACAAGTTACCTTAAATTCACGTGTTGTCCTCATTTTGTATAACTTGTTCCACTCCTTTTCGTCCATCCATTTTTACTTGTCCCTCGGGTTGTATTTTAACTTATGTGTGTCGTCTGCAACCTAATGAATGAATTTTTTGGAAACTTTTGATTTCCAGTTGTGGTGGGCATTGCCAGCCACTACGTACACAATATCCTTCAATTTTTTAAGCTATTTGGGGGTCAAGGTCTGTTCAAACTCGAAGCTCGTCTGCATTGAATTTTTAAAAAACAAGTTAGCTTGTAATCATCGATAATTATTGGGAACTAATGTTATCTAATAAAACTAATGGAATTAAAGTAATTAATATTATGAAATTTTCTTACCAAGATGTCCTTCCAAGCCTCCTCCTTGGTGTTATCTGGGACGTTATTCCAGTACTTGTGATTTGCCACCAGAATACATAGTTATAGTATGCAGTCCAATTCTTCATGCAGACCATGTCGGATAGGTTGAACTGGACCGACACCCGTTTCCTCTCCTTAGCCAGCATTACTTATTGGCATGTGGTTGTACCACGTGCCTTGCACCAAGATTTAATTTCCAACTTGTTGAAGGCTTTGTCGTGCTTTTCCCCCGCCTTGGAAACATTGTATGTCCCGATGTCCTTCTCTGTACCATTTTTGGTGGCTGGAGCCTCTTCATTGGCTGAAGTCTATTCAATTTTATAACCGGGTTCCTCGATTTGTAATCTCAAGGGAACAACGGGTGTGGTGGTCTGTATATCATCCACAATTTTTGGTGCTGCCTCACCCCTCTTTCTCTTCCCCCTTGCACCCACTTTTTTACCCTTGAGAAGCATCTGCAATGAGATCACCAAACCAAATGTGTGAGAACCTAACTGACAAATCAGGGGGAAAACACAATTCACAGTTCACATTTCACAATTCACAATCACATTTCATAATCATTATTCACAACTTGGAATTTACAATTTGGAATCACAATTCAAAAACACAATTGACGAATCACAACTCACAACTCACAACCACATTTCACAAAGACATTTAACAATCACATTCCACAATCACAAATTCACCATTCACAATCCCCAATCCCCAATCCAAATCCATTAACCACATCAACAAACAATGACTATCAACAATAATTATGGAAGGCAATTTACCAGTTGAGGACCGACGGAGGTCAATGTCTCGGAAATTTACCAGGGTGGATGTCTTTAGTGGGTCACCGATGAATTACAAAGGTCATCGGCCCTAAGTACCGCGAAGGTCTGGTAAATCACCACCGGTGTAGTGGGTCTGCTCAATAACAGGTGGAGAAGGAATCTGAAGCTCGGGGGGAGGGTAAATTGGGAAGGAAAGGGAGTGATTGTAAGTTAGGGGAGTGATTGACGGCGGAAAGTGAGCAAAAATTGGTGAAGATGGGTGGGTGACACCAAAGATGGATATCATGGGTGGTTGTGGAAGCGGAAGCGTTAGTGGAGCGGACGAGGGTTTTTATATGTTCCCAAATATCACCGATAAAAGTGTTACCGATTTTGTAGCTAAGTAAAACTGGTGCATGTAACTGTAAAAGCCAATGTATTTTTAATTCATAGCATTGGACAAAGAGCACTGTATTCAGAAAATTCTTTAAGTGTTGCGCACCGTAAAGCCACATAGGTACTTTTTACAACAAAATGCAGTTGCGCGCAGCTGCTTTGACAATATTTTTAATTTATTGAGTTGGCCAGAGAGCAATTATCAAATACTTTTTCTAAGTGTTGAGCACCGATACTCCATACCAGCGCCTTTTTCTACAAAATGCAGCTGCACGCGGCTGCTTTGACGGTATTTTTAAATTATCAAGTTAGGCAGAGAGCAAGTGTCAAATATTTTGTCTAAGTGTTGAGCACTGGTACCATTTACCATGCATTTAAATATGTATACCGGTGCGTGAATAGTTCAATTTTTCCACATGTGGGTCCAAAACTTTGAAACTCATTTCATTTCCCGCAAAATTTATAGCACCAATATAATTATTGTAATACCGGTTCTAATAGTGGTTACAACTTTGAATTATTATGATTTTCACCCCACAATTTTTTGGATACATTGGAGAATGAAAATGACATAAAAATAAATCAATTCATAGTTTAAAACTGTTTATGTCACAGTGTTCCTGTTAATTGATCATTCAAAATGTGGCGTATTATGTAATGTAAGAAAATTATATTACCGCCCAATAAGTTTCTAAAACTTTTATGACCATGAATTTCTACTTTAAGGGCATTAACCAGGTATCCAAAATACACGGGAACATGCATGAACTATTAATTTACAACGATTGTCGTCCCGAGGACAATCTTAAAATTTTTTTTTTTGCAAAAAGGCCCTTCAACTAAACGTTTCAATCACGTTAACTTCCCACTGCACCACACTGAATTTTCATTTCTTTGGATATTTTTTATAAATTAAAGTAATTCTTCATTTATGGGCACATGAGCAAAAGCGCTAGTATATATGTTCTAGAGTTAATAACCGATGCTTACATAATGGTAACTATGGGATTTTGGGGACTTTTATGGAGACTTATTTGTACCCTAATATTGATATTAAAATAGATTCCAAATTGTAGAATACATCTTGGAGGTGAATTCTTCCATAAATTTTGAGCGGATTTCAATTCGGAGTTACGAGCAAACTTTTTAGTTTTTGCATTTTAGTGCCTCCAAGAAAGTTGGATATGTAGAATTACAAAACTGGCTACAAAGAAATGAAATTCAATGTTTAGGAATGGAATTTTTGCCCACTGGACTTGTTTGGGTGAAAGGAAGGTCATCTTTTGTGAGTTATGACCTCTACAACGTATTTTTGGAAAATTACATTATGGCTTCAATTTTTGTTTGAAGTATTCCCACAACTCCAACACACTTAATTCTTGATATCCATGGTTATTTCATATAGTTTCTATTACACATAATTTTAGATTATTTTTTACATTTCTAAAATTGCAGTTATAGTGCATTTCATGGTTATATGGTGCCAAAACTTTCCATACCAGTGCCTCTAATCCAATTTACTGGTGCTAAAAACCTTAAAAAAGCGGCTGCGCCGGGCTGCTTTTATTAGCAGGATTTACATTCTAAGTACTAAACTACTATGGAAGGGGGAAAATTTAAAGCAGTTTCTTATGTAATAATTATTGTCCAAAAATATTAGAATCAAAGTTACGGGTGCAAGAGTATTAATTATCACGTTACAAGAAATACATTAGTAAAATTCACAAATAATAATGGGAGAATGGTTCCACTTCATCGTTTCCAGATGCGTTGTCCACATCATGTGACGTTGATCCTAAAGAAATGTCCATCTATGCCGGGAAAGGACTGACTGCATTCTCAGCTTCAGAAATTGGTAGCTTATCACTTTCCCAATGTGGTTACACCATCTCTTTTGAAATTGGCAATCCATCCGTAGAGTTTGAATTCCAATCTTAAGTGTGAAGACCCTAGATTCAATCGACGTCGCAGAGAGAGGTGGAACATTCTTGCAGAATGATTCAACAACAATTTGCATCATTGGATGACCAAATGTGTCGTTCTCATAGTTAGGTACACCTGCAACTGCACAAAGTAAAGAAATTAGACTGCAAAAACCATAGGATCCAGACTTCTCGTTGTCCTCCGTCAGCCCCTAATGAATTCCCTCCCCAACATTCCAACGAAGTTTTTTTAATAGCATATATCTTGATCATCTGACTCTTATGCACTTTGGTGTTCACCATGACAGGGTCTATACGGGAGGCCACAAAGTGATACCACGCGTTCATATCCAGTGTTAGTGATTTCTTCGGAATTTTTGTCCACCCGGGAAACACAAGAGCATCCACATTGGTACCTTTATTTGTGATGCCCTCAACCAATCTTCTCTATAATTCGTCAAGAAAATCATCATCCTCATTGATCAACGCCAAGGCCTAATCCTCCTCATATTCGACATTGGGCAATCCGTACAGTTCATTGATAGCTTCAGGAGTGAGAGGAACATATTTGCCTCGGCATAAAACCTAGTCCGTGCTCAATCCACACCTCAAATTTGCATAGAACTCGACTACGATGGTCAACTTGAAAGTGGGAGGTGTAGCACAAAGATATTCCCATCCCAATTTCCGAATAGTTTCTTGAAATGTGGATTTGCTTCGATTCCACGCTTCAGACAATGCTTCCTCATTCTGTAACTTTGGGACAACAACCTTGCCTCCCTGGACAAAAATATCTCCTCTTCCACCCTCAAGTAAGATCCATTTGATGGTGATGAAAAACCTTCTTTCCTAGGCCTCTTATTGGGGGTTTTGGGGGCCATCCTATACATTGACATAGAGGCCTTTTATCAAACACCTTGTTGGCAATGGTAATTAACCAAAAGTTCATCCCAAATTTGAATAACATGATTGTACCAATGACTATAACAACAAGGATATATACTTTTATCAACCACACAAGGTATTTTTAAAAAAATGTACACATACACTAATTAGAATCACAATTGAATGGGAAACTCCATTGTTTTGATATGAACTTAACAAATCAAGTTTTCATCACAAACGTAAAACATTTCCAATTCATTTCAATCTTAAAAGGAGTAATGATAGTATCTTATTGAACCACAATCACCATTTTGGGGGAAACTAGGGTTTTCTCTTAGTAGATATGAACAAAAGGGGTGTAGGTTTGATAAAATGGCGCAGAAATTGATGGCTTTTAAGAACTTGACTTTATTCATAGCACCGGTATAAATAGATAATAACGGTGCTTATTTTGTAAAGCAGCCCGACGCACCTGCTTAGAATGCATTTAAATTAATTTGAATGGGAACTAAGAACAACTCATCATTTTTTTTGTCTAAGTATGAAGCACCAGTAACAAAACTGGTGCATTTAAACCGCACTTACCATTGCTATATTTGAAAGGCAGCTAGACGCAGTGTATTATTTTTTGGTGGACCATAGAGCAACTCATCATTTTTTCCTAAGTATTAAGCACTGGAAAGCTAGCACTTACCAGTGCCATATTTTAAATAGCAGCCTGACGCAGCTGCTTTTAATTCATTTTAATTATTCTCAAGGTGACCCGAGAGTAACTAACTTATTTTTGTCTAAGTATCAAGTACCGGTTTAATAACCTATGCAATTGTCCTTCTCAACCGCTTCTCAAAATTTCTAGGTAAGACGAAGCGGTTGCATTATTGAATTATATTATTAGCACCTATATGCTACCGGTGCTAATACTCTGTTCTTCTAGTAATCTACTTAAAAATAGAGCAAGTACTCTGCTTCGTAGCACCGGTGTACAATGATTTTACTGGTGCTACTAATAACTAAAAAAAAATTCTCGCTAAAAATGAAGTAAATAGCTACTATTAGAAAAATAAAGTTTTGATGACGACTAAAAAATAATTTGGGCCAGGCAAAAGGGTGCAAAAGGGATTGATAAACTAAACGTACCACCCTATAATTTCCTTTTCAGGAGAACATAGCCACCCGCAATATAACCATTCTCGTCCACCCACAATCCATACACATGTGATCGTCTACATACAGGTGGTCCACCGATGTTTTCCAAACTCGGGAATGCTGAGGGAAACTCCGCAAATTCAGATTTGATAGGCATAACAATTTCATCTTCACAAAAGTACTTCTTCCTGTAGATTACAACATGCCACTTCTCATTGGTTGGGTCTTGGATATAAAACACCTAGCGAGTTTGAGCTGCTAGGATGAACTTGTTATTCTCATAGCCTACTCGATTCAATTCCTCTAGCGTAAAACCCATTGGCATCTTGGTACATACCCTAATACCATTTTCAACCCATTTGCACTTGAACACAACCAATTTAAACTCAACATAATCCAACTCCCAAATCTCCTCGATGACCCCATAAAATGCTATGACTGCAATGATAGGTTTTTTGTCTTTCTTGATCGACTGCCACATGGATTTAGATTCCATATAAACCCCGCTATTCTGAGTTGTGATCTTGCCATCCTTGGACACTGTTGAAAAACTATATCCATTAATATCATAGCCCTGGTATCTCTTCACGATGCAACCAGGTGTCATTGCAAATGCACAAAGTTTAGACGGCATCCCGTCCACATTGCAATGATTATAAAACCAATTGACAAACGTTGTAGACTACTCAAGTTTCAACTGGTTTGACGGCCATTGGGATAGATTTCTTCCAACATTGACATGTTCTCCTCAACATACATTGCAGTCTCACTACTGTTACGTAAAACATAAAGATGAACTTTCATCAACTCAGCATTAAATGGTGTGTATAGGGTACCTTTGGTACGTGGGATCCCACTCTTCCTGCCAGTTTGCACATGCTTGGGGACTCAAACTACTGTCTTCCCAGTCAAATTTGAAGTGCAATACTCAATGATCTCCTCTATGACATGCCTCTGGACAATGCTAGAATCGGGTCAGCGTGGATTGTGTATATAACCCTTAAAAACCCCCATATGCTGCTCAAAATGAAGACCGATAGAAAACCCAATGCGGTCCACACCATAGTGTGGTCCTCACCGGTCGAGTGGACCAGGTTATCTCTTTCATTTTCCTTTGCATTTTCACTCTCTTTTGATACTTCTACTCGATTTTTCTCTCCAAAAACCCTAGGGAGCATTTATTCTTCACCTTTTACTCTATGTTTACCATTGATTCTTGTAATTTTGTTATGGTTTTTCATAATCTAGGCTAAATATACTCTTGGGAGCAATTGGTAAGCATTTCTAGTATGGATTTGTCAGATTTGGTTAATCCTATTCTGTGCTTTGACTATCTAGTATGTTTTGTGCTTTCTTGTGTGATTAATGCATGATTTAGACTAGGATGATAAACTAGTTGATGATTTTAGGTTGATTATTTGCTAGGTTTTTTGTCAAACCCGGAAGACTTTGACTTTTTGTCAATGTGATTATCGTTAGTCAATGTTAGGTTATAATTGAGTGAGACAACTAATTATGATTATTGATTGATGAAATTGATTAGATATAGGATGAATTTGAATGTGTTTGACTAATTATCAATGTGGCTCACTAATAACGATTAGCATGAAGGCTGATCATCGTAGTCTTTATTAGTAGATATACTTGTGCTATCTATATGTTTCTTGCTTATATGACATTGTGGTAGTTGTGTTGGGTCTCCATGTGTATTGCTATTCTCAGGGAAGTCTATGATGCCAATCTCCTATGGTGACATGGGGGTAAGGGTTATTGTATGGTGCCGATCGCTCACTCTAAGTATAACCGAGGAGAGCAAGAAATGTTTTCACCCGAAAGGTGTTGAAAAGTTCTCCACAATATGTGATTAATGCATAAAATTAGGATAATTAGTCAATGATAAAAGAATGACTAGAAATGTAAACCAATTGCGCCAAGACTCGCTATAATCTTAGTTACATTATTTATGCTATTTTTTATCGTATTTACATCGTTCTCTCTAGTCGGTTCTCAATCTAGTAGTTTAAAGTAGTCTTAGTGTTTTTCAAAAAACCAAAAGTCCCACTTTATTACCACACACTTAGTGTGACATCTTCGTGTGTTTTTAATTACGCTTCAACACTTGATAATACCCCCTTTTCCTCGTGGACAACCCTGTCTTATCACTAGCTACTATTTATTAGTTAGCCATAATTTGGGCATATAAATACTATCTTTGAGAGGCAAGGTGACAGCCTCCCAAAAATTTGGCCCTGCTGCCGGGGAAAAGGCGTATTGTATTAAAGTGTTGTTAGTGTATTTTTTGTGTGTTTTGTGTTTATACTTGTTTGTTTTTTTACGTTTGCTTGCTTTTGTGATTGTTACTTTGGATAAGGTTATATTGCTCTAGTTCTTGGTTTATGGTTGATACTTGTACCAATAGACAAGAACTCTTGCACTACTACTTTGATCTCTTAGGAACACTCCAGAGAGCAAGGAGACTAGCTTGTTTTGCAACCAAGCTACTACTCAAGATCACCCAAAGTTGTTACACCAACTATGGCGGATGATACTAGGACCTTGAGGGAGCTCATGACTCTTAACCTAGAGAGCCAACAACTTTGCATCATCTTCCCTCCTTTTCCAAAAATATCACTTGTGAGCTCATGTCCGGGATGATCTTGTCTACCATCTTACCATGGGATGAGCGGGGAGGATGCAAACAAGCATTTGTCCGAGCTCCATCTTATGAGCATGAATATGAAGCCAATCAGAGTCTCGAAGAATATTTTAAATCTTAAGGCGTTCCCTTTCTCTTTGAAGGATGCGGCCAAATATTGGTTATACTACCCCCCGGAAGTATAACATCATGGAGGGACATGAAGCGGAAATTATTGGAAAAATTATTTCCAGCATCCAAGTTGGCGGGTTTAAAGAAAAAGCTAAGGAACACATCCCAATATTCTGGTGAATCTTTATATGAATACTGGGAGAGGTTTAAGAGATTTCTAGCTAGTTGCCCCTACCCCTCGTACATGGAAGGAGACCTTGTATATTATTTCTTTGATGAATTATCCGTTGAAGACGTGAGGATGGTCAATGCTGCTTGTATTGAGTTGACTGCCAACAAGAGCTCTAAAGATGCCATGACGTTGTTGGAATACTTGGCCATGGGACTAGCCAATTCGGTATGAGGGAAAGGGAAAGGGTGCAAGAGCCTTCAAATCCCAAAACCCCCAAGCTTGAGGAGCAAGTTCAAGCTTTAGCTTCCATGATGAAGGAGCTAATGAAGGGGAGGATGCATCTAGTCAAAGATTGTGGGGTTTGTTCATTGGATCACCCCACTGATGCATGCCCTCAACTTCAAGATAATGTGCTTGAAAAAGTAAAGGCAATAGGCTACCAAGGTTGTCAAGGCCAAGGTTTCCAAGGAAATTGGGGATACCAAGGTGGACAAGGGCAGGGTGGACAAGGTTTACAAAGAGGACAAGCTCACGAGAACAAGTATGATGCATACTCCCAAACTTACAATCTCGAATGAAGAGACCATCCAAACATTCGGTGGAGAGATGAGCAAGCTGGGCAATCAAATCCTCAAGGTGGTTTTCAGGGTAACCAATCCGGGTTTCAACCAAATCATCAAGGGGTACAAGTCCATTACCAAGGAAATCAAGGGTATAATTGGGCACCACAACAAGGCTACCCGAAGGATGATGGCTCATCTAACTCCCGAGAAGGGAGATCAAGGTTAGAGAATGAGGAGCGTATTCATGCCATAACCACAATGGTCACAAATTTGGAATACCGCATCTCTGCTAGATTCAAGAACTTGTAAACTCAAGTTAGCCAAATCATGTCTATCGTGGTCCGATTGGAGGCTAAGGATTTTGGAAAACTTCCCTCACAACCGGAATTAAACCCAAGGCAAAATGTAAGCTCAATCACCTTGAGGAGTGAGAAAGAAACCAAGGAGCCCGAGCGAGTTGTTAAGGATGGGAAATAATTCGAAGTGGAGATTATGGTGAAAGACCAAGATGTCGAGGAGGTGATCACTCAACCACTGAAGAAGAGAGAAATTGAAAAAATCCTTCCACCACCACCTTTTCTAGTAGCTTTTACGGGATACGAATAGCAAGGATGAGAATAAAGCCCTTTTTGAGGTTTTTCGCACATGTGAGGTAAACATTCCCCTTTTTGATGCTATCAATCAAGTGCCTAGGTTTGCTAAATTCCTTAAAGAATTATGTACACATAAGAGAACTAAAGCATTGACGAATGCTAGCAAAATTACAATTGGTGGACAAGTGTCGACTCTTTTTCAAAAGAAACTACCTCCTATATGCAATGATACTGGCATGTTCACTATCCCTTGTGTCATAGGTGACAAATTTTTTGAAAAGGCAATGATAAACCTAGGAGCCTCTATTAATGTAATTCCCCACTCTCTATACAAGACTCTTAACTTTAGGGACTTTGCATGAAACTAGGGTGATCATACAACTAGCTGATCACTCCCAACCAATTCCGAAAGGATTAGTGCGACATGTGTTGGTTAAAGTGAATAAACTAGTTTTCCATGCCAATTTTTATGTTCTCGATATGTCGCATGATGAGAGTGCAGTCCCTATCTTGTTAGGGAGACCATTTTTGAAAACAACAAGAACTAATATCGACGTGCATAGCGGTACATTGACATTAGAGTTTGACGGAGAAAGAGTAGGTTATGAGATCTACAAGGATAAAGAGCTTACAAAGGATAAACTGTCTTGCCATGGTGCCACTATAATTGAAAGTTTACATGAGCCTCACAATGAATTTAAACATTGGCACATGATTAACTTAATTGAAGTTGGTAATGGAATGAGTAAGGCATGTAAGCAAGTTTCTAGTATTTTGAACAAGGTCAATGTTGCATTTGCGAATGTTTCTAGTACTAACTTGCAGCAAGTGAATAAGGGGTTAAAGAAACACCATCTAAACCCTCTTCACTCCAAAGAGTCCCCAAAACCACCCGAAAAGGGATGAGGCACACAAGTCCATTTGGCTCCGGAGATGAGGTTTAAGGCGAGACAATGTTGGAGACCAATACATGCGGAGACAAGAATGAGTGATTTCGGAGACTCGAGGAATATTTTGAATAAAGCTTGAAAAGGGGAGTATGTCTTGCAGACAACATTAAAAAAACTTTTTTTTGATCATCCAGATAGTTATTCGTGACATTCCATCGATGTAATTGTGATTTGCCTTTTGTTTTGGATTGTTTATGGATGTTAGTATGATTTGTATTAGCCAAATCTAGTTCTTGGGAGCAATTGACTAAGGCTACCAAGCCCATGTCTTAAGAATAATTTGTAGCCTATTTGATACTCTTATATTATGCATTTATGGAGCATTGAATATGTTTGTTAATGTCATTAATGTTGTTGAAAGCTTGAGTATATGAAGTACTTGTATGATATGCTTGTTAGGGTTTGGGGGAAATGGTCTTATTTCTCCTTTTCTTGATAGGAATCCAAGAGTGTGATTTAGAGCTTCTGATTGTGTTGATGGATTGATAATTGCTAGATGAATATGATAATGTTGAACTCTTTGTCATGTTTGTTGCTTGTAGCAAATGAGAGAAGTCTATGAATGTCGATCATTCTTAACTAATCTTGTGTAAATGCATGAATTGGTTAAATGCTTAGACACGGTGTAGTGTTTATAAGTGTTGCCAAGCTTGTTGATTCTGTGTGCTAAATGCCATCAATGAGATACTTTTAGTCATGTTTCGACTATGAGAGTCATTGGTGAGGTTTGACAAGAGATGTCGAATTCACTCTTGCAAACTACTATCTAAGAAGGATAGAAGTTTAGTCTTTACAACAAGTAGTGAAAGTAGTAAATATGTTGCATGTTCAATGATGGATAAGAGGCTTGGAAGAGGAAGTCAATTGCGCCTAAGGTTCCGTCAATGGTTGTTTTCATCTTAACTTTAGTTTTCTTGCTTGATTAGCATAGTTCTCTTGCTTTGCTAATTGTTGTCGTTCAATTTGATAACTTAGGATAAAAAACAAGCCAACCCCCCCCCTGTTTACATGCTTTTATATGTATCTATGTATGTATATGTCTAGTATGTTTTCTCCTATATATGTTTACATACTTGAAAATATCCCTCTTCTCGTGGACGACCCCGACTTGCCATTATCTACTTAATTGTAGATAGGAAGCATTAGGGCTTAAAAGTATTAACTTTGAGAGGTACGGCGACGACCTCCCAATTTTCCAAAGCATTTAACATCTCTTTTGTTATCTTTTTGTTAGATGATTGCTAGATCTAGGTATATTTACATCATAAGGGGTTTAGATAACCGTTTTTAGTTTTCGTATCTAAATTCTTCATTTTGTAATCTATTTTGATTCTAATGGATTTTTGGTCTTTACTAGCATCTAGATTCCTTTTTGTGTGAGCTTAATTCATATATTGCTTATAAGCACTTCAGAGTAGTTTAGTGAAGGTCATTTACAAGGATGGTATAAGATTGAAGGCTATTACAAAGGGGTAGAAGCTAGATTGAAGAAGGAAGATAAAGTAGCTGAGGAAGAATGATCCGGGTTTTTGTAGCCAACTTCTCAGAATTATCCGAGATGATTGGTGTCCATGGATAGCATCATTGGATTCGTCTTCGCGGGTACTATAAAAACAACTACAAAAACTCCCAAAATAGATCAACGGTTCACCCATAGCGGACCAAAATGAAGACCGGTAGAAAACCTGGTGCGGTCGGCACCATATAGTACGGTCTGCACCGGTCAAGTTGACCAGCTTATCTCTTCCATATTCCTTTGGCTTTTCACTCTCTCTTAATACTTCTACTCTAATATTCTCTCCAAAAACCCTAGGGAGCATTTATTCTTTGTCTTTTACTTTATGTTTACCATTGATTCTTGCTATTTTGTTATGGGTTTTTATAATCTAGGCTAAATATACCCTTGGGAGCAATTGGTAAGCATTTCTAGTATGAATTTGTCAGATTTGGTTTATCCTATTTTGTGCTTTAACTATCTAGTATGTTTTATGCTTTCTTGTGTGATTAATGCATGATTTAGATTAGGATGATCAACTAGTTGATGATTGTGGGTTGATTATTTGCTAGGTTTTTGGTTAAACCCGGAAGACTTTGACTTTTTGTCAATGTGATTATCGTTAGTTAATGTTAGGTTATAATTGGGTGTGACAACTAATTATGATTATTGATTGATGAAATTTCTTAGATTTAGGATGAATTTGAATATGTTTGACTAATTATCGATGTGGCTCACTAATAACGATTAGCACGAAGGTCGATCCTCGTAGTCGTCATTAGTAAATATACTTGTGTTTATATGTTTTTTGCTTGTAGGACATTATGATAGTTGTGTTGGGTCTCCATGTGTATTTCTATTCTCGGGGAAGTCTATGACGCCTATTTTCTAAGGGGACCCGAGGGTAAAGGTTATTGTGTGGCGCCGATCGCTCATTCTAACTATAACTAAGGAGAGGTGAGAAATGTTTTCACTCAAAAGGTGTTGACAAGTTCTCCACAATATGTGATTAATGCATAAAAATAGAATAATTAGTCAATGATCAAAGGATGGCTGGAAATGCAAACCAATTGTGCCTTAGACTCGTTATAATCTTAGTTACATCATTTGTGCTATTTGTGATTGTATTTACATCGTTCTCTCTAGTTGATTGTCAATCTAGTAGTTTGAAGTAGTCGTGGTGTTTTTTAAAAACCAAAACCTCCATTACCACACTTAGAGTGACATCTTCGTGTGTTTTTAACTACTCATCAACACTTGATAAAACCCCCATTTCCTCGTGGATGACCCTGTCTTACCACTAGACACTATTTAGTAGTTACCCGTAATTTGGACATATAAATACTATCTTTGAGAGGTACATCGACGGCCTCCCATGGACTAAGGGCGGGCTCATAATCGGTGAAGGTCCAGTCAAGGGTTTCTTAACTGAACTGATACATCGTGGGATCATACGGGGACTGCAATGAGTCAGCTTGGGTGCTTTCGGAATCTAAAACACCAAACTTATCCCCTTCCTCAAGATCCATTAAACACCAACAGAAGCAACAATTATAGAACTACAAAGAGGTACAAAAAATGGTTTATAACACTTCATTTTGTACTTACAATCCAAGAACAAACAAAGAACAACAAATTAGTAACACCACAGAGATCTAGGAGTATTAAAAACATAGCAATGTTGTAACCAATTTAAAAAACTCACTCACAATCTGGATTATTAAAAAACATCGACTCAGATCTAGGAGTATTACAAAATCAGACTCATTGACTAAATTGGAACGTAACAGTTATCAAAATCGGGATATGAGTCGACTAATGGTTCTGAAATCAAAGCTGTATTACAAAACCGGGAGTATTACAAAACTGAGTCTACTAAAGGCTTTCAGATCTGAGCCGACTAAATCGGGGAGCATTACAAAATTGGAAGTAAAGCAAAGCAAAGAGGTAAACCCTTTTTTTTTCCAGTGTGTGCAAAGCAAAGCAGTGAAACCCTAACACATAAACCACAAAACTCAGCAAAGCAAAGCTGTAAAACTCACAACCCATACCTTTTCTGAGTTCAAATAACTCAAAGGTCGTTTATTTTTACCGATTTGTACCAAACAAGAGTAGAATCAAAAGAAACAGAGTGTTCTTTGCAAGAAATTTTTTAAACCGTTGAAAAACACCTTGGTTTACGAAAATATCCAAATATAACCTTTGATTCAAACCCTAGTCGAGAGGACCTTCATCTAGATGCTTAAACCGAACCGTAATGTTTTGATTTCATAGAAGAAATTAAAAAAAGGCAGGAGCGGCCCAAAAGTAAATAGGGTTCCCTCTAGAGTTTGAGAAAGAAGAATCGAGAGATGCAAATGGAGAAATGAGAGGGTTGGGAGAGGAAAATATAAAGACGCTATGATTTCAATGTTGGTTGGGAGAATAACTTAGATGGAGAAAAAGTTATTCACGTGGAGAGATGAAACGGGTGGTTGGGAGATTAACTCATCACTTTCAGTGGTGTACTGTTGGGAAGATGAAACGGGAAGAAGAGAAGATTTCAAAGACAATGTTTTCAAATATCAGTTGGTTAGGCTTTTAAAACTCAAAACACGTTTTACACGGACTATAACCCATTTGATCAATTAATTGTCTAAATCTGATAGGCCTATTGTAGTTTTAAAATAAAGCCAAGGGCACTAAAGGCAAACCAGTTAAGATTTCCTTGCCAAAAATTGAATAAAAATAAAGTGTGCAACTTATGGTGGGACAGACAAAAATAAAAAGTGAGAGGGATGGAGTACATGATTTTCTAATGGGACAAGGAATATGGATGATCATCATGTGAATTCATATGCAAATAGGATTTTTCACATTTCGTTAATAAGCTCGTAATGGCTCCTATTTTCGTAAAGCCTGAAAGGTCAAGATAAATTCTTGATACTTTGTAACAAACTGGATTATTGAGCTTAAAACTGGTGTAGATGATCATGCCTTACAAACAACAAACATTTTATCAACAAAGACAAAAAAAATGACCATCTGCTTGACCTTGTACCAGAGTATATAATTATTTACAGTGTCTACAAATGCATAGAGTTCATGTAATTGAATCAGAACAGTCCAATTTCCTACCAGCTTAACCAACCCGAGCAGAATTAAGTAGTCCTAACTACCACAACAGCTTCCTCCACTCCGAAAGACTCACAAGTAGAAAGGTTTAGAGTAGACATCAAACATCGAGCAAGCTGTCAACTGCGGTTCCTGTTGCCAGATGAAAAGGATGGTTAGATTCTGTATGTAGACTGCGGTTTTGTCTTGGAGCATAGAAATGTGCACCAGATATATTACTCCGCAAGGAGTAAGAAGTAAAACTACATCAAGCAGTGCTTTTCACGAGGATTGAAAGTATAAGTAAAACCAAAAGTGAGAGTACCTGCGACAACCCGCCGCTGAGACTGCCACCAGTCATAAGCATTGTGAGGAGGGATGTAACTGTGCCACCTCCAAGGCCATTTGATGAGCCTCCAGCCTCCCTAATGGCATTTCGCATCGCACTTAACATGCTTCCATATGTAGCAGCATGTCCCCGCTCAATAGCTTGAATGAAACAAAAAGTCATTGCCCCAGTTGACGTGATCTTAGAGAGAGCCTAATGACAGAAAAGTACAATTTGAGATATTGTTGAAAAGGAAATTTCATGCCTATCACGCTTTGCTACATTCAGAACTTACAGATGTATCAGCAGAAGTCTGGTCGTCGTCACAACCGCTAAAGGAGATGGCTTCACCACCACTTGTTCCTTTCCATATACCTGATCTGGGACGATGGTCCTCCCAGCCATACTGCCCACTCCTATTCAAACCAAACAAGAATAATGGAAAGGAAAAAATAACATGTAAGTGCATAAAGCCAATTAAATCGCAAAAAATTTATGAGGAAAGAGAACAAGTTGATGAATCTTTTTTCCAGGAATAGGGAGAGCATTGTTATTAAAACTGGACATGACAATGGAATTATCAATTTATCACAGAACAGGCCATCGGTCTGGTCACACTAGGCCTAAGAACTGATTTTTAATAAATCCCTTGGAAACCTTATTAGTTATATGGTTGGGAGGAAACTTGGCCCAATTTAATCTTCATAATTCTCCGGAATTATGTATAGACTTCAAAAACTTTAGCAGCAGGAAGTACAAAAGCTCAGAAAACAACACAGAGAGTCGATAAAATCCTTTGCATGGTAAAATTTCAACATATTCTACAGGCCAAACAACCCTGAACCAATATAACCATATCAAACTAAGAGACACTGTAAACCAGGGTAGTCATAAATTTACAGACCTGTTCATCCTGCAAAGGAAGGGTAAGTCTAGTATAGTTCCACTGTGGCAAGCATCAATTATAGCATGGAGCCTAGCACCTTGAGGAAGAGGTCTAACAATTGTTGCATTGATCTCATCATCGACAATCATCCCTTGGGTCTCAAAATCTAGGGGACATAAGGTTTCATCATATCCATCAACTTCATCACCATTGTAGTTCCTTTGTCTTGAGCCATGCCCAGAGTAATGAAACACCAAAGAATCCCCAGGTTGACATCCCTGTACAAGCCAAAATAATGCCATCCGCATGTTGGCTTTTGTAGGAGTTTTGTAGGGGTCTCTTTCTTCTTCTGCACATCATTTCAATATAAAAATTAAACCATTAAATCAAAACATAGAAATAAAAAAAAACTCCTAAAGGCATCTCAAAGAATATAACCACACATTTATTCATGGTTAAGTATCATTCAGCCTAAACCCGGGCAAATGAATTAATGAAGTTAAAAGAAAAGACAGCTGCTCACAGCTTATGCATACATAGACAGACTGCTGAAAGATCCCTGGTTATGAGTTTGCGGTTCTAACAAAGCATTTCCCTCGCTACAAGATCCCTTTATTAGATTTCCTAAGCTTAGTAGTACTACAAATAGAAATGCTACAAATATGAAGTGGGAGGTAAAAGGCAAACAAACATTCTACAAAATTCCATGAATTACTCAGAAGTTGCTATCACACTTATCAGAGATTGCTTTGACACGTGAGCTTTACTCTTACTCGATGACCAGAAGAGTATAGATGCATTGATAAGGCAGGGTGAAGAAGTGCAGCATGCCAAACCTAAATCTACCTACCTTAATAAATTCTGTACACTTCACCTATAGTACATCTCTGCCAATTTAAATCACCTGTTAAGCTTTATATTTTTTATATGCTGTTATACAGTCAGAAAGTGGAAATATATAAACTCTTATGATTCTTCTATTCTAACATTAAAGAAGGGGGAAATCATTTAAAAACGTTTCCATTCCATAGACATTCATTGAATAAAACAAACAGTTAGATAATGGCATTTCCAAACAAAAAGAAAAGAAGCCAATTCGGACAAAGCTAGAATAGTAGATCACAAAAAAGACATTCATCCGATAATAAACAACAGTACAGCTATTTCAACATTACCAAAATTTCAACTTAATTACCTGTGAGGGTTATGATTGATGATTCAGGGAATTGAAACTTATTAATCAGGAGATACTTCATGCACTTGGCGTCGTTGATGCATCCCTTAAGCTCGTGGCGGGAGAACTTATACGCAATTCCAACGATCACGGCTTTCTTGCGGCCGTGGGGGTTGGGGGGAGGGCCCGGGGGAGCGTGATTGTACGGAGAAGGCGCAGGCGGAGCGGCGTGGTTGTAAGGCACCGGGGCGGAGGCGGAGGCGGAGGCGGAGGCGGGTGGAGGAGGGACGGCGCGTGGATCTCCGATGTTGGTGATCGCTCCGCAGATTGCACAGCGGATGGATCGAGCTCCGTGCGGCAGCTGCAACGGGGTGCGGCAGCCGGAGCAGTTTATGAGCATCATCATTTTGGTCGGTTGCGGTGGTGGATGGATCACGACGGTACGTTGGAGCAATGAGGTGTGGAGCTTGACCTATACGGTTTTGGATGATGAGGGTTTTAGCTTGGGGTGATTGGAAGAATCGACGAAGACGGTGGGACGCGCCGTCGCGGGCGGCGGTCAAGAGAGGGAGGGATGTTGAAATTGCGAGGAGGGGCGATGTCGATGGAATTAAGAAGAATAAGTCGTTACGGCTAACTGAGTGATTTTATAAGGCCATCGGCCTCAATATATATATTTTTTTCTCTCTCTTTCTTTCACCTCATCTTAAAATACTCCCTCCGTTTTTTTTTCATTGGCACCTCTCTTTTGGTGGTGGAATTGAGGAGATGGAAAATGAGTGGATGAAATTGAATTGAAAGAAGAGAAAGTAAAATGAGTGGATGTAAAAACCTTAAACTTGCCCAAAATAGCAAGTGCCAATTAAAAAAAACACCTATTTTTAGTAAGTGTGCCAATAAAAAAAAAACGGAGGGAGTACCACTTAAAAGGTAACCCATTTTTTTCTCCACAAGAGACCATTATATACTATTCATAGAACCCACTTAATTTTCTCTATCATATTCATTAATTTAACCATTAAATTTTATTTAAAATAAATTTGTCCATCCAAAATAAGTTGAATGTGAAATTTAATAATATGTTTTAACATTTAAAATATAATTTTATTTTTTTCAAAATATGTTAAATAATTTATTTTTCTCGATCTTGTCAATATCATGCTTCGATGTAAAAAATTAGTCAGGTGGAAGTATTGGAATTAGAAGTAGTGTGATGAAATGAGTTAAAATCATCTATATTTACATGCAAAATTGGAGGATCAGGGAATAAAAAATAAATTTGAAATTATGAAATTTTTTGTAAAAATTTAAAAAAATACGACAGGGACACGTGTCGCCACCAGAATGAGACACGTGTCCTATTCAAAATTTTTAAAAAGAAACAGCAACTTAGTGGGACACGTGTCGTCACGAGAATGGGACACGTGTTCCATTCAAAATTCAAAAAAAATTAGTAAATTAGTGGGACACGTGGCCCACTCAGGGGGCGACACGTGTCCCATTCAAAATTCAAAAAAATTCAGCAAATTAGTGGGACACGTGGTCCACTTAGGGGGCAACACGTGTCCCATTCAAAATTAAAAAAAAATTAGCAAATTAGTGGGACACGTGGCCCACTCAGGGGGCGACACGTGTCCAGACGGTCCAAAAAATGGGAGCGCACAAAGCCCATGTGCGTGTGTCAGTTGCTTGGGCCACGTCCGGTCTCTTGCACGGTCTCTTAGCAAGAGACTTTTAAGTGGTCTCTTGTTAAGAGACCACTCTAGAGACCACCACTGTGGTGGTTTTCGGTCTCTAAAGCGGTCTTTTAATTTTAAGAGACCACCACTGCCCATGCCCTAAGGCCATGGGCAGTGGTAGAGGCCGCTAGCGGTTTCTTATCAATTAAATATATTTTTTTTCTCTCTCTCTTCCACCTCAGGTTAAGAGACCACTTAAGAGACAACCCCTTTTTTTCCACAATGGTTAAGAGACCACTATATACTATTCATGGAACCCACTTGATTTTCTCTATCCTACTCATTAATTTGACCATTAAATTTTATTTTAAATAAATTTGTCCACCCAAAATAAGTTGAATGTGAAATTTAATGATATGTTTTAATATTTAAAATAAAATTTCATTTTTTTCAAAATATGTTAAATAATTTATTTTTCTCGTTCTTGTCAATATTATGCTTCGGTGTAAAAAAATAAAATTAATTTCAAATTTTTAAAAGAAATTATTAAAATGAAATTAAAAAAATAAATAATAAGAGAATTCAATTTTTTAAAAATTATATAAAAACATAAAATTGCAAAAACCAATTATAACAACTATAAAAATTACATAACATACTAAATTCTGAATTTAAAAATGGACGGTAATTCAAATTTTGCGAAGAATTTTCCAAATTGAAAGAATTTGGAATTACCATATCTTTGCCCTTCAACGTTCTTCGTAGATCCATCACAAAAAATGGATTACAATGTAGAAGATGAATTAGTGAGGTAGAAGTACTGGAATTGGAAGTAGTGTGATGAAATGAGTTGAAATCATATATATTTATAGGCAAAAAGTGGAGGAAGATGGAATAAAAAATTAAAATTAAAATTCTGAAAAAATAAAAAAAAATATGGAAAATTTTTCCAAAAAATACGGCGGGGACACGTGTCGTCGCCAGAATGGGACACGTGTCCCATTCAAAATCCAAAAAAATGCATGAGCTTAGTGGGACACGTGGCCCAATGAGGGGGTGACACGTGTCCCATTTGGACAAAAAAAAGGGCCGCATTTCAGCGGCCCTAGCAGCACATGGGTGCCATCATTTTTTGACCCCATCAACGGTCTCTTGACCGGTCTCTTAGCAAGAGACTCTTGAGTGGTCTCTTGTTAAGAGCCCACTCAAGAGACCACCACTGTGGTGGTTTTCGGTCTCTTGAGCGGTCTTTTAATTTTAATAGACCACCATTTCTCATGCCCTAAGGCTCACTCGTTTTCTTATTTACTTCCTATTTTTATATTTTAATGCATTTTATATTATTAGAAGTAAACAAATTGAATTCTTTTTTCAAAACAAATGAATTATTGCAATAAAAATCCAATTCTTGATTCCCATTTTTTTTAAAACACAGAATTTTCTGTTTCAACCACTTGAATTATTATTATACTCCTTCGTCCCACTTATTTTTGCACTTCTACTTTTTGCACATTATTTTCTATCTAAGTTTGATCGCATGTTTGAATAAATATACTATATACAATAATGATGTTGTAGAAAATAATGGTAATGATCTGTGTTTATTCATGACCTCATGATCCATTATATTGTAGTACAAAATACCTATACAAGCTAGGAAAAGAAAATATAATCTAATTATAATTACAAATAATATTTATATTCCTTAACACCCCCCTCAAGTTGGAGCATGGGGATCATAAATGTCCAACTTGCCAAGTAATGAATGAAACTGGTTACGTCCGAGAGCTTTGGTAAACAAGTCTGCAGGTTGATCTGTAGTGCGGATATGATGAGTAACTATAGTAGCATACTGCACAAGATCCCGGACAAAATGACAATCAACTTCAACATGCTTTGTACGTTCATGGAACACTGGATTTGCTGCAATATGAAGAACAGATTGACTGTCACAAAACAAACGCATAGGAGCAGTATGCGTCACCCCTAAGTCTTTCAGTAAAGACCTAAGCCATAACAACTCACAACAGGTAACAACCATAGCACAATACTCTGCTTCAGCAGAAGACCGAGAAACTGTAGGTTGCTTCTTGGTTTTCCAAGAAATCGGAGAATCACCAATCATCACAAAGTAATCGGAAAGAGAACACCAAGTAATAGGGCAAGCAGCCCAATCAGAATCACAGTAAGCAGTCAACTGTAACACACCACGGGAAGAGAGAAATAAACCCTGACCGGGGTGGCTCTTCAAGTAGTGTAACACACGAACTGCAGCTTGCCAGTGAGGAACACGGGGGAATTTCATGAATTGAGCAAGTGTGTGAACCGAATAGCTAAGCTCAGGACGTGTGATGGTAAGGTATATCAGGCGCCCAACCAATCGTCTATACTGCTCAGGATCATGGTAAAATGGGCCATCAACACGCGCCAGATCGTGTTGCTGCTTCATCGGAAAGTCAGTTGGTTTAGAGGCACACAAACCTGTATCAGATAAAATGTCCAAAGCATATTTCCTTTGCGAAAGAAACATCCCCTCCGGTGTTATAGCAATCTCTATGCCCAAGAAATACTTAAGTAAACCAAGATATTTCATATGGAA
The DNA here is from genome assembly GCA_037428765.1 of Rubia yunnanensis. Lineage (NCBI taxonomy): Eukaryota > Viridiplantae > Streptophyta > Magnoliopsida > Gentianales > Rubiaceae > Rubia > Rubia yunnanensis. The sequence goes on from CM075063.1 coordinate 18,051,952, forward strand.
ACAAAAACCCAAGTATTTCTTGAGCTCAGAGATAAGCGCAAAAGATCTTCCAGCAATGACCAAATCATCCACATAAACCAGAACATGCAAAAAAAACCGATCCACGAGAAAAGACAAACAAAGAGTAATCTGCCTTACTCTGAATAAAATCAAATGCTCGTAAAGCCTAAGCCAATTTGGCAAACCAATTTCTAGGAGCCTGAAGACCGTAAAGAGATTTCTGAAGGCAACATACATGACCATGGGGTGCGGCATAGCCTGGTGAGGGCCGCATAAAAACCTCTTCATGCAAATAACCATGCTGGAAAGCATTATGGACATCCATCTGATGCAGTGCCTAACCACGAATGATCGCAACAGATAAGAATAGGCGAACATAACTCATCTTCGCAACAGGAGCAGATGTCTCAGTATAATCAATCCCTTCAACCTAGCTCTGATTCTATGTAGAAAATAAGGGTGATGATCTGTGTTTATTCATGACTTCGGGGTCCATTATATAGTAGTACAAAATACCTATACAAGCTAGGAAAAGGAAATATAATCTAATTATAATTACAAGTAATATTTATATTCCTTAACAAATGCATATTGAACCTGCCAAGAAGTTGGACCGCCGGATCCTTAGCCTGTGACCTGCAAGGCAGAGCCCCCAAAGGTGGCTATGGGGGGAAAGCCCTCCGATGATAAAGTTAGTCATTAATATGAGGAAGAGGGAAAATAGTGAATGAATAAAAAAGGGAAAGACATACCTCCATATTCATATCACTTAAACCCTAACATGTGATAAATGACAATATTGACCTCTACATGGTTAAACCTTACTGGGTTTAATGAGTTGGATTGCGGCCCAACTCTAACTTCATAAAAGTACCATCAAACAATATTATCGTATATGATATTGTTCAAATCGTCGTAACGAGTATTTTTAAATATTAAAATTTTATTTGTCGTTATTATACGTATGTAAAGATACTAACGGTCAAACATATGTTTTTGACAGTGTGCAAAAAGTAAAAGTGCAAGGCCGCGGTCCACCTTACCACGACTACCGCCTTGACCCCACGTGCATCGACGCACCACCCGGTTGCTCGCAGCAGACCGGGCCCGCTAGGGACGTGGTCGGGTATGCAGCGGAATATACACACCCGAGAGAGCATGGCTCACACACACAAGCCAACGAAGTAATATAAGGCCCAACAACTGGGAAGCAAAGGCTTACATTCAATATATCACAAAACGGTAACCGGGTGTAGAGAACCCGGTTACCGTTTTGTGATATATTGAATGTAAGCCTTTGCTTCCCAGTTGTTGGGCCTTATATTACTTCGTTGGCTTGTGTGTGTGAGCCATGCTCTCTCGGGTGTGTATATTCCGCTGCATACCCGACCACGTCCCTAGCGGGCCCGGTCTGCTGCGAGCAACCGGGTGGTGCGTCGATGCACGTGGGGTCAAGGCGGTAGTCGTGGTAAGGTGGACCGCGGCTAGGCCGCACGGTTCGGCACCCTCAGGGGCCGACCCGTGACAGTTGGTATCAGAGGAAGTAACTTTAATTCTTGATTCCTATTTTTTTAAAACACAAAATTTACCTTTTCAACCAGTTGTATTATTATTATTTTATTCATCTCGACAAAAAGAAAACAAACTTTACCTTTTCAACCACTTGTATTATTATTATTATTATTTTATTCATATCGACAAATTATAAAATTTAGTGGTTGTACCACCTCATTATATGCTTATAGATGGTACATATATGGTACATATATGGTACATACATGGATTACTAGATAACACTCTGCGTCGATGCACGAATTTATGAAAAAAATGAAAAATATAGTATAATTAATAGCAAAATCTTGGAAAATATCATATTTCTATACACTTATGGAAATATGAGGTTTAATTTAAATTATAGAAAGATAAAAGGTTCTAGTTGCTATATTATAAGCTTATTATACAACGTGCAGTAGTTATAAGTTTATGACCCGATTAATGCAACTCGAAAATTTTATCTTGATTTCCTCTAGTATGGAAAAACTGTCTTTCAACTGACAGACTCTAATTTATAACTTTAATAAGTAATAAATTTTTGTTATATATATGAGAATTACACACAATGCAGTATTTAAAATAATATAATATATTTAATATATTTATTTTAAAAAACTAAATGTGGGGGTGCCACTTGGCCAAGAATTTGCCTTTTTAGTAGAGTTACTGCATTAATTATCACCAGTTTTCAAGAAATTTATTGGAATTGAAAAGTAAATAATGTCATATTAAAATATTTTTTTAAAGTTGACATGGCAAGCTTTGAGAGTGTCACATGCAAAAAAATTTTGAAAGGTGATGTGGTTAAGTGTAGAGATGCTACTTAACTAAGAAGTTACTCTTTTAGTATAGGTTATAAATATCCAATCGATAACAAGACAACAAATGTCAAAATAAACAAGACAACAAATGTCAAAATAAACAAGACAACTTAGCAATAAAAGCTTTGTAATTCTAATTAAGTAGTACGTTTATTTTTAAAACATTTAATTACATTTTTCCTTTTTTTTGTTTGAAATAAGAAAGTTTCAATAATTAAAAAAGTGTGTTACAAGATGTGGGACATTATCCCATAGAGAGATTTCATCTCTACTGGTTTTTGCGTGTTGCACTAATAAGTGGGCAATAGAGTTATCGTTCCTTCTAACCCAAATCAAGTCTAAGGATGGATAATTTTCAACTAGTCTACGCACATCCTCAATAATGATGCCAAAATCAGATAGATCCTCATGTCTGTTCCTTACAACATTAATAACTAATTGCACATCTCATTTTATAGAGTTAACTTGTATGCCCTTTTGTATAGTTGTTATCAGAGCAGTGTGAAGAACGATGGCTTCTGCATGCTTAACTGAATAAACAAAAGGGATTCGTGGGGATCCTCCATACAACCAGCTTCCATTTGAAGAGAAGATATACCACCACACATATACTGGTAGGAGATATGGCAGCGTAAAAAAAGAGTAAGTTTCCATGCACAGATGGAGGAGGAGTTGTATATTGACTTGGTGGTTCAGGCGCAACATCAACCCTCTTTTTGTTCAAATCCGACAGGAGCTTCGTAGCATACAACACACACTATTGTGGGTGAATGTCATGTTGTTCTCAATGTAGCAATTTGTTCCGGTGGTACCACAGTTGGGATAACATGATAGCCATAATGTCCATATCTGGTGCATTCATTTCCATGAGAAGGTCTTGGACCCACATACTAGCGTTTGGTTGTTCAAAACGATATATTTCTTCATGTAAGTCTGCAGCAAACCATAATTTATGTGCCGAAGGCCAATGAATGAACAAATGTTCCATTGAAGTGTCTTCTGAAGAACAACTCAAGCACAGATGCTCGGCATTTGCTCATTTAATTCTCAAATTAGGTGCAGTGGGCAGTTGTTATTGCATAATCTCCATAGGAAATGTTTTCTCTTCACCTGCACTGTCAGGTTCCAAATCTTCTTCTAGTATGGAGAAGGTCATGTGCTACTCGATGCCATATTCCCTGCATATGACAAGTTGGAAAAAGTAAGACCAATGTTATATCCATATTTAACTATGTATTTACTAAGTCCACTGTTGGCTGTCTTATTCATCTGTCAGGGTTCCATGAGATGGTGATCCTTGGTAATGACAAAATAAATGTTGCTTCTTTTTAATTGAAAGTGTTTCGAATCAAGTCCTCATTCCATTCTTGACCATGGTCTGTCATTAGATAAGCAACACTCAGGTCAATTGAAAAATCCTCTGATAGTGAGATGGGATTATGGTTCGCCAGTCTTGGTAGCCATAGGCCATTTTTTATGTTTGTGCTAATCCCTGAGCCAACTCATTTCCTAATACCCTTTGATAATGGATCCCTTCCTTCTAAAATAGATCTTCATGCGTATGAAATGTTCCATCCTGTTTTTGCCTCTAGAGAGGATGTTGATGGGAAATATTTAGCTTTTAAAAGTCGTGATATTGTGAAATTTGGGTTAATCAATAGTCGCCAAATCTGTTTTCCTAGCAATGCTATATTAAAGACCTTTAAGTCTTTAAAGCCTAATCTACCCATTCCTTTTGGAAAACACATATCAATCCATTTAGGCCAATGAATTTTCTTCTTTTCAGAAGAACTCCCCCACTAGTAATTGTTATACAACTTGTAAAATATCTTCTATAATTCCATCAGGCAACATGAAGCGTGACATAGTGTAAGTTGGGATAGCCTGTGGGACTGATTTAATCATAACTTCTTGTCTCCCTTTGGACAATTGGTTTTGTTCCCAAATCTCAATTTTAGCCCAGATTCTATCTGTTAGCCCTTCAAGTTCAGCATCTTTTGATCTTCCAAAGATAGTTGGTAGACCTAAATACTTTTCATGAGAGACAACCTCTAGCATATGCATCGTGCCCAGTATCTGAGCTCTTTCTTGTCAGGCGTGTTTGGACTAAACATAATAGAGGACTTGTTGTAGTTTACTCTTTGTCCTGAAGCTTTATTGTATTGTTGTAGAAGCCTCTTAGAGTATCAGCCTCTTGACAAGTTGCTTTCCCTAGAATCAACGTGTCATCCGTGAACAATAGATGGGATAGTGTTGGTGCCCTCCGTAAGATGTTTAGTCTATGTGGCCTCCTCGCTATAGATGATAAAAAGGTATGGTGACAGTGGGTCTCCTTGTCTTAAGCCTCACGAGGTGTGACTCGTCCAAAACATTTACCATTCAATGTGAAAGAGAAGCGAAGCGTTGCTATACATCTTTCAATTAGGTCAATGAAAACTTGGTCAAAACCCATCTTTTCAAGAGTTTTGAATAGGAAAGGCCACTTAATCCTATCGAAAGCTTTACTCATGTCCAGTTTAATCTACATTTGACCCTTTGCTCCAGTATTTTTCTTTTTAATATAATGGTGAGCTATATGGGCGATGATGATATTATCTGTGATCAGCCGATTCTTGATAAAAACACTCTGATGGGAGGAGACTACTTTATCCAGGACAACCTTTAATCTGTTAGCTATGCATTTGGATATTATACGATATACCACATTGCACGGACTAATAGGCCTGAATTGCATGATTTCCTTTATCTTATGCACCTTCGGGATTAATACAATGGCAGTGTCATTGAGATCATGCATAGGCTTTCCTTCGTTCAAATATTGCAGAGCCTCGTGAGTAACTTTAGGGCCTACAATTTTCCAGCATCGTTGAAAAGGGATGGCGGCATTCCATCTCGACTAGGGAACTTATTTAGAGTCATGTTTTTAAAGGCGACATATATATATATATATATATATATCACTCTGGGTGTATGGCTTTATTAAACTAGTGTTCAGTGTCAAGGAAACCTTGGAGGGGACCTAATCAGTAAGGTGGTTGATAATTAGAAGGGATGGATTTGAGCTCTCAAATAGATTTTGGAAGTATCCCGAGCTAATATTTTCCATATATTTTTCATCTGTACACCATTGCCCATGGTTATCAAGCAAGCCGTGAATAGTGTCTCTGCTTTTTCATTTTTTAGCAAAAGAATGGAAAAAACTCGTGTTTCTATCCCCTTTTTCTAGCCAGTGTTGCTTCTTCCTCTGCTTCTATCTAGATTCTTCCATGTCCAGATAGGGGTGGGCATCGGTTCGGTTTGTTCAATTTTTGGTTTGTTCGGTTCGGGTTATTCGGTTTTTTCTCTAAAAAATCAAAAACCGAATCCGACCCAAATTATTCAAATAACCGAATTATCCGAACCGAATTCAAAATTCGAATTCGGTTTGAAACCAAATTCAACCGAATAAACCGAATTGATTCCAATTTTTATCAAATTGAATTCAATTCAATCAATTTTTTTGCCCACAACAATTATGGACCAAACTTAAAAACTCAAAAGCATATTAAAATTTTAAATTTAAATTAACAATTACAGCCCAAAAATTCAAGGTCAAGTAATTTATCAATGAAGGCCCAATTGCATCTAATGCTTTGCCTTGAAAGAATGGAGGAGTTCCCTAGTATTTATAGCTGAAATCTAAGGCTAAGTCTCCACCGATTGTTGATGTGGGACTAATGTTCTTTCACAATTTTAAAGCTTTCCTGCCTTGCTTGACTTACCTCTTCTTCCATTTTCCACCTTTTCTACCTCTCTACCAATTGACAAGCAAGCTTTGCGGCTTCATGTTCCATTTTCCACCTTTTCTTCCATTATTAATATTTTTTTTGAATTTATTATAAGTCTGTCTCTTGAAAGACGGTCTTTCCATAAGTCATGGAAATATTATGGTTTAAAATGCAAATTAGAAGAAATGAAGATAAAATTTATGGGTTGAATGAATCGGGTTATAAACTTTATAACTACTACACGTTGCATAATAAAATTTTAATATTGAAACTAAGACCTTTTACTTTGTATTATTATAATTAAACTTTGTCTTTCCATAAGCTTACGAAATAGTGGAAAGACGGTATTTTCCAAGATTTTTCCATTTATTATTACATTATTTAATTTGAGGAGTATTTTGTGACTGAGGATTATTTAATACCGTTTGATCTCAAATCCTTTTTATTATTATTACCACCCTATTAATTTGACTTATGTTTTTACCTTTTCCATACATGATGAATGTGTTTATAATATATTTTAATGATTTCTTTCTCTTCTATTTATATAAGTAATTTAAATACATTTAGAGGGTGAAACAAAAATTCCACTATTAAATTAACACAACGTCTTGTTTTAGACTGACAAATCATTATACAAGGTTATTTTATAATTGATATAACTAATAAGTTGATTTGATATTTGTTTTTATTTATTGCAACAAATTTCTTATAACTTTTAAAATGTATGGTAATGTATAAATAATTATAATTTGACCCTAATAGTTATTGAAACGAGATTTTTCATGATTAGTCTAACATTTAGATGGTCTAATAAGAGATGTTCTCCTAAATTAACTATGATATTTATATATTACCGTCTTCATCTCTTCACCAAGTAATCTCACCGTCTTCATCTCTTCACCAAGTAATCTCTTCTGAGTCCATTGTAGTTTGTTAATTTTTTAGAGCAGAGGAAAATGTCCATTGTTTGAGGAATGCTTTAGTCTAGTGAAAGTTTAATGTTGAAGAATCAATTATTCATGCACCTTATCACTGTGATTACTAAGAGCACTGTAGTTTAGATATTGATATTTATTGATTATAGTTAATGCTTTCCATTTACGTTCATGCCAATAAGAATTTATAAGAAAATATATACTTTTTTTAAAAATTTATAAGAAATTTAAATGAACTAATTTATTAAACTGGTTTATAATGAATATGGATTATAAAACACTTGAATATCAGTCTTTTGTTTATTTGATCAATTTAATGTTAAGATGTTTGGGGTAATTTTTTAAAATTTATAGATTAGTCCTCCCACTTATATTTACTTATAAATTTAGTTTTGTAGTTTTAAAATTTATTTATTATTATATATTTAATTAATTACAATTCGGTATTCGGTTCAGCTTTCGGTTTGAGTTTTAATATCCAAAACCAAACCAAAAACCGTATTCAGAAATTGGTTTATTCAATTCGGATATCCAAAAACCGTATATTAAATTCGGTTCGGGTTATTCAAATTTGGATAATTCAATTTTTGGTTCGGTTTTTGGTTTTCGATTTTTTTGCCCACCCCTATGTCCAGATGCTTTTCCAATTGGAGCTTAATAGAAGCCAGTTCCTTTTGAACTTCATCTGCAATAACTCCTTTCTGCAACTTCTTAAGCTGACTTGAGAGTTGTTCTTTCCTTTTGTGCTGGTTATGGAATTCTAACTTTTCCCATAATAGAAGCCCATGTGAGCATCCTGAAATGGCCGAGGGAAAGTCTGGTGATGTTTGATCCTAACATTCTGATACCTTGTCTTGGAACTGTGGGGATTGCATCCAATAATAAAGCGAAATGGTCTATATCGTTGGCCTTGCACATATTCCTGTGTTGTGGTTGCTAGGTGTAGCAAAATAGGCGCATGGTCGGATTTATGGCTAAAGAGGTGTTTAAGCTTCGTTGTAGGGAATATATTCAACCATTCGTGTGTCGGTACAGCTCTATCTAGCCTAACTTTCACCGTCTGAGAGTTTTTCCAGTTTCTGAACCAAGTATATTTATAGCCCTTGTAACCAATATCAGAAAGCTTGCAATAGTTTAGTGTTGTCTGAAAGTCATTTATCTAATGTGGTGGCCATTTATTAGCACTCTGAAATTCATTCTAACACAAAAATTCATTAAAGCCACCGATGCAAAACCAAGGTAAGTTGGTGGAGAGCCGTTAGGAGCCTTGATGGGGGTTTGATTTGCAAAGGAGTAGACACGGACCGCGTCAAATCTGATAGCCCGTACCAGCACGAAGCAGCGTCCCATGCTAGATAATTAGATGTGATCTACGCTAGAACCAGCGGCCCGTGCCAGCAAGGACCAAGTACATGGCGTGGACCGCGCCATCCGCGACGGCACGCTTCAGGCTGCGGCTGACTTAGGGTTTTAGATATTTTTGGCCAATTTTGGTCCTATTTTTAGGCTCAATCCCTTACTACTATAAATATATCCTTAATCTACTAGGTTAAAAGGGAGTTCGATCATTTTTAGTTCATCCTGTAGTGAGGAGAGCAACTTTAGAGAGAGAAACACTCTCTCCTCTTTCTTTCTTTCTTTCTTTTATTTTGTTTTAATCCTAGGATGTGGAATTCAAATCTTTATTTGAATTCCTTATCTATGGAGTAGTTTCTATAACTTGGAGATAAATTGTAGGCGCATGGTTATATGATGTTTTGTGAGATTTACTAGTTCATCATAATATTTTTTTCATGATATTATTGTGACTTGTTCTTGAATGTTTGAATTGAATGAATAGTATACTCCATGTATGCACACATTCTAGTCTATATTCATATTGGTGCAAATATTGATAACCCCTTGGGAAGAGAAACCTCATATGTGTTAATGGGTAATGAAGTACGTGGTCTGTATGGGTGTGTGCTCAGGGGATCCGAGTAATACTATGATTATTTGCCATCACACCAGTCTCAGCTGATTACGTAAAGTAATATAATAGGTTGCAGGTAGAGATAGTGCAAAGTAGCAAGCTAGGGTTGTAAGAGGCCCTAGTGGCATAGATAAGGTGCTTACGACCCTTTGCCTAATTCATAGGCCATTATGGAGTAGAGCATTCGTGGTGGAATGCCCGAGACGTAATCGCAAGGGGGAGAAATAGATCTACAGCAATGTTTGGACCTTGTTGTACTTCCCTAATTATGATGGCGGTGTCGATGGAGGGTTACGAGCGCACCCGACGTGAGGTATGGGGAAGTGTATGCTATCGATCACACCATGTGTTATGAGCACTATATTAGGTTTGTCTAAATCTCTATATGAATGAATCGAGGATCGAAACATTAAATTAACCATGTTGTGATATGACTTCCCAAGGGTTTAGCTTTATAGATTAATTACTTTTTACTTTTATGTTTTGTAGTTGTTAATTAAAAAAATATACCCCATCCCCCTTGTTTGCTTTACTAGCCATTCCTATCACTCGTACAAATTAACGACCCGTACGAGGCTATGTTTTAATTGATTCTTAGGCCCTAACATCTCTGTGGATATACACATGGCTTACCGCTAACTACCATTTTGGGTGCAGAATATAAATATTATTTTTGAACCCCTTTGACCTCAGTGCCTTTGCTTGGGTTAATTTGCTACAATTAACGACCCCGAGTGGAGGTAGGTCACAACTCAATGATTTCCAATCAGATAGTAGTTTTGTAGCATAGATGACATAATTTTGAGGTTACAAGTCATGGCTCTCCCCATGTAGAAGCTTGTTTTTGTGATGTCATAGTTGTGATAACATCGCAACAATTGCCCTATCTTGTGGCTCCAATTCCATTATCAAATATTGGACCTATAATCTTGCATTTTGTTGTTAGAAATGGAAGATCTTCTCATGCAAATCTGATGCAAACCATACTTGGTGTGCTACATGGCAGTGGAAGAAAAGATGTTCAATGGAGACATCATCCATCGAGTAACTTAAGCAGTTGGGTTTAGCTAGCATATGCCTTTGAAGGAGGTTGATTGTTGATGGAAAATTATTCTTGCATAGTCTCCAAAAGAAGTGTTTTACTTTTGGTCGTGCGGTTAAAGTCCAGATCTTCTTCTTGTGTTAAGAAGGGCCTAACCTGCTTAACGACATGTGTCCTGCAACAACAAGAGTTAACGAATTAATTTCTAAGTTGTAACAAGATTTAACCGTGTATTTACCGCCAACTTTTAGGGTGCCATATCTATCAGTTCCGGGCCTGAGATCTTATGTTCCTTGGTAAAGATAGAATGAGAGTAGATTCCTCTTGGTTGAAAGTATTTCTAATAACTTCTTCATTCTGGTGTTACCATTATCAGACATAAGATATGAAACCTTTATTTCCACCGGGAATTTTTAGCCAATGGCATGGGTCTTTGGTTTCCTAATCTTGGAAGTCATAACCCATTCTTTATAATTGTGTTTACTCGATCCAATTCTTCTTCGAATTCCTTTGGACAATAGTTTCCTTCCTTTCCAAAATTGACTTCCAAGCACACGATGGGTCCGGTTCTAGCTTTGCTTCTAATAAGGTACTAGATGAGAAGTACTTGGATTTTAGAAGCTTTGCAATAATGGAGTTTGGGTTGACAAGCAAACATCACATCTGTTTTCCTAAGAACGCAATATTAAACATCTTCAATTCTGTAAAGCTTAATCCCTCCATACTTCTAGGAAAACACAACTTTGTCCATGTGGCCTAGTGATTTTTTTTCTTTTGAGTTGTACTTGCCCACCAATATTGAATATATAGCCTATGTATGTCATCTATGATTTTATCTGGTAACATAAAGCATGGCATGGTATAGGTGGGTATAGCCCGTATGACAGTTTTTATAAGGATCTCTTTTCCGCCTTTGGATAATTGTTTATGTTCCCAACTGTCAATCTTTTTCCAGATTCTGTCCTTAATTCCTTCGAGAGCACTTGCATTTGATCACCCAAAAATAATGGATTGTCCCAAGTAATTAACATCGGTGACTGCTTCTGTAATTTGGAGTGTGGCTAGAATTTAATCTTTGATCTGGTCCCTGATATTTGGGCTAAACATGATTGAAGACTTATTAGGTTTATCTTTTGTCCTAAAGCCTCCTCATAAAATTGAAGAATATTCCTCAGTTCCATTGCCTCTTGATTTGTTGCCTCTCCAAGAATGAGTGTATCGTCAACAAATAAGAGATGTGATAGTACCGCTGCACTCTTAGCAATATTTAATCAATCCATCTTCTTAAGTCTTACTACTGCTTGAATCATTTGTGAAAACACCTCACTGCAGATAATGAATAAATATGGAGGTAGTGGGTTTCCCTGTCTCAATCCTCTGGTGGGTATAACTCTCCCGAAACATTTTCCATTTAGTATGAAGGAGAAATGTACTATCAATATGTAGCTTTCAATGAGATGTATGAATACTTGGTCGAACCCCATTCTTTCTAGTACCTTTAGTAGGGAATTTCATTCAATCCTATTAAATGATTTTCTCATGTCCAATTTCATCGACATCTGCCCCTTTTGGCTTGTGGTTCATCTCTTAATGTGATGATGTGATTTGTGGGCAATAATAATATTGTCTGAAATCAATATGTTTTTCACAAAAGCACTTTGTTGATTTGAAATCACCTTATCTAGGACCACTTTTAGGCTCTGTTTGGCAAGCTTATAAGCTGCTTTACTTATAAGAAAAACACTTTTTAGTGTTTGGTAAATTGCTAAAAACAGCTTATTTTGAAAGCATAAACTATTTTTGGGGGGAAAATAGAAACTGGTCTCCCCCTACTTTCAAAATAAGCTAACTTTACTCATAAACACAGCCCAATCAAACGGAGCCTTAGCCTGCTAGCTATGCATTTTGAAATTATTCTATAAATCACATTACACAAGATAATAGGTAGGAATTAGGAGATATATTTTGGCTACTTCACCTTTAGGGTGAGAATGACATTTATACCATTTAACAAACTCATGGATTTTCCGTCATTTAAGTATTGCAATGCCTCCTGGGTGACCTTTGGACCAACAATAATCTAGTATTTTTGAAAAAAAATGATGGCGGTATTCCATCAGGACTCGGTGATTTGTTCGGGGCCATACTCTTTAATGCAATATATATGTCAGCTTTTATGTACAACCTTGTTAGACTGGCATTCATTTCAGACGATACTTTAGGTGAGATCAAATCTGCCAAGTGGTTTATCACTATTGGAGAAGGGTGAGAACTTTTGAAAAGTGTTTGAAAATGTTCAAAGATAATAGTTTACATATCCTTTTCATTAGTGCACCACTACCAATGCTAATTTCTTAAGCCATGGAAAGTATTCTTTCTTTTCCTCTTCTTAGCAAAAGAATGGAAAAAACTCATGTTTTTGTCTCCTTTTTTCAGCTAGTGGTGTTTTTCTCTTTGTTTCCTCATGCTTCTTCCATGTCCAGGTGTTTTTATAGTTCAAGCTTTAGATTTGCCATTTTTTTATGAACTTCAGCAGTGATAACACCCTGTTGAAGCCTTTCCAGTAGGGTTGTGATTTGATCTTTCTTCTTATGTTAGTTATGGAGCTCAGATTCTGCCTATGATACTAAGCCATGCGAACATTCTTTTATCGTTGAAGGCAAGTTTGGAGCTACCTCATTCCAGCATTCTGTTGCTTTTTCTTTGCATTGTGGGTATTGGATCCAGTAATTTTTTAATCTAAAAGGCATGTGTCTTCTAGAGCGCACCAAATATTGCATTGTGTCTATAAGATGTAACAATATTGGAGAATGATCTGACTGGTGGCTATACAAATGCTCGAGTTTTGCTGTAGGGAAATTATTCATCCAAAGAGGATTTGCTACAACTCTATCCAACCTTACTTTAAGAGTATAAGGGTTGTTAAGTATATATTTGGTATTTAGCTTGGATCATGATCCCGTCTTCTTGGGTTTGATAGAAATCCTACAAGACAGAGAGACAAGGGTCAGACAAATCGGTGTTGAGCCGTGTCTGCTCCAACAATCGAGTCAATTGAGTGAACCATTCTAGTGTTTCTAAGAAGCGTGCCTGAGAAGTCGGAAAGTGATCATAACTTTTCCCCAAGTTACGTCCTAGGTATATATGTGGGTGGATCTGATGCGATGTTGCTACTCACATCTCCTTTTGTCTGTTGGTCTGCTGGGTCAATCCCACGTGTATCCACCAAAATAGGGATCGAGCTGATTAAGCCTTGCCTTGACCTTGAGCCTTTTGGCCCATATATTATTAAGTCTCCCCAGCCCAAGGCTATGCGTCTTCTTGGCGCAGACAGCGGGGCTGAGCGTCTCGTTGCGCTTGTTCAAGTTTTCGCAATGGAAAATGATTTTAATGGGATTTTTGGAAAGTTGTACCTTTTTGAAGCTTTGAAGTTTGTTGTTCCAACAGTCGTGTCCCGTACCTTGGGTTTTCCATGTGCCTGCATCCAATGCGATTGCGTGTTTCTTTGGAATGAAAAGTTGTGCCGCTCCAGATCCTTAATCATTTTGGCATTATGTCTCCTTGGTTTCCCGAGGTTGCACCTCGAGTGTAACGCTAGAGTCTATTTACTTCCACTCCTCTTCATTTTCTTCATTCCCCATCTTCATCTTCTCCGCCTTTTCATTTCTTTCCTTTTTTCTTCTGTGCTTCTAGATACTGTCTCTCTGTCTTACTATTTTCTTCTCGCGTTCATTTTCTAGAAAAGTTTTATAGTAAGCCCCTAGGTAAACATGGTGTCTATCGTAGGTCCTCCTAAGTCTGATTCCTTCTGTGATACTGCCGTGGCGGAATATGATCTGGTTTGCTCATGGGTGAGGGTTATGTTTTCCGCCAACATAAGAAAATTAGAGATTTAGAGGCTAGGGTTTGGCATCCTGCTAATATCCAGACAGTGTTGGACGTTCCCGAGGGGATGACGACCATTTACCGGGAAACCCTAGAGCCTGGTGGCCTTCGCTTCCCTCTGTCCTCTTTTTGCCAGTCTGTCTTGGGTTATTTCAAGCTTATCTTTACTGATCTGCCTCCAAATTCCATCCGTCTGCTGTTAGGTTTTGAGGTTCTTTATTGATGCCTTTGTTCCGAGTTTACTGTCACTCTGCTGATATGCCTCTGGACTGGACCTTTCTAAAAATTTAGGCCGAGTGGGTCTTAATTATTGGTAGGGTTTCCCCCTTGGGTGGATTGGAAACATAGGTTTATCTTTGTCGATTCTCGTTTGGTGCTGAGGGGATCGGTCCGGCCTGGTAGCTTCTCGGATGGACCCACTAAAGCATGGGGTGTGCACCCTAGTGCTTGGGAATAGATCATCTTCTCCCCTTTACTACTATCTTGTCCATACTCTCCATCCAAACTGATGTGATTTTGCGTGATTTTGTCCTTGGCGCTTTTGGCGTCCCTCATCTGCCGGTCAGAGTCATCCCTATGGGTGGCCCTAGTGATCTTCGGGGTATACTATTTAGCCAATTTTTGTACTGGTCTTGCCTGTGCACTTCATATTTTTCTTGTATTGTTTGGCCGGCTTTACTGACTTGGGCTCTCTTTGTTCTTTATCTGCAGATATGTCGTTGGCTGATATGATCGGGGATTACTCCCGACTGTCCCAACGTCCTGCTCGTTATGTTGACGAGGGGGAGGTCAATCATCCTAAAAATGACATCACTATCTCCTACACTTCTGGTGCCTCTGTTGCTGATATGGAAGAAAATTTTCCACTGAGACGCAAACACCTTCTCCCTACGCCCTGCTCAAATGGAACTCTCCCTGGAGAGCGTTCCTGAAACTCTTTCTGCCAATCTTGCTCCTTCTACTGTGTCAATCCCACCATTTTCTATCCCCGACTCCTGCTCTTCGTGCGACTCATGTTCCTCCTGCGAGCTTCACTCCTCCCATGTTGGCCACCTCTAACTATTGGGTGGCTGTGGAGAGGAAGTTGATCCAGGGCCGAGTGCTTTATTTTGTTGTGCATATTGGTAGAATTTTAGATGCAATTGTGCATCTTCTGAATTTTGGATGCCATGGTGGAGGACGCATTCGCTGAATGCGTCCTCAGGGTGATTTTTTTCCCAAAATTTATAGAGGCCACATTCGTGGAATGCATCCTCATCGTAATTAAATTTATTTTTGCAAAATTTTAGAGGATGCATTCGAGGGCTCGAGGGCTCGAGCACTCTAGGCAAGAGGTTCGAGGGATTGAGGTGGGAGGTTCGAGTGCTCGAGGTCTCAAGGTAGGGGCCTCGAGGCATGGGTTCAAGGACTCGAGGCATGGGTTTGAGGACTCAAGGCAGGGGTTCAAGGGCTCGAATGCGGTCTCTGAATGCGTCCTCCATTTTCTCTTACAAACAAAATTAGAAAACCATAAGGATGCATTTAGTAAATGTGTCCTCTTCTTTTCACGAAAAAAAATTCTTAAAACATGAGGACACATTCGCTGAATGCATCCTCCACCTTTGCGTTCACTGTCGGTTACTGTAGCCGTAATAATAGAATTTTCTCATACAGGGCCCCCTTGCCAGAAACAACTTCCTATCTTAGGCCCTGCCTCTGAGACACTTTAATGCTTGGCTCGAGGAATCATGCTCAGAGCGCGGCTTGAATGTGGCGGTCTCCATGAGCATCCCCGATCGATGCATCTCCTCTGTGATTAAGGTAACATTTTTACTGCTCTTTGTTCCTTTCTTTTCTTCAAATTTCTCTTTCGTTTAACTGGATGTCTTATTGTTTTTCTCTAGCACGTGTGTTATGATTTCGCTATGCAGCTTGAGCAAGAGGAGCTCCGAGCTGACTTTGCTGTCGCACAAGGGGATTTGGAGTGGGCTCTCCAATATGTCCGAGACCTGACCGCCGACTTGCAACGCAGCCTCGCTCGTGCTGGCTCCCTAGATAGCGACTTGGAGCGTTCTTGTTCTTGGGCAACATCTCTTAAAGGTGACTTGGAGCTTGAGAAGGGGGTCTCTGGCTTGTTGGTATGACCGTATGTATGCTTGAGGCTACGGTTTCCGCACTGCGTGCTTTCCGAGAGTGGATTTTCACTCAAGGCTTCCTCACCATCTAATCTAAGATTGTGTGCAGTCGTCGAGGTTCAGAATTTCTTATGGGGGCCCTATTCAAGGCCTTTGACCTGGGGCTACTATCTCTGACCCTGAGGCAATGGAGCATGCAATTCGTGAGGTATTTGTCCCCTTCCGTGAGTACAACTTTTCTGAGTACTTCACCCTTCTTGGCATGGGCATGACTACTGGGGAGATTGAGGCTTGGGATCCTGACTTTGTGGTGGCTCAATCTGATAGCTCTTCTACTAGTGGCCCGAGCGGATCTAGGTAGACAGGGCATATGAGCAACCAGGTGGCACAAGGTGGAAATCCGGTGGGGAAAAGCGGTGATGAGGTGGGGCTGCGTGATAGCCATGATGATAAAGATGGTGATGGTGTTGGTAGTCCTCAGGCTGCGGCATAATTTTAAATGTTTGATGGATAACTGCAAGTCCCCTTAAGAAGCAAAACATTTTATTTTGCATGTGGGGTGTCTTCTCCCCCCTTTTGAATTGTGTAAGTCCCCAGGTGGGAGTAAATACTTTGGTCTTATTGGGGTGCCTTCTTCCCCCTTTTGGTTATTTTATTTTAAGAAAAAATCTTGGGTGAGGGGGTTTGACTAACCTTTTTTTCGTCATTGCATTGTTTTGTTTTCTTTGTTCTTCAACCTGTTGCAGATTGGCTAACATCTCCCTGGTTGCACTTGGCCAGGTGTGTTTTTCTTCATCCTGAAAAGGCTGGGTATTATTCTCCTGGATGCTCGGGGCCAATGATGCTTTTGTGCTTGCTAGACTTTTGTTTCCCAACTGTTTGCTTTTCAGTTGAGAATTTTGTCCGCTTTTGCTCTTTCTTGTGGTTTATCTCTCCCATTTTTCATAACTGAGAGTGTTTGGCTTTGCGATTTTGTAGATTCTAGTTTTGGGAACCATTTTTTCTGTCCCCTGGATCTTTTTTTCTGTCCCTCTTTTACATTGAAATATTTGTAAAGGCAAATGTAAAGAAAAAAGAAAAAAGGCAAGCACATAGGGGGAACATTACGAAAGATCATAGGATTATAGTATAAGGCTGAGCAAGTTATGCTTTAAAATCTCTCCAAGCCGTGCCCTCTCCGGGCTTTCATAGATTGGGCATTCATAGATTGCTTTAGCTTTTCAAAAAGACCAAAATAAAGATAGTTTTACAGTGGCAAAAAAGCAATCTAGTACCTTATTAGTACTTCTTCAGATTTGCGATGTTCCATGTTTGGGGTATTGTTTGCCCATCCATTATTTCCATTTTGTAAGCTCTCTTTCCCAGTACCTCGATCACTTTGTAAGGGCTTTCCCATGCCGGGCCGAGCTTCTTCTGTCCCTGCACTCAGCTAGCCTAGTTTTTCCTTATGGCGAGGTTACCCTATCTCAGGTTCCTGGGTCTCACCTTCTTGTTGTAGTGTTGCTCATACACTGCTTCCTTTAGTGCTGTCTTATCCCTTAGCTCTTCCAGCTCCTCCAGGTTTGCCTGATGGCTTCATCGTTTTCTTCTAGTGGCAGTGGGGCTACTACCCTACTGCTGGGTACTACAATCTTGGGTGGGATGATTTCTTCGCTCCCAAAATATAGCCTAAAAGAGGATTCCCATGTTGTTGTTCTAGGTGTTGTTTGGTGTGCCCAAAGCACACTTTCCAATTCTTCTTCCCATTCCGTCTTTAGTTGGCCTAGCCTTTTCTTTAAGCCTTGGAGGATGGTCCTGTTTGTCACCTCAATCTGCTCATTCACTTTAGGATGGGCGACCGAGGTGAACTGGTGCCTGATTTTCAGCTCTTTGCACCAATCGCAAAAAGGGTTGTTCGTGAACTGCTTCCCGTTATTGCTGACCATGATCTAGGAGATTCCGAACCCGTACACAATGTTTCTCCATACAAAGTTTGTGACTTTCTTCACTTTTATGGTTGCTCTGCTTGAGTTTCTACCCATTTCATGAAATAGTCGATGACCACTATCAATAATTTCTTCCTGCCTACTACTTCCAAGAAAAGGGCGACTATGTTAATTCCCCATTTGGCAAAGGGCCATGGCGATCTTATGCTGCTCATTTCTTCTGCAGGCAGTCTTTGCACATTCGCGTGCTCCTGGTATCTTTGACACTCTTTCACAATCTTCTCCGCATTTGTTTTCACTGTGGGCCAGTAGTACCCCACACGCACTGTTCTCAAAGCCCCCGTCTTTGGTCCCTGATGACTGCCACAGCTTCTTTCGTATATTTCTCGCAGTACCACATCCTCTATGTGTGGGTCTGCACATATGAGCCATGGCTCCACATAGCCCACTTATACAGTAAGTCGTCTTTTTTGGCATGGCCTAGGGCATTCCTTTTGATTCTTCTTGCCACCGCCTCATCTGCCTGCAGTGTCTCGCTCTGGAGATAGCTTTTGATGGGCGTCATCCAACTACTCCAATTTCCTTGTATTGCATTGATCATGTCTGTGTTAGTGGATCTGTTATTCAACTCTTCCACCAGCAAAGACTTGGTCAGTTGTGCATGGGTGGATGAGGCCAACTTACTCAACACGTCTACGTGCGTGTTCTGCGACCTAGGGATCCTTATGATGTCAAATTCCTCAAATTCTGTAGCTAGTCTTCTAACCCCATCATAATACTTCTTCATTGCTGGTTCCTTAGCGGCGTACTGTCTGCTGTATTAGTTTGCTACCAGCATCAAGTCTCAGTGGGCTGTAGCTTCCTTGCTCATGATTTCTTGGCTATCTCTATTCCTACTATTAATGCCTCGTACTCGGCCTTGTTTTTTTAGGCGTAGAATTTGAAGCACAAGGCATATATGATCTCTCCTCCGTCTGGGTCAGATACTATCAATCTGACCCCTACTCCTTCCACCCCGAGGCTCCGTCGATATACAGTTTCCAAACATCTGGGCCATTCAAGACATCTTGGATGGCTGGCCTTTTGTTTCTCCGGGTCATGCATTCCCAGTGTGACTTTCACTTCTTCTTCCTTTTCTTTGTATCTCCGCAAGGAAGTCTGCGATAACTTGCCCCTTCATTGCCTTTCTAGGTGCATACTCGATGGTGTGTTCTCTCAGTTCTACCACCCATTTGACCAACCTTCTGGATGCCTCCAGGTGTGTGAGGATCGATTTCAATGACTGGTTAGTTAACACCACCACCGGGTGCGCCTGAAAATACGGCCTTAATCTTCTTACTGTGTGAACCAGGGCCAAGGCTAGCTTCTCCTGCCCGGTGTAATTTTTCTCTGACCCCTGCAGAGCTCTATTGACATAGTACACTGGGCGCTGGACCCTGTACTCTTCTCGGATGAGTGTCGCGCTGGTGACCTCGTTGCTGGTAGCTACATATAGGTACAACACTTCCCCTTGTTTTGGGCTGACCAATATAGGGAGCTGTTTAAGGTGTGCTTTCAAAAAAAAATTTTGAAATAAAAATTTGATTTCATTCATTGAAAATGTGTTGTACAAAGTGTGGGATGTGCTCCCATCTGGAGATAGATTCTACAATATTTTTAGCATGTTGAGCTAAAGAGTACGCTACAGTGTTATGATGTCTTCTAACCCAGAATGGTTCTGGGTTCATATGACTGGTTGCTAGGTTGGCTATGTCATCAACAATTATGCTGAGATCCAACAGACCTTCATTATGGTTCTTGATTTCCCTTATGACGACCTGTGCATCACCTTGAATACGGGTGATCCGTATACCTTTTTGCAGAGCTGTAAGCATCCCTACTCTTAGAGACATAGCTTCTGTGTGTTTAACTACATGCACTATTGGAAGGTGCTGTGATTCTCCATAAATCTAGGTTCCAACTTGAGAACATATGTACCATCCAAGACATGTTCTATTTTGGGATATGGCTGCATCGAAATGGAGAGTGTTTCCATCGGTTAGCGGTTGATTGCTTTGACCCCTCATCTCCTGATTTGACTTACCATCTCTCAATGTTCCTACTAAATCTGATAGCAGTTTTATGGTATATAAGACACAATGCTGAAGTTGAAGGTCATGACTCTCTCCATGGAGAAGCTTGTTTCTGTGGTGCCAAAGTTGTGATAAAAGTGTTGCAACAATTGCCATATCCCTTGGAGCCAATTCCAATATTAAATCTTGGACCTATAAGCTTGCGCTTTGTTGTTGGAAGTGGAGAATCTTCTCATGCAGTTTAGCTGCGAACCATATTTGGTACG
Organism: Rubia yunnanensis; assembly: GCA_037428765.1. Lineage (NCBI taxonomy): Eukaryota > Viridiplantae > Streptophyta > Magnoliopsida > Gentianales > Rubiaceae > Rubia > Rubia yunnanensis. The sequence goes on from CM075063.1 coordinate 18,072,308, forward strand.
CTACTAGGCAGTGGAAAAATCTGTGTTCAATGGAGATATTATCCACAGAGCAACTAAGGCAGCAAGGTTCAGCTGGCATGTGCCTTTGAAACAGATTGATTGCCGATGGCAAATGATTCTTACAGAGTCTCCATAGGAAGTGTTTTACTTTTGGCTGAGCTGATAAGTTCCATATCTTTTTCCAGTGTGGAGATAGGCATGAGCTGCTTGACGCCATGTTACCTGCAATTGCAAGAGTGGACGAGTTAATTTCTAGATTATACCTATATTTGACCGTGTAATTACCGTCAACTGTAGGGTGTCATATCCATCGATCTTGGGCCTGAACACTCATGTTCCTTGGTAAAGATAGAATGAGATTTGACTCTTCCCGATTAAAAGTACTTCTAATAACTTCTTCATTCCAGGCAGTCCCGTTGTCAGTCATAAGATGTGAAACTTTTCGATCTTCCGGGAACTCGTCTAGCAAAGATGTGGGGTCTTTAGTTTCCTAGTCTTGGGAGCCAGGGGCAATTTTATGCTTGTATTTCTTCCGATTCCTATTCTCTTTTGAATTCCTTTGTACAATAGTTTCCTCCCTTCCAGAATGAATCTCCAAGCATAGGATGGGTCCCACCCTAACTTTGCTTCTAAAAACGTTCCCGATGGGAAGTACTTGGCTTTTTAGAAGCTTTGCAATAGGGGAGTTTGGGTTGACCAGTAGACGCCACACCTGTTTTGCTAACAGCGCTGTGTTGAAAGTCCTCAATTCTTTGAACCCTAATCCTCCCATACTCATGGTTAATTGCTTCTATCATTTGGAGTTGTTTAGAATGTGGGCTTTTATTTGGTCCCTGGTGTTTGGGCTGAACATGATTGAAGATTTGTTTAAATTGATCTTTTGTCCTGAGGCCTCTTCATATAATTGTAGAATATCTCTTAGTGTCACTGCCTCCTGATTTGTTGCCTCTCCAAGAATAAGTGTATCGTCCGCAAACAGGAGATGTGATAGTGCTGGTGCATTCCTAGCAATCTGTAAACCATGCAGCTTCTGCTCCCTTACTCCCATCTAAATCATTTGGGAAAACACCTCACTACAGATAATGAATAAATACAGAGAAAGTTGGTCCCCCTGTCTCAGTCCTCTAGTGGGAGTAATGTTTCCAAAACACTTTCCATTTAGCATGAAAGAGAAATGCAATGTCGAGATGCAGCTTTCAATCAAGCGTATAAAGACTTGGTCGAACCCCATTTTTTATAATACCCTCAGTAGGAAGTTCCGTTCAATCTGATTGAATGCTTTGTTCATGTCCATTTTGATTGACATGTGTCCCTTCTGGCCCGTGGTTTGCCTCTTAATATGATGGTGCACTTCATGAGCTATAATGATATTATCCAAGATCAGACTATTTTTGACAAAAGTGCTTTGGTGACTTGAAATCATTTTATCGAGTACCACTTTTAGCCTGTTAGCTATGCATTTTGAAATTATTCGGTATATCACATTGCATAAACTGATAGGCTGGAATTGGGAGATATATTTTGGTTGTTTCACCTTTGGGATGAGTACAATATTCGTGCCATTTAGAGAGCTCATGGATTTTCCATCATTCGGGTATTGTAGTGACTTTTGGGGGACTTTTGGTCCAACAATGTCCCATTATTGTTGGAAGAAAGATGGTGGCATGCCATCATGATCTGGAGATTTGTTTGGGGCCATGCTCTTCAATGTTGCATGTACCTCTGTTGTAGTATATGGTCTTGTCAGTTTAGTATTCATTGCAGATGATACTTTTGGTGAGATCAGATCTGCCAAGTGGTCAATTACTATTAGAGATGGGTGAGAGCTTTCAAAAAGTATTCGAAAGTGTTATGAGACAATAGCTTTCACATCCCTTTCATCAGTGCACCACTGGCTATGTTGGTTTGTCAACCCATGGATGGTGTTTTTTATTTTCCGTGAAACCTGTATTTCGGTCTCCTTTCTCTAACCAATGCTGCTTTGCTCGTTGTTTCCATCGTGCTTCCTCCATATCCAGGTGTTTTTCTAACTCGAGCTTCAAAGCAGCCAATTCTTTCTGAGCATCAGCAGTGATGACACCTTTTTGGAGTCTTTCTAGCTTGGTCTCGATCTGGTATTTCTTTTTGTGTTGGTTACGGAATTCTAACTTTGCCCACGCTACCAAACCATGTGAGCATTCTTCAATTGCTGAAGGTAAGTCTGGAGCTATCACGTTCCAACACTCAGTTACTTTTTCCCTGCATTGCGGGGATTGGATCCAGTAATTCTCAAATCGAAAAGGTCTATGCCTTCGTGAGTTCACTGGATCTTTCGATGTGTCCTTAAGGTGTAGTAATATTGGAGAATGGTCTTATTTGTGACTGTACAAGTGTCTGAGCTTCGCTGTAGGGAAAGCATTAATCCAGATAGGATTTGCTACAGCTCTGTCTATCCTTGCTTTAACTGTATGTGGGACTCTCCAGTTTCTGAACCACATGTACTTGTAACCCTCATATCCCAGGTCTATCAAGTTGCACATGTTTAAGGCTAGACAAAAGTCATCAATTTGGTTTGGAGGTCTCTTGTTAATACTCTGGAATTCATATTGGTGAAGGACTTCATTAAAGTCTCTGATACACAGCCATGGCATGTTTGGGCCATTACACATAGTGGGGAAATTTTTCTAGAATTGATGGCACTTATGTGTTATTGGTTCCCCATATATGCATGTACAATGCCAGAGTAAACTGGATCGCGGATCCTTGACCGTAAAGTCAATATGGTTGAAAGAATAGCTCAAAACCAAAACATCTAAATCTTTATTCCAAAATAGAGCTAGACCTCCCGAGTTGCCATGTGAGTCTACAAATACCTCATGCAAATCTAGAGAGTCTCTTATGCCTACTAACTTATCAGAAAAGCATTTTTTTTCCGACAGAAAAATTAAAGAAAGAGAAAACTTGTGAAGGAGTTCCTTGAGATGTCTAACTTCTCGGGGGTGTGACAACCCCCGATACTTCCAGCTTAGCAGACTCATTTATGTTTGTGGGACTAGAATTTTCCAGTCGTCGCCGATGGTCCAAATGTGGGTGAGCCCACATTAAAAGTTATCCCCGGTGGTAGAATGAATGGTGTCTCCAAAGCTATTTTTTTGGATCCTGAGTAACTTCCTCCGGCATCTGATCCTCCACATAAGCTGATTTCCTCTTAAAAATTGTAAGTTGGGCTTGAGTTGGGGAGTATTAGGCCACACCCTATTCTTCATCATGAGCTTAAAGGTTGGGCCTCAATTTTTCTCCCGAACCTTTGTTAAAAAACTGAAACTCTTCCACCGACCCATCTAACCTATGTCTGGTGGCAATTAGTTCTAGGTCCTCAAAGAGCAGTGGATTATCATCCTCCTTTGATTTTTGTCCTTCTCCACCAATTTTGGGCCTCACACCCAAATCCTCTGTCTCCACCACGGTTATGGGATTTTTCTCACCCACCCGTACTTCTTCTCCATCGGTCATGTCCATTTTCTTGGTGGCCTTTTTGGAATAGTTCCTCAGCAATAGACCCATTATTGGTCTGTAAAAATATCCCACCTTTGTTCACTTGTCCATTGTGTCTAGCGGCTTAGTCAACTCCTGGCCTACGGTCTCCGGCGCAGCACCACCGCCAAAGAGCCCCACCACGGCTGCCGAACGAAGGATCTGGTAATTTTTCAGAGGCTTGGGGCAGAGAGGCTTAGGACTCCATATTCTCGGACCTCCGACCGTGTTTTTGTGAGCAGGAATTGGTTTGCGGGAGTTTTTTCTGCGCCTCCAATCTTTTGCCTGGAAACATTGGTTCCTTTCTTGGCCTATGGTGATTTCCATCTCTGCTTATTGCAGTTCCTTGGACTGGTTGTCGCTGCCCCATGATTGCTAAAGGGAGCATGCTGTCATTGTCCTCATCGGATGACACCTCCACAATAATAGGTACTTTCAAATCCTGGCGGTGGGCAATTGTGGTATTTCATTTTCATGTCTACCTCTGTCATAACTGTGGTTGGTTATGCTGGTGAGTCTCTCAGAAAGTGTATTGGGTGGGACAATAACTCCCTGATGAGACCAGCATCAAGATTCACCATCTTCCAGGCATGTCCCTGATCCTGAATACTAAGTGCTTCCGCCCAAAATTTTGCCGCACTACTTTCCGACATGCAGGTATAGTCTGCTTCATTTTCCTGCATTGGAAGAAACTATTTTTCGAAACTTAGTTTATTAGGAATTGAAGAAGGGGTAGTAATCACCAACTGTCCATTTTTATTGACAGTAAAAGAGCCTCCGCAATTCACGCCTTTGACTCTTAATGGAATATAACTGTTGCTAGTTTGAGGCGTCAATGCAGAGGAACCGTTGGGGTGATTAATGGGGGTAGTAAATCCCGCTGATTTCTCAGCTTGGAGAATTGACTGCTTCGGTGCACTTCCGATCGGAGTTTTGCCCTGGTTTCCACCAATGTCCCCTGGTAGATTTATCTGCTCATGGTTTGGGATTGTGCTTTGGTAAATGACCTTTGCTTGTTCTTCCTACTCTTCCTGTCTGCGCCTTTGGTGCATCACACCAGGCCCTGGTATTGGGAACGAATGATCGTCTTCATATCTTAGCCAACGCACATACCCCATTGGCATGAGGGGGTCTCTTTGTGGAGTATTTTGCAGCAGACAGTCTGTCTTCAGGTGGTTCAAACATCTACACAACTGACAGAACGCAGGGAGACACTCATATTGAAAATAAAAGAGGTAGTTTGTACCTTTGAACTCCACTGCTATCACCATTGGGAGAGGCTTGAACACATTTAGCTTGGTTCTGAGGTCCAGAGTCCTGCCTTTATAGGATCCAAATTTGTTTTTGGCGACCTTCACAAAGTCGCCTAGATAATCACCGATTAGGCTTGCCATGTCTGGAGTCATAAGAACTAGGGGAACGTCATGGACATGGACCCAAAAGGGGTTATAAGTGAATAATAGGTGGTGTAGAGGCTCATCTCCATCAGTCTCTACTAGGGCTACAAGGCAGTACTCAAAAGACCAGGGCGAGTTATCAATCGCCTTCGCCCGATCCTGGTGCTGTTCGAATTCAAAGAGAGCCAAATTTTCTCCCATTTGATGGCCCTCAAACTTACCTTTGCACCACTTCCATGCCCTAGTCATGGTGGATATCATGAAATCCACACATTTAGATTTGGGGCTAAGGATTTTTGCTCCCAGAAGGTATATTTTAGCTTGCTTGTTCTCTAAGCGCATCGAGTCAGGGACGATCAGTCTATTGGAGGTTTCATCCGATAGGTTTATTTTTGCATATTGGGCAATCAATCCATCACCCGTGGCTAAGGCTGCAAGGAGATCGGTATTGCCGAGCAACAGAATTGGGAAAGTTTGGTTATGGTGGATGAAACTTGTGAGAGCTGGAAGGTGTTGAACTTGGTAATATATAGGTATTAATATTGTTTTTTTTTGAGATCGTTGATTGCTCCAATCAAGCGATCTGATTGCAATTGTATGAATAATGTGAGTAATGCACCCTTTTTGAATTTCAAATTTGAAAAACAAATGGTAACACAAGCTGCATATGAGCTTGAGAAAGAAGATCCTCAAGATCTAGATAAACTAGGGAAATATACCAGAGAGATGATAAGGCAGGAGAGAAGGCAGAGCATTCTCCGTCCAAATTAGTATTCGGTTTAGTCGTGTTATTCTCTCCAAGGTGTGCTTTCAATTTCATGAATGTTGTCTCCTCTTGTTCTCCCCACTGTACTACCACCTTTTTGTCCATGCATCACTTCAACATTTTGAAGAAAGGGAGAGCTCTCCCCGTAGCCTTGGAAAGAAAGAGATTCATGGATGCTAACTTCCCAATCAAGCTTTGGATTTCCTTGACTGTCCTGGGATTTCATTTACAGGATCACCTTGAAATTCTTTAGGTTTTCTTACAGTCCCTCATTCGACACCATGTGCCCCATGAACTTTCCAGCTCTTACTCCAAACTGGCACTTAGCTGGGTTCAACTTCATGCCTGCTTCCTTGAATCGCTCCAGTGTCTGCACTACATCTCCCACAAAAGTCTCATATTGGTGGCTCTTGATCACCATTTCATCAACGTACACCTCCAAAATTTTCCCAATAGGCTCCTAGAAGATTTTATCCACCACCCTCTGATATGTTACTTCGTCATTCCTCAACCCGAACGGCATCATGATATACCTAAACACCCATTTCTCTGTGATGAATACAGTCTTGTCAACATCACTTTCTAGCATAGGGATTTGGTGGTATCCCGTGTATGCATCAAGAAAACATTTTCTTGGGAAATTTGTTAGGGAGTCTACCTTTTGGTTAATGATCGGTAACAGGTAGTAGTCTTTGGGACAGGCCTTGTTCAAGTCTATGTAATCCACACACATCCTCCAGTTTCCATCTGCTTTCTTCACCAACACTAGGTTCGCCAGCCAATCCGGGTACGGGACTTCTCTCAGTATCCCTGCTGCAACCAATTATTCTATCTCCTTGTTTACTGCTTTATTTCTCTCCTTGCATAACGTTCTCCTCTTTTTTTTTATCGGCCTGCTTGTTGGTTCCACCCGAAGCTCGTGGCACCCAATCTTCTTCGAAACTCCCACCATGTCCTCTAGATTTTAGGAAAACACCTGGGTATTCTTCTTCAAAGCCCTGATCAATTCTTCCTTGACATCTGATGGCAGGCATTCTCCGACCTATACTGATTGGTTTTCTCCCAGCTGAACACCCTGGACCTCATAACCCAGCTTCATAGGGTTGCTTCCTCTCCCTACCATCCTTACGGCTCTCGCCTTATGTATATGATTTTCTACATTCTTTTTTTGTTCCTTCTCCTTTTCTCTTGCTTAGTGCTACTCAGTGGCACTCCCCTGCCTTCCGCTGATCTCCCCTCGCAGTGGCTATTCTGCCTTAGGTTGGGAATTTCAACAGTAGGTGTAGGGTTGACAAGATACCTTTTAGTTTTGCCAAGGCTGGTCTTCCCAAGATCAAGTTGTGTGGGTTGTTCGCCTTCACGATGATAATCTCCATATCTACCGTCTTGCTTCTATCCCCTCCCCCACTGTTACAGGAAACAATATGGTCCCTTCCGTCAGACGGTTCTGTCTGCGAAATTCACCTGTGGGGTGTCTATCGACTTCAACTTCCTTCTGGTATTATCTTCCAACTTTTCAAAGCAGTGCTAGTACATTATCTCTGTTGAGTTTCCGCCATCTACATACATTTGATGGATTATTTTCTCCATCACCATTACCACTACCACTACTCCATCGCCCCTTGCGGGCCTATCTGGAATAGGGTCTTCTGCTGTGAATGAAATCACCTTGTTGGGCCCCAGTTGCCTATCTACAGGCGCCACCTGAGGCGTCCTCTTGTAATGGGCCTTTCTTTGTAACTCCATCATACCTCCTGCACTCCCTCCGATGATTGCATAAATGTCTATGATAGTCAACGCTACATTGTCATCCGGAGGGGTGTCCTCCCTGTGTCTCTTCCAAGATTCCTCCCTGGGTTCTGCCCTAGCCACCTCTTTTCCTTTATTCTTATCGCGAGTTCCCCTCGAGAACCTATCACCGCTTCTATATGTCAGCCAGTGAGGTCATCCTAGCTTGACACTTCTACCAGGTTTCCTTTTTATGTTCCCTGGCTTCTTTCGTGAAGTGTGTTAGCTCTCCGCTCCCCACACAATTCTCAATGGTCTACTTCTGGTGCAGGCAGTCATTCGTTTCATGGTCATGATCTCCATAATAGTCACAAAACAGGGACTTGTCCCTTTTGTGTAAACCTATCTCCATCTTCCTTGCGGGCTCCAAGATGTTCTTGAATTCCACCAGAGCAAAAATCTCCTTCAGGGTCTTGGTGAGCGGCATGAACTTCTGGTCGAGGTTTAGTCGGCTAGAGCGGAAATGGTGCTCCCACTTTTTCTTAGATCTTTCTCCGTTGTGCTCACTCTTGTGTACTCCTGCGCCGCCTGGGCCCTGAGCTTTCTTTCTCCTTCTGTCAGGATTGCCTGCTCTGTTAAAGTTCCTTGCTCTCCTCATCAACTCATCTATAGTTGTTGGCAAGTTGGAGGTACAATCCCTCAGCAGCTCGTGCCTTAACCAATCCACAAACGTATCCAGTAAGAACTGATTGCTTCTCTCTTCTATGTGGTTGGCTTCATCATTAAATCTCTCCTAGTACTCAGACAAAGTGTTTCCTGACTTTTGCCCGAATACCAGTAGCTCCGACCTGGTTTTCTGGAACTTCCACCTCTGCATGAAGCATGCTAGAAATGTCCGCTCTAGTTGGCTGAAGCTGTTGATAGTCTCATTTTCCAGGTTCTTTAACCACACTCTCATTGACACTGTGAGGGTGGTTGCAAAATCTTTGCACCATATGGCCTGCGGGATAGGGTACGTTGCCATGTTGGTGGAGAATGCGTGCAAATAGTCCTCAGGGTCGGTCTCATCGTTGTATTGTCCCAGGTTTGGGGGTATTTTCAGCTTGGGATCTATTGTATACAACTGAATCCTCTTTGTGAATGGGGGCCCCTTCCTCTCTCTCTGGGCAACGACACTTTCCTCTCCGGTCTCCTGTTCTCCCTCTCCTCCCTTTTTTGGTTCAGGGGGTGGTATGCATGGTCCCACTTGTCTGCGACTTCTCTCTGAGAGCGCTCCACTCTCTCCAACTCAGACTTCTTCAACAATGGGCTTCTTCTGCTCCTTGACATGTTTAGACCGCCTCCAGCCTCTCGTTCCCACCTCTGGGATTTGGCTTCTTGGTCTCGTGGTTCTAGGAAAATCTTTAATGGTTTCCCGTTCAACCTCCGCTCAGCTTATCTCTCTGCCCATCTTGCCTTTTCTCTATCTTCCATCTCCTTCAGCCTCTGCATCATCTCATTCTGGGAGGTCATGCTAGTTTGCTAGAGCTCTGAGTTATCAGCTAACTCGGTAGCACTCCGGAGCCGGTGTCTTTCTCCTATTGGCATGAGTGTTGGTTCATCCTCCGAAAGTGACCCGTCTTCAATGAGCACGCCGTTGAACCAGTTCTGACCGGTGTTTGTCCTTCCATGGTGTTATTCGAGCTGCGTGAATGCTATGAAAGAGGTAATCCCCACAAACGGTGTCAGTGTTAAGTCTATATTTGGTATTTAGCTTGGATCACGATCCCGTCTTCTTGGGCTTGATAGAAATCCTATAAGACATAGAGACAAGGGTCAGACAGGCCGACATTGAGCCGTGCCTGCTATGATGATCTAGTAAATCAAGAGAGCCATTTTAGGGTTTCTAAGAAGCATGTTTGAGAAGTAGGAAAGTGATCATACCTTTCCCCAAGTTGCGTCCTAGGTATATATGCGGGTGGCTCTAATTAGATATTGTTAGTCACTTCTCCTTTTTTTTCCGTTGGGTCAATCCCATGTGCATCCACCAAAATGGGGATGAAGCTGACTGGGCCTTGCCTTGACCTTGGGCCTTTTGGCCCATATATTATTAGGGGTCTTTCCCGTTTATGAACCATGTGCATTTGTACCCCTCATACCCCAAATCTATAAAATTGTATAGGTTTAATGCTAGCCGGAAATCAACGATTTGGTTTGGAGGCCTCATGTTTTTAACATTGAAATTCACTCTGGTGTATGACTTCATTAAAGTCTCCTATGTATAGCCATGGAATGTTCGAGCCATTACTCAGAGTAGGAAAATTTTGCCAGAATTATCGGTGCTTATGTGTTTCTGGTTCATCATAGATACTGTACAACACCAGAGTAAGTTAGATCTCGTTTCCTTGGTCGTGAAGTCAATAAAGTTGAAAGAATAGCTAAAAAAATCCAAATATTTATTCCAAAGTAAAGCACGATCCTCAAGTTTCCATGAGAGTTAACGAAAACCTTATGCAAATCTAGAGAGTCTCTAATTCCTACTAACTTATAAGAAGAACATTTTGTTTTAGACAGAAAAATTAAAAGCGAAGAATATTTTCAGAGGAGATCTTTAAAATGTCTAACTACATGAGGGTGTGACAGTCCCCGACAGTTCCAGCTTAGTCGACACATGAATGTCGGCGGGACTGGTTCTTTCCAGTAACCGTTGCTGGCCCAAATGCGTGTTAGCCCACATTAAATTTCATCTATGCAGGGATTAAACACGGGTTCATCATGTCCATTTTATGCTTCTTAAGGTTCTGATCATCTTCATCTTCCAGTAATCCTTCAGTATCATCTGGTTTTTCTTTAAAATGGTGAGTTGAGCCTGTGTAGGAGAGTATTAGGCCATCATATGCTTTTTAGCCCTTTTCTTCTTTGCTAATATAGTTGGGTTGTTGTCCAACATTTGAATTCGTTCCACCGTTTTGCTCAACTTATGTTTTGTGACAATAATTTCTGCATCCGCAAAGAGCCATGGGTTCTGCTCCATCAGATGTAGGCCCGTCAAATGGGTCGGGTGATCCGTTGGATAACCGTTACCCATATACTATTTTTATTTATTGGATAATGACCCATTGGGTTAATGGATATAATTGGGTTGTAATTATTGGGTTTGGTTGGGTTGGATAATGGATTATCTGTTGGATAATTTTGGGTGGGTCGAGTTAGGTTGGGTAACGGGTGACCCGTGGATAATTTCATATCATAAGATAACAAAATTTTCACAAGTTTGATTACGAATGATGTTGTGTGGAATGGAGAAAGAGCAGAAAATATGAACGAAAATAACAAGACACAAGATTTACGTGGTTCACCAAAATTGGCTACATCCACGGGAGACGGATTCACTATAATAGGTAGCAAGTTACAGACGCCAAGAAATTGGCCAGATTTCTACCTATCTAAGTGCAAAACAGAATAAAGTTTACAGAGAGGAGAGAGACACTTTATATGCTGTCTCCACTAAACCCTAAAAAACTGGGCCAAAATGCAATTTGGCCCAAATCAACAGCAGTTTAGTAAAGAGACAAGCTATACCGTCGGACCGAGAGCGTCTGCCGCCCCCCGGACCCCCAGGCCAGGATGCGCTCTGCCCCCCTGGACCCCCCGACTCGCTGACCGGGCAGCGAGACCCCCATTTAGCCGGGGGTGTCTGCCTCCCCCTGGACCCCCAGGCAAGAGTCGCAGAAACGGCTATTATAGTATTCAAGGCATACCAACAAATCTCCACCTTGACTTGAATCCTCAAAGTAGAAAAAACTCCAGATGCACCATTATAGTGCCAGATGAGTAGACTTCGCCCTCCACTCCTGAGAGTGCCCATAGAGCACCTAATCAGCTCTGATGTTCAGCAAGTCCAAACAATGTAGAAACTTGCTATGTGGAAGAGGTTTGGTGAACATATCAGCGGGGTTATCAGCAGTTCCCACTTTCTTCACCCTGATTCTCCTCTCACTCCTCAGGAAATGATATTTAACATCAATATGCTTGGTCCTCTCATGATGGACCTGATCTTTGGCTAGGAAAATTGCACTCAAACTGTCGCAGTACACAGTAGCCTGATCATGATGTAGACCAAGATCACTAACCAGCCCTTTCAGCCATATTCCCTCCTTTGCAGCCTCTGTCAGAGCCATGTACTCTGCTTCTGTAGTAGACAACGTCACTGTAGGTTGCAAAGTCACCTTCCAGCTAACCACATAACCTCCCAAAGTGAATACATAACCATTCATCGATCTCCTCGTGTCAACATCACCAGCATAATCAGAATCAGAGTAGCCTGTAACTAAGCACTCGGTATCACCTCCATAAATGAGACCCATATCAGACGTACCTCTAAGATACCTGAAGATCCTCTTCACAGCTTGCCAATGTTCCTTTCCCGGTTGCCCCATGAACCTGCTCACAACACTAACTGCCTGTGCTAAATCTGGCCTCGTGCAAACCATAGCATACATCAAACTCCCCACCGCGCTGGCATAAGGAACCCGAGACATATACTCCTTCTCCTCGTCTGACTGAGGAGCAAACATGGTGGTGAGATGAATATTTGCAGCACTAGAAGTGTCTATAGGCTTGGCTGTAGACATGCTAAACCTAGCCAGCACTTTCTGAATGTAGCCTTTCTGTGACAAGAAAAGCTTCCGCTGACTTCAATCCCTAAGAATCTCCATTCCTAGTATCTTCCGAGCTGCACCCAGATCTTTCATCTCAAACTCAACACTAAGAAGTCCTTTCAACTTCTGAACCTCATGCTTACTCTTTGCGGCTATTAGCATGTCATCTACATAAAGCACCAGATAGATGAATGACCCATCTCTCAACCTGCTGTAGTAGACACAACAGTCATAAGCACACCTCGTGTATCCCAACTGAAGTATATAACTGTCAAAATTCTTGTACCACTGCCTCAGAGACTGCTTAAGTCCATACAAAGACTTCTTCAACTTGCAAACATACTTTTCCTTGCCAGGAATCTGGAAACCATCTGACTGAGTCATGTACAACTCTTCCTCCAACTCTCCATGTAGAAAAGCGGTCTTCACATCAAGTTGCTCGAGCTCCAAATCCTGATGTGTCACCAAGGCTAGCAACACTCTGATGGAAGTGTGTCTGACCACTGGTGAGAAGATCTCATTATAGTCTACCCCCTCCCTTTGACTGAAACCTCTTGCAACAACTCTTGCCTTGTACTTGACTCCCTCTGCAGGTGATATTCCTTCCTTCTTCTTGAAAACCCATTTGCAACTGATTACCTTTCTCCCTTGAGGCTGTTTGACCAATTCCCATGTCTGATTCTTCTGAAGAGACTCCATCTCGTCTCCCATTGCAGCAAGCCATTTATCAGCATCAGTACATGAAGCCTCTCTGAAGGTTGATGGCTCTTGAGTATCCACTTCCTCGGTAACTGACAGTGCATAACCTACCATATCATCAAACCCATATCTCTTGGGCGCCCCAATTCCAACCCTCCTGGGTCGGTCCCGAGCTAAACACCGGATTGTAGCTCCTAATGATTGAGGATCTGGTGGTGGAGATTCCAGTATCTCAGATTCTGTCTGTGGCTCTTGATCCACCTCAAATTGTTCCAATCTATTTTCACCTTAAGTGACTTCAAGCTCTACCTGTTTATCAACTCCACTAGTTTCTGGCACAACTGTGGGCTTCACCATAGATCTAATCAAAGAATTTTCATCAAAGACAATGTCCCTGCTCAGAATAACCCTCTTCTCAGATGGAGACCATATCCTGGAGCCTTTAACTCCATCTCCATAACCCACAAAGACACCCTTCTTGGCTCGGGGCTCTAACTTACCATCACTAACATGATAATAAGATGTACAACCAAAAAATTTTAAGTAATCAACAACTTTACCTGACCACAACTCCATAGGTATTTTGCACTCTATACCCGTGTGAGGCCCGTGGTTGATCAAGTAACAAGCTGTACTCACCGCCTCTGCCCAGAATCTCCTTTCCAAACCAGCATTAGAGAGCATGCACCTCGCTCTCGCCAGCAATGTCTGATTCATCCGCTCAGCTACGCCATTCTACTGTGGCGTATTCCTGACTGTATGATGACGAGCAATCCCTTCATCCCTACAAAACTGATCAAACTCAGACGAGCAGAATTCCAGCCCATTATCAGTTCGAAGCCTCTTGATCTTCTTCCCGGTCTGATTCTCCACCAAAGCTTTCCACTCCTTGAACTTTGATAAAGCTTCACTCTTATGTTTCATCATGATAACCCAAGTCATCCTTGAGTAAACATCAATCAGAGAAACAAAGTACCTGTGACCTCCCAGTGACTCAACTCGGGAAGGTCCCTAACAATCAGAATGGATGTAATCCAATGTGCCCTTTGTTCTATGAATTGCCTTAGGAAACTTGCTGCGGTGATGCTTCCCAAAAACACAATGCTCACAGAAGTCCAAGCTCTTGACCTTGTGGTCACCAAGAAGATCCTTCTTCGACAAAATCTGAATCCCTATTTCACCCATGTGACCAAGCCTCATATGCCATAACTTAGTCATATCATCCTGGTAAACCTCCGAAGATGCAACATTAACAGAATCCATAACCGTGGAACCTTGTAGAAAATACAAAGTACCATGCAGAACACCTTTCAGAACCAGCCTAGAACCTTTGCAGACACACAGAACTCCATCACTCCCTGAGTAGACGAAACCCTTTCTATCCAACGTAGGAAGAGAAATCAGATTCTTTGTCATCGATGGAACATGCCTGACATCGTTCAAAGTACAGAAACTACCATCACGCGTCCTGATCTTGATTGAACCAATCCAAACTACCTTGCACGCAACACCATTTGCCGTAGTAATGATTCCCTCAGCTTGCTCATAAGTTGAGAAATAATCTCTCCTTGGGCATATATGGTAAGATGCCCCAGAATCAAGAAACCACGCATTAGGATGATTATTTTTCCCAGTAGCAGCTAGAACAAAATCATCTTCAGAACTGAAATCCCCTTCAGCCACAGCAGCAGTACCAGATGTACTCCCAGATTGACTAGCCTTCTTCGGACACTCCTTTTTACAATGCCCCTTCTCCTTACAGTAGTTACAAACATCATTGGCCTTGGGACCCTTTGAAGATGACTTCTTGCCCTTCTTCTTACTGTCGGTTCCCTTGCCCTTTGTGTTTCCGCCACTAGCAAATAAGCCAGAGGCCTGACTTTCTGTACCTGTACTGTTTGCCTTATGTTGCAACTCTCTACTATGGAGAGAGGATCTAACTTCCTCCAGCGACACGGAATCTTTACCAACAAGAAATGACTGAAAAAAGTTCTCATACGAAAGCGGTAAAGACACTAGCAAAATCAAAGCAGCATCTTCATCTTCAATTTTCACATCTATATTTTGCAATTCTAATAACAAAGTATTCAATTGCTCTAGATGGTCTCTGAGTTGCGTACCTTCCTGCATTCGGAGACCGAAGAGGCGTTGTTTCAGAAGCAGCTTGTTGGTTAGAGATTTCGTCATATACAAACTCTCCAACTTCAGCCACAGTTCTGCAGCAGTCTCCTGATCTGAGACCTCAGTGATGATTTCGTCCGCGTGACACAGCATAATCGTCGAGTGTGCCTTTTCTTCAGACCCGCCACATCGCCAGAACTGCTCGTGAAATCCTTCATCAGCGGAGCCCACAAACTTTGCTGTTTCAGCAAAGCTCGCATCTTGATCTGTCATAAACTGATATTGTTTCTCCCAGAAAACTTGTCGATCTTCACGTTCAATCCAGACATCTTTCTCCCCGATCAGCCCCGATCTGATGAGCCCAGAATCCGATACACCCACTACGGATCTCACCGGAAAAAGAAACGACCCTGACACCAGTTTGTTGTGTGGAATGGAGAAAGAACAGAAAATATGAACAAAAATAACAAGACACAAGATTTACGTGGTTCACCAAAATTGGCTACATCCACGGGAGACGGATTCACTATAATAGGTAGCAAGTTACAGACGCCAAGAAATTGGCCAGATTTCTACCTATCTAAGTGCAGAACAGAATAAAGTTTACAGAGAGGAGAGAGACACTTTATATGCTGTCTCCACTAAACCCTAACAAACTGGGCCAAAATGCAATTCGGGCCAAATCAACAGCAGTCCAATAAAGAGACAAGCTATACCGTCGGACCGAGGACGTCTGCTGCCCCCCGGACCCCCAGGCCAGGGTGCGCTCCGCCCCCCTGGACCCCCCGACTCGCTGACCGGGCAGCGAGACCCCCGTTTAGCCGGGGGTGTCTGCCGCCCCCCGGACCCCCAGGCCAGGGTCGCAGAAGCGGCTATTACAGTATTCAAGGCATACCAACAAATGATTTAATTTTTCCCTAACACATATAATCATTTTAGAAACGATCAAATTCTCGATTCATCATATTTATCGATTTCGGTTCATGTCTTAATCAATTTTAATTTGAACCAATTAAAAATTGATAAAAGATCATATTTATCGATTTCGGTTCATGTCTTAATCAATTTTAATTTGAACCAATTAAAAATTGATAAAAGATCTTGACGAAAGAAGTAAAAGTAGTATTTAAGAAACTTTTACTAAATTTGAAAATTCTCCTCCATGAAATATGAAGATTTTTAAAAATATTTTCTTTTATTGAACATAAGAAAATAATAAATGAAATCCCCACATTTAGCCACTCGAATAAATATTTCCTCTTTTGTAGTTATGTACACGATTCAGCCTATATCAAAAAATGATTAGAGTTAATCGTAATTTTTCACTCCAAGTAAAATGTTACGTGACTTATCCATTTAAAGTTTAAATAGTTGAAAACACCAATTATCCATTAAGTATATACTAAATTATCCATTGGGTATATACTAATTATCCACTGGGTCTATACTAATTATCCATTGGGTCGAACTAAATGACCCATTGGGTATAGGTAATTTATTTGGGTGAAACGTGAATTACCCATCAAGTCGGTGTTCTTTCTCAGTTCTCAGTTCTCACTTCCCAGTCTGCGTTTTGTTTCATCAGTCCGCATTTTGTTCATCAATTGGTCTGCGTTTTGTTCATCAATCGATCTGCATTTTGTTCATCAATCGGTCTGCATTTTGTTCATATTCGAGTTCATAATATTATATTATGCAATATAATATTATGTACATTATATTATATTTAATAAAAATAAAATATATATAATATGTTGGCTTTGTAAACTCGACAAAACTAGCGAACAATATTACTTGGGATCGAGCTCAAGCTCAAATACTGTACGAACTCGAATATCGTACGAACTCGAATACTGTACAAACTCGAATATTGTACGAGATTGAACTCGAAATTGTACGAACTCGAATACTGTACGAGATTGAGCTCAAATACTGTACGAACTCGAATACTGTACGAGATTGAGCTCGAATACTGTATGAACTCGAATACTGTACGAGATTGAGCTCGAATACTGTACGAACTCGAATACTGTACGAGATTGAACTTGAATACTGTATGAACTCGAATACTGTACGAGATTGAGCTCGAATACTGTACGAACTCGAATACTGTACGAGAGTGAACTCGAATACTATATGAACTCGAATACTGTACGAGAGTGAACTCGAATATTGTACGAGATTGCGTGCAAATTTTGTACGAACTCGAATACTGTACGAGATTGAGTTCGAATACTGTACGAGATCGAATACTGTACGAACTCGAATATTGTACGAGATTGAGCTTGAATAATTTGTGAATTATAATTTGTATAGTTTGTGAATTATAGTGAATATTTTTGTTAAATATTACACATGCATTTAATTGGGTAATTTTGGATATTTATTGGGTATTTGTTACGTTCTCATTGATTTAACATAATATGGGACCCATGGAGATCAAAATTCTCATTAACACAATTATTCTCATCCCACCCAATCCTAAAAACTAATGAGTATTTAATACCCGATCTCATTGGATAATGACAACTTGTAACCCAAATTAGAAGAAAATATTGAATGATAACTTATTGGGTTAATTATATAATGACTTATTGGATAATATATTTTAACTCATTGGGTCATATGAATATCTCATGGGTTATCCATTTAATGACCGAACCCATTTATGATCCAACTCATTATGACTCATTAATAAATGAGTTAATTGGATAATGACCCATTGGATAAAGAATCATTGGGTTTGGATAATGGGTTTATCCAATTAACCCATTTGACGGACCTAATCGGATGTGGGCTCTCAGAATTGGCACCAACGGAGGGGGTTTCTTTCACGACAGATCTGGTACTTTTTAGGGATCAGTGCTGATTTTCTCCACGATAGGTGTTTTCATCACAACGAGTATGTTTTTGACAGGCAGTTCTTCGTTCGAATTGATAACTCCACCAGTTTGCTGCCCAACAACGTCCTCTCCGTTTGCACCGAAACAGTAGGGTTCTGCCTCATTATGCCCCCTGGCAAAGTTGTAGGATTCCTCTGTTATGCCTTGCGAAAATATTCAGCGGCTTTGGGACTGGCCTCTTCCTTGTTGATGCCTTCACCATAGGCTCTTTTTCAGACCGATGTGAGTTTTCTGGCGCAGCTCCTGACGTTGCCATTGCTGCCTTGATGCAGTTCTGAGTCGCATCCAGCTGTTCCACCTCTTTGCGTGCTTGACCCATTACAGCGAGCGAAAGCATTCCTTCAGTTTCATCATCATAATGAATTTCAATTATCATAGGTACATTCTCAAAGCCTGGTGGTGGGTGGTTTTGGTAAAAAATAGGTTGAAAATTTGGCTGTATCAATGTGCTCGGCTATATCAGTGTAAGTGTATTTGGCTGTATCATAGTAAGTGTATTTGAAAATTTGGCAGTATCGGTGTAAGTGTATTGAAAAATAGTAAGAATATATTTAAATATAGTTTCATTCAATCAAATTAACTTTATTTTAAAGTAAATTAAATTGAATTGAATTGAATTGAAGTGCAATTAAGCGTACAGAGTACGGGGCCAAAGTAGGACTACCACATCAGAAAAATGAAAGGAAGTAGGACAACAGTTTTTCATTGGGTCAAGACGATTGGCCCAATTGATTCTATCGATTGTTCTTATAACCAACTACAGCCCAAACTCAGAGTGGGGTTTTGGGTCAATACGTGTAGCCTATATAAACTAACCCCAAAGCGAATCCGCTTCCTCTCCCAGCAGGAAATTAGGGTTTTTGCCGCTGCTCCTCCTCCTTCTCATCGTCTCCTCGCGCCGAATCTGCATCATCCCGTCAAGATGGTTAGCACTCTCTCTCATACCATCTCGTGTTTAATTGAATTAGGTCATCTGTTCGTTTAATGGAAGTGCTTAACAACGAATTTCTTTCGATAGTTTTGAGACAAGAACCTTGTTGATTTGCTAGATTCTAGCTATGAGAGTGTGTTTGTTTCATCGAAGTTGGCGAATCAGATGCCAAGTAATAACCTTGTTGATTTGCTGCCTTTTGTTTGGTTTATTTGCGTGTGTGTTTCTGCCACTCTTGGTAATCGTGAAGAAATTTTATAAGCATCGAATGCGTTAATTGAAAATTGAATGGTGGGAGAATCTGCTCATGCTTTGTTTTTAGGACTTCTTGATTGTTTTGACACGGTATGCTGTAGATTAGATTGTATTTTGTGCTGGATTTGTTTTTGTTTAGTATTAAGCGTGCATGTTTGATTTTGCAGACTAAGAGAACCAAGAAGGCTGGAATCGTCGGGAAATATGGTATGTGTCTTGATTGTTTTCATTTACCCTTAGGATTAGTTGCAGGAGCTGTTAGTCAAGGAAGATGTGCTTTAGAACTTGTACTACACAAGAGGCATCTGCACATGTCAAGCCTTTAATCCTTAATGCCTGCATCAACCAGTAAATTGCTGTAGGAACACACTTAGGAGCACATCAAGTATATGCATATCAGGCACTCCATGATTTCGAACTGTTCAGTCTGTAAACATTGATGTTTGCTTTATACCCTGTAAATTGCTCATTAGCACACCTAAGACATCACTTGTATGGGTCTATTAGTGTATTTTGTAAACTGATGCTGCTTTGAAATCTTAGTGTAGTTTTCTACAAATAGTTTTGGTGCAATTTGTCTTCATTTTTTAAAATTTACTGGCCATCATGTGTTGACTTATCTGCATTTCAGGTACTCGTTATGGTGCCAGTTTGAGGAAGCAGATTAAGAAGATGGAGGTCAGTCAGCACAACAAGTACCTCTGCGACTTCTGTGGCAAGGTAAACATTCTTCTTCAGCTATGCCTTTGGCACTTACATTCTGTATTGTTGTATGCCGAAGTTTATGTATTGGGTTCTTCATATAGTATGCTGTTAAGAGGAAGGCTGTTGGAATATGGGGCTGCAAGGACTGCGGTAAAGTGAAGGCTGGCGGTGCCTACACAATGAAGTAAGTGTATTTTCTTTCTTCAAGATATAATCTTGTGGATGATGAAACATGTAGATTTAAATCCCTTGCTGGTTTTGTGTGTTTGTTTTTGTTTGCAGCACTGCTAGTGCTGTGACGGTCAGGAGCACCATCAGGAGGTTGAGGGAGCAGACTGAGAGTTAGATGTTGTCAGTTGGGGAAAAGCTTCTTTGATTTTGTTGTCTTAATGAATGTTACTTGGAGCCATTTTTAGATGCAGAAGTTTTGGAACTATTTTGTAAGATTATTTTGTTTGGATTCCATGTTAATCAAGTCAAACCATGGATATTGCTATTAAAAGTCCTTGTTGCTATCATCTGTTCACTACCACCTTTACATAAGTAATTTTCAACTTGATTTTCGAAAATCGTGTGCAGAGGCTTAACCAGTGGATAAGCTTGTTTCCATTATTCTTAATGAAATGCTCATTAGCAATAAGTTAGATTTGTGATAATTAATTATATCATTACTTGTTTATCAAAGGGGGAATATTATGCTATTACTCCTCAAATTCTATTATAAATATTTCCTTAGAGGATGAAGAAAAGATACATCTTTCATTCTCTCATTTCTCACTTTTTCTCCTCTTACCTCTTATCCTCTTCTCCATCTTATTTTTTTCTTCATTATCTCCTTCTTACTTCTCATATCAAGCCCTTCACTAATTTTTCAATAAATTAGTGCAAAGTGAATAAAAACTACAACACGTTATTGAGTAAGTCATTTTATAAAAGTTGTAAGAATTTTGTAGTTTGTATTAAGGATACTAGTCCAAACTTTTCTATTAATTTATAGATGTTTAGAACCTCATGTGTTAAAATTTGATTATATTTGACTGCACAGATCAACTTCACATAAGTGTCCAGCAACTATGACCTAAAATTTTTCCCTAAATTTTTCCCTAATCCACAATACTCTTAATCAGGACCTTTTGATTGACCCAATTTTCAAATAAATCTAAACATACTAGAATGTCTAATGATAATAATAATAATAATAATAATAATAATAATAATAATAATAATAATAATAATAATAATAATCAGTCACAGTAAAAATGATGTGATGTATAACAATTAACTTTCTAACTTCATAATATCATTAAACTTCTAACTACATAACACTATTAACTTTCTAACTACATAACTCCATATTACTGTATACAGGGGGGCTCTGCCGCCTTATGGTAATGTGATGTGATTTATTTACTAACTACATAACACAATATTACTGTACACAGAGGGCTCTGCCGCCTTATGGTAATGTGATGTGATTTATTTACTTTCTAACTACATAACATCATATTACTGTACACAGGGGGCTCTGCCGCCTTATGGTAATGTGATGTCATTTATTTACTTTCTAACTATATAACACCATATTACTATACACAAGAGACTTTGCCGCCTTATAGTAAAGTGGTGATTTTATTAACTTTCTAAATTACATCTGACTAATCTTTAAATGTTTCTATGATTAATTATGTCTCTAATATATTTTTCTATTTATCTGATGAAGTTATATTGCTAATATACTCTTAAAATTTTAACTACAATTAATTAATATAATGGTTATAAACGGCTATATATTCAGCAGTTTTTGTAACAGTTATAAACGGCTATATTTTACACTATAAATACAAAACATCAAATGATACAAAACCACATCCTCTCTTCTACCTCATATTTTTGCTAAATTTTACCGATAAAATGTTTAAACTAGTATTTATCTTTGTTGCCGTAATTATTTTAGCATTACATGTTACCATTCTCACCGTAGAAGTTTCACCGGAAGATTTTCGTTTTTCTTCATTGATGATCAGAATCATGTATTACTCTTTATTTTTTGCAATCATTATAGAATTCTGTATTTTGAATATTTAATGAACTATTTTACTTTCCCTATTAGTTATCATGTCAAACCTTGTAAAGCTTGAATTCAGTCCACTTGACATTAGTGGAAACAATTATATGCCATGGATGATAGACGTTGAGATGCACTTGGAATCAATGAACCTCCTTGAGACAATCCAAAAGGGGAATGACTCATCAAGGATGGACAAGGCAAGATCTTTAATCTTCCTTCGTCGACACCTTGATGGGAGTCTAAAAAATGAATATCTCACTATGAAAGATCCACTTGAGTTGTGGGAAAATTTGAAAGAAAGGTACGATCACACAAGGGATGTAATGCTCCCCATATACCGCGATGACTGGAACAATCTACGGTTCCAAGACTATAAGAAAGTTTGCGACTATAATTCTGCAATGCACACAACAGTAACCCACTTGACATACTGTGGTGTTACAATAACTGACAGTGAAATACTGAAAAAGACTCTTTCTACTTTCCACGCATCAAATGTGACCTTGCAACAACAATATCGTGTGCGAGGTTTTAAAAGATATTCTGAGCTGATTGCTTGTCTCCTCATTGCGGAAAAGAATAATGAGTTGCTAATGAAGAATCATCAATCTCGCCCGACTGGCTCAAGAGCGTTTCCTGAAGAAAATGTTGTTAACTCCGACGAACTTGAACGCAAAAATTATTTTCAGGGTCGAGAGAGAGGCCGAGGTCGTGGACGAGGTCAAGGTCGTGGTTATGGACGCGGTCGAGGTGGTTACAATTTGTCCTATAAATCCGATAACTACTACCAAAAGAAGCATCAATATGAGAGGAATCATGAAAGTACCTATAAAAGGGGAAAATACACTAGTTCATCAAAGGGATCTGGAACCTCTTGTTTCAGATGTGGTGGAAAAGGACATTGGTCAAGAGTCTGCAGAGTCCCGAAGCACTTGTGCGATCCCTACCAAGAGTCAATAAAAGGAAAGGGGAAGGAGGCAAACTTCAACGAATCCACTCATTTTGAAGCTTCTGATTTCAATGATGATTTCATGGACATAGTTGGTGATTTACTGAGCAACCAAGTGGTGGAAACTAAAATAAGGACAGTTGTATTACTATTATTGGGAATGAAGCCAGATGGTCAGATGTCTGTTATATATATAAATGGTTTTATTTAATGCTTGCTACTTTCAAATTTATTATCTTTCTTATCGGATTTGTTTTGTTTTTAATTAAAGAGGTGAAATGGATAAAGCTAATCGTGAAGCCAACCAAATGATTAAAAATGAAGAAATTTGCATACTCGATTGTGGAACAACGCACACTATATCAGGTCCTGTAGATATGATTGAAGGAGTTGACGAGGTAAACTTTACATTGCCAAATGGCACAATATTTACAATAAATAATGCCTTATTTTCACCAAAGTCCAAAAGGAACTTATTGAGTTTCAATGACATATATTCTCATGGATTTTATACTCAGTCTGTAACTGAAGGTACCATGAAATATATGCTTCTCATTGTGTATAAATCTGGAAGGAAATGCATACTTGAGAAACTACCAATGCCCCATACTAGATTGCATTACACGCATATAAATGCAGTAGAATTAAATACGGTAGTGATCAAACCTTCAATATTTACCATATGACATGATCGGTTGGGCCATCCTGGTTCAACTATGATGCGAAGAATTATTGAAAGCTCACATAGCCATCCACTGAAGGACCAGAAGATCCCTCATGGAAAATCCTTTCAATGTAAGGCTTGTTCCCTTGGAAAACTAGTCATAAGGTCTTCACCGGGAAAGGTTGAAACAGAATCACCAGCATTTCTTGAACGTATTCAAGGTGATATATGTGGATCTATCCATCCACCATGTGGACCATTTCATTACATCATGGTATTGATAGATGCTTCTAGCAAATGGTTACAAGTATACCTGTTATCAACTCAAAATATGGTATTTGCCAAATTACTCGCTGAAATAATCAAATTGCGAGCTCAATTTCCTGATCATACGATCAAGAAAATCAGACTTGATAATGGCGGTGAATTCACATCCCAAACTTTCGATGATTATTGTATGTCAGTTGGGATTGTTGTCGAGCATCCTGTTGCTCATGTGCACACACAAAATGGTCTGGCTGAATCACTGATCAAACGTCTTCAACTCGTTGCTAGACCATTAATAATGAGAACAATGCTCCCTACTTCAGTATGGGGTTATGCAATATTACATGCTGCAACATTGATTCGCATCATGCCAAGTGCATATCATAAATACTCCCCACTACAACTTACATCAGGCCAAGAACCAAATATATCTCATCTAAGAATTTTTGGATGCGCTGTTTATGTGCCTATTGCACCACTGCAAAGAACAAAGATGGGACAACGAAGAAGTCTTGGCATTTATGTAGGCTTTGAAAGCCCATATATTGTTAGATACCTTGAACCCCTAACTGGGAATAATTGTACAGCTCGTTTTGCTGATTGTCATTTTGATGAAGAAAAATTTCCAGCATAGGGGGAGAAAGAAAATAACTGGAAAGGAATATTACCTGGTATGTACCAACATTATTGCATCTTGATCCGTATACAAAAGAGTGTGATGGAAAAGTACAAAGAATTTTGCATATGCAAGATATAGCAAATCAACTTCCTGATGCATTTACAGACACATAGACAGTGATTAAATCTCACATCCCAGCTGAGAATGCTCCTGCTCATATTGAAATCCTGAAAGGGCAAATTGAAAACATAGTCAGTTATGAAATCACGACACGCCTAAAGCGTGGAAGACCACTCGGTTCCAAAAATAAAAATCCTCATAAAAGAAAAGGATCAGAGAAACAAGTTGCCCCAAAATGGAGGAACGTATTCCTGTAGAAATACGAAACAAAGAAAATCAAGAAATTTTGATTAATTATGCCAATACAGGTATTAGGTGGAATCGAAATGAGGAAATAAATGATGCACTCTGTTATAATTTGGCATGCGATGTTATGGACAAAAATAATGGAGATCCCGAACCACGGTCTGTTACCGAGTGTAAAAATAGACACGATTGGGCTGAATGGGGAAATGCCATTGAAGCTAGGTTATACTCGCTTAACCGACGCAAAGTTTTTGAGCCTATAGTACTCACCCCTGAAGATGTGAGAACCTTTGGATACAAATGGTTATTTGTGCGAAAAAGAAACGAGAAAAATGAGATTGTGAGATACAAGGCTATACTCGTTGCACAAGATTTTTCTCAAAGGCTCGGAATTGATTTTGAGGAAACATATTCCCCAGTCATGGATGGAATTACATTCAGATTCCTTATCAGTCTAGCAGTTCATGAGAAACTTAATATGCACCTTATGGATGTTGTTACCGCATACTTATACGGATCACTTGATGCTGAAATTTACATGAGGATCCCTGAAGGATTCAAAATGCATGAAGCATTAAGTTCAAAACCCAGAGAAAGATATTCAATCAAATTACAAATATATTCAATCAAATTACAAAGATCTTTATATGGGTTAAAGAAATCCGGACGCATGTGGTACAACCGACTAAGTGAATATCTGTTACAAAAGGGGTATGTCAATGACCGTCTTTGTCCCTGTGTTTTTATCAAGAAAACAACATTCAGGTGTGTGATTATCTCTATCTATGTTGATGATTTGAATATCATTGGGACTAATGAAGAGATTTTGGAAGTAATCTCTTACTTAAAGAAGGAGTTCGAAATGAAAGACCTTGGGAAAACAAAATATTGTCTTGGTTTGCGGATTGAGCACTTGCAAAGTGGGATACTTGTGCATCAATAAAATTACACAAAAAAGGTATTAAAGAGATTCAATATGGATAAATCAAATCCATTGAGTACCCCAGTAGTCGTAAGATCCCTTAATTTGGAAAATGATCCATTTCGTCCATGTGAGGAATCTGAACAGGTTCTTGGTCCAGAAGTACCATATTTCAGTGCAATCAGTGCACTTATGTATCTCGCTAATTGCACTCGACCAGATATAGCTTTTGCTATTAATTTATTAGTGAGGTTCAGTTCATCTCTTACTAAAAGGCACTAGAACGGGATCAAACATGTGCTTCGTTACCTTCGAGGAACAATTGATCTGGGATTATTTTATTTCAACACTACGGAACCATTTTTGGTTGGCTATGCAGATGCAGGTTACCAGTCATATCCACACAAAGGGAGATCTTAAACTGGGTATGTGTTTACTTGCGGAGGGACTGTGATTTCTTGGCGTTCACAGAAACAAACACTCACCACAACATCATCAAATCATGCTAAAGTTATTGCATTGCACGAAGCAAGTCGAGAGTGTGTGTGGTTGAGGTCCATGACGCGACATATCAGAACCACAAGTGGTCTCTTATCAAATGAAAATCCCATCCTACTTTATGAAGATAATGCCGCGTGTGTTAATCAAATGAAAGAAGGGTACATTAAAAGCGACAGAACAAAGCACATTCCTCCAAAGTTCTTTTCATTTACTCAAGAGCTGGAAGAGAGTAATATTATCAACATCCAATATATCCGTTCCTGTGAAAACGCAGCAGATCTCCTCACAAACTCTCTCCCCACTTCAGTGTTCAGAAAACATGTTCATGACATCGGAATGCGAAGAATACGAAATTTATGAAGAAATCACGAATGCCAACATGGGGGGGGGGGGAGCTATACGTGGCTATACTCTTTTTCCCTTACTGTGGTTTTTATCCCACTGGGTTTTTCCAAGTAAGATTTTTAATGAGGCAACATGAATACGTAATTATTGAAATGAGCATTCCAGGGGGGGTGTTAAGAATAATGAAATGCTCATTATAAATAAGATTGATTTGTGATAATTAATTATATCATTACTTATTTACCAAGGGGGAATACTATGCCATTACCCCCCCCCCCCCCCCCCCCAAATTCTACTATAAAGACCCCCTTATAGAATGAAGAAAAGATACACCTCTCATTCTCTTATTTCTCACTTCTTCTTATCTTATCCTTTTCTCCATCTTATCTTCTTCCTCATTCTCTCCTTCTTACTTCCCACATCAAACCCTTCACTAATTTTTCAATAAATTAGTGCAAAGTGAGTAAAAATTACAACAGTTCCCAATTTTGTTTTTAAGTGGAAAATTGGCAGGTTCATCAAGAAGAATTTGCCTGTAGTCTGATCACTTGGAACATCTGGCTAGGTCCGTTGATTTGGATCAACCCAATAATTCATTATACTCATTATTCAAATTTAATTAATTTATTATTCAATTAACATATTTATTAATCAGGTATAATGGATGAAGTCACAAATGAGTTGAGTCATTAAATAATTAATCCACAGGTAACCCATTAGATAGCTCGTGTGACCCAATGAGTAATCCAACAAGTTATTATCCAGTAAGTCAATCTGTAACTAATCCAACGAGTCACTATCCAACATTTTCTTACTTTATCCAATAAGTCATGTTTATCTATAATATATATGTATATTATATTGTCTAATTTTCTATATACTATTAAATTTAATAAATATAAAAATGATGATGGTTCAATAATCTTGACCAAGTTAACGAATAATATTGGTTGAGCTCAGTTTCAAATACTATTTGATCTAGTATATAGCTGTCCTGTTTTTTTATACATTCCCAAAGTGTAATCTAAGTTTGGACTCAATTAAATGACTTATATCCAATGGGTGGCCCAATGGATAATTTCATTTCAACCCAACTAATACGGCTTAATTGGATAACAAGCATCACGTTAGGAGCACGCAGTACTAGTTTGGGTTTCATAAAGTTAGTTTAGTAAATATTTTGATGTTTATTTATTAAATATTACAGATTTGATACAGCATGCATTTGATCGAGATTTTATACGCCTGGTTTGCATTTTGTTTTATTGTATTGTTTATGTTTTATTATTATATTATTTATTTATTTAGTTTAATTATTATGTGTAGCTAATTTATATATCGGCATGGAATAACAACCATTGATTTAGAAATCATGATGCCTAAATATGATGAACCGATTCTCTTATCGATTCTTAATTAGATCAAATTGAAATCGAATAAGACATGAACCGAAATCAATAAATATAATGAATTGAGAATTTGATAGTTTTAAAAAGGATTATATATGTTGGGAAAATTTAAATCACTCATGATCAATCTTGTGAAAAAAATTTGTCATCTTATTACAAGAAATTATCCACGGGACAACCGTATTCAATTTGCTATTGTTATATTCTTAAACTGGGAAAATGAGCCACTTGGTAGGGTTTCAATTTCAGTTTTGGGTTCTCATAGCTTGACAATTGGGAAAATGAGCCACTTGTTATATTCTAGCTATGAGAATCGACTATCGGTTCTCACCGAAAACATGTCCACAATGATAAATTCTCGTCACTATATCGATTAACACTGATGATCAATCATTGTCGCTAAAACATGTAATCACCGACGACATACTTTCTTCACTAAATGGTATTATCAATGACCATTATATGTTGTTAAATCATATTAATAGTGACAAGCGAGGCTTGACAATGAAGTTTTTGACCCAACCTTCTTAGTGACGGTACATTGGGATCACTAACTATTTGTCACTAAATATCTACTTTACTGACGAAACTGGACCTTTTATTGACGACCCAACAATGATAATTAATTCCATCATTGTATGGATACGAGGTTTTTTTTGTCACAAAATACACGATTAAGTGACGAGTGAACAGTAAATTCGTCAACATATCCTTTAGCTACGACCCTATATTGAAGACTCCTTGACACTCTCTTTGTTACTAAAGGATTTTAGTGACGAAAATTGAGCTTTTAGTGATGGATTTGGCTTTTCTCTAAAGGTAATTTTTCTTGTAGTGATAACGGACCACACTCCTTTTCTTATCCAACAATAAATCAATGTACGAAGAAAAATTGCATTTATTTTTTTTGGTTATGGGAGGAAAGCTTTGCATCTACAATATCGATAAGGATACAATGGATGCATGTATTCTGCCTCATCACAACAAACGAAAAGGTCCTGAAAAATCAATTCATTAGATAAACCAATTCATACCAGGAAAGAATGAACTCAACAAAAGTATTAACAGTAAATAAATATATAGATAAACCAATTCATTAGATTAAATAAAACCAAAACAAAAATCACTTCTCAAATGTCATAGTAACCCGAATTACATCGGATTTTCAAACTAGAAGACAAACTGAAATTGAAACTAAAACAAAAAAAATTCCTTGATTCCCGTCAAAGTCTTGACCTTCCAAATCATTCCTTTGATTTTCCTTCAGAATGTATACATACAAAGCAACATTAGAAAGGATACAATTTTTTTTTGAAAAACCAATACATTAACTTGTTTTAGTAATAGAAATAGGGCTATGTACGTGGAATGAATGGAATATACGATGCTAGGAATACATACAAGAAAAAATATTTGTTTCCGCCCATTTATAGAACCGGAATGCTAATTTAGGAGGAAGAACATGGATTTCTCGAACAAAAGTTTTTGACGAAGACGGAAAACCATTATCATCACAAGAGGTTTCTGTTTTGGGGGTAAGGAAATCAAAATAAAATCAATAAACAGAGCTCAATAGAATAAAAAATTTTAAAGGGAGAAAAGCTAGCGATGAGGAAGATGGAAATGGAGATAGAGATGAAAACAGAGATGGAAATGGGAGCTGCAGCTTTTTTATAAATGCGCCCAATTTCCAACTCAACTCTATTGAATGCTTTAATGTCACAATTCCTCTCTACTCATTAATAAATTGATTAATGTGCTATATATAGTCAAATAGTTAAAGATACTAGATATCAAAGCCTTTGGACACACACCAACCCAAAGTTTTTGTTTTGGTTCGTATTAATTATAAAAGGTAGGCCCGTCAAATGGGTGATTTGGATCTACCCATTATCCAAACCCAATTAATCAATTATCCAATTAACCCATTTATTAATGTGTCATAATGGGTTGGATCACAAATGAGTTGAGTCAATAAATGGATTAAGTGACGAGCGAAAAGTAAATTTGTCAACATACCCTTTAGCTACAACCCTATATTGACGACTCCTTGACACTCTCTTTGTTACTAAAGGGTTTTAGTGACCAAAATTGAGCTTTTAGTAATGGATTTGGCTTTTCGCTAAAGGTAATTATTCTTGTAGTGATAACAGACCACACTCCTTTTCTTATCCAACAATAAATCAATGTACCAAGAAAAATGGCATTTATTTATTTTTGGTTCTGGGAGAAAAGCTTTGCATTTACAATATAGGTATGGATACATGTATTTTGCCTCATCACAACAAACGAAAAGATCCTGAAAAACCAATTCATTAGATAAACCAATTCATACCGGGAAATAATGAACTCAACAAAAGTATTAACATAAAATAAATATATAAATAAACCAATTCATTAGATTAACTCAAACCATAACACAAATCATTTCTCAAATGTCATAGTAACCCGAATTACATTAGATTTTCAAACTAGAAGACAAACTGAAATTGAAACTAAAGCAAAAAAATCCCTTGATTCCTGTCAAAGTCTTGACCTTCCAAATCACTCCCTTGATTTTCCTTCAGAATGTACACATACAAAGAAACATTAGAAATGATACAAAAAATTTTTGAAAAACCAATACATTAATTTGTTTTAGTAATAGAAATAGGACTATGTACATGGAATGAATGGAATACACGATGCTAGGAATACATACAAGAAAAAAATTCAAAATAATCAAACAAGAAATAACTTATAAACTAAGATCAGAGACATAATGAATAAACATAATTTTACAAATTAGATATTAGGAAACATTCCAATAAGATATTACATATTATTCACCCAACAGACAAATAATCATTGAAAAAAAATGAAAAGAGAGATGTAACTGCATCCGGAACAAATCTAGCATTTCAATTAAGAGCAAGCAGTATAATCAATTCAACAACCAAGAATATATTACCACTTTCCTAACAGAATTCTGATGTTAACCCAAAAAATTCATTAACTTGCTACTAGTATCAAAGTAGAAAAAAAGAATTACTAACTCTGAACATAGGGGGTGGGGTCCCTATTTGGGTTCCCCTTCTATGGATCAAAACCACCAGGGGCTTAGCTAGCTGCAGGGGCAACTACAGGAACCTGAGTAGGGGGATTCCAGTTTCCTTTTTCACCCTATAAAGAAAGAAAAAAAAGTGAGATATAACTTCAAAAACAATGGAAAAAACTGTAAAAACTCAAAATCTTCAAAATTGTAAAAACTTTACTTCTTCATTCCAAACTGAGCGGCCACGCT
This sequence comes from Rubia yunnanensis, assembly GCA_037428765.1. Lineage (NCBI taxonomy): Eukaryota > Viridiplantae > Streptophyta > Magnoliopsida > Gentianales > Rubiaceae > Rubia > Rubia yunnanensis. Next base: position 18,103,359 of record CM075063.1, read on the forward strand.
CAAATAGACGTTTCTTCACCTCAGGAGAAGCAGCCACATAGTCCTTTATGAGTTCGTCATTATATTCCTTTAGCTTCATCTTAGCTTTCGTAACCATCTTTTGAGTGAATCCATACAAGAAAAAAAAAACATATTTTTTTGAAGAGTTAGAGCTAAATGATCAGAAGAATAATCATATCAAAAATGAAATAAAAACTCAAGTTTAGTAATTAGAGTAGACTTACTCGGGTTATGAGTAGGTGGCTCACAGAATTCTTCGTGTCGTAGTCTTCGGCGAAGCAGTCGGAGCCGGAGGTATCGGTAAACTGAGTCATGGAGAAAAGTGTTTGGAAATAGTCTATGATCAGATTTTAAATAGTGAAGTGTGAAGATCAGTAATATTTTTTCCAGCCATTTATAGAACCGAGATGCTAATTTGGGAGGAAGAACATGAATTTCTTGAACAAAAGTTTTTGTACAAAAATGGAAAACCATGATCATCACAAGAGGTTTCTATTTTGGGGGTAAGGATATCAAAATAAAATCAGTAAACAGAGCTCAATAGAATAAAAAAAATTTAAAGGGAGAAAAGCTAGCGATGAGGAAGATGAAGATGGATATGGGAGCTGCAGCTTTTTTTTTATAAATGCGCCCAGTTTCGAACTAATCCCTATTGAATGCTTTAATGCCACAACTCCTCTCTGCTCATTAATAAATTTATTAATGCGCTATATATAGCCAGATAGTCAAAGATACTGGATATCAGAGACATTGGACATGCACCAATCAAACCTTTTTGTTTTGGTTCGTATTAATTATAAAAGGTAGGCCCGTCAAATGGGTGATTTGGATCTATCCATTATCCAAACCGAATTAATCTATTATCCAATTAACCCATTTATTAATGTGTCATAATGAGTTGGATCACAAATGAGTTGAGTTATTAAATGGATAACCCATGGGATAACTCATTTGATCCAATGGGTTATCCAATAAATTATTATCCAATAAGTCATTATGTAACTAACCCAATAATTCATTATTCAACATTTTCTCCCTTTATCCAATAAATCATTTTGATCCATAATTAAATATATATTTTTATATTTTCTAATTTTCTATATACTATTAAATTTAATAAAAACATTTGAAATATACAAAAATTATGTTGGTTCAATAATCTTGACGAAGTTAACGAATAATATTAGTTGAGCTTAGTTTCAAATACTAATTGAGCTAGAATAGTATATAGATGTCCTGTTTTTTTATACATTCTCAAAGTGTAATCTAAGTTTGGACTTAATTAAATGACTTATATCCAATGGGTCATTTTGCTTTGACCCAATAGATAATTTCATTTCAACCCAACTTCTACGGCTTAATTGGATAACAAGCATCACATTAGGAGCACGCAATACTAGTTTGGGTTTCATAAAGTTAGTTTAGTTAATATTTTGGTGTTTATTTATTAATAATTATAGACTTGATGCAGCATGCTTTTGATCGAGAGTTTATACACCTGGTTTGCATTTTGTTTTATTAAATAGTTTATGTTTTATTATTATATAGTTTATTTGTTTAATTTAATTATTATGTGTAGCTAATTTACATATCATTATGGAATAATAATCATTAATTTATAAATCGTCATGCCTAAATATAATGAATCGATTCTCTTATCGATTCTTAATTATATCAAATTGAAATCGAATAAGACATAAACCAGAATCAATAAATATGATGAATCGAGAATTTCATCATTTTTAAATTGATTATATATGTTGGGGAAAATTAAATCACTCATGATCAAACTTGTGAAAAAATTTGTTATCTTATAATAAGAAATTATCCATGAGTCAACCGTATTCAATTTGCTTTTGTTGTATTCTTAAACTGGGAAAATGAGTCACTTAGTAGGGTTTCAATTTCAGTTTTGGGTCACCCTATTCATGTCACTAAAGCATGTAAACATTCCAATAAGATATTACATATTATTCACACAACAGACAAATAATCACTGGAAAAAAAATGAAAAGAGAGATGTAACTGCATCCGGAACAAATCTAGCATTTCAATTAAGAGCAAGCAGTATAATCAATTCAACAGCCAAGAATATATTACCACTTTACTAACCGAATTCTGATGTTAACCCAAAAAATTCATTAACTTGCTACTAGTATCAAAGTAGAAAAAAAGAATTACTAACTTTGAACATAGGGGGTGGGGTCCCTGTTTGGGTTCCCCTTCCATGGATCAAAACCACCAGGGGCTTAGCCAGCTGCAGGGGCAACAACAGGAACCTGAGTAGGGGGATTCCAGTTTCCTTTTTCACCCTATAAAGAAAGGAAAAAAAATGTGAGATATAACTTAAAAAACAATGGAAAAAAACTGTAAAAACTCAAAATCTTTAAAACTGTAAACACTTTAATTCTTCATTCCAAACTGAGTGGGCACGCTCAATTAGACGTTGCTTCACCTCAGGAGAAGCAGCCGCATAGTCCTTTATGAGTTCGTCATTATATTCCTTTAGCTTCATCTTAGCTTTCGTAACCATCTTTTGAGTGAATCCATACAAGCAAATTTTTTTTGAAGAGTTAGAGCTAAATGATCAGAAAAATAATCGTATGAAAAATGAAAAAAATATCAAGTTTAGTAATTAGAGTAGACTTACTCGGGTTATGAGTAGGTGGCTCACAGAGTTCTTCGTGTCGTAGAATTCGGCGAAGCTGTCGGAGGTATCGGTAAACTGAGTCATGGAGAAGAGTGTTTGGAAATAGTCTATGATCAAATTTTAAATAGTGAAGTGTGAAGATCAGTGATATTTTTTCCGGCTATTTATAGAACCAAGATGCTAATTTGGGAGGAAGAACATGAATTTCTCGAACATAAGTTTTTGCACAAAAATGGAAAACCATCATCATCACAAGAGGTTTCTATTTTGGGGGTAAGGATATAAAAATAAAATCAGTAAACAGAGCTCAATAGAATAAAAAAAATTTAAAGGGAGAAAAGCTAACGATGAGGAAGATAAAGATGGAAATAGAGATGGAAATGGGAGCTGCAGCTTTTTTTATAAATGCGCCCAGTTTCCAACTCATCTCTATTGAATGCTTTAATGCCACAACTCCTCTCTGCTCATTAATAAATTTATTAATGCGCTATATATAGTCAGATAATCAAAGATACTGGATATCAGAGCCTTTGGAAATGCACCAACCCAACTTTTTTGTTTTGGTTTGTATTAATTATAAAATGTAGGCACGTCATATGGGTGATTTGGAATTGCCCATTATCCAAACCCAATTAATCCATTATCCAATGAGTCATTATCCAATTAACCAATGTATTAATGTGTCATAATGGGTTGAATCACAAATGGGTTGAGTCATTAAATGGATAACTCAGGGGGATAACTCATTTGACCCAATGGGTTATCCAACAAATCATTATCCAAAAAGTCATTATGTAACTATCCCAATAATTTGTTATTCAACATTTTCTCCCTTTATCCAATATCTTATTTTGATCCATAATTAAATATATATTTTTATATTTTCTATATACTATTATATTTAATAAAAACATTTGACATATATAAAAATTATGTTGGTTCAATAATCTTGACGATATTAACGAATAATATTGGTTGATCTCAGTTTCAAATACTATTTGATCTCGAATAGTATATAGTTGTCCTATTTTTTATACATTCTCAAAGTGTAATCTATGTTTGGACTCAATTAAATGACTTATAATAGTTTGTAATGTTTACAATTAGATATTACATGTTATTCGCACATCAGACAAATCATCATTCCAAAAAAAAAGAAGAAAAGAAAGATATAACTGCATCCGGGACAAATCTAGCATTTCAATTAAGAGCATGCAATATAATCAATTCAACAACCAAGAATAGATTACCACTTTACTAACAAAATTTTGATGTTAATCCCAGCAAATTCATTATCTTGCTACTAGTATCAGAGTAGAAAAAATAATTACTTACTCCGAACATAGGGGGTGGGGTCTTTGTTTGGGTTCCCCTTCCATGGATCAAAACCAGCAGGGGCTTGGCCAGCAACAGGGGCAGCAACAGGAACCTGATGGGGATTCCAATTTCCCCATTCAACCTGTAAAGAAAGAAAAATGTGAGATATAACTTCAAAAACATTGGAAAAAAATTGTAAAACTGTAAAAACTCAAATCTTTAAAACTATAAAAACTTTAGATTTACATTCCAAACTGAGCGGGCACGCTCAAATAGACGATGTTTTGCCTCAAGAGAAGCAGTAGCGTAGTCCTTTATGAGTTCATCATTATACTCCTTTAGCTTCATCTTAGCTTTCTAAACCATGTTTTTGGTGAATCCATACTGGCCAAAAAAGATGAAGAGTTAGAGCTAAATGGTCAGAAAAATAATCTTATCAAAAATGAAAAAAATCCAAAGTCTAGTGATTAGAGTAGACTTACTCGGGTGATGAGCAGGTGGCTCATAGAGTTCTTCGTGCTGTAGTCATCGGCTAAGCTGTCGGAGGTATCGGTAAACTGAGCCACGAACAAGAGTGTTTGGAAATAGTGTATGATCAGATTTTAAATGGTGAAGTGTGAAGATCACCAATGTTTTTTCCGCCCATTTATAGAACCAGGATGCTAATTTGGGAGGGGGAACATGGATTTCTCGAACCAAAGTTTTAGCAAGAAAACGAAAAACCATCATCATCATAAGAGGTTTCTGTTTTGGGGGGGGGGGGTTAAGAAAATCAAAATAAAATCGGTTAACAGAGCTCAATAGAAGAAAAATTTTAAAGGGAGAAAAGCTGGCGATGAGGACGATGGAGATGGAGATAGAGATGGACACGGAGATGGAGATGGGAGCTGCAACTTTTTTATGAATGCGCCCAAGTTCCAACGCCTCTCTATTGAAGGCTTTAATGCCACAAATTCTCTCTGCTCATTAACAAATTTATTAATGTGCTATATATAGTCAAATAGTCAAAGATACTGGATATCGGAGCCTTTGGACAAGCACCAACCCAACTTTTCTAATTTGGTTTGTATTAATTATAAAAGGTAGGCCTGTGAAATGGGTGATTTGGATCTACCCATTATCCGAACCCAATTAACCCATTATCTAATGAGGCATTATCCAACTAACTCATTTAGTAACGGGTCATAATGTATTGGATCACAAATGGGTTGGGTCATTAAATGGATAACCCATTGACCCAACCCATGAGATAACTCATGTAACCCAATGTGTTATCCAACAAGTCATTATCTAATATGTCATTAAAATTCAACATTTTCTCCCTTTATCCAATAAGTCATTTTGATCAATAATTAAATATATATTTTTATATCTTCTGATTTTCTATATACTATTAAATTTAATAAAAATATTTGAAATATATTAAAATTATGTTGGTTCAATAATCTAGATGAAGTTAACGAATAATATTGGTTGTGCTCAGTTTCAATTTGATCTCGAATAGTATATGACTGTCTTGTTTTTGATACATTCTCAAAAGGTAATCTAAGTTTGGACTCAATTAAATGACTTATATCAAATGGGTCTTTTAGATTTGACCCAATGGACAGTTTCATTTCAACCCAACTTAAACGGCTTAATTGGATAACAAGCATCACGTTAGGAGCACGCAATACTAGTTAGAGTTTCATAATGTTAGTTTAGTTAATAATTTGGTGTTTATTTATTAAATATTACATACTTGATGCAACATGCATTTGATAAGGAGTTTATACACCAAGTTTGCATTTTGTTTTATTATATTGTTTATGTTTTATTATTTATTTGTTTTTGTTTAATTATTAAGTGTAGCTAATTTATATATCAGCATGGAATAAAAAGCATTAATTCATAAATTGTGATGCCTAAATATGATGAATCGATTCTCTTATCGATTTTTAATTGGATCAAATTGCAATCGAATAAGACATGAACCAAAATCAATAAATATGATGAATCAAGAATTTGATCATTTTTTAAATGATTATATGTATTGGGGTAAATTAAATCACTCACGATCAAACTTGGGAAAAATTATTATCTTATGATAAGAAATTATCCACCGGTCAACCGTATTCGATTTACTTTTGTTATATTCTTAAACTGGGAAAATGGGCCACTTAGTAGGGTTTCAATTTCAGTTTCGGGTCACCCTGTTTACATCACTAAAGCATGTAAACATCGACTATCGGTTCTCACCGAAAACATGTCCACAATGATAAATTCTCGTCACTATATCGATTAACATTGATGATCAATCATTGTCACTAAAACATATAATCACTGACGACATACTTTCTTCACTAAATGGTATTATCAATGACCATTATATGTCGTTAAATCATATTAATAGTGACAAGCGAGGCTTGTCAGTGAAGCGTTTGACCCAACCTTATTAGTGACGGTATATTGGGATCACTAACTATTTGTCACTAAATATCTACTTTACTGACGAAACGGGACCTTTTAGTGACGATCCAACAGTGATAATAAATTTCATCATTGTATGGTGATGAGGGTTTTTTCGTCACAAAATTCACGATTAAGTGACGAGTGAACAGTAAATTCGTCAACATATCCTTTAGCTACGACCCTATATAGATGGCTCCTTGACACTCTCTTTGTTACTAAAGGGTTTTAGTGAAAAAAATTGAGTTTTTAGTGTTGGATTTGACTTCTCGCTAAAGGTAAATTTTCCTGTAGTGATAACAGACCACACTCAGTTTCTTATCCAACATCAAATCAATGTACCAAGAAAAACTGCATTTATTTTTTTTGGTTCTGGGAGGAAAGCTTTGCATCTAAAATATAGATAATGATACAATGGATATATTTATTTTGCTTCATCACAACAAAAGAAAATGTCCTAATAAACAAATTCATTAGATAAACCAATACATACCAGGAAATAATGAACTCAACAAAAGTATTACCAGTAAATAAATAGATAGATAAACTAACTCATTAGATTAAATCAAATCATAACACAAATCATTTCTCAAATGTCATAGTAACCAGAATTACATCACATTTTCAAACTAGAAGACAAAACTGAAATTGAACATAAAAAACTAAATCCTTTGATTCCCTTTAAAGTCTTGACCTTCAAAATCATTCCCTTGATTTCCCTTCAGAATCATAAAAAAATTAGAATAATCAAACAAGAACCGACTTATAAACTGACATCAGAGTCATAATAAATAAATAACAGTTTAAAAACAAGCAGCCATAATCATAAAAAGAAAAGCACAGGAAACATTCCAATCAGATAGTACATGCTATCCGCACAACAGACAAATACTCATTGCAAAAAAATGAAAAGAAAGATATAACTGCATCCGGAACAAATCTAGCGTTTCAATTAACAGCATGCAATATAATCAATTCAAAAACCAAGAATAGATTACCACTTTACTAACAAAATTTTGATGTTAATCTCAGTAAATTCATTAACTTGCTACTAGCATCAAAATAGAAAAAAAGAATTACTAACTCTGAACATAGGGGGTGGGGTCCCTGTTTGGGTTCCCCTTTGCATGGATCAAAACAGCATAGGCCAGCATCAGGGACAGCAACAGGAACGTGAGCAGGGGGATTCTAGTTTCCTATTTCAACCTATAAAGAAAGAAAAATGTGAGGCATAACTTTAAAAACAATGGAAAAAACTGTAAAACTGTAAAAACTCAAATCTTTAAAACTTTAAAAACTTTACCTCTTCATTCTAAACTGAGCGGGCACGAGCAAATAGACGCTGCTTCACTTCAGGAGAATCGGCCTCATAGACCTTTATGACTTCGTCATTATACTCCTTTAGCTTTGTCTTAGATTTCTTAACCATGTTTTGAGTGAATTCATAAAGACCAAAAAATGAAGATTTGGAGCTAAATGATCATAAAAATAATCTTGTTAAAAATGAAAAAAATCTCAAGTTTAATAATTAGTTTAGACTTACTCAGGTGATGAGCAGGTGGCTCATAGAGTTCTTCGTGTCGTTGTCTTTGGCGAAGCTGTCGGAGGAATAGGTAAATTGAGCCATGGAGAAGAGTGTTTGGAAATAGTTTATGATTAGATTTTAAACGGTGAAGGGTGGAGATTAGTAATGTTTTTTCCGGCCATTTATAGAATTAGGAATCTAATTTGGGAGGGGGAATAGGGATTTCTCGAACCAAAGTTTTTGCACGAAAAGAGAAAACCATCATCATCACAAGAGGTTTATATTTTTTTGGGTAGGGAAATAAAAAGAAAATAGGTAAACAGAGCTCGATAGAATAAAAATTTTAAAGGGAGAAAAGCTGGTAATGGGGACGATGGAGATGGAGATGGAGATGGAGATAGAGATGGAGATGGGGGCTGCAACTTTTTATAAATGCGCCCAAGTTCCAACTCCTCTTTGTTGAAGGCTTTAATGCACAACTCCTCTCTACTCATTAATAAATTTATTAATGCACCATATATAGTCAAACAGTCAAAGATACTTGATATCGGAGCCTTTGGACACGCATTAACCCAACATTTCTATTTTGGTTTGTATTAATTATAAAATATAGGCCCGTCAAATGGGTAGTTTAGATCAACCCATTATCCATACCCAATTAACCCATTATCCAATTAACCCATTTATTAATGGGTCATAATGGGTTGGATCACACATAGGTTGAGTCATTAAATGGATAATCCATTAGGTAACCCATGAGATAACTCATGTGACCCAATAGGTTATCCAAGAAGTCATTATGTAAGTAACCCAATAAGTCATTATCCAACTGATGTAGGCCATGCCTAAGCGGTATGTTAGGTCGTGTTCATCATACCCCGTATGAGGTGATTGCATCATAATGATTGCCATATTTATAGGGTATTAATGGCTATATTTAAGGATATTGTTATTTAAGACATATTGTACAAATACCAGGCATGTATTCATTTCTTATTCATTCTTTCTTTACAATATACGGATTCTTGGACTGACTTAGCTATTGGAGACTGGCCCCTGGAAGCCCCCAGGACAGTTTTGTTGCTAGTCCATTCGAGAAGCTCAATCACATTGACTGGTCGGTTCCTCGAGACACATCAAGTGGCATCGTTTGTGGGGAAGACTAATCCAGGTTTAAGTTTTTAGAGTTTATGTCTACGGTGACTCGAAGGAGTGAAAGGTTGAGGATAAAGAGTGGAGAAGCCGGTAACGAAGCACAATTTGAGAGAACATACATGGTTAACCCTTAGGGGATGCTAGGTACTGCAGTGAGTGATGTTCGAGTATCTGTGATTGAATCAAGGGTGGAGCCTCCTCTGGTTTTGGAACACGAAAGGGTGCAAACCTCTATTGGATTTATTCCAAGTACTATTGTGGCCACTCGAGAGGATGTTTTGGGGTCCTCGAGATACCCAGGAGCAACTACTGGATAGGAAGCCGAGAATCTTGGACCTGGTCAAAGTGGACCAGCCGGCTCGAGGGATGAGAGAGACGAAAGATTATAGAGTTCTCTGCTAATTCCTATATGGACGCCTACGGTAAAACAACGCAAGGGAACCAGAATGTTAGGGCAATAGACCCAAATAAGGATTTAGAGCAGGCAGCACGGGCCCTAGCTACGATGGGGTATTGAGTTACCCCCCTCCTTCGATGGGTGAGAGATTCATGTATGATGTGATGCTACCTTCTCCCATAGGAGTAATTGTAGGACTCACCTCTCAGCCTATGGTAGCATACCCTTACCCGGCTTATGTTGGGGACACGCTGTAAGCGAGGCCTCAACCTTCTTTTCCAGATTACTGGCAAGGTCCAATGTATCAAATGCCTCCACTAGCCCCATTTACTTCAATTTCCATGCTACCATGGATAGAAATAACATATGGGATGATAACTTCTTCTGGTGTTAAAGGATATGGAAATTCAGGGTTACAGAAAGCGATGGTCAACCAGGGGCCTTACAACCCCTACGGGCAATTGCCAATCCATCCGAATATCGGGCAGCATTGGGAAAACCCTGGGTATTCGGGGACCCCGCATGCTTATCTTGCAACCCGGAGGCAGCGACATGGGTCTGAATTTGGCAGGGAGGTAGCAAGAACTGGGAGCTGATGCGATTGACTCCTTTAAGAGGTAACTAGACAGGTTGATTGGGCTGCTAGGCCAAGCCACAGGGTCACCTTTCATCGCAGTGATAACATGAGTTGATGGCCTATAGAGGTAAAGCCCCTGGAGAGACTTCCTACCTACAGTGGTGAGACAAATCCTTGAGAGTTCATTCAAACGTTCCTAGGGTTAATGAATTCGAGGGATTTTGATGAGAAACTAACGTGCAAGTTGGTAGGAAGCTATCTTCGAAGAAAGGCTCATGAATGGTTCAACAAATTACCAAGGGGTTTGCTACACTCCTATCGAGACTTTAGTGAAGCCGAGGTAATGTTGACCAGTCTTAAGGCAAAGATTAACCTTATGCATTGAACTTTGCATTTAAGGCAACTAATAATGAAGCTGAATATGAAGCCTTGATAACTTGTTTGCAGTTAGCCAAGGAGTTGAAAGTGGAAGATCTGGAAATTTACAGTGATTCTCAGATTGTTGTTCAAAAAGTTAATGAAGAATATGAAACCAGAGAGCGTAACCTGCAAAGGTACCTAGAGGTGATAAGAAATATTTTGAAAGCTTTTAAATCTCATACTCTAACACAGGTCCCAAGGGAGAGCAACCATAAAGCAGATGCTTCAGACCCGGGGATCCAATCTCAGAGGCAGTTGCTCATGGAAACTTTGTATAAACAAAGTTTTGAAGAACCCAGGGTTATGTCAATTGAGGAGAACGATACTTGGATGAAAATTATTGTAATATACCTTTGAGAGGGAATTCTGCCAGAAAATGAGGTTGAGGCTAGGAAGGTAAGGTTGAAGGCTCCAATATACATATTGCAGGAGGGAATATTATACAGAAGAGGTCACTTATAGCCGCTTCTTCGGTGTGTAGGCCCTAATGAGGCCGATTATTTGATAAGGGAAGTCTATAATGGGATATGTTGTAGTCACCAAGGGGCTCAATCGGCTGTACGAAGGCTCATTCGAGAAGGATTTTACTGGCCAACAATGTTTGATGATGCAAATAGGTACATAAAAGCATGTCACCAATGTCAAAAACATGCTCCCATAACCCACATTCCCTACGAGGAGATGAGAAGGATTTATAGTTTGTGGTCATTTGATAAATGGGGTATTGACCTAGTAGGGCCTTTTCCAGAAGCTCTGGGGAAGTTCAAGTACCTCATAGTAGTTGTCGACTACTTCACGAAGTGGGAGGATGCTAAGTCCTTGACAAACATAAAAGGGAAAATAGTTATTGCCTTCTGTAGGAAGAATATTATATGTCGTTTTGGAATTCCAAGAACAATCATCACAGATAACGAAACATAGTTTGCATAAGATCTATTCAAAAATGGTGTGAGGAATACCACATCAGAAAAAAGGTAACATCCGTATATCACCTCCAAGCTAATAGACCGGTAGAAGTCACCAATAGAATGATAGTGGATGGCATTCGAGCTAGACTCGAGAGGGCAGAAGGTAGTTGGACATGGGAATTACCAAATGTTTTGTGGGAATATCGAACAACTGAATCTTCTGTAATTAGAGAAACACCATATAGTCTTGTATATGGTTCGGAGGTAGTCATTCTTGCAGAGATATGCGTGCCTAGCCCGAGGATGATGGCAACCGAGGATGAGACAGATAATCAGCAGAACCGAAGTTTGGATCTTGACATGGTAGAAGAAAAACAAGAGTTGGCTTCCCTGCATGAAGCTAAGGTAAAGGAATGGGTCAAAAGATACCATGATAGGAGGTTAAAGAAGGTGCTATTTAATCCAGGAGAGTTGGTAATGAGAAAAAATGGAAAAAAACCCGGAAGGAACCTGAAGGGAAGTTGGCTACAAACTGGGAGGTGATAGAATTGCATTTAGGAGGTAGCTATGTTCTTGAGAAAATGAATGGGGTTCGAGTGCCCAAGAGATGGAACGTTGTTAACTTAAGAAAGTATTATTAGCTCTAAAAGCTCAACGGGTGGTTTGCTCTTAAGCGACACTCTAGATATATTCAAGTGGGTTTCCCTTAAGCGGCACTCAAGATTATTTTCGAGTGGTTTGATCTTAAGATACACTCTAGATGTATTCGAGTGGTTTGCTCTTAAGCGGCACTCTAGATGTATTTGAGTGGTTTGCTCTTCAGCTGCACTTAAGATGATGTTTGAGTGGTTCGCTCTTAAGCAGAACTCAAGATGATGTTTGGGTGGTTTGCTCTCAAGTGGCACTCTAGGTTGATTTCCAGCTATGACTGATGATTGAGTAGCTTTCTTTTAAGCAGCACTAACAGAGTACCTCTGTAAATATCGAAATGGTTGTCTAGCGGAGCAAAAATTTGCAGGATATAGGTGGAAACACCGAACCTGGGTAAAATTACTCGTGGCCTTCAAATTTTCAATTCCTATTTTTTTTACAATTGATCACAATATTTTCAAACATTTAACGACACACATCACTGGTAACGGGTCTTCACAAGGTACAATATTTTGATTCTGGGTAAATGCTTATAAGCAATTCAAATCTTGTTCTAAACCTCTAAATACTCGAATACTACATTAAGGCCAAGAGAGGATTGTTAAACTACACATCCAATCTAATACCTTAGATTGCAAGTAGAAGGTATACAAGGACAATCTCAGTCTAATGCAAAGTACAGAGTACACAAACTACATCGACCTACTCGGGTAGGGGACAACCCTCTCGAGAGGGCACTAGATTTTGCAACTTTGCTTCCACCTAATCATTTTCTTCCATTTTAATGCCGAATGCCTTTTGTATATCCTTCATTTGTTCTTCCTCAGGATACTCGGAAGGGTCTAGTGGTGCTATAGTCCTACCTCTCTTTTTTGTGGACCAGCTGTCTAAACCCATTGAGGAAGATCCTTTGCTTCTGCGATATCCTTGGGAGGATTTCTTGGCAATCATGCTCGAGGATACAAGATTTTACTAGCTTTCTTAGAATTTGATTTCCTTTGTGTGGAAGATCTGCAATTGCTGGAAGGACCGTGACCCTTCAAATGCAGTTCCTTTAACCACTCAAGGATAAGATCAGAGAAATTTTTTGGTTCACTAGTCCCATTCTTGTATACATTGACCTCTTTGATCCAATATTGAGAGGCCTTGAGGAGAAATTCTGGCAGATAGTAATTTTTTTATTAAATATGGAGTAGGAATGCCATGGGAAAGCATGTGGGCTTGAAGACTCACTTCATGAATGGCAATTTGTTCTTCAAAATCTTTATCTTGTATTTTCCAAGCCTTGATTTCTCCTAGAAGTTGAGTTTTCTCTGCTATAAGAGAATAAACCAGAAAAAGATCTTCGGTAGGGGATTCCCTTGTTGGCAATTCCATCACATGGGAAGAATCCCCCTTAGCAGTCCCCATCTTTAATAACTCTCCTTCAAGATTGGCAATTTTACCCATTGCCACCATATGATGCTCAAAAATATCCTCTCTTTGTGCCCCTAACTTATATGTTTCACCCATGCAGGCCAATTAGATGCCCTTCGATGATAGGCAGCCTAGTTGCATCAGCAACACATGAGTTTAGGGATCCGAATTGATTATTTATTTGACGCGTTAATTCTTCATAACTTCCACAACCTCGAGAGGAATAACCCTTTGAACTATTTGTCTAAGAAATTTTTTAACAAATTCTTGGAAGGCTGGATGTTCTTTTGATTTCCACGACTTAAGCTCCTCTTCTAGTTGATTAACCTTGTTTGCTAACGATTGTTTATCCTGATTACATGTGGAAAGATCCTGCATTGTCTTCATCAGTTGCTTGTCTGTTTCATTTAATTCTACTTAAGCCCTCAAACGCTCATGGTAAGCACCTTCCAATAGCTTTTTCAATGAATTGAACTACGAGAAAAAGAAAGGTAACAAGAAAAAGAATGAGACACTCAGAAATCCAAAAGATCTTGATCATTCAAAGGAGGTTACATGAGGAGACAAGAAGTGAAAATTTTTACAATTAATCACCAACCCTAGAGTTGTCCTCCTTCGAGGTGGATGCAATATGTTCCTCTACAGTGGGCTAAGGTGAGGTTCTTTGCTCGGAGGCTTCGTCTGTGGCTTCTGGAAGGGGAATTACTTGAATCCATTCAGCATTAAAAAATTGCCGTGTGGATTTCATATAGTCCATCAGGGCAAAGTGCATGCCACCAAGTTTAATCACCTCGTCCCACTTTGTGTCTAGGAGGGCCACGATCTCAGTCTTGATAAGCTCGTCCACCAGTTTAGCATCATCTTCATAAAGGAAAGACGAGATCTGGGGCCTTAGGGTGTCCTTAGCTAGATCACAACAACCAATTTGATTTACTACCTTGAGAAGGTCCACAAAAAATTGAACAACCCAGGACTGGTAAGCAACTTCCCCTTGAACATTTCTAAGAAGCGAACCTGCCTGACAGGGTCTTTAGCTGCTTTAACCCTCCTCTCGAGCGTGTCCTTCTCTAGGGTGAGCTGTCATTTCTCGGCATCGAATCCCTCTGTGTTTTTCCTTTTCTCCTCGAGTAATCTCCTTAACCCAGAAATTTGAACATCCTTTTGGACCAACTGCTCTTGCAATCTACTGTGCCCCAAGATCACGACCTGAATAAAGGCAGTCAAGTTTTGGGTCATCTGGCCGAGATGTTTGGAAGTCTACACAAAATCACAAACAATCTTTAAGCAACTAGAAGCAGTTCATAACAGGTTATCGCAACCACGCACGAGCTAACCTGGGAGTTGGTAACCATAGTCGTAAGAGCTTATTCATTCGGGGTCAAAATGCTAGGTGTGGTAATTGCTGCATTCGAGGAGGGCTCCTGAGGATTCAGTTGTTGGATAACATGAGAAGTTTGCCCACCTTCTGTTTCCGTCCTTTGACGCATATTCCTAGAGCTGACCATTCGACTATCTCTTTTTTGTGGAACAGTCCTACCACCAACCACTGGAGGTGTGAAAGTCTGGTTCGAGGGGGCAGAGATCCCTCTAGATTTTCTTTGTTGTGCGTCATTTTTCTACTTTTTCAAAGATCCATTGAGTCCCACTAAAGAAAAAAACACAAAAATGACATTAATAAAGGAAGTAAAATAGGAAAGGAAGAAGACAATAAGAGAGTTCTATTAAAACACCTTCAGAGACTTCCGAGGGCCTAAAACTAATATCAGGGGTATTGAGAAGGGGGTCCTTGAGAAGGTCTTCAGGTTCTCTTTTCCTTTTCTTGCAACTCTTCAAGAGATTTTTATACACATACTTCTCATAGACTACAGGGGACCAAGAATAGCCGCTGATATTCTGGTTGGGGTTGGATAAAGAAGTATAATCGAGGGAGCTGGATAACAATTCTGCCTATCCCTCTCGATAATCTTTGGGCAAATGTATTCCCCTGGTTTAGGAGACTCGACTTGTACATCCCAATTCCATTGGGGAACTCGATGCCTTCTGCTTTTGAAGGAGATTCCCTTCTTCCAGCTCCGCCAATCACCCAAATTACCGGGAACAGTAAAAACCTTGTGGTGCATCTCTCGACTAGTGAAAGTAATAATTCTATCGGAGGACTTTCCACTATAAGACACATAATACAATGAACGGAGAAGTTTATATTTTGGATGATGCTAAACTCGTGACATCTCAATAGACACATCATGATAATCACCAAGACATTGGGATGGACTTGTGCAGGAATCACTTGGAACTGCTTGAGAAGTTTTGAAAAAAGGGGCAGAAAAGGAAAAATGAGCCCGCAACGTAAATTCCTAAGGGAAATAGCCGAACTTCCTTCAGGAAGACTGTATGGAGTATCTCCCTCTCAGAAAGGCTGGAAGTCTACATCCAGAGATGTTCGCTGACATAGGGGAATCGAAGCTATAATCTTTGAAATGGCATTTTCTGCCTTCGAGGATGGGGGCTCTTTTACATAAGTCTTAACCTTTCCCCCTCTCGATGCTCTATTTTCTTCCCTCGAGGTACTTTTTCTCCTGGAGATACTCCTAAAGCCTCATGAGGCATTTCCCTCCTCTCGAGGGGTGCCTCCATCTTGGACCTCGAGGGTAAAACTCGAGGGGGATAAAAATCAATCTTACCACTAGTAGGGGACCTTCTCACATAGGGTTTACCCATACCTGGGGTCCAAGTTTTAGTGTACCCACCAGGAGGAATATCTGTGATAGGCAGAACCCCTTGGGTTAGGGGTAGTATGGTCCGGCCCATCTCCTTCTGCATCGGAATTGCATTACGACTCATCTGAGTGGCTATTCATAATTAGTACCTACCCTCTCAGGTGAATAAACTCATTCTTCATCCACTCTAGCCTCACCGGAAAACCCCCTCTTAGTGGAACCCTTGTTGGAATTGGTCATGATTTCAAAGGAAGAAAGAAACAGAACAACAGAAGGAGAAGAGGGGAAAAACTTACTGATTTTTGGAAGAAAGATGACGAGGACGAGGTTGCTGATGGAAGGGGGGAAAATAAATGGCTCTGAGATAAATTTCCCTTGTGAAATTCCCTGCAAATGAGGAAGAATGGAAGGTGAAGAAAAGAGGAGCGGCTAATAAATTTGAAATGGCAACGTGATTAATAACTGAATTGGAAAACTAAAAAGTTATGAAAAGATGCAATTGTCTTTCATAGTCTTTCTGCACGCCACTTTGGGAATGAAAATACGCGCTGTTGTCAAACATGCACGTCTTTTGTTGTCAAACACGCACGTCTTTTGTTGTCAAACATGCGCGTCTCTTGAGATTCTGATAAAGAAATTTAATGAGAAAACCAGATTTCCTCCATTGAGACCTGGAATCATATGGAATAAGGTTTATCTTGAACCCCAACATCCTCGAGATACCCTTGGGAACATGAGGTCTTGAGTATGGATGATTCGAGGATCTCGAATCACCGAGAAATAACGAGATTTTGCATCACATGTGCATTGTTCCAAGGTCTCGAATAAGAAGAATATAGTTTTCTGGGGGCTCTTGATATCGATCGGGCTCAAGAGGTATGTTGGGTCATGTTAATCACGACCCATTTGAGGTGACTGCATCATAATAATTGTCATATTTATAGGGTATTAATGGCTATAATTAAGGATATTGTTATTTAAGACATACTGTATAAATACCATATATGTATTCATTTCTTATTCATTCTGTCTTTACAATATACTGACTCTTGGACTGACTTACTCATTGGAACACTGACCCCTAGAACCCCCAGGGACAGTTTTGTTACAGGTCTATTTGAGAAGCTCGAGCTCATTGACTGGTCAGTTCCTCGAGACGCATCACCAACATTTTCTCCCTTTATCCAATAAGTCATTTTGATCCATAATTAAATATATATTTTTATATTTTCTATATACTATTAAATTTAATAAAAATATTTGAAATATATAGAAATTATGTTGGTTCAATAATTTTGACGAAGTTAATGAACAGTATTGGTTGAGCTCAGTTTCAAATACTATTCGATATCGAATAGTTTATAGTTTCCCGTTTTTGATACATTCTCAAAGGGTAATCTAAGTTTGGACTCAATTAAATTACTATATCCAATGGGTCATTTAGTTTTGACTCAATGGATAATTTTATTTCAACCCAACTTATACGACTTAATTGGATAACAAACATCACGTTAGGAGGCACACAATACTAGTTTGGGTTTCATAAAGTTAGTTTAGTTAATATTTTGGTATTTATTTATTAAATATTACAAACTTGATGCAGCATGCATTTGATCGAGAGTTTATACACCAGGTTTGCGTTTTGTTTTATATATTGTTTATGTTTTATTATTATATTATTTATTTGTTTAGTTTAATTATTATGTGTAGCTAATTTATATATCAGCATGGAATAACAAGCACTAATTTATAAATTGTGATGCCTAAATATGATGAACCAATTATGTTATCGATTCTTAATTGGATCAAATTGAAATCGAATAAGACATGAACCAAAATCAATAAATATGATAGATCGAGAATTTGATCATTTTCAAAATGGTTATATATATTGGGGGAAAATTAAATCACTCATGATCAAACTTGTGAAAAAATCATTATCTTATGATAAGAAATTATCCACTGGTCACCCGTTATCCAACCCAACTCAACCCGACCCAAAGTTATCCAATGGGTAACCTGTTATCCAACCTAACTCAACCAAATAAATACAATCCAATTATATCTATTAATCCAATGGATCATTATCCCATAAGTCTTATTCAATAAGTGAAAATCTTACGTGGATAACAGTTATCCATTGGGTGACCCAACCAGTTTGACATACCCACATGAGACGTGAGTATGATAGCTATATGAGTCTGTAATCTTATTTCCAGGCGATAGTTTCTGAGTACAATGTGTGAAACTAGACCTGGAAACAGGCCTTCAGGTTGTATACGGGCCAGGTTCATTCCATTCGAATGTGGGCAATTCGGGAATGAGTAGGGTATATACTCTATTGCTTAGTTTGATTTTTGGAAGTCATTTGCATTAATGTTTAAATATTAATATCTTTATTAATATTTATGAAAACCTCTAAAAAAATAATATAAGATAAAAGTTTTGTATATAAAATAATAAAATTTAATGGTCGGGGTTAACTAAATTTAACTTGTAAGGAGTAGATGATTTTGGGTTTTTATCGGACCTTGTCGGGCATGTTCGATTTGAGTCTTATTAACGATGTAAGTTTGGAAAAATTGGGTCGGTTTGAATTTGGTTAAGGTCATTTTAAGTTCGGGTATAATTTGTGGTCAAACCCATTCGAGTTTGGGTATGATTGGGTATTTCTTAGTTCTGCATCTGTGATTGTCGGGTATGTTTGGTTCAAGTATAAACTGTGTAAGTTTGAAAAACAAATTGGTTAGTATGAATTTGGCAAAGGTCATTTCAGGTTCGCGTATAGTTTGGGTGTTGCAATATCACGCCCTGTATTTTACTAGTTTATGCCCTAATACGTATATACATGTATAATACTAATTTTAATTTTTCAAAATAAAACCAAAAACAAAAAACCAAAAAAAAAAGGAATCTGCCACCGCCACCGCCGTCCCCGGCCTTCGTCCGCCGTCCAGATCTCCGCCGTCCCCGCTCTCCGCCGCTCTCCGTCCAGCTCTTCTCTCAGCCGCTCTTCGTCCAGCTCCACCGTAGCCAGCTGCCGTCGTCCCAGCTCCACCATCGTCTTCACCTTCGTCCCCAACCCCAGCAAAACCCTAGCCCGCCACCGTCGTCCCTAGCCCGCCGCCATCCCTAGACTGCCGCTCATATTCTCCTTCGTCCCCGTCCCCAGCAAAACCCTCGCCCGCCATCCCTCCTTTTCCTTCGTCCCCGTCGAGCAAAACCCTAGCCCGCCGTCCCTCCTTCTCCTTCGTCCCCGTCGAGCTAAACCATAGTCCGCCGTCCCTCCTTCTCCTTCGTCCCCGTCGAGCAAAATCCAGCCCGAGAGGAGAAATGAGAAGCGGGAGAGGAGAGCGACGGAGAAGCGGGAGAGAAGCGTGGCGGAGAGCGGGGGAGAACCGGGGCAGGTGGAGAACCGAGGCGGAGGAGAACCGGGGCAGGAGGAGAACCATGGCGGAGGAGAATCGGGGCGGGAGAACTAGGGATCGAGAATCGGGGCGGGTGAACCGGGAGGAGAGCGGGAGAGGAGTTGCCGGAGAAGCCGGCGTCGCCGGAGAAGACTCCGCTCGTCGCCGGAGATGACGAAATGGCGGAGAGCGGAGAAGGGAAACGACGGTGCACGTCGGATGGAGGTGGCGGAGCACGGCGAAGAGCGGAGAAGGGAAACGGCGGTGCACGGCGGCCGGTGGCTGTGCATGGCGGAGTAGTGGTGTTAAATAATAATTTTTATTTAATATTAATTTAAACAAATATTAATTCTTTAAATTAAATTAAAAATACATATTATGTACTAAATAGTATAAATAAAGGGGATAATCAAGTAAAATACATGGCGTAATATAACAATCCACTGTAATTTGGGCATAGTTTTTTTTGAATCAGATACTCATCAGGTATAATTTGTAAATGTTTAGTTCCTTTGTGAAATGGGTATATCCCATTTCAAATTATCACAAAGTTTTAGTTCCGTTGTGTTGCGTGTATATCCCGGTACATGTTGTAAAGTGATCAAAACAGCACTTTTACGATAAAAAATAACCAATTTTAGCTCTACTTTCGTATGAATTTTAGTTTATTTTTTATAGCAAAGTTTTGGGAAATACCGTCTTTGCATAGACTTATGGAAAGATAGAGTTTAATTAGAATAATAAAATATAAATATTTTAGTTGAAATATTAAAACTTTATTATGCAGTATTTAGTTGTTATAAAGTTCATAATTCGATTCATGCAATCCGAAACTTTATCTTCATTTATTATAATTTGCACTTTAAACCTTGGTCTTTCCTTGACTTATGGAAATACCGTCTTGCAAGAGACTGACTCTTTCTTTATGAAGATGTACCAAAATTTTAATGGAAGAGATGTTCTTTTCTTCATTTTTCGATTGCCTAAGTGTTGATCACAAGTGTAGTTGAATCAAATTTTGTGTGGTTGACGTCTTTTTTTAGCGAGTCTGCAACTTGTAAAAGGAGAAATGTTGTGTCTGATCCTTGTACTATGACTAGCTTGGGGCAAATGCATCATCTCAAGTATGTGAATTTAGCTTGGTGGATTTGGATCGAGGTTCTTGACGGTTCAGCAGAGGATCGCTTTACAAGTTTACATATTTATTTTAGCCACGAAAATCATTGTTTGGATATTCAATGTCTTTTTTCTGTTAACCATTGTTTGGCCTTTAATATTCAATGTCTTTTTTATTTACCGTCCGTCTCTTGAAAGACATCTTTCCATAAGTCATGAAAAAAATTAAAGTTTAAGTACAAATTAGAAGAAATAAAGATAAAAATTTTTGGTTACATGAATCGAATTATAAACTTTATAATTACTACACATTGTATGATAAAATTTTAATATTGTAACTAAAATCTTTAACATTTTCTTATTTTAATTAAACTCCATCTTTCCATAACCTATGAAAAAAATAATTTTTCCCAAGACTTTGCATTTTATGTAAATGAGATTACCGTACACATCTAACACCATCTAAATGTTGGCCAATTTAATTATTCTAAATGATTGGATTGCGAACATACCTATCAACAACCATTATAGTATGATATTTTTGAAAGGTAGAATAAAAATTGCCCAATGATACCCAAACGCCTACACAATCCAATTTGGCTCTACAATTCCGATTGTCACCAATGAATAAGAGAACGTTACTTCATTCACAGGCAGAAAAATGTGGGGAAATACACGAGTTTATACTAGAATTAAGAATCTAAAACACATTTGTTTTTACTTTTTTTTTCCTGTACTATATCTTACAACACTTCTATAGTCACTAGATTTAGTCATTAACCATAAAACATACACAGCTAACTGGATCCCCGAGGTTTTCCTCATGTCCCAGTACTATAAAGCTAACACCTTTACAAACAAAACTACAATTTCAGACACAACAAAAAACCAAGAGGCTTAGAGGATTGCATTTGCCTCTCCCAGCCAGAGTCACTCCTCTTTGTCCCGCTCGCTAAAAGGCGTGCAGAGACACGGTAATCCGGCACTCTCAGAAGAAGCAAAACTATTATTCTCATTAGTTAGCAAGGCAAACGAGGCAAACGAGGAAATTAACATCAGCATCGTTCGTTGACAGAAATTCTTCTCAACTGTGTGCAGTTAGATTGAGTCATTGTTCAGAGCTTTTTTACCCGATGTGAATTGGGAGTTCATCGCTGTTACTTCGGTGATGCATTTGCTTCTGTACAGCCCTCACTGCTGTAACTCTTGCTGAATTGGCTGCTTTGTTTGCTGCTGCTACTGCCCTGTTGACTCTTTCATCTACCTTGGACACTTCGTAGGCTTTCTCAGCTGCCCGTCGTGCTTCCTGGAGTAATCATGTTAAAATGCAAACACTGTAAAAACTCCCCAATAATATATTTTTCCTATTAGAACCTAATGTGCAATTGATTCAACTACTCAAGCCTATAAACATTACAACATGCTCAAGAATCAATAAAATGACGAGGTACATCAGGCGTATCACTGAAACTGAGATGTCACAGGTTTTGGTGGGAATCCAAGGCAAGAGGCTAGGAAGCTATTTACCTGAACAGCATTGAGCACCTTAGAGTGGTAAACTGCAACTGGAGATACCGGGTAGAATGTGTTCTGTGTGCTAGGAACATTAAGGATCCCATTTTGCCAATGACCAGATTGTGTTTCGCCATTCCTAAAAGTGTACATTCCAAGCCCTTGCCTTCTACCTTCATGCCAGGATCCTTCGTACCGGTGGCCATTTGCAAAAGAATAAACTCCAAATCCGTGCATCTTATCAGTAAAGTATTCCCCAGCATATGTATCTCCATTCCTACAACATAAAAAATTCACATGTTAAGCATATAAATTTAAAACAATTTAAAGGGGCAGGAGAAAAACATGAAGCTGGGACACAAACACACACACACAGTTATCTGCAACTCAGATAGCCATATAATATAATACACATCACATCATCCACACCTTACATCTCAGTTCTGCTTATTTTCAACAATCAATGGCAACTTTACCAAGCTTATGGCTTTTCAAAGCCACTATGCTTGGAGTAACTACCATCCAAGAAACATTTCCTCACAATTTTCAGATCATAGAGGTAATGCCATTTAACACTGGCTAAAACTTCACCAATAATGTTGTTAATCGCAGGAAGAGCTTGCATTTGGAGGAAGAAAACAGCTTCATAGCATCAATTATTCGGCATCTTGATTTGGAAAAATAGTACTCATGTCCCATTACACAGGCACAGTAAGGTTTCATTATCAATAACAACCCACCATCAGCAATTTGAGTTGCCAGATTATTGTATAATATCTCCTACTCACAAAAAATAACCAGTAATAGCACTTTCATGCTATCAACATGAATACATAACTATTTAACAAAAAGTAACAGTGTATAAAACCTTCAAAAAAAATAGATAGACCAATATATGGAGTAAAATTAAACCACCACCCTCATGTAACACCCCAAATACGAATAGCCTTCTCCCACCAAAGAAAGGATAATCTGAAAGATACCAAAAGGAAGCTCAACAAACTCTCAAGTAGCTTTCCTAATAGATAAATATGTCTCTTCCCAAAAGAAGGAGAAAATTTGTAAAACAAAAACAATAAGATGTCCTGTGTTTTCCCTTCAACCACCTTTACAATAACTTGTTAAATTCACTAAAATCGCGAAAAACCATGAAAGACTGTCACTGATTCCCTATTCTTGTATACCACATTACTAATTACTTCTATGAACTTAATATGTTCTATGAGCTTAATACATCCAAAGGTGCATTGATTACTCCATTTCTGCCCTAAAGCACAGTATCTTATTGCTTCAGCCGATATACTCCTACGAGATAATGATGCACAGTATAACACAGGGTGAGCCCAAAACATACCTTCCTATATGACAGGAAAGGTAAAATATTATAGCTCACTACATAAATTACATTTATATCATATGCACATCAATAACACAAAAAACATGTTAACAATGCTCGAAGTGTATATAAGCTAAAGCATCAATGATCCAAAACGACAAGAATTCAGAAAAAGAAACTCAAATGTCATTTCACCTGAAATGGTAGTGACCAAAGCCATGCTTAACCCCCCATTTAAACTCGCCTACATACCGACTACCATCATCACAAGTATGAACACCACAGCCATGACTCTGACCATTAGACCACTCCCCGGCATAAACATCCCCTGTATAAAACCTGTACACCCCAAAACCATGCCTAAGCCCCAACCTATACTGCCCCCTATACCGGCTCCCCCTCGCCCACGTCTCCACCCCGTATCCATCATACTTCCCATCCACCCAATCCCCCTCATACCTCCCGCTCATGTAATAGTAATACACCCCACTACCACTACATTTCCCCTTATGAAACTCCCCCTCGTACACATCCCCGTTGCTATATGCCTGCACAAAGCACCCGGAACCCGCATTCTTTTCCATCTTTGGGCGCGAACCAATCGACCAGAACACAGGCAATTGCGGTTGATTGTCACCGTCACCGGATACATGCTTCGACAATGAAAGCTTATTGGGGAGCGAACGAGTCAGGAAGAGGCGGATAGAGGGGAGCCTAGGGAGCGCTAAATTGAGCGAAAACAACAACGCAGCTGAAAAGGCTATCGCGGAGAGGAAATCAAGGACGAAGGAATGGCTGGGGTGGGATACCAGAAAGTAGAAGAAGGGCAGCGAGAGGAGGAGCACCAGGCGGAGGTGGACACGGAGGCGACGGAGCTGTATGTGGCGGAGGAGGCGGCGGTGGTGGAAGTTGCTCAAAAACTTATACAAAGGCTGCGACTTTGCGATTCGGGAAGACGGAAGAGGGTATTTCGGGTACTTATGGAGGGAATCAGATAACGTCGGAGACTTCACAAGGGCGCTCGGAGACCTGGCCGGAAAGTGGGCGTGGCCCAGGTGGGGCCGCTTGTGCGGCGTGGTCTTCGTGGTCGGAGAAGCGACGGAGCCCACAGAGTCATTCTCGTTGACGACGATACGGAGGCTGTCCGGCGGCGAAGCGGCGGAGAAGGTGTTGTGCTGCTTGTGGTGGAGGGAGGGGGAGAGGGTGGGGCTGAAATCGGAAGAGACGCCGGTGCTTTCTTTTCCGATCTGAACTTCAGATTTCTTCTGATGCATTACATATCCGCTTGGGCAATAATTGGCCGGAATTTTTTGGTTTTGTGGAAACAATGATATTGTTGGAGGCGGGGAAACGTGGGGAGGGATTTTCAGGGCTGCTGGTTTGAAGGAGAGGCGAGAGCGGAGAGTGCGAGGAGGAGTTTAATGGTGCCTCTCCTTTTTTCCTTTTCTTTTTTTGGATTTTTGAAAGCTTGATGCTAGTGGCAGCCAAAGCTCCTGTTCTGGCCCTATTTTTATATGCTGCCTATACTATTTTATTGTGTTTTGGATAACCTTTTCCCCTTTCCCCTCAACCTACTAAAATAAGAATGATATCTTTGAATCTCTCTCCATTTTATTTATATTGCCGTTTTATTCATGGTACTCCCTCCGTTCACTGAGAGTGACACATTTTCTAATTTGACATATTTATTTTATATTGATATTTTTAGTTTATGGCAAGTTTAAGGTTATTACATTCACTCATTTTACCTTTTTTTCTTTCAATTTAATTCCATCCACTCATTCAGCATCTCCTAAATTCTAACACCAAAAATGATGTGCCACTATTAGAGAAACAGAGGGAGTACAAAAATTTAGTAGAGCAAATTAAATTGATTATAAAAGAATGTTTGAAAGAAGTAAATTTAAATTTTATCGCAGTTAAAATAAGAAAATGACCGAAGTAAGAAAAGGGTGATAGTGTAAGACAAATAAAAGGAGTATTGTCTTCCCAGTGGACAGAAGGTTCTTGATTTTATTTGAAAGGGAGATGGATGTGATAATTTTATTTAATGAAAAATAATAGACTGATTCTCATTAATTTGATGTGAAACAATTAAAAATCAGTTTTAATAGTGCATGCTCCTCGATCAGTGATCGTCTATCAACTTTTAAAAATATTGAGAAGATCATTACTGCTGCTAATTTCGGTTTGGCATTAAAGGAACATGGTAACTATTTATTATTTTGTGTACTCTTCTTTTTATATCATTGGTTCAAATATTAAATGTCTTTTCAGTCACTGATCCAGAACATGGCAACATTTCTAGAAGAAAATATATCAGGAAAGGGAACGAAAACCTAAACAAAGATTTGCTACAAATGCTATGGTGACTGAGGAGATGCACCATTTGGCGTGGCTGATATGAAATGGGGCTCTAATATGCATGCCTTATTTGTGCCTTTTATTCAGATGATGGAAATGAACTCGGCTCAGAAGGGTAAAGGCTCACAATATAGATCAGCTTTTCCTATTTCTCATATACACACTGATATACATACTGATACATGCTTTGAATTTATTTATGCTGATCTCTAGGTCCTTATAAAATAGCATGAACGAATGGATTCGAATACTTCTTGACTATAGTAGATGATTTTAGTAGGGCTACTTGGACAATATTGCTTAAAATTAGGAGAAAAAGTGTGGATATAACTCTATATAATTGGCGAAAATGTAAATATGACCATGTGCTAATTGATAGTGCAAATATAACCCTATCTATTCAGGTTATGTGCAAATATAACCCTTTTCATCATATTCAGGCCAAAAATGAGTGAAAAGTCCATTTTACCCCTAAGAAAAAAACAAAAATATGCATTTACTATTTTAACCCCCAAAACCCCCTACCCTAATGCTTTTTCTTCATTTTTATCTGAGCCGTTTTTACTTCTGCATTTACTTCGTTTTTATTCTTCTCGCCCTAAAACCGAGTTTCAGACGGATTTAGCGAGCTCTGCACTTTAAGTTGCCAAATTCCCTAGGGACTGAATCCATGGCGAGCATAGGCCTCATTTTCTTCCTCTTTCTGGTCGGACTCAGGTTCGATCTCTGTTTTCTTCCTCTTTCTGGTCAGACTCGAGCTCGATCTTTTTGCTATAATTAGAGGCAGCCGCCGCTCATTCACCATCATCGCCGCCGGAGTATCCATCCCCTTCATCCTTGGCATTGGCATCGCCTCCGTCTTCTGCAAAGTCATCGACAGTTTCACCGGGTTTTTGGTTGCTATTCCCCACATGCCAGTCCGAGTGGCGGAGTCTTCCACCCATTCCCCTATTTCGGGTAATCTTTCTTCTACATTTCACCAAAATTTTTTGGATTTCAATCCAGCTCTACAGTTATTGTTTAACCCTAATTCAATGTTTAAATGCAAATCAAGAGGATATGGATTGCATAATTTGTATTGTGGGAAAAGATGGAAATGGTGACAGATGGAAATTGTAGATGACCGAATCAGGCTGAAGAGAGGTAAGAATGGCAAAAAACTGAGGGCTGGATGATTTGTAGGCTTTCAGGAGAAGGGTCATGAGATGAAGCGAGAGGTCGTTGGTGGTGTGGTGGTGGGGAGGAAGCTCCGGCGAGGAAGCAAGATGGAACTTGACTAATTCTATGGAATCGAAGGATTCTCCGGTGAGTTTTTTCTTGATGGGGGAGAGATTAACGGGATTGGAGTATAGGTAGATGTGGGTCTCGATTTTCGGTGCTTGGCTGAGCGGCGCCGAAAATGGTGACCGATGTGAGGGCTTAGTGGCGAGGCGGGCGAGCGCGGTCGCGTGGCGGGCGACCTGGTCTTTCTGGGTTTAGTGGAGATTCTGTCTCGACTTCAACGGAGGTAGGGCTATTTTTTTTGTTTCTTCGGCTTCAATTGGGTTTGACAATTGCCGGTGGAGGAGATCTCAACGGAGTTAGGGCAGGGCTTCATCAAGAGGGGATACAGAGGTGTTAGATTTCAGTGTTCTTGGTTTTCTAGGAAAAAGAAGAACATGGGTGATTCCCAATCAACTCTCCGGCCAAACTAGCCGAAATCTGGCTCTCCGGAGATGTTGACGCACCAAATGGGTAGGGCTCCCCCAAAAGCGGCTGAGCCAGGTGGTGGCGGGGCTGGCTGCTGGTGGTTGCTGGTGGTGGTGACTGGGGTGGAAGGTGGTGGATGGGCTGGGCAGGGCTGGGTGGTGGTGGTGGTGAGGCGACGACGGCAAGCTGATGGTGGAACATTGGCTAAGGGCAGTTTTATCTTTTTAATTTTGTATTAGGTTAGAAGGGCAATTTGTTCATTTTTGGTCGGTCAATGGCCAGTAATGGTCAGTCAATGGGTTATATTTGCACTTATGTGTAATAGATAGAGTTATATTTGCACTAAAAAATGGTTGAGGGGTTATATTTGCTGTGAAAACCCTACCGAAATGGAATTAGAGTACATGTAATAATTAAATTTTATCAAATATTCTAATCTTTCCTTTAATTTTTATGAAAAATATATATGTATATATATAAATAAATAAAATATTTATATATAATAATAATACTAATAACAATAAGTAAATAAATAAGAGAAATTACCAAGAAGAAAATATACATAATTATACATACATATATATATATGTGTGTGTGTGTGTGTATTATATGATAATAGTAATAATAAGCAAATGAATAAATAAATGCAAGAAATTACCATGAAGGAGAAGCTGACAGCGGATGTGAAAAAAATTATTCAAAGTAATTTTTGAGCAAGTGGAATTACTGGGAAGAAGAAAAGGACGGCGGACGTGAGAAGTTTGTCCAAAGTAATTTTGGGCAAGTAGGCTTGAGGTTTACAGGATAAAATTTTAGGCTAAGCAGGTGTCAGAACCCTATATTTTACCTAGTATAAATACCAGTGATATCCTCCCCAAAACTTAAAGCCTTAAGATACTTTGAGTACCAAAATTCAGAGGTTAAGCAGTGAAGTAGAAGCGGAGGTTGTCAAGCCAAGTTTCACTAAGGTTAATGTTGCATCGCCCTAGCACGAATTGAGTTAAATTGGGTTTATGTTTATATGGTGCCATCAGAACCTGATTCTCTCTCAAACTGAACCCTCCACCTTACGAACTCCTGTTGAAACTCTACCTCTCAAACCCCTGCTGAAACCTTTACTCTCGAACCTCTGACGAAACTTTATCTATCGAACCTCTGCTGAAAACTCTACCGCTCGAACCTCTGCTGAAACCATTACCTCTCGAACTCCTACTGAAAACTCTACCTCTCCAACCCCTGCTGAAACCATCACCTCTCGAACATACTGAACCCTTCACCTCTCGAACCCCTACTGATACTTCACCTCTCGAACATACTGAATCATTCACCTCTCGAACTGAAAACTTTACCTCTCGAACCTCTACTGAAAACTTCACCTCTCGAACATACTAAACCCTTCACCTCTTGAACCCCTAATGAAACCATTACCTCTCGAACCTCTACTGAAACCATCACCCCTTGAACACCTGTTGATACTTCACCTCTCGAACATACTTAACCCTTCACCTCTTGAACCCCTACTAAAACCATTACCTCTCAAACTAGTATTACCGAAACATGTACCTCTCGAACTTACCTCTCGAACCTGTACCTCTTGAACTACTATTACTGAAACCTCTGCCTCTTGAACCTTACCTCTCGAACTAGTACTACCGAAACCTTTACCACTCGAACCTTCCTCTCGAACCTTACCTCTTGAACTAGTCTTACTGAAACATGTACCTCTCAAACTTACCTCTCAAACATGTACCTCTCAAACTAGTATTACTGAAACATGTACCTCTTGAACCTTACCTCTCGAACTAGTATTACCGAAACCTTTACCCCTCGAACTCACCTCTCGAACCTTACCTCTTAAACTAGTATTATCGAAACATGTACCTCTCGAACTTACATCTCGAATATGTACCTCTCGAACTAGTATTACTGAAACATGTACCTCTCAAACTAGTATTACTGAAACCTGTACCCCTCGAACCTCACCAACTAAACCTGTACCTTTAGAATCTTTCCAACTGAACCTCACCGCTCAAACCTCACAACTCAAACTGGTACCACTTACCACTCAAACCAGCACCACCTGATACCCATACCACTTGAACCTTCTCCACTCGAATTTTGTACTCAAACCTCCTGTACTCGTACCCAACTACTCGAACCTTGAGTACTCACTTGAACCTTTCTACTCGATACTCGAACCATGAGAGAGAGATATGACGATTACACTTAAATGATGGTATTTACTGACTGTTGAATTAAGTGTGTATTTTATCATATTGTACTAGATTATCGTGAAACTGAACTCCTGAACTGCTCTGACAATTTCTATGAAAGATCGGCTTGTACTTTATCTTGTTGTGTCAAACTTGAATCATATACTGCTCTGATGACCGGCTTGTACTTTATCTTTCCGTGTCAAACTTGAATTACCTGCTACCTGATAACCTGTCTGTGATTTGGGAGCCCCGACGCGATCATAGTTTGGTCGAAGTCGATGGGGAACGGTACAGATCCGACCGTCTGATTAGACCGGCTACGTATGGATTTTGGTATGCTAGCATAACCACCTGACTGATACGAGCTCGTAACTGAACACCGACGTGATTGGGGAAAGTGAATTCTAAACTAATAGCCTTCAGGCATCACTGACTGGGTTATGTCGCGTATGTTAGTCATAGTTTCCATATAGGCACTTGGCAGCAACTCGGCATTAACCACCCGTATCCTTTTACTGTGTGCTAGGACATACGTGGCTAGTTGTTAATTGTTAATTGTTATTCTGTGACCACTAAAACTTAACTGGGTAAATACTGGCGATGGAACCTCACTAAGCAAGGAGCTTACTCTAGTTAAACAACCTTTTTTTCAAGTGAAGAAGAACAATGAAAAGTGTTTGATGTCTTTTTTTCTTTTGATAAAGATCCTGGCTATTTGAATTTTAATGTGAACTTTGATGTTGTAATAGTTAGGAGAAACTTTTGGTTGACATTTGTAATAAATCCTTTTCACTGTGATAGTAAATTAGGTTTTTGAATTACTTAAAATGCTTCCACGTAAACTTTAATTGCTCGTTAATACTGGCCCTTTCGGTAGCATGCTCAAACCCGACCCAAAACTTGTGTTGGGGTTTGGAGGTGTTACAGATTTGGTATCAGAGCAATTCTCAAACCAAGTAAAGGTAAATTCATACTTACCTTAATAAAATATTCTAGAGGAAACTAAAATAACTATGAATAAAGTAAGGGGGGCTAGTTGGGTATAAACTGTCAAGCTAATAAGTTTGTTATGTCGATAGATGGACAATAACGTAGAGATTGCGAGCAATGCCTTTCAAGAAATTGTTAAGGTGAAAAGACATTACGGAGCATTCCCAGAGACGTTTCTTCCTTGGACGGAAATAATAAAAAATCCTCAATGGGTATAAACTCACGCTTACCTAAATTGGATTGTGCATTCTTTAGCCATGGAATGGACAGAATTAATGGGTAGGGTCCTTAGCCTCGAGACCCAAGAACAATTAACGAGAGATGCAATGTGGGAAAAATATCTGCGTGCTAACACAGAAGAGACAATGGCGAATACGCCGGACATCGAAAAAAATCGACTGAGGAATCAAAGAAGTAGGGAGTTTGGAAAATGGGATGCATAGCGACAAGAAGTCTTTCGACAAGTAGACTTAGCCCTAGTAAATGCCCAAGAACTATAGGGAGGTCTGATCGCTTATCGTCGACAACCAACCAAATCATGTTGGAGGCATATTAGAGGGACTCGAGGCACGATGGAGCAAACTCTCGCCACATTGCGGGATTATTTAATGGGCCGAGCGTACCCTGGAGCTGAGAAAGAAGAAGGATGTGACTCCACCAAGGATTCGAGAGTCGATTAGGATTGGAAGCTAACGTTTGGGGGGGAAATTATAGCTAAGATACTAATCGTTTGTAGGATAAGTTTTAGAAAAAGAAGCGAGTCCCAATTTTTGACGTCGAAAGACGATGCTAGAGGACTATAAAATTATCGCAAATATCTTATAATGAAGCTACAACTGCTGTAAAAATTTTGTGATGATATAAAAATATTTTGTGAATTATATTCTTTTGATAGGTAACTAAATGAGGATTAGTTCAATCCATGGAACTAACTTATTGAGTATAGAACAATGGAAAGGGAACAAGGGGAAAGTTCAAACTTGCTCGCAGGACAGAATTCCCTAACCACTGGGATGGAATTGTTCGCAAGCCAAGTTACCAAAAATTTGAGCCGCATGATAGAAAGAGACAATCAAGCTCGATCTCCTGTCAGGGATCGAAGTCATAGACCAGAGACAGAGGACACATCCTTGGAACGATTCCAGAAGTTTTATCCACCCAGATTCAACGGCGGCCCTGATGATGAAGTCGCCAAAAATTGGATCAAAACAATGACTCGGACTTTCCAAGCCCTGGGATATGGGGATGGACGGAAGGTGAATTTTGCTATATTCCAATTAGAAGGCGCCACACTAGATTGGTGGAACATAGTACAAAGGAAGTGGGACATGGAGGAAACTCCCAGGACCTCGGAGAATTTCGAAAAGGAGTTTAAGAAGAAGTTCATTCCACCTCTAGCTATGGAAAGGAAATAAGCGGAGTTCATAAACTTGAAACAAGGACTGATGAGTGTAACAGAGTATGAGGCAAAGTTTTCCCGACTCTCTAAATTTGCAGAGAAGATGGCCTCGACTGATGAGGAACGCAAGAGGAGATTTATCCAAGGGTTAAGGCATGAATTGAAGGATGCCCTAGCCCCGAGCTATCAGAACAGTTATGCCGCATCCATCGAATCCGCTTGCAGAGTGAAGGAAACCAAAAATGCCTTACGAGCCATGCACCAATCGAGAAGGATAAATGTGATGTCCCAATTGGTATACATCTCCGGCCCACAGGGAGTAAACTTTGAGCAAAACAAAGTCCCTAGGAGTAACACATCCCGACCCTCGACCATGTCAAGGAGCTCAAGCATTGACTCAAGCAGAACGACTCAAGTGCGTTGTACGTACTGTGGAAATGGAGGCCATGATGAGAAGGATTGTTGGAAGAGGGCAAACAAGTGTTTACGGTGTGGAAGTTCTGAACATAGAATATCTTAATGCTCGCAAGCTCACCTGAATCGCTTGTCTCACACCATGGGATCCCAGGCATCAGTCGTCAAACCTGCTCAGAAAGGAGGAGCAAGTAGGGGCAGTCAACCGAAGGTGCAGGCTCGTGCATACACGGTGGAAGAGAGTGAAACCCCGATTTCGACCGAGGTCATTGAAGGTACCCTTCCTATCCTGGGTTAAATAGCTAAAGTTTTGATTTATCCTGGTGCTTCTTTTACTAGTTACTTCTTTCTTGAGAATATGGAAGATAAAATAGAGGACTTACCCTATAAATTGGAAGTTAGCACTCCCACAAACGATGTTAAAATCCTAAGTGAACGTGTATGTAGAAACTGTGAGGTAAATGTGGGACGTTGGGAATTTCCCATAGACTTAATTTCTTTACCTTTAAAGGGATATGAGGTGATACTTGGCATGGATTGGCTTGCTAAAAATCACGCCCAGTTAAATTTTCATACGAAGGAAGTTAAGCTGTGTCGACCCGGGGAACTTCTGATTAAAGTAGATGTGGGAAGGAAGAGATTCTCCTCATTACTTGTGGTGGGAGTCAAAGTTCTACGAATGATTTGTAAGGGAACAACTGGAATATTGGCTTATATCTTGATAAGCCAGTGGACCAGTTAAAGGGAGAAGATATAACTGTGGTCCAAGACTTCCCTGAGGTATTTCCAAAGGAACTAGTAAGTTTACCTCCTGAAAGGGAGACTGAGTTTACTATTGATCTTGTACCAAGAGCCGCACCTATTTCTTGAATCCCTTGTCATATGGCGCTGCTAGAGCTATAGGAGTTGAAGCTATAACTCGAAGACTTATTAGCTCGAGGATTCGTTCAACCGAGTACCTCTCCCTGGGGAGCCCCGGTAATGTTTGTTAAGAAGAAGGATGACTTTTTTCAGATGTGTATCGATTATCCAGGCTTGAACAATGTGACAATTAAGAATAAATAACATCTCCCCATTATTGAGGAGTTGTTCAATCAACTCTAGGGAACAGTCATATTTTCCAAACTGGATTTGCGACAAGGGTATTACCAATTGCAAGTGAAGAGGAAGGATAAACCCAAGACCACTTTCAATACTCGATATGGTCATTGCGAATTCCTGGTAATGCCATTTGGAGTAATCAATGCACCAACGGCATTTATGGACCTCATGCTTTGAGTATTTCGGCCATAACTAGACGAGTTTGTTGTCATCTTCATTGATAACATCCTGGTCTATTCCAAATCTCAACTGGAGCATGAAAGGCATCTAAGGAAGGTATTACAACTGCTTAAGGAACACAAGTTGTACGCCAAGTTTAGCAAATGTGAATTATGGCTAAACCAAGTGAACTTTTTGGGGCACGGGATTAGTAAGGAATGAATATGTGTGGATCCCTCTAAAGTTGAGAAAATTCTATACTGAAGGGTGCCTAACAATAGTACAGAAGTGCAAAGTTTTCTTGGACTAGCAGGATATTATCGGTGTTTCGTTAAAGACTTCTCTAAGCTAGTATCCCCTTTATTCTGCTTAACTCATAAGGGAGTTAAGTACAAATGGAATGAGAAGACTGAATCCAGTTTTCAAGAATTGAAGAAGCGTCTGACCACTGCTTCAATCCTTACCCTACCTGAGGGAAAAGCTGGATTCATAGTATATACTGATGCTTCAGAAGATGGTCTAGGGTGTGTATTGATGCAAAGGGGCCACATGATTGCTTATGCATCTTGGAAGTTGAAACTTTATGAAAATAATTACCCCACCTATGACCTAGAACTAGCTGCAGTCGTGTTTGCTTTAAAGAAGTGGCGACATTACTTATATGGAGTCACGTTTGAAGTAATGTCAGATCATAAGAACCTGAAGTACCCTGGGAGTGGATATGTTTTGCTACCTCACACCTGAGGGGAGATATAAGTGAACCAAATGTGATGGAAGATGAATTGAAGCTTATATTGTGTGGAGCAGAGCTAAGTGAAGCAATCGAGGAGGAAAATATAACATGATCAAAAATGTACTGGAGATTAAAGATACTCATGTTAGAGAATGCTTCATACTTCCTGTCTTTGAACGATGAAGACCCTGGGTTATTGTTCGTCGACCTTTGAGGCCTCTAGCCTTTCATTACTGGTCCCTTGAGTTTGGCCATTTACTTTTTAAGAACCAAAATGAACATTGCTACGACCTACTTCAGCTTTACTTTGTGATAATTTGATAGCTATATTTGTTGTACTAATGGGGCACCTAGCTTTGAAGTTTGTGTTACTTCCATAGTATATGTTTATTAATAAGGCTTTATCTGTGTTAATTATTTTTGTGTGCTTCAATTGTGTTACTTCCAGTGGAAAGGTAGAAGATTCAGGGGCGGCATTTGATGATGCAACTTGGCATGTGGGATTCACCCTCCTTAATAGCTCGAAGCCTCCACTACTTCTCGACGTCATTCCTTAAGAGTATGGCTTTGATATTATTTGGTTTGGTTTACATTTTCTTTGAAGGGTGTAGGGACCTCGTATCGAATATTTGGCGGGTATACTTCTATAAACACCTTCATCCCAATTCCCAAATTCTACTACTGATGGAAAGCTAACACACAAGTAGAGTTAATTTGTCAATGGTTTGGTTCATGTTTTTTCCCCTAAAGTTGGCTTTGTGTGGGTCATGATACTCTTGCTGTGATGGCTAATTCTCTTCCGACATGTCAAGATCTTATTTGATATAACTTGTTTCTCAGGTCCATAGATTTGCAACATGTCAAGATCTTATTTGATATAACTTGTTCCTTAGGTCCTTAGATTTGTGCTGCTATTGAATTTTAATTCATTGATTTTCTCCTATTTGGCTGCTCGTGTTTGTTTGTCTTAGCGGCTGTAGTAAAACCCTGGCTAGGCTGATGGTAGTACCTATTTGGCTTATATGTCTCTTTGGTCACAACTTTTATCATCTGAATTAGTTAAAACTTGAATAATTTTTCAAGATCCTTACAATAGTGCTGCAGTTGGATTTACCTTCCGTGTTTTTTTTACCTTTCTAGGGTTGTAGGTGAAGATCTCCCTAACTTGGGTATGATGGATCGATCGTTAATATGATGGGTTGATTGTTGGTACATGTTGCTAAGATATGTTCTTTGTTTTATGGCGATTTTTCTATTCCAATTATTATGATATCTTAAGTGTTGATAACACTTTATAACAACCCCTTTTACTCCAATCCTAGGCTTATATACTATGTTCTGATCCCTAATATGATATGATAACATTTTATTGCGTACACGATAGGCTTACTCTATTCTAATCCCTAGCCTATTCTCTTATGTAGAATATGAAGTGCATGCTATTAATCAGATTGGAGTTTGAGGATTCTTACCGCTATTTGAAACTCCATTCCTTTACTTTTTTATGTCCAATTTGCAGTTGTACTAGAGTTTGAATTTTCTTTTCTTATTTTCCTAAGGATTCAAGGACTACTATCAGTCTAAGAAATGATTTTCATTTAACAGGAATGAGAAAAAGAAAAAAAAAGCTTTTAGAGTGTAGTAAAAACTGAGCATGTTTAGGTTCCTATCAAGGGAACTCGCATAGCAAAATATTATTCAGAAGACACCAAGCATGTATATAAAAAAACACAACTCCTTGAATTTTTGTTTTCCCTATTCTGAACTGTTCCCATTTGTACGGTGCAGGACAATCGGCCTCTCATCCGTCGTGCACAAGCTGTACTTCGAAGCCTCCATTTTATGATGACCAACTACTAGTTTTTCTAGTTCTAATTATTGTTTGGTTCCATGGGTTGTTCACTTTAATTAGGTTCTTCTCTGATACCTCTCCACCTCCCTCTATCTTTCTCTATCCGTCAAGAAGCAGGGGCTCTTGTGGCGAGGATGCTGGCTCATCATTCGCCTAGTACTTGCTTGCTCCATGCAACCATCGATCAATATGCCCTTCTTTGTTTAGAAATTTGGATGAACATTAGATTCAACGTTTAAATTGGTCAAGTCCAAACTCCTCTCTCCAGGTGGGGGACAAAGAAGTGTGGGTAAATCAGTGCACAGAGCATACCATATGTGCACGACGACTTGCAGGCTACCCTACAACCCTCACTAAAAATGAGGTTATGTTATTCTACTATCACTTTTTCCATGTTTTGCTTGTGAACGTGGGAATTCTAAATTTCAACTATATATGTCCATAGTTTGCAGATTCTAGTCGAGTGGCTAATAAACTAATTTTACATTATTTTATTTTATTAAAATTATTTTAAATTCCTTTTTAGATTTTAAAATAATTTTGGGGGCAGTAACTGTGCATCAATTACTAGTTAAACAAAGCCATATGGAAAAGGGTTTCCCGAACCCTCTCACTTATAATGTGCTTGCTTGACTCCTATTGGAGGAAAGTTAAAAGAAAAAGGTTTGAGGTTAAGTGTTCGATGTGATTCAACTTGCACTTTTCATATACGAGCATATGTTACTAGAATTTTTAGCTTAATGCAATTTTCGCAAGCACCTCACTAGTGTTTTATCTAACATGATAATTGAAATTGGAGTCAGTGTTATATCAACACGTATGATTATGCAAGTTCCTCTTCTATGAATGGGAGGATTGGTGCAACATGTGCTATTTAATTGAGGAGCTGCTTTATTTAAGCCTCTTTATTACTCGGGGTGATTATTCGAGTGGTTTGCTCTTAAGCGGCACTCAGGAGGGTATTCAAGTGGTTTGCTCTTGAGCGTCACTCGGGAGGGTATTCAGGTGGTTTGCTCTTAAGTGGCACTCAAGATGATGATTCGAGTAGTTTGCTCTTAAGCAGCACTCAGGGTGGTATTCGAGTGGTTTGATTTTAAGCGGCACTCAGGATGGTATTCAAGTGTTTTGCTCTTAAGCGGCACTCTATATGAGTATTCAAGTGGTTTGCTCTTAAGTGACAC
Source organism: Rubia yunnanensis (assembly GCA_037428765.1). Classification (NCBI taxonomy): domain Eukaryota; kingdom Viridiplantae; phylum Streptophyta; class Magnoliopsida; order Gentianales; family Rubiaceae; genus Rubia; species Rubia yunnanensis. The sequence continues at coordinate 18,141,009 of CM075063.1, forward strand.
TCAGGTTGATGATTCGAGTGGTTTTCTCTTAAGCGGCACTCTAGATGATTATTCGAGTTTTTTGCTCTTAATCGGCACTTAAGATGATCGAGTGGTATGCTGATAAGCGGCACTCTGGATGGTAATTCCAGTTAAGGCTGGTGATCAAGTGGTATGATGATAAGCGGCACTCTTGAAAATAAAAGTACTCTCTCTAGTTGTGGTTTGAGTACTCTCGGTTCGAGTACCCTCTCTAGTGGTGGTTCGAGTACTCCCGATTTGAGTACCCTCTCTAGTGGTGGTTCAAGTACTCTCGGTTTGAGTACCCTCTCTAGTGGTTGTTCGAGTACTCCCGGTTCGAGTACCCTTTCTAGTGGTGGTTCGAGTACTCTCTCTAGTGGTGGTTCGAGTAAGCTGATAAGCTACCCTCTTTGTGATGATTCGAGTATGCTGACAGGCTACACTTATTAAAGTAAGTGTGCCCAGGAAAACCACTGTTGAAATTTAAAGGACACCCTCACAACTCCAGATTCATTATTAAGGAATCACACTCCTAACATTGCATCCAACTATGAGATTTATGATTATAACATGTATACTCGGTGCTACATTTTTTCCAGCGACTTGCTCAGCTTCGTATACCTAGAGCGACATAGTCCTAATCTACATCGAGTCTAAAACTCCATAGATTTGATCGAGTAAAATTACTTCAAGTATACCTCGGTAAATATATAAATACTACAATATATATAGCATGATAGGCTGCAATGATACACTTTCTTAAAGACTCCACGAGGAACTCAATGATGGAGCTTTATCGAGAATTGAAGTAGGAATCGTTATTTGCAAGATCTCCAAGCATTGTACCATGGGCTTCAATAGTCCCTCGCTGGACGTTGATTTTTTCCTTCGCATACCTGTTTTGCTCCACTATATTGTTGTCACGAGCCTGAAATCTCCTTGCCTCGTATTGTTGGGAGACTATTACTACACCAGGATTCTAAATCTTCATTGGCATTGGTTAAGTCCCTCTTAACCCTCATCAACTCGAGGGATGGTCATAGTCGAATGATAACGAGATTCCTCTAATGCTTCTTTCATATTAATACACTACAAAGGCAACGAAAAGAAATGCTTTAGTCTTGGCCAAAGAGAATCAAGTGCTGAAACTCTTTATTCTGGGTCATCTTATTGGTGCAAACTTTGACTGAAGAATGCTAGCACTAGTGTTATATGTTTGCTTTAAGCCTCGCTTATGAATCTCAGAATTTTTACCCAGCTGATCATCGATGTTGGGGGATCGATATTAAAATTCCCCTTTTTAAAGAAAATATGTAGCTCGGAAGTACAAGATTTTGAGAGACCCTTTGAGCGAGGGAGGAAAACTCAATATATTCGAGGATAAGATGTTAAGAGAATTAAGGGATTCCTACGATGTTAACGTATTCGAATTTAAGTTAATTCGAATACTCGAACATAGTTATCATGCCTCGAGTTCTCTTGAAGCTCTTAATGGTAATCCTATGAAGTTAAAATTGGGCTGCAACCCAGTCCATTAAATATTACCTTTAGCCCAATAAGGTTTAGTCATGAATGGGCCCAAATGGACATTCAATGCGTATTTAATAAGAATTGCGGGTACAAACAATGGGGGCTAGGGTTTAATTAGTATAAATATGAAGGCATGTCATTCATTTTTATTCATTCACGATTACTCTTGATTAATGAGATTAATTACTGACTTTATCATCGAAGGGTTTTGGCTCCGAAGGCTTTGTCTTGCAGGTCATAAATTAGGGATCCGGTGGTGCGGGTCTTTCGGAATTCCCAGATGCATCATGCTCCTACTGATTTTAGAGAACACAATAAAAATTCCTTATCTTAATTTCACATAAGATTGCTACTAGATTTTAGTTATGGAAATTTATATAAATTAGTTGGAGTAACTTTGTTGCATGGATGTGAATGAAAAGAAACGGGGTCATCTAATTCTCACAACAACTTGCTCATCAAACGACATATTGCTTTATTACGAAGAACTTAAAGAAATTTAATGAACTAGGGGAATTTGTCTTTTTAAGCCTCAAATTTGAAATATTTAGTTTGCTATAACAATTGAAAATTGAAGATTTCAAATTGCGATGAATGGTGTTTCTCCGCGTGCTTTTTTTTTTTAATAAAAACACCCTAAGGTGGGGGAGTTATGTATTGGGTTCCCCATGCCCTATATCAAAAGAAATAGTATGTACATGAGTGTGTCTAGGTCACTAGACTTGAGGCAACGTTGTTGTCTCCAAAAGTATTAGCCTACATATATGTGCATGTATACTATAGTAGTTCAGTATCTGAAGAAGTTGCGATCCGAGGGAGAAAATCTCCACCCCTTGTGTTAATTTTCTCCCCCGGCCAGGCAACTCCTACTTGTAACTAATGTTCACAACATATCTACATTAAAAGGTAATGAAGATGCTGGGAGAGTCGTCCTCCGAAGTGAAGGACCATCCATTGTGTTGTATTGGCTTCTGTAACTCCTTTCCGTACCTGCATATTTGTTCAAAAACTCCATCAGCAGTATCAATTCAAATTGCTGTTACGAACTCGAATGGAAGGCAAGGATTGTTTATCTAAAGTAATAAGACCATTAATATGCTTGGACAGATTAGCTAAAGAAAACCCCGGATCAACATGGTATTTAGCAAGAGCATCAGCAACAAGGTTCCCCTCCCTAAAGACATGTTGGAGCTTAGCCCGGCCTAACAAAGCCCTAGCTTTATAGACCTTGTCAAAAAATTCCCACTGAGCATTGTAAGGATCATTAATCATAGAAACAGCCACTTTTGAGTCAGATTCAATTACATGTGTATGATTCAGATGAGGGAAAATGTGACAAACATGTATTATTGCCTCAATTTCAGCTGAAAGAGAAGAAACAGCTGACAAGGTAGCAGAAGAAACCATAATTGGGCAAGCCGAAGAATCTCTAGCAATAAGACCCATTGAAGCATTACCATTCGACCAAGATGCATCAACATTTATTTTTATATAACCAGGGCCAGGCCTTTCCCATATAATCTTTGAAAATTTTGGCTTAGGGGGGGGGGGGGGTCTAGATAGAGTAACAAGTTGTCTAAGTGAGGGAGTTATAGGACCAGTTGATGTCAGTTTTCCAGGGTATACCAAAAATGTTAATTTGATCAAGTCTTCAACCTCTTTGCAGATAGCATTCAGTGAAAAAGGTTTATTATCAAAGAGGAAACCAGTTCTAGCCTTCCATAGGCCCCAACAAATCAAGGAAGGTAAGGTTTTGCAATAAATATTTTCAGTTTTTGGTAAGTCACTGCAATTCCAAAACATGAAGAATCTTTGTGAAATAGATTGCAGAGCATTTAGGTTGAAGTGTAACAAGGATGCAAAATTAGTCCAGACAGCCTGAGCTAAATTACAGTTCACAAAGAAATGTTGGATGGAATCATAATGATTGCAGATAGGGCATTTGGATGCAAGACTAAAGCCACATGAAATAAGCACCTCATCAAAAGGGAGAAAAGAGTTCAGTAATTTCCATGTGAAAATAAGGATCTTTGTTTGCACAGGTATTTTCCATAAAAAGCAGTTTGCTATAAAATTACCTGTCTGTGAGGTTAAGGCCTTATAGCATGATTTGAATGTGAAGTTACCTGAGTGCTCAGCTTTCCACACCATTCTGTCATCCCTTTCAGTAGTTATTTCCACCCCCTGTAAAAACTGAAGAGTATCATGCCCCAAGAAGGAGGAAATCTGATCCAGAATAGAGTTTCTACTGTTGATAAAATCTGCCACACTGATATATGGCATAAGAGATATTATACTATCTGGGATATGGTTTATGAGGGGACCATGTGGACACCAGTTGGCCAGCCAAAAACTACAACTCCCTTTCCCATGTATGATTAAGGAGTTAGACTCAGCAAAAGTGTTGATTAGACTGATCCTTTTCCATGAGACAGATTTCCTATGGGTTGTAGGAAGTGCCCATATGAACTTAACCCATAGTGCAGTGCCTTGTTGAGACTTCCACCACAGTTTACAGGAGCAAGACTCTACAATGGCTGTAATGGATCTAAAACCAAGACCATTATGCTTAGTAGGCTTAGCAAGGTCTACCCATTTTTTCCATACTCTATTGTTTTTGTCCTCAGTTTTCCCCCAAAAGAACCGAGCCAATTTTTTCTCAATTAATTTAATGGTTCCTTTAGGTGGATTAGTTACTGTCCATATATGTTGAGGAATAGAGTAGAGACAAGATTTAATTAAGACCATTTTTCCCCCACTACTAAGCCATTTGTTTTTCCAATTTTGAAGCTTTTGGTCCATGCTGGCTAGCAAAGGTTGGTAATATCTCCTAAGAGTTCTACCTCTGAAAATTGGGCAGCCTAAGTATTGAAAAGGGAAGGATCCTTTTTTCATTTGTAATACAGCTTTAACTTGATGAAGCTTAGCAGTGCTTGCCCTTTTGCTTAGATAGAATTCAGACTTATCAAAATTGATTTTTTGACCCGAAGTGTACTCAAAAACTTCAAGGAATGCCTTGATCTTAATTAAATTGGACTTTGAAGCTTGCATGAATAAAATAGTGTCATCAGCATAGCTAAGATGAGACACTGTAGGAATGGATGCAGCAGTCTGAAAGCTAGCTAGCTTATTATTATGAAATAAAAAAAGCTAAACTCCTTGAGAAGGCTTCTGAAAATAGATTGAATAGGAAGGGTGATAGAGGATCACCTTGTTTAATGCCCCTAGATGCCTTGAAGTAACCTGCAGGATTACCATTTACTAGAACAGAAAAATATGCTTGAGACAAGTTATTAAGAACTGCATTTAAAAACTTCCCACTGAAACCAAACTTAAGCAAAATATGTTTAAGGAAGTTCCAACTAATTCTATCAAAAGCCTTTCTTAAATCAAGTTTAAGTATGCAGTTTGGAGTTCTGTTTTTCTTGTCCAAAAATCTGAGCATTTCTTGTAAATACAAGATATTATCCGATATGTCTCTGTTCTTCATAAATGCAGTTTGGTTAGGTGAGATCAACCTGTCCATGTAAGGTTTTAACCTTTCCATTAAGATTTTAGAGCAGATTTTATTCAGTACATTAGAAAGGCTAATAGGTCTAAAATCATCAAAAGAGGAGGGGGTAGTCTTTTTAGGAATCAATGTAATCCAAGTGCTAGTAATGCCCCTAGGCATAGCTGTTCCATCTATGAAATCATTAACTGCAGAAATCAGATCATCTTTAATGATATGCCAACACTTTGAGTAGAATTTAGGTGAAAAGCCATCCGGACCTGGACTACTATTTTTTTTCAATCCTTTTACTACTCTTTCCAGCTCAGATTCAGATACTAATGCTGCCAGAATTTGGTTATCACTGTCTTGAATAATGTTTGGGATCTGACTTAGGAAATGAGGATAATATGTCATATCAGATTCCTGTGTGGGTTTAGTAAGTAATTCAGTGAAGTATTCAACAGCTGCATTTTGGATTTCCACCTGGGAGTTAATCTAATTACCAGCACCATTTTTTATTTTTGTGATCTGCAACCTACTATTTCTTTCAAGCACAGTCTTGTGAAAGAAATTAGTGTTATTATCCCCCAGTTTGTGCCATTTAAGTCTTGCCTTCTGTTTCCAAAATTTTTCTTTTTCCTTTAACGCTTTTAACAGTAATGCATTTTTCTCATTCAGTTTGACTCTTTCCTGAGTTGTGGGATTAAGGTCAAAGTTAATTTCTTGAGATCTTAATGCCTCCTCTGCTAGCTTGACATTAAGGTCAATATTACCAAAACTGACCCTATTCCAATTCTTAAGAACTTTTTTTAACCTAATGAGTTTTAGGTAAAACCTAAGCATACCTGTTTCAGCCATTGGTAAATTCCAGCATTCATTAATTATGCCTTTAAACTCCAGTCTAAGGAACCATGCATCTATAAATCTAAAAGGCTTTGGATTTATAGATGTTAAAGAAGAGATTTGGAGAAGAAGGGGAGAGTGGTCAGATGTCTGCCTATTTAGGATTTGAATGGAAGAGGAAGGGAAACTTGAGTTCCAGGAAATGGTGCACAGGCCTCTATCTAGTCTCTTAGAGGTCGGGTTTCTAAGCCTTGCATTACACCAAGTAAAAAGGTTTCCAACAGTGTTGACTTCCTGTATCCCATTTAAGTTAATCCATGAGTTAAAATCCATGATACTACCAAGTGCCGGGGAGCAAGGGCCTCTATATTCTGTTAGGGAAGTGATTGAATTAAAATCACCAATGAAAATTATTTCCCCTTTAGAAATAGGGGTCAGATCAGTCCATAGAGTCTTCCTACCTTCCCTATTCCTAAGGCCATATATGAATACTGCCTCCATATGCCAGTTAAAGGTATGATGCAAGACATTAACATGCAGGAACTGTTCATGTGTAGAAAGCAGTGTAACAGAAATAGAGTTAGTCCACATTAACCAAATTTTTCCATTATATAGTGTGAGATTATGAGTAAAGTGGAGTTTCTGCATATATGATTGACAAGAACTGTTGTCATGCATTGGTTCTATGATACACAACAACTGAATTTTCTTAATCTTACATAAATTAGATAGTCTAAGCATTGATGTGTCCATGCCTCTAATGTTCCACACTAACCAATTGACATGTGAATTGACTAACATTGTTCACCTGATTTGGCACTTTTTGTTGCTGATCTCAGCATCATCCTATTTAATTGACTCAAATAATTATTTTTCTTTAGTTTAGATTTACCTTGTTGCATACCTGTGATGGAAGGGGAAGTAGTGTTTTGCTGGTTTGAAGCATCTTCCATGGGTATTACTGTCTCAGAAATATTACCTTGTTTCTTGGAGCCATCCTCCAGATTCTGCAAAACAGAAAATCTGTTTGCCCTAATTCCAGGCTGTGAGAGCACTAGATTGTGATTTGGGCTGTACATAGGAATAGAAAAGGATCCTATCTGAATGTCATCTTTAGCATATGTCATAATAGGTGATTTATGGATAGCAGTATCCCTTAACAGCCTAGAAATAGAACTGTCATAGTTATCCTGAGTATGTGAGATGGCAGTGGGAGATCTCTGGTTATTAATGGTACCCTGTGGGGGGGAGCTATGTGATATGTTGTGTTCAGATCCACTAGATGTACCAATATTCTTATTAATCTGGTGTGATAGAGATTGATCTTGAGAGTCAACTATTAGAGGAGCCTTCTCAAATTTTTTCCCAGTTTGCTGCCATTTTGATTGGGATACAATTGGCTCTAGGGTTGTATCCTGAATTAGATCATCTTTAGGCATATGCTTAGCCTTACATTGGGGCAAAGAGTGTCCAAGTTTCAAGCAGTAATCACAGTACAGAGGCACATCCTCATATTCCACCTTATATTTTCTATTGTTGGTTACAGAACCAAGCCTTATAAAGTGATTCATTGGTTTTTGGAGATCCATTTCTACACAGAATTTAATGGCAGAAGGCCTGGTTAGCATATCTGTGGCCAAATCGTTCTTAATGAAACTGCCAAGACTATTCCCAATTGCTTCTATAGAGGCTGAGTTATAGTAGTATAATGGGACTTCACGAATTGTACACCAGATTGGGACTATTGGAGACTCGATATGGGTAGAGAATTCAGGTGTCCATTTTAGGATTTTCAGTGAGATGCCATTAAGATTCCAAACACATTTCATCCAGCATCTTTGGTAATCGTTAAGCAGTTCAAACCTAATCAGGACATGTTTGAAATCAAGTGAGCCTAATTGATACTTACCTTCAAACCCCATCGTTTTGAAGGCCTGCTCCAATAGTTCCATCGAAATTCTGCCCCTGGTAAACTTCCCCACCAGTGCATTTGAGTAATGCGCAGAGAGAGTTGCAATCTGTTCCTCCGAATACAAACAGGAAGGATCGCCCAGGTGGTTTGTTTTGGGAGTGATTTCTGGGTTATTGGGCAGAATTTTGGACAGAGGAGGGGCTTTGATTTGTAGAGCAGCGGCGAAGGTTTTCGGTGGAGCTTGCTCATTAGCATTCGCGGCCATGCTGGCCTCCGGTGAAACCTGCAAGCTAGCAGTGGTTTCAGACTAGCCGTTACCGGCAAGAAGCTGTTAACAGCAGCGGAGAGCTTAAGAGGAGGTACAGATTTCCGTTAATTGGGAAACGTGCATGAGAGAAAGGAGAGAAAGGAGAGCTTAAGATGACATGGAACTATTCTCCGCGTGCTTGACGTACGTTTCTCCGCGTGCTTGACGTACGTTTTGGCCTTTTCTTTATAAATATTTTTCTTCGTACCAAAGCATTTTTGTCTTCTGTTGGGAGTCAACATTCACACAAAGGGAACAATGATGAAAATATCATTTTAAAGAGTCTTTTGATCAATTAAAGTTCAACTGCACATTAGAGAATTAACCAAGAAAATTAGAGATCAAGTCGTGACTTGTCTATGAATTGGGTTGATTTAGTGGCAATTCACACTCTGTATGACTGAGAGATCCAGCCGTCCGGGGTTTAAACCACACCCCTGTCAAGAATTGTGAATATTAGAATAATTTTTTGATATGAATTATCCAGCGTTATGAGACCGTGCCGATGGTCCTTATTGTGGTTCCCAACCTACAGATGGTCGATAAAGGTGAGATCGTGGTGGTTCCAACTTCGGTGGCGGTGGTTCGTGTGTGGTGCAGAGTTTGGGTGTTCTCAGGAGAGCGTCCCTAGCTATTCAAATTAATGGAGTTTCAGGATCCACCAATGTTCAATAGATTCAATGGTGGTATCTCCTAGTTAGTTATTAGAGTAAGATGTTTGAATTTCAGTTTCACCTAAATTCTGAACCTTAATGCCAAGTTGTTTAATAGTTTGGTGTTGGAACACCAAGATTAGTTTGGTTTTAAACGCAAAACTAAACACGCAGTGCACACACAACTTGTTTACGCAGTTCGGTGCAAATACACCTACGTCTGCGGGGCCTTGCCCAGATCAGAAACCATTCACTAGAAAGCAGTCTTTAGTACAAGAAGCTTAACTTAAATACTAATCCATTGCTAACCTATAGAGTGAATGTTGTGAGCTCCCCTCACTGTCGATCCTACGCCGTTGAACCCTCACGATCAACACGTCTCCCTGGATCTCCTCCTCCCGAGGAATTAAGACTTCCTTGTTTCTGATCTTTAAGAACTTGGTCGGTTGATTTACGAACCTCCAAAACAAACACGGCAGATCACTCCAAAGTTCTCAACGTAGAGAATAGTCGTGGAAGCGTCAATGATTGCGTTGTAATCTTCTTCATTTTATCCCATCGCAATCCTGCCTTGAATAGACTTCTTTCCTTGTCGAACTTCTACCCCAAATAGACTTCTAGTCTCAGGAAAGATCTAATACTAATCTGGTATTTAAATGAACAATCCTGTTATCAATAGGACTTGTTCCATAATTAACTACTTAACCAATTCCTAACTATTACAGGAATATTCGTTTACCAGAATTAGATGACCACGAAATCAATCAATTATCTTCATAATATTCTGATCAGATCGCACAATTATATCCCATAATATACTCCTTATATCGTGGACATCCACAGCGCAGCTGCTGGAAACTGCTGGGCAGCAGTGGTGTTCAAACACCATATCACCAGGATTCACTCAGTGGTGTTCAAACACCAGATTACCACTATTCACAATATGCCATACATAAGTCCAACTCCGGAGGACTTTACAATCTCCCCCTTGGCATATTGGTGAATTCATACCACATTAGCATAAACATCATAGAACACCAGAAAACCAAGCAGCATAATAAATGTAGAATACCAGAATACCAAAACCAGAATACCAGATAGCACAACCAGCACAAATTACTCTAAAATCAGCTAGCAATTTAAAACTCCAAAACATTCTCCCCCTGAATTCATGAATATGACAAGAACACCAAAAAAAAAAAATCAGGCCAAACTATCATCCGATTCATCCGAAGTACCAACATTTGATCCGTCTTGAGTTTCTGCCAATAAAGCTTCTCTTTCAGCCTCCAAGTCTGCAATCTCCCCCTGAATCTTTGCAATACTAGCCTGATGACGACTTAGTAGTTCATGACACGCAACTGCCCTTGCCTCAATCGCTTTCAGCCGAGCTGCTCCTCTATCCACGCCAGTAGTCGCCGGAGGTGTCCAGGGTAGATCCTTCACTATCCGACCGCTCAACGTCCTGAGTGTTGGTCGTAAAGCCTGTGTAGAGATTATCTCATCTGTTTCTCTTGCACCTGCTCCTCCTCTCAGCAGTACCATGGAAATAATACACGGATGGACAAGTGATTCCTTTCTAGTTTTACGAGCACAATCCAGAATGTCATTAAATATGAGTCTGCCCAAATCCACTCGTTGCCGCGCACCAAGACTATACAGCAGCGTTGCCATTTCTTTTGTAACCATAGTGCTGTTCACTGAAGGAATCCAGTTATGCACCGCAACCATATATAGACAGTAGTACCTGGAAGTCAGGTTCGAAGCTGGTATTTGTTGTCTCCCAGCAAGTGGCCAACTAGTTTCCACTCCTCCTGTCAACTCAACTGCAACCTCATCAAAATTTTCTGGAGCTTGGTGTTGAAACACCGATTGAGAGTTCTTGAAACTGCCATGCTGCAAACACCTATTTACGGCCTCAGGGGAAAAAGCAATGATTTTACCTCTCACATAGACTCTGTGATACCATCGAGAGTCTTCATCTTCAGATTCTTCCTTCAAATTTGAATAAAATTCCAGTACCATTTGTTTGTTGAATTCTGCAAAGCAGGTGGCAGCTCTAAACACCTTAAGGTATTTGAGAAAAGCAGTAAAGCCACAATCTTCAAATTTCTTGGCATCAGCCGGTCTCTCAGCTAGGATTTTCCTTCCACTGATGAATTCATACTTGTCTTGAACATCTTTGTCATACCATTCACTGCTAATGGCTTTACTGACCTCAGGTGCAGGCAGTACTTTGGGCTTTATTTCCTTAACTGACTGCTTCAGCTTTACTGCTCTTAATTTCTTCAGTTTCTGTCCGATGGGTTCATCACTGTCTTCACTTTCGACTCCACTCCTTTCCCTGCAGCGTTTTGATTTGCGAATTTTCTTGAAGGCTGAGGCCGAACTTCCATCAGCTGGTGTTTCAATACCAACTGCCTTTCTTTTCCTCCTAAGTCCCTGGAGTGGACTTGTCTCTGGTGGAGTTTCAACATCACTTCCAAATAGCGCAGAGATTTGCTGCTCTTCGGTCAAATCTTCTCTTGGTGTTGGAACACCAGAACCCATTACTGCAGTATCTTCTTCCACAGGAGTGCTGACCAAATTTACTCCTTCTGACTTCTCCTCTTCTTGCCTCTCAGCATTTTCATTCTTATCCTCAGCCACAGTTCCAACGGTATTCTTCTCTGAATCTGCTCCCACATCTTCATCACCTTCTTTCTCAGAACCTGATCCAAGAAATGCTGCCAGAGCCTCCTCGGATCTCATAAATGTTGCCAGAGCCTCATCCAGCGAAGAAGCATCTCCTGGTTCATTCATCGGATTTTCCTCTGTATCAACTTTCTCAGCACACCCTTCTTCTTCTTCACTGTCACTAATCTCCAAAACCGGAACAGGTAAATTTCTGAGTGACTCTTGAGTCTGATTCAGGGACTCATCAACGCAAACCATCTCCATAGCTACATCAGTGGATTTCACCACTTTTATCCAGGGCTGAATCACAGCATCATCACCCAATTGTCTGAGAATAGGCCTGTGCAGGGACCCTATCCGTGTATAGATAGTAAAATATTGGCCTAATTCATCTCCAACTTTATACTGTTCACCGAAATCTACTCCAACTAGTTTGGCATTATAGTCACTAATTTCCTTAATTTCTCCTATACCACCAGTCAACAATTCCTCAAGCTTAAAATTGTTAATCTTGCCACGCAAATGTTCATACTTTCTAAGGTCTACATAACCCCTGTTTTGCACCATCCACTCTATGAAATCAAGAACAGAGCTAAAATACATTCCATCATAGACGAAAGAATGGTCAAACCTAGCTTTCCGTCTCTGAACTTTTCCACCCCACTTGGCTAGTGTCTGCACTCGATCTCCACACAGCTCGTCCACATTCGCATCCACATCGAGCTCTTCAAATCGCGGATTCTCCGGCACCCGCACCTTGACAAATTCTCGGACCATCTTCTTGAACTTGGAGCTCGCCATTGTTTTTGAGTGGGTTACAAAAGGTGAGGGTTCGGCAACTGTTTCTCACATTCGACAGACACCCAAGTGTTGCCTGAGTACTTCAAACGTCTCACCATCCAGAGGTTTTGTAAAGATATCGGCAAGTTGTTCGGCTGTTGGCACATACTGGACTGTAACTTCTTCTTTTTCAACCAAGTCCCTAATAAAATGATGACGAATATCAATGTGCTTCGTCCTCGAATGTTGCACAGGATTCCTGGAAATATCAATAGCGCTTTTATTATCACACAGCACTGTCAGACTTACATCATCAAACCCATAATCTCTCATCATCTGCTTCATCCACAAAAGTTGTGCACAACAACTCCCAGCAGCTAAATACTCTGCTTCAGCCGTAGACAAAGATATTGAGTTCTGCTTTTTGCTATACCAGCTGACTAGATTCGGTCCAGCAAAGAAACATCCACCTGTAGTACTCTTACGATCATCAGCATTCCCAGCCCAGTCTGAATCACTGAATCCTACTAACTGTGAATCCTTGTTTCGAGAAAACCATACTCCATACTCCACTGTTCCACTGATATACCGAATAATTCTCTTCACTGCCGACATATGTGATTCCTTTGGATCTGCTTGATAGCGAGCACAAATACCAACACTCAAACAAATGTCTGGTCTACTTGCTGTTAAGTACAGCAGGCTCCCAATCATACTCCTGTACATTTTCTGATCAACACTTTGTCCATGCTCATCTTTTGTCAATTTATCAGTAGTAGCCATTGGAGTGCGTATTGCTTTTGCGCTTGTAAGACCAAATCTCTTGATCAAGTTTTCAGCATACTTCTGTTGATTGATGAAGAGACCATTCTTCTCCTGAATAACTTGTAATCCCAGAAAATATGACAGTTTCCCTACCATGCTCATTTCGAATTCATTAGTCATTAAATCAACAAACTCCTTTAACAGGACTGACGAGGTGGATCCAAACACAATATCATCTACATAAATCTGTGCAATCAGAATGTTTGAACCTCTGTGTAGTACGAACAGAGTCCGATCTACTCCCCCTCGACGATAGCCTTTTTTAATCAGAAAGGTTGTCAGTCGCTCATACCATGCCCGGGGGGCCTGCTTGAGGCCATATAGCGCCTTATTCAACCGATAGACATAATCAGGAAACTGTGGATCTTCAAACCCTTTAGGTTGCTCCACATACACCTCCTCCTTTACGACCCCATTCAAGAATGCACTCTTGACATCCATCTGGAAAAGAGTAAAATCCAGAATGCACGACACAGCCAACAACAGTCTGATAGACTCTAATCTGGCTACAGGTGCAAAAGTCTCATCAAAATCTATTCCTTCGACTTGCGTGTATCCTTGAGCAACTAGGCGTGCTTTATTCCTTGTGATATTACCATCGGCATCAGATTTATTTTTGAAAATCCACTTGGTACCGATCACATTGACATTTGCAGGTCGTTGAGTAAGAACCCAAACATTGTTTCTTTCGAATTGCTGTAATTCTTCTTGCATGGCAGAAATCCAATATTCATCGAGCAACGCCTCTTTATAACTCTTCGGCTCCGTGAGTGATATGAAACAAGATAATCCTGCCAATTCCCTGTAATTTACACGAGGTTGATCCCGAAGTTGCATCGATCTGGACGGACGCTGTTCCGATTCAGGTGTCTCGGTTTCTGGTGTTTCAACACCAGTTGACGATGTTGGTGTTTCAACACCGGTAGGGAACACTGGTTCCAGCCCTTCACCTTCTCCAACTCTGTCATCCTCAGAATCATCTACCACCACATTAATAGATTCCATGACCGTTCCAGTACGTTGATTAAGCACTCGGTATGCTCGACTGGTGGGAGAATATCCCAAGAATATCCCGACATCACTTCTAGATTCAAACTTAGCTAACGGCTCGCGATCTTTTAGAATATAACACTTACTGCCAAAAACATGGAAATATGACACATCAGGTTTCTTCCCTTTCCAAATCTCATACGGTGTCTTCTCAGTAAATGGACGCAAGTATACTCTGTTGATGGTGTAGCATGCTGTATGAAGCGCCTCAGCCCAGTATTTAGAATGAATTTTCTTTTCGGCTAACATTGCTCTCGCCATTTCCTGCAGTGTTCGATTCTTCCTTTCAACTATACCATTTTGTTGCGGTGTGATGGGAGCAGAGAACTCGTGGTGTATACCGAGTGTCTTACAGATGTCATTAAACCGAGAGTTTTCAAACTCCTTTCCATGATCACTTCTGATACGGGCAATTCTTGCCTGAGTAGATCCCTTTTCTACGTGTAATTTGTACACCAAGGTCTCGAAAACTTCAGCTGCCTCTGACTTCTCTTTGAGAAAAGATACCCAAGTATACCTCGAGAAGTCGTCCACACACACAAAAATGTACTTCTTCCCTGCAACACTGGGTGTATTGATCGGCCCCATTAAGTCCATATGTAGAAGCTCCAACAGTCTTGATGTTGAAACATCATGAACAGCGTGATGTGGGATCCGAATTTGCTTTCCCTCTTTACATGAGCCACACACAGCCTCCTTGCTTTCACCGATTTCAGGAATACCTCTGACTGCATTCAGTCTGGAAATACGTGCCAGAGATTTGTAATTTATATGTCCCAATTTTCTGTGCCATAGAGTGCTGTCTTCCTTCTTCGAGCTCAAGCATGTCACATCTTGATCGAGCAAATAACAATTATCTATTGACCTTGTTCCAGTGAATACTCCAGTCCCATGGTTAACAATACATTTTCCTTTGTCAAAATTAACTGTCATATCATCGTCACATAGATGGCTGATGCTCAATAGATTAGCCTTCAGACCTTCCACAAGCAACACATCTTGAAACACAGGGAGTCCTTTAATCGCCAACTCACCCTTGCCAATTATTCTGCTCCGTTTTCCATCACCAAATTTAACATGTCCACCAAATCCAGGTTTGAATTTTTGCAAGAATTCAGGAACTCCAGTCATGTGCCTTGAGCACGCACTATCAAAATACCACGAGGTTCCTGTATGTGCTCCAAAACATACAAAACTAGAAAAACACACATTGCGAGATTTTGGAACCCATACCTGACGTACTGGTCGAATGACTTGTTGCGGATTCAGATTAACCCGTGCGTTGAGAGATCCAGTTTTGTATCCTCCAGTGTTGAATTTGTGCGTTCTATGTTCCAAGTTGGTGTTGAAACCTCGAACTGGACTGGTGTTGAAACATCGATATGGGTTGGTGTGCATGCCTCGATATTCTGTGTTGAGAGACAGGGTTCTCATCAGTCTAAAACATCTGTTTGTCACATGGCCTTGAACTCCACAGTATCCGCATCGTCTGACTCTTTTTGTTGAACCATGCTTCTCAATTATTCTTGGAGCTGATGCATTTTGATCTGTCTGATGATTTCCTTCTTTCACTGTCCTTTCATAGCCAATGCCAAATTTGCTCGTCTGTCCCATCCTTAGACACTCTTCGAGTTTAGCTTTCCCAGTATTGAGGCGTCTAATGGATTGTTCTGCCTCCTCTGCTCGTTGCACCACTACAGCAAATTCCTTCTTGAGTTTTTCCAGATCTCGAGTCGCCTCTTCCTTTTCACATGCATACGCTTTAGCATTCTCACTTAGCTTCTTGTTTTCAGCCTTGAGTCCTTTGTTTTCATCTGCCACTTTTAACCACATTTTGTACATTTCCATGCTTTCTTTGCGAATGTCTTCATCACTCACGCTTCTATTTTCTTCATCTGAGCTACAGATCTCTTCTTCGTTCAGCACACTGAGACTTTCTTTACAGAAGTTGTCTACCTCCACCATTGACACCCCGAAAGCAACATGATTTGTATACTCATCTTCATCCTTAATATCATCTCCTCCATCATCATCACTCCAGGTTGTGGCATATGACTTTCCTTGTCTTTTTAGTGTATTGGCACACTCAGCTTGTATGTGTCCAAAACCTTCACACTCTCTGCACTGGATTCTTCTATTCAGGTTCGGATTTACTGATTTGAATTTTGGTGTTTCAACACCAGTAGATTGACCGAATCGTGGAGTGGAGTTTGCATTCGGATTTTTGCTCCCACTTGACTTTTCTTGTGGTTTCCTGCTCATCTTCTTCATAAATCTGGAGAAATTCCTGGTTATGTTAGCAATTTCATCTGTCTCTTCATTATCTGTAGAATAATCAACCTTTCCAGTGTTTGTGCTTGAAAACGCCAATTCTTTCTTCCCCGTTTTAGTTTGCAACATCTCCATTTCATACGATTCCAGAGATCCCATAAGTTCATCAAGTGTCATTGTTCCTGTCCTTCCATTTTCATTTATTGCCGTGACCTTCATGTTGAACCGTGGAGGTAATGCCCTCAATACTTTCCTTACAAGTTTTTGATCTTTGTACTTTTTGCCAAACTGAAACGCCTTGTTTGCAATATCTCGGACTCGTCCATTAAACTCGGAGATAGTTTCATCTTCACGCATCTTCAACTCTTCAAATTTGGTCGTGTAATACTGCAGCTTTGACTCTCTTACAGAGCTTGTTCCCTCATGGTAAATTTGTAACACATCCCATGCTTCCTTTGCAGTCTCACAGTTCGAAATCATTTTAAACTGATCTTCGTCCACAGCCGTAAAGATGGCATTCAATGCTTTTGAGTTGGACACGTGCGCCTTATGCTCCTCGGTAGAATACCTAGAGAATGGTTTAGTGGCAGTGGAGCTTGATCCTTCAGTTGTGTCACTAGCAGGTGGAGTGTATTGATTTATGACATAGTTCCAAGCTTGATCATCTAGAGCTCCAATGAAAACTTTCATACGAGCCTTCCAGTAAGCATAATTTCCTTGTTCCAGCAATGGTGGTCGCGTGACTGATGCCCCTTCCTTTGGTGCCATGGTGAAACCTGATCTCACTCTCCCTGTATAGGGGTCAGCAAGTGCCTTGCTCTGATACCAATTGAATTTCAGTTTCACCTAAATTCTGAACCTTAATGCCAAGTTGTTTAATAGTTTGGTGTTGGAACACCAAGATTAGTTTGGTTTTAAACGCAAAACTAAACACGCAGTGCACACACAACTTGTTTACGCAGTTCGGTGCAAATACACCTACGTCTGCGGGGCCTTGCCCAGATCAGAAACCATTCACTAGAAAGCAGTCTTTAGTACAAGAAGCTTAACTTAAATAC
This sequence comes from Rubia yunnanensis, assembly GCA_037428765.1. NCBI lineage: Eukaryota > Viridiplantae > Streptophyta > Magnoliopsida > Gentianales > Rubiaceae > Rubia > Rubia yunnanensis. The sequence goes on from CM075063.1 coordinate 18,158,407, forward strand.
TAATCCATTGCTAACCTATAGAGTGAATGTTGTGAGCTCCCCTCACTGTCGATCCTACGCCGTTGAACCCTCACGATCAACACGTCTCCCTGGATCTCCTCCTCCCGAGGAATTAAGACTTCCTTGTTTCTGATCTTTAAGAACTTGGTCGGTTGATTTACGAACCTCCAAAACAAACACGGCAGATCACTCCAAAGTTCTCAACGTAGAGAATAGTCGTGGAAGCGTCAATGATTGCGTTGTAATCTTCTTCATTTTATCCCATCGCAATCCTGCCTTGAATAGACTTCTTTCCTTGTCGAACTTCTACCCCAAATAGACTTCTAGTCTCAGGAAAGATCTAATACTAATCTGGTATTTAAATGAACAATCCTGTTATCAATAGGACTTGTTCCATAATTAACTACTTAACCAATTCCTAACTATTACAGGAATATTCGTTTACCAGAATTAGATGACCACGAAATCAATCAATTATCTTCATAATATTCTGATCAGATCGCACAATTATATCCCATAATATACTCCTTATATCGTGGACATCCACAGCGCAGCTGCTGGAAACTGCTGGGCAGCAGTGGTGTTCAAACACCATATCACCAGGATTCACTCAGTGGTGTTCAAACACCAGATTACCACTATTCACAATATGCCATACATAAGTCCAACTCCGGAGGACTTTACAATGTTTATATGTAATTTGGTTGCTCATATGTAATCTTTTTTTTAAAAGAAGAAAAAAGTCGCGTCTTGTATTTGCAGTTGAAAGAAAAGAAAAAAAAACTCAAAGCTTTATTTTCATTAAAAGTAAAATACTAGAATAGAACAAATCGAATAGAAAATTCATTGCTTAAAATTTAGATGAATTTTGCACTACTACCATCTATTCGAGTTGCTTGTTTTACAATAAAAGTACGCCATCCGTCTTTATAAATGCGATAAGTCTTCATAAATGGGATCGGTGACATTTCTGCAGTCCATTTTTCGCGAGGCTGACTGATGGTAAAATTTGGGCCTAATTTATAATTATTTTTTGCTTTGGGTATAATTTGTAACGAGTGAAAAACATAAGGGACCGAAATGCAATTAAAAAACCCAAAATCCCCCTTCTGTTTGAGAGCGCAATGTATAAACATGCTTTCCACAAAAACCTTCATTTGCGATTCAACATCAAAATCTCACACACATGTCACGCAATCTCTAACCTCTGTTCATCATCAACGATCAACGATCAACGGCAACAAATTCGAACAACATCAACCAACATCAATAAAGGATCAATTAAGTAAGAAGCAACTCAATTTGGTGCAAATTGAACATTATTCATCCATAATATGTTGATTCGAATTAATTTTCATGAATTGCATATTCAAAAATTCTGGTTCATAAGTGACGAAGATGATCACCAAATCGACACTCAATTAGCTATCGTACAGACTGGCGCAACATCATAATCATAAACAACAACTTGTAACAGATCTCAACAACAAACAGATCCTACCTTTTACATAAGGTCAATTTCTCATACATGAACTTATGTTGAACTAAAAATTTTGCCTTTCTGATTGAAAGCTGAAGAGAGCAACAATTGTTGATTACAACCAATGTTTTACAACACAAATGTAAAAAATTGTCAAAAATCTTAGGATAACTGTTAATGAAAATAAACGCATCGGGTTTCACATACTGGATTTCATGTTACAACCACATGTTTTGATGTTTTGAAAAACACATTGATTCTCTTATATATTATGCAAAAGATATGTATGTAACTGAGGATTTAAATCATAACAGATGATGTTTATGGTATGTGGTATGATGTTTTCTGTATAAAACATGATGTTGAAAATTGACCGGGCATGTTCAAAATTATTAAGTGCAACAATAGAATGTGATGTTCAAAAAAAGAGAGTTGATGATCCAATACAAAATATAAAAAATATATGTTTCTAAATGAATTTTAAATATATAGCATATGATGTTACTCATATACTGTTATATGTTACAAATATATAGCATGATATTTTAGTAAAAATATAATTCACTGAATTGCTGAGTAATAGCATACTCTGATTTCAATGTGTTCTTTTTAGATACCGATTTACGCAATGATTTACCAAACTTGTGTGAGATAGATCAAACTGAATCCTTACAATTAAGGAGTATAATGAGTTCATATAAACCCAATACCCTAATTTTCAATATAATATTTTTTTCAGAATGAGCCACCATGTTTGATCAACGTCTGCTGCATCCTTCGCCGGTGAATCTTTTGACGAGATGTTTCTTTGAGTGCGCTAATTTTCACAAATTTGGATGCAGCCATGCTTATTTTGAAAATTTGGACACGGAGGACGGCATTATCTCTAAATGCGTCCTCTATGTGTATAATTTTTTTTGCTGGTTGATAAGGACACATTCTCTATGTGTATAATTTTTTTAGCTGGTTCCTCAGTTATTTATTTATTTATTTTTGAATGAATGCAGATGACGCATTTAGAGAATGCGTCATCAATTATTTAATTTTTTTTTATCTTTGTCGAATGCATGAAGAGGACGCATTTTCCCCTATGTAATTTTTTTTTGTCGAATGTATGTAGAGGACGCATTCTCTGCATGTGTCCTCAATTTAAATTTATTTTTTTAATTAGTCTTCTAACCCAGTAGACATGCAATTGTTTTATATTTTTTTAAAAATTTCCATAATGATAAATTCATCGGAAGAATTTTAAAGTTCGCTTTGAAATTTATGATAATAAAACTTGAACATCTTACTTACCTGATTAAAGATAATGGAAAATTTGATCGTAGGTATTTAAAATTTTTAAATATTCTGAAATATATAAAATGAATGAATCATTAAAAAAATCAGAAGTTACTACAATATTTGAATTGTAATTGTAAAATTTCATTTTTTTTTCTAGTTTAAATGAATTAGACATGTTAATAAACAAAAATATACATTTAAAAAAAACCCCACATTTTCCACTATTAACTAATATAAATAAACAACAATATAAGAGCAGACACATTTAATGTTTATGAAATTAGAGATGATAATGAAAACCAAATAAACATGAATTGATTAAGAGATACAATATTCAAAGAACACATGTCATGGAACAGCCAACGACATGTAATGTACTAATGACACCCTCGACAAAGCTTCCCGCCTGTTCCAGATGGAAGCGGACGTATGGTGCGGAATATGCATCGTGGAACAACCATCTGAGTAGAGGTGGAACTCCCTCTGTAAAATCCTCCTCCATATCGTCTTCTGCATCCTCATGTGGAACTCCCTCTGTAAAATCCTCCTCCATATCGTCTTCTGCATCCTCATTCAAATCATACTTGGCATAGGGAACACTAACTGTATCAAATAGAGCAGTAGGTGACATATACGCATGACTAGCAGTGGGAGTAAGGTATGCAGTAGAATCAGTTGGAGTAGTGGAGTAGTGTGAGGGTCCACCATGTGATGGCCTGTCGTTGATTAGATTGGCACGTGAGGGTCCTGCTTGAGATGAACCAATGTGTGTTGTAGGGCCTCAAGCATGCGGTCGCCGACCACCCTATCTATCAGGAGGAGCTGGACGGTGGCTTCTGATTTCATTGTATCTCACACTGGGGAGGAGGTTCCTCAGTGTGCACATGTGGCTGATAATACTGCAGTTTGGAGGGCTCGTGCACATATTCTAGAGTACGTGTGACAACACCATCTACCCCCCTAATAACGTTCGCGAAACGTGGGGGACATTCGTCCAAATTAATATATAACATAAGACATATATCAGACATTGCATGCAACTACATAGATGAGATAAATATGTGAGATGTTAAAATATTAGGGAATCTGAAGTATTATTTGTTGATACTATTAGAAATTTAGTAAATATCATATACTCCATAGTAACTCCGTCTCTATGAAAACCCTTTGTAACCATTTGGCACCATCCTGGATGATCAATTAGGGTCACTTTCCTATGAAAATACCACTCTATGTATTCTCGATCAGGTGTATATGGATCCACTGACCCCAAGTGCATTAATTTGTTGCTCCGCTCGATGTTCCCACGCATCAAGATATCTTCTTAGTTCAACACGTCAATTCATGCCTGACCTTCCCTGACGGTCTCTAGAATGAAGCAGTTTGTGTTCATCCTTAGTGACTAACTGTGTGGTATTGTCTAGATTAGGCCAAACTGCCTGAGAACATGATGAATATGATGATACTCCACGATGTGCCAACAAATGAGGTCAACACAATAGCTAGTTGTTGCTACCAGCTGTGCAGTATTGTGGGAGTTGTTTCATAGCATCCTCAGTGTATAGCTGCCAAATAAACTGACATAACAGACGAGTATTGTGGTTAGGAAAGAAATGCCTTTTTTTCCATTATTTCAAAAAAAGGAAATCCAAATTACATTATACCTGACTGTCATGGAGAGATGTCAACTAATCGCGGTACACTTTCAGTACATGCATGGGTGATTGTGATAAATTGTACTGGGCTCTCCACTTGTGAGGAACATAATGAATAATATTAGCTATTCCTAGTAATTAAAAGGTTTAAAAATTGTGTCCTTACTAATTGAATACGAACCTGGACCCAAGAGCACTCGTGGTTACGGCCACTGGAAGTCGTCCGGTAGGACAGATGGTTGGTATTCGCTCTCATGCCCACAACTGACAGTAAATTTAAAAAATATATAATATAATGTAAGGTGTAATCATGGACATGTGTCCAACCAACAAGTTTAACCAACAATGTTACATGTAGTAGGACTAATGGCTCAGATACAGATTTGACTTGTGGAATTGCAGCGTCACATAAGCTTTTGTACAAGTGTACCAAAATTGCACTCCCCCAACTGTACTGATGAGCTACATCTAAGTCCATGAGTAACGACAAATAGAGCAGAGGGATCAGATGCCTGGATGTGTCTGACATGAGCAATCCTTTGACTAGTAGTAGAATGAAAACCCTTGCCTGCTATTGACAATCTACCTCAGTAGCATCAAGAGGCAATGGACTGCGCAACAAGTTTCCCAACCAGCTGGCCCTTATGCGACCCCCTCTGATAACACTCGTGTCTGGTGTAGCCCCCAGGTAGTTAGTGCATAATCTCTGCCAGTCATCTGTGCGCCTGCTTGTGTCTACACCAGTGATTGCCATGTCATCGATCGGTAAACCCCATAGGATACCCACATCCTGTAAAGTGATGGTAGCCTCTCCCATCGGCAAGTGAAATGTGTGTCTCTAGTCTCCAACACTCTACTAACACAGTGATGAGCGAATGGTCAATGTGAATTGGTGCAGAATCCAACAGTCCCTGGAATCCAGCGCCACGCACATAGCGCATCACTCTATCAGGGACCACACCAATCCAACAAGCCACATCGCACTGCCACACCTGAAATGCCTCATCCTCCAAATTACCGTTGTACAGAGTACGTGCACGATGCCCCCGGTGAAGGTAAAGCAAATCCTCATCAATGGGTCCTGGATGATACATAGCGTATCCCTAGTGAAAATTATAATCACATGGAGAAATGATTAGTCCATATTTCCACAAAAATGAATACTATTACATGTAATACATATTCAAACCAAATCGAACATTAGTTTCAATTTAAACAAATACACATAATACAAGTCCACACAAACAATTACACTAAAAAAATGAGAGAATTTAGCATAACAAGCTTCATGGCTACATAATAACATGTAATACATATTGGTCTAAACAAAACATAAGGATATCTAGAAACTCCATATTACAAACACGACCCTAAGCACGCCCTCGCCCACAGACGCCTCTGCAATCACCCAGAAGTCTCTCATCCATTTGATTCCTTATCCTTCTCTCCGCAAACTGACCACGCCTCCTATTACGAAACTTTTCAATATCGGGAATCAACCTCCAATTGGCATGTTGCCATAGTGATGGATCTCTTAGAGGCACAAAATGCGCACAATATTGTTGCACATAAGTGGTCGTGTGATATACCTTATCAGATAGAGTAGACGGATCGTCACGCCCATACCTACAGACAGCCAATGCATGGGAAAAAAGGAAACAAATTTTCCATTCAAGACAACTACACTTCTTTCTCCGGTATTTCATAGTGTATTGGCTCTCACCAATGCTGCCATCAATGGTCCTTGTCATAACCTTATAAGTCTGCGATGCCTGACCATACACGGTGACAGTATGTACTTGTCCCCAAGTGTCTTGCTTCTGAAACTTTTTCCAAATCTTACTTGGGAACTCAAACCTACACAATTCTACATCAATTTAGAATACATCAACTAGTCCACTAACACATAATGAAATATAATGTATCAAAAAAGTACCTCCAATTTGTGGCATCCATTAGCCTTCGTGCAAACATTTCAACTGTTCTTTCAAAAGCGACTTTGACACATACTGTTATCAGGAGATGTCGTGCGATCCTTAAACAATTGTTGTAACTCTCTGAAAAATTAGTTATAAGAATTCCCCAACGACGATCTCCCTCATCAAAAGTAAGGCACCACTTACTGCTATCATGCTATTTTTGCCAATCCCAAGCAAATGGTTTGAGACTCTCCAACTCCTCCTTGTACTCCCTCCACCTACTTTCTTGTCTAGCATGACCAAGATGCCAAACCAGAGTCTTCAGATGTGCATTTTTTAACTTCCCATGCTCTGCACTAAGAAAGTTAGACTGAAAATGCCTCAAGCAAAACCATTGGTATCCTACTGGCTTAATCCATTCATCCATATGTCTCATTGCATTCAAAATCCCATCATGATGATCTGATATAATACAGATTGGCCTAGTATCACCACCCACCACATGGAGTCGCAGTTTTAGCATGAACCAGTTCCAACTTCCATTAGTCTCAGCATCAACTATTGCATAAGCAATGGGCAGTATGTAATCGTTCGCATCGTGTATCACCGTAACTAGTATTGTGGCCTTGTATGCGCCTCTCAAATAAGTCTCATCCACACTAATCACCGGTCTGCACTGGCGAAATGTATCGATAGCCTGACCAAATGCCCAGAACACAAACTTAAATTTCCTACACTCATGACTGTGCATTCTATCAGGTACATCTGCCCAATCAACAACGGTGCTCAGATTGGCCCTGATTAGCTCATCCATAAATGTTAGCAAGATTCAAAGGATTCCTCCCAAGTTCTTAATACCAAATTAATAGCCTTCTGGTGAGCATACCACGCCTTCTTGTAGGAAAAGGGTCACATTTAACCCCTTCTTCACATGTGCTTAGACATCCTTCACCTTGTAAGAAGGGTTCGCATCAATCTAATGGCGAATGGAACGAGCGATCATCAACGATGTCAGGTTAGTGTTATCATTTGATCGACCAGCACCAATACAACTATGACAACTTGCCCACTTGGTGGTCTCCCACATCCCATGGGAAGCCTTCTTGCTGGCTCTAACAATCAAATACCAATTGTCATTTCCTTCAAAAATGTCCTTACATTTCGCATACCATGTACGTGACCTGCTCTCCACAACCCGGTATTCCCTGTTCATCATCGAACTCCACCTGGAAATAGCTTCTACCAACTCTGGCTTACTCCAAAATTGCATACCCAGTGCAACTTCACCAGTCGCTTGAACATAACTAGGAAGTCTTTCACCACAATTAGTTGGGTCATAGCCATCCTCATCAAGCCCCCTATAATCCCTAAAGTAGGCCTCCGTATTAGGATTCGCCATAAGATGGAATGTCGTGGCTACATTGTTCGTGCACACCACTTGTTCATCATCGTCCCCTGGATTCGAATTAGTTGATAAGGAACGATCATCTTCACCTTCTTCATCAAGTTCCCTTTCCTCACCTTCGTCATCGCTACCAACATGTTCACCATAACCAACAACATGCTCGCTAATTTCACCCACATAATCATCATCAAAGACATTCAGCTCCACATGATGCACACCATATATACCAGCACTTGTGGACGGTTGAGTGCAATCGATGTGAACATATGCACTTGGTTGACTCGACTGACTAATGATAGAAAGTTCTCCAAAACCTTGGCAATGTACAAGGGGTGGTAAGGTTGGCAAAGGTGTATAGTTCTAAACATTTCTCAACAACGACATGAACGTGCCCGAACTAACATCACCCGCACGGTCAATGGTGTTTGACATCTTCTCCATATTAATGTACATATCAGCTGAGGACAAGGACATTTGATCAACAATGTTGAAGAAGGTCGTGGTAGACTCATCATCTTCCACATTATAACATCGATAGTATATAAACGAACCAATCAGATCAGGAAAATGATAATATATTTTTAACAGAAACCCCTCACTTGCAATGTCAAGCCTTCTGAAAATTAATTCAACTAACTCGGAGTGGCTTAACCTCCGTTCGAGAGTCACGTTTTTGTCAAGTATAGAAGGATCATAATACACACCCACATTCAAATCAAACTTAATCTAACCCCCTTTGTACAAGTACACCATCAAAAATATCGTAGAACTACATTATACAAATATAGAACATATAATTCCATATTCAGAACATCGGTATTATTCAGCAACATCTATTCAACTCCTCAAACTCTTAACCATACATTGTTCAATTGTCATCGGACAACCAAATCATACACTATTATCGATTATCCATCATAATTGATATACAACATTACAACATCGGCAATGACTCTTCACCATATAAAATTTGAACTCAATTACACCACACAAACTAAATCATTACTACAACTTCAATGCAAAAATTAGTGAACAAATCACACATAATCAATTCACACGTAATCACGCATCATCATTCAACACATTCATATAATAAAACCAAACATAATCATTCAACACATTCATATGAACAAGATTTTTTTCAAGTACCTCACAAATTACATTATTACTACTAGTTCAATAAAATAGTGAACAAATCACACATAATCAAACCACACATAATCATTCAACACACTCATATAATCATGAATTTTTCAGGTACCCCTCGGAGACTCAGAAATTTCGGTTGCGCGTGACTAGCAAGCGCAGAGCTGCTAGTGGCGCTTGAGCTCCACGCACAAACCTACCGGCGGCGCGTGCGGTGCGTGCAGCGTTCCACCGGGTGCACGACAGTCTGCAATGACCAAACACAAAGAAAGAACGAAAGCAAATCTGAAAAAAAATGAAAAGAAAATACGAACTAAAGGTTGCGGAGGTACAAACCCGGCGATGAAAATAGCTGAAAACAAAATTGTGGTCCGGAGATGGAGACGGCGAAGGCTTGAGCACGGTTAGAAGGTAAGATTCCGACAGCGGAGAAAACAAGGTAACAATGAGTTTTCTTCTTTTACTGGCGAACGTTAACGTTCTGGGTATAAAAGATGACTCAAGATTAACTGAAATTTAAATTAAAAAAAAAGCCAAATTCAGAGGACACATTTGTTAAAGAGTAGGTCTCCTGATAGGCGGTCTGTCCATAAGCTTATGGACAGGCCACTTATTTCTTACCTTATACACTGCATTTCTTAAATTACATATAAAATTTTAAAAAATTGAAAATATTTTTTTATATTATATATTTTTATATTTTCACCTTCAAATATATATTATTACTTGTTTTAACTTATAAAATGCAATATTTAAATTTTATAAAAAATTACAACATTTAAGGCAAATGCCCCTAAGGACTGTCTATAAGTTTATATGGAAAGACCGTCTTTCCTGAGACTTTCCCTTTGTTAAATGCATCCTCATCTTGTTTGCTAAAAAAAACATAAATTCATGAGGACGCATTTCTCATTTTTTTTCATGCAATAAAAAAAATCACAGCAAACGCATTTAGCAAATGCGCTCTCCACATGGGCGGAACTAGGGGGCGAGAGCGCCACCCCTAGGATCCAGCGGCTCGGAATTTAGGCCTAGAGCCACCGGGAGCCACCGGATTCCGCCCCCCCTTGAGCCCTAGCAGCGCCTCTGTTTCCGGCGACCAGTTGAAGAAGATGGCTGCTGATTTGATTTTTTTTTGTCACTAAACAAAACGACGTCGTTTTCCCTTAAGTGAAACGACGTCGTTTTGTTAATGTAAAACCCAAAAAAAGAAATGAGGCCAATTGGGCTGAAACCCAATTGGCCCAAAAACAAATATTAAAACCCACCCTTGGGCTAGATGATGAAGAGAATCGCAGATTGCCTCTTGTCTTCCCACTTCCTCCGCCGACCGCAACCAGTTGCCGACTTGCCGTCCATCTGCAGCTCCGACTTTGTGCGCCTCCGTTCGTCCGCCATCTCCTTCCTCAACCAGCGACCGCGTCCGAGCTAAACCAAGGGTAAGGTATGCGAGGAGAGGAACTGAATAGCGTACTCTTACAAAGAGCCAATATTTTTTTGTGTAACTTTTGTTGAATTGAATTTCTTATTTGTGTGAAATTGTGAATACTGAATAACATATACATATTTAGTGGTTGTGTTCAAATTGTGAAATTGTGCTTAATAGCATATTTAGTGAATAGTGACTGTGTCACTGTGTGACTAGCTTATTTGAATTTTATGGACTTGTGTTGAATTTGAATCGCTTATTTGAATTATGTGGACTGTGAATAGTTTATTTGAATTGAATATCATATTTTAGAAACTCAAGTATTAGAAAGTAGTTTTTTATGCATTGAGCGTAGTTTGTTAAAATATTGTTGTATTTACCATTGAAAAAAATATTTTACCCCTTTTTCGTCCCCCACATAATGCCCTGGTTCCGCCACTGGCTCCACCCTTACATCCATTGACATATCAACAATATAAGAATTTTCTCATCTTTTGACACTTTTCGACGGGAAACCCCCAGCTTTGCCGGCACAAAGGGACTTTATCAACAAGGCATCCCAAAAAATTGATTCACAAACCATTTTCGCATATTCAATTATTCAATTTGAATAACCAGAAATCTTATTAAATTTGGATAGATTGATAATTTGATTTTTGATGATTCGGTATTTAGTTTGGTATTTGGATTTTAGTTATTTTGCACTACCCACTTGAATATATAACAGATGCTTTAAGGATGCCAGGATGGTATTCCTTGGGGAGCAAGCACCGTTAGAAATAAATAAAACACACATAGTAATATGTTGACCATTGAGTACGTATTAATCCTACCAACCTCAACAATTCCGGTGAAGGAAATTAAGCTCTGGAGCATGAAATAGTCCATCACTTCTTTTTTTTCAAACAGAATAGTCCATTACTTGTTGCAAAGGACATGAATATTATGATGGAATAAGTCAACCTCATCAACAACATTTATATGTCTAAATCAATTTTGAAGGCTTGTTAATTAAAACGGTAAAATGTGTTTTGAATACTATATTTCGTTGAAAGTGTCGATATAATATCGTAAAATTTGAAAGTGTAAATTTAATCCTATATTTTGATGAAAAGGCGCAGATGTACCCAATTTGCACTATTTCAGTGTTGACTAATTGAATTCAGATGTTGTTTTAGACCGACTGAGAAAAACTCCGGTGAGACCGTCTCACCGTAGGAAATGGTGAGACCGGGGACCAAATTGCAATAAATAAGAGAGGAACTAAAAAATGGGATCAGATTGCAAATATATAGAAAATGAGGGCTGAAGAAAATGGGTCTAAAGTCGGGTTATAAGGGAAACGGGTAACCAATCTGGTTCATAACCAACTGCCACATTTTGGAAACAAAATCCCCAAAATCAAGGAATCTGAATCCCTATGCAATTCAATCCGATAAAATCTGGTTAATGTCGCAAATCGCAAATCAATCCTCTGAAATCAACGGATTGTCCTTAGGCTTTTAGGTCTGCATCGGATTTGCTTCAAATTCACAACGGATTGAGTTCAGGTTGAAGCTTGCGATCTCCAAAATCAGGTCTGCAATTTTGCGATAGATTTACATCGGATTTGCTTCGGATTTGCGCCGGAATCGTATTCACAGACAACTTTGCGACGAAAACATCAAAGAAATCTTCTACATCTCCTACATCAAAGAAGGTGAGATCTGGAATTTTAAGATCTTAGTTTTACAGTTTAAAATCTTTGTTTTAACGGTTGAAATCTACAATCTAAGGTGTTGCTGGTATACACTATGGAAGACGAAACAATTCAACGCAGTGGCATTGTTCTGTATGAAGGAGAAACCAACGATTATGTTCAATCTGAAAATTCAACTAGTTTACATCCAGGTTAGGTTTTGATTTCGTATATACAGTTAAACGCATGAAGTAGTTGCATGAAAACATGAAGTAATGTTTATTTGTTCTGAATTTTATTGTGACAGATATGGTATTCAGTTATGTGCATGTACTGAAGAAACGCTGGTGTTTTACAATTTTCTGAAACATATTAGGTAATATAATAAACATTGGATGTAATTGCATGAACACATGAAGTAACGCAATCATATTCTAATAAACAATTCCCCAAGGGCTGAAATTTGGTTGAAGACAAATTGTTGGGAAGATGTTGATGTTTTTAAATTTTCTAAAATATATGAGGTAATATGATGAACAAATTATGTAGCTGCATAAACACATGAAGTATCGTGATGTTATTCTGATTTTTTTTTTAAGAAACTGTAGGTGTTTTACAATTTTCTAAAACACATAAGGTAATATGATGAACATTGGATGTACCTGTATGAACAAAGAATGCAATTTTGCAACAGGATCAGATTCTGTCCCCAATTTAAGCGACCTATCGAAAGTTGATGTCACAGATTGCTTCAAAGGTTTGAGAGCAAATACACTGTCAGAGTTCCATGATTTATACAGAAAACAGTCAAATTCATTGGGATTTGGGGTGCGATGTTCAACACAAAGAAGTAGAAAAGACGGAACCATCCTAGAGAAGTATTTTGTTTGCTCAAATCAGGGAAACACAAAATTGAAGAATGAAACACCCGACACAGCTTCCAATAACAATGTCATTGAAGAGGGCTCTGAGAAGAAAAGAAGAAAAACAAAGAAAAATGTGGTTACGAGAATTGGATGCAAGGCTGGAATTCGGGTTAAATTTATCAATGGTGCCTATGAAGTTTTGCATCATGTGACATCTCACAATCATCCTTTCACTCGAGTCGAATGGCAGTATTTGCAGAGAAGTGAAAGGAGAATTACCGAAGAAAAAGGGAAAACTATAGAAGGAATGGAAGGTGCAGGATTAAAACCAAGTCATGGATTCAAGTTTATGGCTTTTGAAGCTGGTGGTATTCAGAATCTAGGACACACGATTAAGGATCATCTAAACTACGTGAACAGGTTGCGCATGAAGGAGATTGAAGGAGGCGATGCTCAACAAGTAATTGAAAGACTCTCACAGAAGTGTACCGAAGAGGAAGATTTCTTCTTTAGAGTTAAATTAGATGATAATGGTAGGCTGACAACATTATTTTGGAGGGACTCAATGATGAAGGAAGACTACTCCCTCTTTGGCGATCTAATGGTATTTGACACCACATACAGGTATGATTTATATTTTGTAAAATACATATAAACACATGAAGTAACATCTGGAACACATTAAGTAGTATGTTATACACACGATGTAGATTCATTACTGTATAAAAACATGAATAAAAGTAATATAATTCAACTTGATAATTCACAAAAGTCTGAAATGAGTTAACATGATCTAACTTTGTTAAGTGATATGTCAACATACAGGACCAACAAATACAACTTGATATGTGCTCCAATAGTCGGAATCAACAACCACGGCAATATAGTGATGTTTGGATGTGCTTTCATTGCTGACGAAAAAGCTTCAACTTTTGAATGGCTTCTGAATGTTTTCAAAAAATCAATGGGTGGTAAAGAGCCAGTAACAATATTTACAGACCAAGATCCAGCCATGGCCAAAGCAATCGAAATGGTAACCATTCTTTAATTTGATTGATCTGGTATATAATTGGTTGATATGTTTATATACTTACAATTAGTATTTAATTTAATAGTTCTTATATATGTTCACAACATCTAATGTAATTTCAGTAATCATTGTCAATATAAAAAAAACTGATAATTGGGGAAAAAATAAGGAACAATTACATTTAAAGTTTACATTTTAGTTCGTGTTTAATTGCTTTTAGATCATAAGTTTGTACATGAACTTGTTTTGAAATTTTACAGGTTTTCACAAACACGAGGCATAGATTGTGCTTGTGGCACATTACACAAAATGACATCAGTCATTTTGGTGAATTAAAAAAGGATGGTTCCTTCAAGGAAGCATTTGAGCATTGTTTAAAATACTGTAAAAAAGAAGAAGAATTTGAAATGGCGTGGAACAATATGATCAAGAATTTTCAGCTTGAAGACAAGGAATGGTTCAAGAGGCTATATTCTATTAGAGATAAGTGGTGCCCTGCAATGAGCAAGGACTTTTTCTCCGCGGGAACTCTTTCATCACAACGAAGTGAGAGCACAAACAAAGCTTTGTCATTCAATGCCAGCAAAATGACAACACTAAGCAGGTTCTTAACCATCTTTAATGAGACTATTGATCGGTGGAGGGCAAAGGAAATAGCGAAGGAAAATCAATGCTCAAAATCAGTGCCAAAGTCAGCTATACATGGATCAAAACTACTCAAACATGCAGCTCAAGAGTACACATTATCAATGTACTATAAGTTTGAGAAGGAATACAAGATTGCACAAGCAACAAAATCATGTAGAGTTTTCACCCTAGGATCGGCAACAAAGTATGAAGTAAGTCCAGAAGAAGATGATACAAAAGTTGAAATTGTCACCTTCACACAACAGAGTGGAATGGTGGAAGTTAACTGCTCCTGCAAAACTTTTGAAGAAACAGGTATGTTACCTTATATGTTAATATGTGTAGTTCTTATATATATGTCATTAGTTCTTCATTCGCACAGTTAACATTAATCTGCAGGACATTATATGCTTTAGGGTTTGGATGTTTATCTAATTAACTTGAATATATGCATGGTTATCTTTTTATGCTAGGAATGCTTTGCTTTCACTGTATCCGTATATTGCACATCAACTCAATCAGCGAGATACCATCACAATACATTCTGAAGCGATGGACAAAGTTTGCTAAAATGCAAGTATGGGACAAACTGAAAGCAGTACAAGAAAAACAAGAAGTAGACAAAACCAAAGACAAAGTTCCATGGCGACACCAAATGGCAAGAAACTACTACAATTTGGTACTAAAATGTGAAGGTGACATAGAAACCCGGAAGATTCTTGAAGAAAGCTTCAAGAAATACAATGAAAAGGTAGACCAAATTCTTGTCTCAAAAAGTACAAAAGAACATGAAAATTCAAGCAGCATAGCAGAATCTTCAATCACTAAACCGCCAACAATCCAAGATCCATCTCCCACAAAGACAAAAGGAAGAAGCAAGAGAATTGAAGGATGGAAGCATAGAAAGAAACCAAAAACAAAGGAGTTTGGTACCAAGACACCAAAGCAACAATTCTAGACCTATGACTTCGAATTTGAGATTTATTTATATTAACATTATGTACATGAACAAATCACTTAAATTGCCCTTCAAATGCTTGAAACACATGAACTAACGAGTGCTGTTTAATTAAACAAAAATATATTCACCAAGTAAACTGTGTCTGAAACTAATGATTCTAACAAATGAGCTAAAGTGAAATATACATGAACTAATGATAGAAAAAGTAAATAAAAATATGACAAAAATTGAAGACTCAAATGTTCGAGAGCTCGAGGTATGAGGTTCGAGGGATCGAGGGCTCGAGGCAGGAGGACTATAAACCGAACTATATACCCAAATAACTGAACAATTTACCTAAAGGACACATGGCTTTGAACATATGAAATATAATTACTAGACAAACTGTTAAACTATAATAGAAACAAACGAGATAAACAATGCAACTAAATAGATAAACATAAGAACTAAACTCATACTGGAATCATCATAAAAAAATTGAAAGTTCCAATCCATTCGAAAATCTTCTGAAAAACATCATTCAGAAACAATCAATCCAACAACCTAGCAAATGGACCATTCAAAATCATCCATAACATCATTTCAACAAATTCAAACATTCAAATCACTACATAACAAATCCAAATCACAGCATTCAAATCAATTCAAGTCTACGTTGTTTGTGGACATTCCTCCCATGCCATCCAATTCACCATCTTTAAACAAGTTAAAAGACGGAAGAGGCTCGTTCTGAGCCTGGTACTGTTTCCTTCTCATCCATAGGTTGCATGCTTCATCAACCATAGCAATCAACTTGTCATTCCATTCGATTGGTGATTCTTCAATTGGCGGCGAGTCATCTTGCTGATTCGGAAGTTCTGCACTCGTCCCAACAATAGGTGAAAAGTCTTGCAATGATTCATTCCCAACATCAGCCTTCACCATCTCCAACCTCTGATACATATCAGCGGTAACAACTTCAAAGTTACGCTTCACGATCATTAAGGCCTCATCATAAGCCTACACAAGAAAAAAAATCTATAAGTTTATACATAAATTTAATATGCACATGAAAATTTAAGATACTGAAACACATAAAAAATCATGCTAACCACATAACTAACAAAGCAAATACAGCAGGTAAAATGTTAAACGCTTACATTCTTAGCAAGACTTTTAATCTTGGAGTCAGTCAAAACTCCGCGTGGGATTTTGAACTGCAGCACTTCATCACCTTCAGGAACTGAATCAGCTCCAATCTCAGGTTGAGCTCCAATATCACTCTTACCTCTATGACCGTCTTTCACTTTTCCGGCACAACTGATTGGATAACCCTTCACCATGATTGTCCTGTCAAAACCTCCTCCAATGTACAACATCTTCACTTTCTCCCTCAACTTCGCATCAGTCCAATGCTGGACTAGAGGAAGGCACGTTGGCTCCAACACACCACGGACAGGAAATCGGTGCAAATATAGAATCAAAAGGATAAGGACACAAGCACTACAAGTTTGGTATTCTACATTGTTCTTATACCTCCTAATCATTGAAGCCATTTTGTCTAACACAAAAGTACACCAGTCGAGATTCTTAATCTCGTCAACATTTTCAATAGCCTCAAGGATTTTCATATCTACCTTCCCAGTAGCTATAGGAGCTAAAAAGTATGAAGAACAATAGATCACAAAAAGTCTCTTGAACTCATCCCCTCCCTCCTTAAGCTCATTTATCCTATCTAAAATCAAGTGAAGGGGTATATCATGTTCATTCTCCCTACCAAACCTAGCCTTGTAACTATCCTTCAATTGCATACCAGAATTTCTCTTCTCCACAACTTCCCTACCAGTGTTTCGAGGCAAGCACAAAACATCATAAACATCATCGGCGGTAACAAAGTATCTATCTACCCCAACCAGCTGAACACATGTACCAGGGTTAAAATTACTCACCAACCAAGGCACAATACCCGAGGGAAGTGCAATCTCCAATCTTAGATTCAAAATGCCCCCAAAACCAATGGCTTCAACATCAGCCTTCTGCTTAGCACTGAGATCAGCACACAGATCTGTGATTTTTACATGCTGGCTTCCAGGCATAAACTTCTTTAAAAACCTATAAAACAATATAACACAAGTTAGTATATATAACAACTGTGCATAAAAACACCCAAACTAAGAGATAAAACACATCAAGTAAACATACAGTAATTTTAAAAAGAAAGTTCAATTAATAAACAGCAAAATCAATATGAAATTAATAATAAAAACTAAACATGTAAACACATAAATAAAATCAACAAGTACATAAACTATTTATACTGTAACTCTACACATAAACAATCAAAAGTATAGTGAAACAAAACACTGAAAAACCAAAGAACGACAACATACCTAAACTAATAAACTCTAAATCATTCAAGTTATTATGCAAAAATATTAAAATTGAAATATTCAAAGTATATATACATACATAAAGTAAAATAAAAAAATACTTAAAGTAATAAAACGTACCTAGAACCATCAGGAAGCTGAATTTCACAGACTTGTTTAATTTGCCGTGTCACTTCCGTGCCATCATTAGTTTTCTTTGAGGCAGGTCCAGAAACACCATCTTCATCAAGCTTGCGCTTTCTCGTAGTAGAAGAATTCTTTGATGGCCCACTCCCATCTGCAACAACATCCTCATTATTGCTTCCAAATGACTTATTCTCAACAGGATTCCTCACTGCAGACACCTTCAATGCAGCCTTCTTCACTGCAGGCTTCTTAGCTGCAGCCTTCACAGTCGGCCCCTTCACGACTGGCTCGTTTGCAGCAGGCTGGTTCACAACCGCTTCGTTTGCAGCAGGCTTCTTTGGAGCGAGCTTCTTCGCTGCAGGATTCTTCGTTGTGGGCTTCACAACTGGCTCCACTGCAGCAGGCTTCTTTGAGAGGGATTCTTAGTTGCAGGCTTCACAACCGGCTCTTTCACAACTGCCTCCTTTGCAGCAGGCTTCTTTGGAGAGGGATTCTTAGTTGCAGGCTTCACAACCGGCTCTTTCACAACTGCCTCCTTTGCAGCAGGCTCCTTCACAGCCAACTCATTTGTTGCAGGCTTCGTTGGAGCAGGCTTCTTTGCTGCAGGCTTCTTTGCTGCAGGCTTCACAGCAGGCTCTTTCACAACTGCCTCCTTTGCAGCAGGTTCCTTCACAGTCAACTCATTTGTTGCAGACTTCTTTGGAGTGGGCTTCTTCGCTGCAGGCTTCACAGCCGGCTCTTTCACAACTGGCTCCTTCGCAGCAGACTCGTTCACAGACGACTCGTTTGCAACCGGCTTCTTTGGAGCCGCCTTCTTCACAACTGGCTCATTTCCTTTCCCTTCACAAACCTTTTGTTTGCCCTCTTCATTTGCATTCACAACAGCAGGAGGCAGATCAATAAAATCATCATCTTCCATATAATCTTCATCACTAATAATTCTTTTCACTTTAACCTTCTTCCTAACACCTTTCTTTTGACACATTTTCTGATCTACATCACACAAATAAAAAATAAATAATAAATCAAAAACACAAAATTAGAAGCAGAGAAATCAATACATACCAGATTTGGTTTCACATCTCAAACCTTCAATAACAACATTTATCTGGGCACTTATGGGACTTGCAGGCACACAAGTAGAACCTACAAATTTTAAAAATTAAAAGATTCCAAATAAAACATAAAGTAATGAAAGATACATGATAACAAATATATTTTAACATACCCTCAACATTTCTTTCAATAGAACCCTCATTTCTTTCAATAGAAATATTTCCAGGCTCTGATGCAAAAAACATACAAAAACTAATGAGTTTAATAACAAAACTAAACAACTATAAATATGAACTAATAATTCAAATGCTAACCAATATGTTCAATATTAGTTGAAGTAATAGGACAAATGATGTGTTAATGCATGCTAATCACATCACATGCATCACATGCACAATAACGAAACAAAATGCAGAAATACCAAAGGGAACACACTAAACACATAAAAAAACCACTAAACATTCAAAGTAAAACAAAGAAAATTAGAATTCGAACCAGCAACTCTATGTGACCTATCCACATCAGATTTACTAGCACTTTTGTGCAAACTCCTCACAATATTAGCTATAAACAAAAAGCAATTATCAGCAACACATAAACCAATAAATTAAAAAACAACAAAAAATTTGAATAAACTTCAATCATATTTAAATACCTGTGCTAGCAGTTTTCTTCTGATTTTTTTCCTTTTTAATCAAAGGAGGTTTAGAACCTGACAATTACACAATCAATTAAATAAAAACATTAAGATTAATTTTTTTTTTTTACAAACTACAATATACATACCATCTAGCAGCTTTGCCTGCAATCTACTTGATTTTCTCAAGCAGATTCCATCACCTACATTTGAAAAGTAATCACATAAAAACTTAAGGTAAAAACTGAAACACCTAAAGTACACAAACCAATATAACTGTGTATATACACATACACAAAGGCAGTAAAAACAGAAAACACATAAACATGCGACCTAAACACAAAAATAGGCTAACTAAAAAAAGTGAAAACAACTAACATGCAAACTAAATAGATTCTAAACTAAACCACAACAGATCTACAACAAAGCCTGAACTAAATACATAAATAGCCTAACTAAACATACAAACAACCTAATTAAACACATGAACAACCTAACAGAAAGATAATGCAAACTAAACAGAGACTAAACTAAACACATAAACATGAAAACTAAACACATTAATATCCTAATATAAAGACAATCCAAACAGAAAGCATACAAAGTAAACAGAGCATTAAATAAACCACAAAAGAGTCACAACAAAGCTCGAACCAACCACATGAACATCCTAAGTTCCTAACTAAACACATGAACTGCCTGACTAAACACATAAACATCTTAAATAATTTGTTATTTTCATATATAAAACAGAGCAACCAACGCAAAACAGAGCAAATTCAATAACAACGAACATCACATCAAATCAAAGACACCGAACAAAAAACCCTAATAATACAAAAATTAACAAAAAAAATAGAACAAACCTTGTGATTCATCAACAACATCCATAAAATCTTCTTGCGACTTCGTCATATCTACAAACAGCCAAAACAATACTCAGAAAACCACAATATATTAATAAAAATAACATGCACAACCGGATCTACAGAGATAAGCGCCGGAATGATATAGAAATCATAGCAGACGAAGAAGAAAAATAAAAAACCCTAAATATAAACCCCAAATACAGTGAAAATAAGAAATTCTAACCTCTATAGAAACGGAATGAAGAAGACAATGTAATGCAACTCAGAAATTGCAAATTTAAACGGATTTGAGCAGTTGAATCGGGAATTTCTGGCAGCGGTTTTCAGAGATTTGAAAAAGGGTTAATGCGGAGAAATTGAAACGGAGGGGTTAATGTGAGAAAGAGAAACAGAGGGAGGGTTTAGTTGGCGGTTCAATTTAAATACGGAAAATTGAAAATTAACTAAAATATCTTCCATGCCCCTGAAAATATGTAATTTATGGTGAGACCCTTGGTCTCACCATAAGCTTGGGTGAGACGGTCTCACCCAAGTCTTTGTAATTAGTAAAATGAGGTTATTTTATCATTAGTGAGACTTGAGTTTAGGTTATGAATCGATTATAACCTCCCTCGTAACCTAAACCATGTTCTCAGGATCATATCTGCATTTCAGTTCAATTCAAATCAGTTCAATTTAGTTCAACGTGAATTTAGTTTTGGTGAAATTTATCTTAATTTAGTCATACATTACTATTTCTCAACAAATTAATTTTCAGTTCAATTCAAATCAATTCAAATCAGTTCGGATAAGCTCCAGATAACAGGGCCTCATTCACCCCTCTGCCATCTGCCTAGACCCTTAGATACATACTATGCCAATATCCTACACATATTGTGTACGTACGAATGGAGAAGTTGACAAACAGGTGGATATATACAACGAAATGGACGATGGAAATGGAAAATGATGGATAACAAGATTGGAGGAAGAAGACAGGAAGAAAATTACAGAAATTTATTGGGGCACCGTAAAAATTAAGGCAAAGTCTTGGGAAAGACGGTCTTTCCATAGGCTTATGGAAAGACGGGGTTTAACTAGAATAATAAAAGGTAAAAGGTCTTAGTTGCAATATTAAACTTTTAGTATGCAACATGTAGTAGTTATAAAATTTATAACCCGGTTCATGCAACCCGAAAATTTTATCTTCATTTCTTCTAATTTACACTTTAAACCTTGGTCTTTCCATAACTTATGGAAAGACCGTCTTTCAAGAGATGGACTCAAAAATTAATGCTACTGCCACTTTTACTAGTAGCGCCAAAAGGACCAACTCCTGATCTGAAAGGGATAGGGAAACTGGGTGCCAATTCGCAAATTAACTTCACAATCTAGCACTTCAAAACCAAGAGGGCCGCCGCATATGTCACAATCTTCATCATCATCCTAATCCTACTCATTGCTTCATCTTTAATTATCATCAATTTCATTCCCAAGTCGCTTTCAATTTTACAACCGTCAAAATGCACCTGCTCATAATTCAACTTATAAACAAATATAATCTAGAAGAATTGGGAAAACTGGCTTCATAACGAACACCTATAGAGCATCAGTGCAATTTCTAGAGTATCAACTGGCTGACTCTATACTGATACTAAACTGGAGTTCCTCACATAACTTATGCAGTAGACACTGATTAAACAATGAAAGGTAAAATGAAAATCACTTCATCGTTCTCACCCAGGAAACAAATAAGGTAAGCTTACAAGATGTGCTCTGTTAAACATGGGGATAAAAAATCTACTCTGACAAGCATACACTTGTCATAGAGGTTGAATTGATCTATTTGCACATTTCGAGCAATGTTTTTGCCCTCTTCCCTCGCCTCTTACATCCAGTGAAGTGCTTTTGGACGCGCCAGATGACAGCTATTGGTGGCAGAATCAGGGTCTCGTGTCATGAATTGGGGAGCTTCGTCATCAGGTCTTGTGGATCTTGAAACCAAAAACTCTAGGGGTGTAGTTCTGTACTGCTTTCTGTGGCTTCAGATGTCCATACGTCATCAAAAAGAGATGAGGAAATGTTGTTCCGAAATAAGCGCCATCAATGTCTTTTCACAGTTAGGGAAACCAGGACAATTGCAAAACAAAATATCATAGCAGTAAGCACACATATCATTTAGGATTAGAGGCAAACTATTGATGACATTTCTGCAAGGTTGTTGCAGAACTACACTGGCATGTGTTGAGTACTATAATGTAAGAAGCAAGCAAGTGCACACCAAATGGAATTTAACAGACTAAAGCTTAAAAGAGTTCAATTAAAGGATACTGCCTTGATATTTTGATCGAGGGTAATATATGTCTTCACATTTGGGGCAGTAAATCTTTACTGTACTTGATCGCGGAATGTCAGACTGCCCAACTGGAAGGCAAGGTTGCCCACAGCAATACACTCTAGGGCACCTCCCAAAATCACAGTTTTTGTACTTCTCGAGCTGTCAAGGTGAAAGTTCTCAAATCATAAGTATCTGCTTTAGCCAAAAAACTAACTTCAAACATAAATAACTGGCATTTTCAGATCTAGATTACTTACCATGGCAGCCATTCCCTTGCTGGTCAATATGAACCTAACGTGAATCAAACCATACAACATCTCTGCCGCAGACTCAACTAATTCATTTTGCTCTTCAGTAAACATATCACCTAATTATTGCCAGAAAAGGAAGAAGACAAAATTGTCTACATTAAAAAGATGATGAAGGGAACAAAAGGTTTTACGAATAGACAGTGATCTTGAGTGTGAAACAAGCAGAAACCATTGATAGAAGCAAGGGGAATAACAATCCAGCTATGTGGGGTCAGTTTCTGAAACAGAGAGCAACACTAACAGAAAATACAGAAGAACCAAACAAAAATTATAGCAAGAATCGTGTTGTTGACATTAGCCCACTTCGATCATAAATTAAATGAAGATCCACAATTTAACTCGAGCGAAGGAAACTCTTAGATAAAGTAAGCACTGTGTACTCAATGCTGCAACATTTTTCACTATTTTACAGTCAGGCATAAATTGTAACGCTCGTCTTATGTATCATAATTAAAAGCTGGGTACATCGTGATTTCCTTTTCTACATATTGTAAAACAAGAAGAAATAACTTAATTCTGAGGCCAGAGAAAACTCATAAGATATTGCCAAGCTGAACATCAGGTCTGTCACGTGTTCTGCTTTTTTGATTTCTGAGATTTTGAGGTGACCTCTTTAAAAAACAAAGATGTTAAGTAACTTCCACAAAAGATTCACAAACATCGCTCGCAATCTTACCCAGTGAAAACAAATAATTCCAGATAATTCAGATCCAAGGGGATCTTGGTCAATGATTGCGCCATGACAATCTCCCCCATGTTGTGAAAAAAACTTTTGAATCCATCCAAGGAATGGGAGCTTAAGCTTTTAAAAAATTAGATCCCATGTCATTGGCCAGAATAAAATAGGTTAGTATGCCATCTATGGGTATCACACTAAGTTGAGGCCAATAACATTAATAAAGTCCATTGGCGCTTCCCTGATACTGACTACAAAGTGCTCCAGCCTCAAATTTTATTAAAACACAAGAAGAAATAAAGAAAGAATAATAATTTACAGCTACTAGCTTTCCTTTAAACACCACGGGAATTTGCATCACTTATAACTTCACTTTGCAAAAAAAAAAACTGAAAACATCTTTCAATTCAACCAAAAAATACTCGAGAAAAGAAAGCACTTACCATGAGAGGACTCAACATCTAGAATTAGGTCAAGTGCATAGTCATAGTATGGAACTTGACTACTCAAACCACATAGATTGAAATCATCCTGAATATATTCATCATCAACTTCACAAAAAAACTCATTCCCTCTCAAGTTGCAAAACCATGAAATCCATGATGTATCATCCCCATCAGAACCACTAACATCAGACTCTTCACTGTCTGTTTCGGATTCATCTGCACAAATGTGAAAAAGTGAATAATTGTTTTGGTTAAGCATGGCAAAGACACACGTGGACAGCAACAACAGAAAAAAATTTGCCTTTATCCTACCATGTGTGGTTGGATATATGGATCATATCCTGCCATCTTATTCGCTTAAGACACAAAGCTTCAATTATGTTAAATTGAATCGTATCCTTTCTCTTAGTGTCTCTTTCCAAGTACTTTTAGGTTGACCTCTTCCCCTTTAAATTAATTTAAGCAGTTCTCTTTGTTCTAAACATATTAGCGGGCCTCCAATGGTCTCCCACACATACATCAAACTCATCTCAAATGCTTCTCACTTCTCATCTGTTGGCAATACTCCTACTTTATTTCTTATACTCTCATTACATACTCTCTCTAGACTAGTATGTCCACACATCTGCTAGTCTATTCTTTGTTCATGTTCCTTGTTTGTTGTCCATCACTCCAAGTCATAAAGAATCACTGTCCTTATGGTTGTTCTAGATAATTTTCCTTTCAATTTGACAGGTACTTTACAGTCAAAGAGTATTGAGGACGCACTTCGCCATTTGTTCTATCTGGCTTGAATCCTAGGTGTGACATCTCTATCAATTTACTCATTTATCTTCCTTTATAGCTCCTAAATATTTAAAACTTTCAAAGTAATATACATCATGCTCCCTGATTTTCACTTCGTACACTAGTGGGAGTGGTACTATTTTTTTAAAGTGCCAATACATGAATTATATTATACTAAATATTTAAATCTTTTAGACTCATTTACATCATGCTCCCCGGTCCCCAGTTTTTACACTGTATACTAGCGTGGGTAATACTATCAATAAAGTGACATTACAAGTATTCTGTTTTAATTCTACTAATTGTGAAGCACACATAATCTATTTTCCTCGACTTTTCTAAGTTGGCATTTATTCTTTCCCACAATGAGCACATACACTCTAGTCTCAACAATTATTAAAGCATAAAGGTAAGAGCTCATTAAGTGGGTCCTTGGTGTAGGGTTCGATACAACCAATTGCAGATCAGTATAAAAGGGGATAAGTACTGAAAACTGGAATATGTCACTCGTAAACTACGCAATGTCATTATGTCAGCCAATAGCGGATTAATAATCAGTATTAAGGCGGGCACAAGTAAGGAAATATAAATATGAGAGCATAAATCAAAGAAGTCAGCAAAAAATTTAAAAGTTACATTGGGACAAGAACACTGTTACTATATACTCCCTCTCTGGAAATTCGCATGTGATGGCTGTAAGAGGATGGTAAGTTGATGTCTTAGGTAGCAACATTTTCAAATCTAAAGGCAGGAAATTTTTAGAGTAGAAGGAAGAGTTTCTCTAGCCAAATTAACCACGACTACACCCCTTTAGAAATAAATTGATCATCATTAACCACCTCTCGTAAAGTTTAAGCAGTTCAATCAAACCATCTAGCAGCAAACACCCTTTACAAACAACGAAATTACTGGCACCGGTAGTTATCCAATTAGGAATCTGGAAACTAACTAGAAATTCAACCTCATGCTCTATATGAAAAAAAGCTTATCCATTTGATTCGGTTCAATTACTAATCAGCTAATAATGTATAAAATTAACGCTACGTTTCCCAGGAAATATAACAACAAACAATTTACAAGACACAAATTCAAATAAACACACAAACTAAAAAAATACAAACCATCAGAGCCTTTAATCTTGTCAGATGGCTGGGTAGTAGGTTTGCCTCCTAAATGGAGGAGCTTTGCAGGTAGGTTGCCCATATCGTTGAGGTCGATCGGCTGACCAAACTTATCGACGAGGCCAGTGGAGGAGGTGGACGCCGCCCGCGCCGCCGCGGAGGCTGAAGATTTATCCTTCAATCCCCTGGAGGTGGAAGGGGAGGACTTCTCCAAGTGCTTATCCAGGGCGTCGTTGATCTTCTTCCGATCCAACGACGACGACGGCCCACCCATGATCTCCGCCTTGGATGATCCGCCACCGCCACCGCCGCGACTAGTACTATACATATCAGATATCTCACACACGCGCCACCAGTCCGTAAATCTCTATGGCATCCACAGCAGAAGCATGTACCCTAGATTGAAGGGGGGAATTGGAGCCCTAGATTGATGGGGGAGATGGGGAAATGAGGACGGAGAAATCTAGGGTTTCGTGTATGTATAGTTGTGTGTGTGTAGGTCTGTACAGCAGGCAAAAAAAAAAACTGTGTTTCTCTCTCCTCTTCGTCTTCCTTAGATGTTTCTCAAAAAATCTGGATTGATAGTTTTTTACTACGGTGTTCTAGTTCCTCTATGACTTTTTTTTTTTTACTAGAGTAAATTACATGAGACTACCTCTACCTTGATGTTAGATTAATCAATAAATGGACTATTTATTTTGGAAAATGTTTTTTGACAACCTTACCTTCTTATACTTTCATCATCATATTTATGAAGTCATTACACTCCACACTTTATAACTTTATATAAAATTTGCATTTTTTATTGGAACATTTTTTAATTAACATCGTTTTATATATTTTTTCTCTTTTTATATTATTTTTATCAACTTTTATTTCTTCTTTTAATTTTTAATCTCCACCCTTTATTTTTATTTTTATTTTTTTAAGTTAAAATTTACATTTTATTTGCTAAATATGTTGCCGTATTTTTTTAAATCTATAAAAATTACTTAACTTATTATGCATATAATAGTTAACTAATGTACAAAAAGTCATTACATTACTAAGAACCATTTCAAAAGTTGTGGATAAGACATTGCACGTTTTTATTGAATTTTAATGAAAGTCGTGAATAAAACATCACATATTTTAATTTAAAAGGGACAACTTTATTAATGGTTTGAATATGAGAAAAAACTCATCACATGAATAGTGTAATGTTGGATAAAGTTGCTATTTGAATTTTTTTTTACAGTTCAATAATGTTTTCACGTTTTCCTCTTACACTAGAATAAAAAGATGAATTTGCAGAGGAAATTAAAGTAAGAAAATAACGTGTAAAACTAGCGAATAATTCAATACTTATAATAAATAAAATTTATCATTATTAGTGAGATAATTTAAATAAAAAGTACAACATTTAAGAAAATAATGGAGTATTGAAGTACCTCCTCGGAAGTATTTGTGTTATACTCCTTGCTAATAAAGACACAGTTTTCTCTCCAAACTTTAGCCTTCTGTCTTCTGCCTCCCCCTTGACTGAAACCCTAAGGGAGGCTGCTGCAAGCACAAGATATGGCGGCCTCCCCCACTCTTCAAGGTAGGTAGTTTAGGCTCTGTTTGGCAGAGCTGTGTTTAGAAGTAAATATGGTTTTTTTAAATGCAGGGGTAGACCAGCTTATGTTTTTTCCCCAAAAATAAATTTTACTTTAAAAAACTATTTTTTCGCATCTTACCAAACACTAAAAAGTGCTTTGGTTAAAAGCACAACAGCTTAAAAGCTCCGCCAAACAGAGCCTTAGTGTCCAACATAGGTATTTAGGTAGGTCTACTTCATTTTGTTCCTCAACCTCAACTCAAACATGGCCACCCCTAAACCAGCACCAATCGTCTGATGGTT
This sequence comes from Rubia yunnanensis, assembly GCA_037428765.1. Taxonomy (NCBI): domain Eukaryota; kingdom Viridiplantae; phylum Streptophyta; class Magnoliopsida; order Gentianales; family Rubiaceae; genus Rubia; species Rubia yunnanensis. Next base: position 18,186,486 of record CM075063.1, read on the forward strand.
TTGCTACTTTTTCGCTATTATTCAGTCTCTCTGTCGCGATTAGTTGTAGCCACGACATCCACGTGGTGGTCGTGGTGGAGTTTTAGACCTGCGCAGACGGTCCTCAACAAAAATCATCTTTTTTCCGGTGGAATATGGGATGTGACGATCTATTGGACAAAGACACAAGTTGCCTTCGGAGATCCCACCGGACGGAGCCGCTAGTCCCGACGGCACGGATGGAGTTTTCAGGGAAGAAGGTGCTAGCCTGGTTGTTTTGGGTTTATTATTTTTTTAGTTTTCCATTGTTTCTTGATTTTCTTCTCCTGATTTTCATCTTTTATCCTTGTTTTTATTTTGAGAGAAGTGTGTTTCTAACTCTATGTTTTGGTAGAAAGTGCAAAAATGACCTTGTAAAATTCGAAAGTGCAAAAATAACCCTGGATTCCGTTGACCGAAATGTCAACGACCAAATTGTCCGTAAATAGATGAAATGACCATTATACCCCAGAGTTAAAAAAAATAGAATAATAATAAAATCAGAAAGGACATTATCAACCCTGTCATTTTCCCCACTCCCTCAGCAACACCTCCTCACATCGTCCTATAAAATTGAGTCGTTCTTGTCCATAGCGAAAACATAGAATGAGGAGGAGAATGGGTTGTTAATCGAGTTGTTCTTGGTTGTCGCGACGATTGAGGAGGAGAAGGTGGTGCATGACAACTTAGTTTAGGGTTTCGATTCGGGTTGATTTGGCCTTGAGGGCACAGTTGGAGTTGCGTCATGGGCGAGGCTATGGTTGGAGCGACGGAGTGTGGTGGCATGGCTAGGGTTGAGGGAGGGTCTAGGGTTGAGCGGTGGCTGGGGAAAGGTGGAGCGCAACAGAGAGGTGTGGTGGGGCTAGGGTGGAGTGTGGCGGGAGAGAGGTGGAGCACGGTGGAGCATTATGACGGGGGCTAGGGTTGAGGACACGCCACGACGGAGCATGATGGGGAAGAGGTGGAGCGCCTTTGAGCTGGTTTTCTGGTGGCAGAGAGGGTGGGCGGCGGGGCTTGGGTTTCTAGTGGTGGGGTAGCTGAGGGGTTTCCGGGCATAAAGGGTTTCTGGTGGCGGGCTGGGTTTTTGGGCGGAGGCGGTGAGCGGTAAGGCTGGGTGAGAAGGGGGAATGGCGGCTGCGCACAGCAGTGGAGCAGCAGCATGTGGGAGCCATGGGTGTGTTTGAAGAAGAAGAAGAAATCTAGAGGTAGAATTGTCATTACATTTTTAGTTTTGAGTCCAGGGGCACTTTTATCTTTTCATGTTTGGTCAACCGTTGACTTCATGGGGTCAACGCAGAACTAAGAAAATTGGGTATATATAACTGCTCTATTTTACAAAAGTTTAGGGTTAATTTGACACTTTCATATTTTACAGAATTATGTATGCACTTTCTCAATTTAATTGGGTCATTTATGCACTTTTCTCCTTTATTTTTATCATATATATATTTTTTGTTTTTTTTGGTTATAATGCAACAAATGGTGATTTTAGAAAATGGACCTTGTTTTTGTTATGAGTTTTAGACCCAAAAAAATTCTGCCAAGTTAGATTTTTCAACGATATTTTGTTCGGTGGAACAGTGATAGCATATAGTCCACTCTCCAAGTTGGTTTAGGAGAAATCCGAGTTAAAAGTCCTTTTAATACTGACTTCTAACAATTCCTTCCGAGATAACATAGTAGATTTGTAAACATCGACTGATTTGGATGATTAATGCTACCTTGATAGGTTTGCCTAGCCCAATATATTTCGATTGTCCAACATGGTACGACCGTACGAGTTAGTGATTTTTGTACGCACAACTTAACCAATTATATTTTGTGCGGTTGACAAATCTTTTTATCAAGCATGCAACTTGCAATTAAAAAATGTCAAGTCTATAGCTTTCTATTGTGACTGATTCGAGTTGGGACGTTGGTTTGAAGCAGTATTTCTTTAGATAGATTTAGATCGAGTTTGCTGAACGTTTCATAGTAGAAGATCACTTCATCGTACAATTCACCTTTTATTTAGAACTTTATACTCACTATTTCTCTGTAATTGAGACTATCCCGTATCAAGTCGGGGGTAAAACTTTCAAGCCTTTCATCTCAATAGGGTTGGATTTCCGAACATCCCCATTTCTGACAGCTTCGATTAAAAAATAGAAGAAGACAGACTTCCTTGTCTACGTTTGTACTGTTTCAACACTAAAATTTCCTTTTTATGGAAAAAACTCTAAAACTAGGATATTCTAGTTAGTAATTTAGTTTAATTTCAGATGGATATTGTACTTTTCCTAATTTTACAAGGACCATTTTGTTAGCTTTATCCTATACATATCTTCTTCAATAATAAATATGTATAATCTGAAAAACAAAATTTTGTAATCCACCGATAGAGAGTTTTCCCATAGACCCCACAGCCTTGGATTACTTTATCTTTAAAGCTTTATTAATCCTCTTAATTAATGTCAAGTAGCAAGTCCAAACAAACGCTTCCACCGCGATCAAATGTAAACAACGTACTAAAGCATATTCCAGACTTTCCACATGCTCCTGAATTCGAATCGCCACCAAGTTCAATACTGAGAGACCAGAAGGCCAAGAAACATGGCGGAAGAACCATTTTTCACGGCGAATAAGGTTCTTCTCTCGTTCACACTGGTCGGAGCTTCCATGCTGCTGGGACAGCTCTACAGAGAGTTAGTTCTCAAGCCCAGAAGAGTGAGAGCCAAGCTTGAAAAACAAGGCATAAGAGGGCCTACCCCTGTCTTTCTCTATGGCAACATCCCTGAAATCAAAAGCATTCACGTGGAAAACCCACTCGGAGAAGGAGGAGGAGCTCCGTCGCACGCCTGGCCTGCAAAAGTGTTCCCGCATCTCCATCAGTGGCTACTCCAATACGGTATGCGATAACTGACGTCTCTTGCATTGGAAATGTGTTTTAAGATCCAGGGTTTATCAGTATGATGTGTCTATCAGCTTCTACCAGACTGGTAATCTGATATTGTATTGGAGATGCTCTAATTTATGTTGTATGAATTGTGTATGGCAGGGAGTGTATTCTTGTATTCGACAGGGAGCATTCAGACAGTTTCTGTAATGGACCTGGAAATCGTGAAAGAACTGAGCCTTTACACCTCTTTCAACTTGGGGAAACCTTCGTATCTATCGAGGGAGCGAGGAGCTCTCTTAGGCGAAGGCATTTTTGCTTCCAACGGCCCGTACTGGGATTTCCAGAGGAAAACCATTGCTCCTGAGTTCTACCTCAACAAAGTTAAGGTAACTTTTCTGAATCTTATGTCAGTATGTTATCGCATTCGTTTAGGACTCTGATGCATTTTTCTCTCTGCCTGAAGGGCCTCGTAGGCCTGTTTTCCGACTCCACTTCTGCGACCATGCAATCTTGGGAAAGCAAGACTAGAGGTGGAGGAGGAGATGGGGTGGAAATATCGGTCGATGAGGATATGAGAAGCCTGTCAGCAGACATCATCTCTAGAGCTTGTTTTGGTACCAGTTATTCCCAGGGGAAGGATATATTCTTAAAACTTCATGTTCTTCAACAGATCATGTCAAAAGGAAACATTGGAGTTCCTGGATTAAGGTAACAATGGTTGATAATATGCTATATTTGAACACTTTTAGTTAATGTTGGTTAACATGAACATTGCAGGTATGTTCCCACCAAAGATAACCGAGACATATGGAGATTGAAGAAAGAGATAGATTCCATGATCTTAGATGTCGTAAAAGCACGTACTGAAATTGAAGGGAATGATAAAGACCTCCTACAACTGATACTTGATGCGGCTAAGAATGATGAAAACAAAAATTACCTGCCAGATGACATTGCAGCCAGCAAGTTTGTTATTGACAACTGCAAGAATATATATTTCGCCGGCCATGAAACAACCGCCATTTCAGCATCTTGGTGCTTGATGCTTTTGGCTGCACATCCAGACTGGCAGTCTCTTGTGCGTGCAGAAGTGCTGGAAATTTGTGGCCACAACTCTCCAGATGGAGATAAGATTCGGAACATGAAACTGGTACGTAGACACTTATGTGTCATATCTACTTTTACAGCCTACAGTTCATTGCAATGAAATCATAACACCACAAATTAACTTTCAACTCTTCAAAATGTCAAGAAAACTAGTTTCCGACAAGTTAAGTACTAGAGGTAAATGCAGAGTTTCTACTTTTCTCATATTTCAGGGCTGGTCTTCTTTCTTGAGCAATTCTGAATAGAATTTGAAAAAGAGAGCCTATGATTGACCTCAGGCTAGATGAATAGGCCAAATATAAAAGGAGCTCTAAGAATGGCGAAGAAAATGAAAAGGCTAGAAGAACAGCAGATTATAATTTTCGTAAACATGGATAGTATCCTAAGTATGATTGGTAATTTGGTACATTCTTTGCTTTGGTTCATATCTGATCCCTAACACACATGCACAACAACACATTGGCAGTTGAACATGGTTGTTCTAGAGGCACTGCGTCTATACCCACCGGTGGCTTACTCAGTGAGAGAAGCTTTGGAAGATGTAAGCACAAAAGGCATCAAGATTCCAAAAGGCGTTAACATTCAGGTCCCGATACCATTTCTGCACCAACACCCTGAAATATGGGGATCAGATGTGCACAAGTTCAATCCTGAAAGGTTTAGGCATGGAATAGCAAGAGCTTGCAAGATACCGCAGGCATACATGCCCTTTGGAATGGGAACGCGTACCTGTATAGGCCAAAACTTCGCAATGGTAGAACTGAAGGTGATAATGTCTGCAATTCTGTCGCGGTTCAGTTTCTCTCTGTCGCCCGCGTATCAGCACTCCCCGGTCTTTCAACTAGTCATAAAGCCTCAGTATGGGGTTAAGCTTCTTGTGAGAGTTGCAGAATAAGCATCATACATAGCATGAAGTATCCCGCTGAAGCAGAGCTTGTTTCACTTTGGGGATACATCAGTTTTTCGAGTTCTTGTGTTTTCCCCAACAGAATGTGATTTAACTTGTTGAATGGTTCCTTAGTTTGGAGATGCTTGTAATCCCAACTTTGATTAACAAGTTCCAATTTAGATCTTTAAATTTTAATATAATCCACTTCAATTAAAGAAATATGTTAAAATTGATCGATACGGACATATTGCAGACCAGGGTAGTGATCAAAGTTCAAACCTTTTCTTTATATTGTTTGCTTTATGACTGTATACCTATGCAATGGAAGCAGAAAGCTTACGTTTCCTCAAATGGTATTTTGACATATATAACTAGTCGGAGAAAGGGAGAGTCTAGTACTGTGGTACAGTCTGCAACTTCCTCGCTGCTGCTAATAGAAATCCTATATTTTCCACCAAATTTCAAACACTAAGAGTTACTGAAGTTCAAGATATGTGATAGACTATAGCCAAAATTGAATTGAAAGGTGTACAATTAACAACTCAACTGGTCTGAATTGTATTGAACGGCAGTTAAGTAGAAAAGAACATCGCTATGTTTACCAATCTGCATGCAAAATGAAACTACCAATCCAACATTATCAAGCCAATGACTTATATGAAGCTAAAAAAACTGCCCAATCAATTTGCACCATAACAAATCAAAGCTACTCTGAACAACAATCAGTCGGGAGGGCATCAGATGGAGTAGATCAGAAAACAAACAACGAAAGACCTTAAAATCTTATTAGAAGATACACATTATGTTTTTACTCTAACCAAGGTTCCAAAACAACTTTTGAATGTCACATATAACCACTACATATTCTAGCATACACCACCATTATATTTCCTCACAAGAAGGTGAAGAACTTAACTAATTTCCGGAAAGAAAAATCAAGAAAACAAAGATCGATTCCGGTTTCGCTCCAGTCGAGCTTCCCTCTGCAGAAACAATGAGACATCAAAGAAAATCACACTAAATAATAAACTCTTGCACCACAAAAATGCTACATATTCCTAAATCGGAAAACACATAGTTGCTCCATACCTCTTTTTTCTTGCATTCCTTGTAGACATCAAAATGCTGTTGGCATTTACTTTTATCCGAACTAAACTTTTCCAAGCCTGCCAAAATTATGAGGATAAAAAACACAAAAACAGATTACTTAAAGGGTTATCATAATATCATATACAACAATGTAAAGCTGCTAAAACAGTTGATTTACACAGAATTAGGGTTCTTGTGGAAACCTAAAGCCAATGGTGATAATAAAAAAGGGAGTAAATTTCAAGGAAATTGGAGATTACATTTCAGAGAAGCGGTGTATTGAGAGTAGCACTCAGAATCGGCGAATCTGGCTGCGCTTGGATAAGGCGGTGACTGTATCTGATCTTTCGAGCTATAAGACGACATCGTTTCCGTTCTTCCGGCTGCACTGTGGATGCGTTCTTCGGGTGATTTCTGATTCGGTTCTTAGTGGGAATCACAGGTTGGACCCAAAAGCTTTGGATCAATGCAATTTTGGCCGTACTTAAATTACAAGAAATAAAGATTAAATTTTTGGGTTATATAAATCAGATTTTAAACTTTATAGCTACTATATGTTATCTAATAAATTTTTAATATTGAAACTAAGACCTTTTACCTTTTATTATTCTAATTATACCTCATTTTCCCATAAGTTTATGGAAAGATGAGGTATAATTAGAATAATAAAAGGTAAAAGGTCTTAGTTGCAATATTAAAATATTAGTATGCAACATGTAGTAGTTATAAAATTTATAACCCGGTTCATGTAACCTGAAAATTTTATCTTCATTTCTTCTAATTTACACTTTAAACCTTGGTCTTTCCATAACTTATGGAAAGACCGTCTGTCAAGAGACGGACTCTCTCTATATATATAAAAAGAGAAAGTCTCAGGAAAGACGGTCTTTCCATACCATAAGCTTAAGGACAGTCCTCAGGGACACTTACCTTAAATTTTGTAATTTTTTAATAAAATTTAAATATTGCATTTTATAAGTTAAAACAAGTAATATTATGTATTTAAAGGTGAAAATATAAAAATATATGATATATAAAAATATTTTCAAAATTTTTAAATTTTGTATGTAATTTAAAAAATGCAGTGTATAAGGTAAGAAATAAGTGGCATGTCCATAAGCTTATGGATAGGCCGCCTGTCACGAGACCCACTATCTCTCTATATATAATTTTTATTTTTATGTTTATCAAGGAAACCCTTCAACTAAATTTTCTCCCTCTCCTTAAATCTAATAATTCTGTAATTAGTCGGACCTAACGAGATATTGTCCTAACAAAAATATTGAGTTTTTAAAAATAAAATTGGAACAATACCAAATTGTTATTATAACTGGGGTAATGAAAATGAAAGATGGCAAAAAAGTTTAGTACTCCATCCGTTTCTTTATTATTGACACACTTTTTTTTTCCTTTTATATTGGCACACTTTCCATTTTTGGCAAGATTTCTTCAATTTCATCTACTCATTCTACTTTTTACTTTCTAAATCCAATTTCATCAACTCATTTTCTTCACCTAAATCCAAGCACCTAAACTTATGGTGCCATTATTAGTGAAACAGAGGGAGTACTTGAAATTTGATTTTATCTAATTAATTCAATAATTACTACCGTGTTCTAACATACTCTATCTAACCAAGTATGCAATAAAATAAAGCATGAACATACTAGACTTGATTACGCAGTTCGGTGAAATCCACTTACATCTACGGGGTCATGCCTAGTTCAGAATGATTCCACTAAACCGAAAGATTCAATACAAAATAAACCATACAATATTATACTTATCTTAACTGATTATAACATGTGAATTCTGCAAGTTCCCCTTGCTATCGATTTACCTTGATCAAACTCACTCTGACCTTGAAACTTGTCAACACTGGATCTCCTCCTCCTGAGGAATTAAGGTATACAATTCTGAACTTGATAAACCATTTAAGTTCATGTTGGAACACGGAAGAATAAATCTGTAGTACCTCTCGAAATATATGAATCATGCAGATTTTTCTTCAATTAATCTGTGAGTGACACAGCCGTGATGTCTATCAATATATATATATATATATATATATATATCATGAGCAGATTGGAATTCTCCACATTTATTTTCAAAAGATTCTGTTTCCAAATTTGCTTATGAAGCATATTCAAATCGCATAAAAAATGAATTTTCTTATCTCAATTATCCCATAATATTACATAAGTCAAATTCCATAATTATAAGGATTTTCTATAAATTCAGTATGCTTCAATCACCTGCTTAAAATAATATATTGCGAAATCTCCAATATTCCATAACTCAATATCCACGCAATATCTTCAACTAATTAAATCATTTTAGACTTCACCTTCTAGTTGTTTCAACATGGAAAGTCTTCTTTCGCATGCAGTCTTATGCGTAAATGTTTCCTTCTCCATATAATATTCTGATTACAACTAAATCCCTTAGAGATAGGCATTATCAAGTCTAATCCCTTAAAGAAAGGAATTAGAATATCTCGTCCCAATCTATTCCATAACCAAAATCCATCTCAGTTCTAACTCTTCAAATCTTAATCCAATCCCACAAATATAGAAATTGATATATTCTTCAAATCAAATCACTCCTGGACGAGACTACTACTTTTCGGATTCTTTGTTCAAGCTTTCCTTATTTTACCCAAATTCCTTCTTTGATGTTGCAACATAATAATACCATATTTGCAAAATTACTACAAATTGTCAATTAACCAAATCTGGACTTTACAATCTCCTCCTTTGCCATTTTGTGAACCCACCAATCTTTTGAACTTTCAAAGCAACAACTATGCAAATATATAGACATCAAGTAAACCACATATGGATGTTGGAACATGAACCGGAAAGACTTTTAACTCCCCCTGAATATCACTGCTCCAAATCATCAAGAATTCAACATCCATGTTGAACCATCAAATTCACATAAACTTCGCAATCAATACTTAGCTACCAAGAAAACTATGTTGGAACACAGGACCAACATAAACACATTAGTACCAAAATCCGAGAATATCCCAAAAATCCTGAAATCCAAAGCCTTCTCCCCCCTGGAACCATAAACTTTCCAAATGCATTAGACACAGAAAACCACAAATATATCCAATAACTGAAACTCCCCCTGAAGCAAATACCTGGCTTATGTTGGAACATAACCATAGTAGAACCTTCAAACCTCTTCAGGAGAAACTATATATGCCTCATCTAATCTGGCATATTCTGTCTCCAAAACTTCCATCTGACTGGCTAGAGCTCTCAACTTCGCATTAATGGCTACAAACTTGACATTCTTCTCATCAACATTAGAAATTGTAGGCTCAGAATTCCATGACAGATCATGCACATGTCTTAAATCAAATGCCCTCTTGTTTGAAATTTTCTCAAGTAAGGGCTGTAGTATTTCCAAAGGGAATCCAACAGTTTACAACAATCTAGAACAGACAGAAATACCTGGTAGTCAAGCTAGATGTAGTAGTGTTCCCTTGAGTGGCCACTGAGACTGAAATCCTCCAGTTATTTCTGACAAAATCTAATTATCTTGCCTCTGATGTAAATTCTGTTGTACCACTCAGAATATGGATCAATGTTGCCTCCCATTAAGTTTGCATAAAATTCTTCTACAATCTCTCGGTTTTACTCCTTGTAGATTGAGGCAGCATTCTTGAAACTTAAATAATCTATGTAGGTGATAAATCCACATTCACCATATACACTCATATCAGTTGTCCTCTCAGCTAAAATGCTCCACTTACACGCAACATCATATCTCTCATAGAAGTCTCATCAGTAGTGCCTTCAAGAATTTGCTCAACTTGTGTTGGAACATCAGTCACTGATGTTGGAACATAGCAGCTCTCAGCTTCACCCGCTTTCTCTGATGTTAGAACATATGATCCTTTCATTGCTTCTGAATTAACAACTCCAGTCTGTATCGATGTTGGAACATCACTATGCTCAGTTTCCTTCACTCCATCAGTACTTTCTCCCCATATCTAGTGTTAAAACATAGGCTTGTTCACCATTCAAATCATGATTTTCTCCTGCCACATTTACTGATGTTTGAACACTAAAATCTCTAATCACACTAGGCTCATCTATTTCCATATCCACATCTTCTTTACCTATCTCCATACTCTGTGTTGAAACATGGCCAGCATCACTGCCTTCCAACTCTTCATCATACTTAACCAGAATACCAGAAAGAGTCATCTCTCTGATACATGCCTCTCATTAGTCACCATAATGTCTTCAACACCAACTTCCCACATGTCAAACTACACCTCCATTTTTTTTTGTATTTTTCTAATATATCTACAAAAAAAATCACACAAAGCGTGAGAAAATAATAAATACCTCAAATTCGACAAGCACCTAAGTGTTGTTTGAGGAGCTCAAAAGTTTCAGAGTTCAAAGGCTTTGTGAAAATATCTGCAAATATTCCCGATGTTGGAACATCGTTAACCACCAATTCTTTTCTCTCAACCCGATCTCGAATAAACGCATGCTTTGTGTCACTGAGCTTTTTCTAAGAATGCTTTAATGGGTTCTTTGAGATGTCAGTAGCACTTTTGCTGTCACATAACACTGTTAGAAGCCCTTCTTAATTCCATAATCACTCAAAATTTGCTTCATCAATAATAATTGCGCACAACAATTTCCACCAATAAAGAAACATCCACCTGTAGTGCTTTTATGATTATCTGCATTACCACCCAAATCAGAATCACTATAACCAACCCGAATTATCCTCTTGACTGCATTCAAGTGAGGTTCCTTATTATCAGCCTGAAATCTTACAAATACTCCCACCTTACTCATCTCAATTTCAGCATGCATCAAATTCACAAAATCTTGTACCAAGGATGGCGAAATAGATCCAGAGATCATATCATCAACGTAGATTTGAGCAATCAATATATTTGATGATTCTAAAAAAATAAGCAAGGTGCGATCTACTCCCCCTCGACGATAGCCTTTCTAAATAGGAAAGGTAGTGAGTCGCTCATACCACGCCCTTGATGCTTGCTTTGATCCATACAAAACCTTCTTGAGTCGATGATGTACTTTCTCATTAGCCACACAATTTAGGAGAGAAATCTTAACAACTATATGGTACAATGTAAAATTTATAGTGCAAGCAGGGAGAATACAAATATATTCTACCCAAGTAATTGGTGCGAATGTCTCATCTTTTCAACCTGAGTGTAGTCCTGAGAAACTAACATTGCTTTATTATCATTGTGTTTGAATTGCTCAAGTTTTTCTTGAATTGCCGCAATCCAATACTTACCAAGTAGAGCCTCTTTGTAATTCTTGGGTTCAATAAGGGAGAGAAAACATTGTAGACTAGCAAGTTCCCTATAATTAACCCGAGGGATAGATCAAGTCATTCTTCTACTTGATTCAGCCTGCACTGATGTTGGAACATGGGAGAGTTGTGGAGATGACGGTGTTCCAACATCACTAAAGTTATGTGAGTCATCAGTTTCATCTGTAAAATCTACCTCATATGATGTTCCAACATCGTTATGTCCCTGATCAGAGAAATCATCCGATGCTGGAACATGGTCACCCGTACGATCTAACTCATCATATTCAACACTCAAGCAATTCACTTCTTGTTCTAACAAGTACCATTTGTTTGATGACTGAATACTAGTAAGCACTTTGTTATTTCCATGTTTCACTATGCACTTCTCCTTATGGAATTCCACGGTCATATTATCATCACACATATGGCTGATACTTAGGATACTAGCCTTTAGATCTTCCACTAAAAGAACACTAGTAAATGTTGGAAATCCCTTTATCGATAGCTCACATTTTCCAACTACCCTGCTTTTCTTTCCATCGCCAAATATAATAAATCCACCATCATAGGGTTTGATGTTCTTTAGATACTCTTGAGATCTAGTGATTTGTTGAAAACATCCACTATCAAGGTACCACGAATCCCTAGGGTGTGTAATAAAGGAAGTGTGAGCTACAAAGCACAATTTAGGGGTTTTAGGGATCCATACCTTTCTAACCATCCTTGGTTGTTGCACTTGATCCATGTTGGAACATGCTGCAGGTTGACATCCATTCATAATATCTCTAAGAAGCTTAAAGTAACGATCCTCTGTATGACCTTGATAGGTACAGTAACCACACATTAAGGCTTTTCATGGGCATGTTTTGACAAATTTTCTCTTCATAATTTGAACATCTGGTTTGAATACTTCAGTGATGGTAGATGGTCTTTCATAGCCTATCCCTTGTTGATTTCCAAAACTTTGACCCATGGTGAGAATGTCATCCAATTTTGCTTTTCCAGAATTCAATATTTTAATATTTATCTTAGCAACTTCGGTTCTCTTTGTTATCAACCTTAGATTTAATTCCAACACCTTAATTTCCTTTCGGAGTCCTCCCACTAGGGATGTCATCTCTCTTCCTTCTCCAGCTAAATGGTTTTTCTCCCTTTTTAAGAGTATGTTAGCATCAACAACTTTCAGCCACATTTCATACATCTTTTCATAAGAAGCATAAACATCCTCATCACTCACAATCTTATCTTCATCATCACTGTAGGAGTATTCTTCACATGCCTTCTCTGTGTTGGAACATCGAATTTCAACAACCTGAACTATGTTGGAACATCGATCCACTTCTTCTTGTCCGATGTTGGAACATTCAGTACCAAGTTTTGAGTCTCCTTTAAGTTTTACTCTAAAAGCCATATAATTGCTGGTTAATTCCTCTTCATGGTTATTCACTTTTTCATATTCACTCCATGAGGGTGCATATGATTTTCCATGCTTCTTCTGAGTGTTGGCACATTCAGCCTGGTTTTGTCCATACCCTTCACATTCTTTGCATTTATCCTTTCTGACTGCCTCATTTCGCCATTTTGATTTCTTGAGGATTGTTGAGTGGTTTTCTACATCCTTGATCCATGATTGTTGCCAAAGTCTTGAAACTGGGATATGTTCCCATTAAACCTTTCCTAGGAATTATTATTTACCACTTTCTTCGGCATCTTTGAGAAATTCTTTGTGATAAAGGCAAGGTCTTCATTTTCATCATCGCTATACTCCTTCGTTGGATGTCCCAACGTCATTTCATAGGTTTGTAGTGATCCCATCAACTAATCTAAAGTCATTGTGGCCACGTCCCTTGCTTCTTCTATTGCTGTTACTTTCATGGAAAATCTCTAGGGAAGTGATCTCAGCGTCTTCTTCACCAACTTTGACTCTTTGTAAGTTTTTCCCACTTGATGTGACATATTTGTGATGTCTCTAAGTCTTCCATTGAATACAGTAATAGTCTCATCTTCTTCCATTTTTAGCTCTTCAAATTTTGTGGCAAACATCTGTAGTTTTGATTCACGTACACGACTTGTCCCCCCATGTAGAGTTTATATGATATCCCATGCTTTCTTTGCTTGTTGGCACGTAAAGATGAGTTTGAACTGATCTTCATCTACTGCAGTAAAGATGACATTTAATGCTATGGAGTTTGCCAAGCCGCCCATTTTTTCAACTGGTGTCCACGACTTTTTGGGCTTAACTACTAGCTCTTTAGAACTAGATTCTCCTCCTTCAGAACTTCCAACAACAGGGGGTTTCCATTCTGTTTCAACATAGTACCAGCCAATTCATCCAGTGAGTAATTGAACACCCGCATGCGAGCCTTCCAATAGTTGTAATTCGTTCCTTCCAGCACTGGTGGCTGAGACACAGAAGCTCTTTCTCTGGTCGCTATTTATAAAACTGGATTACACTATCCTTGTCAAAACCAAGGTAAAACAAGTGAATTATCTCTGATACCAATTGAAATTTGGTTTTAACTAATTAATTCAATAATTACTACCATGTTCCAACATAGTCTATTTAACCAAGTATGCAATAAAGTAAAGCATGAACACACGAGAATTGGTTAAGCAGTTCGGCGAAATTCACCAACATATGTGGGGCCATGTCCAATTCAAAATAAATCCACTAATCAGATTGATATAGTATAAAGTACACAATAAAATATATTTATCTTAACTAATTATAATATGTGAATTTTGCAAGCTCCCCTTGCTATCAATCCGCCTTGATCAGACTCCCTTTGACTTTGAAACTCATCGACTTTGGATCTCCTCCTCCCGATGAATTAAGGTATACAATTTTGAACTTGATCAACAATTTAAGTTCATGTTGGAACACTGACGAATGGCTCTGTAGTACCTCTCAAAAGATATAAATCTGGATGCCAATTTTTCTTCAATTAATTCTGTGAGTGGCACATCCGTGATGTCCATCAATATATATATATATATATATATATATATATATGTATCTTAAGTAGATTGGAATTCTCCACATTTGTCTTCAAAAGATTCTGATTCCACATCTGCTTCTGAAGCATATCCAAATCTCATAAATAAATGGATTTTCCTCATCTCAATTATTCCATAATATTACATAAGTCCAATTTCATAATTATAGGGATTTTCCATAAATCCAATATGCTTCAATTACATGCTAAAACAATATATTGTGATATCTCCAATATTCCATAACTCAATATTCATGCAATATCTTCAACTGATTAAATCATTTTAGGCTTCACATTTCCATTTGTTTCAACATGGAAAGTTTTCTTAGGCATGCAGTGTTATGCGTAAATGTTTCATTCTCCATATAATATTCTGATTTCAATCAAATCCATTGGAGATAGAAATTATCAAATCTAATCCCTCAAAGAAAGGAATTAGAATATCTCGTCCCAATCTATTCCATACAAAATCCATCTTAGTTCTAACTCTTCAAATCTTAATCAAATCCCACAAATATAGGAATTGAAATATTCTTCAAGTCAAATCACTCTTGGACGAGACTACTGCTTTTCAGATTCTTTGTTCAAGCTTTCCTTATTTTACCGAAATTCCTTCTTTGATGTTGCAACATAATAATACCATATTTGCATAATTAGCACATGCCAATTAACCAAATCTGGACTTTACAGTACTGTACTCCCTCTGTCCCAGCTTAAATTACAGCCTTATCATTACACACCATTCAAGAAACATGTCTGACAATTAATATGTTTAGCTACATATAATAATGACAAATAAAAAGTTACTTTCTAGAAACTATTTGTTACGGCGAATTTAACAATATCACATACGATAATATTACGTCTCATATATCTATTCAAATATACGGTCAAACTTTGATAGATAATAGTGTCATAAAGTACGTGAGTGATTTAAACTGGGACAGAAGGAATATTGTCATCAAGCCAGACTTTGAACACCAAATCTAATATTCAGTGAACATAGAACAAAAGAACATAACGATTCAATATTAATGTTAGGAAACTAATAATGGGTCGCTCTAATATTCCTTTGCTTACTAGGTACAATATTAAGGTTAGGAAACTAACTCGTGCTAATATGAATCTTCTTTTTGTTTTTTTTTCTGTCGCGAATAATCATGCATTCTAGCCGGAGCTGAAGATTTGTAGAATTTTGCCGAACATAGTTACATTGAAGAGGATTGGTGGTAGGGTTTGATCAAGGAGCGTATGGAGACGATATTCAAGTGGATTTCAGACAAATATGGGATTTTAGCTGCCATTGAGGATCTCTCAGTGGAAGAAAACAACACTAGTTTAAAGCTGTTTGTCCTAAACTTGCAGTTTCTGAGGAAATTGCCAGAAATCAAGGATATATGTCTAATGATATGGAATCACGCCTTACACATGCGAAGCAGTTCAGCCTAGACAGGTAAATTTCCGAACATCTGATCTTCTATAACACTTTGAAGCACGATGTCTTTTAGCAATTCAATCTCTTCCACAGATACACTGAGGATTGGACATGGGCTACAGAGACTGTTATACAAGCTATTCAGAAACTAAATGAAGATGATGGAAATGAGTCCACCATTTATGAAACAGTAAATAACCTAGAAGATGAAGCAATTGATTAGAAATCCACAGGTTTCTCAAACTTGTTCCAAGATAAAGAGGACTAGACTTCCGGGAATCGTTCCTTTGATTCCCCGGTGGACTTGCCGGTGTCAGAAAATGTTGTTCATTGCTTTGTGCCATTGGAAGAAAGCTTGCATGAAATAAGAGATGCAAAATTACTTTAGTGGCATAAATGTTATGTTATGCCAACCCTTTGGAATCTGATCACATTTGACTGCAGCAATGAAATCAGGGAATCTGGTCAACATGTTCTTACAAAAACTCAAAAACAAAAGGCCTAAACATAGATCAGTACAAAACAGAGAGCGACTACAGATGGCACAACCTTTGAATGTTTAGAGCCACTACTTTAATATAGCCAACCACAAATAGCACACTAAATACAACCTTTTTTATGAGCATTCTTCTACTCAATAAGATACCTATTATTTGTTCTCGGGGACCCCCGTTCACCTCATGTTTCCATCGCAGAGAAGCCTGAATTTGGAATTTGCAAATTGGGTCGCTCGTTGGGGCAACATTAAACTTCTCGGAGAAGAAGAATAAGAGCATATATTACAACAATCAAAGGTGTCCAGGTAGGAAGAGTAGGAGGTGGAACATGAAGCAACCATTTTTTGGCTTTTTCTTATCGCTTCACTGCGACAAAATGGTAAAGTGCAGAATAATTTAATGTGTTTATGTAATGATAATTTTTATTGTCGATTGATCTTGAACAATGATTGTTGACGAGGACTGAAATTAAATAATGAAAATTTGATTAAGATTAAAATTAATAAAACTAATTAAGGATAATATAGTAATTCTTCATTAAGTTTACATGCATTTAAGAATTCTCAAACCTGTATTTAGATTTTGTGAATTAAAAGACTTATCTATCACATGGTCTTACATGGTGTGTTTGGTGGAAATTTGTTAATAAGTAAAATTAGCTTATTTTAAAGAGCAAATGACTTTGGCGACCCTTAACTATCACGATCATTTACCATTGGCTCCTTATTTTTTAAACACTTTTGGCTCCTCAACTTACAAAATTGTTGAGTGGTGGCCATTCTGTCAGGTCAAAGCATCAAATTTGGTCAACGTCCTTAATTTTAAGGGCAAAACAAATATTTTTTATTTTTCCTTTTCCTTTTCTTCCCCCCTTCCTGTTTCCCTGCAATTAAAACATCGTTGCAATACTCTGCTGATTAAACATCACTGCAGATTTCATTAGTTTTAGAGGAAAAATTGAGCCCTGGGTATGAATTGATTTAAACCCTAGCAGTGGTCCTCATTCTCGATGAAAGAGGCCCTGCTGTCCACGGTGAGAAAGGGGAATGCTTTCCGGTGACTCACGAGTGCACCGAAATTTCCTCACCACATTAATTGCGTAAAGATTAAACCGTACTAGAGTGAATTTTGCCCCCAAGTGTGCCTAGAATTTTTCTCCAGTAATTGCAATCCGTTCTCGGCGTCACCTGCTCGTGCCATGAATGTTGTCGATGTCCTTCGCATTTATTCCTTTCCCATTGACCGGTGTATTCATCGTGAGCATTGAGTAGACCGGGTCAGCTGCCTCTGTGTTTCCGTTACTAGCGTGTGCAGGATGAGTCCTTTTCAATTTCTGTTTACGACATTAAACAAGTTTCATTTTGGCAAGAATGCACCTCAACAGAGAAATTTCTATGTTTGTGGCTACAGTAGCCACAAATGGAAGAGAATAGGGAGGACGCATTTCGAATATGCGTCCTCTCTTTCTTTCTTTTTTTTCATTTTTGCTGGCGAGATTTTTTTAATTTTTGCTGGCGAGAGGACGCATTTAGGTTATGCGTCCTCTGATGTGGCAGAAGGAGGCAACTTTGGTGGAAGGAGGGTACGTCACGTGGAGGAGAGGACACATTTAGGTTATGCGTCCTCTGATCCGGTCAAACGTGCAGAAGGAGGTAGCTTTGGGGCAGCTTTGGCGGAAGGAGGGTGCGCCACGTGGAGAAGAGGACACATTTAGGTTATGTGTCCTCTGATCCGGTCAAACGTACAGAAGGAGGCAGCTTTGGGGCAGCTATGGCGGAAGGAGAGTGCGACACGTGGAGATAACGCATTTAGGTTATGCGTCCTCCTAACCACTTTCCCCTATAATTCCCAGCTTCTTCTTCTTTTTCTTCATCCTTTCCATCCGAATTTTTCCATCCTTTTTGGTTAATTTCACCTCTCTTCTTCCTTCACCACCACTCTCCTCCGTCATTGCGCCGCTTGTTTACCGGCACGCCGCCATTCTCCTCCGCCATTCTGTTTGTTCACAATATCCGGTAATGTAATTTTTTTCTTGAATTCTCCATGTTGCTCTTGTTTTATTTTGTTAAGGTTTTCTCCCTGTCAATTTTTAATGGATTTTTGGTTGTAGAGATCAAAATCGGCCTGAATTTCCTGTTGTTGACCGTAGTTGACCCGTCGTTGACTCGCTGTTGACCGCCGTTGACTTCCACTTTTTCCACCTTGTCCGTGAGTCTCGGACTCCCCCCACTCATATTTTAATTGTTTTTGAATTTAATTGAACCCTAAATAATTTTGTCAGTATTCGTAGGCAGTTTGTTGTTGATTTTTCGGTTAAATTATAATCTGCGGAGAACCCAAAATAATTTAGTTAATTTGATTGTGTTGTATGATTGTGTGTAGTTTTAACGATTAAGTTTGGTCCGATTCTTTGATAGCGTTTAATGCTAATGCGTGACTTAATGAAGTAATTATGTTAATTGTTTAATGATTAATGTATTAAGTTTGTAGCAATAGTAATGACATTTGAGTATACTATGAAAAGGAATGTCGAATGAAAAGGAAATAAAAGTGATGTCTTTATATAATCGTGTACTGATTAATGTATTATGTCTGTATTAATAGTGTTGTTAATGTGGCCGAGTGGAGTACATGTACATATTTGAGGATACAATGAAAGGAATGTCGAATGAAAAGGAATTTAAAGTTATGTATTTGTGTATTGCAGTTGTACGACGTTTTTGACGGTGTATATGTATAGAGGGGGTCAGTTTAAGTTTGATTTGACTGTGAGTGTATATTATGATCCTCCAATACCGGAGCGAGTTGTGACTCTCGAGAGGAGGTTGAATTACTCAGAATTAGTTGATTTAATTGTCATGAAACTGGGCATTGCGAGAGAGAGGTATTTGTTGAAAATGTATTACCAATGTCCTGAACTGATTGGTTCGGCGGTATACTATCAGTGTTATAATGTCGAAAATGATGAGTCAACCGCGTTCTTCTTCAACATTGTTGATCGATTGTTGTTGTCCTCCGCGGATTTTTTCATTGTTATGGAACAGTTGACAAGCGCTAATGACGGGGCATGGCCAAGCACATTCATGTCGTTGTTGAGCAACATGCAGAACTTTGCCGCTGTACCAAGTATACCACCACCTGTTCATAGCCGAGGTTTTGAAATTGGTGGGTCCAGCCAACCTGGTGAGTATGCCCACGTGGATTGTGCTCAGCCATCCACAAGTGGTGGTATGTATGGTATGGACCATGACGAGCAGAATGTCTTCGACGATAATTACGTGGGTCACGTTAGCAACCATGTTGTTCGGCATGATGGTAGCGAAGACGATGGTGAGGAAGCTGAACTTGACGGTGGAAGTGAGGATGATCGTTCGTTATCAACTGATTCAAATCCTGGGGACGAGGAAGAATAAGTGGTGTGCACGAACAATGTGCCAACGTCGTTTCATATTCTGGCGAACCCGGATACACATGCCTACTATAGGGATTATGGGGGCCTTGATGAGGATAGCTATGACCCAACTCATTATGAGTCTAGAGTTTCTACTTATGCTCAAGAGACCGGTGAAGTGAAGGTGGGTATGCGATTTCAGACGAAGCCCCAGTTGGTTGAAGCTATTTCTTGGTGGAGTTCCATAATGAACAGGGAACACCGAGTCGTGGAGAGTAGATCACGCACATGGTATGCGAAATGCAAGGACGTTGTCGAAGGAACTGGGAATTGTCTTTGGGTTGCCAGAGCTTAAAAAAAGGCTTCGAATGGCATGTGGGAGATCACCAAATGGGCTAGTAGCCATGGGTGTTGGGGCTGGTCGATCTACGGGTAACATGAATCTGACATCGGTGATGATCGTCCGTTCAATCTACCACCACATTGATGTAAACCTTTCATACACAATGAAATATGCACAAGCTCAAGTGAAGGAGGAGTTCAATGTCACCATTTCCTACAAGAAGGCATGGTATGCTCGACAGAAGGCAATTGACATGGTATTTGGAACTTGGGAGGATTATTTTGAACAGCTTCCAACGTTTATGGATGAGCTTGTCAGGGCTAATCCGAGCACCGTTGTTGATTGGGCTGACGTACCTGACAGAATACATGGTCCAGGGTGTAGGAAATTTAAATTTGTGTTCTGGGCATTTGGTCAAGCAATTGAAGCCTTTCGCCATTGCAGGCCAGTCATTAGCGTGGATGACACTCATTTGAGAGGTGCATATAAGTCCACACTGCTGTTCACCGTGACGCACGATGCAAATGATTACATCCTCCCCATCGCTTACGCAATTGTTGACGAGGAAACGAATGAAAGCTGGATCTGGTTCATGGGGAGACTGTGTCTTCACATTGTTGGTGGTGATAGCATGCCAATATATATCATATCAGATAGGCATGCTGGACTTATAAATGTGATGACACATATGGAGGAGTGGATGGAGCCAGCTGGATACCATCGGATTTGCCTGCGGCCTTTTAGGTCCAACTTCCTATCATATGATCTCGGGAAGTTCAAGAATACGCTTATGAAGACTTTGGTGTGGCAGCTTGGTAGTGCCAGGCGAGAGAGAAAGTGGAGAGAATACAAGGAGGAGTTGGAGAGTATAGATTCATCTGCCTGGGCTTGGCTGGAACGACAAGATATGAGTAGGCGGTGTCTTGCTTTTGATGGTGGTGATCGACGTTGGGGAATTCTGACGATGAATTTGTCACAGAGCTTCAACAACTATTTACGTCGCGCACGCCATCTCCCGATAACAGTGCGTGTCAAAGCGACGTTCGAGCGAACAGTTGAAATGTTTGCGCAAAGGCTTATGGACGCCACGAATTGGAGGTACTTTGTCACTTAATTACAGTTTTGTATGTGTTCATAGACCAGTTTCTGGATTCTAAAATATTGCTCGTCTGTCCAGGTCCGTGTTTCCTAAGAGGAACTGGAAAAAGTTTCAGAAGCAGGATACATGGGCACAGGGACATATCGTAACCTTGTTTGGCCATGCGTCGCAGACTTATAGGGCTGTGACAAGGAACATCGATGGGAGCATTAGTGAACGACAGTACACAGTCAAATACCGAAGAAGAGAGTGCACTTGTTGCGAATGGCAAATATTCTGTTTCCCTTGTTCCCATGCCTTGACCGTCTGTCGGTATAGACGTGACGATCCTGCTAGTCTATGTGACAGGGTGTATCACACGACCACATATGTGCATCAATACAGTAAGGGTTTCAGCCTGTGCGAGATCCATCACTTTGGTAACGTGCCCATTGGAGGTTGATTCCTGATGCAGAAAAGTTTTGCAACAGGAGGCGTGGACAGTTTGCAGAGAGAAGGATAAGGAATCAGATGGATGAGAGGGTGCCAGGTGAATCCAGGGGCGTCCGTAGGTGTGGCCGTGCTTAGTGTCGTATTGTCATATGGTGTCTGTAATATTACCTCTGTAGTATGGTATTTGTAGTATTACTTTCTGAATATGGAATAGTTATCTCATAATGTAGTATAGCTTTTATTTGTCTAATGTGTTTGACATGGTAATCATTTGAGTGATTAATGTTGACATGTTATAATTGTAAACAGGGACACACAAAGTATCATTATCATCCAGGACCCATGGAGGATGATTTGTTGTACCTTCATGAGGAGCATCGTGCTCGTGCATTGTATAACGGTCACTTAGAGGATGAGACACTTCAGTTCAGGCAGTGCGATGGGGCATGCTGGACCGAAGGTATGCCTGACACAATTATGAGCTACGTGTGTGATTCAGGATTCCAGGGACTCCTGTATTCCGCACCGATACGCATAGACCATTCACTCATCACTGCCCTAGTGGAGCAGTGGCGACCCGAGACGCACACATTTCACCTGTCGATGGGGGAGGCTACGGTTACATTGCAGGATGTGGGGATGCTCTGGGGTCTTCCAATCGATGGGATCCCAGTCACAGGAGTAGACATCAGCAGGCATACGAAGGAATGGATGATAGTGTGCACGGACTACCTCGGTGCTACACCTGACCCCAGTGTTATCCGAGGGGGTTGCATTAGGGCAAGCTGGTTGGGAAACTTATTGCACAGTCCGTTCCCTGCTCACCCCACTGAGGTCCAATGTCAATAGCGGGCGAGAGTTTTCATTTTACTGCTGGTTGGGGGAATGCTCATGTCAGACACATCTGGCTACCTAATCCCGTTGCTCTACTTGTCGGTACTGATGGACCTAGGTGCAATATGCAACTACAGTTGGGGGAGTGCCATTCTCGCACACTTGTACCGGTGCTTATGTGATGCTGCAATTCCACAGGTTAAATCCATTTCTGGCCCCCTTGTCTTGCTACAGGTAAATTAGTCTGTCATTCCACTCTTTTGTACATAATGTCCATTATATTACTTTGTATTAAATTTAATTTTATTTACTGACGGTTGTGGGCATGGGAGCGCATTCCATCCATCCGACCTGCAGGTGCTCTACCAATAACAGGGCCGCTGAACGCTGTTGGGTCCCGGTACGTGCCGAAAAAATTCGAGAGAGCAAATTTCTATACCATAGTCAATTCCATATACTGGCTAATATAATTCACTATTTCGTTCGTAGGTGGAGAACCCCTTACGATTTATCACAATCACCGATGCATGTTTTGAAAGTGTATCGCGATCAGATCACATCTCTCAGTCAGAATCAGGTATGGGCCAACTTGGATTATGTTTGTCTGACTCCGTGGGAAAAAATGGTTTTGATTACCTCACTGTAACACCTTCATGTTCTTTCAGTTTATTTGGGAGCCATACACGACGGATATCGTGCAACAACTCCCGTGGTACTGTACGGCTGGTAGCAACAATTGGCTAGTTTGTGTTGACCTCATTTGCTGGCACGTCGTAGAGTTTCACCATGCACATCGTGTTCTCAGGCAGTTTGGCCTAATACAGCCAATACCCACCCAGCTGGCCAGTAGGGATGAGCACAAGCTGCTTCATACTAGAGACCGACGGGGCAGGTCAGGCATGGATTGGTGTGTCGAACTAAGAAGATATCTCGATGCTTGGGAACAATGATCCAATCGACAAGTAAACCCACTTGGGTATGCAGATCCATATTGTCCCAGCCGTGAATACATAGAGTGGTACTTTTGCAAGACGGTGAGCATGATTGATCAGCCAGGACGGCCTCTAACAGTTACAGAGGGTTTCCATAGAGACGGTGCAACTACGAAGTACTTGGTATTTCCTAAAATTAAAATATTGTCAAGAAATAATGCTATTGATTTGCCCAACATTGCATATCTAACATATTTATCTCGATTCTGTAGTTGCAGATAATCACTGAGGTGCACATTAGGTCGAACATTAATTTGGATGGATGTCCCCCACATTTCGTGGACGCTCTCAGGGAAATCAATGAAGTGGTCACACAGGGTCTGCAACATGCGCATCAGGCCTCTAGATTTCAGTATTATTAGCCATTTGTGCATTGTGAGGATCCTCCCCCTGGTGTGAGATATACGGACCTCAGAAGCTACCGTCAGGCTCCACCTGGTCGACAGGGAGGTTGGAGGCCGCGTGCTAGGGGCCAAACGGAACACGTTGGTCCATCGCAAGCTGGACCCTCACATGCGAGTCCACCGATTGCCGGACCATCACATGGTGAACCCTCACATTACAACATGCCTACATCGGAATACACTGCATATGTCACTCCAACAGCCAGTCATCCATACATGTCGCCTGTCGCTCCATTACATACGGGTAGTGTTCCACATGCCTATCATGAGGAGGTAGGAGATGACATGGAGGACGAAATACCAGAGGGAGTTCCACAGGAGGAAGTGCATGTACCTACACAGGTGGCTGTTCCACGATTGACATCCAGGACCATACGTCCTCCACCGTGTGGAACGGGTGGAAAGATTTGCAGAGATCGTCACTAGGACAATGCATGCCATTGAACACTGATTTGCATTACATTTCACACGTATTGTTCGGCTATTGTACATTTATGCTAATTCATACTCATTCTAACTATGCAATACTTCATTCTTACACCTATATTCAGGACTAGTTAAAAAATTGCAACTCACGCTACCTTAATTTATCGTTTGACTAGTTCTCAAAATATCATCAGACAAACACGAGTCTACTTATGCAGAATCTCCACCGAAAGCAATGGGATGAGAAATAATAACTTATACATTGCAGCATTCAAGGATAATTTATTGCTTAAATTCACGACTCATTCTAAAAAATACACTTCAGTTGAATTCATGACACAATTTCATAATCGGGAAAAAACTAAGAAAAAATTGCTGCAATTAAAAAAAATCGCTCATAACGGTCATTGGGAATAAGCATTTTTCCAAATAATTAAAATTCTCCAAACGCTTAGTTTAGCCAATTTACCGAATATTGGCAAAAAAAAAATTAATTCAGCCCCTTGAGGACGCATTTTCAAAATGCGTCCTCTATTAAATTAGGCAAAAAAAAAATTAAAGGGAATCATGAGGACGCATAAGCTAAATGCGTCCTCTATTAAATTATGACAAAAAAAATTAAACGGACATCACGAGGACGCATTAGGGTAATGCGTCCTCCACCTTCTTCTCCATTTTGCAGAAGCACCAAAACTGCATCCAACATTCAAATAAAAACCCTACGAAAATCAAGAACTCACCTCAACATCGCCGCCGCGGTGTACAATTTTAGAAAAGGGAAGGGAAGGGGGTCCAATCGTCACCCATCGGAGTCTGCTTCCTCCTCCGCTATTGCTTCTTGGGTCGTTCAAGACAAACGGCTTTAGAGCCTCATTCGTTCCACCCTTTCTCGGACCAAATTATGCGAGGTTGCTCTTCAGCCAAGGAGACTTGGTATCGACTTTGCTCAACATTTCAGAATTTCTCGCTGAGTAATGAACTTCAACTTCGAGACCCGGCAACAGTTCTGTCTCTGATCTTCACCACCGCTTTAAGGATCTCCTGGACCCCTCCATCAGCAACAAGGACTGTGTTCTCTGGTTCCTACGTGCTCTCTGGTTTCCTGACATCTCTGTTTTGGTGTTTTTTACTCCTCCATCATCCAACTTGCTCAAAATCCGCTCCCCTCATATGCCGAAGTGGTCGCGCATGCTCAAAGTCATGAACTCCTTCAACAAACTATCTCTGGGACGTCTGGTGTGACTGAAACCTTGCAGCTGCCTTATCTGTGACAGGCGCTGCCCAAAACCGCGTCTCCTCTCATGCACCATCACGTGGCGCGTGGTTCTCCATGCGCGACCATTTTGGTGCCCGCCGCCCAGCCCATTCCTCCTCTGACTGGTCTCCGTCGGGTGCTCCTCCCTCCGGTGGTCGTGATCGCCGCTAGAACCCAAAGTGCCAATGGTGTAATAAAATTGGCCGTACCGCTACAAATTATTATAGGTTCTCCTCGGTCAACCACTCTTTGGATTCTGCCCATCTCGCCGATGCCTTCCATTCTCCCATGTCGCTTGAAGAGCTCCGTTCATCGTTCTCAGATTGGTGTCTTGACTCTGGTGCAACAAGTCATCTCACAACATCCACTTTTGGTCTCGATAATGTCACACCATATTCTGGTGATAATTCTGTCACCATTAGAAATGACCAATCTTTATCTATAACTCATTCGGATTGTTAGAATAAAGAAAGTAGATGATTAGATAATATTTTATTCCATGTTAATGACTAGTACTAGAGTTATATTTAGACTAGTCTTCTTTGTACTCTATATATATATATTTTTCATCATTAATCAGAATCATTATGAAAAATTACTTTATCATGGTATCATAGCAAACCTGGTTCTAAAATCCTCATCTTTTCTTTTTTTTCGGCCGCAGCTTCTAAAACCTTGCTTCCGCCACCGGAAAATTCCAACTTTCAAGAAAGCAGACATACAGACCTCAACAAAGCAAAAACAAAAGCATAATTCAGACCTCAAGCAGTGTTGCCAAAAGTTGGCATTTACCCACGGACCAAGAAATTCATCTTGTCACCCTTAGCCGAATATAGCCTCTCCATCCTCCTTGCCAAAATTTTTTACTTTTCTCCTCTCATCATGTCTGATGAGAAATTATCTTATAATACATTGCTCCATATGATGACTATCGAATTGTCATCATCCAATTATTTGTTGTGGAAGCGTCAAGCTGGTTATGTTCTCCGACCTCAGAAGCTGTATGGTTTTCTTGATGGTTCCAGGCCCTGCCCGACTGTTCCTCCTCGCCCCCTGGCCGCCGCTTCCGTCTCCTATGCAGGGGCTGTTACTTCCACTCCAGTTCGAGGCTCCTCTTCCACGCCTGATCCCATGGAGGCTTACTTGAAGGCTCAGTCTGATTATGAAAATTGGATTGATGAAGATCAACGTGTTTGCAGTCTTCTCTTTTCTTCCCTCACCCCGGAGGCTTTGGTAGTTTTGCCTGACTGTGCCACTTCAAAGGAAATTTGGGACAATCTTTAGTTGATTTATCACGACAGTAATGCTTCATCCGTCCTTCGTCTTCGTGCTGCTGCCCATGGTATACGTAAGACTGGTACAGTTCATAAACTCCATCTCCAATTTAAAGATATTTTAAGCGGTATTCTATGATGGGTTCTCCTGTATCTAATGATGGTCAACTTATTTGGTTTTTGACTGCTCTTGGAACCGAGTTTAAGGATTTTTCTGCACCATTAATTAATTCATCTCCTACTCCGTTGTATGCCGATGTCTTATCTCGTGCCAAAAATCACGAGGCTTTTCTGAAAAACTTACAGGACCATTCATCCCCGGCCACTGTGCCTGTCGCATTCACATCAGCAGAATTTCCCTCAACTGGTCGCGCGTGGGATCACGCACCGGCGATGGGAGGTGGCGCGTACGGCTCACGCACCTCCAGGGGTGGCCGTTTCGGTGATCAACATGGCGGCAGAGCCGGTTTTCAGTCCTCAGCTGGGGCTGGTCGTGGTCGGCCGCAATGCACTTGGTGTGGTCGTCCCGGTCACTATACTGCGACTTGCTACAAGATGCTTGCTCAGACTGGTTCTCAGGGTCTGACTCATCGTACAGGCTCCACTCATCCGGCGGAACATTTTTAGCCATCCTTGCGGTTAGAGCCTACTGCCCGATCTTCTGATTGGTTAATTGACTCTGGTGCTACCAGTCATATGGCATCCTCCGCCTCTGGTTTAGAGTCTGTCGCTCCATATTCTGGTGATTCTACTGTTTCTGTTGGCAATAGTGCTTCTATTCGAATCTCTCATATTGGTGACACTAAACTCTCTGATGATTTATGCCTTTGTGATGTTCTGGTTGTTCATGATATTACTAAGAATCTGTTGTCTGTTAGTAAACTGACTAGAGATTTAAATGCTTTTGTCACTTTTGATGATTGGAACTTTGTCATTCAGAACAAAGTTTCCAAGGCGGTCGTGGGCAGGGGCCACAATGATGGTGGTCTCTATGTTTTGGATAGAGGTGATTCAGCATTTTTCTCGCATTTACAGCAGAATAAAGGACAGGCATCTTATGAGCTTTGGCATGCTCGCTTGGGTATTGCATCGTCGACAGTTATTTCTAGTTTACAGAAGTCTGGTCTAGTTTCTTTATCTTCTTTGTTGCCCAAACCTGTTGCTTGCGCCCCCTGTGCTATGGCGAAAGGTCAACGGTTGGCATTTGTTGAGAACCATAAACGTGCTACGCATGTACTTGATTTGATTCATTGTGACTTATGGGAACCTTCCCCTGTTTTATTAATTAACCGGTTTTTCTTACTATGCTTTATTTCTGGATGATTATTCTCGTTTCACCTGGCTTTATCCACTTCGTCGTAAGTCGGATTTCTTTGATGCTTATTTACAATTTGAGGCATTTGTGGAGAATCAGTTTTCATCCAAAATTAAAGTGTTTCAGAGTGATGGTGGTACTAAGTTTCTGAACACTCGTCTACGGAGTCATTTTGCTACTAAGGGTATTCACCATCAGATATCGTGTCCTTACACTCCGGAACAGAATGGTAGGGCGTAGCGCAAACATAGGCATGTTGCCGAGATGGGTCTTACTATGCTATTTCATTCGCATATGCCTATCTCTTACTGGGATGATGCTTTTGCTGCAGCTGCATACACGATCAATCGATTGCCTACTCTTGTACTGCATGGTTCTTCTCCTTATGGGCTTCTATATGGTCGGGATCCTTGCTACTCGAATTTTCATCCTTTGGGTTGCCGGGTGTTTCCATTTGTTCGACCATATGCGGATCACAAATTATCTCCTCGTAGCATTCTATGCATCTTCCTTGGCTACAGTTCCAAGTACAAAGGTTTTTGCTATCTAGATTCTTCCACATGCAGAGTCTACATCACTCGTCATTCTCTATTTGATGAGACATTTTTTCCTTTTGCCACCTTTTTGACTTTGGGCTCTCTAGCATCTGTCCTTGATGTCTCAGCTTTTATTGATCCTGATGGTGATATTGATACCTCTGCGCCAGTTTCAGCTTAATTTCCTTTGCAGCCTTGCATCATTTGCACAACGGAACCGGAACCAGCTTTTTCGTCGACAGTTCCACCGTTCTTACCACTGGTTATAGTGCCTCCTCCAGCTGCGGCTACCTCTTCTCCGGCTGCGTCCGTCAGCCGCGACTCGATTACCTCTTCCGAGTCTTCTCCGGCGTCATCCGCCAGCTCCACTTCTTCCACCTCGCCACCTCCGCCTCATACACATTGAATGTCCACTCGGTCATCTACTGGTGCCATTCAGCGATGGGATTATTCGGATATTATTGTACATGGCCTTACTGCTGCTCTTCTTTCTCAGACAGATCCCACAGATTATCGCTCGGCTCTTCAGGATCCAGCCTGGGTTTCAGCTATGGACGATGAGATGGCTGCTCTTCGTAGTCAGCATACTTGGGATTTGGTACCTCGACCTTCGGATGCCAACATCGTTGGCTCCAAATGGGTTTATCGTCTCAAGTATCATCCCGATGGTACCATTGACCGTTACAAAGTCAGACTTGTGGCGCAAGGCTTTTCGCAGATTCCAGGTTTTGATTTTGACCATACTTTCAATCCTGTGGTCAAGGCCTCCACTGTTTGGACTGTTCTTGTAATTTCCACCATGCGTTCTTGGCCACTTCATCAGCTGGATGTCAAGAATGCTTTTCTTAATGGTGTTCTGGATAGTCTGGTCTACATGAAGCAGCCAGTTGGTTAATAGGATTCTTCTCATCCAGACTATGTCTGTCGTTTGCGCAAGGCTATTTATGGCCTTAAGAAAGCACCTAGAGCTTGATTTCAGCGGTTTAGCAGCTATCTTACCCAACTTGGTTTTCGGTGCAGCTCTGCTGATACTTCTTTATTTGTTCTGGCGAAGGGGTCAAGTCTTCTTTGTACTCTATATATATTCTTCATCATTAATCAGAATCATTATGGAAATTACTTTATCACGGGTTCTTGTCGCTTTAATGGTGCATTATCTTTATCAAATATTTTGGTGGTTATGGATATTACAAAAAACTTCTATCTATTAGCAAACTCACCAAGGCTTTAAATGGGGTTATATGCTTTGATGATAAATCTTTTGTGATTCTGAATCGGTCCACAAGGGAGGTCGTGGGTCGAGGATGTTGTGAAGGAGGCCTATATGTTATTAACAAAGGTGGTGCTGATCTAGTTGCTTACATTTAGTCACGGAAGAATCGAGCTTCTTTTGAACTCTGGCATACTCGTCTTGGCCATAGTTCTCATTCAATTATTTCTATGTTAAAAAAACATGGTTTACTTTCTATTACTTCATTGTTACCGAAACCTTCAGTATGTGGCTCCTACGAAATGGCTAAGAGCAAATGCCTTTCTTTTGTGGAAAATTCAAAAAGGGAAAAATCTTTATCATCCCTAATTAACTGTGATTTATGGGGATCTACACATGTTACTATTGAGTTTGGTTTTTCCTACTATGTAGTAGTTATTGATGATTATTCCCGTTTCACTTGGTATTATCCTCTGAGGCGGAAATCAGATTTTTTTGATGTGTTTATTGCTTTTCAAAAGTTTGTGAAGAATCAATTTTCATGCTCTATTAAAGTTTTCCAGAGCGATGGCGGCACTAAGTTCACCAATACTTGGCTTCGTTCTCACTTCACTGCTTATGGCATTCACCATCAAGTCTCATGTCCTTCTATGCCTGAACAAAATGGCTGAGTGGAACAGAAGCATCACCAGATTGTTGAAATGGTGTTATCCATGTTGTTTTGCTCCCGCCTTCCTCTATCCTATTGGAATGACGCATTTTCTACTGCGGTTTACATTATTAATTGGCTCCCCACTTCGTACTTGATGGGCACTCCCCCTTTTATCTTGTCTACGGATGACACTCTAACTGCTCTAATTTCCATTCGTTTAGCTTCGCATTTATCCATTCATTCGACCATTCTCAGAGCACAAATTAGCCCACCGGAGCTCTTCTTGTGTATTTTGGGCTACAGTTTGCAATACAAAGGCTTTCGCTGTTTAGATCCTTCTACTCAGAAGTTCTACATCACCCGGCATGCATGATTTAATGAGCTTCTCTTTCCTTATACATGCGGTTCTCCCACTGCTCCCTCATTGTTGGACGTCTCTATCTTCTTAGATTCTGACTCTGCAGACACATTTTCACCTTCAACCCCATTTGTTGTTCACACCTCCCGCCGATTATGCCCCTTTGCGGACTTGTCTCCATCAGCTTCTGAGGTTGACCCTATTACTTTTGGAGACTCTTCCCCGTAGTCTTCCACTCTACCCTTACCCCCATCTTCACTCTGCCCTCGCCCCTCGGCCCCCTCCCTATTGCCGCCTTCGCCATCACTTCCTTCTCACTCAATGGCCACTCGCTCTCGTACCGAACACACCAGGCGCCATTCTTTTTTGGACTATTTTCTTACTAGTTCTCTTACTACACTTATGGGCAAAACTGAACCCTGTGGATGTCAGTTTGCTCTTAAAAACCCTAAATGGGTTAGTGATATGGATGATGAGATGTCTGCTCTCCCAACAACACCCTTGGAATCTTGTACCTCGGCCTATTGGAGTTAATGTGGTTGACTCCAAATGGGTCAATCGCATTAAACATTGCTCTGATGGCTCCATCGATCGTTATAAGGCTTTCCTTGTAGCACATGGATAATCACAGTTGCCTGGTTTTTATTTCACTCATACATTCATTTCAGTTATCAAGGCCAATAGTGTTCGTATCATCTTAGCTAATGCTACCATTAACCATTGGCCGCTTCATCAATTGGACGTAAAAAATGCCTTCCTTAACGCTGCTCTTGATGAACCTTTCTATGTGGAGCAACCTTCTGGGTATCAGGACCCTATTCATCCAGACTATGTTTGTCCTCTTTGCAAGGCTATTTATGGCCTTAAGCAGGCTTTGTGAGCTTGGTTTCAGCGCTTTAGCTCATATGTGCGTGATCTTGGTTTCTCATGCAGTACCGCTGACACCTCCCTCTTCACTTACATTCGTGGCTCACATATTCTTTATCTGATTGTCTATGTTGATGATATCATCCTCACTGGAAATGACCCTACTCTCATTCAACAGTTTGTTTCTTGTACTAACCGTGAGTTTTCCATTAAGGATCTTGGACCTCTTCACTATTTTCTTGGGCTTGAGGTTTCTCAGCCTGCCTCGGGTCTTTGCGTTGGCCAGGCCAAGTATTCTATGGAAATTCTTCAGTGTGCCGGCAATGACCGATGCACTCTTGTATCCACTCCTATTGTCCCCGGCAGTCAGCTTCTTAGCACGAATGGGAAACCTTTCTCCAATCCTACGCTTTTTTGATCTCTTGTCGGTGCCCTTCAGTATTTGACCATTACTCGACTGGATATCACCTTTGCTGTCAACTCGGTCAGTCCATTTCTACAATCCCCCTGGGATGTGCATTATCAGGTAGTTACTCATATTCTTCGTTATGTATGGGGTACTATTCATTATGGTATGCATTTTTGCCCCACTATTGGTTTGCTCCTAGCCTTTGGATACTCTGATGCAGATTGGGCTCCTGCTTAGAAACTCATCGCTCTACCTACGACCATGCTATTTTTCTAGGTGGGAACATTGTATCTTGGAGTGCCTAAAAGCAGCCTACTATTTCTCGTTCTAGTTATGAGTTCAAATATCGTGCTATGGCAAACACCGCCGCTGAACTAGCCTGGATGTGCAACTTATTGAGGGATCTTCACATTCCCTTGTCCTCACCTCCTCTTCTTTTGTGTGACAACAATAGCGCTATCTTCATGTCTCAGAATCCTATTGTGCACAAGCAGGCGAAACATATTGATATCGACTATCATTTTGTTTGTGAGCTTGTCTCCTCTGAAATTTTACGTACTAGACATGTTCTTTTTTCTCTTCAGACTGTGGACATTTTCACCAAGGGGTAGGCTCGTCCTCTTCATGACTTCTTTTGATCCAAGGTTTTCGTGACTTCTCTTCCCACACTTTGCTTGGGGGGTGACAACTAATAAGAGTACAAATATACAGCTCAAGATTATTCTTGTATATTCTAGTATGACCCCTGTACTCTCTATAAATAGGGTGATCAATCATTGTAATTATTTATCAATCAATACCACTAAATATCCTTCATCTTCTCTCCTTTTCATTTTCTCTCTCTATTCTCTCTCATCCTCTCTTCATTTTTCACACTAGTTTTTTTATTATACTTCCTTCGATCCACTGAGATTGACACTTTCCTTAATAAGATGGTTTATTTTTCTAATATCCTTATTACACATTTTCCATATCTAGGGGGAACAATAATGTAGAATTTTCTATTTTACCCTTTTCAATTATGATTTATCACCCCTTTTCCCCAACAACTCACTTTTCTAATCAACTCTATTAATGCCTTCCTGCAAAAAGTTGATACAACATGAAAAGGCTGAAATTATAAAAATACACGTCTTTTGCTCGGTGTCATTCTTAGAGGACTGGAGGGAATACATGCTTGCACACGACTATCTCATGCGATAAGTTTATTGTAATTTATTTTATTGATTCTTTTTAAATTTTGTCATCCTAATATTATGATTTTTTTGAAAAATATTTATATTTGGAATTGATCAATTTTGAAGATGTTTGTGGTGTTTGTGTTGCAAAGTCAATCTCATAATGGCTCGTAGGCCACCTAAAGGTATTTTCATTAATTTTGTAATTATGGAATTTCATGTTCGTGAATGATGTTTATTGCAGTTACTGACGTATTTATATATTTCTGTTGATTTTTATGCTTTATATATATAAACGTATATTAATTTCTGTTGATTTTTATGCATATATATATATATATATATATATATTAAGTTTGTTAATGTTTAGCTACGAGTTGTTGAAATTGATTTACTTTTACCTTTTAGTTGACTAGAGGAGTTTTGATTTTAACAGTATGCTATCACCTCATTTTGGTTTGTGGGTTTCCATGGATAAACTGTTACCTAACGTAGGGGGCTAGTTGACCCTTAAACATGTTCACCTTTTCAACCCCTACCTACTTACCCACTCCACCATGTAAGAGTGAAGCATGAGTTCTTTATCACTCCCTCCTATATTTTTGAATTGGGTTCAACCCAAAGTATGCAGATATAGTTCTTGTGTCCCACTTTCAACAACAACTCAAATTCTCTCTAGAAAAGTTGAGAGTTCAACAGCAGATACCGTCATCAATTCACCAAAATATCCAAAGTCTTCAAAGCCCCAAGATCAGTTCTTATTCAAATCCATATCAACTTACTAGACAGATAAAAAACACCAATTAAACTTCTTCAGATTCCCAAGAGCAAACCTTGTTAAATTACATGCCAAAAGGAAAAAAAATCATCCTTTTCACATCCCACCATCAAATAAGTTAATTCAACCAAACACACTGTCAGCATCAACCCAAAGGTGAAGAAAGCAGTAAAAAGTCATCAGACATATGGAGAGTAGAATATTGGAGGACCACTGGTTAGATGATTCGAGACATGGGTCTGAATTCTCGGAAGAATACAGAAATGTACCACTTGGAGAAGAATTTAATCGGGGCATGCACTGACCGGTTTGAAGGGGACCAATCCTTGTCGGGGATGCAGAGGAATATAACGAGGGCATGCACATGTTTGCTAAATCGTTGGTGGGAGTACTTGGTAGACTACAGACAATTTAGTGCTGCAAGAATGCAAGCTCACGTGGACGACTTTTGGGGTAGAGGTAATGGTCAAAGCAGGGAGATTTTATGTGTTTAGGTTTGATAGCCAGCTACATATGAATGTTGTTCTACATAATTGACCAATGGCGGTGGGGGGGGAGGAATTCTAGCCCTGCGGCGGTGGGTACCAGAAATGCTATTTTCACACATGCATGTTACTTACATTTTTCCGTGGATCAGGATTTATGGTGTACCCCCAGAATATTTGCTATCGGAGACAGTAACTAAGCACGTAGCAGTAGCGGGAGAGGCAGAAAAGGTGGTTTTTGGAGGACTATCATTAGTGGAGAATGGGGACTACGCTAACGTGCGAGTATGAGTTCCAATACATAAGCCTGGTTTCAGGTTTCTTCCTCTAGCTACGGGGGGGGGAGCTGGATATCTATAGGGTATGAGAGAATACATAAAATGTGTAGAAGATGTGGCGGTCTAGGGCATACAATGCCATTATGCCATTTCCAAGATGATGCAGCTCTATAGTATTACCTAGCCGAAAGATTCATCAGAATAAGTCAGGAATTGGGAGTAGAGATTTTCAGGGATAACACTGCCGAACTGTTTCCTGCTACGATAAGGGTTCATCGGAACTTACCGGCGGGGAGGTTTACGAGAATCCCTCTTGACTTCCTTAAAACAAATGAACATAGATTTTAGGGGACATGAGGGATATCCCAGACGGGTTCCAGTATCAAGAAGATATTATTTTTAGTTGGGAAGAAGTTCAACATAGGAATATGAAGCACAACATGGAGATCATAGGAAGCCCTCTGCATGGCCATGAAAAATTCTTTGCAACACAAGATGGCGATTATGACAGGGCGGAAGGAGCAGGGGAAGAATACAGTCTATCCTCCCCGGAAAACTATCCTGACTTTGACATGAACATTGGATCCATCCCGGAGGAACCACCAATAGGAACTCAGCCAGACATACCACAATAAGAAATGTAGGTACATCCTCAACATCTAGTCACAAACCCATACGCTTCTTTCGAACACGATGATAGGATAACCAGAGAAGGTGTGACAACTAAGAATGCTAACCCGAAGGTGCTAAGAATGGTAGATTAGAATAGGTCAAATGGTATACTATCGATGGTTGCAGATTGGACACCAGATGATGATGAGCCAAGGGACAAGGACCCAAACTCACTCATACTGGAAACAATCACCGAAGATGGAAGACTAATCCACCACCCGAACAGAATTCCAATTTAGTTGATCAGAGCTAAATAGGAGAAGCTACAGGGAATCATGACTGAGTCAACTCAAATGATTGAAGATGTTCAGGAAAAGCAGTTGGTGGAAGGTATTCACTGAGAGTAGTCAACACGTATATTGATAAGCGATGACTCAGACCTGGAGGAGGAGCCCACACCACAGGAAGCAGAAATGGTTGGTATGGAGAATAATGAGCATTCAATGGAAGGGAACCTAATGGAAAACATTCTATCCACAGACATTAAAAGGAAAAGGAAAAGGCAGTGTGAGGACCAAGTAATTTTTAGGAAAAGAAATAAAGCCATGTACTGGAGCTACAGGGGAGGCAGAGCAGGTGTAATAAATGGTGTTGGAGAATGCTCAGAAAGAAAGGATGGGGAGCAGGTACATAATTGCGGCACAAGTAATGAAGACATGGATAAGCTAACAAAGCTAACAACTACAGAAACAGAAGGTAAATTGCCTATCTCTTCACTATTTCACATTAATGGAGACAACTGCCAGAAACTTACAAATGAAACCATCTCCCTAGACCCTAAACATAATAGCCTTCAACTAGCAATTAAAGGCCCTTCACATTTCAGTCTGGGTTATAAAACTATTATAAACCCAAATACCCTTACCCACCATCACAATCCGAATAACATAGACACCTATGATACAGTATCACCTCAACCACTCACGGTGCCACCTGGGAATCCCATTAACCCAACCCATACCATGGATCAAAAGCAAGCCCAAGGTGTAATAAGAAGCCCAAACGAAAATAGCATAACTATGGCACAAGACGACTATGACCTATACCCAAACTCCCAAAAAACCCTAATCCAAAAATCACCAATCCTAAGCGTAGAGAGTAGTTGTAAAGAGGTCTACCTGACAACAATGGAGGAAATGTCGTCGTTGCCTGCTGCCAGAGGAAGGAACATGGAAGATAAATGCTCAGCTATGGAGACGAAGGGCAAATCTGAAATGAAAAATGGTGAAGGAGAACGACCATCACCGCTTACCTATACTGGAATTCAGTGAGAGAGACATATCAGAAGTGGATGATAAGGCAAAGGATATGAATCCATTGTCGGATGCCTTCTCGGTCCTTTTGATACATTTGGATTGGATGAAGGAAAAAAGAATCTTGGCAGATGGAAACACAAATGAAGGAGATGAGGAACCTTCAATAATGGTTAACAACAAAGGCAGATTAAAGTTGGATGGGTTGGAGAATGTGCATGCCCAAGCGGAAGATAGGATGGGGCTAGGATCCAATGCCAACAACTTAAAAGAAGACCCACTCATCAGTCACTTAGGAAAATATTTGCATAAAAAATGGTAATGGATTCTAAAGGGTGCAACAACGAGATTCATCCATGCTCAAGTAAAATGGTGGGATATAGCGGAGGGTCCAGATGGGGGACGAGAGCTGGACTAGCCCTTTCAAAATTAACCATCGCAACAAGATTAATGATTGAGAAGAACACGCAGCGACAAATAGGCTCGACATTTCTTTTCCCCAAGATGGTCTCAATACAGGCAAGTGATGTTGTATCTATGCAACAAACACATCTGGAAACCACTGAAACATGCATTGAAGCAAATTTTACCATGTATCAAGAAGGGGCTATGACTTGGGCTATAGAGGATCTGATGCCAGTGGCAGGGAAGCTGTGAGAAAAAAGGAAAAGAAACCTAAAGATTGACTTGAGTGGGATAGCATTTCATAAGAGATCACGCCTTAATGTGGAGGATGAATCACAGCTGTTACGGGTGGTCAAGAAATTTCCTGAGTTAGACTACAACGATGGAGTAGAGCAAGGGAAAATGGTCATTGTTGGTGCACGGACCTATGAGGAGATAGTCTCAGTGGTCATGCAGTCCTGTGAAGGCAATACCTGTGGTACTTTGGTGGTTGGTCCAGAACAACCACCAACATGAGTATGAATCTACTATGCTGGAACTGCAGAGGGCTGTCACACCCTCTGACAGTATGTACCCTCAACAACCTCGTTTCACAGTATAAAACCAATATTGTTTTTCTTATGGAAACCAAATGTAATAGTAGCAAGGTTAGAAAATGGCTAGACAAGTCGTACTTCACTAGTTGGGAAATTGTAGATACTAGGGGTACTAAAGGTGGCCTCTGTGTGGCTTGGACATCGGAAATCCATCTCGGAGTAGCAAAAAGCTCCCAAAATTTTGTATTTTGTAATATCACCACTTTAGCCGGGGAGGAATGGAAACTTGTTTTGCTGTATGGACATCCTGAAAAAAGGAAGAGGGAACAAGTCTGGGATGAGTTGAATACTGACCTGCTGTCCAACACATTACTGACACTGATTATAGGGGACTACAATCAAGTTACAGGAAATGAAGATAAGAGAGAAGGTAATATAGTAACTGAACAACACACGGTTGTGCTGAATGAGGTTCTGCGAAGGAATAACCTCCAGGAGCTACAAAATCAGGGACAATGGTTTACATGGTCAAATGGATGTCAAGGAAACCAATTGGTAGTAGAAAGGCTGGATAGATGTTTCGCCAACGGGTTGTGGGTTGACCTATTCCCTAATTACATGTTCAGGAATCTGCCAATGTCAAGATCAGATCACTGGCCGATGGTACTGAACACACACCATCAGCCTTTTGGTAAAAGGAGAAAATAAAGGCCAAAGTTTGAATCGTTTTGGATCTACAGGGATGAGGTCAGAGGAATTATTATGGAGAATTGGCAGAATGGGCAAAACCAAAGTGGGAACCTCAGTGGAGGACAAGCCTTGTCGAAAACACATCATTGCTACATGCCCATGCTTGAGAAGAAATTAGAAGCCTAATGCTGAAGCTTAGCAAATAGAGTAGAGACAATGTGGGTGTATTGGACAATACAATACGATGGAAGGAAAAAGTAAAAGCCAGACTTCAGATGAACCACGACTTAAAAGAAGCGAAAACTAGGTCAGAAGAACTAGATGATCTTCTTACACAACAAAATGACTTCTGGAAACAAAGAGCTAAGATCAAATGGGACGCAGAAGGTAACATGAATACAAGTTTCTTTCACAAATGGGCTAAAAAGAAACAAGGAAGGAATCGAATAACACAGATGAAGAAAAATCAAGGGAGGTAGGTAGTAGATCCGATACAATTGAAGCAGATGGTGGTGGAACATGTCAGTATGGTCTTTGTCAATGAATCTATCATGCCACAAGATGCTTACGGGGATACGAATATCAATGATATCCTACAACTTATCGAACCAACGGTAAAATTGAAACAATAACGGAAGCTATCGGTAAGTGTGTCGGCAGAAGAAGTTAAAGCGGCATTATTCCAAATGGAAAATTGGAAGGCACCGGGACTAGACGGAATCCCAGCGGGATTCTATAAAAACTATTAGAGCGAATTCGGAGATGACCTCATCAAAATAGTACAGGAGTTTTTTTTATAACAGGAAGAATGCTCAAAGAATGGAATGCCACCAACATCATCCTAATTCCAAAAAATAAGGTACCCATGAAACCTGCTGATTTAAGACCTATTAGCTTGTGCAATGTTACGTACAAAATAATTGCTAAGGTACTAGCGAATAGACTAAAACACATAATGGGGTATCTAATTTCTGGCAACCAAGCAGCATTTGTAAAAGAAAGGTCCATAGTTGAGAATTCATTAGTAGCACATGAGTTGATTGAGAAGGTTAGAAAGCAGAAGACAGGGAAAGTAGCCATAACTGCCTTGAAGATTGATATGAGCAAAGCTTATGACAGAGTGTCCTGGGACTTTCTCAGGAATGTCATGGGGTGGATGGGATTTCCAATTAAGTGGATTCAATGGATCATGGAGTGTGTCACCACGGTTACATACTCTATCAAATTCAACGGGGAGCTCTTGGAACCATTCAAGCCCAGACAAGGATTAAGACAAGGTTGTCCACTTTCACCATTCCTGTTTATCTTGTGCCAGGAAGCATTGTCTTCCATGATTGCATTAATACTATTCCAACAGGTGTACAGGGGAATCCAATGTGGCAGAGGTGTGCCACGAGTCTCGAACTTGATGTTTGCGGACGACTGTATCTTCTTCTTTGAGATCACGGAAAGGGGTATGACGAAACTAGCAACTACATTGAATATATTCGTGGCCTATTCGGGACAGAGACTGAATTTTGAAAAATTCTCATTCATGATAAGTCCAAATGCAAATGACTTTACCAAGAACTTGATTAAATTGAGATTCAACATAAACCCGGATCTCCTGCAAGGAAAATACCTAGGCCATGCCATCAATTTTAAGGGCTCAAAAGTCAGATTGTTTAAAGGCTTACAGAGGAAGATTATATATCAAAGACGACAATATGGAGGAAGAGCGATCTATCAGTAATGGGAAGGATCACATTATGTAAGCATGTACTTTGTTCATTATCCCAGTACACCATTGGGACATTCAGGATACCAAAAACAATCGCGAAAGGGATTGACAAACAGATGGCAAGGTTTATCTAGGTAGGAGACCCGGAAGGGAGTGGGATAAATTGGAAGTCATGGGATAAGCCGTGTCAATTGAAATGGAATGGTGGACTAGAGATGCGCTCCACGTCTGAAATGAACCAAGCGATGTTGGAGAAGCAAGCGTGGACTCTGATAACAAATAAAAACACTTTCTTCTCAAAGTTTTTCTAGCAAAATATTGGAGGAAGTAAGACTTCCTACACACAAAACAGAAGTAGGGAGATTCTTACGGATGGAAGGAAATACTTTGGGGACTTGAACTAATCAAACCTCATATGAAGTGGAAGATCGTGATAGATGAGATAGTGGATATGCAATAGAATTGGATACCAAATGAGGTTAACCCAATCAAATATGAAATAAGCATCCTACCATATCTACGTTTTAAAGTCTCTGACCTCATCGATGCACACAGAACCTGGAGGATGCCGCTGCTCAGAACCTTTTTCCCAACTACCACAATGAGGGAAATACAAAAAATACATATCCTGACTCACAGTTTTGGGGATGCAGATTACTTGGCATGTGACAAAGAGGCTTTAGGGAAATACACAATCAAGACGGGTTATCACAAAGCAAAGGAAACTAAGGCTTGAGATAAACCATCATCCTCAACCACATCAACAGGCCATCAGTCAGATCCCAAAATGTGGAAGACTCTATGGAATGCCAACATCCCAGAGCATATAAAATTTCTTCTTTGGAGAATGATCAATAGGGCATGCCCAACAGCTCTCAATCTTCTGAAAAGAGGTATGATATTGTTCATGAAATGCCAAATGTGTTCATTGGCAGATGAAACAATAGAGCATATGTTGTTCGAATGTGACATAGCCAGAAACGTATGAAAGCATAGCAGTTTGGGATAAGACTTTAGCAGAGGCATCCTGGCATCTTTTAAGGTATGGATACAACAATGGTTTAACATTGCTCCAGAGAAGGAAGATAGGGAACTCACATGTTTTATAATCTGGGGTATTTGGTGCGCGAGATGCTCGGTCACACTAGAATAGGAACCTATCTCATTCAAACATATAATGGATCGAATAGATAGACTGACCAACAGAGCTAGGATAAGGGATATGACTCAGCCCACAAACAGTTTGGACCCAGATCTGGATCCCCATGGTGCGATACCACAAAATGATACAGGTGATGAGCCAATCACAAAGACAAGGAAAATGGGAGACATTACCCTCATGTGGCTGAAGAAGGACAGCTGTGTAAACCATATATTTCAGGATCGCACAATCATCACTACAGATGTGGCGTTCCATATCAGTAATGGAGAAGAAGTGACGGCTTGGTGCGAAAAGCCACCCACACAACCAGGATGGAAAGGAACAGCAAACATCTATGCATCCTCGGTGATCAAAGCAGAGCTATTGGCTATACTCCATGCTATGAAGCAGGCTAGCTACAAAAGAAATTGGCATCTACTCATAAAGACAGACTGTGAACATGCACTACGATACACCACCAATTACCCAGAAGTTCCGCCAGATACAAGGTAATTAGTTAAGGAAAATATAATTCTAGGGATGGTGTTCCACAAGTTATCAATAATTAAGGTGGATAGACTAGCAGTCGTCGAGGCCCATAATTTAGCACGTGCCAATGTAACATGTATAAACTTTCCTATTAATAAATGAAGGGAGCATCGTTATTTCAAAACAACCCAAAGTATGCCAGTAGAGCATCCCACCCACCACCTTTTATTCTCCAACTACCTCAAAGCCCTATCTTTTATAATCAAAACACCACCTCCCAATTTCTCAAACCATAGTTTTGACAAAATGATATGTTATGTGCCAATTTTTTTATGAAATTACATGTTTCATTTTTCTTTTCAGCATGTTTCTAAGAGTTTTCCAGATTATTACGAAATGTTCTGGATTAGTTCCTTTATCGGACATATTTTTTTAAATTAAGTTAACATATCTGTTACAGTTCCTGGAATTTTAAAAAAATTTAACAACTTTTGAGGTTAAATTAATTAATTTTTATTTTGTTTATATTCTAGTTCTTTCTTCATTTCCTAATCCACCATGTTCCGAACACCACCAATCCAACCATACTCATTGTCTATTCTATCATCTTTATTTTCCATGTTTCCTCCTTTCCCATTGCAACACTATCATCATTAGAACTGTCGGCTCAATGTTTACTGACTTAAATCGCCTAATAGTAAGTGAGAATAACTTTAAAACATTTCATAATAATGCAGGAGAATTTTGGGAACAAGTTGAAAAAAGAGGAACGAAACCCATTTTTTTTAAAAAAGGTACCAAATATGTCATTTTCTCCTCTAGTTTTCATAACTCTCTCCCATTTGTTTGGCAGCCACCTGACCTAAACCTTCCCTCCCGCCCTCCTCCATTCTCCTACCTCCTCGAATTCCATGGACAATCTCAGTCCCTCCTTTGAAAACCCTTCTTCGGTTGACTTTTTTGAGCTGCCAGAAACAAACTCGGCGTTCTCAAATGCGCCAGAAACGAACGAGTTTGATACGCTTGTTCCTGAAACTCCGCAACTTTTAACAACGACTAGATTTATGTCGATGCATTTGAGACCATGTTCGGGGCATTTTGTCCCTCATGCCACCGAAGAATACACTTCTTACATGATTTGTGGTGTTCCTTTTAAGTGCCGCTGTCGTGGATGCCAGAATAAGATTGGGTGGAAGGTAATCTCAATGACAGGTGAGTCGGGAGTTCATGATTTTAGTGTGCAAAAAAATAGGAAATTGGACGCAAGTGTGCTGGGTTTTTATTTTGGAGGCTGAGGGTGGATGACGCATTATCGAAATGCATCCTCTAGGTGGACCAATTTTTTTTTCCAGAAATTAATTAGAGGACTCGTTTTGGAAACGAGTCCTCAACCTTTTTTTTTTTCGAAAATAATTGAGAGGACTTGTTTTGGAAACGAGTCCTCTGAGGTGGGGTATTTTTTTTTCCTGAAAGTAATTAGAGGACTCGTTTTGGAAACGAGTCCTCAGCCTTTTTTTTCGAAAATATTTGAGAGGACTCGTTTTGGAAACGAGTCCCCTCATTTTTTTTCGAAAATATTTTGGATTTATTTTATTTTTTCTTAAATCAATTAGAGGACTCGTTTTGGAAACGAGTCCTCTCATTTTTTTCCCGAAAATAGTTATGATTTATTTTCTTTTTTCTGAAATCAATTAGAGGACTCGTTTTGGAAACTAATTTATTTCTCGGGAAATGAATCAGCGAAATGTTGGAAATTAGCAGAAATTTGCATAAATTTATTTCTCCGGAGCTCCTCAAACGAGTCCTGGAATGGGTATTGTTTCCAACAATTTTTTTGAAAATGTTGGAAATGAGATTTGTAATTAACTACGGTGCTAATTTAATTTGTGAATGAAATAATGTTTATTATATTTTGTTAAATTTGGTAAATTAAGCGTGTGGAGAATTTTATTTATTGGGAAGAAAGCTTATTATAAAATCCTGCCCTGAATCCAACAAGAGTGTGGTCTTTCAAATGAGTCGTGAATTTAAGTAATAAA
Organism: Rubia yunnanensis; assembly: GCA_037428765.1. NCBI lineage: Eukaryota > Viridiplantae > Streptophyta > Magnoliopsida > Gentianales > Rubiaceae > Rubia > Rubia yunnanensis. Next base: position 18,230,181 of record CM075063.1, read on the forward strand.
TTATCATGGGTTGCTGCAATGTGTAACTTACTATTTCTGATCCACGTGTTTTCGGTCAAGATTGCGCATAAGCAGACTTTTGTTTGTTTGATAATAATTTGGAAAATAGTCATTACGGAAATGCGATAATAATTTCGACCGCAATTTTTGACTTTGACCAGATTTTAAAAAAAAATTCCAAGGAGGACGCATTACGGAAATGCATCCTCGCCACGTGGCATCACCCCCATTCGCCACGTGGCATCATCTCCATCACCTCATTTTTACCAGAATTTTTACAAAAATAATTTAATTTCCACGGAGGACGCATTACGGAAATGCGTCCTCACCACGTGGCATCACCACCATTCGCCACGTGGCATCACCTTATTTTTTCCTGAAATTATAAAAAAAATTTAAATATCCACGGAGGACGCATTACGGAAATGCGTCCTCGCCACGTGGCATCACCCCCTTCGTCGTTTGACATTTTTGACCGAGAATTAACAAAAAAAATTTAAAAAAAGAGGACGCATTTTTGTTATGCGTCCTCCATATGAAATTGCTGTTTGTGGCAACTGTAGCCACAAACATAGCAATTTCTCGGTGAGTCGGTGGTGTCAATTGTAAATGAGGTGGGCCCGACGTCAATGGAAGGTGCCTTGGTGCAACCCGCTATGATGGAGGAGGGCGGCGGCTCTGAAATGGTATCCTTCCTTGAACACATGTCCAAGGTTCTGGGTGATAGTGTTCTTAATCAAGACTAGGAAGACATTTGGGCTCGTATGTTCCCGACAAATTTGTAGAACTTGCAGCTAAATAATATTTTTAAGCTTGTTTCTAGTTGGATATGTAATGGGAAGAATAATGTTATGTTTATGTTAATTTCTAGTTGGATCTATGCTTTAGTACTGTTGTTTTTTGTATTATTTCAGGTTTTACTTGGTGCTACTGCTATCATGATACACTTATGTGTTTTGTTATGTGAGCTGCTCTCCTAAGAACTCTTTATGTGTGGTAATTTAGTGTTGTTAATGTGCTTCCTAGCTTGCTGCATTGTAAAGTAATGAAGATGTCTTTGTTGCATTGTGTGGAGTATAAAAATGATACATCATGACCAGTGTGTTGGTTGTAAAGTTTACTGCCTCAGTTTTTCTTCTGCAGTAGATTTGTAGCTAAATTTTATTTGATTCGTATCATAAAAAACATAAAGAAGAAGGTATAAACATGATATTCTGATACTGTAATCTTTGATTTTATGTTTGTTAGTATTTCAAATTGATTCTGTTATCTTATATTTCTTATATCCAAAAATATTTTGCACATCACTGTATTGAAATTGAAATTACTTTTCTTTTAGGTTTCATTATGAGATGAGTTCAGGGGGAAAAAATGGAAAAAAAAAACGGTTGAAACACTATCATTCGGACTGACTAGATCCAGCTATGTTAATGTGCTTATGAGCATAATTGTGTGTACAACTAAGTCCTCAAACCCATTACATGCCTGTGCACTTGTCGGTGTTAGGGTGCACAAGTTTGTCGCGAACGAGTAAATTTGTTCAGTGTGGTGATTTTCTATGTTATGTGTATTTGTTGTTGTATCCTGTAACACCCCTAAACCCCAGTGCAAGTGTCAGGTCGGGTTGGAGCGTGCTACCAAAAGGGCCAGTATTAACGAGCAATTAAAGTTTATGCGGAAGCAATTTAGATAAATTCAAAAACCTAACTTTACTATTACAGTAACGGTATTATTACAAATGTTAAATGAAAGTTTCTCCTAACTGTTACAGAATCAAAGTTCACTTTAAAACTCCTAACAGTTTACCCAGGGTCTTTATCAAACGAAGTAAAGACAACAAGCACTCTTCTTTTACTGTTCTTCTTCACCTGAAAAATGGTTGTTTAACTAGGGTAAACTCCTTGCTTAGTGAGGTTTCATCTCCAGTATTTACCCAGTTGAGTTTTAGTGATCACATAATAACAATTAACAACTAGCCATGGATGTCCTAGCACATAGTAAAAAGGATACAAGTGGTTAATGCCGAGTTGCCGCCAAGTGCCTATATGGAAATTGTGACTAACATACACGACATAACCCAGTCACTGATGCTCGAAGGCTATCAGTTCAGAATTTACTTTCCCATTCACGCTGGTGTTCAGTTACGAGCTCGTATCATTCAGGTGGTTATGCTAGCATACCAAACTCCACGTGTAGCTGGTCTAATCAGACTGTCCGGTCAGTACTATTTCCCACCGACTTCGACCAAACTACAATCGCGTCGGGGCCCCCGAAATTCACAGAAAGGTAATCAGGTAGCAGGTAATTCAAGTTTGACACGACAAGATAAAGTACAAGCCGGTCATCAGAGCGGTATATGATTCAAGTTTGAAACGGCAAGATAAAGTACAAACCGGTCTTTCACAGAAAATATTAGAGCAGTTCAGGAGTTCAGTTTCAAGATAATCTAGCATAGTATGATAAAATATACACTTAATTCAACAGTCAGTAAATACCATCATTTGAGTGTAACTATCATATCTCTCTCTAATGGCTAGAGTATCGAGTAAAAAGGTTTGAGTATCAGGTTTCGAGTACAGGGGTTCGAGTACTTACAGATCGAGTAGTTGGGTAGGAGGTTCGAGCAAAGAACTCAAGTGGAGAAGGTTCTAGTGGTATGGGTATCAGGTGGTACTGGTTTGAGTGGTAAATGGTATCAGTTCGAGTAGTTAGGTTCAGTTGTAGAGATTCTAAAAGTACAGGTTCGGCTGGTGAGGTTTGAGAGGTAAGGTTCTAGTGGCATTAGTTTGAGAGGTAAGGTTCTAGTGGCATTAGTTCGAGAGGTGACAGTTTCAGTGATATTAGTTCGAGAGGTACAGGTTTGAGATGTGAGGTTAGAGAGGTAAAGGTTTCAGTAGTACTACTTCGAGGGGTATGGTTCGAGAGGTAAAGGTTTCAGTAGTACTAGTTCGTGGGGTATAGTTCGAAAGGTAACGATTTTGGTGATATTAGTTCGAGAGGTACATGTTTGAGAGGTGAGGTTCGAGAGGTAAATGTTTCAGTAGTACTAGTTCGAGGGGTAAGGTTCGAGGGGTACATATTCGAGGGGTAAAGGTTTCAGGGAACTAGTTCGAGGGGTAAAGGCTTCAGGGATACATATTCGAGGGGTAAAGGTTTCAGGAATCCAGTTCGAGGGGTAAAGGCTTCAGGGACACATATTCGAGGGGTAAAGGCTTCAGGGACACATATTCGAGGGGTAAAGGTTTCAGGAATCCAGTTCGAGAGGTAGTATTTTGGCAGGGGTTCGAGAGATAGAGCTTCAACATGGGTTCGAGAAGTAAAGTTTCAGCAAGGGTTCGAGAGGTGGAATTGTAGCAGGGGTTTGAGAGGTGGAGAGTTGCAGTAGGGGCTTGAGAGGTGGAAAGTTGCAGCAGGGGTTTGAGAGGTGGAGAGTTGCAGCAGGGGTTCGAGAGGTGAAGAGTTTAGCTCGAGAGAGTCAGGTTCTGATGGCATTATATATATGTACACATAAACTCAGATTTTACTAAATTCGTGTTAGGGTGATGTAACACTCACCTTGGTTAGACTTGGGCTTGGGCAACTTCCGTTTCCTACTTTACCACTATTCACCACTGTTCTTTGGTAAGAATTTTGTTTGCTGCGTGAGAAGGTAAGAGTTGGGATCTAATATTTAACCTAGGTGAAACATAGGTTCTGACACCTACTCAACCTATAATTTTATCATGTAACCTCAAGCCTATTGTCCAATATTTCTTCTCACGTCCGCCGTTCATTCCTTTCCAATAATACCACTTGCCCAAAAAATTACTTTGGATAATTTTTTTCACATCCGCTGCTAGCTTTTCCCTTCATGGTAATTTCTTTCATTTATTTATTCCTTGACTCATTTATTTGTTTATTATTACTATTGTCATATAATATATATATGTATGATTATGTGTAATTCTTTCTTGGTAATTTCTCTTACTTATTTATTTATTTATTTATTGTTATTAGTATTATTATCATTATACATATTTTTTATTTAAAAATACATATTTATATATATACATATATATTTTTTGGAAAATTAAAAGAAAAATGGAATTTTTTAAAATAAAATTTAAGTATTATATGTACCCTAATTTCATTTCAGTAGGGGTTTTCACATATCCCACTTGCTGAAGATAGGAAGGAATATTGAGTGATGTCATATTTTCATGTGTCCATGTCGATGGTAATCGTTTAGCATCTGGCTTGTTGGAAACATACGATGATGATGCATGAGTACGGTTCTTTACGCTGAAATCTCTCTTTTTTCTTCATATTCCAGGTGCATACTAGGGGTGGAGATTCTCTCTTCTGGATCGCAACTTCAATCTAGATTTTGTTTTTTCCATTACGGAATATGTTCATATATCCTAGTTATAGATAGCTTTAGGTCTTTTGGGGGAAACCGTGTTGCCTCACTGCTCTTGATGAACTTGCTCTACTCAATGTAATTACTTAAGATCTGCGCTTAGGTTTGGGAACCTAATACATATCTTCCCCACCTTCGGGTGTTCTTATTAAAAAAATAAAATTTCAGGTGCATACATGCAGTAATAGTTGACAACTAAAACAACATTAAATGACATGTGTTGTATTATATGTGGCGGTGTCAGCGTGTGTTTGAAGCGCAACTTAATTCCTTAACCATAGAGATTTGTTGTTTGATGAAGATAAACTCCGTTAGGTTATGAGGATGATTCTGACTGTCTTGTGTTTCGTTAATTCAACTCACTAACAAGTTAGATGATTCTTTCCATAGCCTAATACTTTATGAAATCTTCATCGTATCATCCATATCTCTTTATTCTTTTGGAAGCAATTGCTATTGCTTCAAGAGCTGAATGATCACTCTTGTATATCCAACTAAGCTTCGGCTTCCTTTCTTTCTTGCTTTTGTTATTTAATGGCTAGGGAAGTCCTAATAGAATTTCTCCCATCCCCGGATGGTTTTTAATTAAAAAAAAGAAGCGCAACTTAATTGCCCAGGATGTTTCATCAACATTGGCTCAATTACTATAGGATTTGTGATGAATCTCATTACGAATACTAACCCTGTGAAATTAATATCTTTGATCTAGTGAAATGATCTGCAGGCCTTCACTATCTCGCACGAAATTCAAGCGTCTAGCTCTCGGGGTACGTCTAACTTCGACTTGCTCCCTAACTAGCCCTCAGAATCATATTACAAGGTTTATTGATACTTAACTAGCCCCTGGGGTTAAGCAACAATGGAAGAAGCTCGCAAGCAACAAGAGAATGAACTCAAAAGTTTATATTTCTGAATGATGATAGTGGTAAGGTAAAAATAATTTTAAAAATCACCCCTATTTATAGTACATAGGTATGGTCTTCAAGAATACAACTGAAAAAGATTATAACAACTTTAAGAAGCTAAAATCATATTTAACTAGACTACCTAAAATAAATGAAGAATATTGCCTTACCCAATCTTACCATGTCTAATTCTAACAAAATAAAAATTGAATATTCTAAACCCTAAAGTAAAGCATGACCGAAACATTAATTCTTCCAAAGCCAACATGACTGAACTAATGGGCCTTATTCTAAACTAAAATAAATGATCACACTACTTCATTAAAAATGTAATAAAAAAAGTATAGTGCTATCTTCTAAAAACCCTAATTAATAATAATAATAATAAATCTAATTCGTATCAATTTTTTTAATTGTGTACCATTTTTGCACTTCTAGATGTGTTGTGCTCACAAACACCGTCATTGTCCATAACATGATGCATGTTACTGCAATGTTGGTTACCAAATTTTGATATTGTCCACAACTAGGCCACATACCACTTCTACTTCTGCTCTGTTGATGTTTTTTAAATACTGCAAACACGCCCTCACAAAATTCCCATTAACCTCTAAATATGTAGGTAACAACCCAAGATTGTACAATGCACCCTTCTTCATGATCTCAACCATGCATCCTTGTAAAATGAGAAATATCCTGCTTAGGGTCTTCGCTTGTAACTGTAAGAGCGCAGTTTCCGTTGCTTGTATAAGTCCATCAAGTGTAAATGTTGTTGTTCGATGCTATAGGTAGGGATGATCATGGGTTGGGTCTAGTAAGATCCATACCCAAATCTAAATCTAAAAACTATTAATTAGACCAAAACCCGATCCGAACCCGTAGAGTATGAAAATCTTAGACCCACACCCAAATTCGATGGGTCTATGTGGGTCTTGGGTCCAAAACGGTTCCTATATGAGTTTAACTTTCTAACTTTTTTCACTAAATAAAATATGTATAATTTTAAATACAAATAATTCAAGTTCAATATGGACATGAATTAATTCTTCAAGAAAAAAATACAATACACATTATTTGTTTAATTAAAATTAAATATACAAGGATAATATGGAAGTAATTTAGAAATTAGGATAAATAATATATATAGTTGGGGTAATATAGGTCTACAAGTCTGGGTCTGAGTCGGGTCTGGATCTTAATATTTTAGACCCGTACCCAGACCCATCTTTTAAAATCTAGACCCATACTCGGACTTGGACCCGGTGGGTCTAATTTTTTTGGACCCATACTCAACGTAACAGGCCTAAACCTTATGAGTCTGGGTCGGGTCCTAGACTCATGATCATCCCTAGCTGTAGGGATTGTATGGACCTAAAAAATCCCAGGTCTAAGACATTTAAATATGGGGAGCTGGGGGGTTAGAATACAAGTTGGATGTTGAAACCGTCCGGACTTGCTGCCGCTCTCCATTCCAAATAGCCATTTGTTATATGAGGCCTTACATTGTCTTGTTGGGCAAAAATATTTGTGCTTGCTAATGAAGGCCATTTTTGCTTGATTGCTGGTAGTACCTTTTCTAGCATGTATTTTTGTGCGATGTCCTTGTTTAATGATTTTTCTGGTGCTGTAACCATTGTCCCAGCAGGCCGGTTTTTATATTTTTTTCTTCGCCGAATCTTTGGTGACAACAGGCCATATTCCGATTTTCCCATCAAATATATCACCACCATTTTCATTAATAACAAGTCTACAAACAACACATAAGATCATAACTTTTGGTGATGTACCTTTTATTTTGTACGGTAAGATTTGGTTCCAATTCATCGGGTAGTAAGTAGTACTTCTCGGAAACTCGAGTTAGGAAAGACCATTTCTCATCTATGTGGACCACGTGATGTATGTCTTTGAATGTTGTTTTGGTAATCACTATATCATGTTGTAGAGGATGAAGACAATATTGTAGCCTTTTGAGGTGATTTGCATATGAGATTTGATGATTAATAGCATTGGAATGGCTCCTTAATGGCTTCCCTCGAACCCATCTTCTTACAGTGCTTTTGCTTACATTCATTGCTGCAATAAATGATCATTGTGTAGATTGTTGTTGAAGTGGTAATGAAAGTACCCTATTTGTATCGATGTTAATGATTGGACGACCTTTTTTTGTTTATATTAATTGGGAGGCCTAACATTTGATGTTTTCTTTGCAGAGCATATGACCTCATGATCGTTCGCGTCGACACATTCACATTATCATGTGACATAATTATTCCTATAGTTGATCTTGTTATTCGTGCTTAAAAATTCTCCCACTTATTTTTCTTGAATAAATACTTTATTTCTGAAAAATACTTTGTTATGAGACAACTTCTCATAGAAAACGTATATACTGTATAATCAACTATATGAAAATAGGAGACAATACCAATAACATAATCTAAAGACTACATAAATCATAGATATCAAATATTTTAGATTCAATTTTATATATCATTATCCAATAGTTTGTATAATGATAACTGTACAATACAATCGTAATACTAAATTACCCTTATAAGAACATTTGAATTTCAATTATGTATTTGAAGTGTTGAAAATCTAAAACTCATACACTTAAATAAGTGTTATTCAATCATCTACATGATTAAAATTGAGTTATGCAAAATGTTCTCTAACATCAATTGTTATAAGACAAATACATCAAATGTATTAGTCAACAATAACTTTAACTTTTCACTTAAAAGTTGGCCAATGAACAAGATAATAATATTTACGTGTCACAATCGATCAAAAGTTCCACATATCATTAACCATGAATGTTCTAACGTCAAGGGTATGTTATCTTATTTGGATACTATAAATCATTCATATATAATGATTTATTATTATTCCAACGGTGAAATAAAAACTTTCAAACATGTATTTTTACAACTGTTGTAAAGTACATGAGCTCTTTCACAATTATCTATCTGATTGTTTCTAAAATATTATGCGTATTTCAAAAATACACATGGTCTCATGTACACTAATAATTTAAGTACAAATTAGAAAAATAATTATCATTTCACCCGACGAAGAAATTACTAAAATTTCTCATTTGAGCATACAATATCTCATAGTCCTAATTCAAGAAATAAAATAGTTAATTTCACAATTAATTTCCAAAATTAATCATGAATCATATTTATTAAACTATCGTCTTTCACTCCTTATCTTATAATATTTGTCTAACTAAGATCACACTTAAAATTCACGGATAATAATACAAATCAACATTCAAAATGTACCATTATTTTGTGAAGACATGTCATCCATAAAAATTTAGAACTATGAGTTTAATATATATATATATATATATATAACGGTTATATCATCATTTACTCCTTGTTTCTTCTAAACATTCTGAATTGTTCACCTTAGTTAGATTGAGAAAATTTAGTCATGATAATCTATAGATGAGAACCATTCTCAAATTTTCAAGAAAATTTTAGGGCCGACTTATTATTGAATTGTAGATTCTACTTACTCATATTCTATAGTACACAAAAAAAATAAAAAAGTTAAATTTATGCAATTTAACAAAACCAAAACATGTGGATATGGAAATAATCACATTTTGGTTTTGCTCCCACTATTTTATTCAAATCAATAACCCTTTAAAGCTGATTTGGGAATTGTCTTATAATTCAAAGTGATCTAGGATTACTGCTAGTTATCTTGACCTTGAGGATTCCCAACAAATCAAAATAATTTTGCAAGGTAGATACATTTTATCAATTCCAACACTTTGTAACTCCTAGATTATTAGGTTACCAACTCTTAGTATGCACACTATACATGTCACCTAACTCTATGCCTTGATACACATGATCTTGAGGATACCAACAAATCATATGTCTCGTTAAGTTGAACCCACTATTCAAAGACCACATCTCATAGTATCAAAAACATCATAGGTGAAAGAGCTCTCAATAATTTCTCAATAATATTCTCTCTCTAGTCTGGGGCGAAAAAAGAAGAAAAAAGGCGCAACCTTTCTTCCATCCTTTGGAGGCCGAATTCTTCAAATTTCATTCACTTTTCACCGATGAATTATGGTTTAACGGATTCTCCTCTTGAATCTGCACAAAATCACATGCAATTTGTGGCGAGTGTTTGATCTTAATCGGCCTTGGAGTAGGGTTTGAATACGGAAAGGGAGAGTTCTTGGTGGATCTTGTTCGTGATTTGGGTTTGGATCTTGGATACGGATTCGGATAAGGAGTTGAGCAAGAGATCGGATTGGTTTCTTGCTTTGAATCCTTGTCTGAGTTGGAGATTTGGTTGAAAAATCCAATCTTTTTTGGGTTTTGGTTTGGATTTGGTTGCGCAAAGGGGTTTAAAAGGGTTTGATTAAAATTTTTAGCACACTTTTTAATCAAATTCCTATCTCCTTCATCAGATTTGCATCAAGGGTTTGGAGGATTTGCATCGGACATCAAGAAGAACTCAAGGATTTGCGATCGGATAGCCACAGTTTCCATGGTTTCCAGGTTTTTCGATTCAATTCCTTGCGGTTTAATTGTTTCTCGGTTTGGTGCATTGTTTTATTGATTCCATTTTGTTTGTTGGAGGATTTCGGCTTTAAATTCAAGCATTGTATTAATTTGTTTCGTAATTTTTGGTGAATTCCGATCGGTTTGGGCTAATTCCGATCGGATTTGTGCTAGTTTGTTGAAGTCCGTTTAGTTTTTGTGGTTGTTTATTTGAATTCCGATCGGTTTGGGTTAATTCCGATCGGATTGGTGTTTATTTGTGTGGTTGGTTGTCCGATTTTCTTTGGAACAATTTGCTCATCGGAATCCATACTTTGTGGTTTGTTCTTGCTCCATCACAATGGTGATTAATGGGGAGTCTTCAACGGGTGGTAAGAACAACAATAATCCTCGGAAGCAAGGCACGGCTGAGGGTGGTAGTAACAAGAGGCAAAATCAGCAAGTGCATCCAAGAGAATGGAATGATCCGAAACTTGAGAGAAGGAGGCTATGGAACGATCCAGACATTCTCATGAACAAGTCGACTATTGAAATTGTTGCAAACAATGGAGATAGTGTCGACTTTGTTCTCACTGAGGATGAGATACACAAAGATTTACAAAAACCTTTCTTTGGATTCTTGGGTGTGTTTCCGGGCTTCTTCCCTGGAATGTATGCTATTCGATCTCTTTTGGTGGCTAAGTGAAAGGTTGCGTGCACTATTTAGAGCAAGCAGAATGGCTATGTCATGTTCAGGTTTAACTGTGCTGAAGATAGAGATTTGGTGATGAATGGTCCTGACCATTATCTCCATGGAAAGAAACTGTTCATGTTGTTAGTGGATGAATATGGGCAGTATGATGCAAGCATCCAAGCTATTAAACCAGTTTGGATACGGATGGAACACTTACCAAAGACTTATTGGCACAAGAAGGCATTGGAGAAAATTTCCTCTTCACTAGGAGATTCAATCCTCATGGATAATGGTACTCTCGAGTTGAGGGGCTACTATGCACATCTCTTGGTATGGATTGATACATCCAAAAAGCTCAAGGAGGAGGTGAGCTTTCGTGTTCCAACTGGTAAGGTCGTTGTGCAAAAAATCATCTATGATTATTGTAGACCTTGGTGTATGAATTGTGGTGAAAACAATCATCTCATTGAAGTTTGTGATGACTACTGGAAAGCCAAGGAGATGGAACAAAAAAATCCTACGGAACTGGTAGGTAACAAAGATATCAAGGCGAAGGGAAAGAAAAACTGGGGATTTCGATATAATGACCAAGTTTGGGTTAGGAAGATGCAAGCAGAAAATCTTGGAGATACACTAGATTCAAATTCGGTTGGAGGGGGAGAACATGTGATCATTGAGGATGCCTCTTCGGACAATGAGGAGGTTGAGAGGCGAAGGAAGGGTAAGGGAAAATTGGTTGAAGGCATAGTCAAAAGCATTGAGAAAGCTGGAAGTGCTAAAAAAGGACCTGGCATAACTATCGGTGTAATACAGGATGAGGTTAATCAGGCAGTTGTTGCACTGCCACAGCACCAGCGCCCAAAGCTGCAAGCACTGGCGCTGAAAACCTCGCCGTAGATGCCAGGTCTGCCCAGGCAGCGCGCGGCAGGAGCGCCGAGCGCTCGAAATCCAGCGTTCGTGCCGCTAGACAAGCAAATCCAGCGCCCAAAGAATCCATTGGGCAGCAACAAGCGTTCGGAGACGATGACAATCCGATTGAGGGTGCTGGAATTTTGCCTAAACAAATGACCCATCCGGAAGCTCGAGGCTAAAAAATTCCCAGGTTGCATAGGAGCAAGAGCAAGAGTAGACCTCCCCCTACCCCAGGGGCTTTGACTAGGTCTTGGAGTAAGAGCAGGACAAGAACAAATGAGCAAGGGAAGGGTATCCAGAAAACCTTCCAACGCATGCTATCGGCTTCAAGGAGCAACTCGGGTAGTTCTGGTACTCAAAATTCTGATGGCGGCGGTCCGAAGCCAAAAGGGACCTCGGTTTCCCAATGAATGCCGCATCTATGAATGTCAGGGGTCTATCGGCCCCTGTAAGGTGGAGATGGGTTAAATATATCATCTCCACTAATAGAGTTGGATTGTGTGGTTTGCTGGAGACGAAAATGGAGGATAAAGTATTGAAAATTTTCTTAAAGAGTTTTAAGGGATGGAAGTTTACGCATAATTTTGAGCTGTGGCAGAACTCGAGAATACTCATTATTTGGGGTCCTAAAGGCTTCTCAGTGGATGTTCTTGGGAAATCTCCACAATGTATTCACCTCAAGGTTCGTAATCTTTCTTCTGGCATTGAGTTTTTCTGTTGTATGTGTATGGGCATAGTGAGGGACGTTTGGCGCGTTTACCACTATGGGAGGAATTGAAGTCATTTGGTGCTAATCTGAATTCTCCTTGGATGGTTCTTGGTGACTTTAATGCTATTCTTAGTGTTGATGATCATTATGGAGCTACTGTTCCTAGCTTGTATCCAATGAAGGAGTTTTAGGATGTTTCTGTAAAGTGTGGACTAAGGGATACGCCTGCTTTAGGTGAGCACTTAACCTGGCATAGTGCAGACTGGAAAATTTGGAGGAAGCTGGATAGGGTGCTCTTGAACCACGGATGGGATGATGCTGCTTGTCGTACAACCTTTCTACCAATTTCGGTTCAATCAGACCACTCTCCCATGGTGGTGGATATGTCGCAAGAAATTGTTGGAAAGGGTAGGCCTTTTCATTTTCAGAATATGTGGTTAGGTCATCCGAATTGTGGGCAAATAGTAGAAGATTATTGGAGTCCGTCGCTTGAGGGGACTAAGCAATTTTCGGTGACCAGGAAATTATTTCGGATGAAAAACCCATTCAGGGAGTTGGGTAAGCTTGATTTTAACCATATTTCTGAAAAGGCCAAGCGCGCGGATGCGGAGTACAACAAGGCTTTTGATGAATTTGACGCTAAGAATGCTTCGGATAATGATGTTGCGGCATTGCGAAACTTGAAGAAGCAAGCTATGTTGTATTATCTGGCGGCATCTTCTTTTCTTGCTCAAAAGGGAAGGATAAATCATATTACTCAGGCGGATAAGGGATCAAAGTACTTTCACACTATGGTCTCTGAAAGAAAAGGAGGGGGTATCCTAGCGATTACTGATAGTGAAAATCGGATTGTAACTTCTAATAGTCGCAAGGGTGAACTATTTGCAAATTTTTACAAGGGATTATTTGGCACAAGAAGAGATAGAGTCACTACTGACCCGAACGTTTTTGGTGCGGGCAACAAGCTCACGGACATGGATAGGGCCTATCTAAATCAGGAAGTGAAGGGTATTGAAGTTAAGCAGGCGCTATTTGCAATGGCGGATGATAAGTCTCCGGGCCCCGATGGCTATACGGACGGATTCTTTAAGAAATAGTGGAACACCGTGGGTGAGGAAGTGACAGCTGCGGTACTGGAATTCTTTCAGACAGGTGATATTTTGGCTCAGCTTAATCACACTTCGGTGGCATTGATACCGAAGAAGCCAGATAATCTAAAAGTGGGTGACTTTAGACCAATATCGTGTTGTAATGTGGTCTATAAAGTTATCACAAAAATTATAGCGAACATGCTTGAAGGTATTTTGCCAGGGATCATTGACCCTTGTCAGGGTGCATTCGTGAAGGGCAGGAATATCTCAGACAATGTAATGTTGGCGCAGGAGTTTGTACGGGGTTATGGAAGGGTTCGTAATTCTCCTAGGTGCATGATTATGGTGGATTTACAGAAAGCTTTTGATACAGTCTCTTGGGATTTCCTGCAAGAAGTTTTACTCGGACTGGGATTTCCGAAAAGGCTGACTGATAGAATCATGACGTGTGTCCGCACTTCTTCATTCTCAATAGCAGTTAATGGTAAACCGTGTGATCACTTTCAGGGACAAGGGGGTATTCGTTAGGGAGATCCATTGTCGTCCACCTGTTTGTGATTTGCATGGAGTATTTCTCGAGATTGTTGATAAGGAGAACGACCTCTAGACACTTCACTTTTCATCTGAGATGTGAGACTCTATGGATCACGCATTTGGCTTTTGCGGATGACCTCATGCTCTTCTCTAAGGCTAACACGAGTTCAGTACACATACTCATGCTGCATTGAACGAGTTTGAGCGCACTTCAGGTTTAGGAATTAATGCGGCAAAGTCAAAGTTTTTTGGAGTTAGCATAAAGGAGGATCTGAGTTTCATAGGCATTCCTTGGGCGACATTCCCTGTCCGATATCTAGGCGTGCCACTTGATTCCAGTAAGTTGAAGGTGACACAATTTGGTACTCTACTAGGGAAGGTAGATTCGGAAATAGCAAAATGGAAGGGTCATACTCTTTCATATACGGGCAAATTAGAGCTTGTGAGATCAATTGTGGGAGGTATTACGGGATTCTGGATTCAGAATTTTATCATACAATCTAAAGTTATGGATGCTCTGGAACAGAAGTGCAAACGATTCCTGTGGGGAGGTAAGCATAAGGCAAAGGTTGCGTGGAAGTAACTCTGTGCACCTAAGTCTTTTGAAGGCCTCGGTTTGAGAGACTTCAGCACGTGGAACCGTGCCTCAATGGCTAAAAGGATATGGGATATTCATATGAAGAAGGATAGCCTATGGGTCAAATGGATTCACTCGTTTTACCTTCAGGGTCAAGACTTTTGGAGCCTAAATCCGAGAATTGCGAATGGTAGATTGGGAGAGAGATTTTCGAGCTACTTTGGTGACCTTTGTAAGCTCAGGGATGAATTATGCACAATGTTTAACGGTGATATGCAAGAGGTAATTTCCCATCTTGGAGTATGGTCTGGTTCGGGAAAATTTACTAGTACGGCTTATCTCTATATGCATCGCCATACATATCCGGGTGCTTACGAGGTTGGCCGATCAAGTGAGAAAGTCTTCAATAGCATTTGGCGTGGTTTTATTCCACCAAAGTTCTCATTTATCGCTTAGTTGGCGGCTATTCAGAGACTACATACTAAGGATAAGCACCGATTGGAGGAAGGGGATAGCATGGAGAAGGTATGTTCTTTATGCCATCTTGAAGAAGAGACGAACGAACATTTGTTTTTCAAGTGTGAGTTTTCTGAGGTTGTATGAGGGCGTATTCGGACTTGGATTGGGTTAAGGAGAAGAACTAGCTCAATTCCAAGTTCCATGACTTCGGTTAGGAGGCAAATTAAGGGTTCAAAAATGCGAAAGAAGTTTGGTATTTTAGCCTTAATCACCACGGTCTATCGACTTTGGAGGGAAAGAAACAGTGTGGTCATGAATGGTGCTCAACCAAGTGCTGATAGAGTTGTAAAAATCATCATGAAGGATTGCTACATGGTGATGAATAGGCTTTTTTCGGATGAGCACTTGTTTTAGATGGAGTGGTTGTGGGAAGGTTGATGGTGCTGGTTGTTGTGCACTGGGTGCTTTCTGTTTCGGGTATTGGTGCTGGCTGCTTGGCGCTATGGTTCGTGTCATCAGGCCCTCACGCAGGGAGAGGTTAATTGGCGACTGGTTGCTGGAAATAGGCATCACAGTTAGGTGTTGCTTGGTGTGGGAAGCTGGACTTTACAGCCCGGCTGATGCGTTTTTCAGTGCCAAGGGGGAGTTGTTTTCAGCCCGATGGAGTCCAGAAATGTCTACGGTTTTTCTCGGATTTCTCCTGGCAATTGCAGCTCGGTTTTCTGGAGGAGGTAATAAGTTTTATAGTATGGATTCACACTCCGATGCTCTTTCTCCTAAGCCTAGTTTTGACTTATGGTTATTTATGCGCTTTATGCTCGCGCTACACTTTGTGTTAAATTGGCATACAGCTGTCCATTTGCTTAAAATGGAGTGGGCGATTACATAATCGCCACGCTTGATGCACGCGGTACAAGTGTATCCATTCTCACATTTTCAGGAGGTTGATTCGAATGGGATTTACAAAGGTTGGAGGCACGGCCTCAATAATCTTTGCCCACCGAATTACTCTCGGCGCCAATAAGAGAATGCTTGAAGGCCAATAACATTCCTCTATCTCCATCTTAGGAATGTACATGGTAGAAGCAGATCTTCACACGTGCCAATATGGTGCAAACCTGATCATCGGCTTCATTCTTAGGAGACATCCAAGACCCGAGACATCCAAGACCCTCGGCTGCATTAGGATATTCAAATCATTCGACATTGGATTTTAGCAATTCTATCAGCATTCCGGCATAGACATCAACTCAAGACCCGAGTCTCAACTCTCGGCTGCATTAAGGAATTTGTTTGGAGATGGCCCAATTTGTTAGGGGTAGAAGCGGTTTCTCTGTGTATGGGTAGTGAGTTTGTTCTCACCCCATTTTTGAGTGTTTTTTAGCCTGTGTTTTTCCAGGTTGTTTTGTGCTCCCTTTGCTCGATTATCTTGCTTAGGGTTGGTAGTTATTTTACTTAGATTAAAGGGGGGGGGGGGGGGATGGGGGAGTGTTATCCTTTGGATTTGCACTCTTCCATTCCCCCCCCTACCTCATTTGCGGATTTTCTCCTTAGGTTTACCTAAGGTTGGATTCTTTTGTATTTGGTAGGGTCCTTTTTGGGCCCTGCTGCAGGTTCCACCATCTATACTATTTACCTATTTACGTGAAAAAAACATCATAGATTGAACGACCTTGACGAATTCCCAACAAATCAATTCGCACGGGCATGGTTGTAATGCTATAATAATGAAAGGCAATTGTATAACTTAATATTTCGCTTCAAATCACAGAATTTTGAGTTAACTCATCAAATTCTATGTTTTGTTAAAAGATCCGTTATTCAAAGATCATATCTCATATGACTAGCAGAAATTTTACTCTCTGTAGAATACACCTTGGGGATTCCCAACAAGTGAAATTCACACGAAAGTTCTATCTCTACTTAATAATGGGAATGCATATAAGGAATTTTATTTTATCATACAATTTTATATTTAAATATTTAGTCACATACTATGTGGAAAGAAATAGTCATATTATTCTAGCATATTAACACGTAATTATTTAACCATTGAAATTATTACACAATCCTATAATTAATCACTAAGTATGATATGTGTAGCCATGAATATCTAATCAAATTAGAGATGCAGTTATTAAAAGATTTGGATTTTTGTACATAAATATTTATTTAACTAAAATTTATCATCTATAAATCATAAAATTTTAATTAGGCTATTATCATGATGAATAATCATACTTGTCAACATTTGACTTAATTAAAAGACTAAATTATTTTTTTGGTCTACTAAATATAATGCAATACCATCCTTTGGTCCCCAAGGCCAATACCGCATTTGTTCAGCAACTAATAAATACAAAATGATTTGTTTGGTCCCAAATGTGATTTTCTAGTAAGCCGGAGTTGTTTTCCGATATAGTCAGGGGGTATTTTCATAATTATACCAATTAAAAATTTTTTAATTTCCTTTTCAATTAATATTCACTTAATTTTTTCTTTTAGCCCATTTCCTTTGAAAACCTATTACGCTGTTAATTTTATTCCACCGCCAACCACCGCCAACCACCGCCACCGCCGACCATCGCCACCGTCGACCATTTGTAATCACCACTGTTTCCTCAACGTTTCACTTTCCACCATTTTCCCAGCGCCGCCGACTACCATGGTGGAAAGTGAAAAGAAGAAGGCGGCCCACCACACTGACCACCATTGATAATCACCATCGCCCCGTAGACCACTATTTCCCCAGCATCGCCTTTTTCTTCTTCTTTGAACGCGAACAGAGGACCTCGTCTCCGACGAAAATGAGGGCCGCGATCGACGAGCTCGAGCCAGGGGCAGAGACGGAGGTTGAGTCCACGATGGAGTTAGGGTTTGCAGGTCTAGTCCACGAAATTCAACGGAGGTGGTAGATTAGGGATTGTCAGTGACAGAGGTGGTGGAGATGAAGAAGATGACCGGTGGCATTCACATGTGGATTGGAGATGAGGAAGATGACCGAGACGTCATCTTCTGAGGAGGAAGATGAGCGCGTGATATTCATGCGCTCAATTTGGGAAAAACTTTGGGCGCTGATTGAAGATGTGCGCGTGATGACCGGACGTCATTTTCTTTTTTTTTAAATCTTTAAAACTCAAGGGTATAATGGCCATTTTATAGGATTTGACCAATTTTACCATTGACTTTACCTGAAAACAGCCTTTGGGGACCAAACAAATTATTTTATAATTGTTGGTTGCTAAACAAACACGGTATTGGCCTTGTGGACCAAATGATATATAAGATGCTATTTAGGAGACCAAAAAGACAATTTAGTCTAATTAAAACTATGAATTTAATCATATTTGAAACACATTTATACACTAACGTCCTTTTGTAGTTTTAATCCAATTTAAAATTTCAACACATAACGATACAATATCCAATTTCAAACTATTTGAAGATGATTGTACTCAAAGTTTAAATCAAATTTAAACTTTAATGTTCAAAATTGTCAAACTTTAAACCATTTAAATCAGAAAAATGTGTTGATTGCAAAAATATTAAATCACATTTAATAGTTATAAAATTTGATAAAAAACTAAATATTATTTGAACTAATATTTAGAAAATAATCTTTAAATTATAAATACATTGTAACTTAAGTATTAGTTCATCTATGTGAACTTATACTTTTGATTCATAATCAAATCAAGAAAAATTTAATAAGATTTAAATCTATTTTCAAACTTAAAATATTTATGTCACAATTTAAATGTTATTCACATTTATGAAAGAATGTCGAATGTTAGTCATTAAAAACTCTTAACATCTATGACTGTTCAATATTCAAACACAAATAATCCTACTAAGTGCATTTGAAACTTAATTGATATATAAATCTCATTTATAAAGGAATGTTGGATGCAAGTCATTTATGACTTTAAAGAGTCATATCATTCGTAACTGCTTAATTGTTGAATAATTGTTCGTATTAATTACATTTAAAACTTAATATATAAATCTCAAAAAAATGTTGAATGCAAGTCAATTATGATATTAAAGACTAGTAACATTCGTAATTGTTCAACAGTTAATCACAATTAATCATATTATTTGCATTAATATTCTTTAATCTCATTAATTTAATTTTATATTAATTGGTAAAATTTAAATCTAAATTAAAAAATTTAAATTAATGTGACAAAGCAAAATCTATAATGTTATAATTACAAATATACTCCCTCTGTCCCAGAATAAAGTTCTTATTTTTTATCAACTTTCTCAAGCTATGTTTGACCACTGATAACTTTAGTTACATATACAATCGGTGAATAAAGTTTTGATCTTTAGAAAATACATGTTGCAAGGAATCTAACA
Organism: Rubia yunnanensis; assembly: GCA_037428765.1. NCBI lineage: Eukaryota > Viridiplantae > Streptophyta > Magnoliopsida > Gentianales > Rubiaceae > Rubia > Rubia yunnanensis. The sequence continues at coordinate 18,249,337 of CM075063.1, forward strand.
ATATGTCACATGATGATATTTTAACCTATATGCTAGTTGAAATTTATGGTCAAACATGACTTGAGAAAATTGACAAAAAATTAGGAACTTTATTCTGGGACGGAGGTAGTAATTGATTTAACACTACTAGAATTTCCTCAAAATTCTCAGGAAAGGCTTGTGGAAGGGTCACAAACGGTCTCACTTAAAATCGTCAGACTCCTTCGACATAATTTCGTGGTCATTACTAAGAAGTAGTTTTTAAATTATTAATTTTTTTATTGAATAGATTTATAACTTATAGAATTTCCACAAAAAATTTCAAGAAAAGCAGATGGAGGGGTCACTAAGATCTCACTTTAATCTCCAGCCCTCTTATACAAAATTATTTGGTCTGCTTGGAAGTCGTCATTTAAATTCTTATTCAAAACAATAATAATTCATATATTTTGAAAAAATTCTTAGTAGGAAGTGGCTTTAAATCTTGTTTATATTTTCCTTAATCATATTGAATTTAATTATATTATATTAATAAACTAAAAACATTAATCACATTTTAGTTTTTTTTTTATGAATATGGGGTATATTAAGATCAAACAAAACTTGGAAGTTTTTAGACTATCAATCCAGCCCATTTACAACCCATTTTCTATACATTACAGCCCAAAGAAAGAAAAGGGACACTACACCGCCATACTCATCTCCAGCTTCAGTCGTGTTTCTTCCTCAATCATCTCCTTCCGTTTCCAGCAAACCTCTATTCGAATTGCAATAGTCTCAGCTTTCAACTCTTCCTTTCTGAAAATTCTCATGTTTCTTTCATTCCAAGTTCTGTACAACACCGTGGCCATAATCATCATCTTCCTCACATGATTCCATCTTGCTGCCATAAGTAAAGTTTTCCTCAGTTTCCTCATGTTTTCTAGCTCTATCGTTCCCAGCTTTCTCCATATTTCTTTTGTAAGCTTACACCCCGTGAACAAATGTCCCGCATCTTCATCTTCCTCTTCACACAGGCTTGCATTTTTGTTGTTCTCTCAATACTCCATGAGACTTCAACCTCTCTACTGTGGGTAGGCACTTCTTCAACGGCATCTACATAAAGAACCTGTGTTTAGGCAATAGTTTTTTGAACCAAACCACCTTAGATAATGGATATTTTCTGCACTTCCCTGTCATCATGTCATAAACTGATCTTAAATTCAGTTTTTTCTTTCTGATCAGTGCAATTCTTCACCTCTTTTAGATACCTGTTCTTCAATTTACACAGGTTATTCCATGCTACTGCTATCTGAATATTTGTACTTCTCCAGCTCCACATTCCTCAAGTAGTAGGCTTGTATCCGTTTTACCCACGTCAAATCCTTTTTTGATTGCAAATCTCATATCTGTTTACTGTTTACAAACTACTGCTTTGTTCCAAACAGATGGATCTTTAATCCCCATTCCTCCCAGATTTTTACTTCTGCAAAGAGAAATCCAAGCTGCTGGTGTGTAGCCTTTACTTCCTTCTTCTCTCCCCCATAGAAAGCGTCTACAAATGACCACTATTCTGTCATGAATACTCTCAGATGTTAAATATACTTGCCCAGTAACCTGCTATGCTTAAAAGAACAGTATTGATTAACTGAACTTTCCCAGCACAAGATAATCTCTGAGTTCCAGCTTTTAAGCCTCTTTCTTATCTTATCCAGCAGCTGTTCACAATCCCCCTTTACTCCATTTTTTTGTGACAAAAGAGATCCCAGATAATTCATAAGGAAAACCCTCATTCAACATATCAGCCAAAATTTGCTTCTCCTTTTCATCTATCCCTTTCTCCTTTTTCTCACTAACTGACATACCATAAACCTGCATAAAATCATTCAATCCCCTTTTGATGCCTTCCATAGATTTTCTGTTATCCCCACTAAAGATCAACAAGTCATTTGCAAACAATAGAGTATGAATTCCCACTCTATTACATCTTTGATGATAGTCTATTGCCCCAACCTTAATCATGAGTCTAGTAAAATATTCCATACTCAAGACAAACAGTAAAGGTGAGAGGGGATCACCTTGCTTCACTCCACTTTTCCCTTCAAACATTTGAGACCTCCTACCATGTAAAGTGATACAGAACTGAAACTTCATGGTACTTCTTTCAATCCAAGCTACCACCTGATCAGGAAATCTTAGCAGTTTCAGCCAATTCACCAAAAATTCCCAGTTTACACAGTCAGAAGCTTTACTTGCATCCACCTTCACTACACAACTGGCTTTCATACTCTCTAAATTATATTTATGCAGCAATTCCTGAGTTAACAAAATGTTGTGTGCAATATGTCTTCCTTTGACAAAAGCAATCTGATTTTGGCTTATCACATATGGCATTTTACACTATTTCTACTGCAAATCACCTTAGTTATGACCTTACAAATCACTGAGCAGCATGAAATTGGTCTAAAGTCAGAGGCTACCTGTGGATTGGGCACTTCAGGGATTAAGGTTAGCACAACTTTGTTCACCGCTTCTGGAGTCTGCTTTCCTTTAAAGAAATTCTGCAGAGCTTCAACCACACCTCTACTGTGATACTCCATGTAGTCTTGAAGAACTTACTAGTGTATCCATCTACTCCAGGGCTTTTGTTAGCATTTATACTCCATAGTGCTTTCTTGATTTCCTCTTCAGTCACTGGGGATATCATTTCTGCTTGCTATTAGACTGTTAGAACTCCACCCATCTCCACCAGTCTGACTGTATTCCTACTTGCTCCCAGATGTTCTTGAAAAGGATTAAGCAGGTATGTTTCTATTTCCTCCAGATCAGACCTGAGCTCCCCTTCAATGATACGACTTACAACATTGTTCTTATACTGCCTACTTTTCATTGCAGCATAAAACATTTTGGTAGGTCTATCTCCATCTTTCAGCCGTTGGATTTTTTCTTTTTGCTGCAAAAGCCAATATTCTGCTTCTTCCATTCTTTCCACTTTTTTCCTTGTTCTCTTTTCTTCTGCATGTTTTCCCATATTCCCTAGATCTTCATTTAACATGTTCTGAGCTTCCAGTCACTCCTCCTATGCCGTAGTTGCTTTCAGTCCAATGCCTGAGAATTCCCTCTTATTTAGTTTCGGTATTGACCCCTCCAGAATTTTCAGCTTTTCTGTCAAATCTTTCAACGTCTTTGTTTCTTTATATCCCCATATCCTAATAACCCTTTCAGTGAAGTAGTGAGACAGTCCCCACATATTAAAGTATTTAAAACACCTCATAAACCTGATTTCATTCTTATGCAAGTTTAGGACTAAAGGAAAGTGATCAGAAATCATGTATGCCTTCACTTCACAATAAGCCCCTCTGTTATCTTCCATCCATTTCTGATTCACTAAGCATCTGTCTATCTTTCTTTGAACTCTTTCTCCAATCTTCCTTCTATTGCTCCATGTAAATTTTTGCCCAATTGTTTTTATTTCAATCAGTTGATTAGCCTCCATGGTCTCTTGAAAATCCAATACTTCTTTCTCTTCCACTTCTTTCCCACCAATCCTATCTTCCATCTCCAATAGGGAATTAAAATCACCCATAATTAATCATGGTTTATCATCCCTTATTCCTAAATTCTTCAAAAATCCCCACATAGTTTTTCTTTTCTCAATGGTATAAAAGCCATATACCATTGTCAAGTAAATTTCAGTATTCCTCCCTATAACCTTCAATACAACATCTATCCATTGTTCCCCTATATTTAATAACTTCAACTCTATATAGTCTGGTCTCCATCCCAATGATGAGACGTCAAATGCATGTATTTTCCGAAGCATTTAACATCTCTTTTGTTATCTTTTTGTTGGAAGATTGCTAGATTTAGGTAGATTTACATCATAAGGAGTTTAGATGACCATTTTTCGGTTTTCATATCTAATTCCTTCATTTTGTACCCTATTTTTAGTTTAATTTATTTTTGGTCTTTACGAGCATATCGATTCCTTTTTGTGAGATTAATTTGTTGATTGCTCGTAAGCACTTTGGAGTGGTTTAGTGAAGGCCATTCCCAAGGATGGTAGAAAATGGAAGGCCACTCACAAAGTTGTAGAAGATAGAGTGAAGAAAGAGAGCAAAGTAGAGGGTGAAGAATGATCTATGTTTTGAAGCAGATTTCTGAGAATGATCGAAGAAGAACCAGCCTCCAAGAAGGGGTACCATTAGATTTGTCTTCTGAAGTACTATAAAAATGACTACAAGAACTCCCAAAACGAATCGACGGTTCACCCAGAGGAAGCAAAACAAAACTAGACTTTTTTGTATCGCAACTCGCGAAAAGTGTGTCGCGACTCACAAAATGTTGACATGAGAGCTCACAATTCTCACAAAATTCCTGATCTGGTTGATAGTCGCGGAGGAGGTGTCGCACGTCGCAAAAATTTCCCTGCAAATTGCTTTTTACTCCCCTTTTTCTTGTACTATAAATAGCATTTCGTCCACTCATTCCTTAGCTCTCTTGGCCCAATTTGGGGGCTCCAAAACCCTAGTTTTTCATCTTTTTCTTCAATTTCTTCTTGTTTCTTTGTAGATTTTTGTTCTACGCTATGTGTTTTGATTATCTAGGCTATTTTTGTACTTGGGAGCAATTGATTGAATCTTCCAAACTATGTAGTAAGAACCTCTATTTCACTCTTTCTTGAAACTTTTATTATTTAGCATTCATGTGTTCTTAATGTGATATTTTACTTAATTTATGCCATGGGTTGTTTGAGAATAGGAAGTGTTTGTATGATTGAAGTATTAGGGTATTAGGATTGTGGCCAATTTCTTAACTCATTTAACATGAAAATTCAAGAACATGGAATTAGAACTTCTTGTTGTATAATGTGAGGTGAATCTTGCTAGATGAGTATGTTAATGTGGATTGTTCTCATATTTGTCCTATAAAAGCAATGAAAGGTTAAATCTTGAATGTGGTTTGTTCTAGGTTTAATCTAATTGACAGGGTTGATTTTACCATGTTTTTTTGGGTTGTTATTGACCTGAAATGTTGAGTAAAGCTTTGGATGTTTATGTTATTTGGAATGTTATTGCAATTTAGAGCTTTAGAGGCCGAATTGTCAAGTAGCTACAATCTATGGTCGGTATGCCCTTACTGACCACTATTCCAGAAATATGAAGGAAGTCACCATTTGTGCTTGGAGATGGAAGAGCAGAAAAATATGGAGATGTTGGAATAATGATGGAGATTTTTGTGTTGAATTATGCCAAGTCAAGAAACTGTTGGAAAAGAAATCTGGATTGATTTGAAGACTCCTAAACATATGAGAGAATATTGTGTTTATCTGTTTGAATTTTAAATAGATAAGGAAAGACATATTTTATTCCTTATCTATATTTTGACTGTAGCAATTTTCCGTAAACAGTTTTTTTCCCGTACAAAATGCAGAAAGTAGACAGTCGCACGCACATACAGTCATTCTACTCAGGAATAGTATTCATCATTGGAACCCCTTTTCAATATTCTATTGGGCAATTTTCATCATTTATTTTTATGCTTTTGAGTGTTACTTCAATTATGTATTCTAGCTAAATTCTTCTTTTCCGGTTAAGATCAAGGAAGTATTAGCGTTCATTCGCGTGAGATCTAATTAGCTTTTAATACTTTGATTGCATGCTAGCATTTGTTGTTCTTGATTATGATGTTTATGATTGCGTTCATGATATTGAGTAGTGCACAATATTTGATAGCATGTTAGTTAATTTATATACCAATTTCCATAATTGTGATTTCAGTTCAATCAGTGGTAGGGAATAACAATTTTAATTTAACAATCCTACGTCAGAGTTTGTTGGTTATGAATTGGGTCTTTCTCATTATTAATACTGCTAGGATATTAAATCTATAGAGTGTCTCTTAGGTTATATGTTGGTTAGAGAAATAGTTGGTGAGACGTTCTCTCCTGATTATCGATAAGGTAAGGAAAGATTGGTTGCTTGCAACTATAACCAATTTGTGTGCATGCATTAAAATTTATCTTTGCATCAAGGATCGAGATAGAAAGCCAGTACAAAATTGATCGGAACCAAAATTTTCTCATCATAGTTGAATCTTTTTGCAATCTGTAACAACTTCTCATTCTCTTTCTACTCAATTTTTAGTTTTTCGTATTCACTACCCTCATCTGGTTATTTTGGTCACAAATTTGCAGATTAAAGATTAAGGAAAAAGTCTCCTCAATCTCTTGGGAAACGAACTTGCTCGTAGCTATACTAGTCGGTATGGCCATACCTACCGTAGAATCCTGAACTAAAAATTCAGCTTAAAGCTCAATTTATTTTTGGTGTGAAATGACACACCAAATTTTGGCATCGTTGTGAGGGAATTGGTTTTAAGAAGTATTTTTTTTTATTTTATTTCTTTAATTTGTTTTCACCTTTTTTGATTTATGCCTCGTTCTTCTTGTACAAGAGAATTAATTTTCACTCCAGAGATTGAGAAACTTGCACGAAGTCTAACGAAGCAGAGAAAAACCTTGAAAGGACCTTCCTCGTCTAAGTCAACTGCCAACGAAACTCATTTCAACATGGCTAACGAACAGAGACGTGATGAGGAACCACTAGTTCAGCGTATAAAAGACATGGGACGTTACAGACACAATCACCCTTTGTGCATTGCCTTCCTAACATCAACCGCAATTCCGAGATTAAACCGGGTTTCTTACAAGTATTACCTAAATTTGGTGATATGCCAGGTGAGAGTGCTTATAACTATCTTGATGAATTTGACCTTGTATATGCAACTCTTCAACCACGAGGTTTTTCTGATGATCATATTAAACTACTCACCTTTACACACACATTAGAGGGAAAAGCTCGTGAATGGCTTTTTGAACTCCCACCGGTTCAATTCAAACTTGGGATGATTTAGTGGAGAAATTTTAACATTTTCCCCCGAGTGTAGAGCAGCTAATTTGAGATATGCAATAAGTGGAATTAGACAAAAGAAGGGAGAGAGACTTGCGAGTTATTGGGATAGGTTTAATCATATGCGTCGTAAGTGTCCTAACCATGGTTTTATTGAATATCAACTCATCACTAAATACTTTTATGGTGGCATGTATTCTATTGACAGGAAGATTTGCGATGTAGCATGTGGAGGAAATGTGTTGAACAAAACCATGGATGAGGCAAAAGAAATCATCCTTTATATGGTCACTCATGAATATGATGAAGACGATGATAGATCTAGACCATTCAAGGTAGCTGGAACTTCACATTTGGATGAGAAGTTAGATGCCCTCACATCATTAGTACGGGAGCTAGCCGTGAAGACTCCAAGAAGATCTAAGTGTGAAATTTCTTCACAAATGGGACACTACACTGATGCTTGCCCAACTCTTCAAGATCCTCAGACCAAGAAAGCTTGCTTTGGATTTGAAGATGTCCAACTGAGGTCAAGAACGTACGATTCATATTTAGATACATATAACCCAGGATGGAGGAACCACCGAAACTTCAAATGAAACCAGAAAGCTCCAGGAATGTATGCTCTGAGACATCCGTAGATCGGTCGGGATGATCATCCTTCCTAGAACGATCAGAAAATCTCCATAAATGATGTTCTCAAGAGTATTGGTCAAGGAAATGAAATCGTGCAAAATTTAGCCTAAAATATGAATGCTTTTCAGCAAGAGGCGGGCTGCTATAGGAAATATTGAGCAACAGATGACACAAATGGTTGCGGAGATAAATAAGTTGAAATTCACCGCTGGAAGGTTACCCTTCCAAACTAAACCAAATCCCAGAGAGAATGTAAGTGTAGTAACCTTAAGGAGTGGGAAAGAGTTGGTTGATTGTGAACCTAAAGAAGTTGACATGGAGAAAAGGCAGTATAAAGGAGCCAAAGAGATTGAAAATGAGTCCTCAAATGTAAACACTAAACCCATGATATCTATTTGTAACTCAAATGTCTCTCCACCTTTCCCATCTAGATTGACTCATAACAAGAAGGATGATGAGAAGGAGATCTTGGAGGTCTTCAAGTAGGTAGAAATAAACTTTCCCTTAATTGAAGCTATAAAGCAAGTCCCTAGGAATACAAAATTTCTTAAAGAACTTTGTTTGAAAAAGATGAGATATGGAAAATATGCAAATATTAAGGTAGAAGAAAATGTTTATGCCGTCATTCAACGTAAATTGCCATAAAAATGTAAAGATCCAGGAATGTTTTCTATTCCATGCATGATTGGGACAAAAACTGTTGAAAATGCCATGCCAGATCTAGGTGCATCAATTAATGTCATGCCTCTTTGTTTATAATGACTTGCAATTAGAACCATGGAAGGAAACTCGTGTGATAATACAATTGGCTAATAGGTCTAATGCATATCTAAAGGGAATAGTAGAGGATGTACTTGTGAAAGTAAATGATCTGATGTTTCCCATGGATTTCTATATTGTTGATATGGATGATTCATTCTCTACTAATAAGTCCCCAATTCTTCTAGGAAGACCATTCATGAAGATAGCAAAAACCAAGATTAATGTTAATAAGGGAATTCTTAGCCTGGAATTATATGGAGATATAGTTTCTATCAATATTTTTGATGTTATGAAACATGTAGATTATCCCGAGTCTATGTTTACTCTTGATGTGATTAACCCGTTGGTTGATGATTTTCTTGAAAATTATTCTAGGGTTGACAAGCTTGAACATGTACTCTTCAATAGATGGGAAGACAATGACGCGATGTTTGAGATGGATGAAACAATTTTCGAAAGCATTATGCAACTTTATTCCACCAAAGAATACAACTCCCAGCCACTTTTGGCTGGTATGGCCATACCGCCCATTTTTTGCTCATAAACTCCAATAATTAGTTCCCAGCCACTTTCGGGCAGTATGACCATACCACCCAAATCCCACTCATAAACTCTAGAAATTAGCTCTTTGCCACTTTCAGTCGGTATGCCATACCGCTTAGATCCAAATAAGAAGTGCAATTTGTCTCTCAGTCGACATCAGTCAGGATGGTCATGCCGCCTAACCCTGAACACACTTTTCCTCCTATTGAGAAAGAACCAAAGGTGGAGTTGAAGAAATTAGCTGAGCATCTCAAATATGCATTATTAGGGGAGAATGAGACCTTACATGTCACGTATCCAGAGGGAATGAATCTCTCCAAAGTTGAGGGCATGTCACTTTCATTGCCTCCATATGGCTGATCCGAACAAGCTAACTGAGTCTAGCCTAAGACGTTAAATAAGGGCACTTCTTGGGAACCAACCCAAGATTTTTATTTTTATTTTCGCTCTTTTCATTAATTCTCTTTAAAAAATTTAAAAAATATATTATTCATCCAACTAATTTGATTTGTACTGATGTACAGGTTCCAAGAAGATTTCCAAAAGATGAAGGAGGATTTTGAAAGAAAACCAAATCTAGACCAAGACATTAAACTTTGAACCCAAAGTAGTCAGGATGCCCATACAGATCGGGATTCACCGGTTAACCCCAAGGCTAATAAGCCGCCCAGGGAGAGACTTTTATTTTCTTTTTTCTTCCTTTTCTTTTTAGTTGCATTTTAGTACATTTGTAGAGTAATTGCATAACACATTTTCTTCTTCATTTGCATAGGTTACCTCTTTCTTACACAATGAGGGCATTGTGTTGTCTAAGTGTGGGGTGGAGGTATAACATCATTTGTTTTTTTCATTACCTAAAAAAATTAGAAAAAATGGAAAAAAATTCAAAAAGATTTTCAATTTTTTTTCATCATTTGAGTAAAAAAATAGAAGCCTTGATGACCTACCCCGACCCGGTTATTGTTAAAACACATGCAAGGGGCTTACGAGTCAAATATAGAAATTTATATTCTGCATCCGTTCTTACTGCTAAGCTACCAAGGGGTAGTAAGCAGCAAGCCCAGGGTTTATCTACGAGGATGCTAGGGCTCTAGTATTAATTAAAGCACAACCTCGTGTGGGTCGTCAATCCGCACGAGTGAAAGGAACAGCTAGTAGTGTAGACATGCAACTGGGGGGGGGGGGGTGTTCAGTGTTTTCAACTAACAACTACAAATATGCAATGGACAAATAAGTAAGCTATTTATACCAGGCACTTGGGAATCATTTAGCAACATGGTAGTTCTAATACTTCAATCCTCTATTCATTCACATATAGACATACAAAAGACCTATCAGTGTGTTCACAACACGTGGTGTGGCCGATGGCATACACTTCCCCAACCCTGTCACGGTGGGTGCGCTTGCAACCCTCTTTCGGCACCGCCATCATAATTAGGGGAGTACAACGAGGTCAGACTATCATTGCAAGTCTATTTCTCCCCCGTGCTATTATGTCTTGGGCTTCCTCCAAGAATGCAACTACTTCCCCTGGGTCCTATATACGCTAGGCCTAAGGTTCATAGGCACCTTATCTGTGATGCTAAGGTTTCAACACTACACATAGCTTGCTGCTATTCACTATCTCTACCGGAAACCTCTCGGACAACAGTTACAAAGTCAGCTAAGATTGGTTCAATGGAAAATAGGTCAGAGCATTCTCAAATCCCCCACGCACACACCCACGCAGACGAGTTGTCCCCTACCCATTCCAACATCTAGGTTTCTCTTCCCAATGGGGCATCAATAATTACACCACACATGAGTATATCCCAACGTGTGTGCTTATATGTGGTGTACTATTCATGTATTTATAATATTCAAGAACAATTAAAATAATATCATAAGCACAAAGATATGATGAATCTAATGAATCTCATAAAGCATTTAGAACGTACAAAGTGCCAAAATGAATCCCAAGGTAATCTAACTATTCTCTAGACATGGAATTCAAATAATTCCACATCTTTGGAACAAATCAAGAAGAAAAGAAAAGATTATAAAAATTACAAACGGAACTCCTTCTCTAAGCTCCCCCCTCTCCAAATATGTTTCAAAATATGATCCAACCTCTTCAAATGAGTAGACTAGGCTCCTATATATAGTAGTAGGAGATTGGGCCTAAAAATAGGCCCAAATAGGGAAAAAGTAGCAAAACCCTAGTTTAGACGCTAAGGTTTCATAGGCCAGCATGGATGCCATGGTCCGTGAAGCATGCATATACACAGAATGCTTGATTTGTCATGGTCCATGAATGTTCATAGCCTCGGTCTGTGGGATCTGGCACAGTCCGTGAAGCTAGGATCATGCCACGGTCCGTGAAGGTTTTCACGGACCTTAAGCAGCATGCAGTTTTTGCTCAGAGTTTTCCCATGATCCGTGAAGGTTTACACGGACCACGAATATCATGTGGCTTCTGCTAAAAAATTTTGTAACGGTCCGTGAAGGTTTTCATGGACCGCAAATAGTTTGTGGTCTTGCTCAGAAGTTTTCTCATAGTCCGTGAAGGTTTTCACAGACCGGCTTCATACTTAGCCAAATTATTCAACTCTTCATCCCCCTACTTCACGGCCCGGTGCTTTTGTCATAGCCTGGCCCCTTACCTCGTAAAGGTCTTGTGTTAGTCTCGTGCAGGTCTTCACAGAACCCATGGATTCTTGTGTAGTTCGGTCTATGAAGATTGTCACGGGCCGGTGACGCTTGACCATGCACGGTCCGTGACTGGCCGCTGGTGCTTTGTTGGCTGAACTTTGTTTTCTTGTCATAAGTGAATCGTTAGTTCGAATAGGGAGTTCTAGTAATCGATTTTTCAGTACTCAAGAAGAAAAATCAAATGGAGCCAGCCTTGAAGGCTATTTTTTCTGGATCATTCTCGTACTGAGGCAACACTCTTCAGACCATGATTCACCATTTTCTCCTTTGACCATCTTGAACTCCGAAGACACTTCAATCTCCTTCTACCATGCATTGATGTTCATGGCCTTCGTCTACTACCATTCAAATGCGAATGGCCTTCAAATCTTGTACCGTTAAAAATCAAACGATCATTGCAAGAATGTAATGTAACAAATAGCATTCACGGGCGACCATCCAAAGGTACTCATAATGAAGACCAAGGAGCCTGTTAACACGAGATGTCAAGAATCACTAATTAAATACACAAAATGCATGATTTAAAATAGAAAACCAAACATGGTTATCTAAACCGTTTGTCATGTAAACTCAATTAATGTCACCAAACCTCCAATCAAAAGTAACTAAAAATTATGTCAAACAAATTGGTTAAAGAATACAAAATGGTGCAGATCAGACTCCCCACACTTAAACCTTTACTCGGCCTTGGAGTAACTAAAATCAAAGAAAAAGGTTCAAGATGAATGAAGCATGCAAAAATAGTCAATGCATTCAACTTATTCCCAAGCTACCCTAGTTCCCCCAAGAAGGTGAAAATATCACAACTCTCACACTCCCCAAAGTTTCTAAAGATACCAAACAACCCAAAACAAGTAAATGTGTATGGAAAAAGATAAGTGACAAAATATCAGAATAAAGCCAAGCTTACTTTTTCCAAAAGTAGTCCCAAAAGCAATCACAGAGCAATTCTCTAGCAAAACAAAGTTCCTCATATCTATAGGTAGGAGCGTAACGTCTAATAGTTTCCTGTAGTTGCTCTAGACTCCTCTCTTTCTACCCCCTCGAGAGCAAGCGGCCAGCCGAGATGGAGCGAAGCGCCTTTCTAATAGAAGAAAATGCTTGCAACAGAGGAAAGCGCCCTCTTTTTGTCACCCCTGCAGCTTTCCAGATTTTGTATTGAATGCCACAAAATCGGCAGATCCAAGATGTACTCCTACAGGTAAAGGGGGTTCGAATAGGTATTGTTTCCGCGTGAAAATTTATGAATCGGTTGACAATCCCAACCCCAATGTCTTGATTTCTTGGGAAAGCCATCTCGAAAGCAGCGGGAGAAGAACAGGGGTCGCTAGGTTAGAAAAGTGCTATTCCTGCTGTCATTCCTCTGTCGGGTGAAACTATTGAATTGAATTCAATTGAATGATAACTCGGTGAAGAAGAATAGTTTCTCGTTATGCACGGATCAGATAACCCTGGCATGCTTCTGGTGAACACTCCTCCGACCCATGAAGTAATAATTGAAATAAAAAATTCCTTGCAGATTTTAAACTTGTGGTGATTGACCTCAATGCTAATGCCCCCAGGTTCAACGAATGAATGAAGAGCCGACGCTCGATCGCATGGATCGAGTCACCTCCTATCACTTCATCCGGTTGATACGAAAAAGGGTCTTGACGCGCGGGACTCGCGGCCTCCTCCGTGGAAGCGACCACATTACCGGGAGGCACAGGCCCTGCTGCGGGCTGATTGACTAACGAGCCCGTGTCTACTTCACCCCGGTTCTACCTCCTTCTGCAGGAGTTTGTCCACGATAAAGAAGAAAGTAAATTTCAAGTTCTCCTATGAGATTGGACGACAGGGATTTGTCCCAGCACTCTCAGGCCACTTTCCCAAGACAATAGGCTATGGAGCGGGCAGGCTCAAACGAGGAAGATAGGTTTTTCACCCGTTGAAGAAAGTATTTTAATAAAATAATAAAAAAAGGCGTCTCTAAATTTTTGTGGGGGGAGGGGCTTGAAGAAACGAGCCCCTAATCAGAGAAAGCCATTGCGCACTAGCCTAGGAATTTCTTTTATGCATTATTATCATTGAAAAACTTCAAAAATTTATATTTTTGGGAAGTATCATGACCATCCAAGTAGTTAGGTAGGGACAATCAATCCGTAGTGACGGGAATCTAGAACCTGAGGTCATTCTATAGGTTCATCTACCCACTAAATTTCTCACAACAGAAGCACCAGAAATACTAAATAGAATCGGCCCTTTGTCGAACAATGCAGAGCAATTCTCTAGCAAAACAATCCACCAAGGAAATCCAAAAGTTGTCGACTAGTTGCAACCAAGGAGTCTAATGCATCGTCAAACCTAGTTTCTTGTTTCTTTTTTCATTTTTCTCTCAATTTCTCTCATTTTACCTAGAAGCCCTTTCGGGTTTTCATCATAGCTTTATCCCACAAAATGTGCTTACCTCTCACCTTTTTCCACATGGCCTCTCACTTTTTCCTAGACTCGCAAGTCTAGTCGGGCCAAGCCTCTCACTTTTACCTAAGTCTTTTGACCTATCCGGGCTTTTCCTCATGTTACCCAAGTTGCCCTTTTGGGTTTTTGACTTGTCAAAGTAAATTTTGTTTCTCTTCATTTTTTCAACTTTTCCATTTTTTGGTGTAGTACAATGCACCACAAAATCACCACAAAGTCAACAAACCAATGCACCACAAAATCCTAAATCTACATTCCACATGCCAAATAGAATTCTAAAATCCTAGCATAACATGCAAACCAAAAAAAAAATTCCAAAAGTATCCCAATCACAAGTAACTAAAAATCTACCAAGAAAAACAAACAAAGCATGCATGCACGAAGAAATCCATGAATGAGAATTTCTAAGTGCTTAGTAATTCCTTCCCCACACCTAAAAAATATATAGTCCTTTATGCATTCTCATGTCAAATCAAAGGTGAGGTAAGGAAACTAGTGATACTTACGCTTCCGGCCTCGAATGGCTGGCCTCGAATGGCTAGTGAAACACCTTTCAATGAATCTCATTGCTTGGATTGTGGCCTCAAGGCAATCCACCCTCATGTTTAGCTCCTCAACTTGTGCCTTCACTCCTCCAATAACTTGAACTATCTCCTGAAGCACTTGGGAAGAACTTGAGAGTTTCTCCCCAAGTAGGTGTAGTTGATCCATAATGCTCGTGGGAAGATGAGATCAGCTCAGAAGTGCTCTCGAACATGTCTCCCCTTCGGCCTCTTCTAGATCTATCTCTGGGTTGGCCAATACTCTATAAAAGTCCTTCTTGATTCGTGGATTGAGTTCAATGAACATGTCATCTAGGCTCATATCAAGGTTAATAGAGGTGCGCTGATTGTGGAAGAACCATGAATTTGCAAGTAGGTGCTCCACCGTAAAGCCACACAAATATATCCTCCAAAGTTATAGTTCCCACCAAGAATTCCCTAGATAACTTCACAATTGTATAGGTCGATCCCGACCTACCCATATTGGCCAACGCCCTATCGAGATAGGATGTCCCAAATGTCGCGCCAAAAGGCCAACCATGCCTCCCATAGGAATCTTCCCACTCTTCTGCTCTCCCATAACTATGCATTCTTGAACAAAAACACTAACCAAGTTCGGGTAGATGTTCCCTCCCGGTGTCATTGCCCAAAGAAGGTGTACATTAGAGCTTAGAAAATGCGTCAAATTTAATGTGGCATAGAATGCTCATAGAATGGAGTCGATGAACATGACCTATTTGCTGGTGGACTATAATCGTGCTCTTGCTCAGATTCTTCCAGTTGGTCCCGATTAGTTGTCTCCAAAAATTCCAAAGGGAGAATGACATTCCTTGGCGATGAGTCCGTGGAATGTCCCGGCCAGTCTTCCACCCAAAAGCTAATGCTACCTCTCTATAGGTCTTTTGGTACTCCTTGTCATCCAAGTTGAGCTTAATCGTCGTGTGACCCTCTTCGTTGCGACCTTTCAAATAGTAGCTAGAAACTCTAAAGTGCACCTTATGTAGGTTTTGAGTGCACGTCGAGAAATCCTTCTAGGCCTACCCAACCCAAAAGAAAGGTCACTAGTTATAGTAAGCCTAGAGCCATCAAGGTGCTCTTGCAAGCAAAACTAGTCTCCAAAATGCTCCTCTTTGGTTTCCTAAAATTCCTCCATCTCTAGGCTACAGTCCCGGTAATGTTGGTAAAACCCATAAACTCATCGGCCACAGACTTGGGGTTACGAGGAACGAGAGTTGCTGGTTTAGGGTTTGCACCCTTTACCAGCTTCTTCCATTTCTCACCCAGTGAAGACTTCTCTTTCTCCGAAGTACCATTTTTCAAAGGTATCCTAACACAATGAATGAGAAGAATGGTAATATGATAATAAACAATGCATGGCCCATCATGTCATCCAATAAAGAACATTATCCCAAAAAGACCAAACATTCAAAGCATGATGATATAAGCATAAAGGCAATTTAAAAACAAGAATATTCCTCATCAACCAACAACATCATGTATGCCTTTCACTAACCCATTAATATATTAATGCAAACAAGATTCATACTCTCTCTAATCACCCACAAATGAAGAAAACATCATTCAAGATCAATAGCACATTCAAGACTCCCATAAATTCATCATCACAATATTGGACACACAAGCTCAAACAACATCACATCAACACATGCTCATTCAAAAATCATGTTTTTCATAACAACACCACAATGTCAATCAAGCATATATACAAAGAGATCAAAGGGTTACCCGAAATTTGAAGCCAAGAAGTGTAAGATCCACACAAGAAGAAGCAAAAATTGCTAATTGTTTTGGAGAAAAGCTTCACTTTTTTTGAGCTCACCAAAAGTGTGTGATTGAGTGTTTCTTGAGAAAAAAGAGTGTGTAGATGATGAAATTAGGTGGAGAATTGTACCATGAGAATGAAATTTCAGCATATTTGAAAGAGAGAGAGAGAGAGAGAGGTACAATGTAGATAAAGATGGAATTTCAAATTAGGGGACAAGTAGTATAATCCATTAACAATGGAAATACTAATTGCATAAAAAATCCTAAGGAAATTAGAAATCTCACTTCTTGAATAAAAAATGTATTTTTAATTTTGAAATCCAAACTTCCTTTTCGAAAAGTTGCATTTTTTAGAAAAGTTAGGGGGTGGAAAATAAAAAATTGACAAAAGAATTTTCTGCCCATTTTTCCCACCTTCACAAGACAGTCTCCTGGCCATCATCATGGCATAAGACCTACCGTTCGTGATGAGCATCATCATGAAGCAAACCCTAGATTTTTTGCTATTCCTTAGTTTTTCTCAACTTTTGTACGAAAACTATTTCACCCATCAAAATCCATTCCATCTACACATAAGCACACATTTTCACATCTAAATCTCCAAATCATTTAAGAATTTCATTCAAAGGATCCTTTATTTCAAGAAAGACATGCAAATTCTACCAAGTCACTACTTCAAACAAGAAAACAAAAGAACCATGTATATTTATTGTCGTCATCACGACTTATTTCCTCTTCACACATTCTAATTTGAAGCACTTACGGATGGATCTCTGGAATCGCCATCGGAAACTCCGACCATGATGACGTAGTTGTGGAGAGGTCTCCACAACGAGCTATCATTACCTTTGAAGCCCTTGTCGGCACCTAGAAATGTCTCTCCTTACTTTACCAGCCTTGACTCCTTGAATGTCACGTTGGGGTTAGGAGGAGGTCGAGGAGGTATCAAATGCTCAACGCTTCCCTTTTCCTACTGAAATTTTGTTAGCATAGAAAAATAATCTAGTGCGGACATATGATTGACCAAATCATGAAATTCATCGAGGTCCTCCACAAACTTATCAACAAGAGATTCATGCTAATTGGTAACATAAGAAGGTTCAATAATATCATGCTCATCAAAAAAGTGTCACACCTTTGCACATAAGAAAAGGTTTTGTTGAATCATGCCTAGATTTATAAATGTTGAATTCCACTTTGTCTATGTCATCCTCTAGAGTCAAGATCTTGAGTGGACATTAATTTAGTCCTAGACATTTTAAGAAAAGGTTTCCCCAAAAGTATTGGGGGTGCACTTCCGTCGTGTGCTACATTTAGGATATAAAAGTCCACCGGAAAAACCAACTTTCCTACTCGCACCATCACATCCTTCACTAGCCCACGGGGGCTAGCTTGGGAGTGATTGGCGAGTTGAACAATCACTCAAGTATCTTCAAGTTTACCAATTTGAAGACATTCATATATACTAAATGGACACATTGATATAAGCTCCTAAATCTATCATGGCATGTTCAACAAGTGTTCCACCTAAAGAAATTGGGATAGAAAATATTCCGGGGTCATCACATTTCTTAGGAAAATTTTTATGATTCAAAATGGTAGATTCCCCAAATTTTAGCTTCTCTAAGTTCTTAGGTGGTCTATGCCTTTTCTTAGTACATGAAACCTTAAGAAATTTAGCATATGAATGCACATTTTCCAATTCCAAGATAAGGATAGATACCTCCACTTTTTAGAAGACTTTCCGAATGTTGGACTCATTTGTCTCCATATTTGCTTTCCCCTCAAATCACTTGGAAATGGAGGTGGAATAGCAACTTGTGCCTTGGGTGGTGGGAGCTCCTTGGAGGGTGCTTCCTTGACAATTATCTCTTCTTCTTCGAAATGTGCTTTTGTGTCCTCCACTAACTTGTCATCCTCTTGTGTCACCTTCTTCCCGGTTTCACGAACTTCCTTCCCACTCCTTAGCTTGAGTGCACTCACATTTCTTGGATTCACCTACTGTTGGGAAGGTAGTTTCCCAGACTCTTTTGCTTCAAGTATGCTTGCCAAGGTGGCAAGTTGTCAAACTTGAATCTCAAGGTTCTTGATACTTGAGAGGACTCTAGTACCAAGGTATTCAATTTCCCTCCTAGTCCTTTCTGCAAAGATCTCACGTTTCTTCCCCAATTGACCAATGTCACCCAAGATCTCCTCCCTATCCGAATTGTAAAGTGTGGTTGATTGTTGTATGGACCTTCAACCCTAGGATAAGGTTGAGGTTGTGCTTGTCCACCCCTATATCCTTGAGATTGATTGTCATCCATTCATCAAAAACTAGTGTGATCTCTATACCTCGGATTGAATGTATTTGCATAGGGGTTCGGTATTGCTTTACCTTGGTTCTCCCTGAACCCTTATTGTTGACCCCTAGCAAATTGAGGTCTCTCCTGATTGTTGTAGTCCACGACGTTCACTTCTTGCGCATCACCAACGACCTCGGGTCATTTTTCATAGGGTGGCCGAGGTTGCAAACCCCACACATCTTGACTTGGTGCACCTTTCCTCGCAAAAGCTCTTTCATCATAGATGCAAGAGCTTAGACTTACTCCTCCAACTTTGGTGTGTGTGCGGGTTCATCCAAGACCCTAACCAAGACTTTGTACCAAATTGCCTCATCTCATTGGCCATCTCTTCAAAAAGTGCCATTGCATCTTTCAGGCTCTTGTTGGCTATAGAACCATTGCTTGCAACATATACATTATCATTTCTTTGTCACAAATGCCTTCAAATAAGTAATAGACCAAATCTTCTTCATTTAATGGGTGGTAGGGGCAACTAGCTAGGAGTCTCTTAATCCTCTCCGAATAATCATATAGGCTTTTGGCTGCTCCTTGAGTAATGTTGGACAATTGCTTCTTCAACCCGGCCGACTTAGATGCTGGAAAGTATTTTTCTAAGAATCGCCGCTTTATATCCATCCACGACCTAATGCAACCCGGCGATTGATAATACAAAAAATCTCTTGCTCCATCTTGCAGTGAAAAGATGAATGCTCTCAAGTTGTAATCATCTTCCAACACCCCCGATGGCTTCATATTCGTGCACACCAAATATAATTCTGAAAAATGTTTGTTTGGATCCTCTCCCACCATACCGTGGAAAGTAGGAAGCCAATGTATCATCCCACTTTTCAGAGGAGGTGGGAATGTGATACATAAGGGTTGGTTCTTTAAGTTCGGGGTCATAAGCTCTCTCAAAGTACGATTATCTTCTTCCATGTTGTGCAATACTTCTTTAAAATTCAATCCCCTAGGTTGAGACTCCGATCTAGTTCTCTTTCTCCTTCTCCTCCAATTACCTTTGGAATTAGTTACGGAATGCAAAACACCTAGATTTGTGGTATGAGTATGTACCATAAACTAGGGTCACACTATCTTTCCAATGTCACAATAGCAAACAAAATCAAAGTAACAAGCAAATTATGACCAAAACTCCACTCGCAGCAAACAAAACAAAATAAACAATAAAAGACACTACTAAATACTCTACTAACTTGTCATGCTGAACTAATACTTGAACTAAAAATCATCTCGGGGAAAGGTGCCAAAATATTTGCCTGCCCCAACATGGTTGTCGTTAAAACATGTGTTGGGGGGCTTACAGGTAAAAGATAGAGATTTATATTCTGCACCCATTCTTACTGCTAAGCTACCAAGAGGTAGTAAATGGAAAGCCTTGGGTATGTCCACAAGGATGCTAGGGCTCAAGTACTAATTAAAACAAGACCTTGTGTGGATCATCAATCCGCATGAGTGAAAGGAACAGCTAGTAGTGTAGACATGCAACTGGGGGTGAGGGGTTGGTGTTTTCAACTAACAACTAGAAGCATGCAATTGACAAACAAGTAAACTATTTATACTAGGAACTTGGGAATCATTTGCAACATGGTAGTTTTAATGCTTCAATCCTCGATTCATTCACATATAGATATACAAAAGACCTATCAGTGTGTTCACAACACGTGGTGTGGCCAATGATATACACTTCCCCAACCCTGTCATGCTGGGTGCACCCATAACCCTCCATCGGCACTGCCATCATAATTAGGGGAGTACAACGAGGTCTGATCATCATTGCAGGTTTGTATCTCCCCCATGCTATTTCATCTCGGACTTCCACCATGAATGCAACTACTCGCCTTGCATTCTATATATGCTATGCCCAAGGCTCATAGACATTTTATCTGTGATACTAGGGTTTCAACACAACACCTAGCTTGCAACTATTCATTATCTCTACCTGCAACCTCTCGGACAACAATTACGAAGTTAGCTAAGACTGGTGCAATGGTAAATAGGTCAGAGCATTCTCAAATCCACCGTGCACACACACACATACGCGTTCTCCCCTACCCATTCTAACATCAAGGTTTCTCTTCCCAAGTGGTCATCATTAATTGCACCATACACGAGTATATCCCAATGTGTGTGCTTATATGTGGTGTACTACCCATGCATTTATAACATTCAAGAACAATCAAAATAGTATCATAAATACAAAGATATGATGAATCTAATGAATCTCATAAAGCATTTAGAACATACCAAGTGCTAAAATGAATCCCAAGCTAATCCCTAGACATGGAATTCAAATATATATTTGAATTACACATCTTTGGGACAAAGCAAGAAGAAAAGAAAAGATTACAAAACCTACAAACGGAACTCCTTCCTTCTCTCCAAGCTCTCTCCTCTCCAAATGTGTTTCCAAATATGATCTAACCTCATCAAAAGAGTAGACTAGATTCCGCTTTATAGTAGTAGGAGATTGGGGACTAAAAATAGGCCCAAAATAGGCCAAAATTAACAAAACCCTAGTTTAGCCACCAAGGTTTCACAAGCCGGCATTGATGCCATGGTTCGTGAAGCATGCATATACATGGGATGCCAGATCTGCCACGGTCCGTGAATGTTCATAGTCGTGGCCCGTGGGATCTGGCATGGTCCGTGAAGCTGGGATCATACCACGGTCCGTGAATGTTTTCACAGACCGCAAGCAACATGCAGTTTTTGCTCAGAGTTTTCCCACGGGCTGTGAAGGTTTTCACGGACTGCGAATACTTATGGCTTATACTCAAAAATTTTGTCATGGTCCGTGAAGGTTTTGACGGACCTCGAGCAATTTGTGGTGTTGTTCAGAAGTCTTCTCACGACCTGGCTCCACACATAGCCAAATCATTCAACTCTTCATCCCCTTGCTTCACGGCCTGGTGCTTTTGTCATGGCCCGGTACCTTGCCTCAGGAAGATCTCACGTTGGTCTCATGCAAGTCTTCACAGAAACCCTGGATTCTTGTGTAGTTTGGGCCGTGAAGATTGTCACGGGCCGCTGGTGCTTGACCATGCGCGGTCTGTGACCGACCGAGTGTACCTTAGTCTGAATTGGGAGTTATAGTAGTCAATTTTGTATTACTCGAGAAGACAAATCCAATGGAACCAGCCTTGAATGCTAGTTCTTCTTGGATCATTCTCGGAATAAGGTAAAACTCCTCGGACCGCGATTCATCTCTGAAGTCGCCTATCTTTGGCTTCAATATCCTTCTACCATGCATTGATGTTCTTGGCCTTAGTCTACTACCATTAAAATGTGAATGGCCTTCCAATATTCTACTGTTAAAAGTAAATGGCCTTTGAAAAAATGTAATGTAACAAATAGCATTCACGGACGACCTACTAAAGGTACTCATAATGAAGACCAAGGAGCCCATGAATACGAGGTGTCAATAATTACTAATTAAGTATACAAAACACTGGATTTAGAATAGAAAACCAAACATGGTTGTCTAAACCCCTTCTCATGTAAACTCAACTAATGTCGCCAAACTGCCAACCAAAAGTAACTAAAAACTATGTCAAATGCATTGGTTAAAGCATGTGAAATGGTGCAGATCTCTTGAATTGAAAATCTGAATGGTTAGAATTAAATTTTTGTTTGTGTTAAGATTGAATGATTGTTTCCCTTTGTGAAAGAAATTATGGATTCCTTATATGCGATCTAGGATGATGAATATGCAATAAGTCATTTTGCTTTTAAACTAGATATATTGTGAGGATTTAAGCCTTGAAGAGAAAAAGCCATAAAAAATATAGGCATATAAAAAAACAAAAATGATCATAAGTAGCTCTTTATCTCTTTGTAGAGTGATCATAGTTTGGAATTCATTGTTTGGTTTGTGCCATGATTTCTAGGCTGTTTTGATACTTGAGTATGAAAATGATAGAGGCACTTAGGAATGAGCCCTACTTAGCTTTTACTATATGTTTCATTCCTTACATTGATCCCCTAGTTTGCTCTGTTGAATCTAGAAAACTCTTTCTTTGGTATTTTCAGTCACTAAATATATAGCAAAGAGCCTTAGCCTTTTCTTAACCCTGTGAGAATGTGTAAGTAATTTATTATTGCTTGAGATATGGATTGGAATTGCATGGTGGGTTAGATATGGTTGAGATTTTGTGCCAATACATGTTAGAGTATATAGTATTTTGGACTTATTTTCATTGGATAAGTGTATATATAGTGTTGGCTTGATATTATTGTTCTTGTACGCCCATAAAATACCAGTGAATGCCAATTCTTAGAAAATTTTTAAAAAAGTGGGAAAAATGTTGAAAAAAAAGAAAAAAGACTTTTAAAAAAAGAAAAACAATTCTGGTCAGTAGTATATTGAGCTGAAATATTTTGGGAGAAACATGAGTATGGTTTGGTACTTGGTAGTGATGTTTATACTTTGTTGCTTATCAATGTGGAATCTTCATTCAAAGTAAGAACATAGATGAGTATGAGAGTGATAATGAATTACTTGCATAGTCTCGGATTTTTAGCCTAGTATTCCCTTTATCCTACCTCTTTGACCTTAGCCTCATTACAACCTTGATAAAGACCTCATTGATTTGTACTCAAGTGTACAATTACTACGGTGGAGATAGTGGTATATACAAACCTGTTGTGATAAGTATTGAATATGATTTTTGTGATTGACCTGATTATTATTTTGAGAGATATTGAGTGATCATGGTGAGACTGGACTTTATTGCATATTTTTTACTATAATGTGAGTATGATGTGATTCTATAAGAAAAGGGGAATGGTTTGTGGTATGATGGTTAATTGTGTTTTGATTCTAACTGTGACAATTTTTATTTTAGGGTGGTTGTAGTTTTTTTTATTTGAGTCTCACGTTTACATTTATGTTTTGCATTTGTATATGCTCGAGGGCTAGCATAATCTAAGTGTGGGGCAGTTTGATGGGGTTGATTTTACCATATTTTTTGGGTTTTTATTGAGCTGAAATGTTGAGTAAATCTTTATATATTTAATTTATTTGGAATGTTATTGCAGTTTAGAAATTTAGAGGCTAAATTGTCAAGTTGCAGCAGTCTGTGGTCGGTATGCCCATACCGACCCATATTCTGGAAACATGAAGGAAGTCACCATTTGAGCTTGGAGATGGAAGAGGAGAATAATATGGAGATGTTCGAATAACGATGGAGATTTTTGTGCTGAATTATGCCAAGTCAAGATACAGTTGGAAAACAATCTGGATTGATTTGAAGACTCCTAAACTTTGGGAGAAATATTGTGTTGATCTCTTTGGATTTTAAATAGATAAGAAAATATATATTTTATTCCTCATCTATCTTTTGATTGTAGTAATTTTCCATAGACAATTTATTTCGTACTTGACATAGGTTAAGCCCAAGAAGGTTATTGGGCTGAAGATGTGGCAGCACAGTTAGGAGAATATTTAATGCCCTAACATAATTACCACATTCGTGGGTTATTAAGGGTGATAATTAAGGAGAACGTTATTTAGGACACGGAGTATAAATACAAGGCACACATTTACTTATCATTCATTCTATCTTAATTATATAGGACTCTTGGACTAACTTAGGCATCAGAGTGCTGACCCCAAGAACTCACAGGGACAGTTTTACTGCAGGTCCATTCAAGAAGAACTCAAGCTCATGAACCGGTCGGTTGTTTGAGACGCATCAAGTGGCGCTGTCTGTGGGGAAGACTAATTCGGATCAAGGGTATTGAGAGTTTATGTCCATGGTTGTTCGAAGAAGTGAAAGGTTAGGGTTGATAGGTTAGGCGGCTGGATCTCTTCCAAGGTTAAGAATGGAGAATTTAGGAGTAGGAAATGATGCCCATGTCGAGGACATCGAAATGGTTAACTTTCAAACGTCAGGAATGAAGTTGCGTGCGAATCCTGTTACAATCGTAAACCACGAATGGGGGCAAACCTCGGTGGCATTTGTTGCAACCGGGGCCCTCGATAACATTGGAAATAATGGGAGAGCAAGAACAAAGAAACCCTGATTCCTTGCTCAAAGGGATAGCCGATCCGAGGGATGGAAGGTTTACGGATATTTTGGGAGATTCATATATGGAATCCTATGGCCAACACAGGCAAGGAAATCAGAATGCGGAGAGGGCAACCCCAAATCAAGATGTAGAACAAGAAGCTCGGGTCCTGGCTATGGCTGGGTATCGAGTTACCCCTCCTCTGAGGGATGACAGGGTCACGCATAGAGTATTCCCACCCTCACTTGTAGGAATAACTATGGGGTGGGCCCCTCAACCTGCAATTGCATATCCTTATCACGTATATACTGGAGAGCCATCGCAAGATAGGCGTCAGCCTTCTATTCCTAGTTACTCACAGGGACCGATATATTCGTTACCTTCGCTATCCCCATCTGCTCCTACCCTCGACCTAGCTGGTCCAGGAGCAGCATATGTGATAATGACCTCTTTTTCCATGCAAAGATACAGAAGTATGGGAATTAGTCAGGGGCTTTACAATCCTATGACCAACCACCACCACCACCATCATACCTGAGTTTCAGACAACCTTGGATGAACTCCGGATACGGAGCGACTCAAGCTCCTTATTTGCCACACTTGGGTGGCCTCGACAGGGGCTGAACCTACCTGGGGGGCAACAGGAACCCCCCTTGGATGCAAGTGAATCATTAAGAAGGGAATTGGATAGATTGATCGAACCTTTGGGCTAGGCTGCAGGGTCTCCTTTCAGCTCGGTGATCACCGAGGTTCGATGGCCAATAGAAGTGAAGCCTCCAGAAGGACTTCCCACGTACAGTGGTGAAACTGACCCCCCAAGAGTTCATCCAGACGTTCCTGGGCTTGATGAGTTTGAGGGATTTTGATGGGAAATTGACATGCAAGCTTGTAGGAAGCTACCTGTGGGGAAAACACTGGAGTTGTTCAATAAGTTACCAAGAGGCTCACTCCGATCATACCGAGACTTCAACGGAGCATTGTTGAGCCAGTATGCACAGAAGAATAAGTTTACCAAAACTTGATTAGAACTCTACTAGACAAATAAAAAGACAGGGGAAAGCACGGAAGCCTTCTATCATCAATATGTTGACAAGAGCTTGGAAGTGATAGAAACAACGGAGAATGAGGTAATCCAGGGGTACCCGTTGGGGATGTAGGACTTAGAATTATACAAGAAGCTGAGTATTAACACCCCCAAGACCTTACAAAAACTTCAGGAGGTTGTAGAGCAGTACTCGAGGGTAGAGGAGGAAACTAGAAGGAAAAGAGATATCCTTACAGAGAAAATGGGAAGAAATGTAGAGCATAGAGGAAAAAGGCCGGTTGAACCCATAAGAACACCATTCGAGAGATACACTGCATTGCCACCAACGCTCGGAGGGAGAACTCCTACACAAATCCTAAGTATACATAGAGGATTGTTCCGAGCACTCCCACCCTTGCAGAGTTCGCACAACTCGGTAGTGGCCGGGGGAAAAAATTGGTATTGCGATCATCACAGGGATTTGAGCTTTCTTAGAGCAAGTGCAATGGTAAAACCGCTCTCAAAACCACTCTTGTGGTTTCAGTTTATTAAATATTCAATCTCTCTCCTCCACCTCACCAATTGGAACCACTCCATTTTCTCTCTACAATGGTTGGTTGGAATAACTTTGCAACCACGTCATGGACCCCACTTGATTTTTTCTATCATACTCATTAATTATACCTTTAATAATTAATTTAAATAAATTTTCCTACCCAAATAAATTGAATGTGAAATTTAATAATACATTTGTAATATTTGAACTGAATTTCATTTTTTAAATTACGTATTTTAATTTTAATTTCTATTTTTAAAAATTATTTTATGAATGAACTAAAATGAACCATATTTTTTTAAGAATGTAATTTCAATTTTAAAAATGAACCAAAATTTAATATTAATTTTTAAAAATAAAAATCAGAATTTTTAATCTTTTTCTCCATTTTTTTCCAATTTCTAAAAATTTGTGAAATTTTATTTAAAATATAAATGTAGTTTTTTTTAAATGTTCTATTGGGACATGTGTCTCAATCAGTCAAGACAAAATTTAAAAAAGGCCCAGCCGCTGCATGCAATGTGTCCCAATGAAGGCGCAACACGTGGCGCAACAGGGGAAAGGAAATTGCCCATGGGCCAGGGCATCACATGGGCGCCTGCAAAATGTAAGGGCTAGGCAGTTTAAGATGCTTTCCCAACTGTGGAACCGAGAACTACCCCCCCAATTTTGGAACCCTTTTGGAACCCCCATTGTGGGCTTCCAACGTTCCAATGAGGTTACGAATTGATTTGAGTTCAGAACTGGAACCGATCTGGAACCCTCATTGCTCATGCTCTTTTACTAATTCATTTTCGTTTCTTTTTATTGTTTGATCGTTTCAATGTTTTTTTATTATTTTGTTATTTATTTAATTATTATTAATATGTTTAGCAGCTAAATCTCTTTTCCAGCTTAAGGTAATGAAGCTTTAACTATGATTTATATTTGGGGCCTAATTGTTCTTGATAATTGATTTTTAGGGATTTCTGATTGTTCTTTGTGTATGTCTTATTTCTGAATTTCTTAAGATATGATCAACCTTGAGTTATTTGTACTAAGGCAACAAATTCCACTATTTATTTTTATCTAGTGAGTAGATTTAATTAGTGGTGAAACTATCAGCAGATAGTGGGAACAATGGATGGATAATTTGTGATAGTTGATCTGACTATGCATTATCTGAATTGGGCTTCTTAGGTTCTTAATGTGTTTAAGATATTAAATATATTTTATAGCCGATTCTTTCTAGATTATATCTTAATTATAGAAGTAGTCAGTTTATAGCCGATTCTTGCTGGCTATCGATAAAATAAGAAAAAATTTGGCCGTGTCTTGTAGTTGGTTCTTGGCAGTCTATAACCAGTTGGTTCATGCAAATTGATTTATTATTACGCTTGTGATCATATAAATTATTAGTTAATGTGGATTTACCTGTTGTCGGAATTCATTCTCATATTGATATTTGTGTTTATTCGCATTCTTAGTTTAATTTAATTATTTTCATAGTTAATCAATATTGTTTTCTTAGTTAATAGATTATATTCTCATCAAATTAAGGCGTGGTAGCTAACCAACAATTGAATCTTTAGAAATAAGAATTTGTTTACACAATTCTCTGTGGGACGACCTTGCTTACTCTATACTTGAATTTAAATCCGATAAGTTAGCAGGTTTATTTGGTAATATGGGGCATCCCAATAACCTTTTTTCCATGGTATCTGAAGATGCTATAGCCGAGGAAAGTACGATCAACAACACTTCAGGAAATCAGCAACGTCGTTATGATCCTTACTAAAACACCTATAACCCATAATGGAGGGATCACCCCAATTTTAGATGGAGAACCCCTGATCAACAACAAGTATTTAAACCACCACAACCACAGGCGCCATATCAGGCACAACCTCCTCCGCAGAGAAAATATCTTGAAGATATATTTGGTGAGATGATGAGTACCATGCAAGGAATAGTGCAAGAAATAAAATTTTCACAACAGAGTATGCAAACGACCTTGGATCAACATACTCATCAAATTTCCTAGTTTACATGCACTATCGATCAACTGATGAGGAATCAAGGAAAATTGCCATATCAAGTTAAACTAAATCTAAATGTGAGTCAAATTACCCTGATTGACGGTAATACATTGGAAGATTTAGCCTCAAACACACATATTGAAGTTCCAGGACAACAAATTGGGGATTTTTACCTTCCTTTTAGGTCAAACGGGAGACCTCAGCAAAAGTTTCAGGTCCAAACGGAGGAAGTGCTAGATACAAAAGGCCTAAAAAAGATAAGGTGGGTAATCCTGAATCGTATTTGAATTAAGATGTTATCATACCTCCCTCATTCCCTCGTAGGCTAATACTGAACAAGAAAGATGGGGATGTAAATGATATCCTCAGTATATTTAGCAAAGTGCACATCAATGTCCCCTTTCTCGAGGCAATAAAGAAAATGCCCAAGTTTGCAAAATTCTTAAAAGCCTTCTTATCTAGAAAGAGTAGCAAGTAGAGCAATTAATTGTTTTCAGTGGGTGAGAATGTGTCTGCAGCCATTTAGAAAAAAGATTCCACCAAAATGCAAGGATCCATGTATGTTTACTATCCCTTATATCATAGGAGATAATAGAATTGAAAGAGCTATGCTTGATTTAGGTGCTTCGATAAATTTTATGCCTCATTTGATTTATGAGCAATTCAATCTAGGTGAGTTAGCTTTCACGAATACTATTATTCAATTGGCTGATAGATATTTCTATAATCCAGTTGGTTTTCTTGAGAATGTTTTAGTGAAAGTTGATGAATTAGTATATCCTGCTGATTTTTATATCATTGATATGGGTAGCTCACAATCAGGTAATATTTTGTTAGGGAGACCCTTTATGAAAACTGTTAAGACAAATATTGATGTTGATTCAGGGACCCTAACTTGTGAATTTAACTGAGAAACAACTACCTTCAATAATTTCAATGATATAAAAAATTCTCCGGTTATGGAACATGTGAATTTCACAGATAGTTTTGATCCTATTGTCTAAGATTATCTTGAGATGAATTCCTTGCAGCCTGAATTAGAAAAACCTCCCTATGGAGGTAGGAATAACATTGATGAAGATTCTCCCATTTCCCTGTTAGACAAAAGTTCAATTTTGTCTCTGAAACCACAATACACGATTTTAGAAAAATTTGACCTCTATAGTTCAGATGAAGGAGAGACTCCAAAAAAATTTTTGCCCTCACATTTGCATAATTCAAAGTTGGAACTTGATTCCTTTCCTTCACACCTGAAATATGTGTATCTGGACGATGGAAAAACACATTCAGTGATCATTAACAAAGATCTAGGCAAGTATGAAGAGGAGAGGCTCCTTCAATACTTTAGGAGGAAGAAATTTTGATTTGGGAATGAAGTACATTCATTCCAACCTGAGATGATTTATAATCATAGAAAGTTAAGGTCAAAGTGTAAGAGTCCAATATTTCAAGAGATAGGGGTGGACGATATCTGCCTCGCCACCCACATATCTCTAAGCATGAATTATGGTCAAACTCGTGACCATTAAGATGGAGCGCTTATGGGGAGGCAACCCCATGTTTTATTTTTGTTTTCCTTCTCACACCTTTATTTTGTTTGAATTTTTTTAAAGTAGAAAAAAGTAAAAAGTAAATAAAATCCAAAAAATGAAGAAAATTGGAAAAAAAAATTCTTTTTATATATATTTTTTGATAGTTGTGATTGCAGATGTTGTGTGAATTGAGAGAAATAAAACACAACTGGATGTCCCATTCGGCGGAACAGGAGAGGTGCAGTGTGTCCAAAATTGCTGAAATTGATGAATTTTGTTGCTCCCATACTCGATTTTTTCTAAACCCAGTTTATTTGCCTTATCATATTATAGTGTGCTTGCATGTTCTGATTTGTTTGGAGATTATTTTTTTATAGATAAATGTTATTCTTTTTGCACTTTTTTTTAGGACAAACAAGAGTTTAAGTGTGGGGAGAGATTGTGTGGATGATTATGCTGAATTTTCCTTGATGCTGAAATTTGTAAAAATTTTCAATATTTTAAAAATCAAGGGAAAATGATTTTGTTTTGGCGAATAAAATGTTCATGAATTGAACTAAGCTGCTTTTACTGTTAAACATATGCATGTGGTAAGATGATGAATTCAAGAATGTATGCATAAGTTAATATCTTTAAATGATTCTCTAGATGACGAAAAAGGGAAAACTTTAATATTAACCAAATAAAGTGAGATTTTGAGCTAGAGTGGATCAATCTCCACGTCCCCTTCTTTGTTGAGTGTACAAGTTATATCATGTTACGTGGATTATATTTGAAATTTTGTGCAGGGATGAAGGAGGTACTAGGTTTAATCCCTTTTTAGCCTTTGTAAATATTTCCTACCTACATTATGGCCCCTAGTGAGCCAACTTGAGCTTGATCTTTCTTTGAACTTGAGCCCAGATATATTTAGCCAAAGCCTTTTGAGCCATTTTATTTCATTTACCCCATGTTTATGCAATTCTATATATGATGATGGTGGGTTATGCATTGTACTTTAATTCTTACACTATGGTATGCATAGTAGGAAA
The DNA here is from genome assembly GCA_037428765.1 of Rubia yunnanensis. NCBI lineage: Eukaryota > Viridiplantae > Streptophyta > Magnoliopsida > Gentianales > Rubiaceae > Rubia > Rubia yunnanensis. The sequence continues at coordinate 18,280,134 of CM075063.1, forward strand.
GTATGGTCTTATGAAGAATTTGGTTGGGGATAATTGTGCTGAGCTTGATCCTGAATAAGTTTATCTAGTCAGAAAAGAAAAAGAGAGAGAGAGAGAGAGAAGAAGAAGTGAAAAAAATGAAAGAAGGAAATGAGAAAAAGAAGTAAAAAAAAAGAGAGAGGATGAACTTTGTTGGATGCTTGTGATTAGATTGATGGAAGGATTTTTACTGTTGGAGTTCATGAGTTGCATGCACATGATTTTGTTATATAGTTAAACTTAGGATTCCTTTAGATCCTCCTTGATTTTATATCCTAAGGCCACGTTACAACCTTACGAGAAGTTCATCCTGGCATGTTCAAAATTTTAAATTGCATTTCACTTATAAATAGCATGATGTATACTTGTATTTTTATTGTGGGTTATCCTATGGTGTAGAGTAGGAGAGTGTGTGAATGCATCATGCGAGGAATAAAATGATTCTTTGCCTGATTTTGACAAAGATGAAAAGATATTGCTTGTGTTGAAACTCTTGGATTTAGCGTGTGGTGAGACGATTGGTTCCATAGTGAATGTTGTTTGATTTGATTGTGAGAATGTTTTGTTTTGCTAATGATTTTGTGATATTACATGCTTGAGGGCACTCCCACTGCTTTCCTAGACATCTTCCAATGTGATCTCCCCCATTGCCATACCCTCCACCACTGTTGGTTCATAGTACTTAATTTCAGTCTGCAACTATTGAACTCATGTTTTTTTCACTTCACATTCGTCCTCCTCTTCATCATCCCCCCAAGTTAATTTTCTGCTTACCATCTCCATTTTCTTGATGCCCTTCGTACGATCCTCGTCAACTTTAACTTTCTCCTAATCGGGTTTTGGTTTCTCCTCCCTAGCTCTTGAAATCACAGCTCCTTTCTTCAACTAGAATTCCTTTCAACCTCATTCTTTCAATTTCACCTTCGCTCCTTATCTCTCCTTTGTTGACCACCAGAACATCTCATATTTGAGATGTTGTTTCCTTTTGAGCCTTTCCCCAATTTCGTTTCCCAAATCTACCCATATGGGTGGCCGATCTGCACTCAGATTACCAGATCAATTGAATCCAAAAAGATTGGAGAAAAAAACATAGTGTAGGTTTTTTTGCACACAGTAGGAGAGAGTATAGTACAATATTTACAATTGTTATAAGGCAAAGTCTTGGGAAAGACGGTCTTTCCATATGCTTATGGAAAGACGGGGTTTAATTCGAATAATAAAAGGTAAAAGGTCTTAGTTGCAACATTAAAAATTTAGTATGCAACATGTAGTAGTTATAAAATTTATAACCCGGTTCATGCAACCCGAAAATTTTATCTTAATTTCTTCTAATTTACACTTTAAACCTTGGTCTTTCCATGACTTATGGAAAGACCGTCTTTCAAGAGACGCACTCTTGTTATAATCACATAAGTTAATCATATTAAATCGTATTAATCACATTTAATTTTATTAAATCATTAATCAATTAAATTACATTAATCACATTTAACCGTATCAATTTATCTTAATAGTATCAAATCACATGACCACTATAATGTTTAAAACTTGATTAATCATATTAAATCTTATTAACATTTGACATCAATCACATTTTAATGTGATTAAATCATATAAATAAATTAAGTCATATTTAATTATAATAATCAATCATAACATATTAATCATATTTAATTTACATAAAATTATATTAATCATGTTAAGTGACATTTTTTGAGAAAATGTAGAGTGACATTCAATAATGCCCAAAATTCAGTTAATTATATGATGCCTATAGTAACCGCCACAAGACAACTCATGTCTTTAAATCTCATTTTAAATACTGAATTAAATTAATAATTAAATTATTTTTTAACTAATTAATTTTTTATTAATTTATAATCAATCAAAGTTTTAGGAGTTGGTCTGTAATTTCAGAAATTTAAGTTTCCTAAGCAAAACAAATTATACATAAAGTACAAAGACTATTTCGTAAATGTTAAACCCTTTGATGAAGGAAGTCCTACTAATGATGAAGTCATGTCGGGGACCCTTTTAATAATATTTTGAATAAGTCTCCATTGTGCCACCGTCGGAATTTATCGGGACCAACGTCGCAATGATCCATCACCAATTTTAGTGGTGAGGGTGCCGAGAGTTTCAACCCATGGTCTGAACCTTTTAGTTTCATTCCTTCTTAAGGAATCACAAAGAAATCACATGCTCGTAAAAAAAAATTATAAGTCTGCATCCAGGTAACTATGGATCAAATATGTTAATTCATTCTTGATAAATTCATATTTTACTCCAAAATTTGAACACTTTCAAACCAAAATTTAATATTGCATGATAAACATAGTAAACTATAATTATTCGGAATCATAAGCCAACAACTTAACACATTGATAATTTCAATCATAATAATCAAATTATCAATATACTAAATACAGATGAACAAAAGGCCAAGTCCAAATTTTACTATTTAAAAAATAAAAATAATAAAATATAATTCTAGGTAAACATTTTATGGGAGGAGTGGTTGTGGGCGAAATACACACATTCAAAGTGTACTTTTCTCGGCAATGAAATGGGGGCGCGGCAGGCCAAAGAAAAAGGCGGAAACACCATCGATGAGATTGTAGAGTGATGTACGAATGAATACGAGCAGTCAATCCAACATGGTTGATGGTGAAGTGGATTCGAAAGATAAATAGGATTAGGATCCGGAATAGGAGGAAGCTCTTTCAACTGCTAAAAAGGTACCCGGTGTTTTTCCTGTTAGAATTCAAGAAGAAATTGCCCCTAGATTACGGGTGGATGTGATCAAAAGTAATTGGTTTCAGGGTAATGGTATGGAAATTGAATTTAAACTGCCTACTATTGTTAATGATGAAATTTAAATTTAAATTAAGGAAAAGGATGTTAGATCTGAGTTGAAGTTCTGGGAGAATGCCTTAAATATGTGTCATAGGTTTGGAATTAACGATGAATGCAATGAAAATCTATATGATGCGGTCCATTTTGTGAGTCTACCTGAAATGTACTATATGAGGAAGGCTATTTCATTTTGAAATTCAAGTCTAAAGGGGATATGGAAACTGTTCTGAGTAAGGGTCCATATACTATATACAACATGGAGATGATTCTACAGAAATGGAAGGTTAACTTTGAGCTGAAAAAGGATATGGTGAGTAGACTACCAATTTGGATGAAACTGCAAATCCTACCTCTTCATCTGTGGGAGGCAAGCAGTTTAAGCAAAATAGGAAGTATTTTGGGTAAACCTTTGATGACTGATGAGTGTACTACTAACAAGTTAAGGGTATCATATACCAGGTTACTTGTGGAAGTAGACATAACTCAGAAATTGGTGGAGACAATCAATATCAGGGATATTGAAGGGGGTAAGATAAAGAAGATTGTGGAGTATGAATGGAAGCCTAAGTTATGTGATAAATGTGGTATAGGCGGGCGCAGATGCAGAGAGCCGAGTGTAGCACAAAATTTGGTGAAAATGGGTAGTAAAGAAGGGTGAAGAACAAAACGAAAAAGGTAGTTGAGGATCAGGCAGAGGAAGAGGGTGTCTCTGAAGGAGTGAGGAGGCAATTAAAAGGAAAAGGCAAAGAAATAGTGTGGATGGAGCTAGGCGGTCTGGGGCAATTGAACTGGGATCTATATGGCAGGAGTTAGAACAGAAACTGGGGATTTGGATGGATCCTGTAGTTTTCCATGACACTGTCCCATGTTAGTTTCTTGGAACCTAAGGGGCCTAAATAAAATAGAAAAAATAAAGGAGATTTGTTCTCGTCTTCTGATCCTGAATATAGATGTTGTAGTATTACTTGAAACTAGAGTGAAAAAAGAAAATGCTAAAAGTATAAGAAAGTGTTTTGGAAGCAGATGGTCTTTTGAGGATAACTATGAAAAACACATGAATGGCAGAATCTGGATCATGTGGGATCCAAGAAGAGTGCGGTATGTAAAACTCCTAAGTACTGAGTACTTGGTGCATTGGGTGTTAAGAAATCAGAATGGTTGTGTAATGTCCTTTCTCACAGCTTTTTATGCTTCAAATTAGAGTCAAGAATGAAAGGATCTCTAGAAGGACACTGAATCTGTAAGAGATGATCTGAGTGGATGAGGTGCTTGGATGTTAATGGGAGATTATATTAATGTCCTTATAGTGAATGATAAGATAGGAGGTAATCCTGTTCTTTTGAATTAGTTCTATAATTTGCAACTGATGATGGAGAATGATAGGTTTTTTTAATGTGAGTCTAGGGGTGATTAATTCATTTGGTCAAACCAACGGGTGGATAATATTATATACTCAATGATTGACAGGGTTTTGGAAAATGTTGATTGGTTAGAAATATCTAGGTGCTACAATGGATAATGTTGATCCGGGAATCTCTGATCATACTCTCATTAAAGTTGAGCTGGTGGAACAGGTGGAGAAAAAGAGAAAGAAGCTTTTCAAGTGCATAACTGCATTATGGAGAGTGAACAAACAAAACTGATGGTGAAGAAGAACTGGAACAAGGAGATTATTGGTTCTGCTATGTTAAGGTTATGGCATAAATTGTTTAGGCTCCAACATGAGTTGAAAAAAAGTGTATGAAGCAGGTGGAGGGCTGAAAAGGAAAATTTCTCAAGCAAGAACTGATCTTAGTGAAGCATAACATGAGCTGAGTAGAGATTAACCTAACCTTGTTAAGATCCAAAGAACTTTGTACTACACAAAAAACCTGATGAAATGGGATGAGCTTGATGAAAATTTGATTGTAACAATGCATTTTTTCATGCCACAGTTAGAGCTAAAGAATGGCAGAGCAACCATGAACTATCTGATCTTGGAGGATGGTAGAAGAGTAACTAAGCAGGCTGAATCACGGAATGAGCTACTGAGATTCTATGGTAATTTAGTGGGGACTAAAGCAGACAAGCAAGAGGGGATAAATCTGAATGCCATGAGAGCAGGAGGTACCATCAGTAGAGAGAATAAGCTGAAGTTGATTTGGCCAGTTCAGGAAACTGAAATATGCCTTAAAGGGGATAGAAGATTCGAAGGCTCCAAGGCTGGATGGTTATAATGCCAAGTTCTTCAAACTGAATTGGGAGATAGTGAAGCATGATATAGTCAGAGCTGTGATGAAGTTTTTTTTATAAAGGGAAACTATATAAGGCTTTAAACAGTACAACGGTCACTATGATACCTAAAAATCAGAGTGCATAAAAGGTAAGTAATTACAGACCTATTTCTTTCTATACTACTATCTATAAGGTCATTTAAAAAATTTTAACTATTAGACTGAGTGGATTTATTCAGGAAGTAGTTAATGATAGCCAAACTGCCTCTGTCCCGGGTAAAGATATACATGACTATGTTCTTTTGGCTTATGAGTTAGTGAGAGGGTGCACTAGGAAAGGGGTGGCCCTAGATGTATGATTCAACTGGATCTTCAAAAATCCTATGATATAGTAGATTGGTATGCTTTGAAATGTATATTGAAGGAACTGGGTTTTCCATTAGCATTTGTAAGGTGGATCATGGCATGTGTGTAGTCTATGTCATATAAGTACATTATAAATGGTGAGCCTTCTAATTTTCTTGTAGTTAGAAGGGGGTTGAGGCAGGGTGATCCCTTATCTCCCTGTCTATTTGTTATGGTGATGAAATACCTAAGTAGGTGTTTGCAGATATTACAACATGATACCAGGTTACAATTTTATGATAGATGTGGTAAACTGAAAATTGTTAACTTGACTTTTGCTGATGATATATTGTTATTTTCAAAAGGGACTGTGGAGTCAGTAAAAGCTATGATGGAAATGTTTCAAAAGTCTTTTAGATCTACATGCATGACTATTAACCCTGGTAAATGTAAGGTATATTTCTGTGGTATGGATGATAACCAGAAAGGTGCCATTCTGAGAGACACCGGGTTTGCCAAAGGACTACTTCCTTCTAAATACCTTGGGGTTCCCTTGGATATTAAAAGACTCACCATTCACACCTATCAACCACTGATAGATAAGATGACAATGAGGATTAAACACTGGAGTTCCAATTTGTTAAGTTACGCTGGTAGAATACAGTTAATTAAAAGTGTTCTATTTGACATAACTAACTATTGGATGCAATGGTTTCCCTTGCCTAAAGGTGTCTTGAAGCATATAGAGGCTATGTGTAGATCTTTCTTATGGAGTGGGGGTGACAAGATCTCAAAGAAATCTCTAGTAGTTTGGGATAAAATCGGCTCTGAGAAGAAAACAAGTGGACTGATATGATAGCTTTGCAGGAGTGGAATCTGGCCTATATGGTTAAACTATTGTGGAACCTGAGCAAAAAGAAAGATAGCATGTGGGTGAGATGGATTCATTCTTACTATATAAAGGGCAGGGACATCATGGAGGTGATTTTTCCAGCTAATATCTCATGGATTTTGAAGAAGTTGGTATAGCGCAGGAACCAGATTCAACACAGAAAAGTATGGGAGAATTTGAAGAAGGAGAACAGATTTAGGATGAAATATATGTACATGGATTTCAGAGAGGACAAAGGGGCTAAGGAGTCGAGTATTTTACTGATGAACAACCATTCTAGACCTCGTGCTCAGTTCACCTTATGGCTGGCCTGTCAAAATAGGTTAGCAACAAATGATAGATTGAAGAAAGTGAGGGATTGATAAAGGGTGATCACTGTGCTTTATGTGGTATGGATGAGAATATCCAACACTTGTTCTTCGGGTGCAGTAAAACAAAGGAAATATGGTCAAAGGTTCTGAGTTGGATGCATATGGAGAGGAGGCTGAAGGTTTGGGATGAAGAAAAACTCTGGTTGCAGGAGCGGTGCAGGAAAAAAGGATGGAGAGCTGAGGCTCAAAAACTTGCTTTGGCTGAGACTTTATATGCCATTTGGGGATGGAGAAATGATGTTTGTTTTGAAAACTCTTCTACAAATGTAAATTTTCTTGATTCTATTTTAGAAAGTATTGTGTATAGATGTTGGATGAGGCCTAGATTGAAGGAAAAATATGCTAGATGGATGATTGAAATGGAAATGTAACAAGGTAGAGTTGGTGTAGAGATAGCTTGTACTTAAAAGTTTTGGTTGATGGGAAAGTTTTCATTTTTCCAAAAAAAAATAATTCTAGCAACAGTTAATCATATTAACGTATTACCCATATTTATTTTTATTTTAAAATTTTCTTTCATTAGAAAAAATGTGAATAGTAGTCAACAATGAACTAAAAAAATCAATGTTTCATATCTTATATGATTTCATCAAGAAAAAAATATGAACCCTTCATTCATAATAATGATATAAATTTTTTTTGCATTTTCCATGAATCATATTCACATAATCAAGCATATGTTGAACAGATTAAAAATATGATTAACAATGATGACTCTGATACCACTGTTTGTAAATCAATCAAATATATAGTGACGGAATATATATATATAACTAAAATTGATTTCATGCCAAAAACACATTGTAATCGTAGAATAATATCTAATATGATCGATGAACAATATGTTTGTATTGCCTTGATAGAGAACCAACTTGGTGATCACGATCTGAGGTGAATTGAACACAAGACGCACACATGTCCGGCATCTATCAGTATCCACATGAATCGCCTTCTAGGGATCCTCTAAGGATTAACCATTTACTAGATCGACGACTAGGTCAAAAGATTTCTTTTGTTTTCTCTCTTCTAATCTCAATAATTAGGATTATAAATAAGTATGGTGTTGGGCTTGGCCCAATCATAGGCAAAACTCAAATACCTTATTTATCATGAACTCCCACTACTACAAAACAAGACTAATGTAACACTTTTTTGTAATACTAATGAAAAAGGTTACAATAGTTTATAAAGTGTTGCTTAAACATTTGAAAAGTGTAACATAAATATTGAAAAGTGTTACCTAAATTCTAAAAGTGTTACATTAGATTTAATGTAACATCGCATAAGGTAATACTTGTAAAAGTGTTACTTTAGGTGCTATTGTACAACTTTTACAAGTATTACGTTAGGCGATATTACATTAGATCTAACGTAACACTTTTTAAAATTTAAGTAACACCTATTAATATTTATGTAACACTTTTCAAATGTTTAAGTAACACTTTATAAACTATTGTAGCATTTTTAATAGGTGTTACAAGGAAAGAGTTACGATAGCTCTAATTTATAGTATGTCATCGGGATTTTTATATCGTATACATTAATCTTTCAAGTTATTTTAACCCAATAAGCACTTCTATGTTTGTGACCCTTTAAACCAAGTGCAATGATAGAAACCGCTAGCGGTTTCTTACCAATTAAATAAATTATTTCTCTTATTTTGCTCTCTTCCACCTCACCTCAAGAAACCACTTAAGAAACTACATTTTTTCCCTCAACAATGATAAGAAACTACTTTCTACTATTCATGAACCCCACTTGATTTTCTCTATCATACTCATTAACTTTACCATTAACATTTAATTAAATTAAAATTTTTCACCAAAAACAAGTTGAATGTGAAATTTAATAATACGCTTTTATTTTTATAATCGAATTTTGTTTTTTCAAAAAGTATTAAATAATTAGTTTTTTTTTTCAATTCCCATGTTATATTATATAAAAAATTAATATAAATTTCATTTTTCTTGTCAAGAAATTGTTAAATAATTTTTATCTTAAAATAAAAAATGCAACGTATTGAATTATTAAAAAATATATAAAAGAAAAATACATTAGCAAAGACCAATTATAACGACTGGCCAAGTTACAATAAATACTTAAATAATAAAATATAAATCTAGTCCGACCAATTATTACAAATTTAAAATAGAAATATTGATATAGTCTGACTAATTATTACAAATCAACCATCGCAATATTGATCTAGTCTGACCAATCATTACTAACACAACAAATTTAAAAATTTATAAATAGAAAACATGGATGAGGAAACCATATCGATAATTTTGACCACCTATATATTGGTAAAGATGTTCTGTAAGACCATTTTTCAATTAGTCATGTTAAGCATTGTTGGTACTTCCCTCCAATTTTGTCTAAAAGTTGGTAGATCAGCATGCCGCTCTATGTTGTAATGCAACTCTACGTTGTAATGCCAAGGAGTGTCGTCAATTTGGTCATAATCACCTGGTTAAAACTGCAACCCATAAGTATCTCTTTCATCTTCGACCATCATGTTGTGAAGTATGCTACAAGCTATCATAATATCACCCAACGTTTCTATGTTCCAGTATCAGGCTGAGTTGCGGATCACAGAGAACCGGGCTTAAAATACCAAAAGCACATTCGACGTATTTCCTGTAATTCACTTGACACTTTGTGAAAAGTTATTTCTTGGGGTCATTTGGAGCCATATATGCTGGCATGAAGGTCGCCCATTTAATATAGATTCCATAAGTAAGATAGTACCCTTGATCGTAGCTGCAATCATTGACTTTATAAGGAAAATGTGGAGCCCTTCCTTCACATATGTTATCAAACAAAGGTGACTTGTCCAGGACGTTGATATCATTGTTTGATCCTGCCATACCAAAAAATTGCATGCCAAATCCATGTATCATATGAGGCTAGTGCTTCCAAAACAATTGAGGTGCGTCCACTTCTACCCTGAAATTAACCTTTCCAACCCACGGGGCATTTTTTCTATTCCCATTGCATACAATCAATACTTCCTAGCATACCTGGAAATCCATGTCTATGAGCTACATGCATTAGGCATGCGATATCCTCTTGATTTGTTGGTCAGAGGTATGTTGGACGGTATACGACAATAATTGCCTTCACAAAATGAGACACCATTTCTCTGACCGTTGTTTTTCCCATCTGTAAGCATTCATCCAGTTGGTCGTATGCACAGCTGTGGAGTGGCAAAAAACCTTGATAACCGCATACATCAGGCCTTTGTCTAAAATAAGGATCGTGGTTGGTGACATCTTCTAGTATACATTCGAATACATTTTGCTGCATACAAAACCTAGTATGAAAATGTTGATAGTCATACATTCTTTCAGGAGGTTGAGCAAAATATTGGCTTTGGAGTACTTCTTGTGCTCGGACACAGTCTCTTCTAATATGATTTCTGGTTTTCTTCGGTAAGGTTGGAGAAGTTTGAGCACTCTAATCCTCAATGGCTGTGTACCATTGTCTTTCCATTTCTGGAAAATTCAAGACAAAGTTAATCATCATAGAGGATCGGCATTGAGTAGAAAACTGGGAATATCATAGGTATTTGGGATTGATGATTCTCCAAATTGAAAGTTATCATCATTGTTAGGGGAATTAGAGGAAGACATGATTGTGTAGAAGAAGGAAAATTTTGTTGAAAGGAGTTTGGGGTTGAAATGAAAGGTAAACGAATGACCCCTTTATATAGAACCATCAAACGTGAAAATCCCAAGGATTTTTTCTAGTGGAATCTTTGAAATGATGAATTCAATCCACATGAATAGATGGGACGTGTTAATGACAATCCCATTAATTTTGTCTAGAAAAATCTTTGCAATGATGAATTCAACCCACGTGAATAGATGAGACTTGTCTATGACAACCCCTTTAGTTTTGTTTAGCGGAATCTTTGAAATGAAGAATTCAACCCACGTGAATAGATGGGACTTATCCGTGATAGCCCCTTTAATTTTGCCAAGTTAAGAATCTTTGAAATGATGAATTCATTCAACCAATTATTACAATTAAAACAATTAAATAAAATATAGACAACTTATATATCAATCTAGCCTGACCAATTATAACGAAAATTAATGACAAATGTATGATCTAGTCTGACCAATTATTACAAATAAACGATTGCAATCAATTCTGATCGTAGACTATCCCAATTAATTTATCTCGTAGTGCTTCCTCTGTTGTGGTCAATTCTCCCTTTTAAATCAAAGTATTAAGGAGTTTAGTGTTAGCTACCAATTACTCGTGCTTTGATTGTTTTCGAACGAACTCTTGTTGCGCTATGTTATACTTCATTGTAGCTCTTTCACTATTCGCAATCTTTTCAGCCTTTTTAGCAGCTTCTTCGACTGCGGTCGCACACTTCATTCTTTGTAATTCTTGTGATGTTCCATCATCTGCTGTTCCTTGCATTGCCTTTCCTTTTCCCTTGCCTTGCATTTAGCAGCTTTCACACCAATAGGGCTGGATGGATATAGCATTGTTTGAGTATCATCGCTACTACGGGGAGTTGATGCCACCCATGGTGAATATTCCTCCCCATCAGTTTCCTTTGGGCCATAAATTTAGGGTTATCCTTGCACCAGTCATAGCAATGAAAGAATAAAAATTGTTGGCCATCATTTTCATCTACAAACAAGTTCATGACCCATGACTTTATATCTCCTTGACTAGAGCCACTCTCGCTCCCACTCCCGTGAGAAATTTTTTGCCACTGAGTCTTGCACGACTTCATTAACCGGTTGCATTTTGCATAATGATTCATATTGGTCGTAATTTTATGCCAAACACACCAGTATTTTGAACCGTACCCATTATACAATCGGTGGAATGCTCGAACAAAGCGTTGCATAGAACGTTATCAACATCTACACTCCATTCTCCCGAATAACTTTCTTCTTTTATTCCTTACTCCCGGGCACTAGTGAAATTTTATTGCTTTCTTCACATACTTCATTTCCTTATATAAAAAAAATGCGAAGTATGATATATTATAATTAACAGATTAAATATATGAATTTTAATATAAAAAGTAAAAACAGAGGCAACGTAAATGAATTAAATATACTAGATTCATAAAAATACTAATTTACTTATACAATTTTAAATATTTTTATTCAATTAAATAATATTACAATAATACTATTTTACATATAGTAATTTAAATACTTTTATTCATTTAAATAATATATTGAATATACTAATTTTAAAATATAAAAAATAAAGACAATGTAAATTGATTACAAATTAGATTCTTCAGAATTAAAACATAACACATTGAAATAGGGCTTACCACCCGGAACATCGTGACTTCCAAATTGTTACCCGTGTTCATTAACAAAATTTTAACCCGGTGAACCCCGACCTCCTTGGCTGAAAAAGGCTCCTGATTCGTTAGCCTCAAGATGTGAAGAATGAAAGTTTTGTCTAAAAAAAATTGGGTAGGAATTTTGCGATTGGGCATTTGTATTTTGGGAAGATTGGTTCGGGTAAAGAGAGTTCATGTATGCATTTTGGGAAGAGTGGTATTGATTTTGGAAATTCATGTATGAATGTTGGGAATTCATATAGAAATTGGGTGGGATGTTTGGAGAATTTTCATAAAATTTCAAATTTGAAAATAATGGACGAACATTCAGATTTTGCGATGAATTTAGGGAATTATAAGAATTTGGAATTACCTCATCTATCCCATTCGATGTTCTTCGTGAATCCATCACAAAATATGGAAACGAAAGTGAATATTGGAGAAAATTTTAGGAAATGAAATAATGAGGTAGAAGTGTTTGAATTGACAGTGGTGTGGTTAAATTGGGTGAATTGGTCTCTATTTATAAGCTAAAATATTGGGGATGGGAAGTAAAATATTCTACATTTTTATTTTAAAAAATAAAAAAATCTACACTTTTTTAATAAAATAGCCGTTGGGACACGTGTCCCAACCATATGGTGACACATGTCCCATTTTAAATTTGAAACAGAAAGTAGTCATTGGGGGTGGGGACACGTGTTGCCATGTTAATGGGACACGTGTCCCAAATGTTGAATTCGAAAAATTTATGGTGAAAGAATCGTTGGGACACGTGGCCTAACCAAAGGGTGCCACATGTCCACGACTTTAAAATTAAAAAAAGTTGTAGCTAATGGAGCACGTTGGCCAATGAATGGTTGACACGTGTCCCAATTCTGGACAAACGAAAGGGCCGCTTCCAACAACCCCTAGACTCACGTTCAAATGCCCCCCCCCGGTTTCTTAACAGGTGCCTCACAAGAAACTATGGGACCACCGTAGAAATCACCATTGTGGGTGTTTTCAGTTTCTTAAAGTTAAGAATTGCAATGGTAGAAACCGCTAAAGTTAAGAAACCACCATTGCAATGGTAGAAATCGCTAGCGGTTTCTTACCAATTAAATATATAATTTTTCTCATTCTCTCTCTTTCACCTCACCTTAAAAAACCACTTAAGAAACCACTCATTTTTGCTCCACAATAGTAAGAAATCACTTTCTACTTTTCATGGACTCCAGATGATTTTCTCTATCGTACTCATTAATTTTACCATAACATTTAATTTAATTTAATTTTTTCACCCAAATACATTATAATTTTTATAATAGAATTTAATTTTTTTCAATAATATATTAAATAATTTTCTTTTTTAAAAAAAATTCATGTTTTATTATATAAAAAATAAAAATGAATTTCGATTTTTTGTCAATGATTATTAAATAGTTTTTATCTAAAAATAAATAATAAGACAAATTGATTTTTTTAAATATAAAAAAAATACATTAGCAAAGACCAATTATAACGACTAGACAAATTACAATAAATACTTAAATAATAAAATATTAATCTAGTCCGACCAATTATTACAAATTCAAAATAGAAATATTGATCAACCAATTATTACAAATCAAAAACCATGGGACCCCAACTCTAATGCAAGTTCACCGGTTTCTTAACCGGCATCCACACAAGAAAATATAGGGCGATTTCTTATTAAGAAATTGTCCTAGAAATCACCACTGTGGGTGTTTTCGGTTTCTAGAGCAGTTTGTTAAAGTTAAGAAACCACTATTGCACATGCTCTTAGATTCCTAATTACATTGGCGGTAAATATGAATTGAATTTAGTACATAAACCAATAATAATATATTAATGTGCTTTTCTCGTGTGTGTTTTGGTTTCTTACTCTTGATAATAAGTGGCTAAGTAATGCTTGAAGTACTGCCATGGCAATCATTAATAGGTTTATGAGTTTGGATCCTATTTTGTTTTTTCTTTTAATATGTCAATCCATATGGGTTAAAATTCGCTGGTTTATCATTATAAGTTGGTATATAAACTCATATAGGTGAATATATGGATTGAAACTTGTGCGTTTACCCATTTTGACCCGTGGGTTGAGAGATTTCAACCCGACTCGTTATAACACTGGTGAAAATGGGTCATGCCATAATTTTTTATTCATTTGCTCATCCCCCTTCCCACACAATTTTAGGTCATCAATTATGGTCAACGAATTCAATTTCCTGCAAATTCTAGTTAATTTTTTAATGTGGACCTTAAGCATGTCTAGGTTCAAGATTTCGATAATTGGGTTATGTGAACAACATACTTCTAGATTAAATACGTGAATGAATGCTACAAAGTTGACTGGAATTAGAATCGCACGACTTCCGAACTCGAATTTCATAGCTTCGCCTCTTCTAAAAGTGAATATTAGTGTCATTCGCAGTGTTAACTCAAAACCATCGTCAATTAAAATATTCGGCGGAAATTAGGACCTAAACGTTGTTGCTCATTACTTGAGACTAAATTATTTTTTTGGTTCTTAACATATGATGTAATACCATCTTTTGGTCATCAAGGCTAATACCGCGTTTGTTCAACAACTAACAAATACAAAATGATTTGTTTCGTCCCCAAGGTGGTTTTCAGGAAATTTTGGGGACCAAAAGATGGTATAAGATCATGTGTTAGGGACCATAAAACAATTTAGTGTACTGAAAACCAACTTGAGAACCACCTTGAGGACCAAAGAAACCATTTTGAATTTGTTGGATACTGAAAGGAAGTGGTATTGGTCTCGGGGACCAAAAGATGGTATAAGATCATATGGTAGGGACCAAAAAAACAACTTAGTCTTACTTGAAACACAAGGTTGTTTTACAATAATCATTGAACGTTTCCAAGCACTCGTCCTTCGATAATCTGTGATTTGGAAAATGTGTCTAGAGGATAAAACGGCAGTTCCACACTAGTCTAGAAAAACAAATAACACACATAAAAATCGTTAATGACTATTTCTATACTAGTGGCCAGTAGAGCTGCCAATCTCTGACTTTAATTTCAGACCCAACCCGGATCGACTCGACCAAACTCAACCCGAACCTGATTCTGACCCACAAAATATGGACCCGAACTCGAACCTGACTCGACCCGAACTCAACCCGAAACCCAATCCGACCTGATGATCTTGGCCCAAACCTAGACCCGACTCAACCCGAAACCCGATTCTGACCTGATAATCTAGGTCTAAACCTGGACCCGACTCGACCCAAACTCAACCCAAAACCTAATTATAACCTGATAATCTGGACTCAAATCCAAACTCGACTCGTCCCGAACTCAACGCGAAGCCCGCTTGTGACCTGATAATCTGGACTCTAACCCGTCAAGACTGAATAAACCCGAAACTGACCGAAACATGATTCAATCGAATACGTTTCAACTTGATTCAATTAACATGTAACCGATTCAAACCAAAAAAATAACATAGATAACTCTATCCAGAATCAACTAGGAAAATATTGTTTCTATAATCTTAATAATTAGTCATACATTAGAGTTATCTTACACTAGTATGTCTAAATGATTTACAAAAATCAATTTTAAAACTATTTTTTCTACCCTAAACCCTTTTTTCAATATGAAAAAATATTAAATAATAGTTATTAGTAATGATGATAATTACTAATTGGAAATTAATACTTGATAATTTTAATACTGTCAGTGATTTATGTAATTATTAGAAACTGAGAATTTCTAAACATTACGAATAATTATTATTTACGTTATTCCTACTTGTAGTTTAATCTTTAGAATGTTTTGGTGAAATGTTAGAAAGCGCTATTTTTACTATTCTGGTCATAGGCTCCAGTATTAGCACTGATATATGTCATTCAGCCAAAATCGGTGCTGAAAAATATTAAATTCAGACATTTTTTTCTTCAAAGGAACTTGTATCTAACACCTATATTCAGTGAATCAATGCTGGATTTGTTCGTAGTAACTGGTGTTTTGGTTCATTTGTCAAATTGTCGGTACCTATGAAAATCCTAGCATCAGTATTACTCTTCCAGTACTGGCATACCAGTGCCTATGTACCTATTTTCTAGTAGCGTAACCTAACTTAACTTGGCCCAAGGAACATTGCAAACCCGTCAGAACCTGACTTGACATTTACACAATCACACTGGACAAACTGACTTCGACACTATTCAACCCGACCACACCCAACAAACAGACTTTAGCACATTTCAACCCTAACCCAACCCGACCCAACCTGATCCGACCCGCAAACAGACTTCAACCCATTTCAACCCAAACTCGTTTCAACCCGACCTGGTCAGACAAAAAGACTTCGACCCATTTCAACCCAAACCCGTTTTAACCTGACCCGACCCAACCCTACCCAAAAAATATATTTCGACCTGTTTCAACTAGACCCGTTTCAACCCAAACTTGTTTTACCCGAACTCGATTCCAACCCGAATAACCGAATTGACAACTCTAGTGGCAAGTCTTACATGAGATGCTCTCTGAAATTTATAAATGTTTGAGTGATAAATGGGTTTGTACATATCCTAATATCATCGTAATATATGTTGCACGCTTAAAAGTAATATTTATAGTAATATATATTTTTGCATTTTAAAATTTTATATTTTCATTTATTTATTAGAGTCCGTCTCTTAAAAGACGGTATTTCCATAAGCCATGGAAAAATTAAGGTTTAAAGTGCAAATTAGAAGAATTGAAGATAAATTTTTTGGGTTGCATGAATCGGGTTATAAATATTATGACTATTACACTTTGCATAATAAAATTTTTTATTGCAACTAATACCTTTTACTTTTTTATTATAATTAAACTCTGTCTTTCCATAAGCATATTGAAAGACGGTCTTTCCCATGACTTTACCTATTTATTAACAGTGGAGTAAATTGTTTTCAAGATTAATACAATGTCAAAGTAAGAAATTTTAGTCGGATGGAAACGGCAATTTTTAATTACAAAAATTTTATATAATATATAATGTATATATAATATATAATACAATATAATATATATATATATATATATATAATATATATAATACATATAATATATATATATATATATTATATATGCAAAGTCTTGGGGAGAACCGTCTTTCCATAGGTTTATGGAAAGATGGGATTTTAGTGGAATAATAAAAGGATAAAAGGTGATAGTTGTAATATTAAAAATTTATTATACAATGTAGTAGTTATAAAGTCTATAACCCGATTCATGCAACCCGAAATGTTTATCTTCATTTATTTTAATTTGTACTTTAAACCTTGGTCTTTCCATGACTTATAGAAAGATCGTCTTTCAAGAGACGTACTCTCATATATATATATATATATATAAAATATTTCTAGAACACTATATGTTCAATATTTGTTGTTCCTTTTACTATAAATGTACATTTTTTTTCTTTGAGAATATGAATGTACATTTTACTATAAATGTATTCTGTATTATAACGATCCTCATAATCTAAAATGAGAAAAACTCCTGTGAGACCGTCTCACCATAGCAAATGGTGAGACCAGGGACCAAGTTGCAATAAGTAGGAAAATTGAAATATAGGACCTGATTGCAAAATTGGAACATAGGCTGAAAATGGGTCAAAATTGGGTTATAACAAAAATGGCCCAACCTGAATTTCTCTCTCCTTCCAAATAACTATCAGATCTCCTTCCTCCCAAAAATCAAGGAATTTTATTCCTCTTCAAACTCATCCCGAATTCATGCTACTAAACACTGGATTCAATCTCTGAAATTGCCAATCAAAGCTATGCAAAATATCCGGTTCAAGCTCGCAATCAAGCTCCAAAATCAGAATCTGCAAATTTTTGCAAATCTGAAGCAATAATATTTTGCGACATAATTTTTTGGAATTTTGCACGGAAAGATCGAAGAACAGCAGATTTCAAAGCTTCTAAGATCCGCGAAAGTGAAATAATCAAGGTAATGTGAAATTTACGGTTGAAAACCCTAGTTATGTGGTTGCAATCTCAGTTATATGAAATCTACGATCTAAGATCTTAGTTTTGTGGATTAAAGTCTTAGTTTTAATGGTTGGATATACGATATAAGGTGGTGTTGTTATAGACTATGGAAAACGAAGCAATTGAAGGCAATGAAATTGTTTTATACGAGGAAGAAGGCAACAAATATGTTCTATCTGAAAATTCAACAAGTTTACATTCAGGTTTAGTTTTACTTTCATATATATAGTTAAACGAATGAAGAAATTGCATGAACACATGAAGTAACATTTTTATATTGTGGAATTTTTCTGCCAGATTTGGAATTCAATTATATGCATGATGTGAAGAAATTGTAGAGTTTTTTAATCTGCTGAATCGTGTGAAGTAATATGGTAAACACTGGATGTAACTGCATGAACACATAAAGTAATGTGATATTTTTCTGATGGACAGTTCCCCGGGGTCTGAAATTTGGCTATATGCAATTTCTTGGGAAAATGTAGGTGTTTTTTTAATTTATTGAAACACATGAAGTAATATGAAGAACACTAGATGTAACTGCATGAACACATGAAGTAACATGATATTATTTTGACGGATAATTCCCCATGGTCTGAAATTTGATTTTATGCATTTTGTTAGGAAAATGTAGGTAATTGTTTTTACTGAAACGTATAAAGTAATATGATAAACACTGGATGTAAGTGCATGAACACATGAAGTAACGTGACATTATTCTTCTGGATAATTCCCCACGGTCTGAAATTTGGCCACATACAATTTATTGAAAAAATTTAGGTGTTTTAAAATATTTTTGCAACATGTGAAGTAATATAATGAACATGTGATGTAACTACATGAACAAATGAAGTAAAGTAATATTATTCTGATCGATAACTCCACTTGGTCTGAAATTTGGCTATATGCAACTTGTTAAGAAAAATATAGGTGTTTTTAAATTTTCTGGAACGTATGAAGTAGTATGATGAACACTGGATGTAACTACATGAACACATGAAGTACGTGATATTATTCTGATGGATAATTCCCCAAGTTCTAAAATTTGGCTATATGCAATTTGTTGAGAAAAATGTAGGTGATTTTAAAATTTCTGGAACGTATGAAGTAATATGAAGAACACTGGATGTAACTGTATGAACACATGAAGTAACGTGATATTATTCTTCTGGATAATTCTCCAATGTTTGAAATTTGGCTATGCAATTTGTTGAGAAAATTTAAAATTTTTAAATATTGCTGAAACGTATGAAGTAATATGATGAACATTGGATGTAACTGCATGAACACATGAAGTAAAGTGATATTATTTTGATCGATAACTCCCCTTGGTATGAAATTTGGCTATATCTAATTTGTTGAGGAGAATGTAGGTGTTTTAAAACTTTCTGGAACCTATGTAGTATGATGAACATTGGATGTAGCTGCATGAACACATCAAGTAACGTGATATTATTCTGATGGATAATTCCCCAAGATCTAAAATTTGGCTATATGCAATTTGTTTAGGAAAATGTAGGTGATTTTAAACTTTCTGGAACATACGAAGTAATATGAAGAACATTGGATGTAACTGCATGAACACATGAAGTAACGTGATATTATTCTTCTGGATAATTCTCCAATGTTTGAAATTTATATGCAATTTGTTGAGAAAATTTAGGTTTTTTTAATATTGCTGAAACATATGAAGTAATATGATGAACATTGGATGTAACTGCACGAACACATCAAGTAAAGTGATATTATTCTGATCGATAACTCCCCTTGGTATGAGATTTGGCTATATGTAATTTGTTGAGGAAAATGTAGGTATTTTTAACTTTTCTGGAACCCATGTAGTATGATGAACACTAGAGGTAACTGCATGAACACTAGAGGTAACTACATAAACACATGAAGTAACGTAATATTATTCTGATAGATAATTCCCCGAGATTTGAAATTTGATTATATACAATTTGTAAGTGATTTACAATTTTCTGAACGTATAAAGAAACATAATAAATAAATGATGTAACTGCATTAACACGAGAAGTAAAATGATTGAACTTTGTTAAATGATTCGTCAATATCTAGAATTCAATTGCATGCATTTTTTAAAGAATATTCTGGTGTTTTAAATTTAGTGTAACCCAAGAAGTAATATGTTGAATACACATTGTAACTTAATATATACATGAAACATTGTGATGTTGAAGGTCTGAAATTGATTAGTTGAATTTTGTTTTCAAAATATTCGGTGTTGTAAAATTTTCTTAATTGTCTGATGTAATATATTAAAACAAGATCTTACCTCTTAAACACATGAAATAAAGAAGTAAAGTGCATAAAATTGATGTATAAAAATGATTTTATGCATTTTATTGAGATGATTTACGTTTTTATAAAATTTTGAAAACGTACAATAAAACATATTAAGTAAACTGGATTAAAACATGAAATAACATGATTGAACTTTGTAACAAGATTCATCAATATCTAAAATTCAATTACATGCACAATGTTAAGAATATTTAATGTTTTAAAATTTAATGTAGACAAATAAGTAATATGTTAAATACTCGATGTAACTTGATAAATTCATGATGTATTGTGATGCTGAAGGTCTGAAATTTGATTGGTTGGTTTTTTTCCCAAAATACTTTAGTATTGTACCTCTATGTACATACTTATCAATGACTCAATAATTGTTTATGTAAGGGGAACTAAAATGTAAAACACATGAACTAATCAAAACAATAGTTGATGTAATGAGTTACTGAATAGGCTCATATTTGCAGGACCGAATTTTGACACCTGATTTTTACACAAAGACAAGAGGAAGAAGCAAGATAATTAAATGATAGAAGCAAAGAAAGAAACCAAAGACAAAGGAATTTGGTACAAGGACACCAAAGCAACAAGTTCAGACCTATGAGATTCAATTTGACATTGTATTTATATTATTATTTTGTACCCTTAACTTAAATTATGAGACTGATCATATATATTGTGCTTCAAATACTTTGAACACCTGAACTAAAGAATGAAGATTAATTAAATAAAAATATTTTCAAACTAATAAACACCAAGCAACCAGTGTTTGAAACTAATGGCTCTAATAAGTAAATTAAATGAAAATATACATGAACTAATGTTAGAATAAGTAAGTTAAAATATGATGATCGAAAAGTAAAACACAACATATGACTAGCCGTTTTCTAATGTTTGAACTAAATAACTAAATAATCAAACAAAACATCTAAATAATCGAACTATATACCTAAAGAACATGTGGCTATAAAAAGAACGACACATGAAGTAACAATCAGAAAATATTGTATATTTGGCAAGCAAAATTTAATCATTCGAAATATCATTACTACACAAACTGTTAAAAATTAATAAGAAACCAAAGCTGAAAACAATGGAACTAATGAGATAAACTTCAGAACTGAGTTAATACTAGAACACCATCATAAAAAACTACAAGTTTTAATCAGTTACGACAAAACAAATTCAACAACCTAGAAAACATTCAGAATTATACAAATACTAAATCATTCATCATTCAAATACAACAAAACTAAACATTTAAGTCACACCACAAACTAAATCTATTTTTCAATTCCAACAAGTTCTTGCAAACATCTTAAATTCTTATTTGGGGGGTTGCACAGATACAAATGGTCCTTCCAGGTCATCCAATTCATCATTAGTAAAAAAAGTTAAAAGTCAGGATAGGTTGGTTATGTTTCCTTCTCCTCCAAATGGTGACACATTCATCAACCATAGTACATAATTTGTCATTCCAAAAATCTTGTGAATCTTTAAAATCATCCTGTTGAATCTGGGTTTCTACAGTAGTACCTTCACTTGATTGCAAGTTGCGCGACCCATAAGCCACATCACCCTTAACCTTCTCCAGTCCCTCATACATATCAGCAATAACAACTTCAAAGTTACGCTTGACAATCATGAGAGCCTCATCATAAGCCTAGACAGGAAAAAAATATCAATATATTTAGAAGTAGAAAAACACAAATTAGAAGTAAAAAAATAGATAAATAAATAAATACCAGGAGTGGTTTCATTCCACAATTCTTTAATGATAACATTTACCTCAACTGTTATGAGATCCTCAATAACAACGATAGACCCAACAACTGGAAACTTTTTTAACTAATACTACATACACATTAAGTAATTATGTATACACAATAATTAATATGTTAAAAATTACCATCAACGGAAGCATTTTTTTAAAATCTCGGCTGCCCTACCATGAACAGTAGAATCATTTTCAGTCTCTGATGCAAATACAAAAAGCTGATGAGTTTAATACCAAAACTAACAATTAATACACAGGAACTGATAAGTCAAAAAGAATAAATTAAAACTCCTAACATTACCACTTCGTTCAATATTTGTTGAAGCTAGAGGACTATTGATCACAGGCTTATCCACAACTACATGGTAAAAAAAATATATATATATTAATGAGTTCAATACCCGAACTAACAAGCTATATATAAGAATCAAGCAATATTAACCAGAACCTTTTAAAAATATTTAAACTGATAAAATATTTATCAAACACTCAACAATAACTATTCAGCATAACAAAATAAATACATAAACTAAAGGCATAAATAATTAAACTACGTACACTAAAATGATATTAAAGCATAAAACATTAACCTAACCCGATTCTTTTATATTTGTTGAAACTGGAGGATTATTTACCACAGCCTCAACCTCGGCAACAACTATTCTGCATAATAAAATAAATTCATAAACTAAAGACATAAATAATTAAACTACATACACTAAAATGATAACAACGTATAAAACACTAATCTAACTTGATTCTTTTATATTTGTTAAAGCTCGATGATTACTAGCCACAGTCTCAGCCTTAGCAACACCTACATATTACAAACAAATGGTATAAATAACATAGTTAATTCAACAAAAACAAAAAGAAACCATAAATGATAAAAAAAAATACCAAGCTTATCTCTACCCTCATTCACATCACCTCCAGCTACAATGAAAAATCAAATATGTAAATGCTAGAGGTAAAGCAATAAACAATAAAATTAAAATAATATATTATATTTTAACCATTCTCAAACAAATTATATTTCAACCATTCTCAGAAGATCCATCAACTCTAATTGGCTTATCCACACGAGATTTACTACCTCTCTTACGCAACCTCTTAACAATATCGGCTACAAAAAAAAGGAAATTATGAGAAATAGATACAGAAATCAAGTAATAACCAACAAAAATGTAAAATAAAATCCACCATATTTGAATACTAGTTGTAGTAGGTTTTAGCTGATTCTTTTTCCCTTTAATATGAGTTTTATCATCTGCAAATTATTCAATCAATTATCATACAAACATAAATATTAAATACAAAACTTACAAACTAACAATATACATACCATATGTAGTAGTCAATTTAGATGCAATCGATTGTATTCCCTCAAACACGTAGCATCATCTACATTAAAAGGTAATCACATAAACACATGAATAAAAAACTGAAACACCTAAAGTAAACAGATAAATATGACTATATACATACATATTCAGAAATAGAAATTATAAAACACCTAAAATTATAGATAAGAATGAACTAAACAGATAAAGAGATTAAAAAATGTTGCATATCAAATCATCGAACGCTAATAAGAGGAGCAACTGATATGGAAAACCAAGCAAGAAAACAAAAGAAGGTTATACCAATTCATATGCTTTCTTATAAATTCTATTAAGAACATCATCATAGTAATGATGCTTCATTTCATCATCGTAGTAATCTTTTTCACTCCACTACAGAAAGAGCTATAAATAAAGAACAAGAGCGTTGCGAGCAGGTACCATAGTCTGGAGGAAGGAATTTTCATGGGGCTGAATTGGGGAAAGATGTCTGGTTTCCGTCCAAGTTTTGGCCTTTCCCACTCCTGCAACAATCACATCCAAATTAACAAAATTAAAGCATAAAGTGCAAAGTAGCAGCAAACTGCCAGAAGCACCAATTATTAGAAAGCAATACAACAAATATGACTTATTTACAAAGTTACAAGTTACAACTCACAACCATCAACAAAGTTCAGAGTAGCATCAAACTCTCTAATTACAAGATCATATGGTAACATTTCATACCAATAATTATCTCATGTATGAAGACAACAAGAAAACAGCAGCTAGCATATACACCACATAAACCATTCATAACACTATGTTAAGACACCATATGATGCAATACAATACATTATTCAGAAATACATCATCATCAAATAATTATCAAATAATTATCAAATAATTAAATAATTCATCAATAAAAAAGAGTTATAACACAAAACCCTAAATAAAACATAAACAAAAAAATCATAAGGAAACCTTTCAAATCAACAACTGATGAAATATGAACACCTTCATCCACAGTAGAGCCACACAAAAAACTGAACTAAACACATGAACATGCAAACTAAATACATACACAACCTAACTAAAAGACAATGCAAATAGACAACATCAAACTAAACAGAGCCTAAACTAAACCACAACAGAGCCACAACAAAACCAGAACTAAGAGCATGAACATTCAAACTAAACACATAAACAACTTATCTAATCTGTTATATACCGACACAAAAAAATTCAGCAAAACAGAACAGCATCTAAAAAATCAGCAAAACTGAGCAACATCACCACAAAAAATAGAGCAGCATCAATAAGAACTAACAACACATCAAATCTATCAACAAAAACACAGAAAAAAAAGAAAAAGAACACAAAACCCTAACAATACAAAAAAATATGAAGAAAAAAACCTTTTAATTCAACAACGGATGAGCTAGGAACAACATCAATAACCTTTTGTTCATCTGTACCAGCAATACCTTCCTTCGATTTCATCATACCTTCAAAATATCAAACCCAAATAAAAAACACACAATATAAGGCCAAAAAAACACATGCACGGTCGGATTCACAGAGATAAGCGCGCGGAATCAAATAGAAAACAACCAGAAACATGAAGAAAGCAAGAAGCCCCAAATATGAAGCACAAAATCAAACAAAATCAGAAAATTTTACCTCAATCGAACCGGATTGAGCAGAGCTTTGCAATGACGCTACAAATCTCGAATTTAAACGGATTTCGGATGGTTGAATCGGAGGTTATGGCAAGCAGTTTTGAGAGGTTTTGAGGGAGGATTTTTCGCGTTTGAATTTTGGGGGAGAAGAAGAGATGCGACCTAAAATGGAAAGATAAAATAATTCCTAAAATATCTATGTTATATAGTATTTTTTTAAGGCCCCTAGAAATATTTAATTTTGTAAGAGACCCCTGGTCTCACCACAAGCTTGGGTGAGACGGTCTCACCCAAGTCTTTGTAATCTAAAAAATGTCTTGACAATTAATGCATAAATAAACTACATACTCCCTTTTGGTTCTCTTATAAAGGTATAGGAAAGATTTTATGAATATTATTATATATCGTGGATCCTTAGATGGAATTATTTTTTATTTGTGATTATGTATATATTGCATATACATAGGTATCTTGTATGATCAAAAAAAATCACACGTTCATCTTTTACATGGTATCAGAGGCTAAATTCCTGAGAACCCTGAAAACCTTAAAACACTAAAAAACCGTCGCCACCGCCCTACTCTTGCCGTCCGTCACCGTTGAAACATCACCACCCGCCACCAGGAAGAATAGCGTCGTCGCCACCTCTTCCCTTTGACACTCGCCGCCACCGACTCTGCGTGGCGCCGCCGCCACTATCGCTTACGCGATGTCCGCTGCCAGATTGATCCTGTTGATGAGGTTTTGATTGAAAACCTTGATAAAGTTCCCATTTAGATTGTTGCTTCGCTGCTCCCCATTCACGATGCCATCGATCCACCGCTACTCATGGAGGAGCCGCCATTCAATGACACTGTCGTGTCCCGTCGTGCGCTCCTCCAGCTCCTGCTCGCCGGTGATTCCTCAGCCTTCTCCAATTCTCGGCGTCCTATCGATTATTCCGCCATTATTTTTTGCATCGCATCCGTTCTATGTGCATCATTCAGATCATACAAGTTTGCTTATTTCCTCTATGATATTGAAAGGTCCTGGTAATTATAATGATTGGAGTACTGCTATTCGTCATGGATTTAATTCTAGACATAAGCTTGGGCTCTTGGACGGATCCTTCACCAAACCTTTGCCCGGTGAACCTTTTGCTAATATTTGGAGTAGTTTGAATTCTATGCTTATTGGTTGGATTGTTCAGGCCCCCAATCCTTCCATTCAATATGTTATCACTTGTTATGACTCGGTTAAGGGGTTGTGGGATGATCTCCGACAACGTTTCTCAGTTGGTAATGGCACATGTATGTGTCAAATTCGTTTTGACATTTATAACTGTCGATAGAATGGTCAGACTGCTAACGCCTACTTTGGCAGATCCAAGAAATTGTGGAATAATCTGCTTGCTTACATGCATCAAGAACCTGTGTTTCATGCCCAAATGTTGTTATAGTTCAGATGAATGAGAGAAGGAGAGGGTCCATCAGTTTCTCATCGGTCTGGACGACATCCATGCTACTCTTCGCTCTTATATCCTTGCATATGATCCATTGTCTTCCCTCGATAAGGTTCTCTCCCCTGTCTCTCAGGAGGAGCGCCAGAAGACTGTCATCTCAGCCCGTGAATCTGTTAATTTGACAAACACCATGGCCTTTGTTGCACGATGTCACGCGTAATCCTCCTGTTCGAAGTCTACTGCATCCACACCAGGAAGAAACCCTGCCGCCACCATTGACTGTTGGTCTTGTGGTCGAAAGGGTCATGATGTTACTACCTATTTTTTATATCATTGGTTATCCAGATTGGTATGCTGAAAACCGAGCCCCTGCATCAAGCCTGAAAGTTGCTGCAAATCCCAAGAACCTCACCCCGCCTGCCGCACCATTCACCGGAGCCGCCCAGCCTATGGCCGCCGCCACTTCACCAACGAGTGCCGTTGTGGTCACTGATTGTGATTGGTCTTCGTTTGGTTTGACATTGTCCAATGAGCAATGGAGTACAATTTTAAACATGTTCTCTAAGTTTAATACTTCTGAAAACATGTTAGTTAGAGCTGCTTTACCATGGATTCTTGACACCGCTGCTTCCCACCATATGACCGGTGACAAGGATCTTCTTTATGATGTTAAGCATACTGATAATGTTGATGTCATCCTTCCTAATGGGTCTGTTTCTACTGTTGTTGAACATAGCAAGCTTCGATTTGGAGATATTATTTTGAATCATGTTTTGTTTATTCCGGCATTGCGATGCAATTTTTTATCGTTTTCCAAGTTAACTGCTTCTTTGAAATGTCTAGTATTGCATAAAAAGATATTCAAGGAATGAGTAACGATGCCTGGGTCTACCCCTCCCATGTTTTGGATGCAACATGCAAACGTGTCTTTCTGGCTCTGCATGACTTCTAAAACCTTCGTCTTTTCCTTGTCTGGAAGATGTTTCACAATCTTTATGCACTTCGAATCATCTTCACTATCCAGGCTAACTAGCTCTATTTCTTCTCCCAAGTCTGCTGATGATTTTGGCTGCTCTAGTAAACCACCGCCTGAGATTGTGTTAACCATTTTTGCCTTTTCTTCAACCTTTCATGCCTTCATTGCTCTGACCATGCATTTCCTAGCTATTTACTAGTTTCCTCTTATGGTCGCGATACTAGCTGGAGTTGGGAACTTCATTACCAAGTGGTAAGGGTACCATATTACTTTAGCTCTGTTCATCCATGACCTTCCGATGATGGCATTAAACGTACTTAGAGCATCCATGACAACGAAATCGCACATGATGGTGCAGTTTCTTCCATTTTCTCCAATAGTGACAGGTAACTGTATATTTCCTAGAGGCATTTCAGCTCGTCCAGTGAATCCTACCAGTGATAACCTAAAATTTTTTAGGTTAGCTCTCTTGAAACCCAACCTGTCAAACAGTTTACAAATAGTATCCCGACTGCACTTCTATCATCTACAAATACTCTGTGAACGGCTGCATTTCCAATTTTTTCTATGATGACCATGGGGTCGTTGTGAGGCGAAGCGTTAGATATTGCATCTTTCTCGCTAAAGGTGATCATATCACTCGAATGAAGCCTTTTATTAACCGGCTCTTGCGGGGGGAGAGTACCTTGCTTTGGACTTCCAAGCATTGTTGAACAATGACTCTATGTATTCGCTTATGAATAAGATGACAGTCTCTAGTATTTCATTGCCTGCATCAATATTGTAATCCACCGCCGCAATCATCTTTTGATTTTTCGCCATTGTGATTGTTGTACCTTGGTTTTTTTGGGATGGGTTCGCTATTGTGCTAGTGTCTCCACATTGGCTTCCTCCCTCTTTCCTATATTGGCTTAAGTAGACATTCCTCAGGTTTTCTTCTATTCGTCTTCTCAGGTCTCTGCAATGCTCTATTTCATGACCATAATCCTTCTGGAAGGCACAATAATGTCACTAGATCTCTTTTCTGGTAGCGCTACCATAGGCACTATTTCTCGAAATAGATCTTTGTTCGCTTTCCATATCTCCTTCCTTGATCTAGTCAGTGGAGTATCTTGAAATGTTGTGCCTTGCGATCTTGATTCTCCCTGCTTGAAAATCATGTTTCTTTTGCCTTTCTTCATAAAATCCATCTTTGAATCCTCCATCGTTCACTTTTCACCTCGTTCCTTTTCTATCTTATGGTTGTTTGCCTATTCTGTTCTCACATGCTATTCAATCATATTTTGTAGCTCTCTTGGATTTTTGGGTATGTTCTTTGTTAGTTCCTTATCGAACTCTCTTGACTGCATGCCCCCCATGAATGCTCCCAATGACGATTGAAATAACAAGTCACAAACCTGCAAACTTTCCATCACGAACCTACTATGATACTTCACTAGAATTTCTTCACTTCGTTGAGCTATGTTATTAAGGTATGCAATCGTTTTTGTGAAC
The DNA here is from genome assembly GCA_037428765.1 of Rubia yunnanensis. Taxonomy (NCBI): domain Eukaryota; kingdom Viridiplantae; phylum Streptophyta; class Magnoliopsida; order Gentianales; family Rubiaceae; genus Rubia; species Rubia yunnanensis. Next base: position 18,309,189 of record CM075063.1, read on the forward strand.
CTATGCTTCTGATAGAAGCAACCTAGGAATAAATCTAATAACTATGCCCATGATTTGATGCTTTCACTTAAGAGATCCTCATACTAGGTGATCGTTGTTCCTGACAAGAAGATAGGGAATGCCTTGCATACTAATTCGATGTTCGCATTGTAAAATCTCATACTCTTTCTATATGAATGTAGGAACTCTTTTGGATCTATTTTCCTATCATAGATTTTAACATGTAGGGGAAGTTTGAAGTCCTTTGGCATCTTAAAATCCCACAGGTGTGGAGTTAAGGGTGATTTTTTAGCATCATTGTCCGCAACGATGTCCCAAAGCTCCTCTTCATACTTGAGACTTTCACGTTCCTGGCTTACCCTTTTTTTCTATTATTGGATTGTTGTTTTTAAGTGTTGTCAGGAACTGGTTGTACAAATTTCCTTATTCACTTCAAAAAATTATACGAATGCTCTTCTTTCTTTTTCTTAGTTCGTGATGGGGATTCTACTTCTTCCTTCTCCGTTTCCCCTTTACTACGCTCTCTTTCCTTACTGGGGATGCAGTCATTATCCTAGAGAGGATGCTTGCTTCTATTACGTCCAGGTGTTTGCTCCTCTATTTGGTGGTTATGGATTTTCTCACTTTTTGTGAACACCATTGTTTACCTGAATGACTTTAAAGCGAAAGAAAAATCTTTGTCCCCACAGAAAGCGCCAAATGATGTGGTGGTCATTTCAAGCAAACTGTTGGTTTTTCACTCCTTAAACTTCCGCACTTGTAAAATAGTCCTGGAAGTGATTCCGGGAGAAACTCTTCGATGATCAAATCAACTTTCTCTTCTTAGAATTGGAATTTCTTAAGTGAGTTACACTTACCTTAGCTCCTCCTGAGCTTGTTGTATTTATAGGCCGAAATAGTTGTGGTTCCCTATTTTTAGGAACAGAGGTCATGGGTCACACCACGATCACCACATTTTGTGTTCATAGCTTTCGTGTTTGCCGTCTGTTCCTTATTTCTCAGCCCACGTTCTCTGTGATGATTGGAGATCTCACACGTAGCTAATTAATGCCTTGGCTGAAGAGGCTTCGCCTTGTTACAGGATAAAATTGGGCTGAGCCTAGCGGTCATCATCCTCTTAACCGTTGGGCTACATATACACCTGTTTGCCAAGTTAACTGTTGCTTTAAAATGTCTAGTAATGCTTTCCAGAAAGTTATATGTATTACAGGATATCAGAACAAGGACAATGATTGGTGCGGATGAATAGCGATGAGGGGTTTATTGGTTTCAGAGATTGGGAGCTTCACAGTCTACACAGCCATCCTTGTCCTTACTGCATTAGTGTCTTCGTCTGCTTTATGGCATCGGCATTTTGGATACTTGTCTTCTTCAGTGCTTTCTTCTATCCCAACTATTTCTTTACCTACTAAAGATTTTAATAAAATTGTTCCTTGCTGAGTCTGTCATCGAGCAAAACATTCTAGACTTAGATTTCCTGTTAGTTCTACACATGCTATTCATTTATTTGAACTTATACATTGTGATGTTTGGGGGCCTTATGGTTCAACTTCTTCTAGTGGAGCATTTTCATTTTTAACCATAGTTGATGATTATTCCCGAGCTGTTTGGGTTTATTTATTAGTTTCTAAGTCTCAAGTACCATTGAAGATGAAGGAGTTCTTTGCATTTGTTCAGACACAGTTCCGCCGTCCCATTCAACAGGTTCAGGCTGACTACGGAACCAAATTATTGCCTCTCAGATCATATTTTTGTGAGAAGGGGTTTCGCTTTGAGACTTCCACAGTCTATACACCTCAGCAAAATGGGCGCGTGGAACGAAAGCACATACATATTTTAAATGTTGCTTGTGCTCTTCGTTTCCAAGCTTATTTGCCCATCGCCTTATGGGGAGAATGCATTCTTATAGCTGCTTACCTCATCAATCACACACCAACACCCATGTTAGATGGTCGATCCCCCCACCAGCTTCTATATGGTTGCGAACCAACTTACAGGCATTGTCGTGTGTTTGGTTGTCTGTGCTTTACTTCTACGCTTCCACATCCGTGTGATAAGTTTGCATCTAGAAATCGGAAGTGTGTCTTTCTTGGCTATCTAGTTGACAAGAAAGCATGTCATGTTTATGACTTTGAGTCTTATACTGTGTTTATAGACGGGATGTGATATTTTATAAAGATTATTTTCCATGTGCACCGATTTCCGTAAAAGAAGTGCATGCTGATCCACTCCCCTTACAATCACCTGCTGCTTACGATGACTCCATTATGGAGCCATCTGTTCAGATGGAGCTTGAGCTACCCCAGCCAGCTAAGATGTCTGAGCTGCCACCGCAATTGACTGGGCAATGGAATTTTCAGCCCGAGCTGCAACCATCCATTACTAGGTCAATGTTGTCGCCACAGTCCGTTACTTGGTCAACGTCGCTGCCATCGGATATGTCGTCACCTCCATCTGCTGATCTGCTGCCTGCCTTCAAGGCGCAGCCTATTTCAGAGCCACCAATTAAGCATGTTCGGCCAGTTTGTCCTCTGAATATTCATCTTCGTCAGCCTTCGGTTAAACTGAAGGATTATATATACCCTGCTACTCCCTCGATAACCCCCCATTTCTGCTGATCTCTTGTCACCTGCTGCACTATCCTCTGGTACTCGTTACCCTATTGCTGAGTTTGTTTCCTGTGATAACTTTTTGGTTTTGCATTCTAGATTTTGCTACAGTTACAGATAATGTTGATCCAGTTACTTATGTTGATACTTCTCGCCATTCTCATTAAGGTACTACTATGTCCGATGAGATTAATGCACTCAAGCGGAATAATATGTGGGTTCTTGCTCCTCTTTCGCCTGGTAAAAAAGTTATTGGTTGTAAGTGGGTGTATCAGACTAAGTTTAAATTTGATGGTTCTATTGAGCGCAACAAGGTGCGTCTGGTTGTTCTTGGTAATTATCAGATTGAGGGCACTGACTTTACTGAGACATTTGCTCTTGTTACCAAGATGAGTTTGGTTAGTATTTTCTTGGTTGTTGCTGCTATTCGTGGTAGGGATCTGCATCAGGTGGATGTTCACAATGCATTTCTCCATGATGATCTTGAGGAGGAGGTGTGCACGCGTCTGCCTCCAAGTTGTATACTTTTGGTGCATAGTTTGGTTTGCAAGCTACACAAATTTCTTTATGGTCTTTGATAGGCTCCGCAGAATTGGTTTGCTAAGCTTGCCATTGCTCTTCGACTCTTTGGTTTTGTTCTGAGTAAGGCAGATTACTCTTTTTTTATTATCTCCACGATGGTGTGTCTCTTCATGTTCTGGTTTATGTTGATGATCTTATTATTGATGGTTCATCTCCAGAGAAGTTGATTAAATTCAAGAAGTATCAGTGCCCATGTTTTCATAGGAAGGATCTTGGTGCCCCGAAGTACTTGGGCATTGAGATAACTCGTTGCCCTGATGGTATGTTTCTGTGTCAACAGAAATATGTCTTGGATATTTTATCAAAAACTGGGTTATTGGTGACGAAACCCATTGATTTTCCCATGGAACAACAACACAATTTGGCACGAGATGATGGTCTCATATTTGATGATTCGGCCCAATACAGGCGTCTAGTCGGGAAGCTCATTTATCTTTCCACTATTGTTATGAGCTTAGCCATTCATTTCATACCTTGGCTCAATTCATGGAGAAACCACGGCAGGCACACAGGCAAGCAGCTCTGCGCATTTTACACTACCTTAAGAGTCATCCTAGTCAAGGTTTGTTTCTGTCATCTAAGAGTTCGCTTCAGCTTACGACTTTCTGTGATTCAGATTGGATAGCTTGTCCAATTACTAGGAGATCTTTGACTGGATATTTTGTGATAATTGGTGAATCTTCGGTTTCTTGGAAGACGAAGAAACAACCAAATGTTTCTTGTTCTTTGGCTGAAGTAGAATACCGGGCTATAGCAGTCACATGTTGTGAGTTGTTGTGACTCAAGTCCTTTCTTCGTTCCTTGGGAGTCACACATCCTACTCAGATGGGTTTGTATTGTGATATTCAGGCAACTCTTCATATTGTAGTCAATCCAGTGTTTCATGAGAGGACGAAGCACATTGAGATTGAGTATAATTTTGTTCGTGATTTGATTCAGTTTGGTGATGTGGTTACTAATCACATTCGTAGTGCTAGTCAGCTAGCAGATTTGTTTGGCAAGTTGGGCATTCATGATCCACATGCTCCAACTTGAGGAGGAGTATATGAGATATTTTATGAATATTCTTGTATATCTTGTAGCCTTAGATAGACTCCTTTTCCATTTGTGATTCTGTATAGGCTGCCTATATATAAGCCTCTTGTATGATCAATAAAATCACATGTTCATGTTTTACAAAAGGCTATATTTACATTTTGGAATGATTTTTTTGATTTATATTCTTTCTTTTTTTTACAAATTCTAGATTGTTTTCATTCATATAATTTACTTTTCCAATATAACCTCTACCATTCATTCCAATATTTTAAAATTTCTGTGCCATTTTATAATAGACTATATTTAGAGAAGCAAAGGGAGTAAAATAGACAATTAGATAATTTTAAATGCACATTTATATATAGAGATGTAAATAGAGTCCGTCTCTTGAAAGACAGTATTTTCACAAGACATGGAACGACTAAGGTTTAAAGTGCAAATTAGAAGAAATGAAGACAAAATTTTTGGGTTGCATGAATCGGGTTATAAATTTTATAACTACTACACGTTGCATAATAAATTTTAATAATGCAACTAAGACATTTTACCTTTTATTATTCCAATTAAACTTTGTCTTTCCATAAACCTATGAAAAGACTATTTTTTCCAAGACTTTACCTTTACATGTATGGATATCACCACTGGCGGGTGTACATGGGGATGGAGGGGGCTCCAGCCCTCGCCAAGAAAAAAGTTAGTAGGAGTAATTTTGAAATTTTCCTCTTCAATCCCCACCAGGAAGAAAATATTTTGGAGTAATTTTAAAATTCTTTTCCTATCAGTTCCGTCTAAATAGATAAAAAAATATTTTCTCCTACTACTTGATCTAGCCCCGCCGAACGGGCTCCGCCCCTAGATATCACGCTTATGGTTTCGACTTAATTATTATAGTTTACCTATTTTCTAACCAGTCGAAATTAACAAGAAGTCAAATACAATTGTAGAAATAAATGAGGAACAAATTACAAGAAATCTCAATAGCAGACACCCATTTAGCGTGTTCAAGAACTCAATTAAAGCATAGTCGATCCATACGACTAAGTAATAACTTTTATTCTTCTCCATCCAATGCATAACTTCCCCTATACCTGTATAAGTTAATTTCTAATTACTAGTTCCCTTTCACCACCCTATATTCCTCGTTCCTCCTCCTCCAACCACCATCGCTGCTGCCATGGGTGCAAATTAAAAGTAATGAAGATAAAATTTTTGGGTCGGATTATAAATTTTATAACTACTGAAATTTTTGGTTTACCAATTTTTATAATCCTAGTTAGTATGTTCCAACATGACCTATTTAACCAAGTACGTAATAGAAAAAACGTAAATGACACACGACTTGGTTACGAAGTTCGGTGAAATCCACCTACATTTGCGGGGCCTGGCCCAGTTCAGACTGAATTCACTAATTAGAAAGATACAGTACAATATTACAAAATACTTATCTCTACTAACTATAGCGTGTGAATTCTGCAAGCTCCCCTTGCTACCGATCCGCCTTGATCAGACTCCCTCTGACCTCGAAACTCGTCGACGCTGGATCTTCTCCTCCCGAGGAATTAAGGTTTATGATTCTGAACTTTGTGCAGCAGGTCAGGTATGTTGGAACATATGAATCAGGCTCTTAGCAATTCTCGAAAGTCTCAAAAATCTGTATGCAGCCGTGTTTTGTCCCCTTTTATATCCGTGAATCAGATCGGAATACTCCTTGATTATCTCCACAATATTCCTATTTCAAATCTGCTTCTTGAAGCATATCCAAATCCCATAAATAAAGGGATTTTCGTTATCTCAATATATCCCATATATTCGCAAATATCAACTACATATATTTAGGGATTTTTCATAAATCAACTACGCTTCATACGCCTGATATATAACAGAATATAAAAATATCCATAACACACAAATACCATAATATCCTGTCTTCTTTTTCATGAAAATCATTGGCTTAAATATGCTCCTGTCGAGTGTTCCAACATAGAAAGTTTTTTGTTTCCAAATATGTTCAAAAACACTCCCAACTAAATATTCAATGCAAATCTCTCTAACTTTAGAATCTCCCCCTTTGGCATTTTGTGAACCCATACTAATTGGATCATAAATCTTTCAACGAAAAAACTCGTCACACACATAGGTCTTCCAGAACTTCACCTATGTTGGAATCACACAACAATATAAACACTACCGAATCTGAAAACAAATTAATACCAGAATTCCAGAATTCCCACAAGACATGAATACCAAATAATCCAGAAATCCAAGAAAAGAAAAAACAAATTCAGATTACATGAGAATTAATATCCAAAATATCCCCCCCTGGGATCACACAGATGCCAAAGACAGCAAAAGAAAGCATATGTTAAAACTAATAACCAGGCATCCTGAAACTCCCCCTGAGTTCAAGCTTCCAATTGTGCTTTCTCTTTCTCCAGATTGGCCTTCTCTGCCTCCAGAACCGCCAATTGAATAGCAATAGCTCCCAATCTTACTTTCAAAGATACTAACTTGGCCTTCTTCTCTGCTTCAGCTGATGTAAAACCTTCTGATTTCCACGGGAAATCGTGAATGTGCCTCAAACCAAAAGTCTTCTTATTTGGCCTCAAGAAATCTGTGTCAATCACCACATTAGTTGCCTTTCCTTTCACTTTGGCACTCTTGGCTAGTGCTGATATCAGTGCAGGATAGATAATTGCATCATTGACCTTGGGGGCAATAGCTTGTCTAACTAGATTTTGCTGAATGAATAGTCCAAGGTTGACAGGCTTCTGTGTTCCAACACAGTATAGCAATTTGGCCATTTCCCTTGTCAATGCAGTGGTATTTGTCGAAGGCATCCAATAGTGAACAACAATCTGATATAAACCGAAAAATCTAGAGGACAAGCAAGATGCTTGTGAATACCCCGTTGCTGGCCACTCAACCTTATATCCATCTGAGATAGTAGCTAGGATTTGATCATCACAAACTTCCAAATCTTCAGGAAAAACTCCATCTATCTTTGGTGTCTTGAGACCAAAAATTCTGTTAATCCTGGTAGCAGACAAATCAATTATCTTTTCCCTCACGTACACCCTTCCATACCAAGGGGAATCAATCTCCAGATTTCCAGTCACGAGGTTAGAGTATACCTCAATCACAACCTGTCTATTGTACTGCAGTTGTACCGTGGCTGCTTTTGTCATCCCAATTACTTTCAGAAATTCTAAGAATCCACTCTCCTTGTATGCTACTAAATCCACTGGTCTCTCAGGAATAACTTTCCTTTCAGAAAATACCTCTCTCATTTCCTCTTCTTTTGAATCAAAATAAGAAAATGACAAAGCCTTACTTACAGAGAGGGGAGGAAGTATTTTCTTCTCCTTGCATTCCTGCCTTTTCTTGCTCCTTTTTGCTTGAGATGATACCTTAGCATCAGCAGCCTTCCTCTTGCCTTTAGCTGTCTGGTAAAATTCATTGAGCACTTCATCACTCGAGTATGCCAAATCAGGAATGTCCTGTGTTGGAACACTCTCTGAACCTCCAGCTTCATTCTCCTTCTCATATTCTCTTTCAGATAGCTCATCTTGATCCAAGTCCTTCGGGTCAGTCATATCTTCTTCAGGTTTCTCATCACACTCATTATCATACATATCATTCTGGTCTTCACCTCCCAGACCAGCATCAGATCCACATCCATAGAATTCTCATGTCCACACTGCTGTGTTGGAACACTGTCCTCCTCATCACTGTCTGACAGTTCAATTATCACAGGTTTCCTTAGTTCTTCCATCCTTTTAGCAGCATTTGAATCATAAAAACCGATATGTAACCTCTCTCCATACCTCACAACTTCCCTTTCAGCCAATTCTACCTCATGAATTTCTCATAAAACTACATAACTTGGAAAGGGAATACGACAATACACATGGAATTTATCCTTTTCTCTGTACTCGACATGTTTTCCCAACAAAAATTGCACATCCCAATTTTCAATTCTCCTTATATCAGCTATATTGCCAGTCACAAGCTCTTTGACCTGAACTGTCAGGTATTCACCCTCTATGCTTTTAATCTTTGTTAAATCTACAGCAACTCTGTTTGCCTCTAGCCATTCGAAAATTTCTTCTACACTTTTAAATTCCATGCCCATAAATTTTATAAGAGAAGGGTCAGGACCTGTTACCTTTCCGAATCGGCCCTTCCTCTGGGCACCAATAAGTTCTTCTTGTTCATCGAGGTCACTTCCAGAACCCCTATCCTTTTTACCCTCATCAGAGCCTCTTTATCTACACCAAGCTCTTCAACTTGACCAAGATTTTCATCAGGAAGTTCTTTGGTCTCAGCTTGATCCAAGTTTCCTCCCCATTGATCTTGCTTTTCTTCAAGTATTGATTCGACCACAACATGGTCTTCACATTGTGCCGACTCCAAATTGGGCAAACTCTGTTGTTCCTCCATGACTTTTAAGGGTTGAGACAATCCTGGAAGTTCTACTTCTTATGTGGGGATGATAGGGCTGGAAGCCTTTTTTTCTGGCAGGGATTCGGAGAGTAAGTGTTTCGAAGATGATTTCCGAGATAAATTCAAGAGGAAGTTGAAACCAGCCGAAAAAGAGATTTTGGAATGTGTTTACACAACATAGAAACCCAAACCAACACTTCAACTCACTTCCTCTTTTCCCGCAAAACTCCATTTTTTTAATTTCCAAGACTTGTAATGATTACCCCTTTTCACTTGTCAACTTGAGATATCTCATCAAAATAACATCCAACATACCATACAATCCATCTTCTATTTTTGTACATTTTTCTTCTTTCTATATATTTTTTTGTTCTTTTTCGATTTTCTAAACAAAAATAAACAAAATATTTACAGTAAAATTAAGGTAAGAATTACCTCAAATTTGACAAACACCTAAGTGTTGTCGAAGGCTTTCAAAAGTGGAGGAGTCCAACGGCTTTGTAAAGATATCGGCTAATTGCTCGTGTGTTGGAACATAGACTACCTCCACTTCCTTCCTTTCAACCAGATCTCTAATAAAGTGATGCCTTATATCAATATGTTTAGTTCTCGAGTGCTAGGCTGGATTTTTTGAGATGTCAATAGCACTTGTGTTGTCACATAAAATCTTCAAGGGGCCTTGATGAATTCCATAGTCTTTCAACATTTGTTTCATCCATAACAATTGTGCAAAACAGTTTCCAGCTGCAAGATACTCAGCTTCTGCAGTAGATAAGGAGATCGAATTCTGTTTCTTACTATACCACAACATCAAATTCGTACCAATAAAGAAACATCCACCTATGGTACTTTTTTTATCATCAGCATTACCAGCCCAATTAGAATCACTGTACCCAATCCATTCAGAATCTTGACTCTTAGAATGCCAGACACCATACTCAGAAGTCCCACTTACATATCGAATAACTCGTTTAACTGCAGTGAGATGCAACTCCTTTGGATCAGCCTGAAATCTTGCAGAAATCCCAACGCTGAAACATATATCTGGTCTACTAGCTGCTAAATACAATAAACTTCCAATCATGCCTCTGTATAATTTCTGATCAACCGAAACTCCTTTTTCATCCTTTACCAGTTATTCAGAAATGCCCATAGGAGTTCAAACTGCTCGAGCATTTCTCAGACCGAACCTCTTCACTAAATTTAGAGCATACTTACTCTAATTTATGAACTGACCATTCCTTCCTTGCTTGACTTGCAATCCCAGAAAGTAAGTGAGTTCTCCAACCATGCTCATCTCAAATTCAAATTGCATGATGGTGACAAAATCTTGTACCATAGAAGACGAAGTAGAGCCAAATACTATATCATCAACATAAATTTGAGCAATTAAAAAATTTTGAATACTTTTCAAGCACAAATAAATTTCGATCTACTCCCCTTCAACGATAGCCGTTCTGAAGAAGAAAGTTAGTAAGTCATTCATACCATGCCATGGGTGCTTGCTTTAGACTGTATAGAGCCTTCTTGAGGCGATAAACATGGTGGGGATAATGAGGATCCTCAAAGCCTTTAGGTTGTTCAACATAAACCTCTTCATTCACCACTCCATTTAGAAACGCACTCTTGACATCCATTCGATATAGCATAAAGTTCATAGAGCAAGCAATAGCAAGTAATATTCGAATTGACTCTAACCTGGCAACTGGTGCAAATGTTTCATCAAAGTCGACCCCTTCCACTTATGTATATCCTTGAGCTACTAGTCTAGCCTTATTTCGAATAACTAGACCATCAGCATCAAACTTATTCTTAAATCCACTTCGTGCCAATGACATTAATGCCTTTGGGGCGAGGAGTAAGATACCAGCCATTTTTCGTGCAAATTGACTTAGTTCTTCTTGCATAGCAGCTATCCAATACTCATCCAGCAAGGCTTCTTTGTAGTTCTTAGGTTCAATGAGAGAAACAAAACAATGCAATCCAGCTAGCCTACGATAATCCACTCGAGGAACCGATCGAGTACTTCTCATGGTGGATTCAGGTTGGTCCTGTGTTGGAACATGGGGTTCAGTAGCGGGGAACAATGTTCCAACACGGCCAGCTTCGGCAGGGTTAGGAATACTCTGCTTAGTTGTTCCAACACGTTAGTGAAGTTCAGCTTCGACTGATGGATCTTCCTTGTCAGATTTACGCGGCTGTGTTGGAATATGAGTGTTGCTGGGTTCTTCTTCTACACCATCTGGTTGTTGTTCCTTCTCTGAATCATCCACGATAACATTTATGGGTTTCATGAGAGTGTTGGTTCGATGATTAAACACTCTATAGGCACGGCTGTTGATAGAATACCCGAGAAAAATTCCTGTATCACTCCGATTGTCAAATTTTGCCAACTGCTCTCTGTCTCTGAGAATGTAGTACTTGCTTCCAAACACATGGAAATATGAAACATTTGGTTTCCTTCCCTTCCAAATCTCGTAGGATGTTTTACTGGTGAATGGTCTCATATACACTCGATTAATTGTATAACAAGCTGTATTAATTGCTTCTGCTCACCATTTCTTGTGAATTTCTTTCTCAGCTAACATAACTCGAGCCATCTCCTACCCATACCTTTCTGATCGATTTCATTTTCTGGACTTTGCCTATGTTGGAACATGCCATAAGTTTTCGTTCTGACATTTGGTATCTGATCAATTTTCTGCATTGTTCTTCGAAATGTCCTTGTAATGTGCAGTAGCTACAGATGAGTGGTTTTTTTTGATAAGGCATGCCAAACTTCCGTTTCACTTCTCAGATCTTATTCTTGAGGGTTACTGAATTTTTGTGTGCTTCAGTCTTGGGTGTGTTTCCATACCCAATACCATGTCGATCACCAAAGTTTCTTCCCATGTTTAGAATATCGTCAAGCTTTTCCTTTCCAAAATTTAGCTTAGAAATTGTTGCTTCAGACGTCTCAGCTCTCTTGACTGCTACTATTAGTTTTCGATTCAATTCTTCATTTATCTTTTCAAGTTCTGCAACTGTTAATCACAATTCTCTTTCAACTTCCATCAATTCTTTTTTCTTCGTTCAGCTCTTTGTTTATGTTAGCTACTTGAACCCACATAGCATACATTTTTTCATAGGTGCTGTAGATTTCTTCATCACTTACAGAAAGATCATCGTCTTCATCGCTGTGTGCTTCATACAGATCTATGTTGGAACATACAGCTTTGGCTTTGTTAAGTGTGTTGGAACATCCATCCTCCGATGCATCATGAATCTTTGCTCCGAACTCCACGTAATTGCTAGTAAGTTCCTCTTCGTCCTTCTCATCTTCTTCATCTTCACTCCATGAGGTGACATAAGATTTTCCCTGTTTTTTCCGGGTGTTAGCACATTCAGCCTGAATATGACCATATCCTTCACATTCTCTGCATTGAACTCGTCCAGGCTGTTTTGGTTCATTGTTTTGATTTCTGAAAAACTGTTGATTTCCTTGTTCGAACCTCATTCCATGATTATTACCAGAGTCTTGTTGTCTTGGTCTATTTCCACCCAGCCTTTCCTGAGATTTCTTGTTAACCACTTTCTTTAGCATTCTTGAGAAATTCTTCGTGATAAGTGCAAGTTTTTCGAACTCATCATCACTGTCAAACTCGTACTTGTCTTTTGATGCAGATGTATTGAATGCCAACTCCTTAGGACTTCTCTTTGCAGCCTGTTGCAAAGTCATCTCATATGTCTGCAATTAGGGGTGGGCGTCGGTTCAATTTATTCGGGTTTCGGTCTATTCGGTTCGGATTATTCGGTTTTTTTCCTAAAAAAATCAAAAACCGAATTTGACCCAAACCATTCAAATAATCCGAATTACCCGAACCGAATTTAAAATTCAAATTCGGTTTGAAACCGAATTCAACTGAATAAACCAAATTAATTCCAATCTTTATCAAATTGAATTCGATTAAATCAGTTCTGGACCATACCAAAAAGCCCATAAACATACCAAAATTTTAATTCCAAATAAATAATTACAGCCCAAAAGTTAAGGCCAAGTAATTTGCCATTAAAGGCCCATTTGGCATTTGCATCTTATGCTTTGCCTTAAAAAATGGAGGAGTTCCCTAGTATTTATAGTTGAAAATTGAAGGCAAAATCTCCACCACTTCCGATGTGGGACTAATGTAGTAAGGCTAAATCTAAAGCCTGTGCTGCCTTGCGTTGCTTCTTTCATGCGGCTGCCTTCAATTTCATGTTCCATTTCCACCTTTTCTTCCTTTTTTTTATTGAATTTATTATGAGTCTGTCTCTTGAAATACGGTCTTTCCATAAGTCATGGAAATATTATGGTTTAAAATGCAAATTAGAAGAAATGAAGATAAAATTTATGGGTTGAATGAATCGGGTTATAAACTTTATAACTACTACATGTTGCATAATAAAATTTTAATATTGCAACTAAGACCTTTTACTTTGTATTATTATAATTAAACTCTATCTTTCCATAAGCCTACGGAATAATGGAAATACGGTATTTTCCAAGATTTTTCCATTTATTATTACATTATTTAATTTGAGGAGTATTTTGTGACTGAGGATTATTTAATACAGTTTGATCTCAAATCCTTTTTATTATTATTACCCTATTAATTTGACTTATATTTTTACCTTTTCCATACATGATGAATGTGTTTATAATATATTTTGGCAAAGTCTTGGGAAAGACGGTCTTACTACAGGTTTATGGAAAGACGGAATTTAATTAGAATAATAAAAGGTAAAAGGTCTTAGTTGTAATATTAAAATTTTAGTATGCAACATATAGTAGTTATAAATTTATAACCCGGTTCATGCAACCCAGAAATTTTATCTTCATTTTTTCTAATTTATAGTTTAAACCTTGGTATTTCCATAACTTATGGAAAGACCGTTTTTCAGGAGACAGACTCATATATTTTTATGATTTCTTTCTCTTCTATTTATATAAGTAATTTAAATACATTTAGAGGGTGATACAAAAATTCCACTATTAAATTAACACAACGTCTTGTTTTAGACCGACAAATCATTATACAATATTATTTTATAATTGATATAACTAATAAGTTGATTTGATATTTGTTTTTATTTATTGCAACAAATTTCTTATAACTTTTAAAATGTATGGTAATGTATAAATAATTATAATTTGACCCTAATAGTTATTGAAACGAGATTTTTCATGATTAGTCTAACATTAAGATGGTCTAATAGGAGACGTTCTCCTAAATTAACTATGATATTTATATATTACCGTCTTCATCTCTTCACCAAGTAATCTCACCGTCTTCATCTCTTCACCAAGTAATCTCACCGTCTTCATCTCTTCACCAAGTAATCTCACCGTCTTCATCTCTTCACCAAGTAATCTCACCGTCTTCATCTCTTCACCAAGTAATCTCTTCTGAGTCCATTGTAGTTTGTTAATTTTTTAGAGCAGAGGAAAATGTCCATTGTTTGAGGAATGCTTTAGTGTAGTGAAAGTTTACTGTTGAAGAATCAATTATTTGTGCACCTTATCACTGTGATTACTAAGAGCACTGTAGTTTAGATATGGATATTTATTGATTATAGTTAATGCTTTCCATTTGCATTCATGCCAATAAGAATTTATAACAATATATATACTTGTTTTTAAAATTTATAAGAAATTTGAACGAACTAATTTATTAAACTTGTTTATAATGAATATGGATTATAAAATACTTGAATATCAGTCTTTTGTCTATTTGATCCATTTAATGTTAAGATGTTTGGGGTAATTTTTTAAAATTTATAGATTAGTCCCCCCACTTTTATTTACTTATAAATTTAGTTTTGTAGTTTTAAAATTTATTTATTATTATATATATTTAATTAATTATAATTCGGTATTCGGTTCGGGTTTCGGTATGAGTTTTAATATCCAAAACCAAACCAAAAACCGTATTCAGAAATTGGTTTATTCAATTCGGATATCCAAAAACCGTATATTAAATTCGGTTCGGGTTATTCGAATTCGGATAATTCAATTTTTGGTTCGGTTTTCGGTTTTCAGTTTTTTTTGCCCACCCCTATCTGCAATGATCCCATTAGTTCATCTAGGCTCATTGTTGCTACGTCTCTTGCTTCTTCTATTGCTGCAACCTTCATTGCAAATCTCTTAGGGAGTGATCTCAAGGTCTTTTTAACCAACTTCGTTTCTTTGTAAACCTTTCCCAGTTGATATGCCATGTTAGAGATGTCCCTAAGTTTTCCGTTGAATATAGCAATAGTGTCATCCTCCTCTATCTTGAGTTCCTCGAACTTTGTAGCCAACATCTGAAGTTTGGACTCTCAAACTCAACTCGTTCCCTCATGAACTGTTTGCAGGATTTCCCATGCTTTCTTGGCTTGATGACATGTAGAGATGAGTTTGAACTGGTTTTCATCAACCGCAGTAAAGATTGCATTCAGTGCCTTTGAATTTTCCAGAGAGGCTTTGAGGTCATCAGATGTCCAACTAGCTTTGTCTT